>LR989872.1:6829180-8195016 GCA_905146925.1 Autographa gamma | reverse complement strand
CTTTTACGACAATTCGTAAAACTTTTACAAAACCACACAGTCACACGGCATTTGCGTATAGGTAAGGATTCTTGCGGTACTATCAATTAATATCTGTAAATCTGAATTAGTGCCAACATTATAATTTTCAACGCAAAACAATATTAGGAGTATGGGTTAAACTAGCTTTTTTAATTAACTTACTAATCAATTAATTAATTAACATCAATACAATGAGGACCAAGATAAAACCTTGTGGAACACTCAAACGAAATTTAAAACGAATTACTTTAATATAGTATTCTATTTTAAAATTTTCTATTCTTTTTTGCACAAATTTTACATAAAAGAACACATGTACCTGGATTCGCTTTTTTTAAAATAAACCAACGTTGAACAATTTACTCTGAAGCTTAATTGGTTATTATGTTTAGTTAAAAACTCTGTGAAAGGCCTTAGACGAATCCCAGCAATGTGCTTCGCAATTTTATATTTGGCGCTGAATGCCAGCTGGCAGGCTTATTTCCAAAGATAAGCCATTTCAAACACAGTCCAGTGCCCAGAACACCATTCAATAACTCTAGCTCTTATTTTAAGCATTAAATCTCTTTAATTTATACTTCAGCAGGTTATGCTAACCACAAATGAAAACATCCAAAAAATTTTGTTTATTATTTACAGAAACATAAACTGGAGCATGACTATAACATAATTACTGACAATAGCCATCATTTGTACCGTTAATAAGCAGTCGACGTAGAACGAGCCACATACACGTATCTTGCTGAACGATTTGCGATATAACCGCTGAACGTTCTTACATAGTCTTTTTTTATCATCTGAAACAGACAGAGGTTAACAAAGAATCTGATATAATAAATAGGGATAAAAAGAGACGTAAATTATAAACCCATTGGTTTTCAAAATACTGAAAAATAATGATAACGTAAAAACTGTTTGATAGCTGATTTTAATTATAATTGGGTGCAATATAACCTCATAACGTTTTATTAATCACGTTATACTTTTCGGTCCCCGGACCATCATCTGATGATTCGAAATCAATCTTAGGCCATGGTTTTGTTGGTTCTTGACTGATGAGCACATACTATTCATCCGTATAATTTAAGTACTATCGTTAAAATTCTAAATGGAAATAAAAAATAATACCCGAACAATGGGACGTTAGAGCAACTGCACACGTATCTTGAACATTCTCCACAGCTTTGTAGAACTTTTCACAAAACTGGCACAGTATGATTTGAAATATTAACCCCTTTAAGAACCACAAGTATATAAATGACGATACTGCTACTACCTCTTGCTGTATAAAGAAAAGTAGAATATTTAAAACACTAATTAACCATCATTCACTCGGTATTTTAATGTTAATAAACTAACATTAACTCCTGCTTTTAGTAAATCTATGATTACCACAATATATGATAAAGCATGAAAAAATACCGCCAGAACGTAAAACAGTATCTGAAATGAAGAAAAAGAAAATTTGTATTTTACAAGTGGTAAGCTGACAAGACAGACAACAATGGCAGAAAAAAGGGGAGGCCTATACCCAGCAGTGGAGGATTCCGGCCTGATATGATGATGATGATGACGATGAAGCTGAAACTTTATATGATGAATATTATTCATCATAATTATGAAGTCCTTATTTTGTAATAGTAAGTTTAATACATGCAGACTACTTCAGAGGAAGACCAAAAAAAGAGTTGAATGGATTGTGTGACAGGTGAAATGAGAAAGCAGAGAGATGAATAGAAGCTGAATATAGAGATAAAGATATACAGATAAAGGAAACGCATTGTGACGAACCCAAATAACTAATTGGGATCAGGGCAGAGAGATGATGATGATTTTCAAATTATTATATTTCACTTACCTGACTTTGAAATATAACTTTATACAATTCATAACATTCAAAAATTTTACAGAAAATTTCAAACAGCTTTTGGTTATGCAGCTTAACATCTGTGCTTTCTAAATCTTGTGGCTTTAAAACTGCGACATTCCAAAGGTCAACTTTTAATTTCAATAGTCCTATAAGTCTTATAGCATAAATAATATTAATATCAAACGTCGCTACAAAAATAATAGCAAGAGTAGTTATGTGAGTGTTTAATGCCAAAAAAATGAAAATATATGACACTAAAATGAAAGTAAAACAAATAATTAAAATGATCCAATTGCTTAATGTAAACTGCCAAAATCTAGGGTCATCATTGAGAAATCTATGAACACCTTGGAAATTTAGCAAGAACTTGATACTATGTTCGGAATACTTAAGACACAAGATAAAATTCATAGCCAATGCAAAGCAGTAAAATGTAGTATCATAAGTAGAAGTGATAAGTGTTAAATACGAGACGTATGGATCATCGAACATAGGGATTAAATGTAAAACCACTATAAAAATAAATAAACTAGTCGCAATAAATGAGACGAGGTTAGTTGAGCGACAATTCGGTGTTATATAGTTGTCCTTGATACGATATTTAGGACAAAACGTTAGATTCTGTAAAATATCCAAAGGCATGATCATTTTCTGCACATCTTGGTCAATCAAATTGTTCAATAATATTTCCACACGATAATTTCGACCAAGGTAACTTCTTTTCATTTTTCAGAAATTGAATAAAGAGTTACAATAACATAATATTATTTAAAGAACACATTCTGAATACAATACCTAGATTATATTGTTACAATGTAATGTAAAAACGGTGATGACTAAAGTGATTACATCAGTCACTTAAAATAAATACTAGTTGTCCTAGTTATTTTAGGAGTATTGGAAAAATACTGAGACGAAATGTAATCAAATGTTTCTATGTATTCATAATTGATTGCAGCTTTCAAACTGCGGTCCTTTTATTACAAACGAATGGAAACAAAATAATCCTAAATCTTTTTTTATCTTACTTGATGATAATGACTTTATTTAAAATTCATAAGTACTATTAAAATTATTTAAATACTTTCTTTATTTATTAATACACAATTAAATCTAATATAAGAACAAACTCTAACTATACTAAAATTAAAACTTACATAAATAAAAACTAAATGGCGTCAAAGAACTCATCGTCATCCTTGTCAATGGCGGGGAACGTGCCCAGAAGGCTGGCTGCATTGCCACGTTGAATGGCTATGCCGATTCTCTGTGCAAGGAACAAACCAGCCCTCTGATCACGAGTAGATTCTACCAAACGTTTGGAAAGTTCTTTGAAAAGATTTCGTGCGCTCGGACCCCATGACCCGAGCGTTTCAACCCCAAACGGCTCGAAAATATAATCACCCACAATGTTATTATACTTCCGCCGCTTAAGGGTCTCCGCAGCTCCAGCAGCAGCGCCAGGAGAGGCTGCTGAACTTAGAACGTGGGACGGCGCAAGGGTGTCGACGCACGTTGCGTCCCACACCAAAGGCCGACCCAATTTCCAAGGTAGCAAAGACATACCGTCAGGTCTCTTGCCATCGCCGCGCACCAAACCATTGGGTTCCAAAACAGCTGGTACTCCGGCGGTGACAAGAGCACGACGAATTATGTCATTCAAATTTGAGTGGCGAGATATACGCCCTGCGCTCTTGCTGCAGGACAGGCCATTCATAAGTTATATCCAATTACATTAATTAAATGAATTGGGCCAAGAATTAAACCTTGTGGCACTCTTAATACTGAAATGTACCTAGAAACAAAATACACATCTTTTTCTGATTAATTACAAGGAATTTGGGACATTTACTAATTCCTCTTTTGTACCAGAATTCGTGAACCTTGTAACAAAAGAGAAATCGTGTGTTCGGTGATTAACACTTTCAAATGCTTTGCTCCAAAATTAGGAATACTTACAATTACTTCGATTAAAATATAAGACAGCAAAAAGGCACCAAATAATACTACATTTGTAAATCTGTACCGTTTAGCAGGTAATAAATAATCTGTTAAATAAAATATACTATCAATTATATTTCTGAGACTGTAGGAACATAAACTGAAGCATGACAATAACATAATTAGTTATAGAAGACACCATTTGCATAGTTAGTAGTGCATCAACGTTGAATAAACCAAACAAACGTATCTTAGAGAACGAAGCTCCATACAAGCGCTGCACGTTCTTGCATAGCCTCTTCTTATCAACTGTGAACAAAGAAAAAAAGATTATCACAAAAAAGATTTTAAAATATTTTTTGGCATAAAATAGTCATCGATAAACCTCTACAACGGAAACCTAGAATTGTCATCATATGGCATACCCCAATCGCAAAGACCAGGGCAAGCTATTTAGATGTAATTAATTCTACCTTTCTTATAAAGAGCCTGTTGTGAAAGCGACTCTTTTACATGGTAAAGGAGTCTCTTTCATCTTTCTACTTCTGTCTATGGCTATCTGTAGCCGGTTTCAGAAGGAGTTGATTTCGTCCCGCCATATCCTTCTAGGTCAGCGCAAAGTCTCTTACTGTCTTTTGACTCCTGCTGTATGGTTGATTTCGCAGCTAGTCTAGCAATTTAACCTTAATAAAAAAAAAATCTTAACTTGTTCTGTCCTACTGCCGGGCGAGGGCCTCTCCCAATTCCTTCCATACTACCTTAATCATAGTTTATAAAAAAATATACCTGAACAATGTGTTTTCAAAACAAGTGCACAAGTATCTTGAACGTTCTCCACAGCTTTGTAGAAATTTTCACAATAGATGCTCAACATTATTTGCACAGACAAGCTCTTCATCAACCATATGTATATAGATAGACCCATTGTTATTGCTTCGGCCTGAAATTAAGAGAATAACCACAATAATTTAAAGTTACTTAATATTAACCTGATTTTGTATAAATAATTTCATGTCCCCAAATTGGTTTTGCCGAATGTGTTTAATGGTGCTTTCCAAACCTAATGAAGGAGCACCAAACGAGCATTAAGAGACGATCGCGAGCTGCTTGCGAGCGAGTGCGAACCTCTGGCGGACGGCGTTTTTGATACTAGTACCTTTGCGACTAGCTCGCGAGCGGCTCGTAAGCACCTCGCGAGCTGTCGTGTAGTGTTCGTTCGTCAGTTTTGTAAGCACCCTTATAATTGCTCAGATAATTTTAATGGATTATCATAGTTATTTCAAAGCATTGGTGAATTCAAAACATTAGCTAATAAAAAACTTACCGTACTTGTTTTTCGGAGTAAATCAATCACTAGTACAATATACGTTAAACTATGGATAAATACTCCCGTAATGTAAAATAGCATCTGAAAGAGTGCAAGAGTTTGAATTTGAGGTAATATACGATATGGTAGGTCATATTGGGCCAAATGCTGATTGAACTAGACAATTATCAATTTAGGTAACTATCGACAGTTGAAGATGAAAAAGTCCTAGGAAGACTTATAGCTTAAAATAAATAAAAACAGTACCGTTCAAAATTTGATCTTCTGGCTTGAATCCACGAAAAGCCAAAAATTTGAATGGCAAGATATCAGCTTTTTGCAAGCACTTTTTACTCTCTCTATTTCTTAACTTTGCCATGTGCCCGAACACAGTAAAAAACAAACTTTAATATCGTCAGCAGTAGCAGTTTCAAAATTAAACTGTACATGCTCCATAATAGTTGGACAATGTGGAGATGTCGGTAGGTGGTAAGATAGATGTAGTTTTCACTACCATCGTGTTCATATTTCAGGTTTGTTTCTTGTTTGGTTATTATTTTCATATCTTACTTACCGAAAACCGAAACGAGTCTTTCAACAATTCGTAGCATTCTATTATTTTTGCAAAAGCTTCAAACATTTTTTGATCATGTGACTCTGTATCCCCGTTCTCAAGTTCTTGCGATTTTAAAGCTTCCACATTCCAAAGAACGACTTTAATTTCCAACAATTTTATAAGTCTAGTAGCATATATGATGTTCAAATCAAATACGGCTATAATAATAGTAGCAAGATTAGTAGAAGATACTAGTTGGCTTAACTGAATTTTTATATAATGCCCTATAACAAAACTGGAATAAGTGACCATAATAGCCCAATTCCATACTGTGAAACTTTTAACACTAGCCATGTCGTTCAAAAATCTATGAACATCTTGAATTTTTAATACAAACTTGGAACTTTGTTCCGAGTACCAAAGGGTCACGATGAAAAACATAATATATCCGATACAGTAAAAACCAGCGTCGCAAGTATAATAAGCACTCATTGAAGACAGTACGGTTGGTGCAGAATATGGCACAGCTAATTGTACAATCAATATAGAAATGTATAAAACAGTTCCAAGTAAGGATATCACGTTAGTAAGTCGACTGTTCGAAGTAATAAAATTGTCTTTAATACTATACTTTGGATAAAGCGTTATATTTTGCATGACATCTAAAGGTAAAAACATTTTTCGCACATCCTCGTCTACAACATTGTCTAATAACATTTCGACAAGATAATTTCTACCAAGGTAACGAATTTTCTTTTTTTGAGACAACATTTCAACTTGTTGTCAGGCACACTATTGATTTAAAAGACCCGATATAGTTTTTAATTAATTACAATGGTAATGGACAAGAACAAGGAAGGAATAAAAACCTATAATTATATTGGGTAGTTCAAGTAAGTTATGAATTTACTAAGAAACGTGTCAGTCGTTTGTCACTAGCGATAAATTAATTTCTTTTACATCTTTCATTAAGAGAAAAGCATATTTAACAATGAATACACTTAATGTAATGATATTACAATGTAATACTGCTTCAGCTCATAGTAATTCCGAAGTTGCTCTAAGAATGAATAGTCTTCTGGAAAATTAGGACAATCATACTTTGGGTAAAGTAAGCCCATTGCGAGGAGCGTAGACACGCAATTTTTTGACTGAATGTAGTACACTCGCTTACTGATTTAAGTTATTTTCCGTGCAACGGATATCTATAGTTCCTATATTGTTAGGATAATATTACGGTTTGAGACCGTTTTATTCAAACAGCGAACTCTGTTTTGATACTATTTTAACGACATAACTAGTTCATACTAGTGATAACGATTCATACCCTGATAAGCGTACTCTGAAGTTTGTCTATCCTCTAAGCTTCAACCCATCACAGCAAACAAGAAAAAAGAAGGTAACAATGGTACACAACCTCCTTATTGCATTTCAATAAATTATAATCTACAAGCTCTGTCATTTATGTCAAGTAAATATTTAGTGCCAATCGTGACATTTATCAAACCGTAGATTCAGAAATAGTTTAATATGTAGTGATTCTTAGAACGATGGAATCAATTCGAGACGTGAACTTAGCTCGGTGAGTTAATTTTATTGTAATTTGTGATTGGTTGTAATTATGCAGAAGGTTTTGAGGACGGTGTTAGTACAATGTGATGGTACTAATTGGTTGTGTCTGGCAGCAGTCTGATACTAAAAGTCTGTTTTGATATCTGTACTTAAATTTTAAGTGATACCGTGCCCTTAAGTTTAAAATTTAATTGATAGGAAGGTTCAAACTAATATCACCCTTGTTTTTAATCCGATATGAAACTAACATACAAAACAGCCACGTTGATCCAGCGGTGCTAAGCGCAACTGCTACGCCGGAGGTCTTGAGTTCGATTCCCAAGTCGACCAAGGTGTTATTGGGTTTTTCTACGAAATTCTCAGTAGCAGGTCGGAGTTTGGATTTGTGTCCGGTTAGTGGCAATAGGCTCACCCCCTATTACATGGGACCTAAACATACCGGCAAACTGTGGGTGTAAATTGGTACACCTCTGCCTAACCCTTCGGGGATACAGGCGTGATGGTATGTTATGATATGAAAATGCGTTTCTACCACTACAATTTAGGATTCCGTTCCTCAAAAGGAGAAAAGTTCCCTTATATTATCAGATCACTTGGATTGACAAAATTTTTAGAGACGCTTGGTTAAATCATTTTGAAATTGATATCCAATACCCAAGTCAGGGACATACGGTGGAAATCTAAGCTTAAAATCAGGCAAACGTAATGAAAGTGATGGTGATCAATGCTCGTGCCTTCTCTATATGGGAAGAGGCCTCTGCCCAGCAGAGGGACGTTCATGGGCTGGATTATTATTATTATTATTAAATGGAAGTATATTATTTTATCTTCAATGTTTTCTTTTTCAGCAAAGAAATAAATAATAGATAATATGCCAAATGTAAGATGGCATGGCTATGGGTAGCCTTGTACGTTTTTGTTGTTAGTGAGTATAATAATTATAAAATAAATCCTATTACATTTTCCTTTACAACTACAGCATTAAAAATTGTACATAATTTTTAAATACGAAATATTCCTGTGTTGTGTGTACATAAATGATTAAATAAATAAATAAAATGATTTTTTTGATCATAAATTTGAGATACAACTAGCTGGTCAGAATAGTTTGGTTTGGGTCTTCGTTCACTAGAAAACAGTGTATTTCTAGCAATTTAATGCTAAATCCATGTAATATTATTTGTTAAACACATACTTTTGATCAATTATGGTTTCATGATTAAGCAATTGACTAGGTTTGCTAGTCTCGCTTGTGGTCTATTTGTAAAGTAAAATCAGGCAGTAGCTTGTCTCTCATCGGTGGAAATTAACATAAATACTACTAAACTACACTATTGAATATAGCAAAAACCATTAAACTACCTTATACCTAGTTCACCAAATTAAGCTTAAAACCGGTTAAGTGAATATTTAATCGCAGACCACTCACTTCTTGAATAAATGCACTGGGTGGGTATCAAATTCGAATCGCATCTGTAGTGCTATTCTGTTACATTATTTTCGTATCTCGACCGCGGAATCAGCGGTGAGATGTCAAAAATGTATTCTCAAATTTGAATTCTAAATCAAGGCCAATTGGGTTCACTTTTGAAATAAGCTTTATTACCACTTGGGTGAAGTTCGATATCGAAATTATTTACAGAATAGTCATAATGGTCTGGACGAACATTTCAGTCTAATGTATATTATTTAGTATTGTTCTCAAGTACACAGTGACATACCATTGTTTTTATTGAGATATCTTGAAACCTAAATATTTTTTTGCTTTGCAGTCCTAGTACTGAAATGGCACGACGCAATTAAAATGGAAACTTTGAAAGAATTCTCTTCAAAATTCAAGAGTCTGGTGGATGAGCTGTCAGTGTACTTCGAGCCATGCGGCTTCCCGATCGAGCTGGTCGCGAGGTTCTGTATGGAAACATTGCAGAAAATAAGCTGAACGGTAATCAGGTACCTGCTCTGGTCACTGATCAGGGCTGACCGTCTTCCCGTAGAAGATGATTGAAAGAGTAGGCGACAATTTAAGAAACTCCGGGCGTTGTAATTGAATGAGTTTTTATGCAATAGACTTTTGGAATCCACTTAAAAAGTTAGACTTTCACCTAAAATCCTCAAATAAGTCAGAATATAATTATCTATCTTCTACTGGACCCCTCAAATAGCTGCAACATATTTAAACTTAGGCCATTGTATGATTTGCGCCTTCAGCCTCACCTAATCGCACTGAAATTCTCACTATTGGATGAAAATAGGCTATTCGGTACACGAACTGCTCGAGCAGAAAATGCTTGACTTAATGTCAGTAATCACGGCACACGGACTGCGCGAGCTGTCGACCGCTCTCGCGCGTCACGTGCGCCTCTCGACCGCTCGCTTTTTATTTTGTTGATCGCTCAAAGCAGTCGGACTGCTTAAAGCAGTCTATGTACGTGTCTTCCCTCATATCTCAGGGAAGACACGTACATAACATACATGTATGTATGTATGTTATGTACGTGTCTTCCCTCATAGCATCATGCATTAGAAAACGCCATTTCTTAGGTCATGTCTCCTACAAATTTCGTTCAGACAAAAATCTCTTATGCCCACATATTTTAATGAATGAAATGCGATACTTATAATTTATTAATTTTCCATTTTTTAGCTTACCCCGTCACCAAAGAAGACAATTGCTTGTAAGACAACATGAAGATGTAATTTAATTAAAACATGTTACATTTATTATATATAATAACAATTCAAGTAAATAGGACATGACATAATAAATGTAAATGAAATAAATAAAATTGTAAAATCATTTTATTGGTTTATTATTACACTTGGCAATACACTGTAGACTATGATTATAGAGTATAAAATGTTATTGAAAATGTAATATATTTATTGTTTTTAGATAAATTGAAAAGTACAGGTTTTGTTCAATTATACTAAAATTAAATAAATACGTAATCCTAGAGTTATTTGAATCATTTGTTTGCTGTAAATGAAGTAGTTGTTTATTCATAAAATTACAAGCTTTTTAAAATAGGCGGCAGAGACAAATGTGTTCAATTCGATTAAATTCCTTATTGTCATAAATGTTAAATAATCAAGTCTTCTTCTAAATGCATCAATTCTTAAGAGAAAAATGAAATAAATACTTCGAAAAATTCACTAATTATTTACAAAAAATATGTTCTTATTCTACGCACAGATAATAAATAGAATAAATAAACAGTCAAATATTAATTCTAAAATCACTAATTATTCTAAAGAAATGCAATGAAGTCCAGATATTTTGTCTTTTTTTTTCGGATTCTGATTTCGAATCATTTTTTTGTACTGATTTAGTTATTACTTTTATTGTTTTGCATAGTTTAATCGATTATCGATATCTTGGTAATACGAATGCCACACTAAATTATATGAAGCAGAAAAATCCTAATACCATATTTTCATGATCCCAAAATGAAGACGAAAGCGATTGTTTAGTGTGAAACCCTTATCCATCTAATCGATTAAACCATGATCGAATAATACTTAAATTTATCGATTATTGGAAGACGAAGATTGGTCGCTTACATTATTTTACAGTATCTATATTTTTACTTATAAAAAGTTGGCACTAAAGTGGGATTCCGCCTCCCAGAGTACGATTACGGAAAGAAAGCGATGTATCGATATGACTGTTAATCGATAAACTTATCGATATAGATAGTTTTTGGGCTCCTCGGCGATAGGTTCCGTGCATGTGCCCAAATGTTTCAACTGGACCAAGCTCCTGTAAATAAGCAAATACAAATTTAATCATCGTTGAAGGTACCATGACAAAGAAAGTTTAACTTATTTTGAACCTATTTAATATTCAAAAACTAGATTGGAGTTTGTAAGATGTTGAAATGCAAAAACGTGAGTGTGACCCGGCTGCAGCGGGAATAATATGAAGTTAACAGCCAATTACATTTAAGTAAACTTTGAGTGAAATCAGTCCAATCGTACTTCAACTACCAGGCTCCCAGAAATATAAAGCAGGTCTCCAAGAACAATTTTTGTTGCAATAATTTTGAGATCATTCAAGCTTGTTGTTGCCTTTTAATATCAGCTTTAAGTACAGAATTTTAGGCAATTTTCAACTATAGAAATCCTTAAAAAACTTACCTAGACCGACAATTCTCCATTTCCAAGAAGCATTTATTAGAGTAGGTCTTGTTATCAGTACCGCAGACGGGATCGTACTCGGGCGAGCAGACCCGAGCGCAGCCGGAGTACTGGAAACGCGCCAGACAACGCTTCAGAGGGACCACGAACACGTGCTTGCTGTGAATAGAGCTCTTTGTTAGTATGTGCGCCTGGTATCCGGTTTGTTGTTTTGCCTATTAATACGGAGACCTATCAACATTATTTAGTAGAGCTACATATACATATTATTATAATAATGTTTTGTTCTGGTTTAATGCTACACATACTAACTTTAAAATGATAAGGCCGATTTTGACGAAAATATTATTTGCAGGTAACGAATGTTCAATTAGGAGTAAATAAGGCTACTTATAATTTAGTAATTTTATTTCTTTTAAAAAGGGACTAGGAAGGGCAATAAACCGCGGGGCCAGCTATTATATTATAGAAACGACTTTCAGATTACTCATAACTAGTATTAATTACATAAAGGCGAAAGTTTGGATACATGATTATTTTTACATCGATTTTTACATCTCATAGCTTTCTTTATAAGTACAAGTAACCTATTCTAGCCACATACCTAAGTAAAATTTAATACACGAATAGTAAGCAACTTGGTCACCATTTCATTGGAATAATCGCCAACTTTTGAAACGACGCTTTAGTGGTTTTACGAAGACTAAAATACTATTATGGATATATCTGGCACCCCATTCCCTCCTTCTTTTAAAATTACATGTCTAGCAGATAACCATTATTATATTCCCTCAACACTACACTTTTTTCACATTCAATTTTATCCCCTCCCCCAATAGCTTCCTACTTTTTAAGAATTCTTCATCTAGTGTCAGTCAGTAACATATTCTTCCAACGTACCCGCAGTTCTCCTTCTTCATGAGACACTCGTTCTTGTAGAAGCGGTTGTCGGAGCCGCAGATGAAGGCGGGCGTGTCGGGGCAGTCCTCGTGGCAGAGCGCGGTGGTGCGGCAGTGCGCCGCCGCCACCGCCACCACGTGCTGCCCGCACGTCGCGCGACGGAGCTCGCACTCAGATCTACGATGATAAAAAGTTGGTTGGTGAAATTGTGGGATTCCGAAGTCGATGAAGATGTCAGATGATGGATGTTGAGAAATAAAAAAGTTATGCTGAGATGGTTTGGCTTTGTTGAGAGAATGAATGAAGAACGATTGACGAAAAAAGTGTATAAGGTAAATGAAAAGAGGTCACGTCGAAAGTACCATAAACGGAACAGCATTGTATGAAGGGAATAATGAAAGTGGAGAAAGCGAAATAACTGCGTAAGGGTCGTAGCAAGTGGTAAGAAGAGGGCTCTACCTACCCTTACAAGGAAAAGAGGCGTGATTATACGTTATGTTATGTTATAAGGAGAAGGTTGTATGTTTTTTACATATTTCATTAGAAATAAGAACATAACGTTTTTATCTAAGGATGAACATGCTATATTTTACATTGACGTTTTTGCTGCGGTAGCTCTGCTGTAGTATAAATATCAGCTTCCTACTATCTTATAAAATAATATGAAAGATACTCACTTATAGACGTTGCCATCAGAGCCGCAGACAGGTTGTTCCACAACATTGTCGCAGGTGTCGGGGCAGTCCTCCTTGAAGCGCGGCAGCAGCGTGCAGTTGCCGAAGTGGGCGAGCTGGATGCCCTTACTGGAATTATGAAAGACGTATTTAAGTATACAGTAATATAATACTTGTGTAATTATCTTGTATCTTTTTGAGACAATAAAGTATTATTCTTATTTATTATTATTACTTGCTTTGCTCTTCTGGCGTCACCGACTTCATAAAGAGGAGGTTTTTCGACTTTATTATTTTGTATGTCCTTCTAAATTTCTTCAAAATCAATTGAGTGTTTTAAAAATTAAATAAAGATAATCATCCATAAAATCAATTATGTTCAGCTCTAAAGCCAAAACAAGCAAGACCTTTCTATGGTTGTATTTATAATAATATCATGGTTCGTCAATGTAACTGTTTTTTTTTTTCACACTTTTTCTTTCCTTGTTTTTATATAAACTTTTGAGTATATTACTCCTACAATCATTTAGTTTTAAAAAGCTAGTACAAAATCACAAACAAATACTCACAGGCAAGTAGCGACTTTCAGGAAGCAAGGGTTAGTGTACACCTTCTGGTCGGTACCGCAGACGGGGTCAAGGTCAGCGGGACACTTGACCTTCATGCACCGGTTCATCTTGCCGCGACACTTCTCCATATCAACCTTCTTCACGATCTTGCGGTTGCTGACGCTTCTGGAATTTGAAGAGAGCGTTTTAGAAATGTTGATGCAGAAGATAAAGAGGTATTATAGATAGATAAGGAAAACAGATAGAAGATATAACAGACTCTTGTAGTCGCGACCCTCATAATCCGAGAAAGAAGGAGAATGAACAATTAATTTCAATAGGATGGGAATTTAATGAAAAATGAATGAATGAATGAATAAATGAAAATGAAAATCTTTATTCGCAAAGTAATTGGTTTAATTGGTATATAAGTTAGCTGCGGTCACAATGTTGCGTTGTGCCCTTATTGGCCCATTTAATTGAACTCGAAAAGAAGGAGGTATATCCGATACCTCCAGCAACTTTTGGATCAACTTGTTTTTTTATCGTTTGGGAAAAATACCACGTCAAAATCGCACTTTCTGACATGTTTTTTTATTTATTTGTATTTGATTCTTCTCACACGTTACGCCAGAGACGACCAATTAACCTATCTCTTCTTATCTCCTATCATTTCAACGTACCCGCAGTTAAGCATCTTCATCTCACACTCGTTCCTGTACACCATCTCGTCGGAGCCGCAGACCAGCTTCTCCTTCTGACCGATGCAGTCCTTGGGGCACGATTCTCCTCCGGACGTCCGCTCTTGTGATACGCAGAACGCCATTGGTACCTCGAATACGTGTTTACTGAAACGAGAAGGTTTTTCTATGAAAATCATATCAAAAGGTTTTTTTTTTTGGATGTTGTCTCATTTATTTATTTATTATTTATTTATTTATTTACATGTTAACACGGTTTTGACAGACCAATTACGTTAACAGCATTAGAAATATAATATGTATACATAGAAAAAATATATTAGAATTATAAAAGATAACAACGTATACACTAAATAGCCTTACTTACGAGGTCTTAAACTGACATTATTAAACAATACATTTTTTATACATTTTTGTTTTCACAAAAAGATAGACAAACACACATAATGATTTTAAAGTCATCTACAAACAAATCACATTCTGGGTAGGCTTCCACGAGGCTATTAAGCGCGGTTAGTATTCGCGGGATGGGAGACGATGCGCGGGCGACTGTGCGACTCGGAGGCACAGCCAGTAGGCGGTGTTTTCTGCTACGGAGATAGTTGTTGGGAGCGTAAACTCGAATCAGCTCATTGTGTAGGTCAGGAGAGTCTGTTAGGCCCCGAATCACTTTAAGCATTGTATTGAGCTGATCGTATGCTCTCCTAGTGTCTAACATATTGTATCCTAGACATCCTACAAGAAACTTAGTAGGATACAGATATGGATAATATCCTAGAGAAAACTTATACAAAAACCGTAAAAATGCTTTTTGGACCTTTTCTAAGAGAAGGGCATATGTTGACTCATGTGGATTCCATACACAAGAGCTTGCCTCTAGCTTAGAACGTACAAGTGTGCTATACAAAAGTTTCACGACATGATCGTTACGGAAGTCTCGAACGTTTCTGAGAACGAAGCCCAATCTTTTGAACGATTCCTTGGCAACAGTAGCAATGTGGTCATGAAATGTCATCTTCTGGTCGAATACAATCCCCAAGTCTTTCACTGTTGTCTGTCTAGTTATGTTAGTACCATTTATTTTGTACTGAAAGTTGATTGGATGCCGCATTCGGCCAAAAGTCATGACAAAGCATTTCGTGGGATTGAACTCTAACTTATTAGTAACACCCCAATTGTAAACGGCATCTATGTCTGTCTGAATGGCCTCGCAGTCGGATAGTGAGTTGACGCCAGAATACAATTTCAGATCATCTGCATAGAGAAGGCACTCTGCATGTTTTGGAACAGTCGGCAGGTCATTTATCATCAAAAGAAACAATAACGGTCCAAGGATTGAGCCCTGACTGACGCCCGAGCGTGTATGATAGGGGTGTGACTCGTAAATACCTAGCCTCACGAACTGCTGACGATCACGGAGATAATCAGCTACTAATCGTAGAAGACTAGGACAGAAACCAATGGCACTAAGCTTCAGAAGTAAGATGTCATTATTGACTCGGTCGAAGGCTTTCCGGAAATCAAAGTAGAGAACGTCTACCTGTCTCCTCATGTCAAGTTGCGCTGTAATATATTCCGTCAAAATCAGTAAGTTAGTATTTACTGATCGTTTGCGTCTGAAACCATGCTGGGCATTACTGAAATGTTTTTCCACTTGGACGTAAATTATTTTATGAAGCACATTCTCGAATATTTTAGCTGGAGTCGATAATATTGCAATAGGCCGATATTCTTCTGCAGTTGATTTATCTGAGGTTTTGGGTATAGGCGTCACCCGCGAGATTTTCCACTGAGGAGGATAATAGCCTGTTTTTAGGGACAGATTAAATATGTGACATAAGGGGGAGGAAAATGACTGCTTTAGATGCTTGATAAGAAAGGGTGGAATACTGTCAGGCCCTATTGAACTGCTAGGTTTTAATTTGTTTATTCCGTGTATTATATTGTCAGTTGTAAACTCGAATAAGCTTATGAAATTACTATTGCAACTAGTATCAGAGCTATTAGAGTGTGCGGCATTTAGCTGTGGTTTATCATCTAAAAATACACTTGCGAAGAACTTGGCGAAAGCTTCAGCAGCTCCTGTTCCTGTGTAACTTTCGCCCTGGTAAGTAATACGAGGCTCAAAACCTCCCTTAGAACGAAGACTGCAAATGTGTCGCCAGAATTCTCGCGGATTAATTGTGATGTTATTTTCTACGCGTTTAATATATTCACGATAAGCATCATCAACACGGTGTTTTAAAGAGCTTCTCAGATCCGAAAAAGAGTTATAGTCATCGCAGCTACCAGAGCGCTTCCACACTGCATGTAATGTAAGTTTGCGTTTAATATCCTTGATAATATCGGGAGTAAACCACACGGGGTATCGCTTAGCAACGGATCTAGCACGATGTTTTTTTGGCATACAGTTATCGAAAATTCCATAGATAATATCATAAAAGAAATTGACAGCAGAAAATACATCACTAGCCCGTAGTATCGGATCCCAAGAGACTTCTGACAGCAAATAATAAAGCTGTTTGTAATCACATTTGTTAAAATTCCAATCTCTTGCAGGATTTATATTACTTGGTTCTATTGCATCTGAAAAATGAGCTGATTCGAGACTTACCTCGATTTCTAGTGCGGGGTGATATGCATCAGGTTGAACTATACCATTTGTACTCGTAACAAATACCTCTTGAAAGCCCCCACGGACCAGAATGACATCCAACATACCACCATGAAGATTAAATATAACATTTCTGTCCTCTAACGAACAATATGACAGAAAATAGCTATAATAACTGTTAATATTTGTTGAGGCACTCCTCAAGTTAATATCACCCATTATAATCACAAAACCATTAAAATTATTCAGGAAGCTCTCAGTTTTACAAAACCAACGCATGTATTCCTCATCTTTGGCACTAGGTTTTATATATACAACACACACAAGAAATGTACGACCACGCCACATAAACGATGCCCACAAGTCTTCTCCATGGTCCGTTTCGTACTCACACCTTCTACGTAATACAATAGGAGAACACGCTGCCAGAAGTACACCTCCACACGGTGTGTTTCTATCACGGCGTAGAACACTCCATTCACCACTTTCTAACTCAGAATTTGTTACAGATGGGTCGAGAAACGTCTCAGTAACAGCGACCAAATTGTGTTCTAATAGGGCGAGGTTGGTGCGCCACAGAGAAAGCTTTGTTTTCAATCCGCGAACGTTCTGGTAGAAAGCACTGATACTACTAACTTTGGTATTACTCTGATTATTGTGAGGCGCCAGACTTCCGAAAGGGCTGCGACTGCTGGGTGCTATGTGTTAGGTTAGTAGCGTTGTCTTTCCGTTGTGTGTCAATGTTCAACGGTTGTCTTGCCTCGGGAGCCCTTTTCCTATAATTTATCCACGGTTTAATTCGTGCATTGAGTGGCCAGATGTCAATTGAATAACATTTGTCATAGAACGCTGCTGAAATTCCAATTTTATACGACTTGTAGTCTCCTCGAGGGGAAAGCTCTTCCACAATACAAGCAGCCGTGGGAAACAAATGACTTAAATATTGACGAACCTGGTCCACATCAGATGCCATGTTCCAAAGATGTAAATATTTACGCATCTCAATCGCTTTTAAGTTTATCGTAACAGGGTCAGCAATTCCACAAAGTGGGGCTGGACGTCGTCTATAATTACGTTTCTTCACCTCAATCCAGTCTCCATCAGTTTTATCATTTTCAATAGTCTCACTCAGAGTAGGTTCATCGACAGTGATTATTGCTTCAGTTTTATCCAACGTTTGTGTATTTGTAGGTATATTATGTGCTTCAAATTGGTGCTTTTGATGAGAAATCTGTTCGTTTTCTGGGATCTTTTGCTGTTGCTTAGGCTGTTGCTTATTTATAACTAATTGTTTATTCAACCGAGATGTAGCTGTAGGTGCAACTTGAGAAATATTTTTAAATTGTAAGTCACCTTTTTCGTATTTTTCTAGTCTTTTGTTTAAGCTTTCTACTTGAAAAACATATTTTTCTAATTTATTTTCATGGCTGCGTACAACTAATAACGCTTCGGTAAACAGATCTTTTAGGATTGACATTTCGGAGCGCAAAGTACGCATTTCGGAAGCGAGGTCGTTACTTTCAACATCACGCTCAATTAATGAGCTGGTACACAACGTTGCAGTTTTCTTTCTGAGTGTGACATTTGGGTCTCTCTTCGGGCCAACAGGAGTAGATGAGTTATCTCCACCCTTCTTAGCCGCACAACGACATTCGGGACAGATCCATGAATCAGTTTCATCCTTTAACATGCACGTTTTACCCGTGCATACGAGGTGATATAGCTTACCGCATTCATCATGCGTGCAACAGAGGCGCTCCTCATTATCATCAATGTTCATACAACAAGCTGAGCACAACATATTTTATAAATCAAGCTAAAGCAAATTATTTATTGCGAGAAGCGTAGCAAAGCAAGCGTATTGTTTTTATTCAATGCAGAATGGCAACAACGCGTGTCGATGCGTGCGGGAACGAGCGAGTATGTGTGCGGGCGAGATAGTAACAGTTGGCGCGGGCGTCGCCGCAGCCAAGCCGGTCCGTGTAGGCGTCAGGTGTTTGGCCGTTTATTAAAATTTTGAATTTGTTTTGTTAAAAACTTTGAATACACTGCACAGATACAATATATATAAATTGGTTCAGTTAAAGTACTATATGAACTATATTAATCCACAAGTCACAGTTAAAATCACTTGGTTTTGACCATATTTATAACGAAAATTTTACGGAGGCAAACAAACGAGATGTTGCCTTGACAAGCGCGCAGCGCTAACTCATGATTACTTCAGTCTAATAAATGCGTGAAATAACCAATCCATAACAATTAAGTGTAATGATAAATGTCGTTCCTTTTTAAAAACTTGCTGTACTAGCATGTAAGATGTATTATAATCTGGTATTATATTATTTGGACTATATCACGATTCTTCTGTTGTTTTTTTTTTGTGAAATTTGAGCACATTCATTGATGTGATTTTCATAAGCTTCCTACATAAATACTTATACTAGGATCGAAACCTGGACCTAACGACACCTTATAAGTAGGTTTATACACTTGACCACGGAGGTCGTCACATTAACGTACAAACAAACTAAAAGCTCTTACCCGCAGTTGCTCGCCTTCATCCTGCAAGCGTTGGCATACAGCTTGCCGTCGGAGCCGCAGGTCGGCCTAGCGACACGCCAGCACGACTCCCTGCAGTGACGGGTCGTTTGACAATGTTTCTTGTTCGTTCGGACTACTCCTTGTCTGAAAATTATTTAATAAAATGTTAATAATGCAGGTGTACTTAACTAAAAGCAAAATCGACTTCTGGTGCTTGATATTTTGCGTAAGTAAAGATATCACGAAAAAAAAATGGTTTATATTGAGAAGCTCGGGATATGTGAACTAAGTGGACGTCAGCATGCACGTGTGCACCAGGTTATTTTAACAAAATAAACTTTAGCTAATAAGTTTTTGACATCTGTCTCTTAAAAGCTAATTATGTTATGATTTAATTTTTCCACCATCCAATTCTATAGTGAGCACCGGTATAAATACTATAAGTCTCTACAAAATTTTGCTACCAACAATATTCGGTCTTCCAGCTTTTCACGTCTATTCCAAACCCTGTATCTACTTCAAGTCCAATCAAAAAAGTGCCAGCGCAAATTGGTCACCAACAAAAAGTACCAGGGCACCATAAACTTTAGCAACTAACCCGCAAGTAAGCAGCTTCATCTGACATGTGTTCTTATACACGTTGCCGTCAGACCCACAGATGGGCCCGTCGAGAGGCGCCTGCGAGCAGTCCACGGGGCAGTTCTCACGGTGAGCGCTGATGTTGTTACAGGCCCCCAAGTGGGAGAGGCCGATGCCGACTCTGGAAATTAAAAGGTTATATGAGAAATCAGAACATAGTGACGAATGAAACTAAGGAATAAAAAAATGTACATAATAACACCTGTATAAAAATCACCCTTAACTTTGCGGAAATTAGCACTGGGTTAAGTGATACCAAATCGAAAACAATGGAGTGAATATTTTAAGACCTTATGGTAAAATTATTAATTATACCTTACAAAATTACTAGAAAACTTGACATATTAAACTTAAATTATCACAACACAACATCACCCATCTACTATTGATCTCAAAGAACATACCTAATAATATCTTCTTCTTGTTTGCCAGTCAAAAACCTTAAATGTTTTCTCACTAAAACCTGGAGCCATCCAGGTAGACCACCTGGATGGCTCCAATAGCTTCCATCTTGTCAGGATACACAACAGGTAGAACTACCTTAACCACCTACCTTACCACTTCTCTGTCCCGTGAGTCACATATGAACATTTCCATTGTTTAACTATGTGTCTACTGGCGGGACAGTTAAGTTGTTAAAATCTCCTTAGAACCTCACCTGCATATCTCGACCTGCAGCATGCACCTGTTCAGGTAGGTCCTGCCGTTGGTGCCGCAGACGGGGTCCCTTTCGGAAGTGCAGCGGTGCTCACACTTGGAGCCTTGTGCTCTGGAGCAGGAGGTCTGGTCGGGGGCTAGTCGTACTCCTGGAAATGTAGAAATAAATATGTAGGTATTATTTTTTAACGTTCGTACTCGAGAATTTATGTGGGTTGATGACAAAAAAACTGTTGCAATTGTAATATTAGTTAGTAAACTTTTCATCAATTAAATTAGTCCAAGTAAAGCTAAATCAAGTGAAATTGGAAATAAGCTCAGAAAAAGACTACTATAATTTTAATTAAACCCTATTATGAAAGGAATTGGGTGAGGCCTTTACCCAGCAGTGGGTCAGTAGAGGTTAAGAAAAAAAATATATATATTATCATGGTTGTTTCAGACAGGACGGACGTCGACCAATGTTCACCTCCTACATTGGTAACTAGTCATCACTATATTAATGACTTGGAACTCTTATAATAAATTAACATTTTCCGATTCCAAATCATATATTAATTTTAATTAATCAATCAAATCATATTTTAATTAATCATATATTAAATTATCCTATTTGTAATTAATAATATATCTTACCTTTCCCACAAGTCTTCTTCCTCATCTCACAGAGCGAAGGATATATGTAACCGTCGGTGGCACAGACCGGCTCGCTCTGTAGCGACGGTCCGCAGATCCTGGGGCAGGTCGCGTCGCGGGCACCCTCGCACCAGGAGGCGGCTGCAACATAAGTATGATGAGTATAGGACATAGGAAAACTTTGGGGGTAATATTGATAATAAAGAAAACGTAAATAAATCTGATAAACAAAATGCTGTTGAGCATCTTCAGTCTCCGAGGCTAAACGTGACGAAGGTTAAGTAAACGTAAGATATTTTAAACGAATAAAAATAATGAGCGTATTTGGACAATAAATAATATTTGCCAAATGCTAAAACACAAAATTGTAGAAAATTCGATACCATCACCTGTTTTTGAGTTACAAGATTTGCTTTCAAGTTTGCAAGATGCGCCAAGCTTCTATAAAGACAAATCATTTATGAATAAAGAGGAATAATGAAAACTTTGGCGTAAATTATTTCAAAGATATCTCGAAAGTATTAAATTTTATCTTCAAACAAAACGCTAACGGACTAATAAAAAACAGTCACTACGAAAATCTTTCCCAATTTTAATATTCCACTAAACATGTTTCTGTATTCCTCAACTTGAGTTCGGGTGCAGAAAATAAAATAAAGGGGAGTTGGAATTCCGGAGATAGCGCGACTAAACTGAATCTCTGCAGTACGGCAGATAAGGCGGTCGGAATAAAATACGCGGTGCACGATGTACGGCCACTAAACTAGCGGTACGATAGTATTAAGTAGATATTTGGAGTTTTATTAGATTTTGCCAATGTATGATGAAATTAGCAGATACCAAGATACTAAAATTTCAAGTTATAAAAAGATGTTAATAAATAAGAAGATGTTTGATCTATTAAAATGAAATACGCACAAGCACGTCATAATAATAATTTCAATAATCCAGGACAAAGACATGATAGCAAAGATATTTGATCATCAAAAAGTTAATAATTTGATTTAAATATAAATTATCTTCAAAATCATTCCTTATGTTTTGGACCAGTAAGAATAAAAAAAATGAACCATTAGAATACAAAAAAAAATATACCTTGAACACAATGTCATTACAGAATTGATCACCTTACCCTACCCAAGAATACTAATATTCAACACCGTAAACCACAACACATCTCCAACTCAAACTCGCTAACTTCAGAACCCGACAGTTACCAAACGCCTCAGGCTGGCCTGTGACTAGGCAAGTCCATTAGCGCTAAACGCAGGCCAACACCCCGCACTTATCTCGCAGATAAAGCTTACAGAATAAAAATGGGAGAAAGGGATTTCAGTGTTTCAACTATTATTCAAGATGGGGGTGATAAAGGTGGGATTGAAATAGTTGGATGTAAGAATGTTGAAGAATCTGGAAGGAGTGTAGACAAGCTTAAGAATTAGAGGGATTAAGCAAATGATAGCATGATTGTTAAAACTAGAGCGCTAATTAAAATATGTTTTTTTAAATCTATTTCGATTCAGTAAGAGATGTCTCATGGTCAATTTAGGACTAACTGCAATAGATGTAAAATAAAAATTACAGTCTCAAAAAATGATTAATATAAATTATGAAAATAACGTTACATAATCTACGATTGCAAATAAGCGTATTCGATTTACCTACGGCTAAAACTGATGGCAGCCTGCGAGCTGAATGATTTCACAACTCTTAACTAAAAGTCAGTCAAACAGGCTTGCCTTAATAACAAAAGCTAAGCTAATTATAAACGGTGAAAACTTTCGCCGTCACTAAAACAACCATAAATGCCAAAACCAATCTAAGTAATGAGAGAAAATGAAAATCGTAGACAAACAAGGTAATAGATCACTTTTAGAAAACGCTAATACAAATGCAGAAAGGAAAATAGTAAAAGCATGAAATTTCAAATTAGCCAGCACCAATGAAATTGATGGTCATTTGAAATTAAAAGACGACTATTAAATAATAAAACAAGAAACTAAAATATAATAAAATACTTTGAAGAATAGAAGAAAAGCTTTCTTTTCTCTATTAGTAGTAAAGAATTTGTTTTGTATATTATTTTCAGAACAATCGTTTCTATTGAAATATAACTAATTTTTCGGATTTTATAGCGGTTTGTCTTAAGATTTTAGCTCCCAACGTT
Organism: Autographa gamma; assembly: GCA_905146925.1. Classification (NCBI taxonomy): domain Eukaryota; kingdom Metazoa; phylum Arthropoda; class Insecta; order Lepidoptera; family Noctuidae; genus Autographa; species Autographa gamma. Next base: position 8,171,533 of record LR989872.1, on the reverse strand, counting down.
TTGATACTTTTGCAAGTATATAGTCAGGGCAGACAGTTCGCCCGTTACCATAATACAAACCGATAAATTTTTTTCCATATCATGTGAAAACCTGGCTGGCATTTTCAATAAGTATAAATAGACGTCTTTAAGACTTACGGTCTAAGATTTCTATTGAAACAGAACCCACCCAGCTAATTCGTATGTCATCTGACAAAAATGATCTAGTAAATATTACTAGTGACTTAGCGAAGAGGTTATTTTTTAGTTTTTTATCTCTTACGGCTTTTCAAACTGTCTTACTCATTCACAGCATCTTACATTCGACTAGAGACTATTCTAAATAGATATCGTACGATCGCCCTTGAGGCAAATAGGTCACATCCCGATTGAGGCCTGCAACGCATGCAGCTGCAATCCAAAGGGTCGGAATGGTGTCAAGTTCTCACTATTGAACTAGCTTGTTCTAGAAACATTTATTATGTAGGTATAGTTCGTGATATTGTGATTTATTGCCTAGAAGTAGTAAGTACTATTAAAGTTTTATTCCAATGTCTAACATTCGCGTAAACCTCAGTAATCAATATATTATTGAGAATGAGTTGAGAGTGAACTAATGGATTAGAGAAACCTTGAGTTTCCGATGTCAATTTGGAAGAAAAAAAGATACATGAACAAATTAATAATTTTAGCCGACTACAAAAAGAGGAAGTTCTCAATTCACTGGTATATTTTTTCGTGTTTTTTATGCGACTTCGGAAGTAATCCAACGACTTCAAAAAAAAATTTTATACAGTAGGTTTTACTTTAGTGGTGATCCGTCTCAAATATTTTCATTTCGTCATTTCATTGAAATCGTTTCTTTTTGTTGTACTTGTTACTTGTTTTGTTGCCCTACAATTATTTATTGTGTATAGCATGTTTTTCAGAATATCCCTTAATAAGCCATTTGCATCTCTGAGTACAGCAGTAATTTAATCAAACCCATCGTATAACTGTTGTATCAATGAAACTTAATTACAAATTACTAGCACAACCATTCCTAATTATTTCTATAATAAAAGCCGTCTGCAAGTACTAGGCCATCATAAACACGAGATAGTTCTGTATAGTTTATAATCAAATAAATTGAGGCAGTATTATCGGTCTAGTAGATGCGTATAAAACATGTCTGAGAAGTAGAGCATCTCTTAATTATTGTGCGGCCTTTGTCTGCTTATTACATGTTGTTCGATTTTTTGTACACTCTTTTGTTTATGATACCCTGGTACGTACACCGCTATTGGAGTTTTTTGCTTGGTGTATGTAATTGTTCAATAAAATTAGGTTAATAAGTCACTGGGCAATAAACATTATTTTAATTAATATCGAATCCCAGAATTAAATACTAAACTTTTATAATATAGAGATGTAGATTCAAAAGAGTAAAAATATATATTATATTACTTTCGAGAGCTGTCATTGCTCTGCAATAACGTCTTCATAAATGCAAAAATAAAGCCTGTCTTGCATTTATGAAGACGTTATTGCTAACATAAAACTTGAATAAAACACTACTGGGAATCCTTTAAAAAACAAAGAATAACATGAAGTATTCCAGTAATTTTGAACAAACTCTCTCTTTATTGAAGGCTTAAAGGAGCCATGAAATACAAGTTAAGAGCTTTTGAAAATCTTTGCATTTAAGTAACAAGTGTGTTGCAAATTACAAAATAAACTTATATTCAGTTTAAAATAATAAATTAAGAAAGTTTAGTTTTAAATAACACAAACTTGGCCAAATGTAAAAGATGGTCAATACGTGATCAGAATAAAAATCTTATTGTAATTTCATTTTGTAAGACTAAGGAAAACTTAAAATTAGACAAGGCACATTTATGGCAACAAACAAGAACCATTTAAAACCAGCTTGCGTAATCCTTACCAAAAACAAAACCAGAGTGGGAGACGATACGGTACTTCTTTAAAGGATAGCTTGAACTTTGAGTAACTGAAATGTCTGACGAACTTAAAAATTCCAACAAAACATGGAAGCAAAGCCTGTCAAAAAAATCTTAGTCTGCAGGTTAATCGAATTAAATCTAGATTTTTCCGGACCAGGTATGCGGACACCATTATCTGTAGCAACCAAATTCGCCTATTAAAGTTATAATAATTCCAGCCTATAAACGTGCCACTGCTGGGTACAGGCATCTTCCCATAGGTATAGAGAAGGCGCGAGCATTCATCACCACGCTTGCTCAATTGCGGATTGGATACTACAGATCCCAATTTTGGAATCCAGGTTTCCCCATTGAAAAAGTACATATAACTTTGAAAAGTTACAATGATACTTGCCCGGATCCGAACTTGTAACCTCGTGCATACAAATCCGTTCATTGAACCACCACGACATCATAAGAAAAGTTATTAACTAAAAACCAAATCATCTTGATAACTAAGTAGCCAATACTTCAGGAAAAAGAAAACAATATTCCACCTGAACCAATCTTCCTATCAAATCAATCAACGGATCTCAAAATTGAATATCCAGACATTAATTTCGACGAGTCCTACAAATGAGAATCCAGATAGATTTATGAAACGATTCGATGTCGAATCAGTCCGATTTATTAACTAATGGTCCTGACAGATGCCACGGTGAGTGGGTCATTTTTCAGGCCATTAATTTCCATAGCTCCAAAATGGGTTTGGAAAATCCTGAAGAGCGATATTTCATTTGCAGTAGTGACCCAGTTTTGGAAAATTGGTTGGTGTCATGTATTGATGGACTAGACAATACAGATTATTTGTTATTTAGAATTTGCAGACATCCTCTTAGATACTTGGCTGTTGAAATCGTAGTTTTATGGATTACAAAAACCATATTAATGTTTTTGGTGATATTAGATAGTATTGTTGAGACTGTTTCACGGAACTTAGGATCAAAAACTTCATGATATACCTGCAGACTACTAAGAAAAGACAATACACTTTTGGACACCTGTGTGATCTCATGTTGTGACACAATGAGGTATCATTCCATCATTTTCGATGATCGACCAAAATATCACCCCAAGTTTATATCCAACATAAGAGACAGGTGAATTTATACGTCGAAATTAGCCTAAAAACACATGCACCTATCAAAACATAAATACACTAGGCATATATGTAGTAATAAAACAGGATAACCATACGGGCTAACAGCAGTAGTCCGAGGCGAACGAGTCAAGCTAACCCGTTTTATAAAGTCAAAAGCAGGAAGATCAATCAGGCGGACCTATTTTTAGATAATGAAGATCAGAAAGTTTAAGGTATAAACAAGAGAGATTTTAGCAAAATAGTTTTGGAAAACGTTTCATTTGAAAACTGTTTAGTAATATATACTTAAAAAAAGATCCTCCAAACTATTAAGGATTGTAGAACCGACGGACAGATGATCTATGTAACCAGTAGGAAACTTATTTTTCTTAAATTAAATGATCTGTAGGTCTATTATAAGTCTGTTCGATTAATTATATTTTGTTTTATGTAAAGCAGGATTTAATCATTGATATAAAACTATTGTCTTTCGCAGTTCATAAAATGTGTTAGACTAGGCTCATGGTCACATACCCTCCTTACATAATGCACATAACGGTAAATTTGAATTATATTCGCGTAAATCTTATCTTATTTAGTTGTCCAACCCAACTAGAAACTAAAGACCACCATAAATGCACAACCGCTTTTTGTCTCAACAAATGTATGCTTGTTAGTTCCATGTAAACAACATAAATACAAGACATTAGTAAATGCTAATTACTTTCAATTTTTCGATACACAACCACTTAAAGACAGGTTCTGTACAAACCACCACACAAGAAGCTCCAAAGAGATGCGAAAATCGACTTTAACCCGTTGAAATAGAGATGATGTTTTAGCATAGAGAGATGTTGTGTGATAGACTGTACGAGTACACACCACCACATAAGAGCTCCAAAGACTTACGAAAATCTACCTTATTACCTTCAAATAGAGATGCTGTTATTTAGCAATGTGCTTTTATGTGTGGAAGATTGTACGAAGCCTTGATTTCTACATCACTCTCTCATGGAAAGTGAGTGTTTGGATGAATACTAATACTTTTAAGGCTTTAACTGTGGGAATTAGGTTCGGCCAGATTTCTATGGGGTTTTTGAGATAAGGTCGTGGTGGGTATGCTTTTTGAATAATTGGATAAGCTCTCCATTTGTATGTGTGATGGATGACATGTAATTAAAGATGTCTGATATTGCTCTTTTCTTTATTTATTTCTTGGGATACTTACATGTTCGTATGCAGGTAAGAACATGATACGTATACCTATTACATTTTTATTCTTTGAAATAATTCAAATATAAATGGTACAACATTTTTTTAGGAATATTGAATTTGTTACCATGTCCTCTTTCTTCATCCCTGCCCATGCCCTGTTCCTATTCATTTAGGGTAGCGCAATGTTATCTTGCTAACTAGTAAGAAATTATCCTAAACTTAACTTGTATTTGCTTATTTGGACTCATATTAATTAATTAACAAAAACGGATTCAAGCCGAACATGTGTATCTTAAAAAAGAAGCTTTATCCACAAAACAATTAAATGTAAACATTTAACACGTTTTTGACGTAAACAGAATTGAATCTATTCATACAGCCTTTGTAAGGAAACCATTTATTCAAACACCCTACTCTCCTAGTACAATGCACTGCATTCATTTGTACTAGGAACCCATAACCTATAGTTATGGTAATAGCTAGGAACAAATCTGTGTATCAAGACAAGGAGTACAGAAACGATCCATTATGTCAGTAAGCGATGACATCACAGCTAAGTCCCGTTGTACCAGGAGTCCAGATATTGCTGAATAGCGTAAATTACCATTTTCGCGGACAATGTCGAGGTCTTTCACCTTGGGCGTGCATCACATTTAAAGCGCGCGCAGATTTGAATTTTAGCGAAGGTTGTGGCGCATGTAGTCGCCCACGGCTCGCGCGTTGCATGACGATACTGTAGGGCTGTCGAAGTGGAACTATTTTGGTTAATTATATATTTTGTTGTTGATTTTTTGATAGTTTTTTTTTATGTATTTGGATGGAAAAAACAAAATATACAAAGTATTAAATTTGCAATAAATTATGTCAACCTTAATTGCATTCTTCGATTATTTTGTTCTCCAGCAAATAGTTTTTCTTCGTTTTATTATTCTGGTACCTACTTCTATTATTTTAGTACAATTTTTAAAGCTCTTTTCACTAGTTATGTTCAAGATATTTTTAAATGCTTTTTTAGGTTTATTTCATATTTATAACATTGCAAATCACTACTGAACAATTACAAGAACCTTTAATTTTTTATATACAAAGCTCCATTTAATTTGATCCCTCAAAATAAAACAAAAGCAGTCGGACACTAATTGATAAAAATATAATAGAAAACAACCGCCAACCCTAAATTCGAAACATTCTAAGCGACACACTCATTATTCAGTACATTTATCCTGTATCTACCAGTGATATAGTTTAAACGGGTTGTCCGCGCTGATAGCAACCTGTCTCAAACACCACGCTTCGCAATCAGAGGTCAGCTAACATTGGTCCTTAGTTCCTAGAGTTTGAAGGACTTTTGTAAGTTGAGCCCCGTTTGGTTGGAAAAGGGAAAAGGTCAAATTGTATTTATTGGTGAAGCGACTTGTTTTATTGGTTAGAGTTTTAGTTAAATTGTTGGTTGGTGGAATATTTGTTTGTGAAGTAAAGTTTTTTTAAGGACTTTTTAGTTAGGCCGGAAGGACCAGATTAACTTTTAGTCGTGAGTTGTTTTGTTACATCATTAAAATGATAAAACGCTAACAGTGGATACAAATTTTGTTTGAGTATCGTATAAATTAAAATTTGTAAATGTTCGATTTACGGAATAAATATAAAATATTTTTCACTTTTAATGTTTCAGTCATAAAAAACTGGATTCGTGGAAAAGACAGATTTTATTAAGGCAGTTTTCTTTAACAGTTTTACCGTTACCTGACTCAATGTACCAGGGACTAAGGACTTCCTGCAGTCTAACGAGTAGTCTAATATAGCTTGTATCACGGAATGAATCTAGGTTCCTTACCATCATATACAACGGGTATTAGGAGTCCATATTTAGCAAGCGATTACAAGCCGCTGAGCTTGTGTGGTCGTAAAATTTTGTATATCTTACTACCTATGCACGCCTGGTACTTAAAACGGTTCATTTATAATTTTATGATGCATTAATCTGAATTGCAAGCGCAAGTAGTAAAATTCTGTAAATGGTTTCGAGTAATTTTATTATTAAGTTTTCAGTATTAATAATTCTTGAGAATTAATTTATGTTTATCGCAAATGCGAAGAGGCAGTGAGTTTTAATACCAATTCACTATGTTCGTGTGAAATAAATAATCCAATAAAAGTTTTTAATTCACATGTAAGCGCTAAAATGGTTTCTTCTGTTTCTAAAGTCACACCTTTAGTTAAACTTTTATTAAGTACTTCAATGTTATTTCTCTGTTTATTTTAATAGAAATTGTTTGTCTTGTTCTTGTATTTAATGTGCTACTTCTCGCTAATAGATGGCGCGCATGCTATGTTTTTATGTTTATGGTTTTACATCTTACACTTGCTAATGATATTAATTAGTATTGTAAATTGAATTCTTGCGAATTTATAAATTGTACCGGATTTCACGATGGCCGTCCATAATATAAGCTAGCTAGAAATCATTAGTTTTGCGACTTAAAAAATAGAACTGTATGGGAGGAAGCATGTGCCCTGCAGTGGGACTTGAGGCTGGTTTATTATTATTGTATTATAATAATAGAACTATTGAAATATGATTCAAAGGACCAAAATAAGCCACCTAAATTATACCAAGATTAAAAAAAAAATTGCTAAATGAGAAATCTGGAGTATTACAGTTAGCTTTAGTTTTATTACTTATAGATACAATTAACATAATTCCAAAGGGCTTTGAACACAACTATAATAAAAGGGAAATTAATAGTATTGGAATGCGAGACATGGCACATCAAGATCGAAACCACCATGTCAATTACCTTGCCTTGTACCATGAATAATGATGTCGACAGGACCTCCATGTACAACATGGTCCCTTTCACTTTTACTGCTTTCTAAGACTTGATTCAATTAAATGTCTAACTGTCTTGATGAAATTTAGTAATTCGGTGTATTTTTTTGGTCCTTTTATCCGATTTTTTACATGTCACAAGAAGAGTGTTTTTATATGTTTGACGTGTATTCGCCTGTCTGTGTAATTTTGTGTTTTTGTGGCAATATAAGCTTCTAAAACATGGATCGTTTTTAAATATTTGAAAGCTGACAAAATCAAATTGGTTTCAATTTTTATTCTATGAAGGTATAATAATTATTAGTATAGTATTACAATTATTAGTATTAGTATAATAATATATCCATGTTGAAAGTTATCAGCTATTTTTATGCCAGTGTTTTCTTTTTATTTACTTATTTATATATTTATATTTGCACAAATACATTTTTTATTACCATCTACAAATTTTGCATTTGTAGCCAAAATACTGAGCTGATAGAGCCACTTCGCACTATAGTAATAAAAAACCATGCAACAAATTTTATTTACGTTTTAATATTTCAAAGATTCCCGCATCTGATGTACCTGCTTTATGCTTTCCTGGTAGGTGTTTATACAAAATTGTCTTTACTGAGAAAACGTTTTGTGAATCTGGAGCGTACGGTACTCGCTCTATCTCTGTCTGACATCACCTGTCCTTATCATGGCATCAAACTTGAGGTCGGTATTTGGTTTCATCAGCTGTTATTTTGTTTGGACTGTAGTCACCTTAGAGGATAGATAAGAAATTTTGGAGAGTACCTAACAGGGTATGAATTGTAAGTATGAACTAGTTTTGTCGTAAAAATGGTATCAAAACAGAGCTCAATGTTTTAATAAAACTTTCTCAAACATTAATAATGTCGAAACTATCAATATTTTTGCATAAGTTTCTGTCATTGTACGGAAAACTTAACACAGCAAACGATAGTACTACATACAGCCAAAAATATGCTTACGGTGAGCACTGGGTTTTTAGCGCTACACGCTCACTGGCTTTGTCATACCCTAATAATATCGGAACCATCGAAATTTTCACATAAACTTCTGTCTTTGTAAAATAACTTAAATCAGTAAACGAATGTAGGTACTACATACAACCAAAAATGTGCTTACGCTCGGCACGTGGCGTTAGCGATACTCGCTCTATAGTTTTAACTTTTTTAAGCTCTATGGTAGTCCATGATTGATGATCGAGTTGATCCTGTTTTCCGATTTTGAGTAACGAGTTGTCTCGTTACGTGGCTCTTATGTTTTATGTCTCTGCATTAACATTCTTGGTTGTGGATACAGAAATAAAGTAGTTTAGGTTAAGGAAAGTTTATGTAGGTTATTGTTTTTGAATTAGTTATAAGTTATTGTTTTTTTTTTATGTATTTCTATTAATTTAGTTTAATCTTGTAATACTATTTTAAATTTTTCTATAGATACTAGATTTGTACTAAAGGACCAGTTGAATATAACAACTGGTCCTTAAGTACCTACAAAATAAGTTTTACGTTCTTGATTATATTTGACAATCGATTACCCAATATTGATACAATTTAAATTCTAGTCCAATAATAAAGTATGCACTGAAATACTTGAAACAAATATTTATTTAATAGATACATTACATTATAAACGAGTATTGTCACTAGTCACGGAAATTCCATCGCTGAGCAAGCGCAAAGATGGCGAATTTAGAATTCTCAAGTTGGCTTGTGCTAGGTTTCAATTTAAATCAACGATTACTTATTTCAAAGATTTTAGAAATTATTGGATAAGTATTTGTTTTTCTCTTTTTGATACCTACGAGTAACTAGCAAAAGCTATGTTTACCAGAAATCGAAGACAGAAAAACTTCTTATTGGCATCCCAAAAGGTTCGAAATACGAACGTAGAATGAAGAAGCTCCTCTATTATGTCCTTTTTATTTAAATTCTTGATTTTAAAGCGACAATAGAAATAAATAATTTGTTAAATTTCAACGGTCTAGCTATCGCGGTTCTTCAGATACAACCTGGGTGACAGTCGGATGGACAGACAGCGAAGTCGAAGTTTTACCCTTTGGGTACGGAAACCAAACAATCACCTAGTTCCCTGTAAACACAATTTTTGAGTAGCAGATTTTTCTGTGAAAAGGATAAATAAATAACATTAAGTTGTCAATAATTGCAGGCTAACGGCCTTACAATGGTCTGTTGGCTCTCTGCCCACTACATCATAAAACGCAGAGTTTATTCCTCCTTGCTGGGTTTTGAAACTTGAGCAGAATTATAATATGCTATTTAAGTGAATTCTAAGGAAATCTTGGAAATAGATCTTGTTGGAGTTGCTTTTATTTAGGTTTTTCGACTCCCAAGCAAAGCCAGTAAAAATGATGCTTAAAGAAATCAAGATCTATTTTTTGAGAAAAGTTCTTACTTAGCCTTGGTGTAGAGAAAGGAACATCGCCGTCTGCTTTCTAGATACAATCTATAAATATTTAATAACTTTAATCTAATAAGACTCCAAGACGATAAATCTAATTATCCTCTATTCAAAGATCAATCACTGCAAGTAATGTTACCCCGCTGACGCATACAAATCGATCGAGATCACCAGGGCAGCATAAACCGCGAGCTATGACATTTATTTATCTATTATCTTTATAAATAGAGAGTAAATGAACGACCAGCACACTACCTGTTATGTGATGGATAGGCGCTTTAAATGATATATTGTTTTCGTATTAGACAGATATTAATTAAAGTGCACCTGTTATTTATGATGTCCTGGTAACTCTGAACAAATGTTTTGAATGTTGTTTAAGAGAATGGCGGTTAATTTATCAACAAAACAGGCTTAATTAATTTTAATAAAAATTACATTTATTTAAATTATTTTGATTCAATTAACAATTTAATAATAAATGTAGTAGGCGATGTTGGAAATGGCACTGACATACTTATTAATTCCTCAAGAAAGGCTAAAGAGAAAGGGCCAATTAAACCGAAACATCAAATCATTGCAATTATAACGATCGTTTTCAATGCATCTGCACTAGCAATTGCATCTACATGTTCAGAATACATTATCATAGAATAGACTCGATGTTTTCCTTAATCGATTGTAGCCCGCGATACATTTAAATCGCGTGTCCTCATGCTAAGCGCTTTCAAAGCACAGCTGGAAAATACGTTTTTCTTACGACCTCTTTCATTGTTATGTGCGCCTGGTACCTGCACGTGCTAATTCAATCTCTAACATGCACTTTTCCAATGAATCAATGACATCTGTTTATTTACAAATTACTTTCTTAGTAGCTTCTATGTATGGTCCGGCCGCTGAGCGAATGCCTCTCTGACACATATCAGTTGGTCTTGTTTTATATGGGGAAATAAAAAAACCGTGTTATATTAAAATTTATTCATTGCAAACTAAGATAAATAGTTTTTAATGATATAACTCGTTTATAGGCAGACTAAATAAGTGATTTAAGTGAATTCTTCGCGACATTAAAGTTATTTCTTCCTGTTGACCAATACCTGCCAGGCACGCATTTTCTCAGCGGCTGGACTATAGCTTGATTAATGGACAGTATAACTCTAAAAGAAAGTAGAACGATTCAACTTAACCTACCTAAGTTATAAATAAGTAAAGTAGACTTATTTATTAGTAACATAAATAGCAGTATGATATCAATTGCTTGTCAATTGCAACCCTGCCTTGCGACTCACTTTAGCCCCCGTGACCTTCATCATCATCATCCACAGTTCACCTCCCACTGCTGGGCATAGGCCTCCCCTTTTTCGTATACGGTCCTGTGCCAGCCTCATCCAGACTCGACCCGAGACTTTAATTATGTCGTCGACTCATCAGTCTTGCTCCTTTACCTTATTACCGGCATATTATATTCCAAATTAAGAAGGTGAAGAAAGTCTTAAAAAGGCTAGTAATCAATGTAGTCTGCTCATTCAAAACATGTTTCAAAATCTTAATCACACTCAATAAAAATCAAACGTATAATTTTATTAATAGAAACTTAATCCGCTTATTCAAATTCAATTAAACATGATTTTATATGCGAAGTGACATTTATGACACTTTTAACTAAGAATTTAAATGAGCCGCTTAATTTGTGAATATAAATTATCTTTAATCGGATGTGAAAATTAATGATCATCGTGGGAATTTCATGTTTTCTATACTTTTTCTTTTCTATTCGCAAAATAATAATAATAATAATCGGGGACATCTCACACGGTTGTCTGATCCCAAGGTAAGCAGAGCTTGTGTTATGGTAAATGGTAACCATACCACTGATAAACATACTTATATACTTCTAAATACATACATATTATAGATAAATTACACCCAGACACCGACCAAATGATCGTGCTCATCACACAAACATTTGTCCAGGGTGGGAATCGAACCCACGACCTCCGGTATAGCAGTCAGGGTCACTAACCACTAGACCAACAGGCCCGTCGAAAATATAAAGGCATAAATGTATGCAAAAAAATATTTTGCTTCAAAATGTATATGAGCTAGATATTGGACTCTAAAAAGTTTCTATTAGAAACCTAGTTGACCTATTTTACTTCTGTTAGCCTATTAGGCTATTTGACTCATATCTAATTTCATATAATAAATGAGTATTTCGTACAGTATTTGGCCTAGAGAAACAAAATATGTCGATTTTAATTATTAAAACCGCAAGATTAACTGAAAAATCCAGTTTAAAATATTCTTTTTTTTAATGTTACAATTAGTCGCCGAAAACGCTGTCAGCCATGATATGACGTCATACAATATGTAAACAAACAAACGTCATCGGTATGTCACTTGCTTAGAGTATAGATAAGAAACTACAGAGTGAGCTTATCAGGGTATGAATGGTAAGCACTAGTATGATCTAGTTTTGTCGTAAAAATTGTATCAAGACGGAGCACGCCCCGGTTCAATAAAACTATACTATATACGATATTTTCGTATATAAATCTGTCGTTGCGTGAAAAATAACTTAAATCAGTTAACGAATGTACTAGACACAGCCAAAAAAGTTCTTACGCTCAGCTCAATGGGAAACTAGCGATACTAGCAGTCCAGTCTATGGTATATCCTTAGTCTATGGGTCTATGGTCACTTGTGATTTACATGTAGCACATATAGCGAGAATTTTTATTTACTGTTTTGTCGTTTTATTGAAAAATAACATGGACGTAGGATTTGTCAAAGCAGAAAGCACAAATTTGCCAAAAATTGACACGATGATGGTCGGTAATTTTTTTGCCGTTAATCCAGACTTCTGCTCTGCCGAGCTAAGGAACGTCAAGACTTCTATGTAAGTACAGTGCATTTAAATAAAGAGTAGGCATAAAAGGGAAGAGTAAATGCACTCAAATATTATTCTTCCTTTTCAAAATTGATTCAAATCTAACTATAATATGTCATTTATCATAACATTTAAATAATATATCTGATACCTATTTTATTTCTTACAGCTCCGCTAGGGAATCATACGGCGATGATGCCGTAGGATACGTCCAACTTAAACGAGATGGTAATATCTGCACTGTAAAATGTAAAATATGTCCTGAACACAAGGTACGCTCCAAGCAATACACAGTGTCAGTACTAGTAAATGAAGAAGAAGACAAGATTACAAGTGCGCTCTGTGAAGATTGCCCTGCGGCCATAGGTGGATGCAAACATGCTATTGCATTTTTATTTTGGTTACATCGTCGCAGTGAAGAGCCTGCTTGTACATCAGTGGAGTGCTACTGGAAAAAGTCCAATCTCTCAAAAGTTGGATCATCATTAAAAATATTAACTGCAAAGGACATGTGCAAACGAAAACATCAGGATCCAGTACCAGATATGAGTGTGATAACAGAATTTATAGACGAATGCAAGAAGAGAAAAATAGAAACTTGCCAATTTTTAAAGCATACCTACTGAAAATTATTTAGAGAGTAGATCAGTGTTATCATTGCATAACTTAATTTGCACATACAATGATTCTGATTGTAAAAGCTTTTTGGAAAAAGTTAAAGATTTATTTAATGATGAAAACTTAAAATATGCTGAAATTAATACTAGGACTCAGTATAAAAATAATTTATGGTTTGAGCTTCGTTATGGGAGAATAACAGCATCCAAAAGCTATGAAGTAAGCCGCTGCAAAACTTTTGATGGTTGCCTGGTTTCATTGATTTTTGGAGCAAGAACAGTGCAAACACCGATGATGAAGCGTGGCCAAAAGTTAGAAGACAAAGTAAGAGAAGTTGCAGAAGATAAATTAGGTATGAAATTTAAAAAATGTGGCCTCTTCATTTCCAATGAGTATCCCATGATTGCTGGATCACCAGATGGTATAAATGAACAAAAAAGTCTCATTGAAATCAAATGTCCATCTACAGAAAAACATTTTGAAAGTTATATAAAAGGCGGTAATATAACCAGAAAATGCTTAGCTCAAGTACAAATTCAAATGTTTTGTGCAAAAGTAAATCTAACTTATTTTTGTGTCGCCAGCAGTGATTTTGAAATAACTAAAAAAGTGACAATATTACCTGTTACATATAATGATAAATATGTTAGAGAATTAATTGTGCACTTAGTTTCATTTTGGGAACTCCATATTTTTCCAAAATTGTATGAAAGTGTCATTATATAAAAATGTAAAATAAAATGCATTATGTACTGGTATTAAGATATTTTATTTAATAAGTGAGTCTTGTAGATTTATTAAAGAACAGGCTGTCATTACACAAAAATCTAATACATGTAATAAATTTAAATTTACAACCGAATGTGGTTTCAGAATTGAGAACTCTCGAATTCTTCTAATGACTCTTTCTACATGAATCCGGAGGCTTGCAATTTCCTTAGATTGTTTTGCTTCACTTTTGGTCAATTTGGAGCCAGCACCAACACTTGGAGGTCTTAACAAAGTAAAGCCTCTGTTCTTTAAATAAATTTCAATATTTTTAAAACCTCTATCCGCTAGAATGTAAGAGTTAGGTTCCAAACTGTCAAGAAATTTACTATGTTCAAGTAAATTAATATCACTGACTCTTCCTCCATATCCACTGGACACAAAGCTAACTAAACCATCAGGTGTACAAGATATGAGGTATTTATAGGTGTTAGCTTTTTTGTATTCAGACCAAGTCAATGCCTGATGAATGGCTTTTTTTGGTTTTTGAATTTCAATCTCTAGACAATCTATTATACAATTAATTTTGTTATATTTTTGGCGAAATGCTATAGGCAGATTCTTTTTTATTGTACTTTTAGTAAAAGTTTTAACAAAAGGCGAAAGCATACTAACAATTAAAGGTACTTTAGTACAAAAAATTTTACTTGCTTGAGACAGTGAAATGTCAAAATCATCAGCTAACTGTGAAAATGTTTTATTTAATCGTATTTTCATTAAACACAGTAAAATATTTTTCTCTGACAGTTTGGTGTGTTTTGAAATGAGACCAACTATAAAATAAAGCTCAGCTGGTATACCAATGTATAATCTTGGATTTTTATTTATCTTAGTAAGAGTACTCTTTAAGTTTAATTTCTCATCTTTAGTAACCTTTTCCTGTAAACTGTCTACAGTAGTTTTGCTTGACCGTTCTGATAGAGATGAGTCAATCGATGAACGTCTATCAGATAATGTATATGATACATCACTGTCATATTTTTCATCAGTAAAAAACAACTTTCTGCGTTTAAATGATTGACCAAAACTGGAGGGTTTGGAACTCTTGCCACCTGATGGTTTAATAGGAGATGTTGCAGTTGACTGGTGAGCAATGGGTTTAATTGGTGAAGATACAGCATCTTTCACAGCCACACTGAACTGTACGTGTTTACTTCTATAATGTTTTAAAATACTAGTTTGAGTCACTTTGTGAGCACAGCATTGTGTTGTTTGACAAGATACATGTTCATGTATTGGTTGAACTTGTACTGCTTGATCACGGAACTGAGTATTATGCTGTATTACTTGCACTGCTTTCTCATGGACCTTCTCAAGAGAGGAGGAACATGAAGGTAAGACACCTTCCTTATTGAGTAACTCTGAAAACGAAAAATTGTTTGAAAGATTTCTACAATGCACTTGCAACAACAGCATCATAATAATTAGACTAGCTAGATAGTATAGTATAATCATTTTATCATTACCTTCATGAAATGATGATGTCGATATTTCCATAGGGCAGACTGCAAACCTCTTCTTTTCATCCATCCCCCTTTCCTTGTTATCATCTTCTTGCTGATCTGGAGTTAGGCTACGTTTGCGTTTTTTATTCATCTGACTCTCAAATCTGGATGGTACACAACTTGGTTTCATTCGGATTCTTTTTACGGAGCCCATTATTTTGTATCGTACGTAATTTTCCATGTCATTTTCTAACTAAAAGGTAAATAACACAAGAAGTTTATTTTGTTTACTGACTTGATACTTAACCTAAAAAAAATATTATTAATCTAACTATAAAGTTTAAATACATTGTAGAGTAGGTACTTACATCAAAGTGATCTTCGCAAAGATAAATCTGAGTTACAGTCGATAAAGATTCAGGATCCCTTTGAGCAAGTCTTAACCAGGTATTACGTATATTTTTTTCACTGGGAACTCTTATCCACAACTTTCCTGGGGTCTTAATCGATGTATTTTTGCATTCTTTGACGATGCAATAACGATATTTACTATATTTCTCATGTAGACTATTAGAAGTCATGTTTTATTGAATTTTAACTATGTAACGTTTAGCTCGTGTTGCTGTCAAATGTTGGTTTATAACACTTATGACATCAGAACATGGCGGACAGCGTTTTTGTTCGTTCAGGAAAATTTAAATTTAAAAACACCAATTTTCGGTTTTCTAAGTATCAAAAAAATATCGTAATATTTTTTTTGCTATAGTAGAAGAAATATGAATTATTTAAGACCTACTTCAAAAAAGAGTCAAGTAGCATTGTAATTAATTGACCCAGATTAATTTTATGTTTCTCGATTATGCTTTGACACGAGACAAGGCATGGTAACATATAATGAGTCTGGTACTCATTATATGAGCCATGCCTTGTCACTAGGCATATAGTTTATATAGCAAATATACTTCTTACGGGACAGATAGACATACTAGAGCAGAAATCGTTATATTAGTTAATTTATGGGGTAATAATGTGGGTGTAATTTATCTATATGTATTTAGAAATATATAAGTATATATATCAGTTGTCTGATTACCATAACACAAGCTCTGCTTAGCTTGGGATCAGACAACCGTGTGTGAGATGCCCCGGAATATTATTATTATTAGTTGTCATAAAACTTTACAATAGATAATAAATTACTCTTGATGATGTCCCATTGCCCTATTTATATTTCTCTAAACATAAATAGGGCTAAAGGACATCATAAAAATGTATGATATCATAAAAAACTCTACTTGCGGGTTAAATAAATAATATATACGATATTTATTTATCCTACCCTTGACTGGATAGGATGAATAAATTAACCGCTTTTCTATTTTTATAACCTGATGGGTTATAACTGCATCCAAGAAACATGTACTAGGGCAGTAGATTCACCCAAGAGTTATTAATATGACACAAACCACTTGCTGAGTAGCCAATCCAGGCAGGGTTCTAAGTGCGTATAATAATTAAACCTAACAAAAAAATGTAACTATAAATTAAATATTTAACAAACCACCTAAAAATACTGGTAAACGACTGATCATTTTCAAAATGCTGAGTAGCAGATCCTTATAATTTAACAAAATAAATTCATCATAATCGGACTATTCGCTTAGAAGATAAGATTTTACAGACAGTCAGACACATTAACAAACATACCGATCGACAGACCAACACGTCAAACTTATAACCCCCTTTTTTGCGTCGGGGTTAAAAATACCAGGGCAAAAGAACCTAACAAGAGTTACTAAACTCATAAACCAGAGCATAAGCCAGTTACGTACACGAAACAATGCAACGAAATCATGTTTATGATAATCTGGTAATACCGTGGCGACAAAAAGTCGCAGCTATGCAGAAAGACAAGATCGCAGCAAAAAGTCGTGCGGGTAACGGGATGCACTTAAACTGATGAAAATGTATCGTTTGCATATACAAACTTCGTGCCCTAGGGTTCGGTAAGTAATTTTGTTGAGTGCCTATTTAATTTACTTAATACTCGTTTAACGGTTTTTAATTACTTTAAGCGCCAGTTGGAATTTATATTAGGTTAATGAGAGAATTTTATAGAGTGAGTCAGTAAACAACATTGATATTTCCTAAGTAATCTCAATTAAGAGTGTTAGTATGTATTAAATACTTGTTAGAAAGCAAAAAAAGAAATTCTACGGATATCATGTTTTTCTTTCTCATATAAAAAGTATCAAAAGGACCAGAAACCAGTTTTAAATAAATATCACAGAAATAACCTAGGTACATAACTTAAAAAACATTGCACTGCAAAATATCATCATCATCATCATATCCCTGCCTGTTCCCAATAATTTGGGTCGGCGCAATGCTTATTCAGCTTCCATTCATCTACAAGTCGTCAACTCAGCATTCACTGCTTTCTTTCTCATATCATCTTTTACACAATCCATCTATCCACTGCAAAATCTAATTGCCTCTAATTTGAAGTCGATACAAACAAAACCATGTATTATTCATCATCATCATCTTCTCCAGGCAGTCCAAACTTTGACACACTCAAGACACACCAAACAAAAAATGCCGTCGACAAATGCACATTCTGTCAGCACATAACCTAATCTTTAATCAAATCAACCTCAAAAATGTGTGTTGAACATGTCGGCACCAGTCAAAGTGACCGACGGGTTAAAAGATCACAACTGTAGTTGAGTAGTGACGGGTTAAGTCATCGCGTTAAACCTCTTTGGTTAACCCACTTCCCTTAATACTTTGAGACCGTTAATAAGATGTTTTATGGGTTTGATTAAAATGTGTTGAAGGCGAACCCTGAAATGAAGGTTTAAGTTTCTTTTTAGTTTTCAGGGTTTGCCTTTATTTGTAGTTTTGTTATAGATAGATATAACTGGGCTTAATACTTAAAAGAAACAGACTGTTAAAATAACGTATTACTAAATATAAATTATCAATTGCAAGAAAATAATTAACTTTTATTCTTAATTCATTAATTAATTTGAGAATATTAATGGACCAGTAGAGTTTATATAATATACTATTCCATATGTTCCTGATCCCAAGCTAAGCTCTAAGTGAGCTTGTGTTATGGTAACCAGACAACTGATAAACATACTTATATATTCCTAAATACATACATATTATAGATAAATTACACCCAGACCAGAACAAATGATCGTGCTCATCACACAAACATTTGTCCTGAGTGGGAATCGAACCCACGACCTCCGGTATAGCAGTCAGTGTCACTAACCGCTAGACCAACAGGCCCGTCAAGAGTTACCTCTACCGCAGCTAGATCAAAGAACGTTGTGTTATTGACCTATTTTACTAGATACTTATTAGTTTTCCGTTCGAAAAATATTTAAGCACTTAATTTTAGCTCACTCTGGAAGTATCTGGTATTATGTGATAGTTAGCCCTTCCCAAAGCAAAGAAACAAAAGATTTCCCAAAAAAGACATTCAAAAATTTTAAAAATTCATTGCAAATCTACGGCTCATTAAAAATGCAACGATTTCATAAAAATCTCTTTATTTATAGAATTTATTTATAAAAAAAAAAACAAAATATGCAAAATTACTATTAATGTACCTACGATAATTTTCTATTTTACCCATCGCCATTTTCCTGGTTGCCATAGTAATAATAAAAGTGTGTACTTTCACATGTCAAGGTGATAGATTCGGTTATAAACACGTGTTTGTGGGTCGGTTTAGCGCATACTGATTTAAAACGTGTACAGAGTGTATACAGGGTGTTTGAATTTTATTTGTGCAAAAATGTATGAAAGTCGACGGTATTTTTGTTTGTTTTTTTTCAAATGTGTTAGAAAAGTATTATGTTGTTTAAGTATTTTTGTTACAGTTAATTTATATGGGTAAAATTATCATATTTGTGAAACTTAACATAAGATCAATACTGCGTAAAATGTATATGCCAAAGTGCTGCTTTCTTTTCATTTATATAAAGCAGTTTAGTCACAGATAAATTTCATACACTATAAAAGAGGATTATAACTGCAGTGCAGATCTTTCACACAAAAAATAAAATAAAAGTCAATAAACATTTTTTTTTGTGGTTTATGGTTAAGAGAGCCTGTTTATTTTGGGAAGTAAAAACTAAAACAAGACATCAAAATTATTTACGTAAACTGTGATAATACCTTTAATAAATAATTAAAATAATCATTATATACTTGGTATAATTATTCATGAATAGATTTATTTATCCATCAGTTATTTCCGTTATCTTGTGATAGCTAGATCTGCGCTACATTCTTAATAAGGATCGCTGTGATAACGTCAGTTTTATTTACTTTTAATTGAGAGCTACAGTAACTTGTCGGTAATTAACTGTTAATCGTGAAATTCTTATCTACTTCCTGTTATTATAATTGATAGCAGTTAAATATGAAATACCTACTTGAAAGTAAGTGATAATAATTTCAAATTAGGAGGAAATCAATGAAAAACTTACGTGCCTTAAAAATTAACAGTTTTTTTTGGACATTCAACTTTTGTAAAAGAAAAAAAAATAGATTTACTAAAATTAGAAGACCATTGAAAAGCATGAGACACGCAACTAAGTGCCATAAATCGTTATAGTAATCGTATTTTGAAAAGAAAAATAAAACTTATGACTTTTTTTGGATCGCACATGACCTAAATAGTGATTAATTATAACCATATTTCTCAAGTTATCTGGAAACATGTATAAAAAAATAATCAGGTTAAAAATCACTGGGCCAACCAAACTTACTTTCAACCAATTTTTTAACAACATCGTTTTCACTCAACAAGCCACACCAAAGACAAGTACATCTTTTATGAGTAATAACACATTTACATATGTAAGAGAAAACAGTTTTTATTGAAAGCAATCAACTATAAAATCTTTCATCTCTTTCGCTCTGTGTTATTTATAATGCTATGAAACATCCGGTATTTGAGTATTAAAAACAAGTTCACCATTGATTGATGTTGCTCTAATTAAATATTGTTTATGTATGGGAAAGTGAAATTTTTGTCTTTTGTGGATATATTTATTAACTTTTGTTTTTTTTTTTTTCATATTCACTCTGATTGTGAACCTACTTAAAATTGAGAATTTATTGTTGGTCAAAAAAGAAAAATAAGTTAAAAAAATATTTATAATATGATTTGAAAAAAAATATCTTTTTTACCAACAGAATATGATCTACTTGCAATTTATTTCAATTTCTATACATAATACAACCAAATCAATCTACCCACAAAAACAAAATTCAATAACATCAGAAACCCGTATCATATTACCAGCTATTACAACTCCAGCAAAAAAAAAACACAAAAAATAAAATATCAATTTTGTAACATCCTGTAGTAACGGATTTACCGCTAACTCCGTTTTGCAAAAAACAAGTTCAGTGTAACACGGACGTGCGGATATGTGAACAGTATAAAAAACATGCATTTTTGTGCAAAAACGTAGGCATTTGCAACTATGGTAATCTTGTGAACAGATTTTGTTTGCCTGGGAACCATGTTTTGGAATTCCGGTTCGGAATATTAATCGAGAGTAAAGTGATTATCCTATACATTTTTTTTTTGTATTATTTATGTTAAATGTGTCTCCTCGTTCTAAGTTGAAAGGGATTGATAGAAATAGTATTTCTTCTCCAGGTATTTTTTTATTTATCCATTTAGTGTTCTACTGCTGGGCAAAGGTCTATCTAATCTGTCGATCTTTCTCTCTTTCAGTAACAAAACAAAAACGACAAAATAGCTTTTCAACAAAAGTTAATACATCAATGGCAAGGGTAGGAACCTGCTAACTAACTTATTACTTCCCATTTATTAGCCGTAGGATGCCGTGTTATGAACTGAATGTACTACTTATTCTTACCATATCCCATCTTAAATGGTCAATGCATCCTTACTCACGGACATGACTCTACCTTCGCTAATTTGAACTTGCATCTTCTACATAGATTTATCATCCCACCTCCTTCATCTATAAAAAGAGGTGGCGTACCTCCATAGCTATTGTATACGATCCCAACATAACATAACAACGCGCCTGTATTCCCCTAAGGGTTAGGCAGAGGTGTACCAATGTACACCCACAGTTCGCCGATATGTTTAGGTCCCATGTAATAGGGGGCGAGCCTATTGCCACTAAACGGACACAAATCCAAACTCCGAATACTGAGAATTTCACAGAAAAACCCAATAACACCTTGATCGACTTAGGAATCGAACCCATGACGTCTATCATAGCAATCGCGCTAAGAATCACTAGGCCAACGAGACAGTTCTACCATATACATGACCTACAATATCTCTATAACACAGTATTCTAAATAAATAACAAAAGAAATGACAATCAATCACAACAAGTGTCATATTAACGGTTATCGACATGCGCACGCGTCATCGATCAAGATCAAGATCATTGATCTAACGTTAGTCATATTAGCGCCAGTGGTATGTGGTAGGTAAGTTGAGAAGGTACACTTGACACTAATGTTATACAGACATAACTATTGATACTATATATGAACTGTGAAAATCATAACATATCATGTTAACTAGAAAACTAAATAACATACTTATATTTTTCTAAATATTAAAGATACCTAGGCACAGGACACATGCTTTCGAGTATACTCATCAGACAGTCGGAAAGGTAAAGTTGTAACAGAATAAAGACTTTATTTACTTAAATCGATTCTAATTTAAAGTAATACAGCGTGGCGCTACAATGGTGACATTAATTTAACACACGTGTAGGGCTAGTGCCCTTTAATCATATTAATTTAAATAGAATTAAATAACTTGTTAATTGATTTTTTTTTTTAAACAAACTAAATGATAAAAATATAAATTGAATTGAGATCACCCTTGCAAAAAAAAAATTCATGAAATGGCATACCTAGCTGGCTCCGAGCGCCGCCCGCTCGCCGACAAAGGGATATCTCTTTCCTTTAAAGTATTGCTTATTCATTTTAATTTCATTGAGGCGATGTCATGATCCGTGACCTCGGCAAATGACCGCTGCGCGACAGTGCTTTAAGTACAGGTTGCTCCAAAATGCTATTTTATAAAACTTTAAATAAATCCGCAAATAACAACGTTTAATGAAAACATAATTTTTTCATGACACAAAAATGTGAAAACCTATATGTATGTTAAATTAATGTCACCATTGTAGCGCCACGCTGTATAGAGATATGTGGATTTAAAAACTTTCAGAATTTTAAGTTTTGCATTACTTACATCGGTAGTTACATCTTAAATAACCATTACGTTTCTGAGTACGGCAGTTATTGCCTCAAAAGGTATGTAAAAGTTTTTGATTTACTTAAATTAACTTACTTACTTTAAATGTCTTCATTGACTTACTTTAATTATCGGACTTCTTGTGCCAATTTGGAGTTGAATTTCTGTATTTATTTTGTAGTGGTCTTCAATACAAAATTAGCCTTTAACCAAACCGCAACAAATTTAATTATGTTTAAATCAATTCAGTTTGGTTTTTTGTTGGCATGTAATGAATACACACTATATATTTATATTCGTAAGTATAAATGTATATGTAGTGCAAATATTTTTGGGTTGAGCCAGTTTTAAGATACCAAAGATCGATTTATCTCGCGTAAATAAGTGAATAATTCACTTTAATTAAACTGGTTTTTGCACTTCTACTTGTAGGGAGTTTTCGAGAGTTTTAAATACAATCTTTCTGACAAGTATAATAGGTTTAATGTGACAGGGGAATATAAGTATAAAGAGCTGCTTTGATTAATTAAATCTCTTCGTTACCAAACATAATGTACTATGTTCTTTTTTAATTGGCCTTTTTCCTAAGTCCCATTTAAATCTGAGCACCAATATTTCTTAGACAATAGGACATGTCTGAAATCGATACAGTCAGCGAATAATCGATAAAACGTATGCACAACACACCTGTGTCCCAAACTCCCTCGGTACAACAAATCCAAAAACATTTGAAATTCAACACGGATGAAATCACATTTCTTTAAACCCAATAAAATACCGCAACGAATATTAAAATATAAACTCTTTACTGTTCGAGGAACTAATTACTGGTTAATTAAGTACTGTTATGTCCGAAGTGTCGTGGTGGCCTTATTTTATAACATAATTGGTGTGGTATTTTATTGAAAGAATTTACGGGCGATTTGGGCGAATGTTGGCTGTTGGCAGTTGGATCAAATATTGGTGTGGGTTTATACGTACAACCAATATTTTCACCAGCTTATACTTACTCGGATTTTTTTATGAGTGCGAGTTGGGCGATTTGGGTGAATGTTGGCTGTTGGATCAAATATTGGTAAGGTATAAAAGAATTGCGATGTTTTATATCGCAAGTTCAGTTCAATTAATTACGAAGACAGCTGGTTTTTTTATTAGGTACGTATTTTTGTTTTGCAGGAGGACGGATTCAAATGTTTTTTTCTTTTTACCGTGTTGTCATGGCGTCTCGTTGTCGCCTCTTTCAATATTAATAACCAAATTCAACCCAAACTTCTGGACTCTACATTTCCTCAAGGGTATAGACAGATAAACTCATTTTTTTTCCTAGCCGTTTGTGTCCCACTGCAGGGCAAAGGCCTCTCTACCCTCCTTCCATCTGTTTCTATCTAGGGCCGTGGTCATCCACTCCCTATCAAAGGACTCCAGTTCGTCCCGCCATCTCCGTCTGGGCCTGCCGCGATGAACACATCACTCTCCTCTTAGTCGCCGCTTAGTCGGGTAAAAATAATAATACCGGTAGGCATGGACATGTGCAGAATCATTTCGTAATTAATATTTAATTACAAGAATCATTCAAGTATCCCTTACTGCTTACTATTCTACTACATCTAACTTTCACTTAACGAATCCCAACATAAAATTTCTCAAAATCTGTCAATCTTAATTAAAAATTAATTCATTATCTACACGGTTGCCGCTTTTGACACCTCACTCAATATAATTTATAGTAAACTCGTGCCAAATTCAATGAATATGTTATTCATATACGAATCAAACAGGTTTCAATAAATTCAATGCACTGGTATTGGAGATTATTAAAACAATTTTTTGCTTTCTTTTTGTGTCAAAGGCAGTTTTTTGTTGATTTTATTATTAGTGATATGATTCTGCTTGATATACAGTTAGGAAGACTTTTTATCATGTTTTAAGTTTTAAATACTCTTATTACTTTTAATGTTTCGAAAAAGATCCCATCTTAGAGCCGATTGATACCAAACGGGAGAGTGCAAAATTTATCCTCAGTCTATTTTGTTGAATTGTTTGTAAAATTTGATAAAGTGTGGGATAGAATGAGTAATCGCTCGTTTGGTGTAAATCGACCATTATTAAAGCGCAAAACAGTAAGCAAACTTAAGACCATACGGTTGAAGTCTACTAAAAAAATAACACTAGAGAATATACAAAGATCCTTTAGCACAAGATTTATGCGTACATGTAGCAGGACACACTACAAGCTTTAAGTCTTAAAAGCAACAATGTTTGCTTGCTTCTATTTTTATGCTAAACTAGTCTCCCGCCACGGCTTTGTGTGCAATTTACTACCGATATAATTCAGCCATTTTATAGAAAATAATGACATAAAATATTAATAAATAATTTTTACTAACAATACAGGCCCTTCTATTAGTAAAAAACATAATTTGCTTCTTGTTTTTTTTGAAGGAAAGATAAATAATAAATTTTGGACAACTTCACATTGCTCTACATTGCTCTGAACCCAAAATATATTGCTAAGGCACTTGAGTTGGAATTCAAAGACAACAAAGTTCCACAAACACCCAAACTCATTACAAGTAAAAACACTTTTCTACATTGACCTGTCCAAGTATCGAATCCGGGACTTCAGAGCTGGCGACACTCAAAACTGGTGCGTACTCCACTCGACCACGGAGGTCTTTTGAACAGACAGGCATGAAAAGCAACTTTGTTTTATGATATTAAAGTGTTTGTTATAATAATATTGAATAAACGACTACAAACGAGATGCGGTGAGGCTTAATAGAATGATTATGTGGTAGTGTGGCTAGTCTTATATTTTATGCAGATTTTTTTTATAAACTACCGTGGGAAGTTTTTGCATCAACCACTATATACTATGTTTTTGTTTTTCATTCATAAACGTATTCTTTCAAACATATTTAAGCATAAAAATACAATTACGTATAAAAATATTTAATTAATTTCATAATTTCTCACTTTATATTTTTATACATTTTTTGTTTTTGTTTGTTCGCGCTTACCTCTTAAACTACCTGTCGGATTTGCAAAAAACTTTTTGCATTTAATAGCCTAATTCTTAAAGAAGGTTATAGGCTATTCAACATGACTTTACTTGCCTTTAGAGAAAAGGGGGGCAAGAAAAAACGTGACACAAACTCAGTGTACATATTATATAAAAGCTAAACAAATAATAATAAACTCACCGATTATAAGTAGCGCAGCAGCGGCTAGTATGTGTGTTTTCGCCTCCATTTTGTTATATAACACTCGTTCACAAGTTAACACTAGTCAGTCTTAGTAACAATAACTATTATAATATATAACACACTGTACAGAGAAGTCAGTCGTCCATCTCGTGCGATTCTGTAACAAGAAGAAAATATTGTTAGTGATATTTTGTATTTGGATAGAAACTTAAGGCTAGTCTATGTAGAAATACAGTCAAAAATACTTTGTAATACCTTAAGTAAATTTTTTGTAACAAACTTGCAAACATAAATGTAGTATAAAGTAGGACGATGGATGTCTTTTTTATGGATTCATATAAAAAATAAACCGATTATCACAAAAATAAATATTAATATCTAAAATCAAAACTAGGAACAATTACAGGAAAGTACAGAAGTTTTTTTTATTACAATTGATTTGAAAACAAATTACTTTTGGAAAATTATATTGAGGGCATGACGAATTGATGACAAAAACATATTTTTTTCATTTTTCATTGCCTTTAATAGTCCAATTTTATTCTCAAGGGAGGTCTTGAAAGCAAGGCGAGTGAAACTGCAGGGCACAGCTAGTTTAAAACAATGACTATTCTACCCAAACGGCACGCTTGTACTTAATAACACGGTATCTCGCTTTACTGGAATACAATAGCTACACGAAAGCTGTATAAGGTAAAACCTATCGACGTTACTATGGCAACATTGAATTATTTATTTAGGTTAGGAATTATCTTCTATTAGTCTTTTATATACCATACTTATTGACCTTATATGCAACTTGTTTTAATAGAAACGTGTGGAAGGAGGAAAAGGAGGCCCAGCAGTGGGCAATATACCTATCTATTATTGTTATGTATTATTTATTTATTTGAGTACTTTTTTAGTTTTTCACTTAAAGCTTTTAACTTTAACTTTGATTAGATATGTGTGTGTTTTTTATTATATGGTTCACATTTTTTAAGTATAGGTGTATTTTTTATAAAAGCATTTAAATTCCCTTATAAGGCCGTCATTTATGAAATCTCTCACTTTATTTAAAGCATTAATTTTATATCAGTACCTAAGCCATAATACTTAAAATCTTAACAGACTAATCTTAAAATTTTCACGTTTTAAGTGACCCTCTTTAAGATGAGTAATTTGCTAAAGCAATTAAGGTAATTATTGCTGAAACACTAAAGTGCACTTAAGATGTTATTTTTTAAGATATTATTTAAGATTCTACCCATCGAGATTTTGGAAGAAAATGTATTTTGTGAAATTTTCGTTCCCAGTGATACTTGTGTTAAAATAAAAAAGAAACAGATGACGTATCATTTTTCAAATTTAGCCGTCAGCTATACGGGGCGCACGTGGACAGAAATCGCGAGAAACAGAGAGGTTTGGAGGAAGAAAGGAGAATTGCCCAGCTGTGGGAATCTAAGGTTGGAAAATAAATAGTCGTTTGACAAAGGAATGGACATAATTTGCATACAGGTCAAACACATATCTCTTATTTAATCTTTGCAGTTGCATAAAAAACATTCACACGTATTCCAACAAAAGATTTCCTACAAGTTCCTCGTTACCTCAACAATTCGAATTCCACAAAAGATTCGACTTTATCTAACGTATTTTATTCTCGAGATAAGCAAACAAACAATTACTGAATATACCGTATCTTAACACACAACAGCATCCTAACTTTCTAGTACTGGCCCTTCTCGCACGATTATGACCTTGTATTAAATGCCATTTACCATGTTTTACTTTATAACTCTCTGTGCTTTCGCCGTATTAAAGCTCAGTTCAAACTGCGCTAATAAAATAACAGGATATTTTTTGACATAAAAGTTAAAAAATAAAATTACTTTTGCGGATTATTTTGCGGTTCATTTTTATTTTTTTTACATATTTTTATAGATTTTAGTTACCGACGTTTCAACACCTTTGTAGGTATCATAGTCGCGGGCAGACTGAATAAAGAAGATTTATATATAAAAATGTTAACCTATTCTTGATAAATGTATGGTGAGAGAAATAATGATCATAATATAATTTCGGATCAACTCACACACGATTATCTTATCCCAAGCTAAGCACGGCTTGTGTTATGGTAACTACACCCAGACTCAGAACAAAATTAACAAATTCCAATGTGCTATCCTTAATGCTACTTTAAATGTGAAAGTTTGTTTGGATGTATGCATGTTTGTTACTCTTTCACGCAGAAACTACTGAATAGATTTTAATGAAACCTT
The DNA here is from genome assembly GCA_905146925.1 of Autographa gamma. Classification (NCBI taxonomy): domain Eukaryota; kingdom Metazoa; phylum Arthropoda; class Insecta; order Lepidoptera; family Noctuidae; genus Autographa; species Autographa gamma. The sequence continues at coordinate 8,143,531 of LR989872.1, read as the reverse complement.
GCAATGATCTAGCTTATACATCGGAATAACACATAGGCTAAAATTTACAAAGATGGTGTATTATTTGTCATTCGCGCGGGTGAAACCGCGAGGCACGACTAGTATGCTATGTATAATATTATAGCGTAGCATGAAATGAGCTTTAGAGATGTATTAAAATCTCTTTATAGGTGAGGCTTTTAAATTGAGATTTTAATGTGGTTAATAATGAATGTTTAGGTCGTTTTGATGTAGCGTTTGAAATTCTTAACTGTAAATAAGTAATTTCGGTATTTCACCAATCGTAGTAATTTATACTGATTTCCAAGGTTTCTAATGTGTACCTTTAGAAATTAAAGTTAAACTGCTTTGAGAGGGTTTCAGTGCTATTTTTTTTAATTTATGTTTATATTTAATGGACAAAAATAATAAAAGGAGACTTTTGCCCAGCAGTGGAACATCACAGTCTGATAATAAAAATAATAATATACTTAGTCTTCATATCTGAAGAAGTAACTAAAAAACGAACTGTCGTCGGATCCTGACCAAATAAAACCACTAAACTGAGTCATCATCGCAGACTAAAACTGACCTACTATAATTCAGTAAAAGTACTATATTGACACAATTTATTGTCATGACAATAGCCAATAGGTAATTGGTTCCTCCGCAGTAGTTTTAATCGCGACTGCTTTAGACTCTGAAACCAAATCATAACATAACATATTATCACGCCTGTATCCCCGAAGGGGTAGGCAGAGGCGTACCAATGTACACCCACAGTTCGCCGATATGTTTTAGGTCCCATTTAATAGGGGGCGAGCCTATTGCCACCAACCGGGCACATATCCAAACTCCGACCTGCTACTGAGAATTTCATAGAAAAACCTAATAACACCTTGGTCGACTCGGGAATCGAACCCAAGACCTCTAGCGTAGCAGGCGCGCTTAGCACCACTAGGCCAACGAGGCAAACCAAATCAGGGTACCAGGGTACCACAAAGGTTTAATACACATAGGTTTAAAACAATCCTAACTGTTTATTCAGCAGGGATACCTGTGACTATTCTGTACTATATTCTATAATAGTGAAGGCTTATTTCCGTATATGTAAGGCGGCACCGCAATACATATTGTTCGCGACCACAACTCGGAATGTTGGTATTAATCTCGGTGACAACGGTATTTTCTAGGGCTGGCTTTGTTCTGTTTCAAGAATTAGTATTATAGGTTTAGTAGCTACCTGGTTTCTGTGTGGTTGCTAAGTGAGTATGTATTGAAATATCGGACAATTGGTTTACATACATCTCGGATATGTAATGATAATAATGATAATGTTTACAATTTTTCATTTACATTTGTCAGGTATAAAGAGAAAAAGGGTCCGCGAAATCCTTATAATACATTTAGTTACATACAGCTGATATCATCTTATAAAAGATTTAAAGATTAGACGAGATGACTTAGATGAGAAGATAAGACTAAGTATAATAAAGAGAAAATGATAATTTATATTCTATACAACACTTTTTTAATGTAGGACTGAAATTTTCATACTTAATTGAATAAAACTATTAAGTTAAAAAAAATGCATAAATAAACTATTAATATGATTTTGGTCTATGTAAGATGAAAAACTTAATATTTGCCAACCCTGATGCATCCAGTATGTCACTCAGGCATACCTTTAATTCAATTTTAAAACCGTTTGTCGAGATACATTCCTTTGAGAAACCCCGATACTCGCTTTGAGACTAGTCACCGCTCAACAAAATTACAATTGTCTTTAGAACCGTAATCAATTCAGATTACCTTACTTCCACAACTATTTAACTCAATTTTAATTTAGATACATATGTTATGTTAGAAAACTTATATGTAAATTCACATTATTTGGAGGCAATTATTATTTATTTTATAGAAATAATTGCACTGTTGACATTTTTTAAGTCTGATAATTTTATTTCTCATTCATCCCATCGATTCTTATCGATCAATCGAACACCCAATTCAATATTCAACGGCTTTCCACATCTTATTAAAGTTAAGTACGCTTAACATAAGCTATTGTACAATGTTAATTCGGTTTTCACCGGCCTACTTAGTAAGTACTAGGTTTGCAGAAGCATAGAGTGCTTAACTTTCATCTCCGATAATATTGTTGCAAGAACGAATCGATGTTACTAGGGAGGCATACATGCAAGACTTTAGGTATTGAGGGCAGTGGAGTAAACTAGTTTTGATAGTATTCTTGGTAGGGGATTTATATTATCTGTGACTATTGGCTATAAATGTAATATTCTGCTTTTGACTCCTTACTTCAAGAATTTCATTGAAATCAATAATTCTTAGTTAAATTGTAGTCACAGACGTTGTTTTTGTCTATTGTTATGAGTTAGCGTGGTGATCAATGTTCGCGCCTTCTCTTTATGAGAAGAGGTCTGAGTCCACCAGTGAGACATTTACGGGCTTGTATTATTACATTATTTATAACGCCAAAAGCAAGCACCTAATACTGTAAACTAAGAAAAAATTAAGAAATTTAAATGTAAGTGAAAAAAAGCTTTCGCTTATTGAATAAATAACGATAATAATATCCAATACAAAGAAGCGGAGACAGCATCCGATAAATCAATGACTAACCAAATCTACACTCAGTAGAAAGGATAAATAAATACGAAAGCGACCAATTATACGAGACACAAGAGGTGTTAAAGTTTTGCAATCTTGACACGGTACATACAGTCGACAACAAAAGGTATAGACACTTGGGAGTTCTATAAATATTTATCGAAAACTTTATGTTGGTATTCGTTTCTGTTTTATGCTTTATAGCTATTCAGCAATAAAGCAATACATAACTACTACTGCTGCATTTAGTAATTATCATGTCGTATAATTAGGTTGAAAAATAAAAAAAAAACATGGAACTGAGAAACGTAAATAGAAAATTTTCAAATAATCCACAATAGAATTACAAAATAAAGAGTATACACTTGCATCTAATTAATTACACAACAATACAAGCCAACTGATCTGACTTGATTAGTAATAAGCAAGTTAGTATAAATTAAGTCTTAAAACAAGATTCCTTGACGTAACAAAAAAGGGTTCCCCAAGGTTAAAAACATAGGTCCAACAAAAAAAAACACAAAATTCACTCAAACAAAATCATTGTAAATATTGAATAGAATTTTAGAAACTTTTGTCTAGCGACTGTACGCCGAGTATGTGTGATTTGAGGTCAATGACTGGCTATGCCGTAATAATTCTTGGCTTAACGGACAAGTCCTTGACATTGAAAGTATTCATATTGAATGGAGCTCCACGATGTGCAAATATAAGGATTTGCAGCTTTCATCTATTTTATTGTGTTAGTAGTTTGTTTGATTGATGAGGTCATAGATTTATGCAAATGAATTAAAACCTACTCAAGGTATAATCACAGAAGAAAATAATTCAAATATTGAGACCATTCCATGATTTTCTTGGGATTCCCCGGCGGATGGAAGTGCGGTGCTTCCTTGAGGACCAGGTTGTGGTTGTCGACGGTGAGTAAGAGAGGAGAGACATCGATGTGATTGGTGTCATGTGGCTCGAGACAGGAATTTCTGGAGTCAGATGGGGGAAACTTTTGCCCAGCAGTGGGACGGTTAAAAGGTTATTTAAAACAAAAACTTTACTAAGTAACAAAGAAGGAACTAAATAATAAGTGGACTTCAAACATGAACAAGCGCATGTTTTATTGTTTTTTTTTTTTTTGACATGGATATTGTCGTTAAGGTTTAACTCGTGCGATATAACAGGTGACGGGTCAATTAAAAGTCCCGTTTAAGAATCACAATCAAAATATCACACCGTGAAGTAAGCCTTACAAACCTGTTGGAAACCAAAGAGATCAAGATAATGCACGCACGAATTAGTGTCAACCACTTCGACCATGCACAATGTACTAGGCAATCATAAAATCAAACAGGTCGCTGCAAACGATCAACCTTGAGTCCGCGTGACCCATGACCCGGAAGACTGCAACGAAAGTAGTTCTTCACACAATGACTTGAAAGACTTTCTCGACTCATGCTCGCCTAGTATTCTGGACATACATTTGCAACGGTTTTTGTACAATTTTGCAAGCTCTATAATTGCGTATGGTTTGAACAATCGGTTCTGTACGGTGGTTTTGTAATGACACGGATATCCCAAGTCTGATCGTGATTTGTTTTTGTGTGAATGTGGTACCGTATTCTTTATTGATTATTTATTTGTTTAGTCCTATTTTCGATATTCACACTAGTTGTTGAATGAGAGCACATAAATAAATCTACAAAACACCGGAATTTACAAAAACTTTTTTGGTTCAATTATGGACCGGAATTTCGAGCAAATAACAAACTTAATTACAGAAACGAATGCCGCAGTACCTAGTGAATGCCAATTGACTTCACTTTTCATTAAAATTGTCAGTCACAGTGAGAGTAACCTCTTATTGCTCTTTATCATGATATACGTTACTTTCATGTCCCAAAATAATCCGTCAATACCCACGCATTTAAACTCGATTAAAAAATACACTTTTGTTTTTGTTATGCTGGTATATTGAACTAGATTAGATGTCTGCGGGCTTACTTCAGTCAATGAATGCGGGTGTGGCCGTATGGATACTAGGGTGAAATTTACATAAAGAGTGCTTAAAAAATAAAGCAGATAATTTAGCGTGAAATTTAGACGCCCTAGAAACACGTTTGACGCAGCTGTTGGTGTTATAATAGAGTTATTTCAATAGATGATGCTAATATTGTTCTTGTTTATATGAATAGTAAAATTGACCTTAATCTGTCAATTTATTGTTGTCTTAATGATATCTAATGGCAAAAGACTGATGAAGACTTATAAGAGCATTCTTTGAATATATTATAAGATAGCGGAAGATGGCTTTTATGATGAATAATGAATAATTACAGAATTGGATCTCAAAAATAATTTTCACGGATTATTAAGAATTATTTTGACTTTGAGTAACAAAATTTCTGTATGTAACCATAAAATGGAATGGTCCCAAGTCCAAAAAGAATTGGAGAAATGCTAGAACGTAACTGAAGACTAAACGTTAATTTAATAAAAAATACTTCAATATATTGTTTGGAAGCCAATAAATACTAAAACTTACCACATTACTAGACTAACTAGATACACTTTTGGTGGTCTGCGTAACTCCTAATTCCATCTTAAATAAATTTGCCAATCCTCGTTTTTATACGGTTCAAAAATCTGAGCCTACTTTTAATTTTTTTGATATCCGTATCGTATTAAATAAGCTTTGTGTAACGGCTATAGTTTTTTCCGCATTTGATTTGGGACCAGTTTTTTGTACCGGTGAGAAGTGTGTCAAATTACCAGCGATTAGTTTCACTTGGTTTACGAATGCTTTAGAGTATATACTATAAAAAGTTTAGTAAAAATTAAGTAAATTGATTGGATCGCTTTTTTTAATTGTCAAAGAGAGCGGGTTAAATTATTTGGCCTCATTAACTTGATTATTAATTACGCAGTGTTACAGTTTTTAATTGGTTGTTTATTGTTTTAGTTGTATTCTCTAAAAAATAATGAGGTGATAAACTGAATTCGAATTCAAAAATAATACTGGATAGACATTGATGAGAATATGGGACTAACTTTGTGGTATATAATATCGATAAAAAACATAATAATATAGTTTTTAAATTGACTGCATAGTCCAATTGCTATGGATACCACATTACAAACGTACAAATAAATTGAGAACCTCCTTTTACTGAAGTCGGTTAAAAACAACTTCTCTATTTTCAAAATGAAGCCGTAAAATTTCTGGTTGGTTCGATCTCATCATAGAAAAAAGACGGGAGACATCGTAAATAAAAATGGCGATCTAAAAGAAATGGCAACAACAACATTACTTGAAGTAGTAATCATGGTAGACCAACAATTTGATAATGATAGTCATAAGCTCTGCAAAATAATGGCATATCATTACCAACTAGACAATGGAAAAAAATAACTGGTAAGAAGAAAATCGCACAATTAGCAGCTGACATGAAACTATTGGAATTAAGATGAAAGCGACGGTTAAATGACAATACCAATTTATTTAAATAACTAGCTATATTCCGGTTTCTCATGGGTAATGCTCCCGATCCCGATTATTTTATAGCTATTTTGCTATTTGTGGAAACGAAACCACGAAACAAATTAAACATCGGCGTTGCACTAATTCTGGAGATGAATGATGTAAGAAATCTGACCACGTATTAAAATTATATTAAGGAATAAGATAAGGTTAAATCTGACCATCCTAAACGAATACTAAAACAATTTATCTAATAACGTAGGTATCTAACGCAAAAGTAAAACTAAGGTTAGTTTAACGGTCGAAATTCAGTTAACCGTGGTATTAACCGTTAACTTAACTAGATGGTTTAGCCGTAAGATTGAGGAATCGTAATTAATTCATCTATTGTGTTTACGACTGCTTGCAATTTATGTTGCTCTGGTACTCGCTATGATATGGTCATGCTCTAGTACTTGTGGTCATTTATTTCTATTATTATTATCATCAGCCTTTCTTGGTTATTTTTCTTCATTTAAAGAAGATTTTCCTACTAATACAACATACTTAGTTATTGTGATACTATAATTAATATTTTTCAATCATTTAGCATCGAATTCACTTTGTCCAATGATCCAAGTCAAGTTGATAAGTTAGTTAAGAAAAATAATCATAGACAACCAGCAAGATTTTGGGAAAATAACTCTTAAAATTATGAAAACATCAAATTATAAGTCCATTATTTTCATTATGTCACATAAAAACCCGAATGATTTCTCATCAGCCTAATCCTATTTCCTATTCAAACCAGCCGATCTCAAGACCTTAATTTCCATATCCCTTGGGGGTAAACCACTACATGTAGGAACATTATCCTCGATCCCACGACCACAGCACCATTATGTCGTAATACCATTTTAATGGGCGCCATCTTGTGAACTGGGTCATCGTTCTTCGGTAATTTAAAAATCTTTTACTCGTTAGTATTTATGTTGTCCTAGTCATCTATCATTTCAATTTTGTGTTTGACTGAGGACAATATTGTGGTAAAACTTTGTTTGTTGCTTGCTGTTGATATTTTTCTTATTTAACCCATGAGTTCAAATTATAAGGAACTCTACAAAAAACTGGATGAATGAAACTGTGATTAATAAATACCATCTAAAAGAAAGGAAGCTACGAGGTTATAATTTTGGCTTCTTTTATTTGAAGTAAATAGTTCATGCCATACAAAAGTAAACGTACTCGTATATGCTTATAATAAACATAGCGAAGCCATTAAAAATGAAACGAAACAAGGGAAATTCAAACCAAAAAAAAGCAAGAGTTATTTCGAAGATCAAAAACCCTTTTCAACGTTCTATCGAAAGATGATTGAACGTATAATTTCTGAATGAGTAATTGAGTAACGAGAAGAATAAGAATAATCAGTATATAAGTGGCTTCAAACTCCATTCAAACAGGTCGGGAGGTCAACTCAACAATGTTAACCAAGTTAACACCCTGATGATTCAGTCACAGCTCTTCGTCTGATAGTTCCAATTTCTCAGTACCGACGACACTAAAAGTGTCAAGTACCAGTTTTTGCAACGAAATTAACTTGAATGGGTGTGGATGTGCACACAAAGAGTTTTTTACCTTTTAAATGACTCCACGAAATTCTTTACACTGTAAAGCTTGGTACAGAGTATCGATTAAATTGAAACTTTTTTGTAAATCGATTAAAAAGTATCGATGCTCGGAAATAAATGGTCATTTTGTGTAAGGATTTTCGAGGTTGCATTAGATTCTTATTGTTAAGTTAATTCTTGTGCGAATCGAAAAGAAAAAAACCTTGAGTCAGTCTAAGTTGGATAGAAAATATATTTGGATTCGATTTTTTCGATAAATCGATCTTATTGTGCCCCAGTTTGGCTGATCTCGTGTCTGAGACAATTTGTGTGAATTGCAAGTCAGCGTGATAATGATAGATTGAAGACTCTCGAGACATTCGCTTGAAGCTAAATAAATACGTTATTTACGATGCTTGAACATAAAAATAAGACAATTTGTGACGAGAGGCGATATTTTTTTAGTGTTCAACCATGGACTGTGACGTGTTCCTGAATTATTTAAATATACAAGAGTATTTTATTTTCACATTTTTTTTTCATTATCAAGAATATACAACTATTTTTATTTAATCATGAATTTTACATCCAAATATAACTATATAACTATATGATTTAAAAAATAACGCGCCAGTCTGCACCCAGCCTATAAGAAGCAAACAGCTTATTTGAAAGCGAATTATGAGTGGGCTTAAAAAGAAAGCACAAAACAAACTAACATTTTGACATGAGAATTGGCAGGTACTCATTTAGATACACACAGACGGCGCGGACGAGTGATAAATTACCTGCTATTTTTAAAATGCTACTTGTTTATTTTGAAATATCTTACTTAAAGATTCGGAAGATTTTTTGTTTTTGAACTAACTTTAAAAATTACTGATAAACCGATGTCTTGATTAATAAATTGTGAACCGATTTTCAATTGATATTTTTTGATAAATTAAGCAAATAATTCTTCAAGGCTTTGGTATTAAAAAAAAAACAAGCAAAATAATTGGTTTTTAGGTATGTATGAAAAGTATGTTCAGATAATGTGCAAAATATTACAAGCTAGAGCTTGAAAACCATTTTCAATAAATAATTTGCAGATTTAAAAAATATTTATTTATTTTGATCTGAATATTTATAACATGTTTATCAAACTTACTCAAACACATCAAAAAAGTTATTTTAAATGTATATAAACCTGTTATAAATAGCAGCAAAAATGTTACAGTTCTCGTTATTTGAACTGCTAAACGTTTTTAAAAAACTGATTTACAAAAACCGACCTTGTTACCTCTAAATAAAGTTTGGTTTACATCAAAGAGTTTGTGATAGTTTAGTTCGGAGCAAGGGTCAAGTAAGGCTGATAAAATAATTTTATGGTGGCTTCTAAAGTCATCCATCACTGGTTGTGGTAATATTTAAACTTTTTATTTACCCTTCATTGATAGGTTACTTGCCGCGACGGTAAAATAAAAGTAAAGAAGCACAAGCGGGTTTTCGTAAGAAAAAGTATAGTTCTTAACATGTTTACTTGATAATATCGGTAGTCTGAATATATTTTTCTTGATAATATCGGTAGTCAGAATATTTTTTTTAAGTATGAGGATAAAAGTTAAATTATTCTTGTCGAATTCCTCTAGTTTGCTGTGTCTCTAAATATAAAGATATTTAAAAATCAAATAACTGTCTACATCTTATAACCATAAGTTGTTTTCAACAACGAATCAACACGCGATTATTGTGTAATTCGACTTTCTGCTATGACTTAATATAAAGATTTTTTTTATTTAAATGACTAGTTACCTCTCATAATCATAAGTTGTTTTCACCAACCAATCAACTAGTGATTAAGCGAATGACAAACCCAAACCTAAACACAATCTACACTCAAAATAAATTCACAAACCATATCTAATTTACAATAACATTATGCTCCCCATAATTATAACCTAACCATCTGACAGACTAAAATTTAACCAAATGAACTAGTTAATCTCTTCACCAAACATCGCCCTAACTTAATTGCCGTATGTATAAAACCGTCGGTACCTCTTATAAACTGTTCATCACTATTAGATTATTTTGACAGCTATTGTAACGAGTGAAAGTGATAATTGGAACTGTTATTTTAGCTTTCGTTTTCACACCACTATACATGTAAAGCTACTTGAATCAGCTCAAGTGACTTTTTCCGTCTTGTCGTATTGTAGAGATAAGAATCGAATTGCAGTCAATTAGAATTCGATATTTTGAATGAGAAATCGATTTAAGCGTCTGATTTAGAACGTAATTTCAAATCGATTTGACTTTTGGCTTATTTATTGTTTTGGGTTTTAATGCTTAGTTAATGTTATAATAGAAAAGAAAGGGAGGAATTAAAGGCGTAAAATCTTAAATAAAATTTTTAGTTAGTTTTATTTATCTTCAAGACAATTTTTCAAGAAAACCATTTTCTTAATCTCATCCAAAGTACTAGGCGTCCATAAATTCGCAACACTTCTAATTAATTGTTCGCACAAGCTTCGTACCCTAGTACCGGTACAATAAAAAACCCCAATCATTATACCCTGGTGAGTTATTTCAGATATCATCCAATAAGTTAGCCAACAATGGTACTTTTAAGACGAGATAGTACCAACCAGGTTACCTTGAGCTCTGCACCTCTGTGTTTGAAGAGGAAATGTTTAAAGTAAGAGGGGTATAGTAAGCTGGTTGCTTTATATAAATGGTTGGCACATGCCGTAAGTATAGTACTGAGGCATTCTTGTGACTGCATTGAGTCCGTCGTACGTCTAGATCGGACGATACTATTCTTTATTGAGTATTAACATGTGCATAGTTACTATATCGTTTTCGCTGGATTATTGAAAATGATATATTTTGCTTGGATAGTAGGAGTATAAAGCTTACTCTAATGTTTTGAATGTACCAGACACTTTCGGTAGTTTGTGAATAATAATAACCAACAGGTTACATGAGAACAATGCTTTGTGAAAAATATTTATTAAAGAACAAGGAAACCAAAAAAACTATTTAAAACATGTGGCATGATTATAAAGTTAAATAAAACGAATAAAATCGGTAAGGATGAGTGCACGATTCGATTTCGTACCATTTTTGTGTCCAGAGATATTTGAAAATCAGTAAGATCACCTGTTCAAAAGATCTCCTAGCAAAGTAAAATAAGAAATCAGATCTTGCAAGATTTCTTTTAAAATAGGTAGGCACCATAATTTGGTACCATTAATTTAAAATCTATATCTACGCAATTCCTTAGACCAGCAATTGTGGTGCAAGTTACAATTTTAATTGTTGATCTTGACGAATCAAGACTTACAACTTGTAGTAACTACAGAGAATAACCGTAGGTCAGAGACACCTTGTACCATCATTTCGATTTCTATGTTCTTTAACACTTTGCCGTACGTACAAAAATATATCTGCACCACTTAATATTTTCTCGTCCCCTGTATTTCCATACGTTAGATGAATATTTTAATTTTAAGCACCGAAATAAAACCAAGTTTGTAAACTAAAAGCATTACCAGTGTCGAAAGCATAATCATAATTTAAAATCACTTACTAACAAAATTTCTATATAATTACGTAACAAAACTGCATCAAAACAACCTTTAATAATACCGAACAAATTATGCAGAATATCAATTTCTCCTTCCATTTTTGTACCGAAAAAAACAACTACGTTTTAATGAGCGAACCTTTTTCGTGGAATCCTTATAATTCAGGTTATTTTGAAAAAATACGCCACAATAATCGTACGAAAAGCGTACATTCACGGTCTGGTACAACTATCATTGTCTTTGCCTCCATTGTCCACCATTTTGTATTTTTTGTTCCCGCCACCCCGCGCTGTCATTAAACTTTTTAATATTTTTATTTGTGGCCAGTGTAGATTACTGGCCGGTTAGGTTTTAGTTGAAAGTAAATAGAGAAATGTTTTGTGCGTACGTGTGGCTAATTGCATTCCAATTTTATTTGTTTTTATTAAAACCTTTTTTTGTGCTATGTTTGGACACCGATTGAACTTTACCTTATTTTTACAGTTAGATGTGTTAGCATGAGAAAAATTGAACTTTTATAATTTTAAGTTTTTGAAGCTCACCTTCGGTTTTTTATAATTATAACACAAAATTAAATTGAAAAATTAACTTATTAATTTGGATTTCCCCATTACAAGACTTTAACAATATTTAGGCAAAGAAAAATAGAGGTTTTTAAGTGTGTGATACCTATCTAACACAAATGCCTTTTTAACATAATAATGTACTATTTATTTTTTGTTATAATTAATATCCTAAACAAATATTAACTTTATACATTTCAAGGTAAATTTCATTTTATATTAACTGTGAATTTTGAAAAAGTCATAAAAAATATTAAGTTATATCGCAAATTGAACCTTATATCATACAAGAATTACAGCTGTTTTTATTAAACTCGTGTTTATTTACATGTTTGACAAATAAATTAAACGCAGTAAGTAATGAATTCTCTTCATAACTTCCTGATTACTACTATAATTAAGGTGTTTATGTTACTCGTTTACTTTCAACTAATAATTATAATAAATCTCAAAATATAATTATTTGTCCCATAAACTAGGAATACCATCTTCCAAGTAATAAAATCTAACTTACCTTAACCACTTTCTCAAATGACTATAGCTCTTATTTTTAGAACCATAAGGTTTATTATTCAATGCAGAATAAAATTCAAACGAGATTTTCTAGTAATATTTTTGCCGTTGATTTAATGAAAACTTGGAAACATAATTGGAAGGAAAATAAAAACCGTGGTTATTAATATTCAAGAAAACAATTAATAGTGCATTAGCCTAAGCTCTTTTTGCGCTATTTAATCTTCTTGTATACGCGATTTTACTTTAAATTCATCAATCCGAAAAAAAAATATACGAGATAGTTTTTTTGCCTAAAACTCAACAAAATAAGTCAGATATCAATATTTTTATTGTTTATTTAAAACATTTTATAATCCAAAAACAAAATGCAGCAACACAAACTATTTAAATTGCTTACAGTGTTATTTTTTATTTGAAACAGACAACGACTCTGTGTATTCAACCCGAGCACAAACTATTTGACAAAGGAATTGTTTCTCTTTTATTTAACTGTAGTTACATTTCTGTACCTTTGTAGTTACATTTTAAAGTTTTAGTTAATTTTGTTGGTTTTATAAAGCTCATTCTCAGAGATGTTTGTTTGCATACGTTTATCCTAAAAGTGTAAAATAAGAAGACTGCGAAAACGAAAAGTTACGAAATTAAAAAAAATACATAACATAACATATCATCACGCCTGTATCCCCGAAGGGTTAGGCCGAGGTGTACCAATGTACACCGACAATTCGCCGATATGTTTAGGTCCCATGTAATAGGGGGCGAGCCTATTGCCACTAACCGGGCACAAATCCAAACTCCGACCAGCTACTAAGAATTTCATAGAAAAACCCAATAACACCTTGGTCGACCTGGGAATCGAACCCAAGACCTCTAGCGTAGCAGGCGCGCTTAGCACCACTAGGCCAACGAGGCAGTTAAAATACGTTTAAATATTATTTCAGCATTTTTGAAGGACCCTGTGTATCTTATTATATTGACCCTACATTCATCATCTAGCCCTTGTCCTCCTACTGCTGGGCCTTTCTATTCTCGTGTCATTCTCTACGGTCCTGTGCCTGTCACATCCAGACTCGACCCGATACTTTTATCATGTCGTCTCATCATTATGTATATCTTAGGGTGCTTCCACATCTGACGGACGAGCACCGAACTAGCATTACAGTCTTCAGATGTGGAAGCACCCTTATAGATTTTACAAAACATCTAAAATGATGCCGACTGGAAGTATGCTCAAAAAACTGAATGATTATATTAATATTTGTTACTTCTACATATACAAGGTAAAAATATTTCCAAGTCAATGAACTGTCAGAATCTATTTAATTTATAAAATAAAAGCTATTAGTCTAATAATCTATTTCCTGGCATTTCCGGCTTAACATAATAAACATTTATCTTTAATCACTTGAAAGCGTTAAACCGCTTCGTCCATTTAAACGGTCACAAAATAAGCTTAATTATCAATTATCGGATTTAAACTATCAAATTCATCTACGTCTAATATTAATTCCTGACCTAACATATGGCTTTTTTGTACTAGACATACTTGTGTCTACATTTGTGTCTTTCCTTTCCTTCTTTTCTGTCTGGATTGTCATCTCTAAGTTTTTTTAGTTAAATATCTTCTCATTAAGTACTTGCAAAAGATGAGGTTTTTCTTTTTAAAGATGCATCTTCAAGACTGCCTCGTTAGCCTAGTGGTGTTAAGCGCGACTGCTACGCTGGAGGTCTTGAGTTCGATTCCCGAGTCGACCAAGGTGTTATTGGGGTTTTCTATGAAATTCTCAGTAACAGGTCGGAGTTTTGATTTGTGCCCGGTAAGTGGCAATAGGCTCGCCCCCTATTACATGGGACCTTAACATATCGGCGAACTGTGGGTGTACATTGATATTAATCTGCCTACCCATTCGGGAATACAGGCGTGGTGATATGTTATGTTAAGTATCTTCAAAAGCCCTAGAACCCTTTGACATTCTCAAAATTGTGTAATTCTAAGGCTGTTAACCGAGGCGTTGTGTTCAAAATTAAACAATTGTAAACATAGTTTGTATTCTTCTTATTCTGATGAGATCTTAAGTCATTTATTTTAAGAGGACACATTACTTAACTTACCATGAAACTCACCAACAAAACCAAATAGAAATATTCCCTGCACCTTAACTTAATGCATCAGATTCTATAAAATTTTATAGCTACATTGCCGTTTTAATGGGGCCAGTAATAGTTGACACTAAAGCAACAAAGTAGTGAACGTATCCAACCATTAAAGGGACAATAGCCTTAGAACATAGACCTTAAGAATTAAATTGGTAGGGAGTTCACAATTGAATGTTAATACCAAGTCGATATGAATTGCAGATTACAGTTATACGCTTTACTGAAGGATTTTATGCTGAGATGAAGGACAGTGTTAAGAAAAGGATTTACTGGTTTCTTAAACAAGCTTCAAGGATTTAATCTAAATTAGAAATAAATAATGTTTATTAGAACATATTTAGGGTTGCTTGTTCACTGAGAATTGGCATAGCCATTCAACATGGCAATGCTGCCAGCCTTTTGAGTACATTTCCCGCAACGGACAACGATGACGATGAATTTTTTGATGTTAGTTTTATTTATTTTTTTAAGTTTTAATTTTAAATAGTTGCAAGTGTTTGTTGTTGTATAAGATTAAAGATTTGAACATTTTGAAACGGTTCGAAAAACACAACGAAGGATATAATAAACCTTAAAAGAATATAAACAATTTTTTCTCTATGATGAACCTCGACATGAAACATTGACAATTTATAAATACCGCAAGCTTGCCATTTCCTCAACAATTCTTCCGAAGTCCATTATAATATTTAAACATAAATCCAACATTTCGGTAAAATGTTACTATTTCTCAGGAAACTAAAAAACAGTGAACCTCATAAAAAAAACTAGTCTAAACCATGACTAATGTCCTCAGACTCTAAAGCTCGTGTCAAAAACAAGAGTAAGGATATAAAAACTCATTAATTCAATAAAAGCAAGTATTACTTGATATTAATGAATATAATAAAAAAAGTAGTCTAAGCATCCTTTATATTATAAAGCAATTAAAAACCGGATGACATTGATTCTTAAAGGCGATAATTAGATACTTAATTTGACAGTTCAGAGAATAAATTAATACTATTTATCGTTTGATCTAACTGTAACAATTATATTGCTTCTGATTTTACGGCCAATTTTAATAAAGTGGAAGCTTTCTCATTGCAATGTACTAACACATTACTTTTTACGATCACATGCATTCAATAGCTATTTCAATAACATCCTGATTTCATCTTGCAAATCCACAAGTCTCAATTATGAACTCGTATTTTCTATTGAGTAAAAAAGAAATCCACTGTTAAAGTTTCTGTTCCTGCAAAATATATGAAGCATCGCTTTATTGCAACTTTCAACTATCTTAAAAGGTCTCTCAATCTTAGATGTTTTAGCATCTCTACGCCAAACACGTCTAGATGTCAGATAACAAACACTAAATATTTTGCTAACACTTTTGAATACACTTAAACTCTAAGTAAGTGGAAAGTAACACGCTGATCCTAAAAACGTCCTTGTCTCATTCACATGCTTTCGACACTGTTAAACTGGGTTTTTACATTTTATTAGCCATGTTGCAGGTCACAAAGACTTTTATACACTGATGTTGTTCTAAATGTACTAGGAGGACATAACGAGGCAGCATTTCGTATTCAGTTCCCGTATTTGATGAGCGCTCGGACGGTGTCCCACAAGGCGGTGTATTCGGCCAAACAAATTTATGCAGCCGTATTTTGTTTATATAGTGTGATCATATGCTAATTGGTCTTTATGATGCTTGTCCGCTAGACTGTAGTATGACTAATTAATGGGTTACGAAATCATGTAAACACTGATGTGTCCATTTGTAACCGTGATTAATTACTGGTAATAAATTTAAATGTTTTGTTCTTTAATTTTATTCAGTAATTAATGAATAGCGCAGCAAATGTTGATAGCCTCTAAAAGATAGACGCCAGTGTAAGTTGTATTGTTTCTCAAAATGATAGTAGTAGAAAGCAGAAAATCGCATTAATTAAATTCCTGTTCGATTTATCTTGATGCATAAACAGCCTCATCTCATGCAATAAACTACATACCTATATAATAAAAATAAAGAACTTTCATACTACACCTGCATACATCCACGATCACTATAATCTATATCATATCTTAATTAGCATTTACCCGCCTCGTTGGCAAGTAAACCTACTTTCACAAATATTAATCTACTGTAACACACGTTAAGGAAAGTATTGTAGGAACCATCTTATTTGCTTGCAAGTCAACCAAGATAAAATATTCAAGGCAAAGTGGATCAAAACAATACTGGACTCATTTACTCTGCGACACGAAATATTTTATTCATAACAAGACTTTGTATAAATTCGTCCCATATTCTTTTCTCAAAATCATCTAACAAAAAAGATCTAACATTATACTATTGTACTCTCATTAAAAAACAAACAAACCATAATATGGTATACCATTTCCGATTAAAATACTCTGTACGTTACTACGCCAATGAGCAGTGCTGAGTGCATACACCAGGGTCACTGATCTCAACCATAATTGAATTCTAACAAAACTATCGAACCGCTAAATCAGAACCGTAAAGCGCTAGCAGACTGCAGTGAACAAAACTGTACATTGTTAAGTTTATAAGTAACAAATAATGCAGCGATTGAAGCGATTGATTTACATAGTGAGATGGTGACTGATTTTGGTTTTGAACGAGATTTCTGGTCTAACGGCTCGGTTGGGAATTTTGTTTGGAATCCAGACTAACCGCTTTATTTTGCATAATTTGCGAATGTACGAAGGAATGGATATTTAAACGTTTCAGTTATTGGAATACTTGGTATTAAGTGTCTTGTAAAAAAATTGTGGGTTTAGTCTAAAAATCAAATATTAATTTTATATCAATTATATAATACATCCTCGATATCTTTACTCGTATTTTTTTCTGCAAGAATACTTTTTCGACATTTTATTTTTGTGTTTATGTGGTTCAAGTATGATTTTATGAAAAGTTTTTTTTTGCGTTTGACTATATATATATATATTTGACTCGCTATCACGGGTGACCCAAGTTAGGGATTTAGGCGTCGAGATGGTAACGGAACTGAAATACCGCAAGCACATTGTCACTGTATGTAAGAAAGCTTTTAGGAATTTAGGTTTGATTTTGCGTCAATGTAAGGATTTTAATAATACAAATGCAGTTAAAATATTATACAACGCATTGGTTCGTAGCCACCTGGAAACGAACTCTTTAATTTGGAATCCACACGAGACTAAATATATATTAATGGTTGAAAAAAAACAAAATAAATTTACAAGATTTTTATATTTAAAACAATTTGGGATTTATCCTTTTTATCCACTTATGTATCCGAGCTTATTCGTTATGGGCATGGTGGGGTATTGCTCGCTAGCAGTCAGAAGGGACGTAGCCCTAGTAAAATACATGTTCCGCGTGCTGCGGGGACAGCTGGGGCACCCCGACGTGCTGGCGGAGCTGCGGCTGTGCGCGCCGAGCCAGTACGTGGGGGCGCGCCGCCACCCGCCGCTGCTCAGCGCTCAAGTAGCAAGGACGAACTTACTCAAATTTGCTCCAATGTCGCGAGCAATAATTTTAATTAATAAGATAAATAATAATTTAGACATATTTTTACTTACCCTCCCTAAATTTACAGAAAGCGCACAGAGACTTATAGAAAATAAAATGTAAAAAGATATTTGATTGTTATTAGAAGTTTGTTGTTTTTGTTTGTGTCATAGTTTATATCTAGAATAGTTTTTTATATAATGTTTTTAATATGTATAGCATCGCATTGGATTTTATGGATCTGTAATGGTGTTATATGTTTCAAATAAATAAATAAATATAATAAAACTGTTGTGTACTTATTTAGTAAAAAAAAACTGTAAACTAATCAACATCATTGACACAATACCTGTTATTCTGTCACAGAAAGTACCTTTGGTTGGAAGCACACGTCTAACTACGGATGTCCATACAGTTCGGAGTTCGAATCCGTTTGAACAATTGTTTTTGTTCAGTTTAGCGCGAACTATTCTACCATTCGATGCGGCATTGTTTTTCAAATCGGTCAAATCGTTATTTATTATTTTGTGAATGCGACAAAAATTAAAATTCAGTCGCAAAAAAATTGCCACTGCAGTCATATTGTTTTTCTGTATCCATAATTTTTGTGCTATAGTGAATTGATGACCCAGTTTTTAATAAACATGTAAATATTATTTATAGTATGAATTCAAGCTAAAATATATTTATTTTAACACCCGTAAAAAATATTTATTATCAAATGTTAGCATCGTTAAGAGTTCATCGGTCTGTCCAATCAAGAATTTTGATGATTAGTCCAGTTAACAAAAAAAATGATGTTTTGATGCAAAAAGTTGCGTTTTCACTTGTTAAATATCAGATTATTTTTTCCCAACTTCCTGTCATGCCAACTGTCTTTACGTTGAATACTCTGATGAAGCAATTATTAAAATCAATGCTACTGTACTCAAAGTGTAATTTGCATGTTCCAAAAGCTCGCAAAATTCAATCTTCTTTACTTATATATTATACGTTTTTGCCAATTGAAAGAAACAGGTTTGGTACCGGAAAATACTTTGCCTTCATCGTGACATTCTCGAATAAAGATTCTCTTTAATATTTAACTGCAAGCAGCTGTGTTTCGTAAACAGTTACTTTTCATTTAACTTTAGTATAGAAAATGGAAATTTTGATGGACGTCTGATGGTTTTGATGGATCTGATAACAATATAAGCAGAAAATTAATAAAAACCGGAAAATTTAAAGTAGTTAGTTATATACGAATGTGCTAATATTGACATCGCACGCAAACCTATCAATCTACCGGGATTCAATCATCGACCAGTTACATATTAGGTGCATCCCTCGTTTTTCACCAATGAGAGACGAACTACTAG
The DNA here is from genome assembly GCA_905146925.1 of Autographa gamma. NCBI lineage: Eukaryota > Metazoa > Arthropoda > Insecta > Lepidoptera > Noctuidae > Autographa > Autographa gamma. The sequence continues at coordinate 8,124,186 of LR989872.1, read as the reverse complement.
CATCTGATTGGTGGAAATCATCAGATTAGAGGTAATTATCTAAGAGCGAATTAAGAAAGACTAATTATTTTTCCAATAGTTCTTTATAAAATATCATGAGCTCAAATCAGCAAGCATTCTAAGAACTATGTACAAACAATTAAAATCACTACGAAGGTATGAAGGAAGTGAAAAATCTTACTACGACTACGGCGCTTAAAACGGAGCTTTTTGTCAATGATTAAAAACCCGACCGCTGCATACGTCAAAAAAAAAAAACAGAATCATGAATATTTAATCTCATGGTGGGCTTAACGCTTTATAGTTTCCTGTTGAATTTATATACTTGTATTTAGACTGCAGTAAACCGTTATGTTAACGTAAGTAACACAGTTAAGATATTGTGTCGAGAAATTCGGATTTTTATTTACGCAAACGTTGGGCATGCTTTTTGCGGTATTTTGCTGTCACGGCCATTTTGCCATTTGCGTTTGGCGGAACTGTGAACTCACAGAATTTAGAAACTGGTATTTAAACGACAATACTTGTTTGAGAAGCACTGGGAAAAGAAGATTTAATTTTTTTTGGGAACATTTTAGACAAAAAAATGCACCCCAAAAATCTAGGTAGTCATAAACTTTATTTTTCTCTGAATTGAATACAATTTCTGTGTTTAATTTGACGCCTATTTCGCCCAAAAATACAAAGCCGAACAATTCCAATTCAACGCATCTACAAACGCAATTTAAAACCGTCGAATCAAATTGCATTTTCAGAGCCATTCAATTTAAAATTTCAAATAGTTATACAGCCCGTATTTTTAAGCTTTAGATTATCATAAAAACGTGGACTATAAAATAAGATGAGCTATAAACTAGGAGTTGATCTGGCGATTGCCAATCACTATTCACACAAAGCTTATGGCTCGGATAGCAGACTAATACTTTTTTTGTTAGCAGGTCTTCTGCAATATATCGTGTTTTAACTAACCTAGTGTAATAAAAAGTTATACAACCTTATGGACGTGTTAAATCTGTCTTCAACTTTAGTTGATGGTGATAAATAAGTAGAGTAATCGTCTACCATACCAAGACGATTTTGCGGCTTAGGTTATTATAATTAACTCCAATTGCAATCTAGACTAGACTTTTTTACCTTTCGTTCATCAAATCCGGATTTCATTCATGATTCAAAATTCATGGAATTTACAGGCCCTTTTTCAAAAGCTCATGTGATATAAAAAATATTTCTTAGAACGAAAAGTCTGGAGTCAGATGGGAGAGACCTTTGCCCAGCAGTGGGAGACTAAAGAGGTTACATAAAAAAAAAGAACATTTTATTTTGTCTCACAAAAAATGCAATTACTCTATATTAATACCGAATGAACCAAAACCTAATTCCTCAATTGAGGTAGGTAGTGTACAACATACTCTTGTTATCATATACCGCTATAACGAACTCAATCGTGATAATAGCAAAGAAGAAGCCAACCATGAAGTTACAGAACATAATGAGCCCCATAATATTTAAGACGAACCATTAAAGTCATTGAAAGCTAACACAACCACAATTACTCCACCATATTACCTTCTAGTAAGTTATTATCTGCGAAAGTACATAATATTGATACGATTTTAATTTGCTCAAACTGAATGAAGAGATTATAAGTAGTGGATTTTCAAATGTTCCCATTCACACTCAATCTTGTCGTGATTAATCGTCTAGTGAAGATGGCCTTGTTAGGCTTGTAGCTGAGAAATTATGAACCAATCAAGTAATTGCCAATAATATGGTCAAAAAATGGCAGAAAAAAACTGTAACATGTTTTATTATAGCTGTTAATGGTAATTAAATCAAAAGTGATAGGACAATTTTTAAGTTAGATTTTTTTGATTTCCTGATCCATTTTAGGCATAGAACCGAAAAAAATACGATAGGATCTTAATAACCAACCTAATAATAAAAACAAAAACTATCCATATCAATATTCATTATGAATACTCCCGGATCTACAACCAAACATGAAAGCCTAAATCCGCTTTAGATACTAGAAATCGAATAAGAAGACGAAATGCCATCAAAACTGAAAAAAGGCTGAATTAAATCAATTTACTCAATAAAAAATAGTCTGGCCATAGAATTTGTTGCTCCAAATTATTTCAATATAAACTTTTAAACTATCGCGCTGCATGTTTATAGTAATATTATAACGGGGATTAGCGCGTACATGCATAAATACCTTTAGGGCTTGACGTTTCGACCGGGTTACACCGGCCGTGGTCGCAAGCAGACTGACTGTGAATGTCTGCTTGCGACCACGGCCGGTGTAACCCGGTCGAAACGTCAAGCCCTAAAGGTATTTATGCATGTACGCGCTAATCCCCGTTATAATATTACTATATACAAATTATTTCAGTTGGTATCAATAAGTAGTTGAATTAATTCTCAAAGATCAGTGTAACCCGGTCGAAACGTCAAGCCCAAAAAAGGTATTTGAATATAAGCGCTTATTCTAGGAATTATATTACTAGAAATATGCAACACGATAGATTAACAGTTAATACCTTAAAGATCATCCAAATAGTTGGGTGACCCGAAGGAAAGAAAAAAGATGGTATTAAGATCATAATAATATTATTATGATGACCTTAATTCCATCTTGTTATTTCACTATAAAAATTACACTGTTTGTTCAGGATGATATGAGGTTTTATGAGTATCCAATTTCAGATAATTCTGTGCGATGAAACAGCGTCTATTTATTCTAATTTAGGAACACTAATTCGATGATTTACATAATACATTTAATAATGTAATTGTAATAAAACATAATATATATAAGGTTGTTAGTCCAATTATAATTAATATTTTACATTCGTTTATAATAACATGTTCGAAACGGAAATAGAAAACAGTTAATATTATTTACTCTTGTGACAAGACAAAAATTATATGATGCGAATAAAGTAGTGTCGAGAATGGAGTAAAAATCAAAAGTTGGCAAGAACTTAAAAAGATTTTGTTTAATGCAAAGTCTGCTAAAAAAGACGAAAATGCAATTAAGAATAAATAAGGATATGAACAACAATCTTCAGTTAAAAAATATAAACGCTCAAAAATTCCAGTCAAATCATTTAACCTTTAGTTATCGAAGAAAGGATCATAATAACATCAAAGGAGTTTAACAATAAACCAATTGTGGTACATTTGCACACCGTTACCAGCGCAGCGGGCATCGGTAACGCCCAGAATACAAAAATAATTTCCGAAGCGTATGTGTGTCAAAATTTGGCCCAAATCTTCTGAACAATACTGGGCAGGTTTTTTGCGAGGTTTAATGATACAAATTGTTATTGGTATGTTTTATATCCTTATACTGGCATAACGGTTTTGGTTCCTTTTTTATGAATTTGATCGATGGTGTCAGTTTTTCAGTTGATTTTTTCGTTATTGATTTTAATGATTCAGCCATTTTTATTTATCTGATGCAATATGCGGCAGTTTAAAAAAAAAATCGCTAGTATTCAAGAAATAAGCTACAAAACACAAAGAGACAATAGTGTAAGTACTGATCTCATATAAATAAGTTCTTGGTAAAGTATTTAGGGTTTTTGACCTGATCCAATTTTCGCTACAGTTACCAATATTCGGAAATGTGAATGTTTCAGAAAAAGTATTTTATTTGTATACAATCATTTTAACCGTCAATTCACATTGCCAGGAATCGCTAATTGTGGTGTGATTACCTTTGTCTCACTGTATAACATTGAATCTGTAAATGTCGTTACTATGGTAGTACATAGTAATCTTAACTCTTTATCAAATCTTAAATCTCTTAAGTATTTTTTCTTTGACTGATTTGGTACAGTTCGTCAATATTAGTGTTGATAGTGTTGTTATTTATTTACAGCAAGTTTCATATTATATCAAAAGAGTAGTCGTAGCTGGTGAGACAAAATATGTTCAGCATTGTTCATATATTTTTCTTCATTGTTGTTTTTTCGTATTCAATGCCTAATTATCCATTTTTCTATATCTTTAGCGTTGTACACATGCTAATGTACTTATTCTTTACAAACACTTAAAACATCTGTTTCTTGTTGACTTGGTTTACATGTAATTAACAAATTCTTAATTTGCATAACATATTGTATTGTGTCTACACTTTTGAAGGGTTGTTATATTTGGATAATCCAGTAGATACAGATGGTCTTACCAAAAATATTATTGAAAGACTCAAAAGCTTAGAACCAACAATGATAGATGAAATTATTAAAAACACTTATTAAACCGAAGCAGTTTTTTCTAGTCGAAATGGTTTGGATTTGTTGCAAAGATTTAAGTCTTATTACTCTTTGCTTTCTTAAGTATCTAAAGATTTTTCCAAACATGGCCTTAAACCAAACACCTTTTTTTATTCTAGCCAAAGAATGATCAATTAAAGCTAGCTTTGGATCCAGTTCTCTGTTCCTCGACTGGTTGCCTAGCAACCACAATTAATTATCTGCACTTAACTATTTCTCATTCAAATGCCTCTTGCTTTAGACTTTTCCAATTGCAGTCTTTAAATAAGATTAGTTTTAGCAAATTGGTTTTTTCGTTTGATGTTATTTGTAGTTTATAGCCTATCTTTTTGTTTCTTTGTAAATTAAGTTTCCTATAAGAAGAACTTGAATTTGTCGTAAATGGGTTTTTGGTATATCTGAAATGAAAGCACTATTATTATATTACAAAATCGGGAGGTTACTTTTCCATGTCGCATATTGGTCTAGTGGTTAGTGACCCTGACTGCTGAACTCGAGGTCGTGGGTTCGATTCCCACCCAGGACAAATATTTGTGTGATGAGCATGATCATTCGTTCTGTGTCTGGGTGTAATTTATCCACAATATGTGTGTATTTAGAAATACATTTATCAGTTGTCTGATGACCGTGTGTGAGTTGTCCCAGAATATTTATTAATTAATCATATGTTTGTAACATAATTGATTCACTTCTACTCGGTTTAAGATCAGATAATCCATGTCACCTGTCAGGCAGAAACATAACCAGACACTTTTATATGCATTTTCATCCGAAGTGCACAAGATGTTTTGTAAAAGATTTAAAATTTCACTGAGAGTTTCTTAAATAAAGATTTTAAAAATGAAAATGTGAAGTGTAAGTAAATGAAAGAGAATATAAAAATAATAGATTTTTAGTCCATTCGGCTGTAACTTGACAGTCTCAACGACGGACACTACAAAAATGTCTTCATACTTAGCTCCATCTCACTTACAGTTAGCAACATCACCATATATTTTCATGATTTATTATAGTAATTTAACTCTTAAACTCCATATATTTTCTTAATCACCTGGCTTACTTATCTGACGATCTACAAGAAAAATGGCATTACTGTATATTTTAAACTGCAGTCATTTGTTTTGTGGTGCACAAAGAATTGAGAAGGTGCTGCTAGAGCGTTTTTACTTTATCCGATACGATATCGTAACTGCTAGAGGTCTTGGGTTCGATTCCCAAGACCAAAGTGTTATTGGGTGTTTCTACGAAATTCTCAGTAGCAGGTCGGAGTTTGGATTTGTGCCCGGTTAGTTGCAATAGACTCGCCCCCTATTACATGGGACCTAAACATATCGGCGAACTGTGGGTGTACATTGCTACACCTTTGCTTAACCCTTCGGGGATACAGGCGTTATGATATGCTATGATATGTTAATGTGAAATCAAAATAATGTGGGCATCGATACGAAATTGGAGACAAGTATAATTGTACGCTCCGATCTCGGATTCCTTAGTTTCAGAAATTTCACTCGCCTCGATATCGTATTGATGCCTGATATCAATATCGAGTATATCGACTAAGTAAGTATGGCGTAGTGGTTATAATGTCAGGTTCCTTATGAATAACGTTGGGGGTATGAACCCAGGGTATGAAAACATAATAGGTTTTATTTTTTAAGATATTGTCAATTAATTACGCTTAACTAAGTACTGTAAACCATGTGTAGCCTTTTTGCTTAGCCCAGGCTATGTTTGATTCAGCTGAATATTGTATTTTACATGGAGTGAAAGCCTGTCTGACCTCCACAGACAAGTTACAAATACTGGGTTCTTACCCAGTAATACAGTATGTAAAGCAAGGAGTACTGTATTTGGTACTTCTGGCAGTAGGATTTCTTCTATTGGTATTTACTATGGGTACGTACTATTATTGGTAATTAACATCTACTATTGGTAATTAACATATTGCAGAAAGGCAAAGTATGTGTCACAGTATCAAATTTTAGGGTAACTAAGAAAGTATGTAGCAATAGAAATCCAATAATTGCAAATCATTCATATACAAGTGATGACTTTACTAATGCTTTAGCAACTTTCTTCTTAAGACTTAAAATCTATAGATTAGTATCTTAAGTGAAAGAAGAAAGTTTTACTTAAAATATTTTTATGTAGTTTTTATTAAGATAACTTACATCATAGCATTCATTTTCTCCATTTAAAGACAGAACTTTTTCTGTTCCTAATTTAAATATGACAGTCTAGATTTAAAATTTAAAATTTTACTTATAAACATACGACGATCAAAGTATCTCATGTGGCCAGTGTCAATATAAATAAAAAAGAGACCAGTAAAAGGAGTTTGAAAACCGCTGCAGTAATAAGTTTTTTAATGGCCAGTGTAAGGCGACAGTATGAACATCATAGATAATTATCCAAGGCTTTCCATGAATACAAAAGTAGGTAATGAACACGCGTAATACGAACTTGTTTGTCATTAAAAATAGGCTTTTATAAAGTTTATCTCCCAACTGTTCAATGAAATACACAATTAATATTAGTGAAAGACTTTTTTTTGTGCTTATTGTATTTTTCAACAAAATATTTTTGTCGTTAAATAATTTTTTTACAGTTATGTTTGATGAAAAAAAAGGAGTATAAAATATTCGTATAACTTTATCTTAACTTTGTCCAAAAAAAATCTGTATTTTTTTATACCTAAGTAAATAAAAAAAGGACAAACTTACTCAAATAAATTCACAAACCACCAACACACAACACCAACGAGCAAATTCAAAAATTTTAAAACTCGATCGCAAAAGTCTTGACGTAAGCACGTGCGGTTCCGTCCGCGGCCGCGTCGGTACTGAGCTCGTTCGCACAAACTCTAGCTAATATATATCGTATACTAGTTTTCATCGTCTTTCACTGGTTTGCTTCGAGTCGACGGCCAGCACTTTCTGGGTTAATGAGGAGCCTGGGCCAGAGCGTTTTCTACGTTTTCGAATCGGGTGCTCAGTGATTTTTTAAGTACCGCGTTGCTATGCGCTCCTGGTACTTGCTTTGATTTTGGATTAGTTTCTGAAAAAAATAAGAATGACACTAAAGCCAATTATTTCAATCTAGTAGGAACCAGGCTATTGAAAAATAAAGCCTTAGCAAAGCTGTACTTTTGAATCGGGAAGTTAAGTCAATAAAGAAAAATAACTACATTTTGAAAACAATGTAGAAAAACGATAAAAAAGAACGAATATCTAAGAGACCATCCAGGTCGAGATTATATTTATTAAACGTAAAGAAAGACAAATTAATTTCTATTGCATTTGAGACTCTAACACCAAACATTGATTTTAATTTAAACTATATGAAACAGATTTAATTGATTTTAATTAACGCATCTTCACCAAACCCGTAACTGCTATGATTGGATAATGATACATATAATAGACAGCCAATCAGAACTGCTAACAACTCGGATCAAAAAATACCAAAAAGTTTTTAACCTTTTCAAATTCTGTTAACAAGCTCAGTTTCAGTCAAAAAATATCGGTATTATGACAGCATTTAGTAAGGATATAAATTGTACAATACTAACTGTCCCCCGTGACTTCGCCCCCATGTTTTAATTTAATGGGTTTTTCATGTTTTGCGCAGAACTCATTTTTTAATAAATAAATTGCCTATAACTGTCTCTCGTATTAATTAGACTATCCTATACTGTACACATGTTTTCAAGAAACAAATTACTAAGGTTTATTATATTTTTTAACCCACTTCAAAAAAGGAGGAGGTACTCAATTAGACTGCTCTTTTATGCTTGTTACCACAGAACTTTTGATGTTTTTTTTTTTATTTGATAGCTGGTCCTTCCCATTTTAATTTAGTCCAGTTATGACAGTGGGGTCCATAAGAAAACCATGTAAGACTTATTTGAAGTCATTTTTTTAATGAATTATTAGTATAGAAAAGATGTAACCTAGGTCAAAGATCTATTCTTCTTAAAAAAATACCTTTTACTGTTTATTAGTCTTCAATAAAAAACGTATGCAGTACAATACCTTCTTTTCTCTTTTGGTTTGAAACAATCCCAAAAGGACAAAGGACTTCTGTCACGAAACTCTCCTGGCTTTCAAGTATATACAGTTATCCACCATACTGCCTTAGGGCATGTCAAACCGAGGGTGATGTATCAAGCCATACCACAGACCAAACATATACATAGACTGCTACTATCGCTACGTTCCCTTTGTGTCAAGCGAGAGCAGTTTACAGTCTGTATCTAGTACATTCGTTTACTGATTTAAGTTAATTTTCGCGCAATGAGAAACTTATATACGAAAATATCGATGATTTTGACATTGTTACGGTAATATTAGTGTTTTAGATAGACTTTTTAAAACTGCAAGGTCCAATTTCATAATCACGACAAAACTAGTTCATACTAGTGCTTACGGTTCAAACTCTGATGGGCTCACTCTTTAGTTTCTTATGTATACTCTTAGCGCTATACCATCGGACTATAAAAGTGCAGGAATATATAATGCATGACTGTTTGCGAACAATCTCGTTCAGTGAAGAATCCTTTTATGTACTTTAATTGTTTTTAGAGTAGTAGCCAATTAGCTAATAGTTTTGGCTACTGTATGTGTAATATAAAATAATGCTAGGGTGATTTATTTAATTAAAAATTATATTATTTTTTATGTAGCGTACATGATGAATGGAAGCTGAATACGCATTGCGCCGACCCCTAATAATTGGGAACAGGGCAGGGAGAGATGATGTAGATAGATACTCTACAATAACTAAAAGTAGAGTACCTGTGTAATTTATTTATTTAAATATTTTTTTACAATAATAGGTGTTTGATTTGTTTTTTTTACAACTCTGTACGGACATATAAATATTTTGTTCATAAATAACTGATTAAATATTGTTTTTAATAAGTAAATTATTTGACCTTCTTGTTTCAATTGATTTAAATTAGGTACCTATTAGAATGTTAAAAAAGCTTATTTTTGACAAAAACTATCTCTGGCATACGACACCAACTTTTATGTACGAATTGACTTCCTTGAATTGAATGAAATATAAATCAGTACCTATTTACTGCAAAATAATATAAGTTATTGAAAACAAAGGCAGAACAAGGCCAATCATTACAGAATCGATCGTATATCATAACGGAATACATCGCTGAAGGTTCTATAAGGGCCAGCAAACTGGGTTGATTTTATTTATATCCCCAACGTTAAACCTTAGAGTATACATGAGCAACTAGAGTGAGCCTATCAAAGTTTGAAAGTAAGCACTAGTGTGAACTAGTTTTGTCGTATGAAGATGGAGATTGCCGTTTTAAAAAATCTATCTAAAACACTCATATTATCCTAACAATGTCAAAAACATCGATATTTTCGTATATAAGTTTCTCGTTCCGCGAATATTCACTTAAATCAGTAAACGAATGTACTAGGTTCAGACTAAAAACTGCTCTCGCTTGGCACAAGGAGAAACTAGCGATAGTAGCAGTCTATGTATATGTTTAGTCTATGCGTAAAACATTTTGATGTATATTGTTTACTGTTAATGCTTCGTTATCGTTATAGAATTTACTGTTGCAGTTACTGCTGCCCTGGTAACTTGGTTGGTAGATTGAGTTTCGTTTATCAGATAAAAGTAATTTATTTAATTGCGTATTAATTAATAATTTGTTTGGTTTAATTAATTGATTATTTAATACGTGGTATAAAAAGCACATTTTTTCAATTTAAATTGTAATAAGAAAAACTGAACTACTAATTAATCATCAGACAAATCCATATTATTATTAAAAGATGCGTACAGGCAATCAAAAATCCAGTGAGATCCTTCCTTCTTTTCGGAAGTCGGTTAATTTAAGAATATTTTGATGTAACACGGTATAAGGTGGTAAGCTAGCATCGCAAGAAAGGACATATCCTACGCGGGCTGAGCCGCGGGTAAAAGTTAGTAATTAATAAATTATACATACCTGTGCAAAAAGGGAAAAAAACTAAACAGTCGTTGTGTAATTCAAACACGATGCTGTTGTCATTTAAACGTCATTTCGGATGTGAGTAACGAGACTTTCACTAATTGAATATCGATTGTACCTTAGAGGATAGATAGGAACTTACAGAGTGCCTCTATCACGGTATGAACCGTAAACATTAGTATGAACAAATGTTATCGTAAAAAGAACAAAACAGAGCGCATCATTTTAACAAAACTATCTTTAACGGCTAGATGGACCGATGACCTGAAGAAGGCAGCTGACAGTGACGAGTGGATGCAAAGAGCGGGAGATCGCTCCTTGGGCGAGGCCTATTTCCAGCAGTGGACTGCAACAGGCTGATATGATGATGATCTTAAACCCTAACTTTAACCTAATAATATAGGAACCATCAATATTTCTGCATAAACTTCTATAGTTGCATGTAAAATAACTTAATTCAATAGACGCGAATGACATACAGCCAAAAATGTGCTTACTTACGCTCGGCGCATGGCTTTCAGCGATACTCGCACTCTATAGCTCGAACTTTTTACTCTATGGCTAGCACATAATTTAAGATCGTATCTCATGTTAATTTGACTATTAGGCAAAGTTAACTACTAGTTAAGTAGTAATAAATTAAACTCAAATAGAAACAAACACTTTTACGTGTAAAAAATAATAATTTAATCCAAATCACATGGTTTTACATAATAAAATGTACGTTAAATTTTATAATGCTTGTTTAAAACTTTCAAAAGCTTTGCGCATTGACTTTACCCAATTAAAAAATAAGTTGTGTATAACTTAATGACAAAAATAATAATCAATTACTGCTCGTGTTACGATAAGCACTGATAAGCAATCATTGAACGGTACTTTTCTTTTCTGAGCTTTTTACCGCACCAAACATACCTCTTTTTTTTATTTTAACCGACCCCCAAATGAGGTGGTTCTCAGGGACTGTGTGAATATTTTATGTGTATCTCTGTCTGATTTATATTTTATTTAATGTGATTGGAAACGTATATTTACAGACGGAAATTCATGTTTCGTACATACATAAATGTTTGCATGAATTAGCATTTTTTTCAACAAAACAGTTATATTTTTTAAGAATTCATTGTAGCAATCACCCAAATTATAATAGTTGTACACTTCTATCTACCTAACCACTTACAATTATTAATCTCACTATCGCTCAAAGAGGTTTGCTGGAAGAAAACTCAATTTTGAGTTAAGCTCGCCTGTGTACATCAACTTATTCTAATAAATGTAATGTTTATCCGTGTATGTGTACAATAAAGAATTAAGAATTAAGAACCTTTGGCACTCGACTCAGACTCTCACTTAACCATTTTAGCCCATAAGACCACCTAGATATCATAACCATGAATGAATAAAACTCAAAAGAAAGTGCCTACAATAACACTGCAAAAGTTTAAACTAACTAACATTGATCACAAGACCGCTAACCAATAGCTATCGGTGTTAAGACTCTTGACTGGCTTACCTACAGAGTTTAACCGACTATTATTCTGCTTAACTAAGTCATTGTTTGGTTAATGCCTTAAGGCAAGTTACCCACTTCACATACCTAGATATAGTAGGTATATACAGAAGTATTATCTAAAATATATATTTTAAATTGTTTTACACTCAACTCGTGATCAGAGGGCTGGTTTGTTCCTTGCGTAGAGAATCGGCATAGCCATTCAACGTGGCAAGGCAATTGACCAGGATGACGATGATTATTTGACTCGTTTTAGTTTTATTTGTTTATATAATATTTAATTTTAGTATAGTTGTAAGTGTTTGTTGTTGTATTCGATTTAAGTATTAGATTGTAAATAAATAAATATATTTCTGAATTATAATAATGTAAACTATTTGATTAAAGAACTTAATTTTTTTAATCAAAATGCTCTTGAACCTTTGGGTTTTAACTATAAGAAATAAATTAATTGTTTTGAGTTTTAAAAGGTGTTTCATTTTTAACTAAAATCACCTAGCAATAAGTTGGTTAATGTCGTGATTGCTGATCTTTACGTGTAAGGAGAATTACATTACCTGATTAGAGATAAATGGTGTTGCTATATTAAAAGTTATTTCTACGTTTGTGTCATTTTGTTGCCAATTTGTAGAAGTCATACACAACAAACCTTTTGAACGGTAAGGTATATAAATTATAAGTAATGTTTTGTAAATACGGAAGTAAATTCTAAGTAAGGAAAGACTCTCTGGAAGTAAGTCTGTCTGCTTGTCTGTTCCTCGGCGATTCGCTTTCACGGCTAAACCGCTAAACTGATTTTGATAAAACTGAATAATGATGGGGTAAGCTTGGATCCTAAGAAACTAAATAAGGTGTTACATTTACTACGATAACTAACACAAGCGCGGGCTCACCTAGCAAGCCTTTATGTAATTTATAGTAAATCTTACAATGAAAATAATTACTACCGATTCTAGTTAACATTACACCAAAGCAACAGTTAAAATTATCAGTTATCTTTGAACCACAGTTTATTATCGAACGGTTAACAGAATAACTTCTAATAGGGATTGTAAACTATTTCCAATCAGTTAAACTTAATCCAATTAAAGTTAACCAAACATTCGGTTCGGGTACCAGGCGCGCAGAGACTAAAGGATCGTTAATAATGTGTGGTATACATGTTGTGTGGGGTTTGTTTGTGTTTACTTCCTAGTAGTACATTGTTATGTTAAGCAATATTATATTAATTTCAAAATGATTTTGGCAATTGAAATTAGTAGTATTTGTAATATATTATTTTCTTTTCTTCAGCATAATTATTAATTACAATAAGCAAAACTGGGTGAAGAAATCAAGGGGATTAATTCAAAAGTCAATCTTACTTCCCTGTCTAGAATGACAATGAATATTAATTATATATATTTTTTTTTTAATAAATGCGAACAACATCTCCTACATTTCTCTAAACCCAAAGTAAGTAGCTAAAGCACTTGTGTTATGAAATTCAAAAACAACGAAGTTACAACAAACACTCAGACCCGAGACAATGTAGAAAAGGTGATTTCTACATTGTCCCGATCGGGGATCGAACCCGGGACCTCAGAGCTAGCGACACCTAGAAGCAGGTGTCGCCACTCGACCACGGAGGTCGCCCAATGAAACGACTTTGTTTCTAATTTTCAAGCACGTTTCTTTAAGTTTTTGGAGCCTAAACAAAATTAAAAAAACCTCCGAAATTGTTGTTATAGTGTTCTGGATTTTTCTTATTTTTTGTTTACAATATTATTATTTTCAAACTCGCTACCTAGCTTTATAGCACATAACCTAACCTCTCAACCGCTGTGCCACTACATACACTGTTGTTACATTATAGTACGCAACACGATATAATCTCAGTTCTAAATATTACACAAGCACATGTTATCGTAATAAGTTTCCCGCGAGATGTTATCACATTTAATTGTTTTATTGTCAGTTCATAAAATTTTATATAGAAGAATTGTTGTTTGTCTGTCTATTATAAGTTGACAGATAACTTAGGCGCCATAGATTTTTTAAGCCTTTGCCCAGCGGGGACACATGAACGGTTATTAAAAAAAAAAATATATATATATTTAGGGGATGAAAAATCTGTGATTTTTCGTTGCTTTGAAATATGATTATATGGTCGTACCCATTTGTAAGTAAATGGTACCTTTGACGGGTGAATAATATACGAAAAGATTTACATGAAAATTCGAAGGAATTAGGGATTTCGCGATTAAAACAACCGCTGGGTTCGCTCGTATCTAGTGTAGTCTATCTCTCATATTATTTCCATACAACTAACGAGCCAATAGGCTAGATCTTTCACTGGTGGAAATTGATACCCAAAACAATCAAAGCTCAAAAATAAATGAATAAATGGGAATTCGAACTCAATTAATCACCTTATGTATTATAAACGCAGCCTACTATAGACGTGAAATTGGAAAACCTAAAATTAATTGAATTTTCTAGTCAAAAAAAATAGTAAAAAATCTGAACAAATCCAAAAAACATATATACAAGACATATAAATCTCTAAAAATAAAACCATAACTATCGAGACAAGAAAATCTTGGGCACACAAACAAACAGACAATTTCCAACTCATAGTGACTTGCTAGTTAATAGGATCATTAAAATGTCTTATCTAAATACAACTAATTCGGTTGAAGATTGAAATACCGCTAGACAAAGTAATTTAGATAGGTATAAAGTCGATTGACTTGTCCTACGATTTAAAGGACTACAGAAAGAACTTTAAGCCCTTAATCTTCTACATGTTAGAGGAAGTCCAATTTCGCCCTTCGATGAAGCTCGCAAAAGCCATCCAAACTAGCAATGAAAATATGTCTCATACTAAGACTCAGCCATCTCTTGCAATTTTTCATTATTAAGAATGTTAGCAACGCCGAGGTCCGAACCCTGCAGGATTTGCCCTTAGTGAGCGTTGCAGTCATAGTTAGTTTTCCTATTGCTCTTTATGAAGCAGTCAAAGCCTGCGCTCAGGCTTACAGCGTAAATAAGTCTAACAAAATTAAGAAGTCGAAGAGCATCTAATAACTGAATCACGAATCACCATGGTGATCTTCAATGGTACAATCTCAAAGATCAGTCAATCTCAAAGAGATCAGTCACTATTTGACGACCTCCGTGGTCGAGTGGCGTACGCACCGGTTTCAAGATGTCGCTAGCTCTGAGGTCCCGGGCTCGATCACTGAACGGGTCAATGTAGAAAATCACATTTCTACATTGTCTCGGGTCTGGGTGTTTGTGGTACCTTCGTTGTATCTGAATTCCATGACACAAGTGCTTTAGCAACTTACTTTGAGTTCAGAAAAATGTATGTGATGTTGTCCGCATTTATCATTTAAATGTTTAAAAAATGTACTATTAAATGCTAAGTGATAGTAAAAAAAAATGTCTTCAATGACGTCACATAACGGCACGTGTCTTTTCATCTAATTATGCAAATTTTAAGACATACAGATGTACTAATTAATCTCACGTTGTAATCTTATCTAAATTGATCCATTCACTCGCTAAATGCTTGAGAACTGCGCGAGAAAATAATTTAATCTTCTGTTGATTTTAAGATTTGAAAACAAACTACATTACTCATTGTTCTGAAAATCTGTTTTTATTTTTCTGTAGTTTAAAAATATGTTCTAATGCGGATGTTAAAACATCGTGACATGTTGATTGCATTTAGCAAATAAATAAATTCCTAAAATAAGCACCGCCTGCTGAGTGCGACATGATCGATTATTTTTATCCCACTGTTACCATGACAAATTGCAGGTTTTTATGCAATTTAGTTCAGTACTTCAGTCTTATGCAAATTCCATAGAACTAAATGACCAAAAACAAAGTACTACATAGCAAATGTAACTAATAGTTCAATATTGTTCACAATATCTATCTTACCACATAAAAGTTCTTCAGTTGTTCTTATAATCAAGAGCCTAAATCCCTACGTGAGAAGAGCATTAAGAATTGGGATCATCTATACCCTTTATTGGGACATTTATAGACTGACTAGCTGTGCCCCGCGGTTTCACCCGCGTAAATATATATTCTTTTTTATACTTTGTTACTTTGCTATACAGGTCGGCAACGAATCCAAAAAATTAAAGGTTTTGAAAATCGGTCGTTTGGGTCGCGCACTCTGCCATGAGCAACTTGACCGGGATAAAAAGTAACCTATATGTTAATCCAGGGTATAACCTATCTACATACCAAATTTAAACCAAATCGGTCCAGCCGTTTTTGTCGTGAAAGAGTAACAAACATCCACATATCTATTCTCACAAACTTTCACATTTATAATATCAGTAGGATGTTATTAAGTCTAAATCAAGCACTAGTTTATTTACACCTAGTATACACCTAGTTTATTTGTCAACCCAATACAAGACAGATTTTTACCCTTTGCTACTTTAAAAAAAGTGTCGTGCTCACATTACTTATTACTAAACATCTGGCAAGGCTATCCTCGTGCTCACAATTTTATTAAGCCAAGTGCTTACTACTAAACATCTGGCTTCTCCCCAGCTGTATGAATATAAGAGTGGACCCCACACTGCCTCCAACACGTGAGTTGGCTTCCGATCTCGTCGTGGCATTCGTTACGCGATTAACACGAAGATATTTCTCTTTACATTTTAATTGCCATGGAAATGTACCAATACTGATATGTGGGTTAAAGTATGTGGGAATGTCCTACTACATCTCAATTCGTGTGCTTGTTATATTAGCATACAGTGATCTAATACTATTTTAAGATTTACTAGATATTTTGAGAATAGATTTTTTTTATGAAACTTCACTATGTTTACGTTTTTTTTTTTTTTTTGTGTAATTTATTACAAAAAAAGAAAAATAAAAATGTATTAACAATAATCTTACAACTGTATTATAAATAAGAATATGACTAAATTACATCTATACATTAAATACTACTTGAAAAGAAAAACAAGATTATTAATACTGCATGTAATCAGTGCAATATTTTTTTTTGTTCCATAATATATTTGCAAAAGCAAAATTTAGTCGCCATTGAACAACGACACTAGTTTTTTGTAAAAGTCGTGCACTTAATTTTCTCAATTTAAATAAAAAAATATATATATTCTTTTGTTCGACTTAAAACCAGAATCTTTTAGTTACCTATCTGTAATCTGGCTCAAAGGCGTATAAAAGAAAACTAATAAGTAAATAAGAGTTCAAACACCAACCCAATAAATCAATATAATTCTTATTAAAGATTGAAGATTTATCTAGGTTTCCGCAATGGAAAAACAATATCAAATGCGTAAATTATCCAAGCCTTTTATAATGATCGAAATACTGTCTAATCATGGTTACATTAACCATTTCAAGAAGATCTTATTGCATTCTGTTTGCCTGGTACATAACATCATTACTGCCTGATAAGACATGATATAATCAAAAACTTCATAATATATTCTGTCAGTTGAATTGTTAGTAGAAGAGAAGAAATAACGTCGAAATAAGTGTAAAAATATTGAGAGAAAATGGCTGGTGGGAAATTGTATCAAGTGTTGGGCACGGCGATAAGTAAGTACTTAGTATTATTTTATTAAAATAACTATACACAAATATTTTAAGGTACCCCGATTTTTTTCTTCCAAAGGAAATACATCTCGATCACCGCATCATAATCGGTTCATTTGTTTAAGAGTTACGATACCAAAATCCAGACAGACACGTCAAACATATAACTCTAAAATTATTGCGTCGTAGTTATAAGTGAAAATAAACAGTTGCTTGTATCTTTGTGTTTGTAACTTCATTTGTATGTGTGTTTTTAGAAAATGTGTAAACGGGCGTTTCTAAACATTCATGCAAAAAAAAATTGGATGACAAATATTTTCATTTATGGCCATTCCATACAAAGCTATTTTATGTACTCTAAGAAAAATTAAAGATTACACGTAATTTAAATTTAAATTCAAATTGTAAGAAAAATTACGGAAAATATGCGCGTACAAAGTACAAAGCAAAAACTCCTTTTTGGTCTTGACGTTTTAAAATGGTCCTTTGTCCCCAGTATGCACCATGGGCGTCAACATGGGCGTCATCTTCGCCTGGCCAGCCTTCACTCTCATGCTCTTCCAGTCCCAGAACACGACTCTACACAGACCCATGACTGATACAGAGATATCGCTGTTCAGTAGTATGGGGTGTATAGGAGCCCTCATCAGTACACCCACCGCTGGGTATATGCTCGATAGAATTGGACGGAAGAGGTCCTGTATTTTGAATGCGACGATTCTTGCTGTGAGTATTAAGTTGAATCTAAGTTTGCTAATGTTACAGTTGCGGGGAAATAAAATATCCTGGACTAATTTAAGTTGAAAACTATTTGCGTTACTAATTTTATCCATATCTACCCAGATACTAAAAAATGTGTGTCGAGTGACTCAAGATAGAAAAGTCTGGAGTCAGAAAGGGAGACTTTTGGCCAGCAGGGGGCACTAAAAAATATGTAAAGAAATCTGTTATGGGAAAATAAAAGATCTTTAATTGATTCAAGTTCATAACTGTCTGTATTACTACATATATTATTATCCATGTAGTTTTCTTGAGTTTAAGACGCATCCATCCAGGTTTTAAAAATAAATTAATTGCAGCTAAGAACTTTGTTATTTTTTTGATGATTGATAACACTTAAAAGCAAAAAAGGACCAAGATCAATCAAATTTACATGGGACCATCTTTATGGATGTACCCAATCACTGAATACACGATCACTGAATAAAAAGGGTTTCGAAATCGAAACTTAGAGCATTAAACTAACCGGCGGTCATATTCGATACACAAAACTAGTTGACTTACGTTTTGCGTCATTCAACGACACTAGTTCGGGAAGCACCTCAGCTTAAAATGCCGAATTGCAGTGTTTTGTACAACAACATATTCCGATGTCTGTTTTACAGTGCAATGTCATGTTCATATGACATTGCACTTTTTATTATATAAACTGTTAAGATAAATTATTCAAACAAATTTCGTCCATTCCAGTTAGTATGGGCAATCCTGACAGTCAGCAGACGCGTGGAGATGGTCCTCACAGCGGTCCTTCTATCCGGGGTCAGCTTCTCAGTCTTCGTAGTCGCCGGCGTCTACATCAGCGAGATCTGCGAGCCGTCTATACGAGGGACCATGACAGCCACCAACATGGTTTCGTATGGTATTGGGATGTTGCTGTCCTATCTACTGGGTGGCTACCTACAGTATGATGTCATGCTGTATGTTGGGTTGAGCTTGGCAGTCAGTGGTACGTGCTCGCTGTTCCTGTTGAAGGAGTCGCCGATACATCTTTTGAGTAAAGGGTTGGAAAAGGTAAATATTTTTCAAAGATTTCTGTACACTGAACCTAAAATTGTCGGGTCCTATGGTACGGATTTATTGTAGTTCAAATATTTTATTGAAATAATTACATAATATTAACTGTAATAATGAAATTAATCCTTTAAATATTATTTATTCAAGTATAAATATGAAGGTAAACACTTAATGTACTCAGCATAAAATAATAGCTCGTAGGCATTTTCTCTTGTCAAAAGCGTTTTTCTGCTTATCATATATTATTTGTTCATTTATTTTGCAGGAAGCAATAGCATCAATTGCCTTTTACAGAAACTTAAAACCTGATTCGAAAGAGATAATAGAAGAAATAGGTAACATGAAACGCGCCCTCAATCCCGAACTCGATGGTAAGAACAATTAAAATATAAATCAGTTGTTGTATGTGATAAACATACTGTAAAAAAAGATACTTGAGAAATAGTAATATTTTTATTTTGACTAAGATGACGTTTACTTACTATAAAATAAACGGTGGTACCTAGATTATCTACTATATAAAAATAAGTCGGGTTTACCTTCCTGACGCTATAACTCCAGAACGCACGAACCGATTTCCACGGTTTTGCATTCGTTGGAAAGGTCTCGGGCTCCGTGAGGTTTCTAGCAAAGAAAATTCAGGAAACAAAAAGAACCTTTCTTAGTGTTTTAATCATCAAACGAAATGTTACATAAAACGAAGCCATCTGGTGGCGAAACGGAGTTTGCCGGGTTTGCTAGTTTATTTATAAAACAAAACACATTTGTTTTATAAGTAATGTTCTTTGTATATCAGTTACAAAACATAAAAAAACGTCATACTACACAACAGTTTGTTGGCAATAGCTCTGCTAACAACTCATGGAGATTATGGAATGAACAAATGCGTAGTTATTACATATTTTTTGTGTTTTTAGAAGCTACACCTGAACAAGAAAAATTACAGCCAGATCTGAAACCCACTGAGAAAATATCGTTCTGGAAATTTGTCAGTAAGTATTCAAGCCTATCTTATACACGTCAGAGATTAAAAAAAAAACATGTATTTAACTAGATTTTTCTTTGCTTCCATACTTTTTTAGGAGTTGCTTAAGAATAAAAACCTTAGTCGTCTTAAAGAACTTTAAAAGTAGATAAATACCAGTCATCCTTAATTTAACAATATGAAACTTATTTTCTTCTAAGATACTAAAAAAAAACCTGCGCTCGAATTTACTAGCTTTTTCACTCTGAAGAAATTTGATTATTTGCTAGCTTATATAGTTCCTAGAAAAGTAGTCTTAACCCTTAACCAAAAAGGCATATGCTTACAATTTTTTTGCTTTTTTTCTTTCCTCAGAAAAATCCAGATCATCTCGCAAGGCCTTCTTCCTAAACTTCGTGTTAATGACTGCAGCCATCTTCCAAGGTCTTGTCGTAGTCCAGATATATGCCGAGCGCTTGTTCAGTGCAGCCATTCCTACTGTTACACCTACACTATGCAGCGTGATACTCGCAGTAGCTGTTACGATAGCTGGTATTGTTGCCGCGTTCCTCACTGATCTGGCTGGAAGAAGGGTGAGACTCTTTTGTTTTATGCGGCCCTGGTACTTTTGGTAGAATTTTGTTTGTACATTCCTTATTACTTCTAGGTCACCTGTAAAAAACTTGCTTGTTTAATTGTTTATACCTAATTCAATATAATCCAATCTTTAAACTCCATCATTGCAATTGAAGGTAAATTTCATCTCACTGCTTGGATTCACTTACATGGACCGAATAAATCATTAATTGATGGCAAATAAATTCAAGAAAGAACATTGAAATTTAAAAAAATAAAAATTGAAATCGTCCTACAATATGTTGCGTAACAAACAAATAAAAAGCAAAACCCATCAAGATGAATACTAAGAGCCTTCCTCTTTTTGAAGTCGTTTCTAATCATGTTTTTTTTTTATACTTTTCAGCCTCTGATGATTTACGCATCTCTAGGTACTGGTATCAGCTGCTTAGTACTAGGAACACAGATGCACCTCCACTGGGGCCCAACCTGGATTACTGCTATCTTCTTATACATCTACCCAGTCATGTACACTTGCGGAGCTGGGACTGTTCCCTTCGTGCTTATATCAGAACTGTTTTTACCTGAAGTGAGTTCCACATTACGATAAAACTTACAAACAAAATATTCGTCTTTAAATAAAGTTAAAATCCATACATTCATACTAAAAAAAAATATTCAGTAAACAAAAAAAAAAAATGGTTATAAGAGATAAGCAGGACCTTTTTTCACATTTTTGTGTAATAAAACATGTGGCTTATCATGTGGTAAGAGACGGAAAAGTCTAGAGGCAGACGGGGGACAGCTTTGCGCAGCAGTGGGAAACTAAACAAGTTACATAAAAAACATTTGTGCCTACATAAATTAAAATTGATGCATAAATAATTACCAGTCAATCCATCAGTCGATCAACTTACGAACCTAAATGCCATACATTTGGTCCCCGTATTACAATCGATGATACCACAGCCCATTTAAATCGACAGCATTATTTCATATTCCTTCCATTTAACTCTAAATGTAACTAGGAATTTTAACTGCCAACCCAAACTGACTTAACAAAAACTCTTCTTCCAGGTCAAAAGCACATTCTCAATGATCTTGATCGAATATGCCTGTCTCTGCAACTTCGTGATCCTCTACATCTTCAACCCACTCCTGAAGGCAGTCGGCTGGGGTCCAGTCTTCTACATCTTCGCTACCCTGAGCTTCCTGAGTTCAGTCTTCAGTTTCTTCTTACTACCAGAAACGAAAGGACTAAACGTGGATGAGATACAAGGACTATTTGTTAAGAAAAGGACGCTTAAACATGAGGCTGCATAGATTAATAAAGATTTTTTTGATAATTTATTGAGTTTTCTTATGATTGTTTTCCTGCATACTTACATGATATAAGACTAAGAACTAATAAAAGTGATAGTTGATACCTAAAATTGTTTACTATTTGAATATTTTCGATTACAGGCAAAGTACATACGAAATTTAGTAATAAATAAAAAGATTTGAAGTAAAAAATATACATTGGATTCAATAAATTTATTTAGCAGTTGTTAACATAATTAGTAACGAGGAGTAGCTTGCAAATATATATTTTTTTTCATACTAAAAGCTTGCCCATAGGAGCAGCAGCAATAATTATTTCGTTTTATCACAATTATGTTATTAAAAGAAGCCAAACTAAGTCGAGCATATTAATCTGAAATAACCTTGATGAACAAATCTCAGAAAAAATTGTAAAAACTTCTATGTAACTTAATTAAAACTGTTATATTCCATCTAATTTCCTAAAATTTTAGGGATGAAATAAGATAAATTTAGCATTTCTAATCCATTCTGAATAATAAGTCTTAAAAAGAAATTGCAAGTAAAAGTGAATTGCATAAAATTGTAACATACTTCAACTACGTTTTGACGTGACTACAATAATAATAAAAAATACTCTCAGACAAAAATACACAAACAACGCATACAAAAGATTAATGATCCACCACTTAACACGTCAGACATATTTTTATTTGACAAAGCTTTGCTTAATCACTACGACGTAAATTAGTTGATAAGAACCACATGAGGAAAACCCGTAAAAACCTAATCTCTAATCTTTTTTTTTACCTAAGTACTCCGTCCTTTAATGATGATAATAATAGCAGCCTATAAACACCCCACTGCTGGGCATAATGCTCTTCCCATATAGAAAAAGCACGAACATTGATCACCACGATTCCAATTTTCGGAATCCAGGTCCTACGATACTTATCAAAATACAAAGGTCCTAAAATTGATCCTTGTGCAACATACATACATACATATAATCACGTCAGTTTCCCGTAGGGGTAGGCAGAGACCACTTCTTTCCACTTGCTATGATCGTTACATACTTGTTTCGCTTCATCCACTGTCATTACTCCCTTCATACATGCTCTTCGGTTTAGGGTACTCTTGTCCTGGCCTTTTTTCAAGACGTCTCCGATTTGGTCTACGTTGCAATCACAATATTTGAAGTAAAAAGATCGTGGATGGTGAATCCTACTATTTATTTGGCTTACAACAACAGCAGCTTTGACTTACATTTCCATACAATGACTTACAAGGAGTCTAGCTTATAGGCGGTGGGACGAGCTGGCCACATCGCTAGTCGATGAAATCGGTGCAATAATTATCTAATATTTATCGATGGAAGATCCAAGATTACTTTAAAATCTTTGAAAAATTCTCTAAGATAACTATGAAAAATGAGTGTTGTGAGAGAGAAGACAGAATGGTATATAGAGTATTTTACTTTACTTTTTGTGTTAAATCTACTACTAGCAATCGAAAGATCACAAATTTTAAGAATAATTTAATCCATATAATCACGCCTCTTTCCCGATGGATTAGGCAGAGACCACTTTATTCCACTTGCTATGATTTAACTTCAAAATTTAAATGTTTAACAATTTGTATCTCGCAACTGTCAAAAAAATGGGTTTAATGTGTTACGGTTCATAGTGTTTAAGTGTGCATGACTAGTTTACATTATTTACTTTTAATTAATTGTTATTATTAATTATAATCGTTTTTTTTGTCTTTTTGGTAGTGATGTGATCTAGATAGTTCATATCTATAACTTAATAACGACGCAACTAGGTACTGCTCACCCCCAAAATGTGCGTGAATTTCGAATATATTTTTCATATTCTTTTTTTATGAGTCGTGGTGGCCTAGCGGTTCAATGAACGGATTTGTATGCACGAGGTTGCTTCAAACCCGGGCAAATACCAATGTAACTTTTTAAAAGTTATAGGTACTTTCTTTTTATTCATAGACACTTCTGACAAACGGTGAAGGAGAACATCGTGAGGAAACCTGGATTCCAAAATTTGGGATCTGAAATCGCCAATCTGCAGAGAGCAAGCGTGGTGATCAATGCTCATGCCTTCTCTATATGGGAAGAGGCCTGTGCCCAGCAGTGGGACGTTTATAGGCTGGATTGTTGTGTTGTTTTCATATTCTTTCTATAGTTTAATTATGTTTTGCCAGTAGACTCTGGTACATGGTAAAATTGGTTTGGTCAGATCACATACTAATATTGGTCCAGGTATAATAAAATCCGATTTTTCATTCTAACGTTTAAATCACATGTTATCGTCTAAATGAGCAAATCCTAACGTATTGTATTTATGTTGACATAGCGCATTATCTCTAATTACCTTATTACTCTTGATAACAGATAATATATATAACTTTAATGCCTTTTTATTTGTCAGTGTAACTTTACCTTTTAAGAAAAACGTTTTGGTTAGTGTAAGAAAAAACAAATTGGATCATGGGGAGCAAATTGTATCAGATTCTTGGTACTGCCATAAGTGAGTACAAATTAATTTATAAACAATATAATTGGATACAAATTTAATTCGTCGGATATTCCAAAATTGGAGGTGTTAGAAGAAAATAATAATTATTATTAAAATTTATTTTCTTCGTATTTTTCAAAAATAGGTTTGTCGTAAAATGCACATGGCATAATATAATTGTAAATGAAGCGTAATTAATTATTATCAGTGTATTGTTTACAAATAGCGTATTTACTTTTATAAGTGTGTTAATGAATATGAATCCGTTATAAAATATGTACTATAAAAATTATAGAACTTGAAATCTTAACGTACGATGAAATAGATAGTAAATTAAATTGAGAAACATTTTCATGGTTGTATCATTAATAACAAAATCGTATTAATTTAAAACTATGGAATTGTTTGTGCATGCGTTTTCTTTAATTTGTATTAAAATCAACAATTATTGCATTTCACTATTATATAAACATGCACTAATTCATTTTAAGATTGCAATCAAGTAAACGTCATATGAAAACAATATTATTATGTAATGTAGCCTTTCATTACCACGTGCAAGATGCACTATTATATGCGTACATAATATACTTTATAGCTGCTACTTAAGGTTATTTAAGATAATTTATAGTTAAACAAATCAAACGAGATTCTTGAATTTTTGAGACAATTCTTGAAGTCTAATTTTATTTTAAAGTTTCTATATCGGCCATTATTAGCCACAATCAGAATATTTTTAAGGCCCTCCGTACACGACGCAACACAAGTCTTCGATACCCGACGATATTTTTATGCAAGCAAATATCAGCCTAACAAATTATGCAACCCAAAGATGTTCATACACAGACACGCATCGTTGGGGACTAAATTCGTCTTATATAGGGACTTGCGTTAACTCTAACACGGACAGCCTAAAACAATACATTGTATTTTTGGTAGCTGGTGAATACAATCGGTTATTTACATCTATTAAAATTAAATGTTGTGAAAAATATTTAGCTTTAATTCCGCTACAAAAATCCAAGCTTGGCAGCAGGATGCAGTCCCCCCCTCTCTCACCCTCATGCAAATATGCACATGCATCCTCAGGAGATGTTGACTCGACAACCGCTCGGGAGCGAAAGAAGTGATTCGCTCCCGAGCGGTTGTCGAGTCATGTATGTTTGCATATGCATGAGGGCGGGAGGGTGGGCTTTCCTGCATGTGCATATTTGCATGAGGGTGAGAGAGGGGGGGACTGCATCCTGCTGCCAAGCTAGGATTTTTGTAGCGGAATTAAAGCTAAATATTTTTCACAACATTTAATTTTAATGTCATGGATTTCCGCAAAGTAACGCCTGATTCTATAACTTATTTACATATATTTAATAAAAAGCTGCAAGTTTTAGCAGGTATTCTTATCTACCAAGTAAAAAAAATCCATATCTTCTTCTCTGCCTAGAGTTTTTCCATGCTATTTTGGATTCGGATTCCAATTGTACTGGATTTTACGTAGAGCGCTATATGCCGCTGTAAGACTGCACTCTACGTAGCGTAATCCAAATCCCAACACACAAATTCTTTTTTCTTTTTTCCTCAGTATGCACCATGGGAATCAACATGGGCGTCGTATTCACATGGCCAGCCTTCACTATCAGCCTCTTTCAGTCACAGAACACCACTCTAAACAGACCAATGACAGACATGGAAATATCCTTTTTTAGCAGCATGTCTTCCATAGGAGCACTTATAAGTACTCCAACGGCTGGGTTCTTGTTGGATAAGCTGGGACGAAAGTATAGCAGTATCTTTAATTCTACGGGAGTTGCAGTAAGTGAAAATTCAAATTAATATTCTTTTAGATTAGATTCGCTTTTCGTCGGTTTCATCAAAACAGAAATCTGGATTCACAAAAATGTAAATGTAGAATGACTATAATTCTACAGTAGTACAATTAATGCTGTGATGATCGTTTTCCCACTCGACTATGCTCCTATTTGGGTTAACCAAAATACCTAGATAACATGACGCTGCATTTAATCGTCTGTAATGGACGTTAATGATCATGATAATCATTAGAGTGACTTCAGAAATGTATTCGAGGTGTATGTGGGTCACCAATCTCATAATTAATAGTACCTAAGTAGCTTCATAACCTAACACCCCTTAACCAGAAATATCGTGTATTAATTTTACTGCATGTGATATACTTCCAATGAAGAATAATCAAAACAGTCACCATTGCCGAAAATGGATTCAATTGTTTGTCATAATAATAATATTTCGAGACATCTTACACACGGTTTTCTGATCCCAAGTTTAGCAGAACTTGTTCTATGGTAACCAGACAACTGATAAACGTACTTATATATTTCTAAATACAGACATATTACAGATAAATTACACCCAGACACAGAACTAATGATCGTGCTCATCACACAAACATTAAAATTTGTCCTTGGTGAGAATCGAACCCACGACCTCCGGTATAGCAGTCAGGGTAACTAACCAATAGACCAACAGGCTCGTCATTGTGAATATTTAAACACCTAATAAATACAATTTCCTTTCCAGCTAGTATGGATAATCCTAACCCTCAGTAGACGAGTGGAATGGGTCTTAATAGCGGTCCTTCTCTCCGGGATCGCCAGCTCCATTTTCCTCGTCTCCTCGGTCTACATCAGTGAGATCTGCCAGGACTCGATCCGTGGCACCATGACGGCCACCAACATGGTGTCTTATGGACTAGGGATGTTGTTATCCTACCTCCTTGGAGGTTACTTAGCGTATGAGATGATGTTGTATGTTGGGTTGGTACTGTCTGTTGCTGGCGTGGTGCTGCTGTTTCTGTTGAAGGAATCGCCGATGCATTTGCTGAGTAAAGGATTGGAACAGGTAAGCATTCAGCCGTACTTAGAGACCTCAGTAGTTGCTTAAGGGATTTCTTATTAGTGACTCTCAGAAGTCTGAAATTTGGACCATTTAAATCGATACAAAGAAAGCTCTTGAGAAACTTTTATCGTCCCTTAGTGCGGCCCATATTTTATTTATTTCCTTATCATTTTTTTTTTTCAAAATATTGAAGCCCATAAAATTATCGAGGGCTCAATTTACATTTGATTACAGTGATGTTTATGAAAATATTTTTAATTTTGTGTTTTAGGAAGCCATGCAATCTATAGCGTATTACAGACAATTAAAGATTGACTCTAAAGAAATCTTGGATGAAATCAATAACATGAAACGCGCGCTGAATCCTGATTTAGATGGTAAGTTAGGGAATTTACTTTAATTTTTAAATTATATTTAGTTACTTGATGTTGCAGTACTTAAATGCGACATGGTCTTGTCAATTTTAACATGAGCAATGTAACTGCGCCTATCTGTACTATTTGGGATAATAAAAAAAAAAGTCACTCGCAATAATAAGTGTAATATTTACTTTTATTTATTTTGTAGGAGATGCATCGCCTGAAGAAGAAAAGCTAAAACCAGACATGAAACCAGCTGAGAAACTATCGTTTTGGCAGTTTGTTAGTAAGTAACAAAAGCTGTTCCTATTCAGTTATTTAGGAAGTAGTACCTCGTTTTGAGGTAGAATTTAATAAACTTATCGATTCCACATGTAGTCTTCACCCCTCTAAGATAGATATACCCATTCAAAAACACCCTTGATATTGCAAAACAGCCTTTTAAAATTTGCTAATTTTAAGTCAACCAGAAAACAAATATTATATATTCTATAAGGACGATTCTTACATACGCACATCCTTAAATAAAATAAGAATGGCACCCCACTCTCAAAACTTGGAGTAAAAGGATTAAAAAAATCCAACATCAATGTGTAATATTTAATTTTATCACCAGGTGTACTGAAAGTTAAATCTTATGGATCGTATATTTAACTTTGCATACAATGATTCCCACTCAGGACAAATCTTTGTGTGATGAGCACTATCATTTGTTCGGTATCTGGGTGTAATTTATCTATAATATGTATGTATTTAGAAATATATAAGTATGTTTATCAGTTGTCTGGTTCTTCTTCTGGCTCTTCTTAGCTTGGGATCAGATAACCATGTGTGAGTTTGTCCCGGAATATTGTAATTATTTTTATAATTATTGATTCTTTTAGCGTCAAGAACCAAAAACTAAAAAAAGTTTCCTCCACAGAAAAATCTCGCTCATCCCGTCGAGCATTCGTCATCAACTTAGTAGTAATGACTGCAGCTGTCTTCCAAGGATTGATCGTAGTACAAATATACGCAGAGCCTCTCTTCAGTGAAGCTATTCCTACCGCCTCTCCTTCATTCTGCAGTGTCATGTTGGCTGTAGCGATGGCAATCGCTGGTATCATTGCAGCGTTCCTCACTGATATAGCTGGACGTAGGGTGAGAACGCTTTTGTGTTTTGATGCCCTGGTGGTTTTAGGATGACTTTGTACATACACTGTTTATTTATCAATTTCATTGTTATGATGTCAAAAACCGTTGTTTTATAATTTGATTTATATATAATATTTATGTACAATTTCGAGTAGTAATATTTTACTAACATAAAAATCAAATGCCATTTTTTTATTACATTAATTGATGTTAAAACATTGAAAATGAAGTAACGAATTACATTATTTCTAATGAGTTGTATGTATTTTTGAGTTTATTTAAATTTTGTTGCGAATATGTATTGTCGCTAAACTGTCACTTTCAATAACAAGATTGGAATTTAACGTAACTTGAATGAGAGCTTAAGTCATAATTCTATCTCTAGAAGGAATAAAGTTACTATTTACGGATATGTTATTAACAGCCTATCTACTTATATGTCATTGCAATGTTCCATAAGTAGGGCTTATTTAGGCTTGATTAACAAACATTACTTTTCCTTCCAGCCCCTCATGATCTACGCCTCCCTAGGCACCGGCATTAGCTGTTTGGTACTAGGAACTCAGTTACAACTACACTGGGGCCCTACCTGGATCACTGCAGTCTTCATGTACATCTACCCAATGATGTACACTTGCGGAGCTGGGACTGTACCCTTCGTGCTTGTTGCTGAAATATTTTTACCAGAGGTAAGCTAAAACTAATTAATACCAAATATTTTCCAGTTTTAAGGGTTTATATGAGATCTGGATTAGACTAATCTTGGCTTAAATACACCAAATCCGCCACCGGCCAAAGCCGGACAATTGAATTTGAAAATTGAAACACTATACCCTGTTCTAGTTAGCTTGATCTTTTTGACAAACGGGCTAGTGATAGGAAACAAATTAATTAGTATTTTAATAAGAAAATAATATGTTCTTTCATTGCAAAGTTCTAAGTAATCAGAAAAAATTACATCTGTCGAAAAGATCTAGCTAACTTGTAAATATATCGAATCGTCCGAGTTCGGCTGTCGACACACGAGCAAAGTTCGGCTGATGACGGATTAGTTAAATTTGGGCTATTATTATCAGCAACTGGCTAAGTTTACTGCTCCAATTTACTAGTAGAACCTAGTTTACTGGAACTATTTTTTTTTTTGATCTGGTGCTCTTTATTGCCTTTATAACAAGCGATAGACAGTTACTTTACTGTTCTCACTACGTCAAACTAGTTGCCTAAATAACCATAAGCCTATGTAAATATAAACAGCTAGTCATCATTATAAAGCAATATTAAAACTGTAATAACTTAATCTTTTGGGTATCTCCGGATACAACGCATTTAAATTTATTAAGTTTGCAAATAATATGTAAACCTATTATAAACAACGTGTAAATTACTCATGCTCCAAACTAACAAAAGACAGTTTATCAAAAGGAATTTTGAAACGTGAAGCCTTTCACGGCACTTGACTTTCCATTGATCAGATTCTCAAAACCTGATAGCCATATAACATTTGATTTGACAAGAACAGACCCAAAAACATCCTTACATTGTTCAAAACCGTCCCCCATTGTCATTTAATAACTTAGCTTAACACTCTTAACACCATACAACATTATTTTTGGTTACTATTTTGTTTGTTATTTTTCTTTTCTTTCTGTATATATTTTTTTGTTTTCTTGTACTATCCCTTGGTAATCCAAGGTTGCCTATAAAACATGGCCAGACATAAGGCTGCCTTTTATTTGTACATG
This sequence comes from Autographa gamma, assembly GCA_905146925.1. Lineage (NCBI taxonomy): Eukaryota > Metazoa > Arthropoda > Insecta > Lepidoptera > Noctuidae > Autographa > Autographa gamma. The sequence goes on along the minus strand of LR989872.1, from coordinate 8,093,545 downwards.
TTCCTTGTTGATTTTATTTTGTGACAAAGAAATAAATAAATGATCTCCAATACTTCTCTCTCTTTCCAGGTCAAGAGCATATTCTCAATGATCCTCATCGAGCTCCTCTGGGTGTGCAACTTCATCATCCTCTTCATCTTCAACCCACTCCTCAAGGCTGTCGGGTGGGGACCAGTCTTCTACATCTTCGCCGCCCTCAGCTTCCTTACCGCCATCTACAGCTTTATCTTCGTCCCGGAGACGAAGGGATTAGATGTTGAAGCGATACAAGGACTGTTCGCGAAGAAAAGAAAACCGAAAGTGAATGCGTAATTTAATAAATGTAGTTTTTTTTAGTTTTGTGTTTTATTGGCATTTAACAGGCAATCTTGTCACAAAATCACTTTATCCGTAATAAAAATGCGCATTACATTTAGCGTAACTAGAGACACAAATTGTTTCAAAGTTTGCTAGGATGCTAAAATCGCTTACTTAAAGATATCATTCTGTAATACAAGGATATAATTATGCAGAATCAATAATTATCCTATATTGTCAATAAAAAGTTATATACCTATTGTTTTTATGTAAACTGTACCTGGTACTTTGAGCTGATATTAAGTATTGAGTACATAGCTGTATTTTTGCAAAGCTCCTTTCGTTTTGACCGCAACTAAACCACAAACAAGTTCTATTCTAATTACCGTAAAATCTTTGACACCAGCTGTAGGAATATTGTTACACATCTGTCCGTTGGGCAAGGAAATAGACAGGTCAGCCATTTATTAGTTATCTAATATGTGAAAAAATAAAACTAAATCAAGTGCTTACAATGTAATATATTGTACATTCGTCAAGAAAAAAAATATGAAGACAATATCAAATACATCCGTCTGAACCTAAAGCTAAATAATCAGTTGTGAATTCAGAAAAAAGGAAGGTACCACAAATAAACAAAACAAGTCGGTCAGTTGACATAGTGCCTAATTTTCTTATTCAGATAAGCCTACGGTAAAATCTCATTGAACTCTAGAAGAGAATGATCGTAATGGCAGTCAGCAGAATGCCAACTATCATAAAAATTACCAAGTAATGCAGGTCATTCGGATTGACCGAATGACCTGCATTACTTGGTAATTTTCAAGCAACTCTTAAATAGCTGAATCAAGACCCTGACTCGAGACAATATGGAATACACATTGACCCTTACGAGAATAGAACCCGCTATCTCAGAGCTAGCGACACTTTGAAACGACACTTTTGAAAAGAGTCGCGCTACTCAACTACGGAGGTCGAATAAAATAGAATAGAAAATAGAATAGAAGTACTCAAGTTGACTATTTATAATAAATAGCCATTTAACATTCTAATGATTAAAACAACCAACTTAATAAGCTTTAAACCTATACAAATATGACCTCTTTTGAACTTAATACAAGTTCTATGCTCTATGGTCCATTCGGCCCCTTTCCTTGGCCATAAACATTTACAATGGAACGAACAATGTTTGCCATGACTGCATGCCATTGGCCCACTACCCCCGTTTAATATAATTTCACCTTTATGCTTGCGCTTGCATCTTTGTACGTTCTAAGATTTATGTGCACCTAGTACCTTGGCTCGTTTCGTTATTCTAGTTACTTGAAAACTAGCCCTAGATAGAATCCATTATTCCATACTAAACGCGAAATTAATTATGTTTATTTGCTTATTTGTGCTTTCAATAATATGGTTAAACTACGCAGTCGATTTTGATAAAATTCGGCAAGAAATTAGCTTCACCTCTCAAATAGTTTTTATATTTTAGTTGAATAAAAAAACGTTTTTTCTTGAAATACATTGCAGACAAAATTTTTTTGGTTCTCCACGTCAGTCAATATGAAAAACCCATCTTGTTACGTCACGAGCGAGTGTGTACTAGGCAAACATAATAAATAAGAGCGTCGTATTACGTTACTTTACGCAAGACTCGAGCAATAAAACCTAAGCTTTATGTGTTCTGGCATAAAAATGCTCTTTATTACTTCTGATTTCCTGGTAACGAATGTCAAGTTCAATGTTTGTTTATTTTCTTAGATGGGAAAATATCTTTCTTCAACTATTGCTATGTGTATGGTATTTTGTCGTTTGTCCGCGTATGTATTTTTAAAAAATCTAAGTATAAGTAAAGTAAGTCTAAATTACTTCCTAGAACATTAGCTATCTGTCTCAAAATCGGGCCAGCCATTTCAGAAATTAACCGAAACAGACTGATAGACCAAAATTTTTAATTATTTCTTATGTTATATGCATTGAAGTTACCAACGGACATGTTAGCAGATATGTAGGCATGTGTCAAATGTGTGATCCTAACATGGTGCTCTACTAGGGTTTTACGAAATCATGTTTGTAAATAAATTAAGATAGGTCTTGATTAACTCGAAGATAACCATTATTTGCAATTAATTATAATGAGATAAGAAGTTGAAAGAAATCATGAATAAGCGAATATTTGAGATAATTATAATAATAAACCATATTGACTTACAAAAAAAAAACACAAGTTTTATACACAGTTTAAAACAACCAGTATGAAAAACACTTTATTATTCTCGGTAATCAAGTAGTCATAAAATAAAAAAATAATGCTTTTTAAATTAATGTGATATTAAATTACATTATCATTTATAATCATTGTTAATTTACTCATTTACTCAAGCCTTCACCTTTCATTCAATCCAAAAATATTTAATTCACAATATATATCATCATCCACTCAATCTTTCTTAATGAATCTCTTTTTATTACACTTTTACATACATACACACTGATCTCATTTCTCTTAGCCATGTCACAAAAGCACATTAATCATTTATTCATCCCATCTTATTTAAACAATAATTGCCTAACTCAGAAACGTTAATAAATACTTTAAGAATTTCTTCTAATCGATTCAACTAAGCCATACCTTAGGGTAAGGTCACACTACGGCTCGACCACCGCGGGTTTTAACCACTAATTTTTTCCGCAAGCCGTAAACCGTGAAACCGCAAAACCGCCCGAAAGGCACACAATACAGTTACAAAATCAGTTGCGAAAAAAAAGCCATCAGTGGGGCCGCTTCTACTAGTTCCTTTACTCACAATATCAGGCGGTTAAAATCCGCGGCGATTTAGCCGTAGTGCGGCCTTAGCTTTTATCCTTCGATATAAGTCTTACTTAAATCGACACTAAGAAATCCCTTAAATTGATAATAAGGACATTAAGTACCCATTACCTCTGAGTACGACAGTTAATTACACTAACTTAACTTAATTCTTCTTCCTAGATCTCAATACATCTTGGATCTGTGCATTAGAGAGTCCTTTAGTTTCTGGAACTATGATGATGCACAGGATGACGTTGACCAAACTCATGATGGAGAAGATATAGAACACTCCGTAGATCCCGAGGATGGAAGCCATGAAGGGGAAGATGGCTATGACGCAGAAGTTGAGGAACCAAACCCATTCGACGATGATCATTGATGCTAAGCTTTGGACCTGGAAATGAAAAGAAACAGTTTTAAAACCTTTTTTAAAAAGTTATCGTTATAGTTCGAGCGCGCCATTTTAATTAATTTATCTCAAAACCTAATATTACCCTAGGATAATATTATATTATAATCAACGTCTGTCGTTGTACGGAAAATAATTGCACTCTCTCTTTTTTTAACTTCTATGGATATGTCACCGGAAAATAACAAGAACCGTAAGTTTATAATTTTCCTAGGTAAACTTCCGTAGGATTCTAAACGAGAGATAAAATGTATTATTTTACGCTCACATTTTCGTCAAATGATAAACTTACGTAAGTCGACCGTAAAATAAAAGTCACGTCAACTTATTAAACCAATGGCGACACGTGTTCCTTCGCACTGTCAACATTACTCGGCATTAGCACTGTCAACATCGACCAATCAGAGAGCAGTGTGTTATTTTAAGATTTTTAAAGAAGCGTAAAATTAAAAGCATTTCTGTGATTGGTGGAACCGCTTAGAATCTTACATATGGATATCCGTTAGTTTATAAATTTACCACGAGACTTTCGTATGTTTATCATTTGACGAAAATGTGAGCGTAAAATAATAAATTTTATCTCTCGTTTAGAATCCTACGTTAGTTTATAAATTTCCTAGTAAAATTACAAACTTACGGTTCTTGTTATTTTCCGGTGACAGATACATCAGATTGGTGAGATTAACAGATTATTTTAAACTTTATAGAGGTTCCATAACAAGTAATAATATACCATTTGAAATTGCGAATAAAGTCCAAAATAAATCAAACTGACCTTTGTTGTAAACAGTCTGCACTATTATGAGCAAAAATGTTTTAATCGAATTATTGGTTGTATAAAACGCTCTGATTCTCGCTCTCGCTTCTCTTTAGGACTCATGTTTAACTCTCTTGTGCTTAACAGCCATCACCCAACGTTCCTTCGATTGCTATAGTACGATTTAAAACTAAACTTAATAATATACTTGTAGCAACTTACCTCAGTAACAAACATCTCCGCCAACAGTACGTAAGGCATGGAACCAGCTCCACACATGAAGAAGAAGCAGTACACCATGATGAGGAGTATGGTGAGCCAGGCAGGAGCTGTCTTCATCTGGAGAAGGACGCCCAGACCTCCCATGCTGAGGCAGACCATGGCTGATGAGCCGATCAGAAGAATCTGGAAGAATAGCATGATCGGTGTTATAACTTTTTATATATTGGCGTCAGTGTTCTCGTGTTTCAAATAATTTATAAAGCGTATTGGCATTTTGGCATTTGAGTTGTGAATCAGGTATTTTTTCTTGTCTTTATTCTTATAGGGTCCACTACCCAGAAATTCTTGTTGCGACACTCGTGGTCCAGATCGCACACTAGCGTTTTCTTTTTATTCCTTTAAACAATCAGTAACAGTTGTCTGCCATCTATTGTTATTTATTTCAAGCCAAAAGAATTCCCAAAATGCTTGAACCTTCTTGCAGATAGACCTTCGCAGACCGAGACAAAGTTGGAGATACCAACTAAATTCTTTATGAAAACCCTGTTTTAGTGCATATTACGTTACCTCAATTTCTGTGTGTTGAATGGGATCACACAAATGTTATGTCGAGTACGTCGGCCAGTGATATTTGGGGTCCTAACTCGAGTATCAGCGTTCAACTCTTTGAAAATAATGTGATAAGTAAACTTACTCGTCTCCCAGCCTTATCAGCGAACAGTGTGGTGACGAAGGTCCCCACGAGCTGCAGCACTGCAAACACCACGGAGTAGAGATCCGTCCTGGTAGGGTCCGTCTGAGTGAAGACCGTCTTAGCGTACACCTGCACTGGTACTATGCCCATGAACACCTGGAATTTCAGAATGGAGCAGGTTTAGACCCATACAAGAAAAAATAAAAAAAGAAGCTTAAGGTCAATTTCCATCTATAAAGCATCTTGACTTCAGACTCTTTAAATAATTGAAAATATTTGATTTGAGAAAAAAAAGCCAGTTTCACAAGAGATGATGTAAATGATTTTTTTTTTTGGGGTATCGTTAGAATTTCTTGATGCACTGTTTCTGGGCAGTTATAGCTCTATTTTAGTTCTTAAATGGTACAGAAGTCCTAAATATAGATAATTTCTTTAAATAATAAATTCTTATGACGATTGGATATTTAAAAGTAAGAACTGCCGAGGAATTAATGCCGACATTCATTCAGATGATCTCCATACTATGCACAGTGTTGACAAACTGTTCTAAGAAAGTCAGAACAGTGACTTAATAAAATAAACATAATGTAAGGTTATTCACCTGCATTGTTATAACTGTCCACACGACTAGGAATCCTCGGCGCGATGAAGGTGACAAGACTGGAAGATAAAACAACATATTTACTTAGAAATACAATTAAATAATGCATCTAGTCATTTAGGTGTATGTTAAGAGGCTGTATATTTATTCAAAAGAAGGATCGTGTTTCAAACAGTTCGTCAAAATCTAATTCAATAATGTTTTTATCGAGCCTGTTGCCACACTACTCAGCCGATCGTGATGTGTGATTGGAGAGGTTACCGGAATCAAATACTAAAGTATAAATAAAAATATTATTTTCTAATAACACTTTCCCATATCCAACTAATAAGTTTAATTTATGAGTTTAACAACTATTTTTATTTGAGATAATATTATTTGCATGTCTATGTTACTCCTTTGTATGGATTCAAGTTTTAATATGAGAAGCAAAATTTCCATCAGGAAGGCTTCAAACAATCACTCTATTTAAGAAGTTTTAATTAATTAATAATTAATTTTAAAATTTTATTCCTCGCTTATAATTTTTTGTGCTCGCTTGTAGTACTTGTTATTTTTTTTATTCCTAAGGTCTCGTATTTTTGTAAATGTTGGTTAGCCCGTAATTGGCAAATGTGTACCACCATTACGTTTTAACATTGTATTTAATAGCATGCTGTACACACAAGCTGTGGGAAAACCTTTTTTAAATAAGTAAATAAATAAATAAAAAGTTCCGCAAACTTACACAGCATCTTGATCGGCGACATCGCCTCGATCTCCGGCGCCGCCTCCTCCATGTTCAGCTTTTGTTTTTCTGCTTCTTCAGCTTTTGGATCTGTATCTGAAAATGAACATAAAATATGTTACGTTTTCTTAGTCACTTGAATGTTGCCTAGAATCTATTGCAACATCTACCCCAATAACATACATATTTTGTAGACCAAAAAATCGCGTAGTAATTATGTTTTAAAAACAAATGGGATTTACTGACCAAAATGCTAACCACTGCAATGGATTAGATTAATGAATAAGACACTTGAGATTTGATTAATGAATAAGGCTCTTCAAGTGAAAAGCACATTATAGCCAAGATCAGTTTAAGCAAATCTCGGTTCTGTCGTTGAACAGAGTTATTTTTTTATTCTTTAGCCAGTATTGTTATATGTCACTTCGATTTTTTATTTCTACATTTTAAAGTAGATTACAGAGGATTTAGTTCCTCTTAGTCTTAGTTTGTGTTTTGATTAGACGATCAGAAAATAGCGCTAAATAATATAATTGAAGTACATACCAGTTATAGATATAAGTTCAACTGGTGGCAACAGCTGGTTCTTCAGTCTCGTCATCTCGACCATCACAACAGCCGACGTCGCGGGCAAACCTCTGTACAGAGCCATTGCCTCTCTGGCGTCCTGCAAATTCAAAATTAATATTTAATACTAATGCAATCCACATTTCATATTCAATTTCTCAACTAGCTAAGGCCCGCGAATCATTATTAGATTTCGTAAATTTATCCGATCTTTTTAATTATTCTGCTATCTGGGAACAGACGATATAACTATTTAAAATAAAGTAAAAGTTGAATTGTCATATATATTTAGCAGACAAAACATGTATTTTTGGCTGACAATTTCTGTTAATAATCTCAGTAAATAATACCGAAACAAACTTGATTTTTACTACCACATGGGTTTTTAACACATTAGTATTTTAACATTTAATGGCTTCGTTGGTAAAAAAAATTGACTATGCAAAAGCGAATCATTTTCAACAAGCTTAAGGTTAGTTAGAAATGATACAAATAAAAACTAATTACATTACCTCTTCCCTTTTCTTCTTGAGCAGAAACACAGGACTCTCGACCACCAACATGATGAGGAGAGTGCCCATCACGCTGAGCAGCAGCTGCAGCCAGATGACGTACTTGTATGTCAGGAACCAGCCAGCCATGAACGAGATTAGAGATCCCAGACAGTATAGTAGTACTGAGGCTGTAAATAAAAGTGCAATTTAAAATTAAAAATAAGGAATTGATAACTGTTATAAATGGACAGGGACAATTTCACGGGTGCATGCGTTTAAAACTAACTTATTCTTTTTAGAATTTCACCAACATTAACTAAACTTCGTTTAGGCAAAAGTTCGTTATGAAAATTTCTAACTTGATTACTAATAACTCAGCTTTAAATACAATTAAATAACACAACTGCAACTACCAAGTGTTATAGAGAATTGTTTTAAATTTAATTATTTAAAAGCCATTAAATTATGAATGGGCTAGTCACCCAGTCAAAATAATTTGAAACCAAGAAAATTATTTAGAAAGAAAAAAAAATTCTGAAAAAAAAAATAAGTTGTTATCCTTACCTGAAGCTAAGCCACCTCTTATACTATCCTCAGCGACTTCCGACGTGAAGATAGGTGCCAGCACCAGGAATGCTCCTCCGGGGATCCCGGCGAAGAACCTCGCAGCTAGGATCAGGTTCACTGAAGATGTCACTGATATTATCGCCCAAGTTATCTGGAATATACACACTAGAATTATTAAAGAATATTTTGGGTTAGGTTAAAATATTTCATCAAAAAAATGTTTAGGTATTTCAAATAAGTATTTTGCAAAGCGGTTATTGAATATCAGTATCAGTATCTTAGTTTAATTATTTAATTTGACTAGCTTTACAAAAATATGGAAAATCAAAAATATCGGACATAGATTTAAAACTAAATATATGTGAAATCTGAATAATTGAAGTCTTTACGACCCAAAGGGAAATTACAAATATCAGACTTTGGTTAAAACTAAAGATATACGACAGAATTTTTACATATTTCTATGAAAAACTGTAAATTTTTAAAAATCATTTGTGCAGTGCAACTTTTCAGTGTTAACATCGGAATATTTTGAACACTCAGATATCTGATAAGTCATGATCAATTATACGATTAAGAAAAAAGTTACTAACCACATAAGGCAACGATAAAATCACACCACCATTTCTTCTTCCTAATGTATTGATGATGGTCCCAGCTATGGCCGTACCCAGCATCGCTCCTAAAGAAGGCAGACTGCCCAGTAACGCCACTTCTGTCTTAGTCATAGGAGATGATAGTGGAGTTGTAGTGTTTGAAGAATAGTAGTCTGTAGTGTATGATGGCCAGACGTTGAGAGCCCCCATGACCAGTGAGCCGAAGCCACCTGAAACAAAACATTTTAATTAGAAGTCTCAGTGTAAGGCAAATGTTGGTCGGATGGGCAGGCTCTGATTAAATAAGTGTTTCTCCTCATCCAGTATCCTATGTATCCATTGAGGATGGATTTAAGTATTCATATCCGGGAAGTCCTCATGCACTTCCGTAGCCGGGGGGCAAGAAATCTTCTGAAGACTAAGCAGGAGTTTTTCTGGTTTAACTACCTGAGTGCGATATTAGCCAGGCAGGTCAATGGTCACAGAATCACCGCATATTGGAGCAAAAAAAAACTTATCGATGTATTAAGCAATAGCTTATAGTTCGCTACATTTCAAAAACTATAGTTTCCTGAATTAAGTTCCAAAGAATTATTTTAGAAACCCTTGTTCCGTTATTTTATTAAGTGAAAAACACTATTCAAAAGTAGCATTCAGCTAGGTGAAACAAAAAAACTCTATAACCCCATTACAATTACATTCGGAGATAGTTACAAAATGGGGTCCCATAAATTTTCAAATGATACGGGATTTAAGTATTTGAAAGTTTGCTATCAGCATAACTAATGAGCAAAGATACTTTTGGAACAGTTAGAACAAGAAAATCTTAGTCTTCAGAATATTCATGAATTCAGAATGTTCACATTCCATTAAATATTTCGCAATTCTTACCGGCCACAGCGGCATGGACCTGCCTCAGCCTTCCTTTGTTCATGATGAATCACTTACAACTAACGATAGCAATAAATTAACTCGCTAATATTAACAACATTTTGGCAAATAGTTTATTACATAAATGTATTAGAATAAATAGAGTGTGCTAACATTAACTCGTGTAAATATTTTATCTGTTGATAACGGAGACTCCTTATCATTTGTATCATTGTCTGTTTGTATGTGTGTTCGTTAAGATGAAGAAGCATGTTGTGCAGTTGTTTTTGAATCTGCACTTGTTTTTAAATACCCATAACAAATTATCCTGTGACAACTTTGTAACCACTGCCTCACATTAAAGATCTTTGACTTTGACATGAAATATGGTAATATGGTGGGTAGGGTGGGTAGGGTGGGTATGGCTGGCACTGGTGCAATGAGTTGAAGATTGTAGGTTCGATAACATACTAGTCTCAAATTTATTTCAACATTTTATTTTACATAATTATGAATAATCTTGTTGTAAAAACTCAACATCTACTTAACCCAGACCTTCCGCTTGCTCGTCTTGGCGACGTTTTAGATGCCTAAACATTTTATTTATGAGATCAGCATTACTGTAACTTGGCTATTTGTCGCACTTCTAGGGCCTACGAGGGGTTGTAATAAATATTGCCATTATTATTTTTTTGCAATTGGCGAGAGACTGACTACTTTTTCAGCAAAAATAGACATGTAAGCAACACCGCAGACAAAAGCTAGTAAGATGTTATTTTTGGGCCTAGACTTTCCCGTGACTTAATACTAATATTGACATAAACATAAATAATTTAAACAATTCCCAAAATAAAGGTTATATACTACATGCGTATAGATAACACTTATCTATAATCTATACCTAATATAATAAAACAAAAAAAAATGTCTGAACTTGCTAGGTTCGGAACTACCAGTAGGATTTGAAAAAAAAAAACACGTTTGATAGCCCCGTTCTCGAAGAAGATTATCGATAATTAAAAGTACGTTACTTGCCTTGAGAGACAAGGAAGGAGAATAAACGACGGGACAAAACTAGTTAATATTATCATTAAACGCATGAAATGAGTTCAGATTTTCTTCCAAATCAATCTTGTCTAAATCAAATCGTAAAAGGTAATAATTGACTAGAAACACCATTCACATAGGGTTCTGTCTTGGTTTTTTTTTCAATATTAATACTTGACCACTATGTAATTCCCATCAAAGCTGCACCATTTCATGCAAATCTGTAATCAAATAATTTTCCATCATTTTCTGCATTAACTTTAACTTGATCATTTACTTCACTAAATTGTTTTTCTGCCTGTACTTTAATTTGAGTAGACGTTCAACAAACACAAAGGTTATCATATAACAGTAGCGATTGCTATTTGTACACGTAAGATAAAATCTAACGCCCTAGTAAGTCACCGGTAAAACTTCCACCTTCAACTCGTGGTAACAAAAACTAACATACACCTTATTTCAAGCCTCATAAGGTACATTTCATTAAGAATCAGACGTATTTGGAGCTTTGTATACTTACTATGAATAGATACCTTAAATTACATAAATAGATAAGAAAAAAAATGGATTTTCCTTCAAGAGGTCGTTGGATGTTACCTTCAGTTTAATTCCAGCCTATAAAAAAATCCCACTGCTATGCACAGGCCTCTTGCTACATAGAGAAGGCACGAGCATTGATCACTACGCTTGCTCACGTGCAGATTGGCTATTTTACATAACAATTTTGGAATACAGGTTTCCTGACGATGTTTTCCTTCACCGTTCATCAGAAATAATTAAGAAACTACATTTAACTTTAAAAGTTACATTGGTTCATGCTCGAGTTTGAAACTCATGCATACAAATCCGTTCATAGAACCGCTGGGCCACCACAACCTCCCGTTTGGTATAGCTTTTATGTGTCGGTACTACCAGAGGTAAATATTCTTAGGTTTAATATTTACCGTCTTGATGATATTAAAGTATTTCATGTCGCTATACTAATGTTAAAGGCCTGTTGTCATAGGTTCATTGCCATTTTTTTTATCAAATATGGTAGATCTTCTAACCTTTACTTTCTGTGTTATTCACATTCTGCACTCAAAATTCATCGACGAAATTATTTCAATAACTGTACTTACTATAATATACCCAAATTTTTGTAAAGGTTTTACGCGGTAGACCCCAAAGGAGATACAGACGAACTGGATGCTTTCCCTGGAAATTTGTAGGAAGAAGCACAAGACGATCTCGGTCTTGTGCTTCTTCAATGAAATGAATGAAGGGAGGCCTTTGACCAGTAGTGGGATAATTCAGGCTAAATATAAAAATTGTTACAACCTAATCACCTCCAACCCAAAATGTCCTCAAAAACATAAAATTAAAAGGTAACTGTCGGTTCGTTGAACAGTCGACCTAAACATGTAAATGATGTAACTTGTCTTCAGTTAATAAACAGGCAAAGTAAACCAGTTGATATCAGAGTTGTAAGATTTGTAATAATATTGTCTCCGACTTTATCTTAACTATTTGACATGGTTTTCATGTCATGACTAGTACATGTGTTAGACGAGCCTTTATGCCATCCTTCGTTACCATATTCTGTATTCAAAATATGATATGTATGGTTGATATTTAAATGACTGAAACGGTAGCTTTTGTCTTGGTTAAAAATTGGCAAATCCTAAGGTTGTAGCCGATATCTTAAACTGTCATGTTCCTGACTGTGGCTTCATTTTGAGAGAAGGAATAATCTATGACACGGACAAAAAAGTGTCAGTGAAAGGACTATTGAAATATTATGTCTTACAATGAAACCTCCAAACTCCAACTTTAATATCGGCATGTAACCAGGGAAAAATAAAATACTTTACAAACATATGTTTTATCTTTATATTTACTTAATTATAAAAATAGATTCATTATAATTCAGTGTTTGTTAAAATGAGCCTACATAAGATCAGCGTTTTATACATATACTCACAACTTTTTATAGCATGGTAATAAAATATACAAACAGTATTTAAAAAGAATTTGACACATCAAAGTCGCACATTAACAATTAGGCTTAAAATAAAGTTTAACATTACAACAATTGAATTAACAAATAATATTATACGAGTGTTCTTCAAGGACGTACACTTGGCCCAAATACAAATAAAAATTGTTTAATACTCGCCTTAAAATGCAGATCGATAACTCAAGACCACATCTTCAACGCATACTTAGTACCTAATAACATAACATTTTTGTGGAAGAGTAACATTTTATACTCATTTTCATAAATAACTAACGCAGAGTAGCGGCTCAAACATTTTCTTCAAGTTTATAAAACATTTGGAAAGCTAAAGCTATTTTAAATGTTGGAAATGAATGGCCACCACTATTTACAGAATTTTAAAACCCACCAACATCAATATATTTACCTTAAATAACATCTTTACCTGACATAGCCCATGTATCAGAATTAATTCGAAATTCCACCTTGTTTGCAATTACTAGTCTATAACACAAGTAATAGAATTACATATTGTGCCAAAACATGAATACATACCATTAAAATCTCGTCTGCGTTAAGGATGGTAGACAAAGGACTAACAATAATTACATTTATATTGATTTTCCGACCGCAGCGAAGGGTTATGAATTTTAATTTTCGCTTGAATATGCATGCAGCATTTTGTTTTACATTGTACTATATAAAATTTACATTTTATTCAAGAGGTCGTTTGTATATTTTAACAGAAATTTTATTTTTAATGGTTTTCATATTATGTTAGCTTATAGAGTAAAATTCAAGCATTGTATTTCTCGCCTAAAACTACATTTCAATAAACACGTATTTATAAAAAATAATCCATGTTTTATAATTCTTTATACACATAGTTCGACCACAAAGAGTCGACTCCAAAGCTGGTAAAATAGCTTAGATAGTCAGATCTGATTCTTTATTTTAACCATCAGATCAGTATCAATACAAGACAAAAATATCATGACTTTTGCCAATCGTAATCACCCAGGGTAACTGAATTACCAATCAAATTTCAATATCACAATATTGTATATCCCAATTCAACATTTTTTCATTCAAGAATTTCTAATTGCTAATCTTTTACACTTCGTTTTTTCTCTTGGTCTTCTTCACGAATAAAGTTTGGATGGCATCTATAGAAAGGCCTTTCGTTTCAGGCATATTAAATACGCAGTACGTAGCTCCTATGAAGCCGACGGCGGAGAAAATGTAGAACATTATAGGAAAGCCGACGACTTCTATCGCTGGAGTGAAGAGCAGGACTGTGAAGAAGTTCATGGCCCAACCTGAAGCCATTGTGATACTGCCGCAGAGGCCTCGAACCTGAAATATTTATATCACAAGATATTTATGGAGCTACATAGAAAAATGTGGAATAAAAAATGTGAATAGGCAAAATCATTTGGCAGAGATACAAAATGATATTAATTAGACTCCCAATGAAAATACTAATTTACTTTCTTTTTTTCATATTGGCAGGAAGCAAGGTAAAAATTGATTCGGCTTTACAGTTTTAGATAAATATAATCATGAATATCACAACTATGAAAAAAGTGCATTAGATACTTGAATGGATTGATTGACAAACAAACACAAACTACTAACCTCAGGCAAAAACAGCTCCGCGCTCAAGACATAAGGAATAACAGCAACTCCAACGTTGAAGATGAAGCTATAGAGATAGATGATGAGCGCTGAGACCCACTCCGGTGCAAGGTCAAACTGCAACTGCACCCCCAACAGTAGCGTGCACACACTGGCTAGGGCTGAAGTCAGGATCATCAATGGCTGGAACAAATGGTTCGGTTTTATGGTAGCCTGGTAGTTGAGTATGGAACACTAACAAATTAATATTTTCATTTTGAAATGGCATATTTTTTTTTAGATTTATTTCCTTTTGGATTGACAATCAAACTCGTTTGCATAATGATAGTACCAGCTTCAAAACGACCCACTGCTGGCCACAGGCCTTTCCCATATGGAAACAACTCGAGTCACGAACATAGACCACCAAGGTAGCTTATAAATAAAATATAAATTATTACAGACAACGTTGGGAAATGATGACCTCTTTATTTATCAAACAGATATAAAATGAGTAGCTAAATCAAGATATCAATAATCTGATGTTTCCGCAAATATCTTTAGAGCAATAATTTTGAGAGGCGTGCCAGTAAAGATTTGATATCTCAAAAGATTGTTAAAAGAGTTTTCCACATTTTCAAATTATTTGTATGACTACGAGTTTTTTGTATTCGGTTTTTTTTTTAAAGAACTCAAAAGGAGGAACTTGTCAATTGCATATTTTTTTAATGTGTGCCATATCAGCGGCAATGTTAATTGTACAAATTTTGGTTTATACCTCAGAAGTCATTTCATATAAATGTCAGTCACTTTTAAAATCAGTCTCTTTATTAAATTTATGTGTAACCAATCAGCATCATTTGCTATTCTATTGAAACAAAAAATAGCTCCATTAAATTCCTTACCTTCCTCCCAAACTTATCAATTAGGAACGAGCACAGCACGCTCGCGACCAGCAGTATGATCGCCAAGAAGACTGAGCACTGGTTGGAGTCCATTGACGGCACAGCCTCTTTGAACAAAGTCTCGGCGTAGACCTGGAAAGCTATGTTACCCATCAGGATCATTGTTGCCATGCAGGCCAGACTCGTCATTAGCGCTCGTTTTGATGATTCGGATTGTTCTGGAAATTGAAATAGGTTTCTTATTATGCTTATATATATGCATATGCAATACGATATGCACCGATCCATAAAAATCGGAGAACAGGACAGAAAGATGATGATAATAAATGCTTAGACATGTAGAAGAAAGAGTTTTGGGAATGTCAGGGACCAGCGTGTCGTCAGAGCTCTGACCGATGTATTGTTGCCATTGAGAAACCCAGACTGGACTAGGCGCACCTCCCTTCCACACGGTGATTAAAAACAGTTTGAAACATAATAAGGTATTTACGGATGTGGCAAAATGTTTCGTATTGGTTACAAACTTTATTTTAATTGATAAATATAGATTAACATTAATTTCAAACCCTGGGTTTTCATACGCCCTATTTTTCATAACATAACATAACATATCATCACGCCTAGGCGCCTGTATCCCCGAAGGGTTAGGCAGAGGTGTACCAATGTACACCCACAGTTCGCCGATATGTTTAGGTCCCATGTAATAGGGGGCGAGCCTAATGCCACTAACCGAGCACAAATCCAATCTCCGACCTGCTACTGAGAATTTCATAGAAAAACCCACTTACACCTTGGTCGACCTGGGAATCAAACCCAAGACCCCAAGCGTAGCAGTCGCGCTTAGCGCCACTAGGCCAACGAGGCAGTTATATTTTTCAGTATTTGTTAAAGGTTTTTCAATTTTATTGTGTTCCTAGTTATAAAAAACTGAAGGACTTACTTAGGAATTGCCATTCTGAAAGTTTCTTCTCTTCTGGAGGACTCTCGAGCAACTCCTTGGTCACTGTAGGATCTGAAAAATAGGTAATCAAATAAAAATAATGATTAAAAATACGCCAACGATGCCAGCATTATGCAAAACAATAAAAACTAGGGATCGTGTCTTTAGTTAGTTTCATCAACTATTTAAAGAACTTAGATTTCCATATGTAGGGCAGACAGCATGTCTTTGCAAACGCCCACGTCACTGAATCAATAGATAAATTACTTAATACCCAATAAACTAGTTCTATTTATATATCTGTTTATTTCAATTGTTTCATTGATGATTCCATCATCACAAACACATTTCATTAACGTCACGGAAAGCGATATTTGTAGCCCTAAGATAATTAATATTTGGAGAGGAGTTGGTTTAAATATATGTATTTGGTCCAGGTTTGTTCGTTTTGGAGCAGAATTCCAATCTGTTAAAGTCTGTTCCAATTATATGAACTCCGATGCTTTTACGCCCATTATTGATAACCTGTACGTAGATAGTATTTACTTCAGCATCATCATTATCAACTACCTTAGTCTGCGGCTTCACCCACGTGGCTGTCGGTTTTGAGTCGTCACAGAAAAGCTTCTTTACAGAGTTCAATATAACTCCATACCTTTTAAATTGTGTGATACAACGGAACAAACAGACAGATAGATGGCGCATAAAAGTTAAACTTTGTTTTTAGGAGCAAACTAGACCCATTTATAGGTATATGCCCAAATTATGAGTGAATTTGACGGGCCTGTTGGTCTAGTGGCTAGTGACCCTGACCGGAGGTAGTGGGTTCGATTCCCACTCAGGACAAATGTTTGTGTGATGAGCACGATCATTTTTTCTGCGACTGGGTGTAATTTATCTCTATTATGTATGTATTTAGAAATATATAAGTTTGTTTATCAGTTGTCTGGTTACCATAACACAAGCTCTCTTAGAGCTTAGCTTGGGATCAGATTACCGTGTGTGAATTGTCCAGGAATATTATTATTATTATATTATTATATTATTATTATTATTTAATTTTGCGATTTACATTCAACGTAGAGATTCCACGTTACTTTTACCCAGATTTTTCCCACATGATAAGTGAGGTACAATTATGTGTTTAGCAAACAGTAGGCAGGTCTAATGACTATTATTACGGAGACTAACAAAGTTTCCACGTGTTATCTACAATTTGTAGTGTGTACAATTGTACATATCTCTGACGTCATAACGAAGGCACGTTCTAGCTGTCTAGTTAAGTTCTGTAAATGTTAAAAGTATTTTTCGTGTCATCCTGCATTTTATCTGTCACTAACATCCATTCATCCTTGTCCTCCCACTGCTGGGCATAGGCTTCCCCTTTTTCATGCCATGGTCGGTCCTGTGCTAACCTGATGCAGACTCGACCCGAGACTTATAACTATTTCGTCGACTAACGATGAGAAAAATGAATGGATTCATTATTTTTAGTAACTTTTAGTCTACTAGTCAGCTTTCGATGGCCAGTGTAACCTGGTTTAAAAATCAAGCCCAAAGAAGATGTCTCACGCTAATTCCCGTTGAATTTTGTTTTTTTTTAATGTTTCAAAAAAAACATCTTTCTTAAAGGAATCAAAGAATGGTATTTCTAAAATTCCAGCAGTGGCAATTTATATACAGTTGTATATAAATTGCCATTGCTAAAAATTAATATGATTTTACTGAAAGATAATGTTTTTTTTTTCTTTTCGTTTCACATAGTTATTACCATACAAAAATAGACTGTTACATGACACGTGTTTTTTAACATCATAAAATTTTGTGTGAAGTTGCGTCGAAACGTCAGGAAATCACCCGCTATCACAAAGGATAACAAGCCACAAATAATTTCGTTCGCGAATCACGTGCAAATACTTTGTATGTATTTAATTTAACGATAAAACTAATTCCACAAACTTAAGTACTTTGACTTATGGAAATATGTTTTGTATTACATCATGGAATGTCATTTTTCCTTGTTTAAATTAGCATGCATTCCTGAGCTTGAATTTAAAAAATGAAATTTGAAGAAGATTGTTTCAGTCTATCTCTTCTTATTACATCTGTTATTCAGTAAAGTTTTTCTTGTTTAAAATTTAGAAATGTGTACCCTTATATAGCGTTCCACTAAGCCGCAATCGAGGATATTTATTTCCAATTGGTTGACAAATCGGTATTAAGTTTTATAACTATACAAAATTTTAGAAACCCTTGTCAATTTTCTAAAGTATTTCTGACATATTTCAAAATTCTGAATACTTCATGAAATATATCTGAACAAAAACTTTCTTTCACCAGAGTTATTTAATTTTTGGTTATAACCACTTCTGGTTGAAATAATAGTTACCATCTCCTCCTTCCAGCATCTTCTCTAATCTGGGGTCCAGCAGCATCTTGATCTTGTCTATCTCAACTTGGACCTCTTTTGAAGTGACGCTCACTTGTCGGTAGAAAGCTATCGACTCTGCTGCTTCCTGGAATATTAAAGAAAGCTTTTTAATTGTTGCGGCCAAAACTTACTTTCTTGGATGTTTGCCAAGGCACTGTACACGTAAGTAAATTTAATTTGGAAAACATCACCTACATTGCTGTTAACCCTGACTAATTTAAAACGTGAGTAATGAGCCAGGGAATATGAGACAACGAAGTTACCCCAAAAACTTAGACCCGAGACCATATTGTAGAAGAATTTGTATGGAACCCAGGACCCCACTTCTTGAAAACTGGTATGTACGTCACATAAACACAGAGGCTGGGTACATTGTCTAGGGTCTGGTTGCGTGGGTCTGAATCCGTATCACAAGTGCTTTAGCTTCTTTTCCTTGGTTCACAGCTATGTATATGATACTAACTCACTCTCCACGTTTTTCATTCAATGTTATCATTAATATGAAAATCCTCACCTTCTCCCTTCCCCTCTGCATCAAGAAAACCGGTGACTCCTTCAGGAACGCAATCATCACCACATACAGGATTGATATCGTCAGATCTATGTACACTATCTGGTAGTAACTCAGGATCCCTCCCAGCACATACGAGATCAATACTCCTAGGAAGTAGCTCGACACTACAGTCGACATCATGGCTCCTCGGATCGAGTCCTGGACGATCTCCGAGATGTAGATGGATGAGATGGTCTGGCCAGCTGTACCGAAGCCAGCGAGGGCTACGGATGTCAGGATTAGAGGAATTGAAGTCGTTACCGAGATTATGGTCCATGTCAACTGGAAAGAGATAAAGGTTTATTTAAGTATATGTCCTACTTGAGTAGAATCCTGAGCCTTACAGTTATTATTATTATAAGTCAACATAAAAAGCGGATTAAATGTTTTTTTTGCAATTATATTCGATAACCCTCTTTTGGATTTTTTTTTCACTTTATTTATACAATGAAAAATCCTAGATTATTAAACAACAGCAACTTTGTCAAAATGTGAATCATTATAATCAGATTAGAAAATGAAAAATACTAAAATTATGAATAACTAACTAAATCAATTAAATTAACAACTTCCTCATTTTAAAGTCAAATACTTCAGACTCCTATTAGACGCGTTAGTTAAATGGATAAAAATAAATATCTTAAGTAACTAAGTCTCTGAGTAACTCACCACAAACGGCAAACCAAACAGCATCACGCTGTACTTCCTCCCCAACGAGTTCACGAAGTACCCACAGAAGGGGGTCAGTAGCATCGCCCCCACGTTCGTCAAGCTCCCCAGCAGGGACACCTGGAGTGACGTCATCGGCTCCCCCAAGACTGTGTCGTTGGAGATGAAGTTGGCGACATTGTAGGATGGCCAGGAGAACACCAGGCCGGTTAGAGTGGTGAGGGTGGCGACTGGAAAGATAATGGAGAGTTTGGTTAATTATTAGGTTAATAATAATTCGTCTTGTAAATTAAGGTACTTTGTATTTAGTCGGAGGTTGGTACAAACGCGCAATCAATTTTGGCATAGACAAAGATTTATATTCAAAAATATAGGTGTTACCGTAAGTCAATAATTATGCTCTTTTTATTAACAATTCAATACTTAAATCTAATAAAACAACAAACGCAAGTATATTATATTATATTAAGAGCCTACAATGTCCCACTGCTGGGCAAAGGCCTCCCCACTCTCCCTCCATTTATCTCTCTCAAGAGCCGCGATTGACCAGTTTGGTAAAAACCAAACCAAACTGGTCAAACGCAAGTATACTAAAATTTAAACTTGTTTAAATAGATAAAACTGACACGCGTCAAAAAATTCATCGTCATCCTTGTCAAGTCTATAATTAGTTTCATTTTCTTGATAATTATAATATCGTATTATCATAGACGTGCAAAAATTAAAATTTAGTTGACTTCAAGTAGGTGTAGATTAAAAAAAACAAGCATTTAAAATTTAAAGCGCCTGCCGGTTTTAGTATAGCAATTCATTTGCGCAGTATTGCTATTACTATTAATAAAGGCGTTGAAAGCATTCGAGAGTGTTGTTATTCACATGGCTTACAAATAATTATGCAATGCTATGAAATAGGAAGTGTATATTGCTTATCCTCATCATCATTATTTGGGTAATATATTTTGGTAATCATGCAAATAAGCCTAAAATATAACAGAGATATTAGTACTTATTATGATCAAAGGATTATTTTATCAGACTTTATCTGAAAAAAATATTGAAGTTACATCAATTTGTCCCTCATCAAATCAATCATAATATATTCATTTGAGAATCAATAAGATCTATTAGATAGTTATTATTGCAATGCGATTAAATAAACGTATGTAAAAGTCAGTTTAATATTATTCATTGGCGATTGACATAATCATGGTGTATCTAATAATCGAAAATTTTGACTACCTAGGTCTGAAAAATCTATAGACTGATAGATCTGACACTGACACTTTTCAGTGTCAGACCTATCAGTCAGACCATAGCGGGTAGGTAGGTAGATGCACTGACGCATTTCCGTAAGTAGACAAACTGTAGTTTAAAACAAGGAATCCAAAACATGACTACTCTGTGTACCCAATTGTATATAATAAATATTCTTAAAAATAAATAAATACACACTTATCCATTATATTATTATGATTTGTGGATGTCAACTCTCCATTAAAACTACCAAAAATAAGACAGTATCCAAAAAAATATTTACAAAGAAGTCTAAATTAAGACGAGTAAGTAGGATAATCTAAAATGACTTACTACTAAACGCTAAAGCATGAAATAAAGCATTCATCAGTATTGTAATCAGTAATCAGAATTATGTAAATCAAATAAAAGCTAAACAAATACAAGCTAGGATAACGTTATCACAAATCTGTATTGATAAGAGTTTGATATGAATGAGCCATCGAAGATACCCTAGTTGTTAAGCAAAGCCTTTTGGATTTACTATATTCTTATACATATATTATCAGACAATGCCACACCTGCTAGAGTGGCTGCCAAAGTTTCCGGACACCTGCACTTTGGAGGACTTGAACCTCACCAGTGACGCTGCCGTTAGTGTGGCCAACTACTGGGCGCAGCGTATCTAAATAAATAGGATTATATTATGTTCATGAGATATTCGGGGCATGCTTGCTGTCTGCTGGCACAAGCTTACTCAGATCGATCTAATTCTTTCGTCCAAAGACCAGTCCAGTAAATATTTAACTAGTAATAAAATAATAATATTAAACCTTAATTTCTTATCTAGTCAGTCTTTAACAAACTCAGGGGTCTTAACTCCTGAGCTTGATTCGACATTTCTTCTCAGGGTCAGTTAGGAAATATCGACTTCATCTAACTTAGGAAGACATTGTAAAAGTGATTTATATGATTCAACTTGCAAGAATAAACTATAATAGCTATATCTACTGTTCTTCTCCTTTCCTATTTTTTGACTAAAGCTGTTACCGGTGTGTGTTCGGTGCGACTCCAACCTAGCTTAGGTTGGAGTCGCCGAAACATTTTAAAACAAGTACCGCTCAGTTTTGCGCCTTCCTTCCTAAATTAATATTATTTTATTATTGAACTATACCGATGTTTCTAGAGGTATTCTGCTATTTGGAGTAGACACAAAAAATCAAAGATCATGAAATGGGTTGACCTACTTTTTAGTTATAAAATGTGTAACTTAGATATTTTGTATGCCCCGATTACTGGAAGACACCTATACTCAGAAATATTAGGTCCTTAGTCCTTAGGTCACGATGTACATTATTAACACAGCTAAGGGCCACCATTTCTAGTCCTAGGCCCTCTCTACGCCCAGACAGAGATGGCGGGACGAACTGGAGTACTTTGATAAAGAGTGGATGACCACGGCCCTAACCAGAAAGGCCTTTGCCCTGCAGTGGGACAGAAATGGCTAGGAAAAAAAGGGCCGCTAGTACATTACATATAGTATCGTTATCTATGCAATCTAATCATTATTTATATACCTATAAAAATGACTGCCTCGTTGGCTTAGTGGTTCTTAGCGCGACCAAGGTGTTATTGGGTTTTTCAATGAAATTCTCAGTAGGTCGGAGTTTAAATTTGTGCCCAGTGGCAATAGGTTCACCCCCTATTACATGGGACCTAAACATATCGGCGAATTGTGGGTGTACATTGGTACACCTTTCCCTAACTCTTCGTGGATACAGGCGTGATGGTACGTATGTAAAAATGACCACCCAAATATCCATTCACACCGGAAAGGTTATATACCTACAGAATTATCTTTTATCGGAATGACCTGTTGTATGTCCACACAAATAAGTCGCATTGTATCGCAACGGTATAACTATCATTCATTCATTATAATGAAAACAATATCACACCTTATTATATATGCTTCAATGGAGCCATTATTTTCAATTCTTTAAAATATCCGAAAATCGATATAATTTTACAAAAATGATACTATTCAAAAATATGTATAACCAAAAACTGTAAATGTTTTTAATTATATTTTTAGTCCTAGCATGACATATCAAACCTCATTGCCAAGGATAATAATTATCTTGTCTCTTGCACTTATTTGGCAGATAAAAGAAATGCTTCTCAATTGAACATAAATGTATGAATTGTTATTTTAAGTGTTATAATTATATGTATTATTGTAAGTGTTTTGGCTTTTTTTCACATATGATAATCAATAACTCCTTTAATACAAAATATATATAACAATCAATATTCATTTGTTTAAATAAATTAAATAAATAATACACTTGATGATAATAAATTAATACACTTGAAGGATGAGTAACTACTGCCTTCTATTACAGCTATATATTATTATAATGACATGTCTTATTTTCTATGTTATAGACTTAAATAAAAGAACAAAAAAGCTTTCCTGTGACATCGAGCACTAATCTGAAATTATCCTACACGTAATTGCAATAAATGATTTGATGTAATTTTAAATCAATAAGCATCAAACGTTGTCTGCCATTTAGTCTTTCAGTCATATTGTAAGGAATTTAATAAATAAATATATTCTAATCTAATAATTACATTTTTTAATAATAACATTTATTCAGTAATACTAAATAATAATCTACACTAATTTAAATAACACTACTTTTTAAAACGAGTTTTTATAAGTTTATATTACAGACATTTCAAAGTCATTGCAGTTGTCATAAATAATTACTGATAGACTTGACAATATCGAGGACTTTAAATATAAATAAACGAAAATAAAATCTTTTTGGTCAAATAGATTTTGAAAGTTGGATATTTGACTCGAGAAGGACAAGACTAAAATCCGTTTAGAAAGTAGAACAGTTACATTTTACACGCGCTTAAACTTAAAAACAGCTTTTTTATTCACTTTTATTTAAAAAAAAAACCAATACTAACTTGCCAACGCCGCCAACCCTTGCACCAAAAACGCTTTGACACTGACTCTCTCACTACCCATGATGACAAACAACTAACAAAGCAACTCCCGCCTTACTTAATATATAAAAAAACATATTCCTTAAACAAATACAATTAATACCACGATTAGGACGCGTTTGTTTTCAGCAGATAGTAATATTATATTAAATGTTATTAGTGCTATCTGACATTCCTTATCTGATATTAGATGTCAATTTTTTGATCTAATTGTAGCTATTAGATGTATTAAGAGGCACCTGTAAAATGCAAGAACAAAAACTGTTTAATTTCAATCTTTTTTTTAGTTTTCTCTCTTTAAAACATTAAGAGAAATAGGTACAAAGAAGACAATGAGTAATACCAAGTAAATCAAAATTAAAATATGGGGTTTTATAATTAATAAACGATTTTAGTATGTGCAATTGCCTAAATTAGACAGTCGTTACATAGCCTTTGAAAGAAGCCACCTTTTTAGTATTTCATTACGCCATGTGACGTTATATTGGGTCCGACAAATTATTAGTCCCTCTTTTTTTAGTAATTTATTTATTTTAATTGTATTAATTTGTTGCAATAAAATACTAATCATTGCTTTGTGAATTAGAGCTGAAATAGCATTCGAAATATCAGCAAATCGGTATTTTGTGCGCTTCTACAGTTTAACATTAACAAGCATAGCACTAGTAATAATGATAGTCTCCTTTCTGTAGATTATCTATGCGATATCAAACAGCATAGTAATAATTATAGATAATGGAGACTATTCTCAGACTGGTTTAGATAACTAATACAGTTACAATTTATCTCTAGGAAATTACACAGGTCAAAAACTTAACTATTGTTAAATGAAAAGATGTAAAACAACCTTACTTAGTTCATTCGTATTTTTATACTCCGATGCAAAAAGAGCTTTATTGTTTTAATGTGGATTTTAAATTTTAGCCTTTAGGTATATTTAAAAAAAATCTGTACACCTTGAAAACAGTTTTATTATTATTTGGTCGGAGTTTATTAAGTTATACAAAATCATCACATATTTTTGAGTCACTGAGCAGCCAATCATAGAAGTTTACCTTGCTTGGGGAAGCTTTTAAAATCACTAACAATTTGTATACTTGTCTTCAAATTACATGTCTTTAGGTAGCTCTGTGGTGTGTAGTAAGTAATGATTATAATGGATTTATCTTCTGTCAGTCTTTCAATAGGACTTCGGGAATTAAAAGAATGGCTTAAATAAGTGTGTCTGAAATAAAGGTGTACACACTTAAAACGAGTTTTAATGTTGTAATTTAAATAGTGTACAATAAAGAATATTGTATATATCTAATGCGTTTATTTAGATTTCAGCTCCCGAAGTATCCGAATCCGTTTAAATAATTTTGTTGCAATACCTTAAACCTATAAGTCCCACTGCTGAGCACAGGCCTCTTCCCACAGAGAAGGCATGAGCATTGATCACCACGCTTGCTTTCTGCGGATTGGCAATTTCAGATCCCAATTTTGGAATCCAGGTTTTCTCACGATGTTTTCCTTCACCGTTTGTCAGAAGTGTCTTAGAATAATTAAGAAAGTACATATAACTTTGAAAAAGCCACATTGGTACTTGCCTGGGTTCGAACCTGCAACCTTGTGCATACAAATCCGTTCATTGAACCGCTAGGCCACCACGACATTTCAGGTTACAGTTGTCGTGTACAAAAAGCATTACGTGTTTGTTATATCTTTCAGTGCAGCTGGTTTCTATGTGACTAAAATAACCTGTGATAATACGTCACATGCACTTCGCGTACGTCGCTTCCTACACCATAAATTCGGATTTTTATAACATACTACTTAAATTATAATCCCTCAATAAAGATAGCAATTTTGCAACTCATAAATATATTCTTTTTTTATTATCTAAGGATTATGTTTCATGACTGTATTTACCGAAATTTCGCTAGACAGAAAGGATTTGAAGACTAAATTAGGTGTGTGTTCTAGTTCTGTGGAATAAGCAGCTACAATCTGCGCATTCGCTCGATAGCGATATGAACGCACTTTGTAAGGTGCTTCCTCACCGGGAGCATTCACGTGTATTGTAACATTATAGATTCGACTTTGAGCATTACATTGCAATAATACCTCCCTGACTAACAAGCATTTGCGTGTAATGTAACATATTTTTCTTCGTTAATGATGTATGCCCGTTTTGTATCATTACAAGGTGCGCATTGTAATGTTCGGTTCTCCTCCTTCACTGATGTAATGTTCAAATCTGTAAAGTTACATTACACGCGAATGCTCCCGGTGAGGGAGTACCTTTAGGCTCAATTGAAACCGCGGCGGGATGGAACCGAAACGACTTTTTGAAAAAAAATGTACATAGCATAATAAACTTTATTGCAATTTTATGAGATACAAATTAAATACGAGCCAAAAAATTGGGGATTTCCCAAGAATGCGCGAGGATTTTACGGAAGATTTTTTTGAACTTTTGTCCTATAATCGCTTTCGTTCCTTTTCGCCTCGATGTTAATTGAAAGCTGGCATTTTATTTCTAATAATAGTTATTATGATAACTATTATTATGATTAATTAATGATTAAAAAAGTTAAAACTTATCTAAGGTTACGTACTATAAAAAATGTAAAACAGCAAGTTTTTAAATAAGGGCTCCAAAACGCTACTACACAAAGCGACTATTACTATGTCCACATAAGATGTGAACAGGGTAAAAAAGAACTCTTAAAATATTTTAGCGTCATCCACGAACAAAGGAAATAATAAATACGCATTTACTTATCAAAAAAATATAATTTAATTAACATATATTCAATCAGGTCATCCACTTAACATAACCAAGTCATACCAACATTTGATCCCTCATTTCTGAACACTCTGTCTTCTCTTCTTCAGAAACAGAACTTGGATCTCATCAGCCGACAGTCCCTTTGTTTCTGGTACACAGAAGTGGCTGAAGATGGCCCCCAAGAAGCAGACCACGGAGAAGAAGTAGAAGACTGGTCCAAGACCTACAGCTTCCACTAGAGGATTGAAGATGATGAGCGTAATGAACGTGTAGATCCAAGTGAATGCCATGACGATGCTGTTGCAGAAACTTCGCACCTGGAATTAAGGGAGTAAGGGTTATTGAAATAAAACTAGTTTTTACGGATTTTTTCGCGGTTTATATTAAGATTTTAAGTCCCGACGTTTCGACACCTTTGCAGGTATCATGGTCACGGGTAGACTAAGGGTAAGGGTAAGGGAGTAAGGGTTATTTTTGCTTGTAGGGATTGCTGTTTAGATTTGAATAGCAATAGAATATTGTATGGATCGACCTCTTGAAGCTGAACAGTTGCTATTATGCAAGCGAGAAGCCGCTACATGCAGTTTAATTTGCCGTCTTGCTTTCACAATGGCAATAATACCACAATTTTATTAAGTTAGTTTTGATTTAAAAGAAGTCCTGCTTTAAGAGACTGTAGTAGAATAGAACGAGGTACAGGGAAAGACCACATTTATTCTTATTCGTGTACCTTCAGAAGGTTGTCTTTTTTTAGATCTTTATCAACACCAAACCTTCAAGACTTTTGTCTTCCAAACTAGATTCTATGACGTACCTCAGGCAGAAAGACTTCGGCAGTCAGCACGAAGGGGATCACAGCGCAGCCCACTGTGTACACGAAGCTGAAGAGATAGATGAGAAGCACGGTAAACCAGGCTGGTGCCCAGTGGAACTGCAGCTGCGCGCCTAGTAGCGCCGTGCATACTCCTGATGCGGAGGACGTTACTATTAGCAGGAACTGGGAAAGAAAAATAATTTTATTAACCCCTCCGTGTTTCGTAAGGCACGTTAAACAGTAGGTCCCGGCTGTCAGACATTTCTTCAACTTTGGCAGTCGTTAAGTCAATTCTGACAACCAGTCTTACTATGGGTGGGATACTGTGTTTCCCAGTTAAATGGGTTGTGGAGTTCAGATAGGCAGTCGCTCCACGTAAAATACGGTATTCAGCTGAATCTGGTAAGACTGGCAGCCAACCCCAACATGGTTGGGTAAAGGCTCGGGAGATGATGATGATGAAGTCTTAGTAATTGAGTATTTTTATTTTGGTTTTATCCATCAGCGCCCTAAAAACTTCCATTATTTATCGATTTTTTGGGTCGGAGAAAAGTGACAACGGTTGGAGTTATAGCTATAAAATTATAAAGAATTATTTTTTAAATAGTTACCACCTCATCGAAGAATTTTTAAAGACATATATATATACTCGAGGTCGAGTAAAGAGCCCACATTACTTAAGTCGATTAAAAATAGACTAGCAACAAAAATAGTTTTTTCTTTACAACCAAATAATAAAATTAATCTCACCTTTCTCCCAAACCTATCAATTAAAACTACGCACAGAATACTAGCTATTAAGAAGTCGATAGCCAGGAAGATCGCGCACTGGTTGGCCGGCATCGAAGGTGCGGCCTCCTTGAACAGCGGCTCGGCGTACACCTGCAGCACCACGCAGCCCATGAGGATTGTGGCTCCCATTATGATGAGCACGGTGACGAGCGCTCGCTTTGAGGATTTAGATTTTTCTGGGTAAGAAAGATTTATTTTATAGAACGGCTTTTGATGATTGCGAATATTCTTGAGAAGAAGTGCTGGTTTAGAAATCACTGTTTTCTGAGCAAATTGACAAATAAAAACGATGAATCATATCTACGTGCCACGCGTCTCTCATGGTCTATCTGACAGTTTTACCAATAAGCAAGAAAGGGGTCGAAATCGAAAGATAGACCAATTATGAAACTAGACTAGGCGTATTATTTTTGTGCAAAATCCCTCATTGGCAAGAAATTGCATAAGATTAGAGTTGGCATTGTGGTAGTACAATATTTTGTCAAGAGGTTCTATAAAGTTCATCCATGTTTAACGATAGTCCAATTTCTACTTACTGAAATGTGACCATGCTGACTCGCTCTTTGGTGCTATTTCTATTTCTAATTTCTTCTCCATTAGCATATCTGTCATTTCTACTTCTGAAAAACAAAAGAAGGGTTCCTTTTAATTCCAACATTCACTAAAAGGCTTATCTAGTTCGTGAACAGAATACGGTTGATTGCTAGTGGGGTCCCATCGGGTCCCGGTAATGCGACCCGGGACTGGAATGTATGAAAAAATAATATTATTTTCCCACAAATATTATTGTAACATCGCAAGCAGTTTGTTAAGCAAATAAAATTAATACTTATAACATACTCCGTCATTATCATTTGCTCTGGTTTTCCTCGTCAATCTAAATTACCAGGCGCCCAGATAAGCTTAGCAATTACTTCGTATATCTTTGTAAACACGGTAATAAAGTTATCTCAGACTTCGTTGCGTAGTTTTTTTATGTAATAATTATAACACACGTCATAGATGTAATTATGTTATTAAAATAAATAGTTATTTTTTGGGTTAGTTGCTATGGGAATTTGAAATATCGTTACATGAGTAGGGCTAACGGTTTTTTTTTTGCATCATCGATATCGATTAACAATTAAATTAATAATGTGACTTTTAATGCATAATCTGCCATGCCTTTGTGTTCAACTAATAAAAAAACTAAACTACAATACTACCTAGATATAAAATTAAATATTGATACCAAGCCCATGGAATCACGAGTATCCTAAATTCTCAAAGATTTTTCACAACATTTTGTGTTGTTTGCAAACCTTTTACCATCTATACAAAATGAATTTTGCATTACATACAAAGCAAATTGGCGCTCCTGACTATCCTGTCGGAAAATCAAACGCCAGATAATTTGACTATCCATATTTTGTGAAATTTTTGTACCTTGTTTGTTACACGGGCCGTACCAAAGGGAACTATGTCAGCAATAAATAATTTAATATTTCCTGATCATAGCAAAACAACGTATATTTTAATCCCAACCTTAAAAGGAGGATGTCGTCAATATTTTTTGTAGGGTGTCTGTTTGATACCCTTTAATGAGCATCTATTAACAAGATTTTCAAATAATAGCTTGAATGGACCACTCAATACCAGACACAAACCAGTCAAAACATGTACCAGCCAGATATTTACCGCAGGATTAGATGAATTCGTCTTTTATTTACTCACCAAAGACTTTATATTTTAAATGTATTTATTATAATACTAAAACTATTATTAGCTTATTGTTCAAAAGACTTGCGACACTTATCTTTTGCCATCATAAAATAACATGACGTCTTAAGATAACTGTAAAAACAACTGAAAAAAGAAACATGCAGCTAACAAAAGCGCTTGAAAACTTTTCGGTTAAATCTCTAACTACCTAGCAGACTCTTTTAATCAGCGCTGAGTAAGCGCTTTAATGGACTGTAAATACATGAGACATGAAATTCTGACGTCATTTTGAAAGTCTGTTCTTACAATTTATTAAACCTGACATGCTTTAAAGTATTTTATATGGTACATAATCCTTTATAATGATTTTGTTGTTGCAAGTATCACGTATGGGGCACATGTAAAGTGTTGCTAAGGGCCAAATACTGACATATCATTCAGTTGTAAATTAGACTCTTGCTATGGTCAGACTTTAAACGATGCAAATTTTCGTGCGAGAATATAGTTATGGGATGGTTGTGTCATTTTATTTCGAACAGACGATTTAGGAAAAATTTTCGATTATTAAAAACTACTATTTCCGATTTTTTTAGTACTTAATAGTGTTTTTGTGCGTTTTAATTTTGTTTTTCAATAATAATATATCTCGAAACACTGTTGCCTTAAGAGTAAATAATAAATAGATGTAGAAAATAAAGTAATACAGGAATTTTTAGAGTGTTATAATTCTCTTTTGTTATATTTATCAACCAAAGTAGGTTCTACTATATAATAAAATAGAATATTCTTTATTGTACACCATTAAAGTATTACTATATTAAATATGCCAGTAGTAAGAGGAATACCTATAGGTGAACCCGGTGATTTCGAGCAACAATGGGTTAATCTCGTTATGTCTTACAGTAATCTAAAAAGCTAGCTAAAAAGCTTTCCTGGACACTATGTAGCGCTATAGTTTACTAAACTTTCTTACTAAAGTAATATGTATCAATATAATATGTACCGAGATTGGTCCATTCAAAATGTTAATCTGTATTACAAATCATTTTCATCATACAAAATACAAATATAGGACTGATTTTAAGATTTTCATTGTTTTATACCATCGCATTGCTATGACGGGCCTGTTGGTCTAGCGGTTAGTGACCCTGACTGCTATACCGGAGGTCGTGGGTTCGATTCCCACTCTGGACAAATGTCGTGTGATGAGCACGATCATTTGTTCTGTGTCTGGGTGTAATTTATCTATAATATGTATGTATTTAGAAATATATAAGTATGTTTATCAGTTGTCTGGTTACCATAACACAAACTCTCTTAGAGCTTAGCTTGGGATCAGATTACCGTGTGTGAATTGTCCAGGAATATATTATATTATATTGCTATAATGCTATTGTTTAGGTTTCGTAAGTTAAGTTACCCTTTTGGGTTTTTAATATGCATTTTTTATGTTTCTTACCATTTTCCGCTTCTAGCATCTTTTCGAGCCTTGGATCCAGTTGTAATTTAATCTTAGATATCTCTGCTTCCACTTCTTTGGACGTGATGCTGACTCTTCTGTAAAATGATATTGATTTTGCTGCTTCCTGGAAATTGATAAAGAATGAAAATTCAATACTGATCAAACCTTAATACCTAATCGTAACTAATATTGGGTGTAAAGTAATGAAAGACTGACATTTAGCAAAGTTTTAAACTGAAGTTTGTACTGATTTGTTTGACTGAACTACTCTAAACGTTAAAACTACTACAAAGGAGAATTAGACCTCACGGTGACGAGTACCGTAGACCAAGATTCAAAAAAAAATATTATCAGTCAAACAATTTATTTTTATCACATTAGTTGAATATGTGATCATTATTAATAACATTTTTTGCTGCATGTAGGCAGGGTGCTTACACTATTATATAGATGGTGTCTCAACGACAGCAGATATAAACTAAAAGTTTCCGAGTTTTGCCACTAGAGTTCAGCGCTTTCGTGTCGTATCCACAATAGAGATACATAGACCTACGTTTAAGATGACTAGCAACGCCATCTATTAGTGAATGGAAGAACTACGTAGCTTTTTAAAACGGAAAGCTGTTATGAGAGATACTAAATTTCCCCTTTTCTTACTGCAACTAGATGATAAAGACTAGGAAGTAAGCAATGTACTCACCTCCTCCTTGCCCACGAGTACCAGGAACACAGGCGACTCGGGCAGGAACATGATGAGCAGGATGCACAGCACGGCCAGCGTCAGGTGCGTGTAGATCACCTGCATGTACGTCAGGTAGCCGCCCAGTGTGTACGATATCAGGATGCCTGGAATTAAAAACAAAATCTTTAAAAACAAAACCTCCTCCTCTCTTTTTAAACGCAGTTAACTCAATATCTTCTGAATGGTTAGTTTTATATAATTTTCTTCACCAATGGATAGAGTGCATTACTATGGACAGAGATTCAAGGAATGTTTTTGTGCATATTTCATGAAAGTTTTATCCCACCAAAAACATTCAATGTAAAAAAAGCCAAGTCTCTCTATGCAATTCTTCCATCGTAAAAAGTATTGAGATAGCATAGGAGCCAAGCCCTGTTTAATTTTATTTGTAATAATAAATATATATTTTGTGACTTTATCAATAGTTTTGTTTGCATTACAATAATAGCGGCTTGGCCATGAGCACAAGTTAAATGTCGTTTGCTCTTTGTAATTACATGCAAATATCGTTAAAATGATTTTGTAACTTATTGGAATTTGAGATCACTATGCACTTAACATGCGCCATAGTGCATGTGCAGTTTACAGATCTTGGATGATACAAACTGTCGGTTAAGGTGTCCTGATACTATTTATTATTTACTTTCAACTGCTCCAAATATGCCGTTTTATATTTGTACCTTATTGTGCTCATGGCCAAGTCACTATTATTGCAATGCAAACAAAACTATTGATAGAGTCACAAAATATATATTTATTATTACAAATAAAATTAAACAGGGCTTGGCTCCTATGCTATCTCAATACTTTTTACGATGGAAGAATTGCATAGAGAGACTTGGCTTTTTTTACATTGAATGTTTTTGGTGGGATCTCATTAATTTTTGGTAGGTCTCTTTCTTTTATTTTTAGGTGTTTTGATTATTACTTGTGCTTCAACTGCTGCTTTGCTTAAAGCCCATTCCCTGTCTCTTATTCTGTTGCCTGTATTGTGATGTTTCGTAATTTTTAAGGCACATATGTCTGGGCGGTAAATATTTCTGAGTCGATTATATTCAACTATTGCTGTCTCCTGAACTATGATGCTTTTAAAATCGATATTTACCAAATATAATCCACCCAGACTTGTCTCTCTTGAAAGAGCCACGTATACTTGACTATAGGTGAAAACGGAGGAACCTATGTCCTTCATCGCGTGGTTTAGACTTAGCCCCTGGCTTTTATGGGTGGTTATAGCATAAGCGATGCATATAGGAAATTGTTGACTATGCGGCGCCCTGCTTCATCTTAATACTATACAAAGTTCATATCTTTTTTTTATATGCGTTGTTTAGTAGCATTTATTTTACGCTAGCATTAGAAAACGTAATAAATGTTTATTAATTTAAACCTCAGTACTTACATCTGCATATTTGTACTTTTACAAACATAGAAAAATAATAAGTAGGGTAGATTTATCCGTCAAATAATTAGCCGGTTATTCGTAAACATTGTATAATAGTCCTCCGTATTTACTTATGTTACATTACGTGTTATTTGTATCGAGTTGAGCATTTACATTCCTCAAGTGGTTTTGTTGTGTGATATCGGACTTTTGTTTTGTTGTTAAGTGAGAGAATTTACTCTAGTTTTAACGAGAAATGTCTACACCCCGGGCCGATATCGGACAAACCGACCACTGTCTCGCCGATGCGTAAATTGTTGTTTTAATAAACCTGTGTATTAGGATTAGTTAAAATACATTGTGATTTTAGCATAACCACCCCAATGGGATGGCACTTTGATTCGACAACCCAATTCACTTTGGCCACCAAGATGAGATTTTTACTAACATGAAAGTGTCTGTAAAAGGTGGGAGCCATTAGCATTTACCACAATATCAATTCAAATAGTAAACGAATATCTATTTAGAAGTTGATAAACCTTGAAGAATTTAACTTTTATAGCCTCAAATTCAGCAACCTAAAATACAGATTTCTCTTAAACCATGGTGAACAAATGGATATCGTTTGCATAACACATATTCTATTGAGCATGGCAACGAAGTCAAAATCATTGAGCTGTCGCAAATTAATTGTAAGTTCATCGTATATAAATAGTTCATTCCACAGGTTCGGCACACCTAATAACCTATTAGTTTCAGTAGATGAAAGTTTTTTAAAAGGTTTTTTTTTCTTACCGGCGGTAGCTGTAAGAGATAGAAACCATAGCGCGATTTAGACCAGGTTCACAGCCATCTTTCGAGTGAGCATAGAATATTTATAGCATTGCATTATGTGGATGAAAGATTGTAGCTTTATTAATTTTTTTTTTTACTTAGCTTTGTTTATTATTATGTAAATTCAATACATTATTACAATTTATTGGAACGAAGTTCTTATGAAAAAAAATCTTATTACGAAAAGTTGTAACGAAACTTTTTAATGACGTCATTAGTGAACAGTCTTATGATTAAGATTTTTGATAGATACCCTAACTTCTCAGATGGCGGTGTTGACACACGACGAGTTTGATATGCCGCGTGTCTTGTGTTCGAATCCTAATTCGATGTTTTTTTGCGTTTACAAGTAATCATATTTGTTTTTTTATTTAATAATAAATTATATTAATTAAATCAAATTCATTAAATTAAATTATGGTAATTACATTCATTCAAATTATTTCTTAAATTAAAAGGAACTTCGTTCCATCCGAGTGTCTCTTAACATCTCTTTAGTTTTTTTTAATAATATAAATCGATTTGTTTTACTTTTTGTACATAAACGAAGAACAAAGTTAACAATGCAGTCAAAATTCATACACCATGTTCTTGTAAAACCGCAAATGTAAATTTGTTTCCTAATATTTACTAAGGTGTATAATTTCTTACCGTTTTTATAATTTTCCCTTTATTTGTAGCTAAAAACCTATCTTGGTGCCAAATTTTAAGTTTCTAAGTTTGCTAGAAGTAACTTAGATTTTTGATGATCGGGCAGTCAGTGAGTGACAAAATGGTGTAACTTTGATCGCTCATAACTCTAAAACTATTGGTTCAAATGTCATGTAATTTTGAGGTAAAGCTTGTTTTAATGCTTTCTCTAGGTCATCGAAAACCTAAACCCTTAGCTTTTTCCGTTTCGATTATACAGGGGGGGTGAAATAGCCGCGAAACGCTTCGAGAAAAGTATGGTACGGCCGTGCCCGTTTTGCTCGAGACGCCACTGTTGTGCCCCTAGATACATTATTACAATTCATTGGAATGAAGTTCCTCATCGCGCGTTGAGAAAGGGGGCTAGGCGGAAGAAATTCTTACGAAAAGTAGTAACGACACTTTTTAATGACGTCATTAGTCAACAGTCTTATGATTAAGACTTTCGATAGATATCTTAACTTCTCAGATGGCGGTGTTGACACATGACGAGTTTGCCAAGGGGCGGGTCTTGCGGTCAAATCCTAACGATAAACAGTTGTCTTTTTGCGTTTCCAACTTATCATAATATATTTAATTTAATAAATTGTTTAGTATTTTTTTATTTAATAATTAACTAAATTAAATTAAAGTAACTTCGTTCCATCCGGGTGGCCCTTGACACCTCTCAAGTTTTTTCAATAATATAAATCGATTTGTTTTACTTTTTGTAGATAAACGAAGAACAAAGTTAGCAATGCAGTCAAAATTCATACACCATGTTCTTGCAAAACCGCAAATGTAAATTTGTTTCCTAATATTTCCTAAGGTATATAATTTCTTACCGTTTTTATAATTTTCCCTTTACTTGTAGCTAAATACCTATCTTGGTGCCAAATTTGAAGGTTCTAAGTTTGCTAGAAGTACCTTAGACTTTTGATGATCGGTCAGTCAGTGAGTGACAAAATGGTGTAACTTTGATCGCTCATAACTCTAAAACTATTGGTTCAAATGTCATGTAATTTTGAGGTTAAGCTTGTTTTAATGTTTTCTCTAGGTCATCGAAAACCTAAACCCTTAGCTTTTTCCGTTTCGATGATACAGGGGGGGTGAAATAGCCGCGAAACGCTTCGAGAAAAGTATGGTACGGCTGTGCCCGTTTTTTTTTTTGCTCGAGACTTGGCAGGGGCACTGCCGTGCCCCCAGATCTAATCGTGCAAAGATGGCGATAGTCTACTATATAAAAATAATTCGGGTTTTCCGCAAGCACGAACAGATTTCCACGGTTTTGCATTCGTTGGAAAGGTCTCGAGCTCCCTGAGGTTTATAGCAAAGAAATTTCAGGAAACAAAAAAAAAACTTCATCTTTTAATCACCAAACGCATTGTTACATAAAACGAAGCCTGGTGGCGAGACGGAGTTCGCCGGGTTTGCTAGTAATCCATAAAATTACTTTACTCTGTACTATGCTCACCTGGCTTTTCTACAACGTCAATTAGTAACGTGGTGTCAAATAGCCATGATATCGAATTTTCGCATCAATATTTGATACCAGAAATAACACTACACACAGCAAGGGTATTTATTGCGTTTCTTGCTTATGCTTTAGCGACATCGCTAAGCAAGGAATATGGATAAGGAATATAATGGAAAGCAAGTACCAGGGTCTCAGCCGACGTGGGAGATGGATTGAGAACGTCCTTCTTATGAGGTCGATTGTTACCTACCAACAAAGAATCCTGAAGCAGAGCAGGCAGTCAGTCCACCCCTGATGGAGTCGTGAGCTATTTCTGAGATGAAGATGAGGGACACGTTCTGTCCCGCGATGCCGACGCCGGCGATCGCCAGTGCGACCAGTACCAGGGTCACATCCGTAGTGAGAGATATTATTAGCCAGCCCAGCTGGAAATAAAAAAAGATAAACATTATTTCACTTGTAAAGAACTCTCAAAACGTTTTGTAGACTCTACTCGTGATCAGAGGCCTGGTTGACTGTTAAACTACTGTGCCGATGTTCATGAAAAGTCTGGTAAAAAAGTTTAAATTCAATGGAAATTATTTATCTAACATTTGAATTGAAACCCACTTTGTAATCTGATAGTCAAAAAAAAATTACCCTTTTGAGACTGTCTTAAACTATGTTGTTAAAATGGTACATTGGTAAAAAAAAAATACTCACAACAAAAGGCAGCCCAAAGAACATTGTAGCATATTTTCTTCCGAACGTATTAAACGCATATCCACAAAAGGGGCTGGCCAACAGTCCGCCAATGTTTGGCAAACTGCCCAACAGCGAGATGTCTATGGAAGACATTGGCCGCGACAGCACTGTCTCGTTGGACATAAAGTTGGCCACCGTGTATGATGGCCAGGACATCACGAAGCCTGTCTGACATGCTAGGAAACATACTGGAAAGAAAGAGAAGTTTACATTAAAATATATGTTTAATTATAATATATGGTTAATTATAATATATGGTTAATTATGTTTGGAATAAAAATACTGATAAGTACTACTACGTAGGTACTATAAATAATAGCTTAAGCCCTCTTACGCACTTGCGGTTATCCGCGGGGGCGGCTAACCGCGCGGTTCAGTTTTTATATGCAACCGCTTGGCGGTTAAGTGCGTACAATCACAAGCGGTTGCATATAAAAACTGGAAATGCGGCTAACCGCGCGTCTAGCCGCCGCCGCGGTTAACCGCAAGTGTGTAAGAGGGCTAAGACAGAAATAAGTATAAAACATATGTAGAATAATTATGGCACTTTTTATAAAATTCGAGTCACAGACACATTTTGCGTAATATCATGTATGCATTTTCTAAATAATTATGATAAGGAATGGGGTCCCACTTTACACTTTTTAATATCCCTGACATAGAATATCAATAAATGTACCCATGTCTATGTTCTTATTTTACCTTTCCACAAACTCAAGACAATACATTGATTTAATATCACAGGCATTTCTCACATTCATCGTACAAGTATACTCTGCCTATCTGACTGTGACGCTATAACGGCTATTTTAAAATGCTGGACCGATTTTGATATATCATAGTTTTGGGTACGCTTGGATCACAAAAAAGACAAAGGCTATATTTATTTTATAAACAATTAAATCTAATATAAGAACAAACTCTAACTATACTAAAATTTAAACTTACATAAATAAATAAAACTAAGAGGTGTCAAAAAATTATATTAATTAATTATATTTTCGAGCCGTTTGGGGTTTTAAGTCGAGTCGTGGGGTCCGAGTGCACAAAATCTTTTTAAAGAACTTTCTAAACGTTTGGTAGAATCTACTCGTGATCAGAGGGCTGGTTTGTGCCTTGCACAGAGAATCGGCATAGCCATTCAACGTGGCAATGCTGCCAGCCTTCTGGGCACGTTCCCCGCCATTGACAAGGATGACATACTTTGTCACGTGTTTCTAACACCAACGCGGGCGGAGCCACGGGTAAACAGAAAGGTGTAATATTATAGTAATAATAAATTGTTACTATTATTTGCAGAGACTATGTAAATAGAAGCAGATGATAATGGCACGTGTTTATCAAGCCATGCTTCCTGTTAATTGTTTATAAATATCTAAAGGTAAATAATTCGCAATTTATGGTGTATTGTAGACCAAATAATCACGTGATCATATTTATTTGAAAGTAGCAGATAAAGGTACTGTTTTTCTAAAGTGCGTAAAAGAAGAGCATCATTAACTGGGTAAAAACAAAATCGAAATCACTTTTTTTATTTTTAAACAAAAAGGCGCTCAATAAAAGTTTACGTTACAAATCTATGTGCTCTTGCTAATCTATAGGGACTAGCTCCTACAACTCAGGATAGGCTGATATTTTATTAGAATCACATACAAAAGACACATCCTCTTGATTTTTCAATCATGCATCCATAAGACATACTTTTTTGACAATATCATGCACTAGAAACAGGTTACAAACGAGGATTTAAGGTCCCGATCAATTATTATGAAAAGTATTAGAATGGGCTTGGAATAGGTTTAATTAGTTTTTTAATAATGAGAAGATTTTCGCATTAGAAATATTTTGCTAATTCCTATTAGCAAAATATTTTTTGTCCGAAACGTATCGCATCATATTATTATATTCCTTTTTTTATTTTACCAGAATAAATTAAGTAACGTCTTGCAAGTTACACCCGAAAACATGAAATACTTATTTATCCACCTCCAATTCATACCAATAACATAACAAAACAATTCCTGCCTAATAATAGTAGTCTACCCAATAGTATCACATTTAATAAATGTTAAAAAACCTAGGCTACTGTCCTTTCAAAAAAAGTAAATAATTTTCAAATCGATCCAAACGTCTAATCGCGAAATATACATAAAATTCCGATTTTCTATTATATTATTCATAATTATTATAAACCTTGTTTTGAGCCAATTAAAAATCACTAAAATATCACTTATAAAAGCCACTACTCACTAACAGCAGTCGACAAACTCTGTATCAGAAACTCCGAGGTCCTAATCTTCTGTTTCTCCATCGTATCTAACGGAACACTGATCACAGAATGCCACTTTCTTAGTACTATAACAAACTAAATAGTTTATACTACTATCTTTATTATTAATTTAGTTTATATAATTATCTTTATTGTTATTTGCTGCCACGCTGGCACACAAGGGTTAATGCTACTATTGTCTTCTTTATCTGCGCTCTTTTGCCCTTATGTTTTATAAGTCGTATTGTATGTTTGTTTGAATTTATTTATGTTGTGATATAGAGATGATTTCTGGATGTTGTGCCTTTTAATAAAAAAAAGTGAAAAATTGGGCAATACCTTGGTCTTTAGTGTACTCTTTACAACTAAATTAACTTAAAAAAAGTTTTTGTTGTTGTTCCTATTTGGGGTTACTGTAGCCAAAGTTAAGTAACTCATAATCACCTTATAATAGACACTTATGCTATACTGTAATGCAAATACTAACGTACTCGAAGTCTCACCATAATTTTTCGACATTTTTTTTATTATGATTCCCAAATTTTTCTTTACATAAACCCTTTCTTGACGGTTATAAATACCTCAGAAAAAATCAGCCAAATCAGTCTAGCCATTCTTATGTGATACTCCTTGCTCCCTTCTCCATTATTCCTGTAGATTATCCATTAATTGATTTGTATATAAAGATTTAATTTCAAGAATAAATCATTATTCAAGTGGTATTTATTATATCATAATGCGATGGCCGATAACTGTGCCACTCACCTGATAATCGCGTTTACAGCTAGTTTGTGAGTACGTGGAGATACGCATCTGTTTGTTGATCTCTGGATTTTCGTGTGTCAACGACTTCCGACATTTCATCATTTCAGCTATAGGATAAAAATTATAAATCAAACCACCTAAAAATTATAAAATTAAGGATAACTATTTACTATTATTGACTATAGTTGTCTAATGATGTAACTTAACAAATCTAAGATCGCTTGATCATCGTCGAAGAAATCTTAATTTTTGTCGATGACAGGAAACATGCCTGCGAAGTTGAGAGAAGGATGGCAGCATTTCGACAATGAATAAATAGCATAACAATGCCGATTCGTTGTGCAAGAAACCAGCCCTCTGATCACGCTTAGGGTCGACCAAACGTTTTTAAAACTATATCTAACTGTTATACGAGTTTTAAAAACGAGCAACTAGCGAATAGTTTGCGAGTTTAGTTCTGAGTATTCTCGTTCTGTGCGCGTTCGCCAGATCTGGACGCACCCGAGGGTACCATAGTATAATAGACATTTTGAGGATTTTCTATTTAAAATACACCACCCGCGAATGCGTAACCCGCGAAAATGGGTCGCTGTAGGGGACTGGATGCGGAAAGTGGAGGACCGGGTGTTGTGGTGCAAATTGGGAGAGGCCTATGTCCAGCAATGGACTGTGATTGGCTGACTGATTGCTTGGTAGGTTGGCAATTAAAAAAATAAACATTTAGAAAATATTGGATTTTCGATAAGACACAGTGTAAGGGTGTAAGGGTTGTTTTAAATTCCGTCTATAAGGGTCTGTCGGTCTACCTGTGATCCATCAAAATTAAAATTCGAAAGATCTTGTGGTTGGGTTTTTCCTAAATGTTTATTTTATAATTATTTCACAATATTTTTATGCTATTTACTTTCCTTATTAGGAAACAAAGATCCATAAACTAGATAAATATAAACACTTAGACTGTCTATTTAAGATAAATTACTCTATCTAAGTATATAAAAATTCGCAGCCGCATGTAGCCACAACAAACGAACGTCTACAATCCAAATAGAATAATCTAATTAATATCATATTATTAAGATAACACATACAGGGTGTTCAGAAAACCCAGGTCATATAGCTTTTACAATCACATGTCCAAATCAAATATCAAAGTAATATTCATGATAATAATACTAATAATGAATTTTGAAAAAAACAACTTTGATTCCAAAGTCCCTAAATATAACTCCCCTGTCCCGTGAGTCACATATGAACATTTCCATTGTTTAACTATTGTGTCTACTGGCGGGACAGTTAAGTTGTAAAAACCAAAAACTGAAACGCCAATTTCGTCGGTATTATATTATGTCTTTTTTATGATCATTTGGTAGCTCCTGTGACGACGGCGACTGTCTCTCTCGCCTTTTTGAGAAAAAAAATGTTTTGTTTGTATTTTTTCCAAAAATTTTCCACCATGGAATCAGACCTAACAAAGCCTTCACGGATCGGACATGGTTTTCTTAACACCCTGTATATACTATAACTCTACTTTTAGTGAACAAACAATGTTTTACATCATTTTATTGTTAAGGATTAGGAAGATTTTAAAATGTAATCGTAATGTTTGATTCTGGTTTGTTTTGTTTATTTTGTTGGCATTGCCACG
Organism: Autographa gamma; assembly: GCA_905146925.1. Taxonomy (NCBI): domain Eukaryota; kingdom Metazoa; phylum Arthropoda; class Insecta; order Lepidoptera; family Noctuidae; genus Autographa; species Autographa gamma. The sequence continues at coordinate 8,051,467 of LR989872.1, read as the reverse complement.
TTGGAACTTGTCAGGCTGTAGATAGATAGCCGAAGTGTTACTCTCTCAATATATGACGATTAGAAATAGGATAGAAACAGTTTATAATGAATAGAATTGGTAGAATTTTGGTAGAATCTACTCGTTATCAGAGGGCTGGTTTGTTCCTTGCACAGAGAATCGACATAACCATTCAACGTGGCAATGCTGCCAGCCTTCTGGGCACGTTTCCCGCCATTGACAAGGATGACGATGAGTTCTTTGACGCCTGTTAGTTTTTATTTATGTAAGTTTTAATTTTATTACAGTTAGAGTTTGTTCTTATATTCGATTTAATTGTGTATTAACAATACTTTTTCATTTATGTTGTCTTGACTGGCCTGTTGGTCTAGTGGTTAGTGAACATAACCGCTATACCAGAGGTCGTGAGTTCTATTCCCATCCAGGAAATAACATTTGTTAGTGATGAGAATGATCATTTGTACTGTGTCTGGGTGTGTAATCTGATTGTAATTTATAATATGTATGTTTTAAGAAATACATAAGTATGTTTATCAGTTGTCTGGTTTCTATAGTACAAGCTCTGCTTAGTTTGAGATCAGATCACCGTTTGTGATTAGTCGCAGGATATTTATTTATAGTATGAACCTAAATCAATGAAGCAGGGCCTCAAGCCCTCAAGACCTCGTATTTTATCTAGTTATTACCCAGGTTTTCATTAAAATAAACATTTTTTACGGATTTTATAACTGGTCAATCGCGGCTCTTGAGAGAGATTAATGGCGGGAGAGTGGGGAGATCTTTTCCCAGCAGCAGGACATTACAGGCTCCTCGTAATAAAAAATATTTCAAGGTTTGCATTACTTGAAGGTATCATTGAACAATGTCCCGTTGATTTTTGCAACATCGGGACCTAAAATCTAAAAATAAACCGCGATGAAATGCCGTAAAAAGTGACTCCCTAATTCCGATTTCGTTATACAGATTGGTATGAATATTGAAAATTATTCTAATCAATATAAAATATGTTTGTTCAAATAATTAGTTACTTTAATAGAAGTCGCTTCAGGTAAAATACCGGTATTCGGATGAATCTGTTTGACTAGAACATGGCCCTAAGATGGATTGGGATAAAATCAAAAATTAAAACACAGATATACTATACAATAAAATTTAATACTTACAAAATCTTAAAATAATATTTACAATTAAAATTAATAACTTGTAACTTAATAATTTTACAAAATTATTTTGTTACATCTAAAGTACATTTACACGAAAAATACTCTGTTGTTTGTTGTTTTAATAAACAAAAATAATTGTTTTTAAAATAAAATAAGAATGTTAGAAAATAGATAATTTTTAGGAAAAATAAATGAAAAGATTGGACGTATTTCTGTCCGAAAACAACTGTTAAATCCTTTAAAAAAAATAATCTTGTCTGACTTATTCATTAGAGAATTAAATTATGCCTGACCAAAGAATTAACTATTTCTGATAAAGCATTAAAAAGGCAGTGTACGTATAATATTCTAAAAATAAAATTATACAAGATTATACAACTAATCTATTGGTAATACAGTATTTATATTTATAAATAACGATTGCATAATTATTACACAACAAATATTAAATATATCTGTATTGAATTAATACGTAAGTAAACATATTGGCAGTGTTGATTTAATTATATCAAAGTGACAGACGAAAAGTACGTAAAACAATAATTTTCCAAAAAAGAAAACTATAAAATAGATACGAAAATATTATTTTGAACATCTCTAAGCGTTAAATTAATAGCGCGACGACCTCCGTGGTCGAGTAGCGTACGCACCGGCTTCAAGGTGTCGCTAGCTCTGAGGTCCCGGATTCGTTCCCCGGACGGGTCAATGTAGAAAAATTACATTTTTACTTTGTCTCGGGTCTGGGTGTATGTGGTGCCTTCGTTTTATCTGAATTCCATAACACAAGTGCTTTAGCAACTTACTTTGGGTTCAGAACAATGTATGTGATGTTCGGATTTATTTTTATTTATTTTAAATTACCCAACTGTATATTAAAAGAACAAGTAGATACATTTTAATTAGATTTTCAAAGGATAAATCATTACTACAAATTTTACTATACTTTATTTTGTTTAACCAAAATAATTGGCTTCACTTCCCAGTATATGACGGAAAATGCAGTTGCAACAAAAACCCCATAAAAAGTGCTACAGTGCAAGCAAGCTTATCTCACGCGCAAATCGTTTGATACGTCGACGCGCGCGCACATTTTCCCATGCGAGTCTGTGAGATTGTTCTTATTACTAAACTCACTCCGTTTAACAAAATTTTATATTTATAAGACCCAGAATACTGAAATGACAGTCAGATTTGAGTGGCTGTCAAATATCATGCCGTCTCTGTCACTTGAAGGTAAAAATAAGAGACGGATATATATTTAAGAGCCACTTAAAGTTAAGTGCGTATCTGTATTCGGGGTCAGGGTATATATTACAGTTTTTGCTGCTTAAAAGATGGATAAACATAATACTATGTAGTCATAAGTCACTCTAAGTTTTGTACTGTACTCTGCAAATTATAACCATCATAATTATAAATACTTAACCTAATATAGATGAAAAAAAGCAAATGGTTCATTCGCTTCTCTTTAAATAACAGAAAGATAGGAAAGACCAAAGATAGACTATCTTACGTGAACTTTACAGATCCCCGCGATTTCTGCCAACAGTATGATACAAGAATACTGCTTAATAAAGACGCGAAGAGAACTAGCATACCACTCCAGAGGGCCGCTGGAGGTGACAGACAGAACCCTACAGGCTGAGGCAAGTCTTCAGCGAAGACAACCCTTAACCCTTTACCAACAATTGTTGTTGGTTCTTCAGTCCTGTTCCCTAAGTGAATGAGGTCTCGTCTCCTCCTCTTAGGGTCGAAACTACCAGGGTTCGGGCAGACGTCACAGTCTGTCTTGCACAGCTCTACCTCACACTGAATAATCAAGTCCATTTCATCGGGGAATTTGAAGGCGTTGAAGTATGCGAAGGCTATGACTGAAGCTCCTGTGTTGCCTGTGTCCCTGGTCTTTTGGAAGGCGCCGAAGACTTTAGGTTTTAGGACACAGCCGTTGCTGTCTGTTAAGGGTACAACATTGCGGCTCTCTGAGTCTCTAGCTACACATTCTCTGACGAAGATATCGAAGCCAGCGTCTCCTGTGACTGAGACAACTAATGTCATTGTTTGTCCAATCTTGACGAGACCATCAGCTTCAGGTGCGAATGGACCTTTACCAGTCTGAATATCTAACCTAGCCATAGCAGTATCACCGCTGAAGTTACTGGTGATTTGGTTCAGCATGCCAACGCTAAGAGATGACACGAGCTGTTTCTTCAGGTTTCCTTCCCACAAACATCTGACCCTCCTAATGTGATCCCATACTTCTTGGATGCCAACTTCGTTTTGTAATACAAGCACGTTTTCTAAGTACGCCTGTCCTTCGTTTTGGAAGTCACTGTAGAATTTGGTGCCGCAGGTGTTCAAGCTAACTGTGAATGAGAATTTGACTTGGTTCGAGTTTTCTCTGACGTAAACACATTCAGCCTCGTTATAATGGTCTTGAGAGTAGATGAGGCCATTGTATGGTTTGTTGAATTCGATGTTGATGGTCATCATTTCTTTGCCGCAGTCGACTGTGATGTCGTGGATATGAGGAGGGTGACGGTCGTCATCATCATCTGTAGCTACTTGAGTCTCTGAAGTATCGACGTTCGAAGCACTGACGGAACCAGCGTTAGAAGCGGAACCGGAAATGGATCCGGAACTGGATCCAGAACTGGAAGATGAAGTGAAACTGGAGCTTCCAGATTCTGATGAAACGGCAACGTAACTTCCTTGAGTTGTGGTCGTAGTTTCGTCTAAGCTAGGTGCGTAGCTCGGTTGTGATGATGGGTACCCGGGCTTAGGAGGCGAATAAACTGGTGAAGGGGAATACACCGGTGATGAGGGATATCCTGTCGGTGATGGCTGAGGTTGGGAAGGCTGGTAATTAGGGGTGGAAGGACTGGGTTGGTACGACGGTTGTGAGGGTACATAGGCTGGTTGAGTCGGCTGGCTTGGTTTATAAGGCGTCTCCGGCTGGTAAGGTGTCTCACTGGGCTGGTATTCAGGTTGGCTGGGCTGGGCTGGGCCCTCGTTGTAAGTCAGTGATGGACGAGTGCCAGAAGGCGGGTATCCGGTCGCTGGCGGTAAGTAGTTGTTAGCAGGTTCAAAAGGCCTCGGTTTTTCTGGTTTCCCTCCGTAGTACTGACGAGCTGGAAGTATATAAACATGACGTTAGTTATGGAAAAACAAAAGTTATGTTTCACAACAACCTGATGTGATTGTGCTTTTATGTGATAGCTGGAAAAAGTGATTTGTGCTAGAAATTTTGTGAATCCTATTGTTGTCCCTACTTAATTTATTTTCTGATCAACGTATCCAACATTGCATAACATTGTTTGATAGTATTTTATGATAGGTTTATTTGAGGTTTTTAAGACCTTGGACAAGAATACAGTTAATTCTTAATTACAAAAGTCAATCCTACCACACATTCATTCAAAAAATTAATACACAAACAGTCTTAACTAAACTTAAATCTATCTTAGAGCTAAATTCTGCACCTTTCCGGTTCTTCTGCTGGTATAACCCTTGGATCCACTGGAGGAGGTTGTTCACCATGTCATCCACCTCCATTTGCTTGTCCGGCTGCAAGTCCGCTGGAAACCATACTCTTCATCAGCACCAGGTTTACCAGCAACCAGTCCGACAACCATAAAGCTACGAGCTACTTAGCCGACCATCACTTTTAGTCTTAGAAGGTTATGAAAAATTGAGTATCCGAAAAGGAAATACAAGACCCAAAAATACAAGAAAGTAAGGCAAGCTAAGATTTATTCAATATATTAGATTATTTTGCAATAAAAATAAGAGTTTTGTCAGCAAAAGCAATAAATGCATAGATCGATTTTCACTAATTGCAAATAAATATCTTTTATCTTTATCTTTATCTACTATATGGAAGTCATTCTAAGCATGGACGGTTTTATGGATTACAAATTAAGCGACAACATTTTAAATTAATTGATTTCTAAAATTATTTGCGGTTTCTCAAAATGCATAATGTGCTGAAAGTGTGAATAAATCTTAACTATGCTCGACGTTATTAAATTACAGAGGTCTATAGATTTTTATTTAGTAGAAAGGTTTTATATTAAAGAATATATTATTACAGAAATTATGTAATTAATTTTAGCTTACAGATTAAACATGCTATCTAAATTACAATAAAAACAGCATTCACATGTTTACAATAGTTGCAAAAAGGAAAAAAGTAAAAGTAAGTTAAACAGACAATAAAGAAAGTTAAGAAATATGGGTAATTAAATAGTACAAGAAGATAGGTAACTTATAAATAAAACATGCAGAAGATTATAAGAAAAAATAAACAAAAAACCAATAGATAAACTTAATTCTAAAATGAAACAACCCCTTAATTTATCTTATACAACCAATACTATGAAAAGATTTTTAATGAGTTAGAGTTAAAATAGAAACCTTTTTTAAGAGAAAATCAAATAAGAATATAGATTTAATATAATATTAAGGTTCAGAAGACAATATGAAAACCACTACTTTAAGAATAACTAGAGAAAGAGCTATAGCATTATAAATTAAGCTTAGAAATAAAGTACCAACAAACTTAAAAATTAACAGCTAAACTTAGCCTTTATATACAAATGTTTTTAATCAACATAAACCATAAATTTGGTCCCAACATTAAAAACCATCTAAATCATAATTAGTCGCTCCATGTAAAATACGGTATTCAGCTGAATCCGGTAAGACTGGTAGCCGACCCCAACATAGTTGGGAAAAGGCTCGGGAATGATGATGATTATAAAACATCTAAATTGTATTCTTTCAACGAAAGAAATTAAAATGTCAAAACCTGTCATTAGAATTAAAATAACAAAGTCGAGAAAGTAATTGAAAGTATAAAAAGTTAATTAGGGGTGAAATATTTTTTATAGGCTATAAACTTTATGTACCGTGAAAATTAAAATAATTCAACGGCTCAAACAGTTTTGTTTTAAACGTACATTTTGTATGATTATAATTATCTTTGTGATTGTAAAGATTGTGAAATGCCCAGTGATGCAGCTGTGGGCAAAGCTGTGTAAAGAAGAGAGTGAAAGTGTCAAGAAGAAAAAGAAGGAAATAGCGTAACGTAAGTGCCGCTTGGAAGGGATGTTGTAAAAAAAAATGGTCTGAATTCCAATAATATCGGGTGAAAATCGGATATTGGTGACGAATATAAGATCAAAAGAAAAATAGAAACATTGCAATGTTTGGACATAATTATGCAGATAAGATTATGGATGCCTTTTAAAGGATGGAATAGGAAGCACTTCATAATAATATGATAGAAAATCTTAGAAGATCAAAAATCATCACCAGACCAGAGTATTTGAAAATTCAGTCTAAGCACTTAGATAATCGAAAACCAGGGTTTCAGTTTTTATTTATATTACCTTTACATAAAGTCATTATAGGTCCAAAAAGAAAAGATTTCCTATTAATAAAGAAAAAAGCAAGATTAGAAGATTTAGAAGATGGCTCAAATCTTCAAGCTCAGAAGAAGTAAAGAGTATTGTATCGCTTGTATTTGATGCAAAGCTAGTTAGCCCAACTGAGGTATTGTCCAAGCAAGGGCTTTGTGAGTTCATAGTGTTACGTGGTTAGGCATAGTTACTTATTTATCATGAATAAGAAACAGATAATGTTGTCTGGACTATATACTTGTCAATGTGGAATAGTGTTTTTGGTAGGGTCAATAAATAAACCATCTAAAAATAGAGACCATATTCCCAAAATTAGTCTCCAACTGCAAAGGTTTTGGAGACTCGATAAGGGTCTCTTTAACTGTTTTTTTTTTCTCAAACTAATAGAAAACCGGGTGTGCAAGTCGGACTCGCGTATGTAGAGTTCCATACTATCATAAAAAATATGATAAGAAGGGTGACCATTTATAACATACCGTGACCCCTCCGTGTTTCGGAAAGCACGTTAAACAGTAGGTCCCGGCTGTCATACATAGATCTTTGACAGTCGTTAAGTCAATTCTGACAACCAGTCTTACTTGCATATTTTTTTTTACCATTAGCAACAAGGATACGGAGAAGCATATAGTCAAGACTTAAGTAATTACTCATGATTAAATCTGTAACACCCAAAGAGTTTGCATTAAAAGGGTTCATCTGTTCGTGTACGTACCAGTCTTGCGTTTTCTTGGTTCTGTAAAACATATGACAATTAATCTAAATACATGAACATATTTACCAAAAATATAAGTTATTTACAAATAGAATACATTAAGGCCGCGTACAAGGAATGCTTGCAGTTCGACTAAACAAAAGGCGAGCGGGATGCGCACGTGGCGCGCGAGAGCGGTCGACAGATCGCGCAGCGCCTTGATTCAGCTTTTTTATATGCATGTCAGTGGTCGGTCAGTGTACTTGTTGTACTATTGTGCCTAATTTTCGTTTTCAGATAAGCCTATAATAAAATCTCATTGAAATCTCGAGAATAACCAATGAATGATCGTAATGACAGTTAGCAGAATGCCTGCCATGAATTGCCGTAAAATTTAAATTACCAAATTAAGCGGTTCGTTCTGTCAAGTCGTTCAAGCACCTCTTAAATAGTTGAATCAAGGCACTGTCCGTTGTTGGGGATCACTGACTGTGAGAGCAGTTCGTGTATGCGGCCTATACCTAAAGACTGACCAGAAAAAACATAGGCAGAGAGATTGGGAACTTAAAGAAAACAAACTCTTCTAAGAAGTCAGTATTTTTTAATCTAATTGCTCTTCTTTTAATTACAATGCATCAACGTGCATCTCTGTCTACATATTTTTCTGATCTTCATATCTACACTTTAACTTACAAATTAATTAAAAACTAAAAGCAGATGTTTAACAGCATACTAAAACTATGAGAATATGTACAATACAGATAGATTTATTTACATAATACCTATATTTGTTTGTGTGTGTGAGTATCCAACATTATTTTTTTAACAAAGTATTTTTTCGCCGAACTTAATATTTTTGAAATGTCTAATTAATTGATCGCTAGTGGGTCGATGCAAATTAGTTTTACACTTCCAACATGGAAGTGTAAAATAATTAGCAAATATTAAATAAAAAATGTGTTTTTTAATCGGTTGTGTATGCAAATCGGATTATCGAATTAAATATTTTGAACAGGATAATTATGTGTTTTGCGCTCCAAGATTTAAATTTAAATTTATTATCCTCATTTCACTTAGAGTTCAAATATAGACAAGGAAAGAATGTAAAAATTGGTTTAGTTATACCATTTTAACTCGCGAACGGGTGGCTTGATTTTCATGAACTTTGATTCATTGAAATGTTCTCCACACCGAATAACATGTCTTACGGGAATAGGCACTACTTACCTTTCAAAACCACCGGTCATATGAATAAATAGCAAAATTATTTCTTAAAGGTTTTACAATCACAAAAAACACAGAGGCTTGAAAGAAGAAAGTAGAGGTCATTGCCCAGCAGTGGGATCTACCGTAGGCTAATAAAAAAAGGATTTATGAACCTTACCCTGTGACGGAAATTAGACTTATAAAAATTGAATGACTAATTTTACCTTCAGGAATTTAAACTGACTCATAATATTATTATTATGGGATCAAAGAGTTTGGTACTTTCTTAATTATTCTAAGACATCTGACAAACGGTGAAGGAAAACATCGCGAGGAAACCTGGATTCCATAATTTGGGATCTGAAATCGCCAATCCGTAGAGAGCAAGCGTGGTGATCAATGCTCATGCCTTCTCTATATGGGAAGAGGCCTGTGCCCAGAAGTGGGACGTTTATGGGCTGGATTATTAAAGAGTTTTGATGTCGACAATGATGAATCGTATCTAAAACATGACGTTACTTTTCTTTATCAGCGTTGTCACGACCAATTAAGTTATTTTAAACAATAAGAAGTATTGTATTACGCAAGCTGTCTGCAGTTTTTGCGATGGCAACTCCATCACAATTGAGTTGCAATTCACGCGATTGTTATATAATGGACCCCAAAACTCTGACATTGTTTACATACCGTGTGAAGGGTTTGGTTGAAGTATTCTTTAAGATATAATACCTATAGAGGTAGGATACTGTATTCAATATTGTATACCTAACCTAGATGCAAAGAGAACTATAAACAGACTTGGGAAAGCCTTTGCCTAGCAGTGGGAGAAATTAGACTAATAAAAAAACTTTTTTTGTTTGTGTTTTCTTTTACGGTATCTGTTTTAGTGTCATTTCATTCGGTTTGGTAATAGAAACCTATTAAGGTTATACAAGGTGTTAATGAAAGGGTATATTCATCCAAAAGGAGTAAAAGTTACATCTGGTAAATAGTCAGTTTACAAAATTTCAGCTCAATATATTAGAATTGAAATCAAATTCTTCGCATCAATTATATTATTCGACACCAAATACCATAAGAGGTCACCGAAATACATTCAGCATTTGGATAATGATTTTCGATCTAATATTATGTAAGTAGTATCCCACTGCAGAGCAAAAGCCTCTATTCCCCCCCACTTATCCGTGTCGAATAATTGATGAAAAAAATACTAACCAACTTTGACCGCAGGCTTTTTATTCTTGAACTACAGAACCTTGACAACGAAAACTACTACTAAACTAAACTTCAACTATAAGATTATATCAACATAGGTAAAGTCGCGGACATGAGTAGAGTTTTAATATAAATACTTACGGAAACGAGATGAGGTCTCGGCGGCGCCGGCGCACGCGACGAGCGCGCATATCGCCACCACAGCGCAAACGCGCACCATCTGTAAATAATGAGAGGAAACCAATTAATTATATTTAAAAATGTTCCAAAATAGAAAGCTATAAGCTTCATTGGCTTCTAATAGAAAAGATAAACAGTCTGAAAGGTTGAAATATGTTTAGTACGTCTGTAAATAAAAAGAGTTTGGACGTTTCGAAAAAAATAGTGACGCTACGTGAAATTTAAATATATGTGTCGTCGTGAAATTTTGATCACGAAAGAAAAAATGCACAGTGCATAATATTATTTACTTTCCTAAGAGATTGCCATTGAAAGAAATGACATCTACCCCCATCAGTGTACACTCTATTACCTACTTATCATAAAAAAACGAATTGAAGAAATCGCGACATGTGATAAACTGTATGAACCAAAATAACGTCTAATGACTAGTGCTCTAAATTCCAAAATAATTACAGTTATTTAAGTTAAATAATTCTCAAACATTGCTAAATAATTAACATCATAATCAACAAACACAATACTTTTTATTTCACATTAATTAAATAACAAAAAAAAAGTTATTCAACTGACATAATTTTAGAAAAATATCTCAAAATTAAATCGTAATAAGTAAAACAAGTCAAGGTTTAATTACCATAAAGACTAGATCAGGCTATTGTTTGATAAGACTGGGAATCGAACCCGGTACCCACAATGCACAATTACTTAAGGTGTAACGTGAGACGTTTGCGAAATATGCTAGATTTGAGTCCTAGATTTAGAATAGATCTAGAATATGAATAGTATTTTAAAAAATATAGCCTTATTATGTTATTATACATTGTTTTAAATGACACACATTCTTGTATGAGATTTTTAAAGTACTAGTTTTTAAACCAGTTCATTCATAGTGTATTCTTTCGAAAAATGCACTAAATTAAAAAAATCTTTTTTATAGTTTATTTGTCATAAACATATTCTGACCTCCATTGTAGACCTGCCTAATAATATTTTTCCACAATATCTTCCATTCATTCCAAATAAAATAAAAAATAAAATAAAAATAGTAGGTCCTTAACAGATCACTTTTCTTAATACATAAGTAATATATGATTTTTTTGTTTGAGAATTTGCAGTTAGCCTGAGCGCAGGCTTTGACTGCTTCACCGGACTTTTGGCGAGGACTAAGGAGCACTAAGGGCACCCCCTGCGGGGTTCGGACCTCGACTTAGTGCGTTGCTAACAATCTTAATAAGGCAAAACAACAAGGGATGGCTGGATCTAAGTTTTTAATTATTTAGGGACATATTAAATGATTAATTAACACTCGACTACTAAAAAGGAGTTTTAAATCTAAATTATAATTCAAATGTCGTTGGTATAATCTTATGACATTTCTATATTTACATTTCCTACACTCACGTAACAGAGTTATAACTAACACATTATAAAAGCAAATAAAGTCTAGATCGTTTTATAGCCTAGGCATAAACTCTGGGTGATGCAACTTAGGTTTCTGTAGATACTGTATGTAAGACCTAGATGAATACAACGGTATATGGGATAGCCGAGAGATAAATCGTTTGATGGGTTATAAATACTTAATTACTCAGACGTTTGGACGACTCTACTCGTGATCAGAGGGCTGGTTTATTCCTTGCACAGAGAATCGGCATAGCCATTCAACGTGGCAATGCTGCCAGCCTTCTGGAGCCCAAGTCTGCTATTGACAATTGCTTCAATCGTCCGAGTGGGTGGCGTCAGTACACAGTATACAGACAGTAAAACGTTAAAATAACGTTTTGACATTTAGTAGAATGCCAATTATCCTAAAATGGACCTACTGACGCCACCCACTCAGACGATTGAAGCAATTGTCAATAGCAGACTCGGGCCCCTGGAACGTTGCCCGCCATTGACAAGGATGACGATAAGTTTTTTGATGTGTGTTAGTTACTTCTTAGTTAGTGATGTATATGAAATGGACAATGTAGGAGTTTTCTACAATGAACCGTCCGAGAATCAAACCTAAGACCTCGCAGGAAGCACCTTGAAAATAAGTGTATACGCCACAAAGGTGCTACCTACTTAATTTGGGTCTAGAGTATTTGATGTTATCCACATTTATTTATTTATCAAAAATTATACAGAATATCCAATCAGTGTAAGTTCACCTTCTGTTTATTATCTGCAGCATGTTATGCATAAAAAATTACTCTCATATGTATATTTTTAAACCCGGATGAGTAAGACAAATACCTCAATAAGTAGGGTTAAATATTTTAGTTTTTACGCCTGAGAACTATGTAAGTAGAAAACTATTGTTTTCGTTACCTGTTGACCTCTGACGTAATAATATCAAAGTTCAGAGGAAGCAGACGAGCGGTTGAAATTAACCGGTTTTTATGCTACATTAATTCATGAACATATTTAGGCCTACGTTAAACTGTAGGACCCGGCTGTCATACGATGATCAACGTCAACTCTGACAAGCAGCCTTACTTTGGGGTACCGTGTTACCCAGTAAAATGAGTTGTGGAGGTCAGATGGGCAGTCGCTCTATGTAAAATACAGTATTAAGCTGAATCCGGTGAGACCGGAAGCCGACCCCAACATAGTTGAGAAAAGGCTCGGTAGGTGAAAAAATGTAAATACTAGACCCACTCAAATATATTTCGTGGGGCCTGTTGGTCTAGCGGTTAGTGACCCTGACTGCTATACCGGAGGTCGTGGTTTCGATTCCCACTCAGGACAAATGTTTGTGTGATGAGCACGATGATTTGTTCTGGTCTGGGTGTAATTTATCTATGTGTGTATTTAGAAATAAATAAGTATGTTGATCAGTTGTCTGGTTACCATAACACAAGCTCTGCTTAGCTTGGGATCAGATAACCGTGTGTGAGAGATGTCCCGGAATTTACCCGTAGATTAAAATTAGTAGAGTTTTTCTTATCCTTAGTGTAATTTTGCACATTTTATTTTATCTAGAACGGCCTTTAACTTTAGTATTGGATATGAAAGACACGGTAATGATTCAATTGTAATTAAAATCATGTAGAAATAGAAAATTTGCCAACACCGATTACTCAATACATTTTACACTCTTTTGAATCGTAAATTTTATGGTAAACTAAAAACTAATTATGAGCCATAAATTAAAGTTTTAAAATGTCAATTGCATTAACATACAAATTAGGTTAATATACGGAACATTACAGGTTTCTCACGCGCGTGGTTTTCACACGTATACCCATTGTTCTGAGAATTGATCTTATTAGCGCGATCAATCATGTTGGTACATTTAACGACCGTGTCTTAGACCGATTGATATCTTAACCTACATTTTGTTTTAAACCTCTATTTATTTAAAACTCTTATTTAAGTACTGGGATTTGTAGGCGGAAAAGTTCTTGTTTATATGGACAAAATAATATATCTAAGTTTTAAATCTTCTCTGACTGTTCCATCGAAATTCTTTTGGAAAAAACATAAGAGCCTCCCGAAAAAGCAGTAGAATAAAAATACACTATTGATTTAGTTATTTATTTATGTGTATAATACTAAAGCGCGTTTTTCGGTATGCCAGTCTAGATTATAATTTAAATGGATTTTTTATAAGAAGTATACATTACATTAAGATTGATCACTTTTACGATACGTTGTCTCATGTCTAGATCCAATGTTGCTTTTCTCTATCTTATCTCTTTTACTTTACACACTGATTGTCACTTATAGTAAAAAACTCATTTTAAAAATAACCAATAAATACCATACTACTTTCAACACTCAGTCGTAGAACTTATTAGGGTTATTTTTTGACACTTTTGCTACTATACGGAATGCGAATATGGAGCTCCCAACTAAACCATGCCCCATTTGTTAAATTGCCCAACGTGTCCGTACATCAGCATTTTGGATGACTTAAAGCACGCGAACTTTTCTGCAATTAATGTCGCAACTTACTGGGCCAATAACAACTTTAAGATTACTTTAATAATACAACTTTAATACAATTTTAAGTTCAATCTACCACCAACACGAAAAGAAGAAGCGTTTAAAAACCGCTGAGAAACCGCTCGTCTGTCCCAAAACATACAATCTTACATAAACTGTGTACGCTTAAGATCAGTAAGTGTTACGTTTACATAACAGTCAACAGTGCGTTGTCATATTATGACTTCTGACCTCATAAGTCTTAACGTTTAGAAAGGAAACTCTTTTCCTATCAGATGAACACTTACTTCCATATTCCGAATCGGACTTTAAGATTAGAGGTTAGATAACTTTTAGATTTTAATTTGTTTGTTTGATTTTGTTGTGTAATTAGGAGAATGTAGGAAAGGTATTTAGTGGATCTGTCTGTTAATGTTTTAACCATCGTTAAATGTTTTAAATCGTTAGTAGTTTTAAATTGATGAAGGAGTTCTGAATTATTATTTTTTGGATGTTGTTTTTTGTACGGTATGGAACCCGGAAATACAGTTTAAATAATATTTTTGCTGGCAAATTAAAGGTCCAATAGATGGGTTGTTTAAATTATATTTATTAGTTCACAACTGTATGGCACTACCACATTGATCAATAAATTATGTGGGATTATTGATAATTATCTTCATATTGGGGGAGGCCTTTGCCCAGCAGTGGGACAAAAGGCTATAAAAAAGATGGTGTTACACCTTCGGTAACGTTTTGGAAACGCTTTCGTTGCCGCTATAAACCAAAAAGGAAATTATACTACATAACACGCTACATATCTGAGTATAATGTTATAAATCCATTCAGATATAACACAGTCACATTCAAAGAAAGTGCATATAATGAGAATGCACTTTCAAGATCGTGACAGCGACTGTATTGCAAACAGACAAGGCCTTAGGATATAGACATAACATAATACATGTTTGCTAAGACCCACGACTTCATTAACATTGACATAAAATTTTATATAAACAAAGTCTGTAAAAGTGATGACCGAATTTTCAAAAAGCGTTTCTTTGAATCAAGGACTTAAAAAAATACCACCGTACTATAATTTATTAATTTATGTGTGCGGGGGTTTATTCAAAAAGTTCAAAGGCATACACACAAAACTCGAAAAATAAATAATAAATAAATGCGAAGAAGATCACATACATTGCTCTAAACCCAAAGTATAAGTAGCTCAAGAACTTGAGTTATGGAATTCAGAAACAACAAAGGTACCGCAAACACTCAGACCCGAGGCAATCTCGAAAATTTCGTTTCTACACTGACCCGTCCGGGGATCGAACCCAATCAGAGCTAGCGACACCTTGAAAACCGGTGCGTACGCCACTCGACCACGAAGGTCCAGAATAAACCAACCATTTGTGAATCACACAAATATTTGTCCCATCCGGGGATCAAACCCAGCTCTTTGCTTACAATGGTAATTGTCGTGACTTATTCAAATGTCCGCATAGTCAAACTATAGCTATTTGACCTTATTTGAACTTCGTAAGGTCTCGAAGAAAGTTTCCCAAGGCATGGCACTTAAAGTACCTAAAAGTAATATTTCAAACAGTATGGTGGCACTTTCCCTACCATAAACGTCACAGTTCCAGGGTACCTAGGTCTCGTGAGAGACTTTGGATAACATCTTGAACAGAGGTTGTCAAACTTTTGATTATTCAGGATTTTTTTACTGCGACTAATTACTTAATACTTAATAAAATTTCGATTAGAGGTACCTCACTTTATAGTTTGACATATATCGACATTATATTAACAGAGACAATAAAATTATCCATTGAGTTTTTTTCATCTACTAGATAGTAGATGAAAAAAAAAATGAATTAGTAGATACTAATAGTCACTGTAGGTGTCGATGTCACTGCACTTGTAGATGGGTACGTATTTTTTTCTACATAAAATTACCTACACTTTACTCATAGTGGAAAAAATCTGTTTCTCAATATTCTTATTCTATCATCCTATGGATATGTCAAAAATATCCGAACATTTATACAGATCGGACTTCAACATTCATTTTGAAACTACCCCACTTCGCAAAAGCTAGGCGTAGCTAGGTGACAGGCGTGTTACCCACATAGAAAATGTTTAGAGCCGCTGGCGTAATACAAATGCTAACAAGACGTGTAAACCATTTAGTCGCCCTCACTAACGAGCACGAAGCTCTGAAACACGTTTATGGATCTTCGTTATAATCAAAATAAAGTTAAAGATATTTAGAATTATTTTACAGCAAAAGATAAAAGATTGACACTTGATGTGCGACTGTGTAGTATAATAATAATATTTATACAAAATAATAATTTTTACTTTTAACGCTCTGTTGGAATTACTTTCGCTGATTGACCTGTTGGTCAAGTGGTTACTGACCCCGAGTGCAAAATTAAAGGTAGTAAGTTCGATTCGTACCAAGAATAAATATTAGTATGATGAGCATTATGCTTTTTTCTTTATCTTGTAACTCAGCTATGTTATATTATGTGTACTTAGAGGTATGTAAGTATGTGTATCAGTTGTCTGGTTGTTATAACATAGACTCTGCAAAATTTAGTATCAGTTGATCGACTGTGACTTGTTCCAAGATACTATTACTATTTCAGATCCAAGTAAACTCTATATCTTGTTGCAAATAATCATCATTATAAGTAAAAATAAAAATATGTTCAAAATAAATAAGTGAAGTAACTTCACCCCACCGAATGAACCTGTCAGCACTGCAACAAGCAACCACAAATATCGATATAGCTCAACAATAACATCACCGAGTATCGATCGTCGTAACTCATCGATAAGATAGCGGGTTGTCAATCGATATAATACGAAAATCTTCCGGTTGGCCAACCGTGCGGTTTGTATTCAAGATGAACACGTTATGTAATAAAGATTTTTTTTTTTGTTATGAAATATATTGTAATTTTGTTTAGTCATTGTGATTAGAACTCGTAGATAGCTAGTTAAACGGTTGAATGAGTTTTATTTGATAACATAATAATTTAAAGAAGCTTATAAACTGCTTATGTAAGTATAAAGAGAAATGTTTTTTATTGTTTCTTTTATAAAGAACATAGGGTGTTGTAGTTTTGCAGAATAACTAAAGTAATATATTTTTAAACCATTTAGTAACTATAAAAAAGACAGAAACTAACTTCTTCTGCCTTTCTTTTTAGCCGACGTTTAAATTAAAAGGTTATGGTTGTCACAACGAATCTCTTTGCATTTTTGCAACGTAAAAATAAGTATTTTAAAACCTACCACAGAGACAATCACATACAAACATAAAATCAATTTTTTGTTTACAATTAAAAGTAATTAATAATTATAATTCTAAATTAAAAAGATATGATTTATGTTCTATGAGCTATGTTCTCTGCCTACCCCAGCATGAAAACCAGCGATATACCAAACATGACCCAAACTCTCTCTTTTTTAATCATAATTACATTGCAAGCATTAAATAGTAAAGGACTTCCATAATGTATGGCGAACAGATTAAAATGCAAATGTATGCTAATATCGTCTGCGTGTAGTTCCGATGGATTTTGTACTATAACGCCTGCCCGCGACTTTGCTTGCATTCACATACATTATTCTACTACCATATGTTTGAAAACATGGTAAAAATATAATGTTTTCGTGACTGAATTTTGCCCAACTAGAAAAAGAGGGGGTTCTCAAATTCGTCTGTGCTTTTTTTTACGAAAACTCAGTGACTATTTTTAGTCTGACCCGGTATTCAAACTCGAGACTTTGTGCCCTAGACAATCGAGGCAATCAAATTCGCAAAAAAACTAAAAAGTAAATAAATACATACGAACAAAATAACTGACTTTGTTTATTTTTTGCATATAAATGAAGTATTTAAATTATATTTACTGAATGAGATATATTTAATTTCCATAATTCATGCAGCGTTAGATGTATGTTTAACTATGCAACTTATACAGCGAACTGTTTTAATTGAACTTTTCTATGATAATGAACTTATGATAAATTACAAATTAAATCATTTCTCTAACTTCCGTATTAGATAAATCTATGATAATAAAAAAATTAAAGACACTGATTAATTTTTAGGCAGTTATTAATTACAACTGTCTTTCACAGCACAATTTTGTATTACCGCCGAAGATGTAATATAATAATAATTCCAGCCTATAAACGTCCCACTGCTGGGCACGGGCCTCTTCCCATATAGAGAAGGCACGAGCATTGATCACCACACTTGCTCATTTGCGGATTGGCGATTTCAGATCCCAGTTTTTTAACATAAGCTTCTTTTTAAATTCCATTATATGCGGTCTTATAAATCAGTCTCATCCATCAAAACTTTGTAATGCATAACTATAATCCAACAATATCATCTATTTCATGTAATATCAAAAGCCGAAAAAAAGCAGGCAAACTATTCTTTAACCAAGTGCCAAGATGTGGTCTCTACCTACCTCTACAAGGGAAAGAGGCGTGATGATATGTATATGTATGTATGTTACATCCCATTATCTAGTACTGTAAACAGAAAACTAACTTAGGCATACAGTGCAATATATCTAATACTAACAAGTAAAAATTAAATGCATAGAAATCAGCTTATGAAATACCCGTCTTGTCTAAAACAAGGACGATGTTAGTGCACTCTGCACTGTCTAATATTGACGCATTGCCTAATGTATGAGGATGACATTATGTGTGTTTACTGTTTGTTTTGAAACCGCTGTTAATTTGAGAAGGATTATTGCTTGTATACACATCTTGCGTACTCTGAAGATTGGATAGGAGTACCTGTAAGAACTTGCATAGCTTCCACATGCTCTTTATAAAATGACAATGGTTTTAAGAGGTGTATAACGTATGAAGGTCATGACGTACAAAGAGGATCATGAATTGGCACAGGAGAGACATAAATGGAAAGAGCTGCACCGACAAGAGCATGGCTCTTATATTGATGAATGTATGAACCTCTGATATCCATTTGGTAAATTACAGAGAAATGAAAAACAAAAGCACTGTTTATCATCTATAATATTTAGTTAGAGATAAATGATTTAAATTTTTGCGTTTTACAAATGCTTCTTCAACAAGTTGGCTTTAGTGCATCGATTTCAGAAATGATGTTTTAATCGTCGTTATTATTTGGAATTCCGAAAATTACTCATCAATTCATTTTTTCCCTAATCATAGATATTTGTATTATAAACCTAATCTTAACCTGTCTCGCAAGCAGACAGAATAGTTAAACAATTGGAATGTACCACAAGTGACTCATTGGACATTGAAAGGGTTAAGGTTACATTACTTTGTATTATACGTTTCACAAAAAATATTAAAAATTACACTACATATCGTTCATTCCGAATGAACTCGTGGTTTCGGAATACTTCACAATTTTAATGTGTTTTGGTCAAAAATATTTAAACTTGCAATCATAACCACACAACTTACAAAGGCCACTACGTAACAGTATCTAATTCTAAAATTAATAAAACATTTGTCACTGCTAACGCCTTTCATGTTTATAATAAAATTCTAAAGGTCATCCAATGGCGTAATATTTCGACACATCACATCTACGCATTGATGACTTGACATTTTAATGATTCGTTCTTGTCTACAAGTACTTCTAAAGACACAGTTACATCTTCAACCGACTTTACAATAAGAGGTTCTCTTCAAAAATAAGAAAGTTAATAATTCTAAGAAAATAGTGTTCTAGTCGATTTAACTCTGTCGACATTTAAAGAATTTATGATTATGATTTGAAGTTATGGATTATAAATTAATTTGAAATATGAACTTTTATTTATTTGCTTTCTGAGATTAACACAAATAGACATTTAAATAAATCTACTTTTTATGGATAGTATCAGGGTTTTACTTTAATTCAAATTTAACTCTTATTATTATTTATTCAGTTGAAGGAGGTGCCCATTTTTTTATTAGAAAGGCACACTTCAGTTTCACAATATTTTCAATAAGCCTTTTGATGCCTAATGCCTACTTCACTGCAATGCCGCAAACATTTTCACATGCCTACTTTATTACAAAATTCTGTCAAAAGATTCGAACAGTTTTAAGATTAATGATCAATTTCAAAGAATAAATTATTAATGATCATTGTGATCGACTCCCACGCATACGAAACAGTTTATGCAAAGTGTTACCATTGTCTTCTCTTTAATTTCTTTAACACGGTGATATTTAATATCTCTTAAAGTTACAATCTATTAATTCCTACCACCGCGCGCTGGTTATAATTTTGTATGTCGGGTTGCGGCGCTCCCTCAAAAGTTTTTCTGCTGAGATTCAACAGGCCTACTCAGATTCTAGTTCTCCTTAACTGGTTTCTTGTAAAAGCCAGTCTAGTAAATAGTTGGCTTTAGTTTACACAATATTAGTCATATACAATAATCTGACCAACCTGTAACTCTTTTCCAAAGTGACTTTGAAACCTTGTTTAGTACAAACAGAATATAAGTATGCTTATTGCACGCATTTTTATTGGCTCATGATGAAGCAATATGCAAAGGATAGGCAGTAAGTATCATCATTTTTATTTACTTCTACTTCAATCTTATATTTCATAACATCACCAGTGGCACGCTACTCATCTAAATCTCTGACCCGCAAACAATCTGTTCAAATAGGCACTCGGAAAGGCAACGCGGAACATTGCCTATTTATGTAAGTATTGTGTAATTGTGTGCCTACACGTATGTGAAAATATACAAAGTTGCTTAGCAATGGTTACCAGCATGTCAATAAGTTATAGAGAGATTCGTTTAGGACTATAGAAAGTTTTTTAAGAAGGTATTAAGATGTATTGGTGTAACAGATTTGCTTCTAAATAAATTAAGAAAAAAACGGACGGAAGAAAACGGACACTGCTAACCAGGGAAATTACATATATTGATATAATACTAAATAATAGATAAAGAAATGCGGACAACATCACACACATTGCTCTGAACCCAAAGTAAGTAACTAAAGCACTTGTGTTATGGAATTCAGAAACAACGACAGTACCACAAACACCCAGACCCGAGGCAACATAGAAAGATTGGTTTCTACATTGACCCGTCCGGGGATCGACCCCGGGACCTCAGAGCTAGGGACACCTTAAAACCGGTGCGTACGCCACTCGATCACGGAGGTCAAGTGGTCGAGCACACGTTAACCCTCAACGCAAAAAAGGGATGTTACAAGTTTGGATTCCAAAAATTGTGATCTGAAATCGCCAATCCGCAGAGAGCAAGCGTGGTGATCAATGCTCATGCTTTCTCTATATGGGAAGAGGCCTGTGCCCAGCAGTGGGACGTTTATAGCCTGGATTATTTATAAATTTGACTTGTCCGTCTGTCCGTGTATTCGTGTGTTTGTCTACGACATAGTAGCTGCTAAACAATGGGTCGATTATGTTGCAGGTTTTTGTTTGAAGTGATGGTTCTAAGATTATAATTTATGACCATTTGTTGCTCATTTTGGAATTTAGCAGTCATTAAAAATTTGTTGTATTTTCAATTCAATGTTATCTTTTACTCAAAGTGTTGCAAATGAGGATAATATAGTAATTTGCTTCAGTTCTATAGTTACGACGGCCCATTTTATGTGTGATTTTTTTACTGCATTTCCTTTTACGTAAAAAATAACTAAATTGCTGATTTAGTTTTTACTTGCACATAAAAATGTAAGCGATGCAGCATTGGCACTAAAACAAAATCCATTTTTTTTTGGTAAAGATGTTTGCAGTTAGCCTGTGCGCAGGCTTTGACAGCTTCACCGGACTTTAAAACAAAATCCCTATTTGCATATCTTTGTGCATTTTTATTGTTTTGATAAAGCAAAAAATACATATCTAATTATTTAACTAATGGATTAAACAGATTTTGTCTTTCTGCACCCTTTCAACTTTATCATTTACTAATATGATCTACCTATAGCCATCTTATAGCGTATTCGATCATTTTCGTCCAAAAACACAAACCAGTGACAAATTATCTTGTAACTTTTTACCAGCAAAGTCATTAATACAGAGAGATATGACATTTATTGGTATCGTGAAACAATCGTGGGATATAACTGTTCTTGTGCAGATATCATCGCTGTCGTAAGGAACGCTATGTAGGTAAATTGTTGGTAAATAGGGTTGCAGTGCGCACGCGAAGATAATTGTAATTGTGGGTATTCAAATTTGAGATTGAGTTTTTGTGGGTTCAAATATGAAAGATAGATGAATAGATTGGAGTGTATCTGGAATAAATAGGTTCAAAAGCATAGACAGAGTCGTTTCTAAAAATTGGATGAAATAATGAATAAAATAATAAAATGTTCATCACATAATATTATACAGTTAGTATTTAGGTTCTTACATAGAGACTTGTATCTGTGATAGGTTAAACTTGAGTTACAGATGTACCATCCTAAAGATTTATAGGTAATTCATTTTGTATTGAAAATTATTTAAACTATTCCAAGAAGCTTCTTACATATTTGCCAAGAAAAGTACTTGAAGCCGTTCATCTCGATTGTCATATTTAAATGCGGAAATCGTTATGTGATTACAATTCTATCAATCCATAAGTAAAATAAAAAAAATAATACAAACATCTGAAATGAGAAGCTCATCCTTTTTTAGAAGTCGGTTAAAAAGACTGTCTTTAATGCTTCTATATCTCAATCAGACTGGACATGGGACACTGTGTCACCCAATACAATGGGTGCTGGAGGTCAGATAGGCAGTCGCTCCATGTTAAATACGGTATTCAGCTGAAACCGGTAAGACTGGAAGCCGACCCCAAGGTAGCTAGGGAAAAGGTTACGCAGATAGTCTTTCTATATATATAACGGGCCTGTTGGTCTAGTGGTTAGTGACCCTGACTGCTATACCGGAGGTCGTAGGTTCGATTCCCACCCAGGACAAATGTTTGTGTGATGAGCACGATCATTTGTCCTGCGTCTGGGTGTAATTTATCTATATATGTATATATTTACAAATATATAAGTATGTTTATCAGTTGTCTGGTTACCATAACACAAGCTCTGCTTAGCTTGGGATCAGACAACCTTGTGTGGGATGTCCCGGAATATTATTATTATATATATTATTATATCTCCATGCATAATTCGGCACTTATTCATAAGTCCAGTAGTTTATACAAAGTGCTAATGTAGTTGTAAATGGGCCTCATCATCTCAATCATGTACCCGAGGTATGCATGCTCGCCTCAGGCGCATGTTAATGTCAAGCGAAAGTGTTCGCTAAACTGCTGAACTGATTTTGATGGATCTAATAAAATTTTAGTTTAGGATAAAATAAAATTTAATCTAGATTTTATTGTATGTAAGAATTATGCGATAGCAAAATGTGATTTGTTACACAATGCAATATTTTAATGGATTATTTTCTTGGAGAAAGTTTTTCATATATGACCAAACATGACCAAAGCACCCTGTTTTCTTGGTACCTCTAATATAAAACAGAAGTTATATCAAAATTAATCATCATCAAAAATAACATAACATTCCATCACGCCTGTATCCCTGAAGGGTTAAGCAGAGGTGTACCAATTAAAAATAACCATGATTAAACTGCTTTACCCATAACACAATGATTAACATGTAGACAACATAATAAGTTTAAGATGATCACAGATAAAGTCATGTTAGTATTATCTGTATGAGAAACTGACCATATTTACGGTAATATGGCCACTGGCACTATAGTTATGATGCAAACAATGTCAGATTTATGAGGTCAATGGTTTTATGTAGACTATGACGTTGAATGAGTTATTTTTAAAGTATAGAACAATTATTAACTTGAATAAGAATAAGTAACGGATGGCGAAGAAATTCAAAAGCCGATTCTGGGCACGTTTCCCGCCATTGACAAGGATGACGATGAGTTTTTCGAGGAGTGTTAGTTTTATTTATTTATATCTGATTTAATTTTAGTTTTAATTTAATTAAATTTAATTAAGTGTTATAAATGTTTTGTTTTAGTATAGTTATAAGTGTGTTGTATTAGATTTAAGTATTGAATTATAAATATTTAAAAAATAATTTAAAGCCGATTTCAAAGTTAGGTACTAATAATCATTCAGTTTCAAAATTAGAAGAGAATCAATGTAATACTTGAAAAACGTAATATTATTCCCGTTTTCCCCGGGATCTCATCATCAGACCTTGATCTGATGGCCATGGAACCGACTAGAAATTATATTTTCTAAATTGATGGCAGGTGTCAGGAAATAATCAGGAAATACTAGTTTTCAGCTGAAACCGGCGAGACTGGAAACTGAACTAAACAATCAACTATAAGATATATTCAAGAAATGCCATAAGAGGAGACTGCCTCGTTAGCCTAGTCGTTCTTAGCGCGACTGCTACGCTAGAGGTCTTGGGTTCGATTCCTAAGTCGATCAAGGTGTTATTGGGTTAATTTGTGAAATTCTCAGTAGCAGGTCGGAATTTGGATTTGCGCCCGGTTAGTGGCAATAGGCTCGTCCCCTTTTACATGGGACCTAAACATACCGGCGAACCGTAGGTGTACATCGGTACACCTCTGCCTAACCCTTCGGGGAATACAGGCGCGATAGTATATGTATGTATGCCATAAGAGGAAGTAAACCATCAAGTTCGTCAAGATTATTTTTTCAAACTCTCTCCAATCACCACTTCAAGCAAACACCTCCAAATTAAACACACGCAAATCTCGGGCCGTAATTGGTGGAAATTCAACAGATCGTGCTGCAAACTGTCAATTAGCCAATCAGGAAGCGTATAACCTGAATGTTTTGACGTAACGACGGGCGCATCCTCACGATTCGTCGGTGAAATGACAAGTGATTACCATAATGAAGGGTCGTGACAGGAAAATGGACTGATTGGCCTTTGCTAGTATTGGGAATTGATTAGGGGTCTGTTATAAGAAAGAAGTGACCTAGGAAAGAAAGATTGTACTACGGAAATAGAGGGGCTTATAAATAGGAAATGATTTGGAGTTGGTTAAAAGTTTGGTGAGGAATCGTAGCTACAAAGGCTTGATTATGGCTTAAAACGCAAAATGATATGACAAAAATAATTTTTGAAATCGCGTAAAAAAAAACGTTCAACAAAAAACATACATTCAAATTAAAATACCTCTTTTGACGACGATTAAAAATTAATATTTAAAAATCCTATCCTGAAATATAAAACAATCTTTTCTTTTATTACCTGAAACGTAGTTATTTATATTGAAAACACCGACTGTTTAACAGGTAAAGAAAAATACTTGACCAAATAAATTCTAAACATGCAAATAATTTTGCCATACATTCAACTATTACCTTCAGTCTAATAGCCTCACATGAATCCACACTTTCTCACTCACCTAAACGTCAATTATCAATAAAACTAAACGTCTTCGAAGCCAACCAGTTGCCGTGAAATGTGCAAACCTGTCTAACCTTTAATATTCTAGCGAAAACGAAAGCCGTAGGTCAGGGGGCAGGGAAAGTCCTCAGGGAACGTGGGCATAGTAGACAGATGGATACGATAGGCTTGAAGAGAAATCTGTAAAAGGATGGTGCTCTTTTGCTTTTGGTTAGCTTTTTTGGATTTCGAAAAGGGTTAGGTGACGGTTTCAGTAAGTTCTATGTTCAAATAGTTATAATGTTTGTAAGGTTGTTATATTATAATGTTAAATCTATTTTACTGTTTGTGTTGCTAATTCTTGGGCCAAATTAGAAAAGTCTATATGACCCAAAATTAACTAATAGAAACTTTTAGTCCTTACTTTTTAAGGTAGAAATGCATTTATAGAGGCTACAAAATTAAAGCTTTTAGCCTAAGAAAAAATCTATAATTCTGTTAAGATGAAAAAATTGCATACATTGTTACATAATTATAAGTAAAATGTATTAGGTAAAACAAATATGTTTTAAACGTAAAAATGTATTATTGGTTGTCAGTGTTGTTAAATGCAAAATATTATTAGGCGGAGCTTCTCAATATTTTATTATATAGTTGCAGAAGTAAGGCCGCGTTCACACGGATTGCTTCAAGCTAAAATATGTTTAGGTCCCATGTTAGAGGGGGCGAGCCTATTGCCACTAACCGGGCTCAAATCCAAACTCCGACCTGCTACTGAGAATTTCATAGAAAAACCCAATAACACATTGGTCGACCTGGGAATCGAACCCAAGAACTCTAGCGTAGCAGTCGCGCTTAGCACCACTAGGCCAACGAGGCAGTCTATTTTAATGATGCAATGAAACAATATTAATTGATGTTACAATAATGAATAGGCTTAACATTTTTATGGCCGGCGTAATCATAATTACCTGCATTGATATGTATGTATGTGTGTCATTGAACTCACGGTTCTTACCTTTTATTACGAGTTATTATTGAGTAATACATAATTTTTATTGATTGAGTTTTCGTAATAGGGCTAGAATTTTCTTTTAAAATATACAGTAGTTTTGTTGATTATAATTATAGTTGTCTTGTGTAATGTAGTATTTAAATAATGGTGGTATTTTTAAAGTATTACACGCCATAACTATGTGTTGTGTTGTCTTAAAATAGATGTTTTAAAGTAACTAAATTATTATAAACATAGTTGTTAAAAATACCTCAATTTTTGTACCTAGTTGTAAGTTTATAAAATACCGTAATTTAAAGTTCATTTAAATAACGAACTTAACGCGAGGCAGCGCATTTCACCGATCCTTATTTTAGTCTGTTATTAAAATCGTGGGAGACTAAAGTCGCCGGGTAATAGAGATTTGCGTTGCATCGTGTACGAACGAGCTTAGCTTTAACTTGGGGTTAACTTTGACCTGAAAATCGACAATAAACCGAAGAGCATATATGAAGAGAATAATGACAGAGGACGAAGCGAAACAAGTGTGTAAGGATCGTAGCAAGTGGAAAGAAGTGGTCTCTGCCTACCCCTACGGGAAAGAGGCGTGATTATCTGTATGTACCTATGTATGATAATCGACCATAAGACATTATTTATTAACAGTTGATGACTATAAAACTTCACACACTATATCTAGAAAAATAATTAAACTTTAAAAGCTCAAAAATAATTTAAGTTCATTTAAAAGCTGTGAGAAAAACATTACCGTCAACAATTTACCCAGTCGAGTATTGATGCAACAACGATTGACCAATTTCAACTCTATCAGATGGTAAATAAGTCATTATTTACAATAACTCGCGCAAATGACCTACAATTACGTTACAGAAGATTGATTGTCGACTTAGATTTTAAGATGTCTGAAACAGAATTGTTACGAATGTGTAATAAAGATTGATGGTAGAGTTATCAAGGAAAAGGGTTTTGGTAATGTAACATCCGATTTGCAAATATGTTCACTATATCTATACACTGGCAAAGCAAAGTCGTGGTAATCTTGTATGTACAAATTAGGTTCGGCAACTTTCAACCTAAAATAGAGCTGAAATTGCTGTGTTGCATAAAATTAGGCGCAATTTTTACTATACCTACATTAATCAGAAGAGATTTTTCCCTGCAGCCCTGACAATACATCAGTCTAGCTTTTCACACATTACTTCATGGAATATGAACTACGATCTTTGTTCAAGGGTTAGTTCCACCTGTTTAATTTTGGACTGATTTTGTATTTTAGCAATTGGTTGACGACGGGTAATTATTTACAAATAAGGATAGAATATAGTGTGCATTTTAGTCTATGAGATGGGATTTTACTAAATAGATCGTAGGTATGTACAACAGATTAAAATTAGATTCTTGAAATGCTAATTACCAACATCTTAATTTTTTTTAAAGCGTAATTGATTTATTTTTTTCATACTGTCTTTATTCAGCCAGTAAATTAACAGTTTACGTAATAATGATATAAAAATAAAATTTTCTTCTTATAAAAATGGCTGCCAAAATATTCTGCTATAAAATCCCGAAATACGTACGGAACAAAGTCTATTGAATTAAATATAGGTGTATGTGCTATGCCATTAGATATGATCTGTGGCTCTCATGCCAATTTACACGGTAACACAATCTCGATCAGATTCCATTTATTATTGTCTTATAATTACTGTTATTAAGTAAACATTTCTGCAATATATGACAAATGTAAGCTAAAAACTTTGACGGATAGTAAAGTGAAAAAATATTATAGAAAAGTGAAATGTAAATGGTCAATCCGCTAGTTAGCATGTATGATGCTCGTGCCTTCTCTATATAAGAAGAGGCCTGTGCCCAGCTGTGGAAAACTTATAGACCAGTGATCTAAAGAGTTTGAATTCTGATGCATTATTTTACGCTATGTTTTTAGGTCTGTTAGTGTTTTATTAGTATTCCTAATGTTTTGTCCTTGTGTTTGGATTTATAAGTTTGTGCTTAATTTCCATAATACTATTTATAAAATATATACACCACTTAGGTACCTTATGTCATGTATTTTTAGTTTTTTTAGTTATTTTAGACATAAGTAATTTTAAAATAAAAAAATTAAGTAGCTTGTAAATAAAAAAATAATTGCATAAATCACAGAAATTGTTCTAAACCCAAAGTAGCCAGAGCTCTTTTGTTATGGAATTCAGATACAACGAAGGTACCACAAACACCCAGACCCGTGAACATGAAGAAGTGATTTTCTACATTGGCCCTTGGGAATTGACCCGTGGCTTGGGAATCAAACCTGAGACCTCAGAACTAGCGACTCTTTAAAAACCGTTGTGTGCGCCACTCGACCACGGAGGTCATCAATTTGGTAAGTATATTTTTTATGCATAGATAATATTTGTATCTACTTATTGGGTTAGATATTTTTAATGATATCCTATATTGTAACTTAAATTTACTTTAGAGTGTTACCAAACACTGTTTGATCACATGCATCACGCAACAATGTATGAGAAACTAGAAAAAACGCGTTGTCAGTAGTTTTTTAAGACTGTTACACTTCGACACTATGGATGGGCTAATAAATTAAATAATAATTTATTGGTTAATAATAATAATGTGCATCGTTGGCTATTCTTAAACTAATATTTATAATATTGATTTAATTTTTTATTGTTCACCCGATATGTCAATACAAAAATCGCTGTAAAATATATTAACAGTAAAAATTATTAAATAAAAACTCACCTTTGAATATTCTATTTAAATGTAAAAACACGAAGTCAAAACTATAAAAATAAAAACATAAACTATTAATATTAAAAAAAAACACAACACAATCACTTCAGATGAATGACGAAACAAACTCACGTTCCAAATTTATTTGAAAAAACGCGGGAAAAATTCAAAAATAGTATGCGTTTAGAGTCGTCCACTGAATGGAGGCAAATGCACGCGTGCGAACCATAGACCACGCTTATAACGCTCTCCCATACAAACCAACCATTTTAAGTTGATCCCCACCCAAAAGATCTTCTTTACAGATTGCAGGTCTTTGTAAATTGGTCACGTAACCATCATTCGGGGGGCCAGTCATTACTGCAAAATTAATG
Source organism: Autographa gamma (assembly GCA_905146925.1). Taxonomy (NCBI): domain Eukaryota; kingdom Metazoa; phylum Arthropoda; class Insecta; order Lepidoptera; family Noctuidae; genus Autographa; species Autographa gamma. The sequence continues at coordinate 8,022,128 of LR989872.1, read as the reverse complement.
AAGATTCTACAATTAGAATAAATACATTATGTCTGAACCGGGTTTTGCTTGCGTAAAATAACACAATGAGAACACCGAAGGCTTTCCGTTTCTATTCAAATGTCTTTAAAATTAGCGTCCCAAAGATTTCGCAGTTGTTTGGCAGAATTATTTAGTGGGTTCTAAATCTTGTTGAAGTGTGAATTGAGCTAATATCCAGCCGAGAGAGAATGCGTTCCTGATATATGTCAATTGGTCTTGATTTCGGTGGCGAAATAAAAAACCTTTGCTATATTATTCATTGTTACCTTGCATACTGAATAATTTTTAATGTAATTGGGGTATATATGCAGAGGAAAACGAAAAAAGTCATGGATGGATTGTCTGACAGATGATATGAGAAAGAAAGGAGTGAATACTGAGATGACAAGTTGTAGAGATGAATGGAAGCTGAATACGCATTGCGCCAGCCCCAAATAATTGGGAAAAGGCAGGGAGATGATGATGATTATTAATTTATATGACAAATAAGTGATAGTAATTTATTTGTCGTAAATTTTTGTCCACATTAATGTTATATCGTCCTGTTGACAGGACCTGTCATTACCTCATTCTCTCAGTGGCCGTAGTAAGGGAGAAAATGTTGTGGTATTTTCAAAGACGGAAACTTAGTAACGCCATCATCTATAGAAAGCTTTGATTTTGAAAGGTCATGCCATGTATAGTGGCTTGTTACTCAATACTTATGTGACAAAACTGTATCCTATAATAAAAGTATTGATGGAATTATAGCGCTGATACCCGTCGAATGACATTACTTTAGTAAGTTCTTCTCGTTGGACTAGTGGTTGTAAGCGCGACTGCTACGCTAGTGGTCTTGGGTTCGATTCCCGAGTCGACCAAGGTGTTATTGGGTTTTTCTATGAAATACTCAGTAGCAGGTCGGAGTTTGAATTTGTGCCCGGTTAGTGGCAATAGGCTCGCCCCCTATTAAATGGGACCTAAACATATCGGCGATCTGTGGGTGTACATTGGTACACCTCTGCCTATCCCTTCGGGGATAAAGGCGTGATGGTATGTTATTTTATGTAGTAAGTTCTTCGAAACATAAAAGTGACATCTTCCTATTGACCACGACCTGTCAGGAACGCATTCTCTTCAGCGGCCGGAGTGAGATATAACTCTCCGTTTGCGTGGTTCGCAGTATTTTTTACCATATAACACACACATTTTAATAAATGAGTTTTAGCTTTGGTCTATAATTAAAGTTATAAAATAATTTTGCGTACCTACATAATTGTAGTATAATTACTTGTACTATTAATTACTCTGTAACTACAGCTTGGCAAAAAGTTTTTGACGCGATGACAGATGGAACTAAATTTTATGAAAATATATAGTATTATTGCACTGAATTGCCCAAATTTACCTTAAGAGTACTGGCATAATTTTCAAAAATATGATGTTTATAAAACGTTTGCGTCGTAATGTACCATATACCAGGTAACCATAAGTGATAATATGTATATGGGAAAGATGGGCCCTAATTTTTACAAACTCTTTTTTGCTAGGCTGTATATACATTTTAATGTCAAATTAAAGTTCTACTTAGAAGTACCCAATATTATGATAATATATTATGTCAACTCACTTATTTTTTTAAGAATTGCAAACGTGAATATTTGATAAAAAAATTATAGAGCCCTATAGAACTTTTGAAAATGATGAAACACCTTTAAAATACCTACGATAATTGTGCATTTCGCAGTATTTCAAGACCCAGCCCTTCTCTTATGTTATTGGCGATAAAACAAATTATTTCCTTAATTAATATCTCCATAAATTCGTGATTGATGTAACTACAATGCGTCTTCAGACTTCAGGCCCCGATGTCCAGCAGACCAGAAAGGAATGTAGTTAGTTTTAGCTTAATGTGTTAAGATGATAGGTCGGTTTATCTCGTGAATTATGAACAAGAGATCTTGGACCCCGATTACATGTAGCTCGTTTCCATGGCGACGCGGGTGTAAACAGGCATCTTCTTTTGCCGTTTCCATGGTAACTAGCAATTGTCAACAAGATGCTACCCTTAGAGTATACATCTGAAACTATAGAGTGAACCTTTCAGAGTTTAAACCGTAAGCACTAGTGTGAACAAGTGTTGTCGTTAATTATGTATGAAATGGAGCTTGCCGTTTTAAAAAATCTATCTTAATCACTAATATTATCCTAACAATGTCAAAACCATCGACATTTACTTATATAAGTTTCTCGTTGCGCGAAAATTAACTTAAATGAAAAACGAAATGTACTACTATCAGACTAAAAACTGCTCTCGCTTGGCACAAGGGGAACCTAGCGATAGTAGCAGTCTATGCATATCATACGTCGATGATGCTACCCTTGTCGTTGACGTTGCAGCAGGTTTTGGTAAAATGTTTCGGCATGGCAGAGCGAATTGGCAATGTTAAGGGACGGGGATTGTAAACTGAATGCAAATTCTGTTGCTTTGTGATAGGTATAAAAAAGAGAGATGGGCTTAGGTAGGCACAGCATTTTATTTGCTTATGTTCAAACAAAAAATATTTTAGAAAACACATTAGCACACGTTTTAAATTTTAAACTTTGATCGCTTCTCTCATCAGGGTTTCTTATCCCAAATTTGGTATAGCTTGTATTTTGGCAACCAGACCACTGACAAACATAGTTACATGTTTCTAAATATACAATATACACATAACAAATCTATAAATTTTGTTCAAACATAGAACAAAAATAATCACACTCATCACGAAGATTCGCCCTAAGTAGGAATCGAACTCACGACCTCCGGTTCAGCAGTCAGGGTCACTAACCACTAGACCAAGAGACTACAAATATAAATAAATATGTTCTAACCTTTCACCCACAATGTCATACGTTTGCTCATAATATACTTCTTGTTATATAACAGAAACAAATGAGGTTGTATTACAGAAATCTTAGTTTTTTTAATTCTTAGATGTTGCTTGGTTATCGTAATGCTAATTTTATCTCGTGTCAGCATCTCTTAATAAAGGCCAACGAGGTTGCATTTGAAACTATAGAGTGAGCCTATCAGAGTTTAAACCGTAAGCACTAGTGTGAACAAGTGTTGTCGTGAATTATGTATGAAGATGGAGCTTGCCGTTTTAAAAAATCTATCTAAAACACTAATATAATCCTAACAATGTCAAAACCATCGATATTTTTTTATATAAGTTTCTCGTTGCGCGAAAATTAACTTAAATGAAAAACGAAATGTACTAGGATCAGACTAAAAACTGCTCTCGCTTGGCACAAGGGGAACCTAGCGATAGTAGCAGTCTATGCATATCATACGTCGATGATAAAGGCACTATTGGGTTATAAAGATTTGCTAATATCATGTTTATTTTTATACCATAATTTTTATGTTTTAAGATAGAATCTCTTTAAAATTGTTTTTTAATGTGATTATTAGCTACCATACCTTTTTAGGTTCTTGAAATTACATTTGCATACTTATGTCCTTAAGGCGTGGTGGATTAGCGGGTCAATGAATGACATTGTGCGCACCAGGTAGCAGGTTCGAACCCATTACTTCCTTTATTATACTAAGACGTTATTACCATGATATCGTTGAAGGAAAACATTGTGAAGAAACCTGGATTTCAGAGATTTGTATATGAAATCGCCAATTCGCAAGTGAGTAAGCCTTGTTCATTGCTCGTTTTTATCTAGACGAAAAGAACCCTGTACCCAACAGCAAAAGCCTATACCCTAGCCAGTATTATTAAGAGGCCTAAATTACTTACTTTACTAAAAACATTAACACTTAAGTAATATTTCTAGCACGTTAACATCACAAGCAATGTGAATTTAGTGATGTCACCGCTCATGCGCCTTCAATACGCATTGTAGAATAACATTTTACACTTATGTAATGTATGAAAACTTTCATAACACAGAGAAGACTAGTGTTATGTAATTTCTATTCATCCTTTAATGTTTGGTTTTATTGAGTTCCGTACACGAAGGGCGCTAAACGGTTACCTACGGCACGGCCGCAATGTGATACGGGTTCAGTCCTCGCTTGGAAAAATGTCTTAATTCGATTGACTTAGATGACACAATATATCGTCATCAAAACTTAATAATAATAATCCAGCCTACAAACGTCCCACTGCTGGGCACAGGGCTCTTCCCATATAGAGAAGGCAAGAGCATTGATCACCACGCTTGCTCACTGCGGATTGGCCATTTCAGATTTCAATACATACCCAATTATTCTATGTGACAAAATTATTACAATATTGAATTCGGCTCCCATTATTACGCCTATATTATATTTGAAATGTGAACCTGTTAATAAATGAGCCATTACTAATTCTTAGAAAACTACTGAAACGTCTAAAAATCTAAGAAAAAAAAATTAAACTTTCTCAAATCAGTATGCAAAGTAGCCACTACTTTACGTAACTAAAAAAATATTTTATTTAAACAAAGACTTGTACAATAATTATTTATTTAAATTTAATTATCATATGCAAATATTTTTCGTTTATTTTATCTGTATTCGTAAGTAAGTCTTTGTTATTGTCCAGTTATACGGTATAATCATTTTAGGATAGGGTTCTGTACAAATATTTTTGTTAGCTTTTTAGTTTAACTTAGAAGTTTTAACTAGATCAGCAACATTTATGTATATCTTGCGTATCTCACTATACCTAATTTTTGTATTCAGATAAGCCTACAATAAAATCTCATTGAACTCTCGAAGAGAATTATCGTAATGACCATTTAGTGTTCGTGATGACAGTTAGCACAATGCCAATTATCTTGAAAATGACTAATTGAAACAGGTCATTCGTTCAATTCAAGCAACTCTTATATTGCTGAATCGAGGCCCGGTAATACGCCTACGGATCTCTAAATAAACCTACCTCAACAAAGAATTACTTTCTTCTTGATAAACTCTATGTACATCGTATTTGCATACAATTAAATTAGCATTTTATTTATAGTTTATATTTCTTTACTAGCTTTTGCCCGCGGCTCAGACCGCATGGGTGTCGGTTATTGCAGAGAGAAGCCTATCTCCTTTCTTGGGATAAAAGCTTACCATATACCAAGTTGCATCAAAATTGGTTCAGCCGTGCAAGCAAAACAGGCAGACAAAGTTATATTTATAACTTAAGAATTGTACATACGCATATTTCTTTGATTCAAATCTCCCTGTTGCTCTTGACATGTTTTCATATAAAACCGGTAGACTGAATAGAAAAGGGTTTCTATGTTTGTATCAAAGTTTAAAACGTATAATTATTTTTTATGGCCATAATACCTCTTCTACACAACTCAATAATCAGCTTTTTCTTGAATGTACAGAATAATAAAACTAAAATACACAAAACTTCAAAAAATAGAAAAACAACTAAAAAGATTTTAGTGTATTATCAAAATGTAAGAGGTCTTCGCTCAAAAATGTGTACTTTTAATAATAATATTTGTTCCTCATCGTCTGATGTAATTGCTCTTACTGAAACTTTTCTTAATAGTTCTGTTAATGACGGTGAATTATTCCCTTCTAACTATATTGTATTGCGCAAGGATAGAGCCGGCGATGTTGGATGGGGCGGGGTTCTCCTGGCAATAAAAAATTGCTACAATGTTAAGAGAATCATAGACATCGACGACTTAACAGATGATAAAGAACTACTCTTTGCCATGCTTACCTGGAAAAATGTTAAATTGTTGCTATGTGTAGTATATTTACCACCTAGATATAGCGAGAAACAATATCTGGATGTTTTAAAATGTATTGAGAATGTAAGAAATACCTATTCTGAGTGTCAGCTTTTAATAGTTGGCGATTTTAATTTAAAATCATTTAATAGTAATGTTAAAGTTCAATTTGATATTTTCTTAGATTATTGTAGGTTATTGCAATGTAATAAGATTAAAAACAAGTATGAATGCATCTTGGATTTGGTATTAACGAATCTTGAACCACAGACTATTAATGTTACAGCCAGTGACGATCCATTGGTACCGATATGCGTATCATCCTGCTCTCGAAATACTTTTAGCTTTACCTAGAAGTAAGATAAACCATATCTCGCCTAACCAACCACCATCTCTAGAAATAATACAAGATACCCATCCCCAATGGAATTTTAGAAAAGCAGATTTCCATGGTCTATACTCTGATATAAGGAACTTAGAGTGGACTGAAATACTAAGTCAGCAGGATATTAATGCAGCTGTAGATCTTTTTTACGACAAATTAAATATAACTATTAGTAAGCGGGTTCCAACTAAAAATATCTTACGTCAATGTAAATATAATTACCCTGTATGGTATACTGTTGAAATTATTCGGACTATAAAACTTAAGTATTTTAATTTAAAAAAGTATAAGGCAAATGGATCTGAATTTAATAGAGAATTGTTTAAATATTACAGAACTAAAGTAAAAAATCTTATAAATAAATCTTTTAGAGAGTATATTATTACTACTGAAAAAAATATTACTACCGATCCTTCGAAATTTTGGAAATATGTTAAAGATAAGAAAAAGCATAGATATCAGAATAAAGAATTTGTTTACCAAAATAAAACAGTAGAAGGCCAGGCAGCTGCTGATGCATTCGCACAATACTTTAGTTCTGTTTTTCACAAGAATCCCCCACGGTTAGACCCAGAGGCTGCAGAACGAGAAGCACTGGATATTGTAAATAATAACATTAATATTGATAGTGTCACAGTAACAGAACTGAGACAAGCTGTCCGACGTCTTAGAGCAACTTCTGCTAGTGGTCCTGATAATATACCGCCTATGTTGGTTAAAGATTGTATATCCGCACTAGAGGATCCCCTATTACACTTGTTAAATCTTTCTCTACAGCAAAATATTTATCCCGTGAAATGGAAAGTCTCAAGGGTAGTACCAGTACCTAAAGGTGGCTCATCAACAGATATTTCCAACTTCAGACCAATAGCCGTTCTTTCAGTTTTCGGAAAAGTTTTTGAATCAGTGCTCAACAACTCTATAGTTAACCAAGTTAAAAACAGTTTAAGCAATTCTCAACATGGATTCCGTCCAGCCCGTTCTACTTTAACAAATCACATAAACCTTGTAGACTATGTAAGAACACATGTTAAGCCAGGCTGTCAGGTCGATGTGGCCTATTTTGACTTTAAGAAAGCTTTTGATCTTGTAGACAATGATGTTCTTCTTGCTAAATTTTCTGCGCTCGGATTCAGTAAATCTCTTTTAAGTTTCATGGCTGATTATCTTAAAGATCGCAAGCAGTATGTTAAGTTAGCTAATTATAGGTCTCCTGAATATTTCACTCGCTCAGGAGTAAGTCAAGGCAGTACCCTAGGACCGACCCAATTCCTACTCATGGTCAATGATTTGCCAAACGTGGTTTTAAATGCTGAATGTTTAATGTTTGCTGATGACTTGAAATTATTTTATTCTATTACAAAGGCTGATGATTGTCTTAAGCTGCAGTGTGATATAGATGCTGTATTGGAATGGAGTATTAGAAATAAATTATCGTTTAATAATTCAAAGTGTAAAACAATAACTTTCTCTAGATCACGATATCCAATCGATAATACATATTTGTTAGGGGGAGAACCCCTCGAAAGAGTGACAACAATTAGAGATTTAGGTCTAACACTAGATAGTAAGCTTACGTTTCACGAACATGTGATAAAAATATGTAAAGAGGCTAATAGAGCATTAGGATTTATAATAAGAACTTCTTTTGAATTTAGAAATACACATATTGTTAAGCTATTATATTATGCATACGTACGTAGTAAGTTAGAGTACAACTCAATCATTTGGAATCCACATGAAAACTTGTATGCCCTTATGGTGGAAAAAGTTCAACGTAAATTCGCACGTTTTTTATTTAAACGCCAATATGGATATTACCCGTTCCTATACCCTTCTCTCTTCGTATCTGGTATGGTTGGTCTAGATACTCTTTATTTTCGTCGACAATTTATGCTTTTGATCCACTATTACCTACTAATGAACAATAAAATTGATAATCCATCAGTACGAGAAAAGATATCCTTTTATATCCCTGACCATTACATGCGTGGTACTGGTCGTCGTCACCATAGACTCCTTTGTTACCCGCCAGCTTGGCAGTCACCTCAAGCTAATAACTGTCCCACTGCAAAAGCTGTCCAATTGCTTAATAGTTTTGTGAATGCTAAACCTGATGCAGACATATTTTATGATTCTTTTACCAGAACCAGAATAAATGTCAGATTGTATTTAGACCATTTGTACACAAACCAGACCAAAGCTTAAGTAATTTTTTTAAGTTCACATTATATTTTTTAATTGTTGTGTGTTATTTTTTTTTATTATTTATATTGTTTTATTATTTACTTCAAATTCGTTAGTGTTAATTTTTTTAGTTAGTTTTAATTTGTGTACTGTGTATTCATTAGTGTTGTTTTCTTTTTAAATTAGTATAGCATATAAGCGTTTTGGTATTTTTAATGTACTGTAAGCTTGTTATGTTTCTTATAAATAAATAAATAAATAAATAAATAAATAAATAATATTAGTATAGATTATATTATGTATGCAACTATAAAAAATTTGCAATAATTTTTTTTACAAAATTTGTTTTTTTTTCTAATATCACAAGACACACTTTTATAATGTCTATTGATAGCAAATGACGTTTAACATTGTCATCAATTGACAGCAAGAATTTCTATGTTACGTAATACGTATTGTCAAAAGGTCAGCACTGAGTGTGGGAATTTTGATACGTGTCGCCTATTTAATTGGCACAGGCCATCAATTCTCACTTTCAGGTTTCAAAACTGGTCAACAGACATGTAATAGTGCAACTAGCGTTATTAATGCAGTCTATCACCTACTTTTGTGTGCGATTCATTGTTGGTAAGTGTATGCAAGTGACGTTTGTAATGGACTTCGAGTGACAGCTGTAATGTCTATTATTGTCTGTTACGTAATAGTGATGCATCTTTTTGTACTGTATACAGGACCTACATCGATGTGCAGTGTTGGCAAACTTTGATTGTGTTTTCTTAATGGCTTTAATTTTTCGTCGCAAAAAGCTTCTTCTTTTGGGATAAAAACAGTCTAAAAGGATTCAATTGACACTCAAATACATGATGTATAAAAAAATATTTAAATAATAAAAATATTGTCTCTTGCGGAAAGCAATTTTTTTTAGTACGAAAGGCCGTTTTATTTTATTTAAGAGGTATTGTATGTAACATTTTCCAAATACCGTGTCATAGCTATAAAACTATTAAGTACAAAGACGTTTTGCATCATCTCCGTCACATAGTATCAAAATTAAACCTTAACTTTTCATATTTTTTATCCCTACATAGATAGGAAGTACCTAAGTATTTTTAATTTATTAAACAAAGCAGAGGATGTCCCTTAAACTGTAGCTAATTAATTATTGAAATGTGTGTCTAATTATTATATAGTACCTAATAACTACCGATCATCTAATTACGACATGGTTTAGATTCAAGGTTAGTTATTCCAATAGTTAAACTCATAGCACCGGTTTCAGGAAGGTTGTTGTCAAATCAAAGGTACTAGCAAGCTTACTATTTAAACAATTAAAACTAACACCAAATTTGTACACTTACCTACATTATTAGCAAATAAACGATTTCTATTTCAATTCTATTCTATTATATTTAATTAATTTCAATTTATTTGTAATTCAAATATAAAACGTGGTATGATTCTTAAAAAAAAATGTTAGTCCCTTGCAATGGTCTAATATTATCATATTCCAATTTAGTTTAGTTTTCTTCTCATTCGGAAAAAAAAATGAAAAAAAAAAAACAAAAATCTGTCTAACTATGAGACATTTTTTTTCTTTGATATATAAATAGATTGCCTCTGACTCAAATGTTTATATTTTGCAATGCAACACATAGAATTACTATAATCATTTTCATCACGAAACTATTGAAAGTCATTCACCTATTTGTTTATTTAATTCAATACATACTTCATTCATATAAAAGTGTGAAAGGAGAAGGAATTGCTCAAAAATTGCGAAGTAATTGCTAATTGGCAGAAAATCAGCGCGAACTTAATATGTTTGAAATTAAAAAAGGTTTTAAGTGTAAGAAACTTATTGATGGCCAGAGATGTTTTGTTTTTTTTTGTCAGTTTTAGGGCTTGCTTTTCCGAACAGATATTTTATTATTATTATTTTTTTATTTTAGGGATAAAGTTCACGTCTTACATATTTATTATTGAAGAACTGTCAAAAATTTAAAACTGTGATAAAATTATCTGATTTTGGAAAACCCTTATTTCGAATTTAAAAATCTATGGACAAAATAATTTCTTAACATATCGCACCAAATTATCCAAAAAAGTAAAAGTTAAGACATTATCCATGATATTTAACTAATCGAATTAACTAAAACTCATAACCGTTAAATGTTAAATTTGTATGGAATTTCACAGTTCTATGTGTAAATAGAAGGACCTTGGCACGTGCACCATAGATTGCCAAGCTTGCGAATTCTTAGAAAAGATTAATAGGAAAATACACAAAAAACAAAATTATAAACATTTATTTTTATGAACATTTAATTAAGTAAAACATTATAACCGTCCAATGTCCATTGCTGAACATAGAAAAGGGATTAAATGATGTAATTATTTATGAATAAATAATTTTGAATAAAAGTAAAAGTATTTTGAAGAGAAGTCAAAAAAATACGCGGATAGAACAATTCAATTCAATTTATTTATTTCAGGCATCAAGGCCCATATAAATAATACGATACTATATTACAATAAAGCTTAAATATACTATAAATATATACATATATAACACAATATCCAACTATATAGAATGACTAAATACCCATATAGCTTAATCACAACATATTTCTTTCTTTTATAGAATCTATATCACGATCTATATCCAACTAAGTTACCTTTTCAATAGGTAGGTAAGCGAAATATTATTTATTTTCAGCCCATGCTGTCCCACTGCTGGACAAAGGCCAGCGATATAACCTGAAAGTATTGCTAGTGTCAAACCCACAGAAAAATCTGTTAAAATATACGGTAAAATACATACAAGCCGTCGTGGCTAATTAAGGGATTTCTGAATATCAATATTTAATTAAAAAATACTCTCAAAAGTCTGTAAGTTAAGGCCATTGGATATTCTTTACAAATAGTTTTGTTATACTATCGCTAAGTGTACGGTCATCCACTCAAGTTTGCACTTTTTGTAATGTCTTTGATGGTCGACTGTACGTCTCAGTGACAAAACTACCTAATGATCTGTTAACGATTAATTTGTACTTATAAGCACAGAGTTGTTTGAAATGTATATTTTTATTTAGTATACAAAGACGTCGAGTTTCTTGCACCGTTTGTAACATAAGAACGGACGGCCCGAATTTAACGATCTTTGACTTTAGCTCCAATCCAACAAGCAGAAAAAGGCTATGTTCAGATGACAAGCGCTCGACACACGTTTGGATAACGCAGGTTTACAACTACATACATTTTATTCAGGCCGTACACATGCTAACGCGCGTTTTAATAAAGCGTGCGCTTTGAGATCATTGGGTTTTCTATGCTTCCGTTCAGATACAATTCGCGTTCCACGCGCGTCGAGCGCTTGTCATCTGAACATAGGCTAAGTAACACGAAAAAGTAACAAATAAGGAGATGATGTCAGGGTGCACGAGCACCGTACGAGCATTACACGAACTACTCGCGAGCTTAAGATACGGTACGGTGCTCGTTCGTCTGATGTGGACGCACCATTTAGGGGACGGGGACTATTGTATAATATTGAACTTACGCGAGTAAAACCACGTTACACCGCTAGTTATATTTTAAGAACCGGTGAAGAATTCAAATTCTGCGCAGAGATCTATTCCAAAATAATAATAATAATAGTACAGCCTATAAACGTCCCCACTGCTGGGCACAGGCCTCTTCCCATATACATAGAGAAGGCACGAGCATTGATCACCACGGTTGCTCTCTGCGGATTGGCGATTTCAGATCCCAAATTTTGGAATCCAGGTTTCCTCACGATGTTTTTCCTTCACTGTTTTTCAGAAGTGTCTTAGAATAATTAAGAAAGTACAAATAACTTTTTGAAAAGTTACACTGGTACTTGCCCGGGTTCGAACCTGCAACCTCGTGCATACAAATCCGTTCATTGCACCGCTAGGCCACCACGACTTCTATTCCAAAAAAACCGCTAGAAATATATAAGAGGTGCAAAAGGTTATAGAAATCTAGACATAAAAAATGACACTTCGGAAGTTTTAGTGCTTAAATATTTAGATAGTCTAAAAATGAATTCCGAGCGCTATTAGTAACATACATACATTTATTTGAATGAATATTTCCTTACATAATTTATATTTATGTTCTGTTTAAGTTGTTGTTTAAGAGATGCATTTATTATATAATGTAGCATAATTAATATTTATTTCATTTTTATGTATATGTGATGGCCGGATGGCCTAGCGTTTTATTGAACGGATTAGTATAGTTATCAATTTACAAGGTTGCAGATTCGAACCCGTTCAATGCAAATACAGTGAGGTTTATGGGCAAAAGAACTTTACCCATCTGTGGTATTTTTAGTAATTCAGCTCGACAATTTAAGTAAAACATTCACTGAATAATTTCTCATATCAATTGATATGTCAGACGGGGGAGACCTTTGCCCAGCTGTAGGGCACTTAATAGGTTAATTAAAAAATCAAAATAAAAATCAGTTGATATTTCAAATTGCTACATCTCACTTTTATCAATCTTTTTTTCTTAACGAATGAGTATTCTAGCTAAGACTTAAAAGTTCTTTACGGCTTTTAATCTCATCAGATTCAGCTATATGTAGGCATATGTACTAATATTTTACATAAAGCTACTGATAAAAATCAGTTGATATTTCAAATTGCTAAATCCAACTTTTGGCTAGATTTTTTCGTAAAGAATGAGTCTTTTAGTTAAAACTTGAAGGTTATCCTACGACTATACACCAATATTTAACATAAAGCTCCTATCTGTCTGGCCTTAAAAAACTGGGTTTTACAGTAACACCAACGATCTATGGAATACTGACCTTCTGATGTGAAAATTAAGAGTAACATACCTTTTTTTTCGGGGTGAAAATCTAATGATTTTGACGTGGGGATATGTCGGACTTGCACAGACCAAAAACGCCCCGGGGCCCGAGTCTGCTATTGACAATTGCTTGAATCGTCTGAGTGGGTGGCGTTATTATGTCCATTTTAGGATAATTACGTAGGTAAAACGTCATTTTAACGTCAAAATTGGCCATTGGGACGGCCAATTTTGACGTTCTGACATTTAGTAGAATGCTAATTATCCTAAAATTGACCTACTGACGCCACCCACTCAGACGATTCAAACAATTGTCAATAGCAGACTCGGGCCCCCGGTCCCCTTCTCGCCTTTGCTGGAGCCGCGGGATCGCAAGAATAACATACCTACTATACCTTAACACTTTTCTGTCTGACTGTACTCGTACACTTACTAACATATATCGTTTAGAAGGAGGCGAAAGGTCACAGGTTCGAGTCCGAAGGTCGCGTGACCTCGACACCGTGTTTACTCTGCGTTAGATACTTTTGGTAAGTATAAATATTGCCAAATAGTTAAACACATCGTAAAGTTGGGAAACAGAATGTCCAAGATAAAAATATATTTCCTTTACATAAAATTTTGCGTAGTAAAATGCCTGCAGGCGTTTTATATACCTTCATACTACTTTGTGTTCTTCAATATTTGAGCGTTTTGTTTTTACTAGCTTACACGACTGTCAATTTATATTTCATAAAAAACCATTTCAATTATCTACAGTTTTTAATAGTTAAAAACAAGAAGAAAAATTGATAAAAATGCTCCGTCATAATCATGGCAAATGTTTTTTCAATAGTATTTCCTATTATTTTTACTACATTAACGTGAGAATCCAAACAAAAAGTACTGGTAAGTTAAAGGTGGTTTTTAACTTAACAATTAAAATCTAGTTTAGTTTTGTACGCATATTTTCAAACCGCGACAGATTTTGCCCTTTGCGAATGTGCGTACGCGCACTCAAATATGAAACATTTAAAAATCATAGACAAAGAAAGAGTACATCTAATATATCTATTTATAGTCTTTGGACCTACTGCACTTCTCTTTTACATCGGCAATTCCAGTAATAAGCGCCCTTTAGGATTTAAAAAGCCTTTGTCAGTAATAAAAATATTAATTGTTTTTAATCTCTAACAGTTGCAGCTCCATTACAAATAACCTTGACATTTTTAATTAATTAATTAGAGATGGGTAATGGAGAAATGTCCTAAACTTTAAAAAGATTGCCTAAAGTCTTTTAAATGTTAAGTATTTTTTCTTTTGTAAGTAACTATTTATTGCTTAGGCCTCTCTTTTTGACAGAGATATTCAATAGACGTAAGCACAAGGTCGATCTTTGTACTGTACAATAGGTATCCAATACTGAATAGTTACTAGGTTACTTTAAAAATCATATCGTTGCATTGTAATATATGCTCTTTTCAATAATTCGCTGAGTCATGTATAGAGAAAACACAGCTTGAGCTGTCTGTGTGCGTGGGCGTCCATATAAATTGTTAGTACTAGTTAGAATTAGTTTTCAGAAAGAGGAATAAATATGAATGCCGTGATCTTCTGTAACTAACTGAGGGAGCACAACACAAATGTAAACTAATATTTTTTTTTCTTTTTTTGTGTATTATTTTTTTCTGTATAAAGAATAAATAACTAAAGAATATAATAATAACAATGTTTCTAACTTCAAAATACGTTTGCTGTGCTTGACAGGGTACATATAGCATCTACATTCTAATTTAAAGACTTTTATGTACGCATGGAATGCAATAAGGCGCAGATATTAAATAATTTTATATATATAAGTTCCGGGGACAGTAAACCAACCTGGAAAAAACTGGAAATGCTGCCAGTATTTTCAATATGATGATGCAGAAATCTTCCTGTAACAAGCATCTATAAAATTTAAACTTAATTCTATTAAAGTTAAGTTTTCACGCATTCCTAGAATGTTCTGTGGAAACCTTGATAATGGCTCAGTACCGGACAATACGGAATGTAACAGTTATCGACGCTGGCTGCGAATCGTGGGCAGATGATAGTGAAAGCTATTGAGTAAGGTAAGGCACGCGCAGCACTTAGAGCTAAGCTAACAGAAGCGTTAAATGACAGAGATTACCACGCCGACAATCACTAAAACGAATGCATATAAGTTAAAGAAGATTTCACATATTACCAATAGGTGCCATTTTAAAGCTCACTGGAATCAAGGTAACATAAGCGGATACAATGAAAAAAAAAAAGAACAGACAATTGTTATAATTTTATTACATGCATAAGCAAATGCAGATCTTTTGAATAGATTATCAGATCGATCTAAGCCAGCCTGTGCCAGCAGGTGACAAGAATGCCTTAAATACCTCAACCATTTTCAAGAGAACTGCATATATAATATTTAAGCAATTTCTGATTTCCACTTAATCGAACCTACGTGATCTCAAATATTAAATAACATCGATTTTATTATATTATTTACGTTAAATTGTTTCAACTTATTTGGATTTATTGTGTTTGCTTACTTTACTACATTATCTTCCGTTAGTTCGCTTTAAGTCGCTTAGTTAGCGGTGTAGTCTGTACCTATACAGGTCATGTCTGACTTCTCATCTCTATTAAATAGTTTATTGGTGACTTGACTTGGTAAATGAACTTCACTATAATTCCGCACTGAGATGTTAATTGTTGCTTAATTAACGTACTATATTGATGTTATCGATTATGTAAGCCAACGCTCTGATGTTTGAGAAATGGTTTACTTAAATCAATGATAAGGAATCCTTTTAGTTGTGCCCTGCGGTTTTACCTGCATGAATACGTCGGTCCCGTTCCCGTTGCCTTTATGTTATTCAGGGCGCAGATGAATCCAACAAAACACTATCGTAGCAAAAGTCAGGATTACTTACTTTTGTAGCCCGCGCAGTTTTAGAATTTTTATAAGAACCTTCTCCTGATAATAACTAACAGAACAAAAAAAGAATTAGCGAAATCGGTCCAGGCGTTATTGAGTTATGCGCTTACCAACACATTTAGCGATTCATTTTTATATATAAAGATTTGTCTCTGAGAGCGGCAGTTACTTAAAGTTAAGGGTTTTTTACACTAACTAAAGGATTATCGCAATGTAAATAAGATTTCTTAAAAAATATTTTTATAACAACCTTTAATTTTAATAAATTGATGAAATTTCAAAAAATGTCGGATTAATCTAAGTATTACCGAAGAATTACAGAAATTCAACGGCTTATGCATATCAACGAGATATACTCAATGACCTCCAACATTAGAGGTCATTTACAGTGCTTTTATTACCACCCATTGTTTCAAAAACCAAGTAAACGGTATCTAACTTACAATATTGAAGAAGTACAGGCGTGTGCAAAACGGTAAGAAATAAGTGAGTATTTAAAACTTTTGTAATATTTAAATGTAAGAACTTAAGTGGTGTATGGCATGGTACCTTGCAAACGAATGTATCGACATTAATGTGGTTTGTTAGCTTTTATAAATAATTTATAATTATCCCGTAAAAAAGGTTGTCGAGGCCATCTGTAGGTCGCTACATTAAATATAAATACAGTTTTCAGCTGAAGCGGGTGAGACTAGAAGCCGACTCCAATGTAGCCTGGGATTCCTGGAAATAAGCTAGGCAGACTACTTAATACTGTACAATACATAGTCACCGACATAGCTCGAAGAATATGCAAGTTGAAGTGGCAATGGGCAGGCCATATCGCTCGAAGAACCGATAACCGTTGGGGAATAAAGGTTCTCGAGTGGCGACCACGAACCGGAAGACGCAGCGTCGGCAGGCCTCCCACCAGGTGGACTGACGATATCGTCAAAGTGGCGGGCACCCGGTGGATGCAATTGGCGAGTTGTCGTTCATTGTGGCGTTCTAGGGGGAGGCCTTTGTTCAGCAGTGGACGTCTTCCGGCTGATGATGATGATGATGATGATGACATTTATTTATAAATGAACTTTAATATCTTGAACTTAGTATCTGCATATTAAACTAAATATTGTAAGAAATTATATATTTACAGGTTTATTTTATTATATTCTCCAAATTTTCTCAGCGACTGTACCAGTATGGGTAAGCTAACCTTCATTGCTCTCTATTCCCAAATAAGCAATACAATGGCCTACTTACTTACTCTATACTTACCATAGATTATAGGTACTTTATGTAAAGTTAAAGTTGCAAGTTACATGCACAATGGCCATGCGTTTTCATCGAATTTATGAGAAAATTTAGCTTTGCTGTCATTGCCTAATTTTAATACGATACCTAAGCCCCATTAAAAATATGGTTACGTAAATATGGTTGGCATAAATCAAGAATTGAGTTACTTTAAGTTCATATTTTTTTAATTTTGGTAGATGTAGTATGTAACTACACTTTGGGTGCCATAGCGTAAAACTCGCTAGATACCTATTTGGAAGGTAGATAGAGATGCTGTCAACCAAACCCTAAAATAGTTCTTATAAACTACATCTACAGATCAGTCGAAAGGTATAGGTCACCATACCAATTACCACTGCGCTTCATGGTGCGGTTTCGACCCCGCATGGGACAAACATCTACGATCTTTGTTTTTTTGAACTGCATGTTTGCAATGCCTCTCGTTCGTTACATAAGAAATTATTGCTATGATTACATTCATGGCATACCGTCCTGCTAGATTCAGTTGTAGCCACTAATTTAAAAAATAATAAATCTTTGTCATCTAAAAGTATCTTGCCTCTAAGGCCAGTGAAACGTTCACGCATGATTGCCACGCTCGAAAACCGTATTATACCCAACAATACCACACTATTTAAGGCAGACACCATAAACACGCAATACATTTACTATCTATTTTCGTATAATAGCTATATTTGTTTTTCGCAATACCAAACTTACGCACGAGCTTCGGCCCTCGTTTCCATGGTTACGCAAAGTAAACAACTTTTAAAACTTCTGTATTATAACTTTGTAAGGGTAAGGTTACACTGCGACATTATGAGTCTGTGTGAGTGTGCACAGTAGTGTCTGTCACACATACAAATGGTCGTGATGTGTAGGTCCGAGTAGCCAGGCGTCAAAATTTCGAAATAAAAAAAAAAACGATTTCAAAATAAGTCTTATATGGTTTTCTTAAGCATAACACTGTCTATATATCTATAACTGGACAAAAAAAGGGATCATACTGGAAGCACCACCATTAAAAAAAAAGAATTGTCAAAATCCGATATTACATTAAAAAAATACAGTCGAATTGACTACCAGATCCATTTTGAAGTCGGTTAAAAAGTAAAATCCCGTACCTATAAGGCTTTATTTGTAGCCAGCATTATTGCCAGCTTATTATATTAATATAGGAACATTTTTTACCATGCTATGGACTAAAAACTTCCAATTGTTTTTATCCCAATATGCCGAAAAAAAACTTTCAATACTGCACTGTGTTTTATTTGACATAATGTCCCATAATTTTTTTTGTATTATGTGTGTACTTAGCTTAATACTTAAGTGGACTCTATGCAATGACAATATTTTTTATTGAGAGAATCTTTTTCTCAAAGCAATAAGGCTTGTTTTAGTACACCTAATCATTTTCACAACTGAAGTGTGCTCGATCTTGTTTTGATGAGTGTATATTATGAGTGCTTTTGTAAGTTGCAATGAACTCGTTTTGCTGCTTGAATTGTAGAGCTACCCACTTAACAAATGACCTTTACAAAATTCGGTAAATGATCATTTTGAAATAGGAAAAAAAAAACATTTCACCAAAGTTTTAGTTTACAAAATTAGTAAAATGTGTTGAACTTGGAACCAAGACTTGGACCAAAAATATTATTTATATATATATACATATATTTATATTTTTGTTGACTTGTGTCAAAGTGGCAAAAACTTAACTAAACTATAATAATATCATAATTCATTTTTAGTTTCTTCATCGTCTATATCATAAATTATTTTCATTTATTTGAATGTTCTTATACCTACTAAAAATACAAGATGGAGGGTACTATCACCCAGGTGAACAAACTGCATATATAATCTCTATGGAGTTCAATATCCTTAAATTTTCCTTCCCCGTTAACCAAGCAGTTAATGTTTATTTTACTCACATTATCATCGCGACCTCTGACATCGTATAATAGCCATAGAAAGAGCTGCCGAGTCATTAAACGCGTTTTCTAAATAATTAACGTTCCTTTATTCAATTTTCTCTATTTTAATTGATCATAACTTTGTAAACAATTGAATATTAAGCATCTGCTTCGTGACTTCCGAATCAAGGTTTGCCTTTAAATGGATAAGTATACTTTAAGTAAAGACATTTTCATATTTTTATAAGTTTTTTTTAATAGACGGACTGTAAGTGCTTTAGCTAGTGATCATCATACTTGCAGACGTCGTTTTCCTTGCTGGGTGGGGGTGGTGTAGTGCCATGCACTGCCCCCGCTGTCCTCCTAGTACATAGGACGGAGCTCATGTCGGGCCCGCCACTAAGCGTGCAGTCGCCGGGGGCGTTATGGTACTAAGACTTCGGTTGGACACCAAAGGATGGCAACAGGGGCCCGAGTCCGCTATTTTAAGTCAGTGAGTGGCGGGTTAATAATAGACGTTATTAATAAACGTTCCAGTGTACTACGTATTGTGCCTAATTTACATATTCAGATAAGAACAGTCCCTAGCAACCCTACAATGACAACAGTGGCAAGTAGGTGTGTATTTGTTATTAAACTAAAATCATCTGAATACTTTTCTTCTAATTTTTACTTATGTGTTAATAAATGGTTTTTCTTTCTTTCTTCTTCTTTCAATACGAAAATTAGGCACAAAATCAAGTACACTGGAACTTTCTAGTGTACTTGTTTTGGTGCCTAATAAACTTTTATTACCCCGCTACTCACTGACTTAATATAGCGGACTCGGGCCCCTGGAGATTTCCCAGGGTAGTCGGGGTCTTTTTTAAGACTCTGGAATCATCAACATACACGCAATGATTAAGCTGTCGACCGGTTTAAGCAGACAAATTAGTCATTGAATAGTTAATGAAACATATTAATAAAATATTACCCAACTTCTGTACCGAAAGGTATCATTAAAGTATACATATTATTAGGGAGGCATGCCTTTAAATTATTAAGTATGTATACATTTAACATAATGGCCAATATCATAACAAAGACGCCACTGCAATAATTATTTGGAAGCTATAACCTTAGTCTACGCATCTTTTGTCAATAATAGTCATTAATATAACTGCATGAAGAAATACATAATATATTTCCATATTTACAAAAGTCAACTTTACTCCCTTGACATAGAACATCAAATGGAATGCAGCTTCATTTAACTTTGACCTATGGATTTAATAAATTAATAATATTATTTGTTGAATGAAAAACCGTCATGTGTTGATTATTATTGACCAATACTTTAGTACGTTGATGCGACAGGAATAGAACCTTATGTAAAATACCTAAGGTCTATATTGCATCGACAGGAATAAATTATCAAGGCCTGAATTATTGTCACTAAATAATGTTATAAATTGTTGGCCCTGATTCTATTACATTATCACTATCACTATCACTACATAGTATAAAACAAAGTCGCTTCCCGTTGTCTGTCCCTATGTATGCTTAGATCTTTAAAACTACGCAACGGATTTTGATGCGGTTTTTTTTAATAGATAGAGTGATTCAAGAGGAAGGTTTATATGTATAATACATGCATAGTATAGTAGAGGAACACGGATAACCTTAGAGATTTCCAATTTAAGGTCGTAAATGAACAAATTTTTTGCGCTTTCATTGCAAACGCTGGCTGAACCCTACGAGATAGATCAAAATAATGTACTACAGTATTGTGCACCTTAAAAAGATCTACAAAAAAGTCCGCGATGGCATATGTCTATCTCTTGAGGATAACCCACAATAACCATTTTTATCATTTATTTATTACTTATTTACGAAAAAGCGATTTTAAGCAATACAGTATTAATCCTTATCCAATTAAGTACCTTTAATAAATTGTGCATGCAATATAGGTCAATATTGCCCTTTACAGCATGTAATTTAAATGAATATTTTCGAAGATATTGCAAATTTAAAATGTAGGTACATAGCGGTTGCGGCGATACCGGCCGGAGGGCCGCGCGGGGGCCGAGGGTCGTGCCTATACCAAATAGTGCGTCCGAGGCTGTGCTTCGCCCTACAGAACTTCATGATTGTGTAGTTATATTTGGTATCAGCGTTGCACCCGAGCAAAGCCGGGGCGGGCGGCTAGTAATTGAATAAAACCGATTTTTAGGCTGTCGGTATTCTTTTTTATTTTTACTTAATTAGAAAAGGACAAACAAAAATACGTCTTGCCCAAATTAGTTTCGACTATTTTTTTTTTCTGTCTGCGCATTCACTGCTACTTAACCGCTGAACAGAGTTTAAGGAGTCGCAGCAAGTGGGCTAAGCTTGATTCCCAAGCTACTTCCACCTGCGATACAGAAGTGACGAAAGCTACTTAGTATAGATAATTATAAGGGAACAGACGCGACAAAAGCTAGTATAATTATAAGGGTGAAGTTTTCCTGTAAAGAACACTACGCTTTAGATACTTCTTAAGAAACAAGTCTTAATTACGATTGTTTAATAATTATACTTCATAAAAATTACGCTTACGATTAATTTAACTGCCTCGTTGGCCTAGTGGTGCTAAGCGCGACTCCTACGCTAGAGGTCTTGGGTTCGGTTCCCGAGTCGACCAAGGTGTTATTTGGGTGATCTATGAGTAGCAGGTCAGAGTTTGGATTTGTGCCCGGTTAGTGACAATAGGCTCGCCCTATTACATGGGACCTAAACATATCGGCGATCTGTGGGTGTCCATTGGTACTTACACCTCTGCCTCCTCCTTCGGGGATACAGGCGTGATGATATGTATGTATGTAAAAAATTACGTAGGTACCATAACTATAATTGTACAAGGTACAATTACATAAGGTTCAAAGTCATCACGGGTCAAACCAATGTTAGAATTTCAACTTCAAAACAGTCACGCACATATAGATACAATTAAATAATTATTTTATTAAACCGGTCTAAGAAAGTGAACGTTTAATTTAATTTGTTTTGTAAATACATCCTGCACGTGGATTGTGACGTATTATATTATTCGTTATTTCGAAAGCGAAAAGGAATTTGAAAAACATCATAGAATTTTAGACACTGTTCTTTGGACGGCCGATTGCCCATGCGACACTAGCGCCAAATTGTTTGTTATTATGTGGTCGTTGGGAGGAACTAACTAGAAAAAAGTAATGTTGTCAACTTTGTTCGAAAAATACTGAATTAAATGCATGGTGAAAATGATTGAAAAATCTATAATTCAAGAGTGACCTAAAATATACAAACATGCCTATGAAAGTAAGTACAGTGATATTAAAGTATGAAAAATTTAACATATAAATAAGCAAATCAAGCCATGATGAATTAAGAATAAGGTTTATTTGACGTAAAAGGTAAAATTATTTTTTAAGAAAACTTTTACTTGATTATGCATAGTCATATATTATTAATTAAAACATACTAGATAAGCATTAAAATAATTGATTTGATTAATTGTGCAACATACTTCAAACAAATGCAAAAAGCTATGTTTCCGCCCGGGATCGAACCGGGGGCCTTCTGCGTGTTAGGCAGATGTGATAACCGCTACACCACGGAAACTCATGCTATTGTGAATAAAATTACGGTTCTGTAGATTAACATTAAAAAAAAATACCAATTGAAGAATACAATTTGCTGGCATAGGTACTAATTTTGTGAGATAACAATAAAAAGTTAGATCAGGGACAGTAACATAAATAAATTAGATTTACAAAAAATAATCATCAAATAGATTTCAAAGCTTTATTTATTACATTAAAAATAACTACAAAAAAAGTAAATAATCTAATTTATGCAGTTCATCATAATTATAACTTTATAAATGAAGAGGAATGGTTTATGTATTTGCTTTTTTGATATGCATTAACTATTAAATACACAGCTCTGATATAAAAGCATATAATATTTTTTTCAACAATGTATTCTTATTATATTTAATTCAACACTTTATTTACTCACATGGGGCACTTGCATATATTTATTAATCATCACAATATAATATAAAACAAAGCATAAAAAAATAAACTAGTACCTAAAATAAGGTTGTATATCAATAAACTTAAAAAAAAAACTTAAATGAAATTCATTTTCATAGTTTGGGTACAGATACCTAGTTACATTTACAAAATTAAATAAAAGTTTATTTTAATTCACATAAATTTTTAATTTTTGCCTTTTTTATTACATAGCAAAGCTACTGTGCACGAGTTAAAGGTTTGAAACTCAACAGTTTGGAACAGCTATAAGTTTATTATTGCAGGAAATTTAAGACTGATTTGTTAAGAAAAGCTAGATAAAAGCATATTACTGGCTGGTTATTATTTAGGCTATTTATTTGATCAACTATGTACCTACATAACATCATAATATTAATTATTAAATCTGCTATTTTATATGAAGCAAACAGTATTTTATTTCTGCCATTAGGCAAAGGTATCTGTCCTTATTCCAGAGTCCATGAAGGTTTTTATTTATTCAACCTTATTAGTAATAAATTGGTATGTTATTCTGTTATTAATGTCTTTATGTAACAAAAGAAAGATAAATAAAATAAATCTTTATTTAAGCATGTACAATTCTTGATATAGCAACATAACTATGTTTAGTGTCATTATCGTAGTATCCAACGGGCCCCGCATCACAGTCCGCACAACTTAAGTATTTGCAATTAGCTACAGTGTGAGTAAAACCAATATTTTCAAATGTATACATGTTTTCAACATGGTAGAATTCTGTAACAAGCTCATTTTCAATTTCACCTTCTTTTCTTCTTGTGTCCTGTTGCACCAATGGCAGATCTTTCTGAAATTTAAATAGAGAACAGTTTATAAAGGTATACTAAACTTTAACTTGATATAGGTAACCTTGAAATAAGATATATTATTATTTCTTATAAGCAAAGTACTCTAAAGTGATACAATTATATGGACGCCAGTTATCGTTTATTTATAAGTAGATTACAAATATAATGAAGTATCCGTCAAGTGTATATGATAGTAAATAAAGCACAAAGATAAAATACTTCAAAAGTTGGAACAAGGTTGCGCTTAATAATTTTTCTAAGCTTAAAAAGAAAGTAATAAAAGACAACAGTTACCTCTAACGTGACATAGTTCGCTGATTTCTTGTCTAATATTCTTGAGCCGCAAAATTTACAAGTTACAATAAACTTATTTTTACCATCTTCAACATAGTCTTTCTCTTCGTTTGCGACCGGTGTTTCATTATTTTCCACTTCAGACATGTTGGCACAGTTCTTGGCTTAGTCTTTCAGCATGTAGTTTAAATGAAAGTTTATTTGCTTGGAATGGAATTATAATTTATGTAAAACTAACCGGCTCGCTTCGCTGAAATCTGACATTTCCAAAATAACCAAAAATCATTCGTTCATCATTACTTAGAATATAGAAAGCAGAGGAGAAGAGGGCCCTAATCTGCATTCATCAATGGCAATGCTCAAGCTCAATATTGACTATACAAATATTTGGTAAATGCTTGTAGAAATATGAATCTAAAATGTTGTAATTTTTTTTAATTGTGTCGTTTAGTTAAAAAAATAGCATGTTTTTTGAATAATCTCTGTCATTCGACATTTATAGTTTACGTCAAACTATTTCTTCGAAAGTTGGTTCCTCCATTTAATTTGGTTTAGATGTGGTTTCATTGATTTTATTTGACTCTATTTCCTTTACAGCAGGCTGCCCCATGTAAGTTTTACAGGGCTTTAAATTAAGTTACATATCGATACCCGACGGCCATTTGTTGTTCTCCCGGTCTTCCACACTAGTTTTGTACGTATGTCCTGTCCATATGACTACAACGCAATTGATTTAATAATGACATTTTAAAGAAAAACTTTCAAAATTTAGTTCAGTACCTAATAATTATTCGAATAAAACTGAATTACTATTTTGCATTTAAATAGTTCTTTTGTTTGTTATTTGTTTTAGTATTCACTTTTTAATCACAAAGGAATAAATAAATTCTCTCTGAATGTACTAATGAATAGGTAATATTCTTTCACCTAATGATCAAATTCAAATAAATACACCATTGATAATCCTAAAATAATATTACTTTTGAAATACATAATATTCAACATCAAAAAGTACTTTGAAGCACTTTTTTGCACAATGTTTCAGTTGTAGTGGCTGAATGCCCAATTTCCTGAGTCCACAAATGCGCAGTCAAAATCACTTAATCCATTAAAAAGTTAGGTTACTAACCACAGGTGAAGTGAAGTTTTGTGCTAAACACTAAATAAAAGCAGAATTTTAATCTAAAATGAGTTCTGGATTTATATCTGAGACGGAAATATTAGAAGGAAGACGACGACGCCAGGAGGAATGGGAAAAAGTGCGTACCGAAGACCAACCTCAAGGTAGGGAATTCGTGATAATCATGTATCATTACGGTTGACATTGATAAAAACGTAATTTACTTTAGAAAAGCAATATCTGAGTAAAATATTAACAGTCTTTCTAAATAAATAAGTGTGAGGACCATAGCTTCGATGAACTTCGTTAAAAACACCATATTTTCAGTCATCTGTTACCCAGCTTTTTAGTAACATGCTAAATTCATGCTAAGTTCTATTAATTATCAATTTAACGATATAAAGAGTTGGAAATACGTTATCTGAGCCACAGCAGGATAAAAATATGGTACAAAATAGATATATAATACATACATGTCTTTGCTTTAGCATTTAAAGAAAAGTTTGTCGTAAATAAACATGCTGTGTAACTGTAACAAAACATTAAAATGTATATAAGAAAACAAAAAAAACAAATCTCTTGTACTTATATTTTTATTAATGGTTATTTATCAAAATAAATTATTACATAGAAATAAAAATAATATTTAAGCAGGGCTCCAATACGATAGACTTTTTTTCTGATTTCCGATATTAATACAAAACCCTTGTGCAATTTTCTTAACACTAAAACTCACCTTTGGGTGGGTTACTTCGTAAGTAATTACGCAGCACTTAAACAAAATGTATAGTCCCATCTAACCAGATAGGACCATATTCCTATTTTACAGTCATAGAAAAACTTTGTCAAGAGTACATTAAATAATAGTATAATTAAATTAATTTTGTAAACCTTGTACATAGATTCGAGAGTATCTATGCTATGTAATATTTAAAAAACATCATGTTTTGAAAACTCATTGTATGGTGATTTTGAATACTAAAACTTTCTAATATGTTCGAACTAAGTTTCAAAACTCAAAACATCTATTATGGGAATTCATTTATAGAGCAAAGTTATTATACAGGTTACTTTATATTCTATGGATAACGCCAGCAATTTCTAAAACATTGCATTTGATACATAAAACATACATATAATCACGCCTCTTTCCCTTGTATAGGGGTAGGCAGAGACCACTTCTTTCCACTTGCTACGATCCTTACACACTTGTTTCACTTCATCTACATTAATTATTCCCTTCATACATGCTACCACAACATAGACCCTTACTGAAAGTTATCACTCAATTTGTGTGGAAGGCTGGGCTCCATACAATACAAAGAAAGTAATTGCGGCGCCACTTTGCCAGAATCTCGTCGATTTGTGTGCTGGCAAGACTACGTTGCTCTATAGTCGCAGTTAGAAGTTTGAAATGCCGGAAATGTGTTATTTATTTATATACCCTATTTCAGAGGCTCCAGAAGAGCCGTACGACACGCGGCCACTGTACCAGCGCCTGGAGGAGCAGAGGATGAAGAAAGAGGCTGAATACGAAGAGGCTCATAAGCTCAGTTAGTATTTCAAACAGTATTAAACGATTATGTAATTTAAATGGCAAATACCATTGGAACGAATCGATAGCGGAAGGATAGGATTTATCTATTCTGAAGGCCAGACTTTGTGATGCTCGATTCAAAAACTACTGGTAACTAGGACATAAAATGGTTTTCATCCTAATAATTATGCGGGAACGCAAAGTTAAGGTACGATTTTGTCGCGGTTTATTTTAATTTTTGGTCCCAAAAAAGTAGTTTTATTTCAATGTCTATTTCGCGTTAACCTAAGAAACCAATATTTATATGAAGCCATGTTTACCATCTTTTAAAATTGCATTTTGGAATACAAACAAGGAATAGGACTATAAATATCTATGTAGGTTGTTATTAAAATTCACTATGGTATGAAAAAAGAACATAAACCTAGAAATAATTATTTTATTTTTCATTTTTCTTTCAGAAAACATGATTCGAGGCTTAGATGACGATGAGGTCGGCTTCCTGGACCTGGTGGAGCGCTCGAAGGCTAAGGCGGCGCAACAGATCTCCATCGAAGAACAGAGGGAAATGCAGGAGTTCAGGTCAGATGGAAGGCAAAATGTGTATAGTGAATAAAAATACCGCACTTTAAATTTTATACTACTGGGTAAATATCTCTTCTCATATAAAGAAGGTGCAAGTTCTTGTTTACTCACTTGTTACTGGATATAATAACATTTCCATTCATTTGAGTGTTTTCTTTCTATCAGTGTTAATGCTTGTAGAAATGTCACTTGTCTATGGGTGAGCCCACGGTAATTATTCCATCAACTCTATAATCTATTGTCATTTGGTGATATTTTCACATTCACATCAATAGACAGACTAGTATTATTAAAATAGACAGTCATCGTAGGCTTGGTAATAGGGTACCGTTAGTACGGAACCCCAAAAAGTCATAGAAAATATATAGTTGTAGAGAAAAGGAAACCTTATGTTCGAGCTTAAGTTGTTCTTTCTAAAACTCGTGTTTGTCTGAATAGTAATTTCAAAGGATAGGAAATGTGTTTGTGTAGGGAGCGGGTATCGAACCTAGCGGAGAGCGAGGAGCTGACCCGGCTGCGTGCACAGCTCGCGCCGGCGCGGACCACCACCACGCCCGCGCAGGCGCAGAAGAACAAACTGCAAGGGGTAAGCAACCCACTCACTAACTTAATTATAAAACCGATTTTATCAGAAGTATTAAAATAATGGTCATGAAATAGGTAGAGACAACTATTTAGGGTGTCACCAAAGAGATGATCGCATGATGGTAAATGGTTTTGAGCTGAAATTTTGTTATTGTAATTCATATGTACTCTTCACCCCTTTTGGATAGGTATAACCTTTTGGTAACATCCTGTATAATCTTAAAATTACTAGAATAGTTTCATAGCCAACCAGACTTCGGATAACGGATCCCCGGTTGAGTCCAAGCCTAGTTATCTTCGTTTATATCCCAGTAAGATAAGTTATCCAAATAATGATAATAAATTGTATTATCTAATGTATTTTTTGTTGTATCCAGGTAGTCGTAAGGAAACGTAAAGCGAGTGAGATGGAAGCTGAGAAGCAAGATAAAGAGTCGTCGCCGTCGAAATCAAAGAACGGTAGTCCGCAAATGTAAGTAGCTTTACATGAAATTATAAGCTTAGCTTAACAGAGTATCGAGCAACAATAATATACCTTAGACTTTTCTTAAATGTAAAAATCATTTGACCACAGGTTAAGCAAACGCTTTCAGTGTCGTTATCCTCATTCTATTATACTTTATTATTATCTTTATATTTTATTATCAAAACAACAGGTTTAACACTACACATACACAATATTCACACAATGACATATATAACGACTGAGACAACGACCAGGGTAAGAGTAGAGTTATCCGTTGTCTACATTACCTTGACTATTACATATTCCTGTTTATTTGCCCCTGCAGTACCAAAAGTTCCCAGGATTAGACTAAGTATGTCACTTGTCTACAGGAAATGGTCTAAATTATCCTTTCTCTAAGTGTAATATCTCTTGCAGTGAGAGCGGGTCTCCAGAAGAGAAGGTGATGCGTTGCGTGGGCATCCTGCCGGGGCTCGGCCACTACGACACGGACTCCACTTCCGACACCGACGACTCCAGCGATCATAGCCACGTGAGTCACACGGTAACATTCCTTTATTCTTTCTAAGAGTTCAAATTAACAAACTTCACGTTTTCATCAAACACCTTAAACGATCAAACCGAATATCAAATAAATTTGTCACTAGGCGTAGCGCACTCCATGACGCCAACGCAATGAGTGAGATCTTTCTTGACCAACACCTCCGTTCACGATCAAATCTGTTTGTCAAACTACACATCAATCCAGATTTTCATCAAACGCGAC
Organism: Autographa gamma; assembly: GCA_905146925.1. Taxonomy (NCBI): domain Eukaryota; kingdom Metazoa; phylum Arthropoda; class Insecta; order Lepidoptera; family Noctuidae; genus Autographa; species Autographa gamma. The sequence goes on along the minus strand of LR989872.1, from coordinate 7,992,641 downwards.
AAACACGTAGATTGTTTGACAAACGCCTCAAACACAGCTGTACACTATCAAATAATTTGACAAACAATTTGATCGTTTACAGGGCACTTAAGATTTCTGATGTTAACCTGAGCAAGGATTTGGCCAGAGTGTTTGTACTTCAATCAAATGTGCTTGAATGATGATTGGCCGTAACGTTACTTTGAGCTTGTGTGTGTGGCTTAGAACAAATATTCGCCAGACTTACTAAGGAATACTGCATTTCCCACTAAAAAAGGTTGTGAAAAGAACTTAAAGATTCACGAATAATATTCAATAAAGTGTTTTGTTCCAGAGTGATAAATGCTGCTCAGGCTTCGACCTACTAGGTCGGCGGCCGGAAGAAAAGCACAGGAAGGATTCCAAGAGTAGTTAGAGGATACATATACCAACCATCTGTAACAGAAAGGTGACGTCATACTGATGACGTAGTTATTGGTGATATGTAAGCAACGCAATTTTAAGACAGTGTTCAGTCTTAATCTGTCTCTATATGTTAGTAAGATAATTACACAAAAAAAATAAACAGACTTTCTATGAGCCTCTGAGGTAAACCCTAATAATAATAATTCCAGCCTATAACCGTCCCACTGCAGGGCACAGGCCTCTTCCCATATAGAGAAGGAGAAAATAATATTTTTATAATTTATCCAAATAATACATACAAGAATTAACTCTTTGAAGTCGGTTGAAAGAAAATAATGTTTATTTGAAACAAATACGAAGAAACTATATAAAAAGCCAAGGTTTAGATTACGCTAAGGTTCATGCTAGCAGCAAAACCTCAGCGCTGATTTACGAATAACAATTGAAATAAAACTAATTTCACGAATTTTAACGCGGTCAGTCCGCCCGTGACCATGATACCTGCAAAGGTGTCGAAACGTCGGGACCTAAAATTCAAATACAAACCGCGATAAAATCCGTAAAAGTGGTTTTATTTCAATGTCTAACATTCGCGTAAACCTCAGAACTCAATATGAATAGAATAAATACATATACATAATAAATAGAGACATAATGGTGCCGATTCTCTTGTACACCGAACTAAACTAAACTAAAACTAAAATTTCTTATTTTTAGTTAGTTGGTATAAGTAAGTTATTCTGAAAACAAGATTCACTAAATTTAAATTACAGTTTTGACACAACTAAAATCGAGTTTGACATTCGTTATGTTGAGTTGGCCATAGACCAAGATGGCAGTAGACCATAGACACAAGCTGAATGAAAGTGAACGAAATGATCTGAATTGCAAAAAAAACCTGAGTAAAATCAAATAATTATTTAAAATTTGTCTATTAGTAATCATTAATGAAGTTCAGGGAGCATAATGATGGCGTAAAACTATACTTTTTCGGTTTTTAATAAGAAAATTACCTATAATTTTATTAAAATCAACGTTACTGCCGTTTAAATAGAAAAACAGGTAGCATGATTTATCCTGCTATTTATTTTAGATAATTAAAGCTAGTTAGAGCTTTATTGAGAGCGGCTCCATACCGGACTGGCGTATTCGCCAGCCGAGTAGCAGAGTGCCATCCCCGTTGTCCGTAGGACGTGTGGTGATGCTCCCCTCTTGGTAGAGGTTAACCGCCTCAGGATGTTGTTTCTTGCATGCACTTTCATTTTGGTGTTTATGCAGTTTTATTGAAAAAAATTTTATTGAAAGGTTTGCGGATGTAGCAGTAATGACAGAAATTCAGAAATTAGGATTTAGGGTTGAAGAACAAGAAAATATTAACGAGAATATGAGAATATCAAATGTAATGTTTTGCAAGTTACTTTCTCATGACCTTCAACAATATTCTGGGAATAAACGTTTAATCATGATGCAAAAAATTATAAAGCTCTAAAAAATTATGAATAAAATTGTGTATTAAAAATATTATTTAAATAATTTAGTTAAGAGTATTTAAAATATAACAAATAAAAAAACAATAATATACTAATATGTTTATTAATTCACCGGAGATTAATCGATTAATCTCCGGTGAATTAATGTTATAATGTTGAGTACAAAAATCTCTTGTAAGTTTACATGAATGCATTTTGTATTGTATCTTAATAAAATAACACTAAATTTACCTTTCTGCCGCATCAACAACAGCTGCAATCGCATAAGCTTCCATAATTAACTCAAAATCATAAAAAGAATCGAAAAATACAACAGAGAGGTGCTTTCAAAATTTTAGTTCATGACAACTAATTTTATTCCACACCTTTTTAATCGCATTTAAAATTAGTCTGATTTAGTTTGACAATCGAAATTTTAGGTGAAAAACGTCAATTTCAGAATAGCAAAATTGCCATTTTCATTAAATTGAATAACTTAGTGCTGTCAAACTATAATTTATTTAAGTAACGTCACTTTAGTTAATTTCAGAATGGGAAACGTCGTCTGACAGGAACAAACTAAATTTTAGTGATTTTTAGTCTAGTTTAGAGAAAATTGTGACAAGAGAATCGGCACCATTGACACTTAAGTACGTCTTAAAGTTGAGTGGCGTTTTAGTATTTGGGGTTAGAACGTTATGTAAAGAATTAAAGTCTTAAAGTACTGTTTGAGAAGACTCATTCCTAATCAGAAAGGCTCAATATCATATTTTGTGGAACTCTAAAAATTTCAAGCGATTTGATTGGTTGAATGGACAACCAATCACAGCGCTTGATAGTGATGACGTTTGACAAATTAATGTCTGTCAGAGCGGCAAAGTATAAGCGAAAGTTTTATGAAGACACTATAATAATATATGTTCAGTAGCTCACTATTAGGTATTAAAATATTTATAATAAATAAATGTGAAATAAATTCATTTCTGTCTGTCTGTTGCGCTTTATCGGCGAAACCGCACAACCGATTTTGATGAAATTTAGTAAGAAGTAACTCCAAGAAGGGATTGAAGGAAGACCGAGCCGCAAGTATTACATATTATATTATAAAATATGTGTCTATAGTGCCTAGACAAAAAATAATTAAATAAGTACTGCTTTATAGTATGTGTTTTAAAATTATACGTGTTTCTATTTACTGAACAAATGTTTCATGAAAAATATATACTGGTAATACTAATTATAGTACTGAGGACGCATTATGAAGTCTTATGTTTGCTATAACGTATTCGTAGATAGAATACCTATTTGATGTATGACGTTAATACAAATTATGTCAAACTTCCTCTAGTAGAAAAAAAGTCTTTGGATATGTTAATGAAATTGGCTGTAAGTCAAATTTCGATGTATTTTAGGGAAATTATGAGCTAGATTCCTATATGACGGACTGGTCCTCGTTCGCCCTTAATAGAGAAGAATGGAAGGATAGGAGCCTTTGCCCAGCAGTGGGACAACATGGGCTGAAAATAATAATTATTATCTACGGATATGTTATTAAAATTGGCGGTAAGACATCATAATGTGCCTCTAGTCTGTTCAATGTTCTATTTTAATGTGACTACACCTTTCTGTTACAAAATCTATGTGCGAACGAACTAGACTCGTAACAAAATAAAATGAAGTATAATAAATTGGCTAATACTGAAAAACTCCTGGCAGGTCGATGAAAAATGTATTTTTAGCTAAAATACTTTAATGTTTGAATAGAGGTCACAGTAATTCGATTTTCAAAAATGCATTTTAAGGAAAGGTACTCAAATTAAGAATCCATATTATTAATAATGTCGTGGTGGCCTAGCGGCTCAATGAACGGATTTGTATGCACAATGTGGCTTTTTCAAAGTTATATGTACCTTCTTAATTATTCTAAGACACTTCTGACAAATGGTGAAGGAAAACATCGTGAGGTAACCTGGATCCAAAATTTGGGATCTGAAATCGCCAATCCGCAGAGAGCAAGCGTGGTGATCAATGCTCGTGCCTTCTCTATATGGGAAGAGGCCTGTGCCCAACAGTGGGACGTTTGTAGGCTGGATTATTATTTTTATTGTACCATCGCAAATGCTTGTAGTAATATCATTAATCTATGGGGATTTGATTGCTACAGATTTTCTTTCAAGTCTAGTTCGTTGGTATTATAGTCTGTTTAATGTAGATTCTTTGTATTTCTTGTTTAGGATTAGTTTTTATATTATTGTAAATATTTTAAGTTTAATTCATCTTCTTGCTGCAAGTTCAAGTTGAGTTGAGCTACCCCTTTTGAGTTTTATTACAATACTTTTTTAGTTTAAATCTTGACAACATTAAATTGTTATTATTTAAATAATAGTTATCGATAGTACATAATAATTTTAAAAATATCTTGTTTTATTTTTGACTACTTACCTTTTTAGTTAATTCCATCGAAGTCTGACGCATGGAATACTGTAAAAAAGAGTGTGTAACAGGTAAATAAAAACATAATTTAAATACCTATTATTTAATAGTCACATCAATAGATTAATGACGATAGAATATTTATACAAACTGGCATTGGCTTATATTATGAAATCCATAATTATCATGTCTAAAATATATAAATAAAGTGAAAGGATTCTAATAAATATGGAAAATGATAGATTCTAGTCGAGAATTTACCAGCAGTACTACTTAAATTGAAAAAACATTTAGGTAATTTAATGTAGCAAAGCGATAGCAATTGACATCAAATTATTGGATTCTTACATTTACGCGAATGTTAGACAATGAAATAAACTACTTTTTTACGGATTTTGTCGCGGTTCGTATTGATTTTAGGTCCCGACGTTTCGACACCTTTGCAGGTATCATGGTCACGGGCAGACTGAGATGGCGTTCGTCTTGACAGTAGATGTTGCTCATTCTACTTTCATATTTTTATTTCATTGACAGAAATGTTTGTACAAAATCGCTGTCGCTTTGCATTTACAAGATATGTAATACTACTGCTGGTTTTTTTATAATACTTTTATATTGAGATGTGTACGAAAGGCGGATTTTCTGGTATTGCATCCTAAACCAGGCTTCCTTAAGTTGCTGAACATAAGAAAATGTTAAATGTAAGAGTATTGAAAAGCTTGATTTTAATTGTATACCTACATCTAAAATATTTAAATTATAATGTTTTAAATAATATACAATTTGTATATACAAAAATCTATGATCCACAAATGGTAGATTCTTTATGACTGAATTAAATGTTTGTGAACGTTTCGCGATACAGTAAATATACAGGTTGTCCCAGAAAGTATGGATAACACTTAAAGTGGAATAACTTAAAAACGACAAAAAGTCGAGAAACAGAAAACCTCGGGTTACAAAAAATATGAGGATAATAATCTGACTGAAGTATGATTGGTTGATGGTTGTAGATTAAGTGACAACTACTACTACTTCTTGACACCCGATTATCTATACTTTCTGGGGCAACCTGTACATAACTTGCTTTTAGGTAGGTATATGTATTTATAAAAAAATACGACAAATATTAAGTTACATCTCTAACACCGCTGGTAATAGCTTCCAAAACTCATGCCAGTGTTAAGTAGTGCATATTTTCGTCTGGCCTGTTCTGTATGTCTTCGGTCACAGGTTCGATCTCTGTGCGCGACATCTCCGGCTGTAAGTCCGGAAGGCTGTCCTCTGAATCCTTGTCGCTATTCGTCTCTTCAAAGTCCTTCGTTTTTGGCTCATCTTTGTTTTTTCTTCGGTTCCTGTAAAACGTATTTTATTAATGTTTGAGTAACATCAAATAGGGGCAGTATTCTCGTCAAATTCTTTCCATTGTATCAATATATTCAAAAGAATGGTTATTCATCTTTTAAAGTTTCCCTGGACTTCCACAAGTAATTCAATACCAAAATTAGCCAAATCAGTCCAGCCGTACTCGAGTTTTATCGAGACTAACTAACAGCAATTCATTTTTATAGATAGATTTTCTTAGTAAACATACATACATAATAATCACGCCTCTTTCCGTTGTAGTGGTAGGCAGAAACTACTTTTTTCCATTTGCTACGATCCTTGCACACTTGTTTCGCTTTGGCCACTTTCATTATTCCCTTCATACATGCTAAGTAAACATCATACCTTTTAGGATAGGGCTCTTTGAGATGAAACGTCCTGTAATGCAGCTTCATGCTGTTGCTCTGCGTGAAGCGCTTGCCGCACAGCGTGCACGCGTACGGCTTCTCTCCCGTGTGAGTCTGTTTATAAACAAATATTATTTATATTTTATTACTTTAGTTGGTACTTATATGAGAATATTCATCCCGAATTAAAAATATACATGATGAATTATAGGGATCTTAAGCTTAAAGCTAATAAATGTGTTTTTTTCCTCAATTTATTGCAAATCGATTAGTTGGAATCTTTACGGACAAACTATCTCTTCGGACCGATATACAAAATTACTTTTGTTTTTAGGGTTAAATTTCAAGTCTGGAAAGATCCTTTTCGGCTGACCCTGGATGGGAATGCATGGACATCTGATGATAAGATCCTAGGGAAAATGGTCATCACACACGAGTGGTGATCAATTCTCGTTTCTTCTCTACATGAGAAGAGGCCTGTGCCCAGCATTAGGACCTATGCAGGCTAACATATACATTATAACAATCAGTAAAAATCTGTGAAAAGAGGTAAGGTAGGTCTTTTCCCTGCAGAGTGACTGTTCTGGCTCTAAATAATGATAAGAACTCACCACTAGATGTCGCTTGAGGCCCATGATGGCGTGGAACTGTCTCCCGCAAGTGTCGCACGAGAACAGCTTGCTACGAGTGTGCATGTTCTGGTGGTTGGCCACGCTGCCCGGCTACAATGTTATACAAAACTATATTAAACTAGCGACCCGTCCCGGCTTCGCACGGTTGCATATCAGATCACGTTCGTAGATTTACCATAGCAGCGCCATCTATTGATAACTTACTCAACCCAGTCGAAAGGTATCGACATCTGTTAGAATCATTTGGAGTTAACAGATAATTGTGACTGTCAAATAATAACAGACAAATAATTAGCAATAAGTTAAAATTGCGACTATAATTTGAGATTTAAACTATCCTATCTCTCAAGTTGGATCGAACTGCACATGGTGTGCGAATTTTATTATAATCGGCTAAGTGATTTAGGAGTCCATTGAGGACAAACATTGTGACACGAGATTTATATATATTAAGATATCTTACCGACTCAGAAATACTAGTAAAGGTAAATATAGACTACGCTATAATATAATAAGCATATATTATATTCTATAGCACAATAATATCGCTCGCCATACACGTAGGTATTTAGAACACTTTTAAACTTAGCTATTATTATATTATTTGAAATTATAGCATTCCTAACAAGACACAAGTAAAATAGGTAATAAGGCCCTGCGGCGATGATACGCAACTATATTTTTTTTGAACGTATTTTAGTTACGCAAAAAAAAATACAATTGAAGACACAAAAAAATGCACAATCACAATTATAACACTCTTTCCGCCTATGGAAAACAAATTTCTTCAAGGTAACAATAGTAAAACAAAAAAATACTTACAGCTAGCGACGAACCACAAATCTCACAGATATATCTCTCGTTTGGCCCAAAGAAGGAAGTTCGCGGGTGCTCCGCCAGATGGTGCTTCCAACATTCCGCTTGAGTATTAAAATGTTTGCCGCACTGGGAACAAGGCAACAATTGGGTATCAACTAAAAACCTTTTTCACGTTAAAAATTACAATTAATAAAGGTACAATAGGGATGATGACTAAATTTTATTTTTTAGTCCATCTTTTAGATTATAAAAATATATTAGACACGTACTTTTTGTTTTGTCCCGTAGACAAAGAATGACGAAGATACAGCGATTTCAATTGTTGCGTGACGTCACGTTTTAGCATAAATTGTACTCAGCCGTGACGTCACAAACCCCCACTACTGAACTTTAAAGCGGTTTATCTATATCTATATATATACCTAGTCATCTACCCTATTAGATAAGAGAGGTTGCCCGGAAGAAATTTAAAGGTACAATATGGCCGCCTTCTGTACATCTTCCTTCTCAATTTATTTTGAGATATTTTACCTATGCGAACTAAAGAATTAAATACACTAAAACATATTATCCCGATCTGTAAATAATTCTTAAATTTTCAAACTTAACTTCATAAAAGAATTGATCAAAACTTTGTTAATTAAGTGATTACATAAAATGTACTTTAATACAACGAGGTAAAGCTTAATTTAACTTACTTGATGACATGTGGTCGGTTTTTTGTGTTTTCTCCTCGTTTTCTTTCTGGGTTTTTGTTCTTCTGATATCTTAAATACATCATCTACTGTTATTCTGCAATAAAAAAATCAAAATTGAGTGAAAAATATTAAATTTGAATATATCCAAGTAAAATAAAGAATGTATTTTATACGTACCGCCTTCTTACGCGTTTTGTAATCTGAAAACAAAGTAAACACATTTAATATTATATGGTAGCTTTAAAATAGGTATAGATCGTAATTGAATGCGATTAATCCTGATATATAATCAGATATATTTAGATGATTTTTAATGATATGTAATAATCCTCTAATTATGTTATGTGTATACGTTCTGACTGACCTTTCAAATTGTAATTATTGACATTATGTGAACTGTTTGTATCTAAAATTTTGATTTATATTCTGTAGACTAAATTTAAAATATTGTACACCCTAAGGGTATATTACAGCGATCTCATAAATATAACTAATGTAACATCTTTCTATTTACCTGTGATAAACAATAAATATTTTGACTTTGACTTTAAACGACGGGTGAAACCGCATGCAACTAGTTCCTTTTACAAGCTGAGTTTAGTACAGTTTTACAGAAATTCGAGATTTTATTTTCAGTAAACATGAACCCTTACCTTTGCTTGTTCCTTTTTTCCTAGTATTTTTCTATTTTTAATTGCTGGGGCGTTACTGTAAAATAAAATGTATTAATTTATCAACGAACCATATGAAGTGAAGGAAACCAGACAAGTATGTAAGGATCGTAGCAAGTGGAAAGAAGTGGTCTCTGCCTACCCCTACAAGGGAAAAAGGCATATATGTATGTAGTATATGATTACAAATACAGTCCGCTGACAGTCAGACATCAGATAGTTAATATTGCGGTTATGTTGTCATCCCCCGTATACGGACACTTAAAGAAATGAGAATAAAGAACCTCCTCTCTTTCAAGTCGGTTCAGTACCTCTCGGCGTCATGATGCAGTGCTGAATGGAACAGGTGCTCTTCAAAAGCCTTTCTCGTCTCGAAGGTGATGTCGCATCTATCGCAGTAAGTGTTGACATCTTCATCGTCGTCAGGACTCTCCTGGTAAGGGAAAATGGACCTTATTGTAGGTGCATACAAAGATTATACAAAAAAGTAATATGTATAACTAAAGAATTGCTACTGGCATTCGAACTTGTTAGAAATCACATTTATTGTTGTAGTCAGTGCTCAAAGGATATTAATCTATCGATTTATGTAACACAATTTATGTTAATTTGAGTGTTGACGTAATAGGATCATAAAAAAATCCGTAGTAATCATTAACGTCTCTGAGTTCGGAAGTAAGTGCGTTTTTAGCTATATCTGAACACCAGAATCCGTAACTATGATTACTTTTATTCTGAACCTTTATATAATTTAGAGTCACTATTGGTTTATTGAAGTCTATTTTTTTTATCAAATAATTCAATGCTTGAACTTGGGCCCTGATTTGGTACCTAGGTACTAATATAAAAACATGAATTGTTAATTTTCAGTTGGTAAATATTTCTTTTTTTTATATAAAACATGTGTAGAATACTTACAACATCAGCAATAACATGTTTGACCCTCTTATGCTGCCGTAACCCCGCCGCGCTGACGAAGGAGGCCCCGCAGAGCGTGCACACGTGCTCGCTGCGGTGCGTGCGCAGGTGCGTGTAGTAAGTTGACGAGTGTCTGTAGGTCATACTTTAAACTTAATAAACATACCATCACGCCTGTATCAGCTAAGGGTTAGGCAGACGTGTACCAATGTACACCCACAGTTCGCCAGTATGCTTAGGTCCCATGTAATAGGCGGCAAGCCTATTGCCACTACTGAGCACAAATCCAAACTCCGACCTGCTACTGAGAATTTCATAGAAAAACCCAAAAACACCTTGGTCGACTCGGAAATCGAACCCAAGACCTCCAGCGTAGCAGTCACGCTTAGCGCCACTAGGCCAACGAGGTAGTATTAATATTACTGTAAAATATAAGAAAATGGCGATAAAAGTGATTAATAACCGACGGCAATGTACCGCTTCTACTATTCTGCTATCTCACCTGAATTCCTCATCACAATAAGTACACTTTCTGGTTATCCCACTGTGATATTCATCATGAAGAACAGCTGAAGATCTGAAATATTTTCCCCAATTTAACAAATACCCACAGCAAGTAATTATGATACAGAAAACACTTAACCAAACCATTAATGTAAGTATACTGCGTGTGGACTTTATAAGCTAAAAATCAAACAGACGCGAGTTGTCGTTCATTGTGGCGTTCTAGGGGGGAGGCCTTTGTTCAGCAGTGGACGTCTTCCGGCTGATGATGATGATGAGTTGTAAATCCACTGTTTGGTTGACATACTCTACTCGTATTAGGTTTGGTTTGTTACGAATACACAATTCTTACTAATTTTTAACTGTAAAAGTCAGTCTAAATTGAACTTTATTTGCATCTCTTGATGTTTGTATAAGAGGAAGTAACATTAATAGGCACAAGCAGTTACCAATTATTTTGATTTATTTTTTTACTGAAAAATATTTATTACTACTTACTCTAAAGGGCATATTAGATGGCATCTCAAACACTCGAACTTAGTGTAATGCTGTCTCTTATGCTTGCGGAGGTAGCAGCCGAGTTTGAACCGCATTCGACAGAAGTAGCACTCGTATGGACCTAGTGACTGGAACAAAATAATAGGATACTTTACAGTTAATTAAATAAAGGAAAATTAGGTCTATTATTTTGAGCTGATTCATAAATCAAATTAGCTGGTATATGAAGTCTTAAATTTCTGGACAAATAATACATATTATTAACTAATATTATTATATATAAGTTATTGAATCAACTTATTGTATCAATTTATATAGTTTGTTTCTGGCAAATGACTAGGCGCAATCAATCATAGTCCAAAAAACTGTAATGCTCATCATTATTTAAGCTCAAATTTTACTGGTGGCCATAAGATTTTCAGTTCTGTACAGAAGATTCATAAAAAAAGAACTTTAGCGCTTTTGCCAATAAAAGGTCTCTTGAATCAAAAGGATTTCCAATGTTATCAAGTTGAATTAATTTTTATGTATTATTGGTATATAAGAATAGCTTCTAATTATTAAACTTCTATTTTGTACTTTCAAAACCTATCATCTAGCACAAAATTTCATAGTTAGACATTAAATCAAAGAAATCTTACCTCAACATGCCTCAATTGTATATGTCTATCCAAAATATCCTTCTTCGAAAACCATTTAAAACAATCCTGGCACTTGAACGTAGCATTAACATATTTTGAATCTTCAGCCCTCGCCCTAAAGTTCTTTATTGCTTCCTCCTCACTTAAAACATATATCTTCCAATGATTCTTATCCAAAACTCTATGTATACTACTAATCCAATGACTGTCACTCCTATCCTTCTTATTATTTAAATCTTCACATTTAACGTCTAGAATACCTTTTTTACTGTCTACGTACAACGCTTGTGGGCTATACGGTTCTATATCTTTTAAAACATCAGTCTCTATCTTTTGATTGTCTCCTATCTTCTCTTGATCATTATCTAGTTTTCTTTCTTCATAGATGATTTCTTCTTCGAATATCTTTTCGTTATGTAGGAAGTCAACTGGTTCGGTCTCTCCATCGGTTAGGGAGGCGTCACTAAAGTAACTATGTTCTATTTTCTCGATTATTTTTGTTTCTTCGTCATATGTTTCGTCTGTTTCTTGGTTGTGTTTAGTGATGTAGGTTTTGATGTGGTCCGTACATGTTATTGTTTGTATGAGTGATTGTAGTAATGAGTTTTTGCGGTCTACTTTGTATATGGCTTCGTAGGTAATCTGAAAGATTGATGACGTTTTGAGCATACAGTAACAATTATGTAAATATTTAAACTGAGTTTAGGTAGATTGCTTATTATTTGCATTCTATATCTTCTTTTTATGAACACAGACATATTATTAAGGCAAACTTATTAGCTTTATTATACTTAAAAAAGAAAAAAATATATTAGAAAACATTGTACATGTTGAAACAACAAGTTTTCAACAATGAAATTAGTTACTAAAATATGGTTTCCCATAAATCAATATAAAATATTTATAGATATAAAAATGTACAAACCGGTCCTCTCCACATGATTTCTTTCAGCAACTTCTGCCCATAGTAACACTTCTCTTTGAACTTGTGGAATTTATTTAATATAGCTGCACACTCATAGCAAAAGTGTTGAGGTAGACCATCTTCTTCATTCACCTATTAAAAGATATAATGGAAACTGTATTAGACAGGTACATAACTTTTAATGGTTACACAAATGCATATAGTATCATGTAGGAATTTCTTCGTTTATTGTTTTTTTTCACAAATTAGAATAATATGCTGCCAGTGTCTTGTGGAAAATGAATGGCAGACCTGTTGCTAAATTTTACTAAATGTGTGATACTGGTTTATCGCATTATAGGTATCTGCTTACTAATATGTTTGAAAATAATATCAAACAAAATGAAAAGGCGAATTAGATTTAAAATTTTATTATTTATTTTTTGTAGGTAAGTAAAATGATTAACCAAATGGTGATTAAACATAGTTGTAGATATCAGTAATAGGCATTAGTAGAGATTCCTCGCAGGCCTAGTATATAGGATTTTGCTTCCGAATCCTTAATAAACTCTAGCCAGACTTAGCAAAGCCACCACATTTCATCAGTAGATAGTGTTTTCCCAGGCACAGTGGAAAATTCAACTGTGAGGTAGAGGCCACAGGGTACTACTAATAATACGATATTCTTATTGAAATGTACTTACTTTTAAAGCTGTAACTTCTTCATAATAGTACTTTAGTTGATACAAATTAAAATGATACATTTTCGCCTCCGTTCTAAGACAAATCCTACACACTTTTAATTGCGACATACTCGTTTATATTTGTAACTTGATAAGTATTTATTTATGCTTAAAACTATGTATTATATTTTAGTAAACACTAAAATGTATACAGAAACAACCGGACTTGCAACAAGCGGCCATAATTGTTTGGCTGTCAACTTGAACTTCAATTGTCAAAGTCAAGAACGTTCTGTTTTGCACAAGTTAGCACATAATAATATGCGTTACGATGACTAATTTTAGATACCTAATTATTAAAGTCGGTCTATTAGACTACGGGCCCATGAACAAAATGGATGGGTCATATGAACCACCAGGTGACGTATATAAGAATAAGAATAATAAGATTCAGCACTATGCCGTCACTTGTGAGCAGTCCAACTGAGTGCTGGTGAGAATTCAAAAGTGCAGCTAGAGTGAGTACATTTTGGTCATTTATTTCTGTACGGTATTTTTACCATCGAATAGATCCATGAAAAATAATAATAAAGCGCGCAGTGCCGTACAAAAATGGTTGTTCAAAAAGTTGGTATTTTAGTTTTATTTTCTGTCAATTTCCAGGGTAAATTTGGTCATTTGATTCTGTACGGCATCAGTTTCATACTGTTTAAATACAGCTTCTAATCCATTATTCCGTAACGAACAAATTATTTATTTTGAAAGTATCTCATGTGTGGGTCATAACGTATTTTATTCGGATGTACTCGGCTTGAAAACAAGTAAGGTGTTTCTTACTCGTGTAACTTGTACCCACGAAAATTTACGGCATCTAAAAAATATTATCTATGCATATGCATGAAATACTTTCAAAATAAATATTTTTATGTTGTTCAAATCACCCCTCGGACCACGGAATGAAGGCGGGTTGCATTTTTTCCCCTTGTTCAAAGATTTTTGTACGGCGTTGCATAAAATAAACTAGGGCTCTAGGCTCTAAACTCTGCAATGGAAAAAGAAATCTAAAACTAAAATGAAGAGATATTCAGGCGGTATTATAACTTGTTTTATTAAATAAAGTAATGGTTTTCATCTAACGCCATTCATCGACCTTCAAATTATCTTCAGAGTCTTCCTCATTTCTGTAATCTTCTAACGCTTCTTGTGGGTTCCCGCCCTTTTTTCTTCTGTTTCTGTAAAACAAAGATCAGTTTTGATATAGCTCTGGAAATAAGGACAAAAAGCTTAAGTGAAAATGGCTCTATATTCTTTGTTAATTCCATGTAATACCTAATTTATATTTAAAAAGTCAGAAGGTACCTAAATAAAAATGTTGCTTATATTTGGTTGCATTTCATACATCTATCCGCATCTTTCGTTGTTTGTGCACGCTACTTGTAACCTTTTTTCTAGTCTGATAAATGTGGACAACATCCAATGATATTTTAATTAACAGATATGTTATACACATACAAAACAATCGAAAAAAGTGTTCCGCGCAGCGCGGCAGCTAGCGAAAGAGATAGCGCGATAAAACCCATAAGAAAAAAAGAGACAAATAGTGTTGTTGTTAATGGCAATACGTCCCAATTAGGACGTTTTCGAGTCTTCACGATTGCACGCTTATAACATATCTGTTTATTAGAATATCATTGCCTTTTATACATACTCTATCCGCGTCTGTCGTTGTTTGTGCAAGCTGTTTGTAACCTTTTTTCTAGTTTGATTTCTTGTTATTAATATATTTTTACATAATTAGAGGACATAGAAAGATTTCAAAATTGTTATAGAAAAGCAATAGGGGTACACTAACATTACCTTTTGGGATACGGCTCTTTGAGGTGGAAAGTACGATAGTGTAGCTTCATACTGCATTTCTGCGTAAACCGCTTGTCGCAAAGCGTGCAGCTATAAGGTTTCTCTCCGGTGTGTGTCTGTAATGATAAAACTAAATATTTTAAAATTACTTGAGTAAAAAGTAAGTTTATAGATATTTATTACTACCGAAAACCTACGAAAAACTATAAAAAATAAAACTAAAAGGGTGTTCACCGCAATTATTGCCACTGTTCAACTTGATCAGATTTTGTGAGGTTTTATGTTCTTTATTTAAAATAATAATAATGTCAATAGCTATTAATTGAGCTTGAATATTGCGAAACGAGCAATAAAACGATTTTATTTTGAACTAAATGCGTTGAAACTAAGCCCAAACCTAGCAAAATTAGTTGTCTATACATAGTCTTCTATTGGCCCGCATGATAATAACGCAGGTGAATGTATGTAGGTATGGATAATAATAATAATTGCCAACACAGTCGCGACTAACTGCAACTCACTCTCTCACGAAATTTTTTAAAAAACGGTCGTGTGTGCGTCGAACATTTAAAAACATGTAATTTAACATTGCTATAATTTATAAAGACATCATATTTCTTTCATAAAGACTATAATTGCTGCCATCATTATAGGGAACAGTCTAAACACATACTAAGCGCTATAATATAACTTACTAGTTGATGTCGAGTCATGCTGCTTTTGCTGTTAAACTGCATGCCGCACGTGCTGCACGTGTACAGCTTCTCACGGGTGTGAGTGTTCAGGTGACTGGCAACACTGCTTGCCTGGGAAATGTCGTATATTGATATAAATAAATGCCGACAACATCACATACATTGCTCTGAAACAAAGTAAGTAGCTATTAAGCACTTGTGTTATAGAATTCAGAAACAACGAAGGTGCCACAAACACCCAGACCCGAGGCAATGTAGAAAAGTGACTTTCTACATGACTCGTCCCGGGACCTCAGAGCTAGCGACACCTTGAAAACCGGTGCGTACACCACTAGACCACGGAGTCATCGCTATAGTAACCAGACAAAAGGTAAACATGCTAACATGTTTCTAAATACATAAAATATACATATTATAGAAAAAATATGATTAAAACAAAATAAATGATCAAACTCGTACAAAGAACAACTATCCCACAACCGAGTTTAGTAGTAAAGGTCACTAAATGTAAGACCAACAAGCCCGTCGAAATAATGTCGCTAATAGCGCTTATTATATTATCCACTAGCGGCCCGCCCCGGCTATGCTCGGGTGCAACGCTGATAGGAAATATAACTACACAATCATAAAGTTCTGTAGGACGAAGCCTTGGACGCACTATTTGGTATAGGCACGACCCCCGGCCCCCGCGCGGCCCTCCGGCCGGTATCGCCGCAACCGCTATGTCCCTACATTTTAAATTTGTAATATCTTCGAAAATATTCATTTAAATTACATGCTGTAAAGGGCAATATTGATCTATATTGCATGCACAATTTATTAAAGGTACTTAATTGGATAAGGATTAATACTGTATTGCTTAAAATCGCTTTTTCGTAAATAAGTAATAAATAAACGATATTTTTTTTTATTGTGGATTATCCTCAAGAGATAGACATATGCCATCGCGGACTTTTTTGTAGATCTTTTTAAGGTGCACAATACTGTAGTACATTATTTTGATCGATCTCATAAGGTTCAGCCAGCGTTTGCAACGAAAGCTCAAAAAATGGGTTCATTTACGACCTTACATTAGTAATCTCTAAGATTACCCGTGTTTCTCTACTATATTAGGCATGTATTATACATATAAACCTTCCTCTTGAATCACTCTATCTATTAAAAAAAACCGCATCAAAATCCGTTGCGTAGTTTTACAGATCTAAGCATACATAGGGACAGACAGCGGGAAGCGACTTTGTTTTATACTATGTAGTGATTAACTGAACTAGATTTATTTTGTTTCTTTTACGGAAATCTTTTTTGTGTACACTACCAGTTGTTTTTTTGTTATATTTCCAGTAAGAAGAATCTACATTTTATGCTGAAATGACGAATGGCATAGTTGAATGGAAGCTGAATACGCATTGCGCCGGCCACAAATATTTGGGAACAGGGCAGGGAGATGATGATGATGATATTACTCACCGCTAGAGAAACCCCGCATATCTCGCAGATGTGTCGCTCGTTGTCTTTGGAAGGTATCGGCTCGTCTTTATGTTCTGATAGATGGTGTTTCATGTACGCTGTTTGAGTTGAGAAGTTTTTGTTGCACTGTGAAAATGTGAGAGACTTTTAGTAGAAGATTAAATAAGGCATTGTTAAAATAAAGACACTAAACAAGGGTTTCTGATATGCTGAAAGTAGAAGTAGTTATTTAAACCCATACTAGTTTATAAATGCAAACGTAAATATGTCTGTCTTCTTCCTACGTTTTTAATGGCTAAACCGCTAAACCAATTTAGAAATGAAAATGGGTATGTACTAAAAAATCAAAATGTTTTTATTTCTTATAAACCAAAAAAAAAAAGGCGCTCAAGAAAAGTTACGTTAACTCTACTGATTCTAGTTGCTCGGTTCCAAAGTGTCTTTCCTATGGAGAAGAGCCGGCAAGAAACTCCATAGGTTACTCTTTTAAAAATAAACTCATTACTAAGCTTAGATCCCAAAAAAGGCCGTAGACTTTTTACCACAATCGAGCAGCGTTTTACAGTTAGAAGTTTATACAACGGTGAACGCAGACGAAATAAATAAGATGCTAGGTACAGTACAGGGAATTATGACAGTGGATGAAGCGAAACAAGTATGTAAGGATCGTAGCAAGTGGAAAGAAGTGGTCTCTGCCTACCCCTACGGGAAACAGGCGTGATTATATGTATGTATGTATGTAGGTACAGTATGAAGGGTTAATAACTAGAAGGAATACATAGTAACACTCACTATCGTACATGGTGTGAATTTCCTTGGATTTCTTCTAAGACTTTTCTTACGATTCTTAGGTATTGATTTCGCTGGAGTTTCGTTTGCTATATCCCTGAAAATAAAGTTTTACTTCAACATTGGTTTTTATCATTTTCTTAACCGACATCTATATGCTATACCGGAGGTCGTTGGTTCGATTCCCACCCGGCACAAATGTTTGTGTGATGAGCACGATCATTTGTTCGGTGTCTGGGTGTAATTTATATATAATATGTATGTATTTAGAAATATATAAGTATGTTTATCAGTTGTCTGGTTACCATAACACAAGCTCTGCTTAGCTTGGGATCAGACAACCGTGTGTGAGATGTCCCGGAATATTATTATTATTATCTTTGGAAATGGTGGATCTATTATCAATTTTTGTTCTGATATACCTCAGATATAGTCTCATGTAAATTTCATTAAAGTCAGTTCCTTTAAACATTTATATATAATCAATTTATATATACGTACTCTACACCTTCGGCATGCATAGCGGAGTGGTACAAATGTTCCTCGTAAGCCTTCTGGGAGTCGAACTTCATGTTGCAGCGTTCACAGTAAGCATTCACTGCTTCAGGGTTCTAGAAGAAGATTAAGGATGTTGCAGAATGATACATTAATTTGCTGAGTTTTACAGAAATGGGGCCCAAATTTGAAATACTGCTTCTGCCCAAGAAAACAACATTTTATTTAGGAAAGTCACGTCAGTACCGAATAATTAATATTGGACTTTCCTTATTAATATTGATTAGGTGATGATAATATTCTATAGTGTGATATTTTTTTTTACTCTGTCATGTTTTCCTAGACACACGGTAAGTCATTACAATTCTGACAACGAGGTTTGCCATGGCGTTTTGTGTTGGGTAAAATGGATTGTGGAGGTCAGATAGGCAGTGGCTTTGTAAAATACGGTATTCAGCTGAAACCGGTGAGAAAAAACTAGGCAAAAGAAAGTAGCTATGGTCTATTAAATGTCCTGCGCCAATTGATTAAAGAAATGTCAACTTTATACAAATGCAAATAAAGTTCATTTTAGACAGTACAGTTCAAAAATACTAAAAAAACTGAAGTTGTAGCGCAAATTAAATCTTATACGTGAGCATTAGAGTTGTTTTTCCTAAAACTCGAGTTTAAAAAGCAGTATAAACTGAAAAAACAATATACTATACTTACACTAACAGTATTGACATGCATAGTTCTTTTATGCATGTTTAGTCCTTTAGCGCTGACGAAGGAGGCCCCGCAGAGCGTGCACACGTGCTCGCTGCGGTGCGTGCGCAGGTGCGTGTAGTATGTTGACAAATGCCTGTCAGAAATATACAAGAATTACATAATATATTAATAATAGTAATCCAGCCTATAAACGTCCCACTGCTGGGCACAGGCCTTCCCATATAGAGAAGGCACGAGCATAGATCACCACGCTTGCTCTCTGCGAATTGGCGATTTCGGATCCCAATTTTGGAATATATTAAAAGTAAAAATCAGCGCCCAATTTTGGAATTTATTTATGAAAAATCTAGCAAAAAAATCACGATCTTAGAAATACTACTACGTACCTGAAATCCTCTCCGCAATGCATACATTTTCTGATAACACCATTGTGATAATCATTGTGAAATAACGCCGTGTTTCTGTAATATAACAACATGACGACATCATCAACATGAAACATGTCTTAAAACATGGTTTTCAGTGTCACATCCAGGAGCCAACACGATTAAATAAATGTATAGATAACATCCTTAGTAACATTCAAACGGCAGTGGGAAGAACTCATAAATTATGTCTTTCGGATCACGATACTTCATGATTTGTTTTATTGTAATAATTTAAATGTTTGTGAAAATAATAACTCAATTGTTATCATACTATCAATGATATTTTAATAAACAGATATGTTATACACATACAAAACAATCGAAAAAAGTGTTCCGCGCAGCAGCGGCAGCTAGCGAAAGAGATAGCGCGATAAACCCATAAGAAAAAAAGAGACAAATAGTGTTGTTGTTAATGGCAATACGTCCCAATTAGGACGTTTTCGAGTCTTCACGATTGCACGCTTATAACATATCTGTTTATTAGAATATCATTGCATACTATATTGTATTTCGTAAAACTTAGATTTAATAATTACTTAGTACTTAAAATGTTTTGCATGCCCGTAATCAGGGTGAAATATGTCATGTACTGTACGTACATATATTTAACAACTTTTGTACCACCATATTTCAGGCAAATAAATGATTTGATTTGATTTGAACATGTCTTATATTTTTTCAACATTTAATATTCGGACTAAATGGACACACAGACTGTATTGAAAAGTCTACTCTATCACTATTAAAATAAAGCACATACTCACTTCAAAGGACACATGAGGTCGCACCGCAGACACTTATACTTCGTGTAGTGTTGTGTTATATGCCGCGTTAGGTAACACTTCAGTTTGAAACGCATGTTGCAGAAGTGACACTCAATCGGGCCTAGAGACTGAAATATAATATAAATCAATTAAAAACATAACCCTTCTTGGCAGTCGGGTAAAAAGGTTTTGCTTCAACTTACGAAAAAACTTCAGTTTATTGGCTAGCCACAAACTTAAATAAGTTGAATTACTTTTATCGATATAAGGCCAGTTTTTCAAACGACAGATAATTTTTGTTCGAGAAATGAAATTTAAGTCCTATACATATTAGTCTTGACGAACTGTTAAAAATTCAAAATTATACCTCAGAGGAAATTATCTGGTGTTGAAGCAACCGGCCCTGGAATTTCTTATTAGCGATTTAAGTATGCCAACTGTCATTCAAAAATTATGGTAATGGGGATTTGGCAGTTCAAAATTCTACTGTAGGTATTAACTAGTCTCGCATGAAATTTATATTTTAATATTCACAAATCAAGACCCCGTTGACCCAAGCTTGTTTCTCATTAGGGATAATTTATAGAATATATATTCATAGTCGGTCGTCCGGGAGCAAGATGGGTCGACGACATAATACGGGTCTCGGGTCGTCTCTGGATGAGGCTGGCACAGGACCGTATATTATGGCACGAAAAAGGAGAGGCCTATGCCCAGCAGTGGGAGGAAAAAGGCTGTGGATGATGATGATGATGATGATATTCATAGATAGACCTTCTGGGAGACTAACAAATCTAGCAGATTACTAACAAAACTTATTGCGCAAAGTATTCGTTGGTGATAAAAAACTTTGCGTTATATCACTCACCTCACTATGCCTTAGCTTGATATGTCTATTCAACATATCCTCTTTAGAGAAACCTTTGAAACAGTCTTCACATTTATACGCCGCCGTCAAATACTTAGGCTCTTGAGCTCTCGCTTTAAACTCCGTCAAAGCTTCTTCCTCATTCAAATTTATCTTAAACCAATGACTCGGATCCAAATCATTTTTATTCTCTTCAATAATCTCAAATTTCTTCGCTTTTACTTTACTTTTAATAATTTTCTCTTCATTACCATTCTCAATCACCTTCTCATCATTAAAAGGAAGATCAAAGCTCATATTTTCTTCATCAACCAACATTTGGTGATGAGAATCTTCACCTTTGATTTCCGTTTTATCATCATCCATATAGCTTTCCGAATTCATTTCATCATCACCACTGTATTGTATATCTAGACTTGGGATTGTTTCTTCCTTGACAATTAACTGGTCATTTTGTTTTTTAACAACTTTGGATTCTTTATTTAGCATTTCATTTTTGATTACAGCCAGATTTTTATCATCTATTGAGGTATCGCTATCATAATCAACTTTGATTTCTTCAATTTCCGGTAGTTTGAAATGACGAAACTTTTTTGATAAATTCTTTGAAATTGATTTGTTTTTTACACTGAATGTTTTGACTCTTTTATTTAATTCAATTATGTCTATGGATGATGTTAGATTCTTGCTTTCTCTGTCTATTAGAGATACAGATGATAAAGATATCTAAAATAAATTTGAAAAATATATGATTTGGTTAAGGAGATAGCTGAAAGTAGTAAAGAAATATCAAATTATTATTCCTTTATGATATTAAATACTAAGAAAGCTTTTTAAGCATATTGTTTAAATAAAGGCATCATTTGAAAACCCTATCATCAACAAATATATGGTGAAACCTCTTTATTAAGGACCTTGCATAATAAATCAAGACCTTAAACATAAGTATATACTTTACAATTTTCTTTGCCAAGAATTCTATGATCTACATTTGCATTAATTCAACTTCCCTGTCTAATGAGTCAATATGAACATTATATTCCTATTGTTCAACTATTATGAGCATGTATGAAGGAAATAATAAAAGTGGACAAAGCAAAACAAGTGTTTAACGATCATAGCGAGTGGAAAGAAAAGGTCTCTGCCTACCCCTACAAGGAAAAGAGGCTTGTGTATATATGTATGTTTAACTATTTGTTGTTAAGATACTTACAGGTCCATTCCAAAGTAATTCCCTGAGCTCTCTCTGTCCCGTGAGACATTTCTCTTTAAACTTGTGATATTTGTACAACATGGCCGCACATTGATAGCAAAAGAATCTTGGTAAGCCATCTTCGTCTATCTGTAAATAATGTAGTTCATTAATATAATGATATCAGTCAGTGACCTGATAGCTTTTATCACCAAAATTGTGTAGTCCAGGTTGGAAACAAGCCTAGACGAGTCATATTACGACTTCTGCTTAGTATATTTTTTAAGTAATCCCTCAATAATTAATGTGTTTGAACAAAACTTCAAAACACAGGACACTCAGATTTACATGCAACCAAATATATGGTGGTTGGCTTATTTCGTTTACTAGTAAAATACAAATAAAACATGTATAACATAATAAGCACGATCATTCGTTCGGTGTCTGGGTGTAATTTATCTATAATATGTACCTATGTATTTAGAAATATATAAGTATGTTTATCAGTTGTCTGGTTACCATAACACAAGCTCTGCTTAGCTTGGGATCAGACAGCCGTGTGTGAGATGTCCCGGAATATTATTATTATTATAACAAATATTCTCAAAATCAATGATTTTTTATAAAATACTTACTTTTGTCCTCATAATGTCTTCATAAAATTGTTTTAAATTGTACAGTTTGTAACTATACACCTTCACGTCTTTACTCAAACAGATGCGACAAATTTCGAGATCCGACATAATGCTATTTTAATTTAATACACAATATCAACATTCAATACATAATAAAGTATATTTATAAATAAAAAATATAGCAAAACAAAAAATAAATACAGCTGCCCATAGCAACAAAATGTCAAGTAAATGTCAGGTCAGACTAGGAACGTCAAAGTCAAACTTTATTTAAATGGCAAGCCTGTATCTGTTCACAAATGAAAGAGGATCATTGTTGATATATTTTACAGAAATTAAGGTATGGGTCTCTAATAATTATAAGCACAGTGAAGACGAAATTGAACAATAGCTTTTCCACTTGGCAATAGTATCCGGCTAGCCTTGAAGAACTATATGTATTTCTCTGCTAACTAAAGAAAATATAATCGTTCATTATCTCTTATTGAAAAGAGTTGTTTCTTTCTTTATTTACTATGTATATTCTAAATATTATATAGGAGTTATGTCGCGTATAAGCCACATCTTGACTCATTAGTGGAAATTAAAGGATAGCCATCAAGCGATATTAGCGTACTTAATGGATTCGTATCTCATAAACCGTGAAACACTCATAGTGAGATAAAAAGAATAAAGAAGGACTTATCATATCAGCAATTTAATGTCCTAAAATCCTAGAAATAATCCTACTAATATTATAAATGGGAAAGTTTGTGAGAATGGATGTGTGGATATTTGTTACTCTTTCACGCAAAAACTACTGAATGGATTTTAATGAAACTTTACACTTATGTAGCTTATACCTCGGAATAACACATAGGCTATTTATAAAGATATTGTATGAATTGTCAATCACGCAGGTGAAACCGCGGGGCACAGCTAGTTAAAACATAAAAAAGGTAGCTCCTGTCAGGGCCAACCAATCTTTTCGAAACTAACAAGCCAGGGTAAAGGGAAGGTAAGAAAACAAACGAATACAAATAATACTTTACTAGTAATCAAATAAACATTCTTATAAAATGTACACTTACATTAATTGCATTAATTAAATATTTACGTAGTTACATTACCACATTCACTCTCATGTAAATAATTATTCTTTAAATAAATTCAGCCGCGGCCACCTCGCAAGAGAGCCATAATTTCTAAATACAATCAAGCTTATAATTTCATACTATATTGAACATATTTGCAGTAAATTGCCAAGTCAAGTCACAGACTCATAACTATAGGCTTGTTTCACACATTACAAAACGTGGTCGAATGCTTATTTGTAAATTAATAAGTAAAACAAACCACATTTTTCCTTCTATGTCGACCATAATCAACCACAGTTTGACTAATTTTTTTCGCTACCGTGTGGTTTGGTTGCAATAGGTGTGTAATAAGAGCTTGTCCAGAAAGGGCGAATTCATCGCGATTCTCTCGAGCGTGTTACGCGCGACCGTTGCGTCCACAAGATGCGTACCAACACGCGAGTATTTGGGGAGGAATTCAGTACGGAACGTGGAGTTGAACGAAGCACTCGCTCTAGAGTTCGCGCGTTAACCTCTCGCATGCCCCACAATAAATAAGACAATAGAATTCAATTGTGTCTCGCGTAGATCTGCGCTTCCGGCATACAACAGGTTAACTGGACGCAACAAGGCATCCCTAGTATCCCGACTCGAGTCGAGAGTCTGGCGTAGTGCACGCGATTTACGCGCTTATTTTAAAGTCGCGCGATTGTTGTGGACGCGATGTATTGATGTAGAACTTCGACAACGCGCGTATGAATTCGCGTGATACGATTCTCGACGAATTTGCCCTTTCTGGACAAGCTCTAAGCCTTAGTATTTTTCGCTACCTCGCGTTATGGTCACGACTGCTTCAAATGATCTAGCTGTGAATACGAAAAAATAATTTTAGTGAGTACTCATGGTAGTCAAATAATTTCAAAGGACAATTGAAAATAAAAAGTCTACCTACATTGAAATAAAACTACTTTTTACGGATTTTTTCGCGGTTTATATTTATATACGAAGTCTATCTACGAAGTCTGCAGTCGCCGAACATGCTGAAGGCTCCAGCCATTATATTAGATTTGACTAACCACAGATACTCGCTAAAGAACCCAAATTCCTACCTAGGATGTTTCGCGAGGCTATTGAGATTAAAAAACACCCTAATTTCAATAGAGAAGACGGCTGGAAGATATCACCTACTTGGGACCCAATAATACATAAACTCAAAGCCAAACCCAAGAGCAGCGCTGCAAGACATCAAGACACAGTGAGCTCATATTGCGTAGGTCGGAACTCAAATAATTAGTTAAAATATGAAGGTAGAACGATCAACATCCACTGTCAAGACGAACGCCATCTCAGTCTGCCCGTGACCATGATACCTGCAAAGGTGTCGAAACGTCGAAACATCTAAATATAAACCGCGAAAAAATCCGTAAAAAGTAGTTTTATTTCAATGTCTAACATTCGCGTAAACCTAAGAAACCAATAAGTCTACCTACAATATTTGATAAATATTATTACATAATTTGTATTTATTAAAACTCCTTAGACACATGCAAGTAACGGAAATAGGTTTATTATAGTTACGGCATCCTATAGTGTTGCTATACGAAAAAAATGCAAGTTTATTCTTTATTGGATAATTTTAACTACATATTAGCAAAAGTCCAACGTCAAAACAATTTTGCGATCCACACATACATTTGTTTTAACTATAAGAACACTGCATCTGATTTATTTATTTATACATGATTCGACTTTGATTGGCTAAAAATTAATCAGTATAAATAATATATATTTACAATTTCATTTACAAAAGCCTTAATATGTTCAGCAGATCTTTATTAAATCATTATTTTCATTCCATTACGGGCCATAGGCATTGTACTTTCACCTTAACCAACTTCAAAAATGGAGGAGGTTCTATGTTTTGCTGTATTGTATTTTTTTTACATTTTTTGACATATTTCTCAGTAGTTTTGCCGGTTATATGATCTTTTAGTTATTAATATTTCCTTGCATAAAAGTTATCAAGTGTCATATTGTCGTCAGAATCTTCGTGACCATATTCATCCTTTGATAGATCATCATTTTTCTTTTTTCGATTCCTGGAAAAACAAAATCAACGATTTTATTTAATGTAAGAAACGTTGAAGTTAAATCTCTAAATGGGTTCTAATATAATTAACAAAAGTAAATAAACTTTAATTTTTCTTGCAATACTTATCTAATTTATGAATTTATTTGTGATTGTTGCCTTAAGAAAATAAATAGTTTTTATAAAAAACTGTGGTAAAAACTAACTTAGTTGAAAATGAAAGATAAAACTATACATGGAAGTGGAAATTCTGATTTTAAACTAAAACTTCACTCAAAATCGGTTATATTTTTATGTTAACTATGCTCAAAATGTTGCCAAAACATACTTTAAGGCGTAAAGGATCAAAATATTTACCTTTTAGGGTAGGGTTCTTTCAGATGGAAGGTGCGGTAGTGCAGCTTCATACTGCTGACTTGCTTGAACCGCTTGTCGCACAGCGTGCAAGCGACTGGCTTCTCACTTGTGTGGGTCTGTAACAATGTATAGTTTTGAATTTTACAAACAAACGAAAATAAACTTAATGTCAGTGTTCATAAATTATATTTTGGAATGACTAATGCTGTTGATAATGGCATAAAAATTATAAAGTTGTAGGGCAAACTGAACCTAATATGTAAGCATTAAACTTGTTTTTGATAAACATGTTTGTCACAGAAATTGCGAACGCAATAAATGTAAAAATAATGTTGTCCGCGGTGCCACACCTAGCCAGGTATCAACAGATTTTAACCAACTTGCAAAGAGTGGAAAAATAGAGGAACATGAAATCAACTTTAATTCCATGTTCATGGCTTCAAGCTTCAGTTACATAAAATGATGTAAAACTAATAATTTATTAACATTTCACCCACCGTCGCCAAGGCCGGCCACGGAAGTGGTGGCGGCAGGACATGACTCATACCGCGAGGGCTGGCCCGAGTTGGCGTGGGTTAAGATTGTAGGTTGGAAGGAATTTGGGGATCTTTGCCCAACAGTGGGACAGTAATAACTCACCAGCTGATGTGTAGTCATCCCGCCCTTGCTGTTAAACTGTCTCCCGCAAGTGTTGCACGTGTAGAGCTTCTCGCGCGTGTGAGTGTTGAGGTGGCTGGACACGCTGCCAGGCTGGCAATACAATAAAAATAACCTTTAAACGTTTTCTTTAAAATTTAGGGACCACCATACTAGCGTCTTTCAACCAGCACTACGTTGACTACGCTAAGCGGAATTAGAGCGCATTGTCGGCGCAGTGTGGGCGCAGGCAAAACGACAACTCTAAGAGCGCGGGCACACGATGCGTTGCGGCGCCGCACCGCAAAGATTTTACCTTGTCAATGGGCACACGAGCGGTGCGGCGCCGTACGGTGTCTGTTAATGAATATGGATCGTAACAACTGAGCGGTGTGCCCACAGACACGGTGAAATCTTTGCGGTGCGGCATCGCAACGCATCATTTGCCCGCGTTCTACGGGTACTTCCACATCTGACGAATACGCATTACACGAGCCGCTCGCAGTTTGATTGCACGCCGCGAGCGGAGCCCGAACGGCTCTCGAGTAGCTTGCAAGCTGCTCGTGTAATGCTCGTTCGTTAGATGTGGACGCACCTTTAAACGACGTTAATGTGGATTCAATTGGTCGTCATCAAGTTCCCAAATACGGGATAAAGACTTATGAAAGTGCGCCATCGACGTCGTCCGCACCCCATTTAGAAGTGCGAAAGACCAGTGGAAATTTAAATCACATAACAAAAACACATTTTTAGGCCCGGACGCAAAAAGACCGGTTTTATAAGTATGACTTGTCGGCCTGTTAGTGGACTTACATTTATATACCGATTATGATGTGGTATTTTCAGGTCTGAAAGTTTGAGGGAAAAGGGACCTAGCTATAATTTGTGAAGGACAAGCATAAAAAACCTTCTAAGCAATTATCTAAAAAAAAATTATAAACACGTATCGAAGATTTTGATGTTAAATATATACATGAAATCTTTCTTTCTGGATTTTTTGTCCACCGGTTCTTTCGTTTGGAAGATACGATGTCCGACCGACACGCCAACGTAATAACATTTTCCTTGGGGATACATTTTCTCAACCAATTCCTTACAAACCTATTACAAGAAGTCTGCCTCGTTGGCCTAGTGGCGCTAAGCGCGACTGCTTCGGTAGAGGTCTTGGGTTCGATTCCCAAGTCGACCAAGGTGTTATTGGGTTTTTCTATGAAATTCTCAGTAGCAGGTCGGAGGTTGGATTTGTGCGCGGTTAGTGGTAATAGGCTCGCCCCCTATTACATGGGACCTAAACATATCGGCGAACTGTGGGTGTACATTGGTACACCTCTGCCTAACCCTTCGGAGATACAGGCGTGATGGTATGTATGATCAACAAGATAAACTCACCGCTAAAGACATGCCGCATATCTCACAGATGTGTCTCTCATTGGGCGCGAAGAAGGAAGTTCGCGGGTGCTCCGCTAGATGGTGCTTGCGACACGCCGCCTGCGTCGCGAAGTGTTTGCCGCACTGCGATAATGTACCGTAAGGTGAGTGGCGTAAGGTTGATAATTGATGAACACGGTAAGATTGTATACCGTTGCCGATTTATATCAAACGAGCGTCGCTCATTCTATCCCCACCGAGATTGAAAATTTATAAATATTTTATTTATTTTGATGTGGTGGGGATAGAATGAGCATTCACTCGTTTGATGTGAATCGGCCTTAAGGTTAGTAGCAAAAGGGTGAAAGTTGTATAGCACGGTAAGACTGACATAATGGGAATCAAACATTTACATATTAGGTCAGAAACATATAAGGTTTTGTTTCAGTGTACACTGGGCTTAGATCGAGTTGCCAGTACAATTAGTTACAATATGTAGAATAGGGTAGATGACTGGGTATGAAAAGTCAAAATTTATTTAGCCCGTCATTTAGATAATCAAAATATAACTGACACGTATTTTTTCTTTTATCAAATCAATAAAAAAATAAGAAGATAAACCGCTTTAAAGTTCAGTAGTGGGGGTTTGTGACGTCACGGCTGAGTACAATTTATGCTAAAACGTGACGGTACGCTAGAATTGAAATCGCTGTATCTTCGTCATTCTTTGTCTACGGGACAAAACAAAAAATACGTGTCAAATATATTTTTTTTATTTAAAAGATGGGACTAAAAAATAAAAATTAGTCATCATCCCTATTAAAAAATCTTGCATTTTACTTTTAAATAAGGAAATATCAAAGTTCAAGAGCAGGGTCTAATGACATTAACATTAAGAGAAAATATCCAAAATCGTAACATCATGCAACATTTTGAATTATTGTCGTAACTTTAAAAAATAAAATCACCCACAAATTTTGCGCAGTTTGGCGATATTTTATGTTATACTCTAAATGATTTCCATTTAAACAATGATATTCTAATAAACAGATATGTTATAAGCGTGCAATCGTGAAGACTCGAAAACGTCCTAATTGAGACGTATTGCCATTAACAACAACACTATTTGTCTCTTTTTTTCTTATGGGTTTTATCGCGCTATCTCTTTCGCTAGCTGCCGCGCTGCGCGGAACACTATTTTCGATTGTTTTGTATGTGTGTAACATATCTGTTTATTAAAATATCATTGCATTTAAATAAATATTTTATTTTGTGTGACAGACATAAAAAAATCTTTTACACTACTCCAGTACCAGTTATTATCAATCCATCTATTTTATTTTAAGAGTATAATTTTAAATACTTACAATATGACAGTCTGTAGGTATTCTTGTCAGCCTCTTGAGGTTTTTCCGCCGTTTCCTGGGGTTAGAGGGCATAGGTGCATTTATTTCTAAGTCTCTGCGGATCATAAGAGATTTACATACATACAGCAGGCGCTGGTGCAGACCAGCCTATTCTAGAACCTAATCATGAAGAATAATAGATAAAATACATTTTTGTGGATTTTTCTGCCCTACTTACTCTCTCTCGCTCTCTTACAAATTTAGGTTATATTTTTTTATTATTTTTTCCACTACTGTAATCAGATATAGATACCTAAAAACCCCTTAAGGGATCGGACAGGGTTTTCTTAACAACCTGTACAGGGTGTTACAAAACCCCTGTCCGATCCGTTAAGGGGTTGTTAGGTATCGATGTCTGATTACATTAATGAAGAAAATAATTGAAAAAGATAATAATATAACCTATTTTTTTTTTCTCCAAATGGATAGTGAGTGTGACGGCATCGTCACAGGTTGTGCCAAATGATCATACAAAAGGCCACCATTAACACTGACGAAAATGGTGGTGTAGTTTTGGATTTATCTTCAAATTTAGGGAATTTGGTGGCTACTTCATAGTTCATTATTATTGTTATTATCATGAATATTCCAAATTTAACATTTATTTGGGCATGTGATGGTGAACCCTATATCGGGTCGGACAGGGTTTTCTTAACAACCTGTATAAGTCGTCGATTAATTTAATACTCAAAACCCCACACATAATAGCAACTCACTCAATCCCATCCACGTGCATGGCGGAGTGTATGAGATGCTCCTCGTAAGCCTTGCGGGTCTCGAACTTAACGTCGCAGCGCTGGCAGTACTGCTCCTCGCCTTGCGGGAGATCCTATATACAGAATCTTGTCTTTAATGACGATGTCATAGAATGATTAAGTGTTTAAACAACGACTTTAGAATTGATGACATAAAGTGCAAATTAGGTCGCATAAGCGTTTAATGCTTAACGCGTATATAACATAACATTGCCGCTTTCTTTAGGCGCGTACATTAGGAATATAGACTTGTTGCTTCTGGCAACGTTTGCGTAGAAGTCGCGAAAGGCATTACACGCTTATGCAATTGCTTAATATTAATATTGTTTATGACCTAAAATGTCCCACTGCTGTACCTTCGATTTTTATCTCTCAAGTCGGAGTGTAGTTGAAATACAGTCTGTCAGACTATTACCTAATGCCAAACTGGGACCAAACCCGTACGTGATATGTCTTACGCGTTACGTTTACACGTTTATCTATCTTTGTGGGAGGTCCGCTTCTACACAGTAAGACAGTAGTGGGATAGGTCTGTTCTTAACCTATCTCCGACTTAAGAAGATAATGAAAAGCTTATAATAATTAAAATAATAATGATGTCATAATTAAAAATCAATTTTTGAATTTGTTTTTTTTTTTGTATATATTTGTAGTTATAATACTCACAGTCTCAGCATTAACATGCTTGATCTTCTTGTGTATGCCGAGCCCCGTGACGCTGACGAAGGAGGCCCCGCAGAGCGTGCACACGTGCTCGCTGCGGTGCGTGCGCAGGTGCGTGTAGTATGTCGTGAGGTGTCTAGAGAAATATCATAATTAGATACATTCATCAGTTGTCTGGTTACCATAACACAAGCTCTGCTTAGCTTGGGATCAGACAACCGTGTGTGAGATGTCCCGGTATTTTATTCATTATTATTATATTACTAGCTATGCCCCGCGGTTTCACTCGCGTGAATACATAGGTCCCGTTCTCGGTGCCTTTATGTTATTCAGGGCGCAGATGAATCCAACAAATCACTATCTTAACAAAGGTTTCTTAAATTTTTTTTCGCGTAATTTTCCAATTTTTTCTTTCATAAGAACCTTCTCTTGACAATAACAAATACAACAAAAAAAGAATTAGCGGAATCAGTCCAGGCGTTATTGAGTTATGCGCTTACCAACACATTTAGCGATTCATTTTTATATATAAGAAGATATATTAGTAAAGCCAGTATAGATTGCATTAGAAATGAATACTTACTTGAACTCCTCGCCACAGTGATCACACTTCCGCGTAACACCGTTGTGGTATTCTTCGTGGAATAGAGCTGTTGTTCTGTGGATTACATACAAAAGTATATACTTAGAAACTACCTCGTTGGCCTAGTGGCGCTAAGCGCGACTGCTACGCTAGAGGTCTTGGGTTCAATTCCCAGGTCGAGCAAGGTGTTATTGGGTTTTTCTATGAAATTCTCAGTAGCAGGTCGGAGTTTGGATTTGTGCCCGGTTAGAGGCAATAGGCTCGCCCCCTATTACATGGGACCTAAACATACCGGCGAACTGTGGGTGTACATTGGTACACCTCTGCCTAACCCTTTGGGGATACAGGCGTGATGATATGTTACAATACCAAACAAATAATCTAAAAAGATATTACCTATGTTCCAGAATTTCATAAAAAGGGGGTTTTTAGTTTTACTTTTCAAACAATTATTTTAAGCCTATGATAATAGACAGAGTCGTTGCCAGGTAGGCCACAACTCTCCATAAAAAACACAGTAAGTAGCTTAATTTGGCAAGACTGGAAGTTGAACCCAACATGGCTTAAAAACTGGCTTAACTTTTTTTTTGGAAGAGCTCTACCCTTAGATTTCGCTTGTTCATACTGCTGCTCACAGTTCATACTCACTTGGGCGCACTCCATAGGTTACTTATTTATGCTCTTAGGTTCTAACAATTGTCCTAAGAACAGGTTTGGACTGTAATTCATCTGTCTTTGCTTTAGAAAGGTAAGGTAATAGAATACTCACTCTAGCGGACAGACGAGATCACACCGCAGACATTTGTACTTAGTGTAGTGCTGTCTCATGTGTTTGTTGAGGAAACACTTCCATTTGAACCGCATGTGGCAGAAACGACACTCTATTGGGCCGTTGGACTGGAAGAGAAAAGATTCTAAGTAAAATTGCATGAAATATGAACTTAAATAAATGAGGATAGAATGTTTTGTGTGGTCTATTGAATTGTAATTTTTTTGTGAAATATTCTCTTAATCCTAAATTAGAATTTACAGGGAAAGAATAATAACTTAATAAGAACAAATATCAAAATAACTCTTAACTCAATACGTTTATTTGCATTCCACAAATGTGAACTTAGGTGGCAGGTACATTAATTTTTAACATACATTAGTTTTGGATCATTGTGGGCCCTGTCGGGCATAACAAAATAAAGAAGATTACAAAAGGAAGAATTAGGAGGAGGGCTATTATAAATATTTTCAATTTTAATATTAATCTACTGAATACATAAGTGTACTCTTGGGACAGAAAAACTTTAGTGCCTGATAAGACTGCTAAATAAGAAAAGTGTAGTTTTTCTGAAGCTAATTGATTACTCATAAATGTAAAAAAGTACCCGACGTCAATGCAATTTATACAAAGTGGTGATGACAATACGATAATAAATGAAAACACGGACAGGGGCCCAAGTCTGCTATTTACACTCGGTTCAACGTCTTATCCTAATCATAGTGTCGTGCCAGCAGAACCATTTTCGGAAAATTGGTATTCTACTAAACGTCAAAACGTCAAAATTGCGCATTGGAACGATTCGGTTGAATGTTCAACGACTGTGACCAATAGTTCATACATTTGGTACAAATTGTAATGCGCAATTTTGACTTTTTGACGTTTAGTAGAATACCAATTTTCCGAAAATGGCTCTGCTGGCACGACACTATGAAGACATTGAACCGAGTGTAAATAGCAGACTTGGGCCCCAGTACTAGTTCATAAGAATAATCCTAAACGGTAAAGTAGCAGTAGCATCTAAAATAAAAAAATAAAATTTCAAACAAACAATTAGTTTGTTTGAAATTTTTTCGCTCTTTTTCGTTCGCATAAAATTGGAAACGGAGGAGAACACCGTATGAAAATAATTTCCTGTGACTAAACTACTGGATTTATTTTCATGGTTTTTTGTATGAATACTGACAATATGATGAGGTACTCGATGTTTAATTTATTGTCGTATTGTCATCACCACTTTGTATAGGAACAACTCAGACCCTTTAGAATCCGGTTAAGAAGTACATAAAAATAAGGACACAATAACTGATCTCACCTCACTATGCCTCAACTTAGCGTGCCTCTTCAGCATATCTTCCTTAGAGAAACCTTTAAGGCACTGCGTACACTTGTACTGCGCATTCAAATACCTCTTGTGCTGCCCTCTAGCCTTAAACTCTTCGTCAGCCTCCTCCTCCGTCAAGTTAATCTTCAACCAATTATTAGGATCCATTTCTGTCTTCTTCGTAGTCTTAACCGCAAACTTTTTTTCTTTAGGAGCAGTTTCTTTAGCTTTTTTCTTTTTACTATAACCACTGGTTTTCGTTTTTCGCTTCCTACTACTTTTCCTTTCAGGTTCTGGTTCCGGTTCATATTCATCATCATCGGTCAAAATTTTTATATCATCAACAAATACTTTTTCATCATCACTTTGTATTTCATCATCGGTGAATACCTTTTCTATTTCTAGTATCTTTTCTGTTGGCTGCTTTGTGTCTATGACTTCGATTTCATCGGTTTCAATCTTTTCGACTTTTTCTTTTTGTTCTTTTATTTCTATTTTTTCTATTTCGACTTCTTCTAAACGTTCTTTGCTGTCTTCGATGGCATCTTCGAAAGGTCCGTCATCGCTGAGGGACCCTACATCTACTTCCTCTGGCTCTCGTTCACGGAGTCTTAATTTAGCCGCTTTCTTTACAATGGTGGTCCTTACTCGTTTACTTACAGTTATTATGTCTATTGGTGTGTGTAGGTTTTGAGATTCACGATCTAAACTGCGTACTGCTCTTTTGGTTATCTGAAAGTTGGATTTTTTATTTTACTAATAAATAACGACTGCCTCGTTGGCCTTGTGGTGCTAAGCGCGACTGCTACGCTGGAGGTCTTGGGTTCGATTCCCGAGTCGACCAAGTTGTTATTCGGTTTTTCTATGAAATTCTCAGTAGCAGGTCGTAGTTTGGATTGGGGCCCGGTAAGTGGCAATAGGCTCGCCTCCTCTAACATGGGACCTAAACATATCAGCGAACTGTGGGTGTACATTGGTACACCTCTGCCTACCCTTTCGGGGATACAGGCGTGATGATATGTATGTATGTAATAATAAATAAGAACATGTTATTATTCAAAGTCATTAATGAACAAGGTGGATGGTCAAATTGGACTCTATTCTTGGCAATTAACAAGAAAAAGCACAAAGAAGGGACCAATAGAAAGAATGCAGGGAGGCCTTTGCTCAGTATTGGAACAATTAAGGTTTAATAAACAGAAAACCTTATTTAGGCTGCATTCTTTAATGATTATCTGCTAACAGCTGTAAGTTTTATAAATAAATATCTATATTTTTTGGTAGAGATCTTTGCAGTTAGCCTGAGTGCAGGCTTCACTGCTTCACCGGACTTTAATAAATAAATATACTTACAGGTCCTTTCCACAGCATTTCTTTGAGCACCTTCTGTCCGATGTAGCATTTCTCTTTAAACTTATGGTACTTGTGTAGTAATGCGGCACATTGATAACAAAAGTATTTTGGGAGACCAGCTTTCTCATTTACCTGTAAAGAGACAGTAAAATGTTTATTTTAAAGAACTTTCTAAATGTTTGGTAGAATCTACTCGTGATCAGAGGGTTGGTTTGTTCCTTGCACAGAAAATTGGCATAGCCATTCAAGGTGGCAATGCTGCCAGCCTTCTGGGCATGTTGCCCGCCATTGACAAGAATGATGATGAGTTCTTTGACGCCTGTTATTTTTATTTATGTAAGTTTTTAGTTTAGTATAGTTAGAGTTTGTTCTTATATTAGATTTAATTGTGTATTAATAAAGATTAAATGTTAAAAAATATTTTCCTTAACAATTCACTGCCAAGGCACAAATTGGGTATATAATTTTTTACATCACTGATACCAGTTTCACTAAGGTATTTATTGTCCTATACGTATGCATAGCACTGAATGTGTTAAGGTATATATCAAATAATTATTTAGGTATATATTTTATTTTAGATTTTATAAGATATTTGTAAAATTATCCTGTATTCAAGTGACATCATGAAGCTCTACCTGAGCATTATATTAGTAAAGCTGAAAATGGTTGGTATTTTGATAAATGTAACTGTAGATTAAAAATATTTTATTAGAAAAATATTTAAATTGTTGTTCTAATATAACTTTATTGAAGCAAGTAAAGATAAATAAAGTATTGAACACAATCAGATTCAGAACTTTAGACACATCAATAAAATAATCAACAACTTATACATTTAAATAATTAAGGAAACTGCAGTTTACTGACTTTTATTAAAAATAAACCTCAATAGTAATATGATAGTCCGACTATGTAGTGTTTAGCACTTAATTTATAGCTGTAATAGTGTTACCAAAAAGACACTAATTATCGTGTAAATAAGCACTAAAATATATGTAAAACACACATAAACAATAACTTTAACTGAACACTAACTTAAATATAACTGTACATTATTAAATTACACACAAATATAGTAAACATTCTTACTTTTGTGGCCATAATCTGTTCGTAGTAACTCTTCAGTTGAAACATGTTTAATTCATACATTTTCACGTCGGTAGAGAGGCATATCCTACATATTTTGAGGTCCGACATCTTAAACTAGGTATATTAAACACTAAAACACACAAATTGTGATGAATATAACACGTAAATTTATGTAAATAATAATTATTAACGCGGCATCAGTAGTGTACAGAGTAGCTTTGTATCAAATGACATTTAAACTCAAATGTTGCATGACTTAAAAAATATTTCAGATTTTATTTTCAAAGCCTCAAGAGTTTTTTTAACAATAAAAACATTTATCGTACGCCCCGCAATGATCAGTGTTATTTTTGTGGTTAGAAGTTTTATGGCAACACATCTTCACAATTCACAGATGATTGATTCGACTTGACGGATTTTTAACCGACTGACAAAAAGAGATTGTTATTTTTCCTTTTCATCTTTCCGTATTATGTATTTATGACCTGTCACAACAGCCTTTTGAAGTACAGAACCTAGAAAAGGTTCTTGTAGTTTAACTAAATTTATGTAAGGCCGAATGTATTTTACCTGGGCTGAATAAAATATAAGTTTAGCTTGATATAAGTATGCCGTGTGAGTAACTGTTCTGACCTTTCAGTAACAGTTATTAAGCCGGATGACTGGGTGCCCCTATAATGCGCTATGTAGACGTTAGACGCCCCTAAATTGGCCCTGACCGGTCTTGAGCGTGATTCGTGTTCTAATAAAGACTACAGACATGTTACTGTGTTTCTAGATATTTTTATTTATAGTTATATACATTATTCTGTTTGCTACTAATTTTTGTAATTTATAGCAATCTTACCAGTTTTTGGACTGGCTTATCCTCGATACAGTAAGAATGTTTTTTTGAAAAAGGCTTAGTTTAATTTCCTTTTATATAAATTACCTGTTCAATTTTCGGTAATCATCGGCGGGAATATTAAAAAGTACCTTGCTTGCCTACTGGGTGTACATAGGTACACCTCTGCGTAACCCTTCGGAGATCCAGGCGTGATGGTATGTTATGTTTACTACGTAAGAACATCGCTGGCTGGAGGTCTTAAGGTCCTCGCCAAAAGTCCGGTGAAGCACTCAAAGCCTGCGCTCAGGCTAACTGAAAAGATCTCTACAAAAAAAAAAAATACGTAAGAACATGGACGAATGATACCACAGACTGATACCTAGATACCTACACAGATCGACTTTTCAACATTAGGTATAACAACCCTACTTTGCTGCGAAGGTCAAACAGACCTTTCTAGTCATGCTTACTCTAATCATTAGGGATGTATTTCGTTGTCAGATGTCGGAAATTGCTCATGGTTCTATTTAAGGTTCTATTCAGATTCAGCATGACTTGGTTTGGGAGTGGCTGATACAAAAGGTTAGGCAAATGTGGGATCGCACCTACTTAACCCCTTGTCCGCTTCTCCATTTCTACTTATGAAACGGTGGCATCAAATAGGTTAATAGTAGATTTGGCGTAAATAGACTGCCTCGTTGGCCTAGTGGTGCTAAGCGCGACTGCTACGCTAGAGGTCTTGGGTTCGATTCCCGAGTTGACCAAGGTGTTATTGGGTTTTTCTATGAAGTTCTCAGTAGCAGGTCGGAGTTTTGATTTGTGCCCGGTTAGTGGCAAACCCCTTCGGGGATACAGGCGTGATAATAATATAATATTCCGGGACATCTCACACACGGTTGTCTGATTCCAAGCTAAGCAGAGCTTGGGTTATGGTACCCAGACGACTGATAAACATATTTATATATTTGTAAATACATACATATTATAGATAAATTACACCCAGACACCGGTTAAATGATCGTGCTCATCACACAAACATTTAATGATGTGATGATATGTTATGTTATATTTTTTTTTTGTCGTAAATCGTAAGTCGAAGAAGTCTGTTTTCAGTGAGTTCATGACATGTGCATTCGAATTAGTGGCAGATAAATATTTTCTAAATTCAGTACCTACCTAAACCCATCTGCATTAAATTCTTAAAAATATAAATATAACGAATAGGGATGGCGGGCGGTCGTTGTTGCTCAGCTCTCCGTCTGATCAGCTCCCTTTCATCGTGAATGTATTCAAGGAACGCGGCGAAGTCGGTTTCTCTTGTTAGCTTCTCGTGCATTCCCCACCGATGTCAAATCACACACTCTGCCAAATGTGACTGCTCGCACGGTGCTGCCAACATCTGATCCCGAATACGCCCAAGGCGGTTAAACCTTGACGCTCCTCTTTACACTCTCCGACAAATATATAAGATTGAGAAGGACGTAAGTCCCATAATAATATCGCAAATTAGGAAGAAGAAAAAAGGGAGTCAGAAATACATATTGTTCGTAAAATATCTTACTCAACAAGGATATAAACATGGTACCGCATTACGGAAATTAAAAACAAAACTTATTTAAGAGATCAAGAACGTTATACAGAGAAAACATTCACATTTCTAAAATAAAAATACATGCCTAAATAAACAGAATATTTTTGTAGAATGCCATATCTGGGGGCACGGCAGTGCCCCTGCCAAGTCTCGAGCAAAAAAAAAAAAACGGGCACAGCCGTACCATACTTTTCTCGAAGCGTTTCGCGGCTATTTCACCCCCCCTGTATCATCGAAACGGAAAAAGCTAGGGGTTTAGGTTTTCGATGACCTAGAGAAAGCATCAAAACAAGCTTAGCCTCAAAATTACATGACATTTGAACCCATAGTTTCAGAGTTATGAGCGATCAAAGTTACACCATTTTGTCACTCACTGACTGACCGATCATCAAAAGTCTAAGGTACTTCTAGCAAACTTAGAACCTTCAAATTTGGCACCAAGATAGGTTTTTAGCTACAAGTAAAGGGAAAATTATAAAAAGGGTAAGAAATTATATACCTTAGTAAATATTAGGAAACAAATTTACATTTGCGGTTTTACAAGAACATGGTGTATGAATTTTGACTGCATTGTTAACTTTGTTCTTCGTTTATGTACAAAAAGTAAAATAAATCGATTTATATTATTAAAAAAACTTGAGACGTGTCAAGGGACACCCGGATGGAACGAAGTTACTTTAATTTAATTTAGTTAATTACTAAATAATAAAAATATTAAATAATTTATTAAATTAAATATATTATGATAAGTTGGAAACGCAAAAAGACAACTGCTTATTTGTTAGGATTTGAACGCAAGATCCGCCCCTTGGCAAACTCGTCATTTGTCAACACCGCCATCTGAGAAGTTAAGATATCTATCGAAAGTCTTAATCATAAGACTGTTGTCTAATGACGTCATTAAAAAGTTTCGTTACAACTTTCCGTAATAAGATTTTTTTCCGTCTAGCCCCCTTCCTCAACGCGCGATAAGGAACTTCATTCCAATGAATTGTAATAATGTATCTAGGGGCACAACAGTGCCGTCTCGAGCAAAACGGGCACGGCCGTACCATACTTTTCTCGAAGCGTGTCGCGGCTATTTCACCCCCCCCTGTATCATCGATACGGACAAAGCTAGAGGTTTAGGTTTTCGATGACCTAGAGTGTATATTAAAATAAGCTTAGCCTCAAAATTACAGGACATTTGAACCAATAGCTTCAGAGTTATGAGCGATCAAAGTTACACCATTATGTAACTCACTGACTGACCGATCATCAAAAATCTAAGGTACTTTTATCAAACTTAGTAACTTCAAATTTGGCACCAAGATAGGTTTTTAGCTACGAGTAATGGGAAAATTATAAAAATGGTAAGAAATTATATGCCTTAGTAAATATTAGGAAACAAATTCATATTTGCGGTTTTACAGGATCATGCTGTATGAATTTTGACTGCATTGTTAACTTTGTTCTTCGTTTATGTACAAAAGTAAAACAAATCGATTAATATTATTAAAAAAACTTAAGAGATGTCAAGAGACACTCGGATGGAACGAAGTTCCTTTTAATTTAAGAAATAATTTGAATGAATTAAATTTAATTAACATAATTTAATTTAATGAATTTAATTAATATAATTAATTTAATTTTAATTATTATTAAATACAAAAAAATCTGATTAGTTGTAAACGCAAAAAAAACATAGAATCTAATTATGATTTGAACGCAAGACCCGCGGCTCATCTAACTCGTCGTGTGTCAACACCGCCATCTGAAAAGTTAAGATATCTATCGAAAGTCTTATTCATAAGACTGTTCACTAATGACGTCATTAAAGAGTGTCGTTACTACTTTTTGTAAGAATTTCTTCCATCTAGCCCCCTTTCTCAACACGCGATAAGGAACTTCGCTCCAATAAATTGTAATAATATATTGAATTTACATATTAATAAACAAAGCTAAGTTAAAATGAAATGAATAAAGCTACAATCTTTCATCCACATAATGCAATGCTATAAATATTCTATGCTCGCCCGATAGATGGCTGTGTACCTGGTTTAAATCGCGCTATGGTTTCGTTACATAGCGTAGTATTTGGGGATCTCTTACAGGTACCGCCGGTAAGAAAAATTTCACCTTTTAAAAAACTTTTATCTACTGAAACTAATAGGTTGTTAGGTTCCCTCAGTATGCCAAATCTGTGGAATGAACTATTTATATACGATGAACTTACAATTAATTTGCGACAGTCCAGTGATCTTGACTTTGTTGACATGCTCAATAGAATAAGTGTTATGCAAACGATATCCATTTATTCACCCTGGTTCAAGAGAAATCTTTATTTTAGGTTGCTGAATTTGAGGTTATAAAAGTTAAATTCTTCAAGGTTTATCAACTTCTAAATAGATATTCGTTTACTATTTGAATTGATATTGTGGTAAATGCTAATGGCTCCCACCTTTTACAGACATTTTCATGTTAGTAAAAATCTCATCTTGGTGGCCCAAGTGAATGGGGTTGTCGAATCAAAGTTCCATCCCATTGGGGTGGTTATGCTAAAATCACAATGTATTTTAACTAATCCTAATACACAGGTTTATTAAAACAACAATTTACGCACCGGCGATACAGTGGTCGGTTTGTCCGATATCCACCCGGTATAGACATTTCTCGTTAAAACTAGAGGTAATTCTCTCACTTAACAACAAAACAAAAGTCCGATATCACACATCAAAACCACTTTAGGAATGTAAAAGCTCAACTCGATACAAATAACACGTAATGTAACATAAGTAAATACGGAGGACTATTATACAATATTTACGAATAACCGGCTAATTATTTGACAGATAAATCTACGCTACTTATTATTTTTCTATGTTTGTAAAAGTACAAATATGCAGATGTAGGTACTGAGATTCAATTAAATAAACATTTATTACTTTTTCCAATGCTAGCGTAAAATAAATGCTACTAAACAACGCATATACATAAAAAAAGATATGAACTTTGCATTAAGATGCAATGCATTAAGCAATAAGATGCATTAAGAGCATTAAGATGAGACACGGCGCCGCATGGTCAACAATTTCCTATATGCATCGCTTATAATATAACCACCCATAAAAGCCAGAGGCTAAGTCTAAACATCTCATAAGTTTTTTTAATAATATTAATCGATTTGTTTTACTTTTGTACATAAACGAAGAACAAAGTTAACAATGCAGTCAAAATTCATACAGCATGATCCTGTAAAACCGCAAATATGAATTTGTTTCCTAATATTTACTAAGGCATATAATTTCTTACCATTTTTATAATTTTCCCATTACTCGTAGCTAAAAACCTATCTTGGTGCCAAATTTGAAGTTACTAAGTTTGATAAAAGTACCTTAGATTTTTGATGATCGGTCAGTCAGTGAGTTACATAATGGTGTAACTTTGATCGCTCATAACTCTGAAGCTATTGGTTCAAATGTCCTGTAATTTTGAGGCTAAGCTTATTTTAATATACACTCTAGGTCATCGAAAACCTAAACCTCTAGCTTTGTCCGTATCGATGATACAGGGGGGGGTGAAATAGCCGCGACACGCTTCGAGAAAAGTATGGTACGGCCGTGCCCGTTTTGCTCGAGACGGCACTGTTGTGCCCCTAGATACATTATTACAATTCATTGGAATGAAGTTCCTTATCGCGCGTTGAGGAAGGGGGCTAGACGGAAAAAAATCTTATTACGGAAAGTTGTAACGAAACTTTTTAATGACGTCATTAGACAACAGTCTTATGATTAAGACTTTCGATAGATATCTTAACTTCTCAGATGGCGGTGTTGACAAATGACGAGTTTGCCAAGGGGCGGATCTTGCGTTCAAATCCTAACAAATAAGCAGTTGTCTTTTTGCGTTTCCAACTTATCATAATATATTTAATTTAATAAATTATTTAATATTTTTATTATTTAGTAATTAACTAAATTAAATTAAAGTAACTTCGTTCCATCCGGGTGTCCCTTGACACGTCTCAAGTTTTTTTAATAATATAAATCGATTTATTTTACTTTTTGTACATAAACGAAGAACAAAGTTAACAATGCAGTCAAAATTCATACACCATGTTCTTGTAAAACCGCAAATGTAAATTTGTTTCCTAATATTTACTAAGGTATATAATTTCTTACCCTTTTTATAATTTTCCCTTTACTTGTAGCTAAAAACCTATCTTGGTGCCAAATTTGAAGGTTCTAAGTTTGCTAGAAGTACCTTAGACTTTTGATGATCGGTCAGTCAGTGAGTGACAAAATGGTGTAACTTTGATCGCTCATAACTCTGAAACTATGGGTTCAAATGTCATGTAATTTTGAGGCTAAGCTTGTTTTGATGCTTTCTCTAGGTCATCGAAAACCTAAACCCCTAGCTTTTTCCGTTTCGATGATACAGGGGAGGTGAAATAGCCGCGAAACGCTTCGAGAAAAGTATGGTACGGCTGTGCCCGTTTTTTTTTTTTTGCTCGAGACTTGGCAGGGGCACTGCCGTGCCCCCAGATGCTACTAAACAACGCATATACATAAAAAAAGATATGAACTTTGCATTAAGATGCAATGCATTAAGCAATAAGATGCATTAAGAGCATTAAGATGAGACACGGCGCCGCATGGTCAACAATTTCCTATATGCATCGCTTATAATATAACCACCCATAAAAGCCAGAGGCTAAGTCTAAACCACGCGATGAAGAACATAGGTTCCTCCGTTTTCACCTATGGTCAAGTATACTTGGCTCTTTCAAGAGTGACAAGTCTGGGTGGATTATATTTGGTAAATATCAATTTTAAAAGCATCAAAATTCAGGAGACAGCAATAGTTGAATATAATCGACTCAGAAATATTTACCGCCCAGACTTGTGTGCCTTAAAAATTACGAAACTTCACAATACAGGCAACAGAGTAAGAGACAGGGAATGGGCTCTAAGCAAAGCAACAGCTGAAGCACAAGTAATAATTAAAACACCTAAAAATAAAAAAGAGACCTACCAAAAATTTATGAGATCCCACCAAAAACATTCCATGTAAAAAAAGCCAAGTCTCTCTATGCACTTCTATCGTAAAAAGTTTTGAGATCGCATAGGAGCCAAGCCCTGTTTAATTTTATTTGTAATAATAAATAAATATTTTGTGACTATTTCAAAAGTTTTGTTTGCATTGCAATAATAGTGACTTGGCCATGAGCACAATAAGGTACAAATAAAACGGCATATTTGGAGCAGTTGAAAGTACATAAAAAATTATATCAGGACACCTTAACCGACAGTCTGTATCATCCAAGATCAGTGAACTGCACATGCACTATGGCGCATGTTCAGTGCATAGTGATCTCCAATTCTAATTAGTTACAAAATCATTTTAAACGATATTTGCAGGTAATTACAAAGAGCAAACGACATTTAACTTGTGCTCATGGCCAAGTCGCTATTATTGTAATGCAAACAAAACTATTGAAATAGTCACAAAATATTTATTTATTATTACAAATAAAATTAAACAGGGCTTGGCTCCTATGCGATCTCAAAACTTTTTACGATAGAAGTGCATAGAGAGACTTGGCTTTTTTTACATGGAATGTTTTTGGTGGGATAATATTATCTGTATTTTCATTGTTCAGGTAAGTGGTTTGCGGGGCCCTTACATTATAAGGAGGTAGCTACCTTTATAAAGCTGAAAAGTAAAGGTTGTGTAGACGCGAGGTTAGGTGTGGAACTGTAAGGTACTGTAAGAATTCTTGTAAAGTAATGGATCTATAACATGCTGTATTGATTATTGTTAAGAAATAAAAATTGAAACTACCTATTTCTTAAAGTAGCAGGTTCT
This sequence comes from Autographa gamma, assembly GCA_905146925.1. Taxonomy (NCBI): domain Eukaryota; kingdom Metazoa; phylum Arthropoda; class Insecta; order Lepidoptera; family Noctuidae; genus Autographa; species Autographa gamma. Next base: position 7,948,039 of record LR989872.1, on the reverse strand, counting down.
ATAACTCAATCTTTTTTAGATGATAAGCCCATCTTTTTTTAAATGATGTTTAAATGTTTTAAAAAAATTTATGGGCAGAAAATGTATTTCAGAATTTCACGTATTTTAGTAAAACCCTGCAAAGGCAACCTTACCTACATAATTTGCGAATTATTATACGAATAAACGGTATCCTTTTTCTCCAAGAAATAAAAATCTTTACATAAGGCATTGTTAAGAATTTAATATTTCTTGGCCTTTTATAAAAAAAAAAACACCAGATTTGTTAATATTACTATGGTACTACACACTAATTTCAGCAATGGTTTTATCACACTGGAATAAACATTTAATATCATCTTCAAAACATCCTTGATTCAAACAGTCCTTTTTCTACCCTTCAATGCATTCCTGCATTATAAAGAGAATTTACCCTCTATAAGTTACCTAAGAAACTATTTCAAAACTTTCATATTTTCTACCATTTTATTATTGAGATATTTTGCATATTTTGTTAGGATCAAAGTCACTAAAATGCTGACTTAAAGAATGTAATAAAAATTCTAGATGGCGGTCTTTTCAATAAAGCCTAAATACATAGTTTAGATTTTTTTAGGTAAAAATATATTAAAGATGTTCAACTGAATTTAAGAAGAGGAGGTTCTCAATTCGCCTGTATGTTTTTTTGTAGGTATGTTGCCCGATATCGCCGGCAAACGTGGATCGATGTAGCTATTTTTTTTCATCGATGGAGTCACGGAACAGAAAAAACAGGTGGAAGTGCTAAGTAGGCGTGGTACGCGTGTCACAATTAAGCGTTGTTACGCTTAACTTGCGCTTAACCGATCCCAGTTGCGTCTGTCATCGCGTCGAGTTGCTCGTCTCGTGACAAATCAATATTTACCTAGCTATGCCGTATTGTTCCGTTTTAGCGTGCAAAAATGATAGTAGAAGAAGAAATCTTACAAATGGAGGTATTTCGTATCATCGGTAAGTACGATTTTTATTGTTTTCTAATAAAAATCTTATTTTCTTCCAATTTACAAAAATTTAATAGAACGGTTAGTCAAAATAAACCTTATGCAGTGAAGACAAAGTTTATTTTCGATTGTTTTTTTCCATAGAACATTCTAGAAAGACCTTCGCTACTCAATGTAGTGATGTGGTCAAGTCGAAAATTGATTTTGTCGATTGATGTCGATACGAGGAATAACTATCTTAACCCAAACAGTTATTTTATTTATTTCGTTTTGCATTATAATATAGGTACGAGGGCGCCTTAATTCATACCCAAAATTTATATTAAGTAAATTTATGGTCGTTTAATTGGTATAAAGCAAAAATATAATCAATGTTTTAAATAGTAACATAATTATTATAACTTATTAATGACTGAGACGTAACACACAGAGTGTTACAAACAGTAGGTAAAAGATTTTTTAACCTTCATTAAAAATTTGTTTCAGGTTTCCCAAAGTCACAAGCATGAAAGAGAAATGGATAGAGAGTGCATCCTTGCGTTATGGGAGGCCGGCCGGCAAGCTAAATCCTGATTCATCCACCGGTGGATAGATGAAAACTCGTGAAATCGACACTGCACTTCCTTTCTTCAAGTTTCACGGCAAAAAGTCCATTTAATTCACGAGAATCATGAGAATTTCAACATATGCGGAATATTAAAGACGATTTTTTACTATAAAACCCGAAGTTTTATTTATCTGATTCCTTCTTTAATTACATGTTGACAATCTATATTAAATTTAAGACATCATATCATAAGTGTGCACTCTGGGCCAAAATCACTATGAAACTTGGGCATGGCCCTTTAACTATCTGTCTGTCAGTCTTGTGTGTCTATTAATTTATGGTTTAAAAGGTACAGCGGTTTGTGTAACAAATAAATAAATGTACTCCCAACGAGTCGTATTTATCGTATTTGAACAAAAATCGGGTATCTATCGATATCGATAAAGAATTTAAATGTAATACGTGTGTCCTTGGCCGAATAGTATTAGAGTCACGCCATTGTCAACCGTATGTCGAAAGCAATTATGTTGATAATTGCTTATATTGATTATATATCGCCATCTATGGTCGCGTAGCAAAACTAACTCGTCAATCGAATTAAGTGCGACTGTAGACCGTAAATACGTATTGTTGCTAAAGCAAAATTAACCTTATTTTTAGAAAGTCAGGGTTTATTTTTTTTCTGTGATGTAGGCTAATTTTGTCTAAATTTAAAACTACCAATCATACGGATTATTTCGTTGTGGTGCATATGTTATTATCGGATTATTTGTGTGAGTTTGGCGACATCGGTTCCTATAGTAATGTTGGCGTATTGCACTTCCACTTGTTTTTTCTGTTCCGTGGATGGAGTATACTGGATAACCTCAGAAGTCATACATAACTTATTACATACATAACTTAGTACATTAGTATTAATTAATTTTTTGTTTTGATGTTATTTTTTTTATGCGTTAATACCTGACAATAAACGAGTTTGAGTAAACATTCCAAACTAGCAAACCCGACGAACTCCGTTTCGCCACCAGATGGCTTAGTTTTATGTAACATTTCGTTTGGTGATTAAAAGATGAAATATATTTTTGGTTTTCCTGAATTTTCTTTGCTATAAATCTTACAGAGCCCGATACCTTTCTAACGAATGCAAAACCGTGAAAATCGGTTCATGCGTTGTGGAGTTATATCAGGAAGGAAAACCCGACTTATTTTTATATAGTAGAAGATTAAATCTACCTAGCTAGGTATCTAGTAATATTGTTTTCTTTTTTTTTTTGCGTAAGCCATTTCTTTACAATAGTATGTTTCAATCCTACATGAATGTACAATCTATCCGTAGGGATACATTAAGTGTTTGAATAGTCCTTTAAGATGTGATTAAGTGTTATGAGCCTATTGTGTTAAATGCCTAGAAATCCGTGAGCAATAATTTGTAGCAGACATAACAGAGACACATTAAATAGGTTTAGTGCCTGAAATTATGTACAAGCTTAAGTTGAGAACGATTTAATAATATATCTGCTGCCAAAACTCTTATTTATTACCCCTCTCGTCCTTAAATATAGAATTGGGGGATGTACTCTAATGGGCAAAAGAACACCGATTGTCTTTTCTTCTTAACCGACTTCCAAAAAGAAGGAGGTTCTATTATACATTCGACAAAATGTAATAAAAAAAAAAAAACTAATATAAATTATTGTAATTATAAAAACGTAGATAATTGTTAAGGAAAAATGTCTATAATTAGTGGAATAAAACAAAAACATAGTCAATTTATTTTGGCCATTAGCTACTTACCATTTATTTTGGCCCCTTTTTTCAGATTCAGTTATATCCATAGACAAAACATATATATAGACTGCTACTATCGCTGGTTTCCCCTTGTGCCGAGCGAGAGCAGTTTTTAGTCTGTATCTAATACATTCGTTTACTGATTTAAGTTAATTTTCGCGCAACGTAAAACTTACTTATGATAATATCGGTGGTTTTGACATTGTTAGGATAAGATTAGTGTTTTAGATAGATTTTTTAAAACGGCAAGCTCCATCTTCGTACATAATTCACGACAAAACTAGTTCACACTAGTACTTACGGTTCAAACTCTGATATGTTAACTCTTTAGTTTTTTTATGTATACTCAAAGGTTATATCCCAAGCGGCAATTGTCAATTTAATTCTCAAATATTAAAACCCAAACTCTGAAATGTCAGCCACAGTTTGAATTGGTTTAAGTGCCTCATACCGCAGACATTTCACAATATTTAGTATGCGTTACCCCCTGAAAGTTTGTAAAGTCATCGACCAGACTGTATGACTTGAATAAATAAACTAAATACAAGACTAGTCTAGCCTTTACCAAGACTAAGGAATGCAAATACAAGTTGTGAACGTTTCAACCGAAATTATGTCAAACATTCTGCGCTATTATTTAGCGGGATAGTCAGGTGAGTGTATGTAGAGTGCAGACACTTTAAAAGGCGGTTTAAACCCTCCGATAAAATGTCATCATCGTCCATCATCCACAGCCCTTGTCCTCCCACTGCTGGGCAAAGGCATCTCCTTTTTAATCTTATGCACAGCCTCATGTGTGAGCGTCCATGTTTCGGCACCGTAGGTCATAGTGGGCAGGACGCATTGGTTAAAGAGAGGGAGAGTTTTAAGGCAACAGTGCCTTGAAACTCTCGACATCAAGATTTTATCCACAGGGATAAAATCGTGTTTGATACAAATTATCGGACTATAGTGTGTTGTACAGACGTTCTAAAGGCTCCCACAGACTATGCCGTATGCCTGGCCGGGTGGTATATATGTTACGGTAAATGTGATTAATTGAAAATTATTAATAATTTTACAAAATTATTAATAATAATCACATGTTTTGGTAATTATTAATAATTCTCGACACATATTGGTAAAAGTGATAAAATAAATAAAAACCCAATGTTTTTTGACCAGCAGGTATTTATTTATATTATTCACTCTTACCCTGACATATACACTGACTTATACATATAAACTTGGTTAATGTTTCTTTAATTTATAAAAATATATGTGATGGGTACATACGTCGTCGCTCGCTTCGCTCGCTCTGTTGCAAGGTCACAATATCTAACCTAACCTAACCTATTGATCTCCGTCACAAAGTCGAACCTAATCAAGCATACTAAATAATCAGCCCCGCAACCCTTGGCCACTTATTACATTTATCACTACTAGGGTTAAATTATTAATAAAAACCGACAAATGAGATTAATTTATCACTTTTACTTCGACTTTCGGTAATTATTAATAATAATCGATAATTATTAATAATCTTCAATTAATCACATTTACCGTAACATATATACTTACTTGCCACGTAAACTATCCTCCACAGCTTTCCGACATTACTAAATGATGCTTTGCCGCTTTGTGCAAGTTTTTGAAGCAAATGTGTTGCAATTACTCACCGGCCGCCGACAGGCGTATAGGAATCTTAACTTTATTCCTACGACTGTCCTACTTATAGAAAGATTTCTTAAAAAAAAATATCGTATTGAGTAGGATGACATCGTATAAGAGTGCTTTCACAGAATCCTTCATGATATCGGTAGGAATCTTACTCCAATACGATATCGTGTCGGATACTGTGAAAACAGTCTCTACCGTGTTTAAGATATGTTTCATTATCGTGACGTTTATTTCGCAGTCATTTTGCAAGATTGATTAAGATTGTATCATGCTAGCGTTTCGTAAGCGACTCGGTAACTTATGATCATAGTTGTGTTACACGTATGTTATGACGTTTGTAAGTAGTTAAAGACATTAAAGTCGGAGCACTTAAGCACGATGAAGACTGGCTCACGAAACTGAAGCAGAAAAGAATCACCTCCTTCAGACTCACGCTTCATCTGCGACAGATGCGGCAAGAAATGCCGTGCAGCTATAGGGCTTTACAGCCACCGCAGGCTCTGCAGTAAAAAGTAATTACGAACCCACAAGCGCTGCAACCATCATCTGCAAAGATGCTGTGGCCAATATATATATATAAGTAGTTACAGCACGTTTGTCTTTTGTCACGTAAGGATACGAGTACATGTAAATGTGTGACGTATAAGTTATTGTGGGCTATCTTTTAACGAGGGTTCTCAATTTTCTTGAGATATACTTTCTGCCAAACGGTGAAGGAAAACATCGTGAGGAAACCTGGATTCCAAAATTTGGGATCTGACATCGCCAATCCGCAGGCAAGCGTGGTGATCAATGTTCGTGCCTTCTCTATATGGGAAGAGGCCTGTGCCCAGCAGTGGGACGATTATAGGCTGGTTTATTATTATTATACTTTCTGGCAGACCATAGAATACTCATTGCCGGATACCGAAAACTCAATTACTTTTTAGACGCCGTAAAATCTCATTCTGTTTCCATCAGACAGAAAAAATTAGGAACATCTTAAAGTTAATTTATGTTTGCGTTATACAGGGGTATGAAAAATTAATAGTTACCTAATGGATTCCAAGTTATCAATGTAGGGAATACAACCGCATAAGTCGAATTGGGTTCATTCAACTCCCTTATCCCTTAAGTAACCTTTAACGTCTCTGAGTACGACAGAAAGTATGACTACTGTTAACAGCTCAAGAAACCTCGTTTAAAGTCAGACAGCGAATCAGATTACTTTATATACGTTTCCTAATTTATTCAGGTAATAAATTAAACGTTGAAGCAAGGACAGTTCTTAATTAAATGGTTCTGGTCTTGAAGTAAACCAGATCACGATCAGAGGAATAAAATAGATATCTTTATTTACAACCCCTATTTGTTTTACGATTGAGTTCTACGAATCTTTGAGTTTTGAATTGAACCTTTGTAATGACAAGTGATTTAGTTACGTTACTTAGAATTTTGGGTATACTTTGATCCAAATTAAGATCGTGTAATTCCAAAATTTGGGATCTGAAATCGCCAAGAAGCAGGAAGCAAGCGTGGTGATCAATCTCGCGCCTTCTCTATATGGCCCAGCAGTGTCAGGAATGGGACGTTTATAGGCTGGATAATTATATTATTTTTTATTATTTAAGGCTTGCAGATATTAGCTAGGATTCAATTTAGTAAGTGCCTAAAAAAAACTAAACCCAGAAGCAGTAGGCAAGATTTCAAGAGACTACGAGCTCATTCTGTGTTATGTTAACAAATGGTCACCCATTCACCGAACGACCCCGGTGAGCGATTTTCTTTATTTTTCAATGTATTTTCTTAAATTCGTGTAAGCGTCAACTATTACAATTGATGGCTGTAAAACCTAGTAGTAATTAAGTATCTTTTTCAGCTGTATACTGACAGTTTTGGAATTAGTTGGATTAATGCTGAGATGTAATTACTGATGTGTGATAGACAATTGCTTTTTAGTCGATATATCACACGGTTTTTGTGTCTGTCTGTACACTTTTAGCTTGAGCAGTTAAATAGAGATAAGCAACTTACATGTTTTTTAAGCTTTTCTTTGTAATAACTTTAGGAATTGTATCACGTAGGAACTAGGCCTTGAATCAACCCAGACTTTGAAATTCATTTTCAGATATTTTGTTACGCTTTCACGGCTAAACAGCTGAACCGTTTTTGATGAAACTTAAGCTACTTTCTTAGGAAGTTTTTTATCGCCATTACCCTTGTCCATACGAGCGGAGCCGCGGGCAAAAGTCAAATAAATCTAAATAGTAATTATTACATACTACGTACCTATCCAGAACTCTATTTTGGCATTATATTTCACGAAACATACACATATTCATACTAACACACGTTAGCTTAGTGTTCCCTCCCTTCTCAGCTAATCCATTGTTTCAGTGAACGTAACTGAAATGCCTTCGTTACCGTAACAACAATTTAGCGAATGCCTAAATATAAATTACCTAGATTTACAAACTGTATACAACGTGAAACTGGAATGACAAATTCTCTATACCTCGAGGGCCTCGATTCAGCTATGTTAAATGCATGTCAGTGTACTCGTCATTGTGCCAAATTTTCATATTCTACGGTAAAATCTAATTGAATTCTCGAAGAGAATGATCGTAATGACCAATGCCACCGATGAAAACCAGCGCCGCGACACTGTCTCGCATAGGGTCGCTGCATATGCAGAGCGGTGTACCATTTCGCGTGCTTGTGCCGCATATTTATGTCTTTTGTTTCGTTTTGATATTTCTTCGTGTAGTTATATTATGCGTCATAATCATGGAGAATAAATGTATTTTCTTTCTTTTCTTTCAATTAATGATCGCAATGATAGTTAGTAGAATGCCAGTCATTGTAAAAATTACCAAATGAAGCAGGTGATTAGGTCAATTCAAGCAACTCTTAAATAGCTGAATTGACGCTGATTAGTTACTTCTTGAACGCAGCCTTTTCTCAAGTGTGTTATTCAGTCTTTTCTCAAATTCCGAAGAGATCGGTTTCCTTTTAACAGTTGAAATTCATTTTTATTTACGTATCTGTGGCCCTTTTTTCATTTAATTTATTTTTCTTTTACTATCTTGATTATATTATCCGCAGTGAGCAAGCGTGGTGATCAATGCTCGTGCCTTTTCTATATGGGAAGAGGCCTGTGCCCAGCAGTGGGACGTTTATAAGCTGAATTATTATTATTACATTGATTGAAAAATTCCAATATTCTTTTTTTCTGGAACTACAATTACTGTAGATACCGCATAACAAGCATGCGAAAAGAAAACGTCGAATACATATTTTAAAGACAGTTAATAAAAAAGTATTTAGCTTCAAAATTTTCTGGTTACGTCTTATTAAGTTTTTAAAGGATTTTAAGACGACATAAGAAGCGCAGATTTTATAATACTTTCCCTGGTGACATCTTATAAAAGTCTCGGGAACTAATCCTCAGAAAATACCTTTTCTATTAAAGAAATAATTACTTCCATAAAGGTCAGCTTGCCTTGAACTTTTAAAGGAGATCTCATGCCGTCGTGTGAGCGAGATGCCGCTATACATAGTGTAGTGCCGTCTCGCTTTCACAATGATAATAAAGGCTTTAAGAGTTCATGGTAGAGGAAGGTATTGGAGGTTACTTTAAAATGTATTTTTTTAGTTGGGCGATATTGTTTAATATTATGCTCGTATTAAAATGTAAGTCGAACATTGAAGAGATATTTTTTAAACGATGCCTATGAATTTGTCCGTAATATAAAATTGGGGCTCCTATATTATTATCCTGAAATCAATAAGTTTTTCACAATTTAAAAAGATATAGTACAGACAAGATGAATTGAAAATCCGGTCCATTTTAAAATCGTCAAAACAAATAAATACATTTAGAATACAATCCTATGCAGATTACCTACCTTAACTGAGGAGATATAAAGTAATATATTATGCACAGTTTAATTGTTTCTCGTCTGTGCTCGACTTACAATGAACTTGTTATGAACGATGCCAAGCTCGTGCTAATTCAGGCAAGATAAAGCTGTTTTCGCCGAAGTCGAGCAGAAATGCTCGAGTAGCTCCACGATTCCGGCCAAGGCAGAAAATGGGGAACGGTGAATATAATTTCTTTGACGAATCAGTAAAAAAATACATGCAGTCGAATTGAGAAACTCTTTTTTCAGTCGGTTTAAATCAGTTTAAATGTATAAAAGAATGTTAGACAAATTAGACTCATAAGAGCTTGTGTAGTTTGTAGTATATACCAATTCAAAAAGTTATGTGTTTACATATAGTAAATATACGCGTCGACGAGAAGCTCCTCCGTTTTTTGTCGGTTAAATATTTTAGACAGAACTACAAATAAGACTGATTACAAAGGCATTTGTAAATTTTACAATTTAAACTTACCTTTTTATTTACTCAGTGTTTCAATATACACAATTGAACAAAAACTCAACGTACAGACAGACGAGTTTAGTTTATACACGTCAAATATATTTTCTATTTTATTGGCGTTCAGAATAAACTGCTCCCAGATTCAATGCCTACGCGTTTTCCATCGTTTATCGCTCATACGTGACCTTTAGTAATATATTCCCTCTATAATGTAGAACGTGAAGGTCAAATCCTTAGAGTATACATAAGGAACTAGAGTGAGCCTATCAGAGTTTGAACGAAAGCACTAGTATGAAATGGTCGTGAATTATGTATGAAGATGGAGTTTGCCGGTTTAAAAAATCTAAAACACTAATATTATCCTAACAATGTCAAAACCATCGATATTTTCGAATATAAGTTTCTCGTTGCGCTAAAATTAACTTAAATCAGTAAAAGAATGTACTAGATACAGACTAAAAACTGCTCTCGCTTGGCACAAGGAGAAACTAGCGATAGTAGCAGTCTATGTATATAGTACGTCAATGGTTAAATCATTGAATAGATAGAACTTTGGAATGTGGGTAGTTTAAGAGTTCGTAAATTCAGTAATTACAAATTACTCTTGAAGAAATGCTTGACATATTTTACAATTTATGTTAATGCTGATAACTTTTAAATTACTAGGCTATGATATATAAATTCTAAAAGAACAATCTTGATCACTACAGCTAGCAAACAAAAAAGCCGAATCACAATCAATAGATTCTTTTAGGAGCTACAATAACACAGACAGACAGAAAAACCAGCAATTACACAGAGGGATGTGTCAAACTCATAACACTCATCTTTTTAAGTTGGGGATTAGAAACAAGAATAAAAATAGTTACAACTACACTACCAATAATGCACCCATAATTGACGAAATATATACCTTACATAATAATATCATTAGTTTGACAGTATCGTTACTTTTTGAGGTTCTGATTGCCTTGGTTTATTTTGAAAAGCTCTATGCACTGTATACAGAGTGTTAAGAAAACTATGACGGATCTCAATATCTGATTCCATTCATGTAAAACCAAAATAGAAATTAGTGATGCCTTGATTTATTTTTGAAAGCACAATGCGCTGTTAATATTTCATTACATTAATCTTATTGTATCACTGAACATGTTGCTAAGCTAGCTATTCACAATGAAATCCTAGTCTTTCACGTCACATATTTGACATTGAATTGTATTACAGAAGCCACAATGTTTTACGTAAACAGAATAACTAATGCTACTTCTGAGTTCATGAAATTTGTACTGGTTAGTAAGGGTTTTTGCCCTTTCGAAGCATAGTTTTGAGAGGATAATATTCTCTAAATTAGGCTAAACTTTCATGATTTTTAAGTGTTTTATTAAGAGTTCTTTTTATATAAATCTAAAAGATAAAAGCTCTATGTTGAGTTCTGAGGTTTACACGAATGTTAGACATTGAAATAAAACTACTTTTAAGGATTTTATCGCGGTTTGTATTTGAATTTTAGTTCCCGACTTTTCGACACCTTTGCAGGTATCATGGTCACTGGCAGACTTAGGCGGTGTTCGTCATGACGGTTCAGTTGTTGCTGCTCGTTCTACCTTCATATTTTTATTAATTATTTGTGTTCTGGCCTACGCAATATGAGCTCTTAGAGATAGAAGCTCATTTCTAAGTTTTAGTTTGTATACATTGATCTACATTACTTACAACATAACTTTTTTATATTATTTTATTGTGTGTAATTTAGTTAAATTGTGTGAGAACCATGGTCCGTTAATTCTTTAATTGAGGTAACCATGAGATTTATATATTAGGCTATTACGTAAGCCTCTAAATAAATGGCAAGCTTAATTTGCTCATAAACAAGGTATGCGTACCTACGTATTTACACAATATACAGGGTTATTTGCAATATATTTGAGTTTTCTGTATTCTATATGTCGGAGTGTAAAGAGGAGCGTCAAGGTTTAACCGCCTAGGGCGTATTCGGGATCAGATGTTGGCAGCACCGTGCAAGCAGTCAAATTTGGCAGAGTGTGGTTTGACATCGGGTGGAATGCACGAGAAGCTAACAGAAGAAACCGACTTCGCCGCGTTCCTTGAATACATTCACGATGAAAGGGAGCTGATCAGAAGGAAAGCTGAGCAACAACGACAGCTCGTCATCCCTATTCGATATATATTTATAAACAATTATTTAAATATTAACAAAGATAAATATGTTACCACTATAGAGAACGCTTTAGCTAATAATACAGGTGAATAGTTCGACATACTTCGTTGACGATCCACACACCTTACTTTTGCTGTGCCCGAAAGGGTCGATGATTGTGTCCTATTAAATGTTTACCACCTAAGACTACATTGTAGAATGCAATAAAGAAATGATAATTGAGACTAAAAAAAAAAAATGCTAATGCCTATTATAAAAATATGGTAAAATTTTAATAGTCATTAAGGTAACTGTGTATGTGTATAGATATTAGTTTTATCTTTTTGTGAAATAAGTATTATAGGTAGATAGCAATATTATTTGTGTATGTAAACTTTAAATGTAATGTGTTAACTGGAAATAAAAGGCTTTTTTATTTTATTTAATTGAGACGCAAGCAAATTCATAGTTATTTCTCTAAGGGCAGATTTATATAAAACAAGAGCATTCTCATGACAATCCAGCCCATCAAAATTCTTAGAAAATCTAAAACCATTTGATAGGTTCCGACAGAATGAGCGTTCACTCGTTTGACATAAATCGGCTTCTGGCAAAATACGTTACAAAATCTTTGAGTGGGTACAAAATGGAATGTAGATACTTCAAAGCCTATGACGTCATAACCTTTGGCTGTATCGGATACCGGTCAAATAGTAGCGGGAATCCTACCGGTTATTGAATGCAGAAATAGACGGATATGCACCTTTATGGAAAGTTCCTACTATTGAAATACCTGGTATTCTGGACACCAGTTTCAAAGTACTGGGCAGTGGGTTTGAGTCTATGTTAGAAGAGATAGTAGGATAAATGTAATTTTAAACTAATAGCTAGATGTTAATGTACTCTTAGTTTAATATTACAAACTTAAGAAAAAACGGGGATAATAAAAAAGTAAGACTTAAAAAACTGCTGATAATCTCCAAAATGTTGAACAGATCTGCTTAAATGTAGCTAAGAACCACCTCGATGACGACAGATCTAAAACGAAAACAAAATCGAATTATAATCGTTTTATTTGTTTAGAAACTATGATGTCACAGACACTTAAAAATATATAGTAACTCTAACTTTTGACGAACTCCGTGGTCGAGTGGTGTAAGCACCGGTTTTCAAGGTGTCGCTAGCTCTGAGGTCCCGGATTCGATCCCCGGAGGGTAAATGTAGAAAATAACATTTCTACATTGTCTCGGGTCTGGTTGTTTGTGGTACCTTCGTTGTTTCTAAATTACATAACACAAGTGCTTTACTTTGGGTTCAGAGCAATGTATGTGATGTTGTCCGCATTCATTATTATTTATTAACTTTGTGTCAATAAATACCGCGGCAAAGGAACACCGTTTTATAAGTTAAAATTAAGTTGATGTTACCAACACGTGGTCGGTATTTTCATTAGGGCATTGCCCTCAATCTCATCAACATTTTACTTTACACAAATACTGAAATTAAAAAGGTTTCAGTTTGATATTTAAATATAATATAAAGCTCTCAGGTTATCAGTAAATACTGTTGGTCGAAGGATTACCATTGGGATTACCTGATGCTATAGAAAAGGAATTATCTTGGGGATCGGTTAAACAAATGAAGTTAAGTTTAATTTTGATCCGATTAAATTATTATTAGCCACGTCCCAGTGGAAGGACAAAGGTCTCTCTTTCCTCCTTCCATTTTACCATTAACATGACCATTTATTATCATTGAAGATTCTTAAGAATGTGTTAAATTCGTTTCGCCATATCCTTCTGTTCCTGAACGACGTCTTTGATATTTCCTGAAGTTAACTAAGTACCATGTATTAAATAAGTTTAAAATTTATTTATTTATTGAAATTTTCACGTACAATTGTGGTATATAGCAAGGCAAGGCAACGCAAGGCATTATCTTAAGCAAGTCAACCATTGGGTCAAATGGAGAAGCTACTATTGTCAACAGTTAGGATTCTAAATAAATAAAATTAATTAATTCGTAAAATTTATTTATTTAAACACATACAGCTATCATCACAGGCTTAACCTAATACAATAATTGCTATTGTTATTCCGTTTTCAGTAATAAAATCATTAGCCGAAAATACCGCCAATTAAATTTTGTGTTAAAAAACTACTCACATATTTATTAGGTAAATACATTTGTACATAACAAGGACTTACAAAGATAATGAATGAAATCTATCGTCAAATGAAACCATTGTAAATTCTCATTTATTTAAATAACCAAAATCAGAGTACCTACGTACCAATTAAAATTAAAGCCTACAAAAACTAGCTCCCTTCAAAAGCCCTTGTCTACAACGTAATGTTTCCGCATTGTCGCCTTGTCCTAATGGGCCAATTTTATAGGGCCGGCCCTTAGCCAACATCGTTTGTCTCCCTTAATGTACATTATGCCCCTCTTAAATAATGCGACTGACAGCTATCGTGGTTCCGTGTGTTTTGTTTTACATTTGTTGGGTCACAGTTTTTTGAAGTGAAAACTTCTTTAACATCGTTGTACACTTATTTTGTAATGGGTAAAAAAATTTAAACTCGCGTCAGGACTGATCGAAAATTCGTAAGACGAACGTGACTTAATCGAAAATTCGTAAGACAGATGTCATGTTTGTGTACGATGGCGCAATAAATAAATATTGTATTCTTCTACATAAATTATAGGACTTTTAAACCGATATTAAAAGCAATTCCTGCAAAAAAAGTCCCTAACCATTTTAAAATATCAAAAATGCACAACGTTTCACTCAAGTTTTCACTTCTGCTGGCACTCCCGGAGTGCAACCCGTTTTTTAGTATCGATTTTAGTTAAGCAATTCCTTGATGGGACCTCTTATTTAAGATGGACGTATGACAGTTGTGACTACTGACTTAAAGTGCCTTTCGACGTACACCGTTCTCTGTATGTCTATAAATGCTCATCCATCCACAACCCAACCCCGACGAGCGTGACTTCACCTTTAACTATACGATTCACACTCAATTATGTGTCACCTTTACATCAGTCCCTCTAGACAGGTTACATTTCTACAAGCACTAACGCTGATCGAATCCTTCAAATGTATGGAAGTGACAAGTCTAAGTCACGTGACTTATCGAAATGAAATGTCATTTCTTTTTACTTAACATAACAAACCATCACGCCTGTATCCCCGAAGGGTTGTGCAGAGGTGTACCAAAGTACACCCACAGTTCGCCGGTATGTTTAGGTCCCATGTAATAGCGGGCGAGCCTATTGGCAAACCTGGCACAAATCCAAACTCCGACCTGCTACTGAGAATTTCATAGAAAAACCCAATAACACCTTGGTCGACTTGGGAATCGAACCCAAGACCTCTAGCGTAGCAGTGGGTTTCTTGTTAACACCCTTTGAAAAGTCACTTTGCTACAGAAGCAGGCTACATAACACATTGTACTGTTCTACATTGTATAAAACGGCTCCTTTTATTCTTTTTAGAAGACAATGGTCCTGACTAATGGTATTGTCGAGTCTTGTTTGATTACGTCCAGCGCACACCGGCGGACGTGGGACAGTAGATTTAATTTAATTAACGTAATTTAATTACAATTTCATTCTAGATGTGCTTGCTAAGGGTTTTATTCTTAAAGGTTCTAGTACTGTTTAACTATCTGAGCCCCGTTTTTCTTCTCACTCGCGTCCTTTATCTTACGATTTAATTCCTGAAAATTGGAATTTGTCCCTAATTTCATCAAGTTTTTTTTTGTTTTAATCATAATTATTTTTTTATTCTAGCAAGTACAGTGACATACTAGAGACTAAACTATTCATCATAGTAAGGAAACATACATTATGTAAATCTGAGCTCCAATTAATACTGTACACAGATCAATATTAAATAAGCTTAATTTGTGACATTTCAAAGTTTTTTTTAATAATATCGAGAAAAGAAATCACACTTGTAACTACAATGTGCAAAGCATTCCCAAATTCTTTTAACCTGTTCATAAATAAATAACAACATAACATAGCATATCATCACGCCTGTATCCCCGAAGGGGTAGGCAGAGGTGTACCAATGTACACCCACAGTTCGCCGATATGTTTAGGTCCCATGTAATAGGGGGCGAGCCTATTGCCACTTACCGGGCACATATCCAAACTCCGACCTGCTACTGAGAATTTCATAGAAAAACCCAATGACATCTTGGTCGACTCGGGAATCGAACCCAAGACCTCTAGCGTAGCAGGCGCGCTTAGCACCACTAGGCCAACGAGGCAGTCTAAATAAATAAACAATTTGAAATTGCCTAGCTAATAACAAGTACACCTAACACCTTACTTTTGCTGGCTCGGCGGTCATTTTCGTCCAACGCCTCTAAAAGACACTTTCAGTGGACTTCAAACTCGACAGACAAATTACCTATCACCTGCTCACCGCCTTATTTCATTAATTTCATTGTCAATGTGCGCTGTCAATAATTCGCGACTAAGTAACGCGTAATAATGAGCCAGAATTAAATTACCGCGATAATTGGCACGTAATTATTTGAATACGCATCGGATAATTGAATTAATAAGGTAATTTGTGATATAATGTAATCAGGAATCTGTTCTGTGTAAGAGGACAATGTTAATTTAAGTTGAGGATAAAATTTCTTGTTTCATTTTTTATTTTTTATTCCTGCCTAGTGTTTTTTTTTATGTGTCTCCTTGCATTTCTGTCTTTGTGAATGTGTGTCTGTAAATCTGTATATATGTGTGACTTGTGTACCTGTATGTATGTGTTTATGTTTGGCGGTTTGTCGATGTGTCTCTCTTGTCATTTTCAGAATTAAGACAAATCTAACGATAGCTGTCAAACTAAAAATCAATAAGCCGTTTATGATACGGAGAGAGCCAACGATTTATATGCATAGCTTTACATACAGATAGACAGAGTTATTTTCGTATTGATTATAATAATATGAACAATTTTGTTTTTAAATAACCTGTTTAGTGTCCCATCGCTGGGCAAAGGTCTACCCCGTCTGACTCCAGACGGGAAGCAAATATGGACACCCATATTCTGTTTATTATGAGATAAGAAATACACACAAAAACTTAAGCCTTACTGCGTATTCAGCTGAAAATAGGCTTAATCCGATTCCATCAATTATTACCTTATTAATAACACCTCTATACAATCAATCATAACAAACTGCGCATGCGTGAACATGATCATAACACTATGCCAATGCTATCAATCCTTTAACAAATAATTTCGACAACTAATTAATTTTCTGGCGTTATCCACTTAATCAGAAAGATTTTATTTATTTTCAAAGTGAATAGGCGGGTTTAAATTATGATGGCTTTTATTATGTATCGTTATTAGATTCTATTGCTATCCGTTTCATAAAAAACACTAGTCTATGTGTTAATAAAAATGCGTATAAAGAAAATTTCAAGACGATTACATTGTATGTTATATTTTTATACAAAATCTTTGGGTCCAATTAGTAATAATACCCTAAGAATTTATTATTCTATTGGACTATTCCTCGATATTAAAATCATACAATTTGATAAAAAAAAACTAACCTAAAATACTTATTTTCCATTTAATTTCTGTGCAGTTGAAACCACCATGCACAGTCGGTTAACATACAGTCAATTTAAGCGATCCCATTGCCGCATAATCTCTACTCTTCATATGAATGATAAAAGGTACTAAAAGATGAAACAAACGATAATCTTCGATTTGTTAGCTTGTTGTCTTTTTGGAAGATCTATTGAACGTTTCAAAGTGATTGCATTGGATTTATTTGTCATTTTAGAGCACACAATAAAGCAATTGTACAAATGCACTTTAAAAATATGTTACTTGGACTTGTTTCTTATTTTTGTCTTTTATGATCCGATTATTAGCAAAACACCCACGTGTATAGTGTAAAAATGTTCCTTGTTTTTATGTTGAATAGAAGATTACGTTTTCATTTTAATACTCAAACATTTTTAGTTATCTTTAACACCACCCACACACGCCTACAGAATATCTTTACCTATAAATAAGCTAGTCCAACAAAAGTTCTCTCATTCAGCTATTATACTAAGAAAAGAAGGAAGAAGTACATAAGAAGTCTCTGTACATCTACTTCAATTAATGTATGTATGTTCTATGTAATCTATTTGTGTACAATAAAGAATTAAGAATTAAGAATTAAGAAGAAAGGGTTTTTGGCTAAGTGTAATCCGTACAGTTTGACCGATAATACAGGTTAAGCCGCGCTCGCTGGTGTTGGTCAGTGGATAGGTGACAGTTTTCAAAACAAACCGAGACCAATCCGTGCATCGGATAGCACGCTAGGCCTTAGGTCCCGACAGTCATGCGTCGGTCTTAGACAGTCGTTAAGTCAATTCTGACAACCAGTCTAACTATGGGATACTGGATTACCCATTAAAATTGGTTGTGGAGGTCAGAAAGGCAGTCGTTCCATGCCTCGCTGGCCTAGTGGTTTTTGCGCGACTGCTACGCTAGAGGTCTTGGGTTCGATTCCCAAATCGACCAAGGTGTTATTGGGTTTTTCTAAGGAATTCTCAGTAGCAGGTCGGAGTTTGGATTTGTGCCCGGTTAGTGGCAATACGCTCGCCCCCTATTACATGGGACCTAAACATCCCGGCGAACTGTGGGGTACATTGGTACACCTCTGCCTAACCCTTCGGTGGTACAGGCGTGATGGTACGTTATGTTATGTAAGTATACATACAGCTTAAACACACCTACATAACGATATAACACAGTTTCGTACACCACTACAAATAAAACAAGAGCTACAAATTAAAAAACAATCAATGTCCGGAACATTTGCAGACGGACGACGTCGTTTGGCGCCCATCCAACATGGACGCTTGTTTGTGTCATTATGTAATGCGGCTCTTAACATCCGCTGTTGATGCTGTAACTACGAGGGTTTTGTTATTACTAATTAATGTAAGTGGGATTCATTTTGGTACTTGATAATAAACTTGCTTCTGATTGCTTTGTCAACTTTGACTACATAATCTACATTTAATATTAAATAGCTATGCAATGTATTACCGCGTCAGTACATAATGAAACTATTTCACTGTGACAAAACGGCTTTAACCGCGTGACATAGTCCTCATTACCGATGTTTTTTCTAGATATGCTGTTATTTGTGGTGGCGACTAATCCGACACCACAAAAAAAATCGGCCCGGAAATGGTCACGAAATTGGACCCTCTGTTCTTGAGTTTTGTTCATTTATTTAATAGTTTTATTTTATAAATTAAAATATATAAATGAACAAAATTCATTTATTTTAGTTAGTACCCATATCAGATAGACAACATACACTTATAAATTTATATTTACAGCCAACCACCATCATTATAGGTGATGTCAATAACCCGATTTTGTAAATACCTTAAAGAATAGGTAATTAGTACAGAAAATACACCAGAAATACACCATAAAATAGACCATGCTCACTCAATAGAGTTTATGGCTATCGATACGTAATAGGTCACATAAAAATTTGTTATAACGACGCGATACGCAAAAAGGGTTCAGTGATTAATGAACATGACTGTACTTTTATACTGAAAAATATACACCGATGTAAATTTAGCTGACGAAACAGATTATTAGTTTATTTACGAAAAAAAATTTTTTTTTTAAGTTTTAAAGACATTTCTCTGCTGCTTTAGATAATTATACGTTATAGACTAGGTAATTTTCGAGTTATAAGTTGTGGAAAACTTCGTTTCCACAGATAAAAGTTTAATGATTGAAAAAAGAGTGCTTATACGTAACATATTTTATTTAAACTGCACCTTTTTATAAACTTTGTGAAATTGAACGTGAAATTAAATTGAATTTACAAGAATTTTGTGTGAAAACCGGCACCAAAGTATTTATTGTTTAATGTAACAAATAAATAGTTCCATACCTTTTAATAAAATACCAACCAAGCCTACTGAATTTGGTGCCTATCCCCGAAATACTGCCATCAATAATTCATATCGCTTTCATCGAGAGAAGTAATAATATCATTTGTTACTCTATCAAAGTAATTTAAGACGCAAATAACATTACAACGCCAATAAAATAAGTCGCTGACTTTACATTTACGATATATTGTTTCTTTGATGTAAGAAAATTGAGTTATATTATCACAAGTACGAGAAAGGGTTGAAATAAGACAAGCTTTTTATTTAATAATCAGCTCACGTATTGATATTGAATCTGTGTTATTTGTTCGATAAATGAGACAATCATAATAAGTCACAAAAACGAACACTAAATAAAAACAAAATGAGATGATGTTCGTTGATTTGTTTTTGCAGTAGGGGAATTTGTCTTTTCGACCAGACAATGCCACACCTGCTAGAGTGCCCAAAGTGTCCGGACGCCTGAACTTTGGAGGAATTAAACCTCGCCAATGACGCTGCAGTTAGTGTGGTCAACTATTGGGTGCAGCGTATTTAAACGTTAATATACAAGATTACCATCGAGTCAAAAAGAAGAAGAAGTAGGGGAACTCCAATTGAAAAGAAGAAATGTTTAAAAAATTTAATTTAAAAACAAATTAGATTTATAAAGTTATCAACGCCCTCGGGCAAGGTGGAGTGACGATTTGCGCAACATGGCTGGCAGGAGCTGGATGCGTAAAACCAAGGATAGAACTAAGTGGCGAGGAATTGGAGAGGCCATGTCCAGCAGTAGACTGCTATAGGCTAATAAAACAATCATACATATAATCACGCCTGTTTCCCGTAGGGTAGGCAGAGACCACTTCTTTCGACTTGCTACGATCCTTACATACTTGTTTCATTACTCGCTTCATACATGCTCTTCGGTTTAGGGTACTCTTGACCTGGCCTTTTTTCAAGACGTCTCGGATTGATGAAATGATTTATTAATTCAACACAATTTAGGGAAAATTATTCTATTTTTCAGACACAATTTTTTTAGGACGCCTCATAATTTCTCTCTCATAAATGCAGTTTTTATGCAACTGAATTTTAACACTCTTTATTTTTTCTATATTAATCTCGCTCTATCACCCTCAAAAGATTGTTAATCCCGGAAACTGTATTGACCAAATATCAACATCAAACGCTTAATTAATCTGCGTCAATACTAATATCCTTAGATAATTGACCACAGTTCAGAATAATCTGTTTACATAACATACTTGCAGAAATGTTATAATATTTGGTTAATTAATAGTAATTGACCTTTGGTTATGACCTTGAATACTGGCTTCAACCTACGCCTATTACAAACAACGTAATCCGAGATGATTTATTTACCCATTTAAACATTGGTTTAGTTCCTTGCGTGAAATATCGTGGTGACGGATTTGTATGCAATATGTTGCAGGTTTGAATCCGGGCAACTACCAATGTAACTTTTCAAAGGTATATGTACTTTCTTAATTATTCTAAAACACTTCTGACAAACGGTGAAGGAAAACATCGTGAGAAAACCTGGATTCCAAAATTTGGGATCTGAAATTGCCAATCCGCAGAGAGCAAGCGTGGTGATCAATGCTCTCGTGCCTCCTTTATACGGGAATAGGCCTGTGCCCAGTAGTGGGATGTTTATAGGTTGGATTATTTTTAGTTCGTCGCTATAGTTCAGGGTGCAGTTATTGCTTCTATTTCTTGCTGCTTTGTAAGAAAGTAAGGCCTAGCTTACATGGAGTGTTTAAAGCACTTTGACTTTGAGCGGTCAATGGAACAAAAAACAAATAACAAACTCGTTTTGCACAAAAAAACCGACTTCAAAAATCGATAAAAGCACTAAAAACTTAAAAATAAATAATACTCTAACCCACCTATAATAATAAACCTTACCTAAACTACTATTAAACTACAATAACATTTCACAATTTTGAGTAGGTGCGGGGTGATAAAAAAACATACAAACAACCGTTAAAAAACCGGGTAAGAGCGAGTCAAACTATAGTATACATTTCAAAATTTTGGGGTAATTTTTGAGGTAAGGAACCCTAAAAATTTAAGCAGGCGGAGCATAGATCATTGGCTAACAGCTCGAGTAGTCACCAATCAGTGTAGTTATAACACTGATTGATCCGTCAGTAGTCTGTTTTTATATTTGTTGTGGATTTATAAGATTTCTACTGCTAATTTAATTTATAGTAGTTCCCTAGATTATTAACATACATAATAGCAAGAAAACCCTATTACATTTGATTGAACTTATACGCTTACAAAATGTAAGTTCGCTACAACACACTTTAGTTCCACTTAGTAGGATATACTTCGTGGCATATAGGCTGGAAATCCAACAAACATAACATAGTATCATCAGTAATGAAACAAATAAAAGATTCTAATCATAAAAAGCTAATTAGTTGGGTAATGTACTGCGGAATCAATTCGATCACAAATTGACTTACGATACGCGTATCAGATGACACAGGGCTGCCACGAAATATAACAAAAATAATTATTATATTATCCTTCGCCCAAAAAAGGTGGATGTTATGAGTTTGAGGTGTTGATTCGTCTGTTTAATATTGGTTTCTTAGGTTTACGCGAATGTTAGACATTGAAATATAACTACTTTTTATTTCAATTGTCTGTGTAAGTGTGGGTCTGTCTGTGGCATCGTAGCTCCTAAACAGAAGGACCGATTGTTATGTTGTTTTTTGTTCAAAGTTGACGTTTACTTATTTGTTTTTATTTATTTTCTTTGTTTTGTCTTGTGCTAAATAATTGGTATTCTATTCTATTCTTCTTCTTAAAGCTTTGTCGAGATGATCTTTAACTATAATTTGTGAAGGTTCCAAAGAAATTCCAAATTTAAAAAGTTACAGGCAAATTATAAAATATGTGGTTCATAACCTAGAGTAAAATAAATAATACCTAGCAGTCCCACACGATATCGCCCACGACCTTTGTAAAAATTACATTCTATGCCTAATAATTAAACAGTCAGACTGCGTGGGTGACGTTTAAAATTTTGTAGGACGATGTATGCAGTGGCGTGCATTGGTTTTCGGCCATGGTAGGCACAGACTCGTACCCACTACGTACGTATGCACTCGTATGGCCAACTTTACCGTAAATACGCAAATGAACTCCCAAAAAATTGGAACAAGGATTATTTTTGTAGACCACAGGGTACATTCAGATCTAGCGAACGCACACCGAATGCGCTGCTCGCGCTTGCAGTTAGGTACTGCACTATGTTAGTGCGCCTCCTCGACGCGACTCACGCAAAGGTCGGTAGTGCAAATTTTAGTTATGCCGTCTCCTAACTGTTCGCGAGCAGTACGCGCGCTGCTCGCGCGGCGCGATCAAGATCATAAGTCTACTTAAAATGCACGCGCGCAGCTCGCGAACTATTCGCTAACTTAATCTACAAACCAATTTCTGATTGAATCACTATTTCAACTTGTAGGTATAAGTTTATATAAAACAATCTTTGTAAAGCTAACTGCGAACAGCAGCCGAATCCGCGATTCAGGACTCGCGACGAGCAAAGGGTCGCGGTGCGGAGAGCTTATGGTTGAGGACTCATATTTGTGTATTATTCTGAATAAGAAAACGAAACTGAACATAATAGTAAATATATTAAGCCATAGTCAATATGACCATTCGAGATCAACATTTTTCTTACCTACGTTATGTATTACATAGCCAAAAAAATAATCAGACGTATTATTTTACGTGCCAACATATACTATTGTCTTGTATGTTTAATTTACTCCCATTTTTAATAAGATTGTAACTAAAAACAATCACTTAATATAACATCTACTACAACAAAATGTTTTCGTCGTAGTTATTCTCGTAGGTATATTCACGCAACAATTTCGTATAACAATCAAGAAACGACGAATAACATAAAAAGAACAGTTCGTCCAGCAGCACACCGCTAGTCAGGCAATATTTTCTAACATTTTGAGTTAATAATTACTGAGAGCCTTACCTTTTAAGTTCTTCAACAAACCCCATCTGATGGGTTTGTATTGTCAATTTGTAATTACGCACGTATGCTATCAAACATATTTCAATTTCGCCACAATCTTAACATTCATACACAAAAAAAAAAACATTCATACACAATACTGTTTATTAGCGCTCCTGTTTATTAAACTACAGCCACTTCACAAAATCACAATTAATAGAAACTTGTTACGAAAGACAAGACGAAAACAGGCGCGCGAACTATCAAAAACTTAATAAACATAAACAATCTGCCACAGATAATAAATATCGAAAAACGATCAAGTTGCAACACAAAAGTAAAGTAATAAAAATATTTATTAAAAATAAAAATAATAAACATTAATAAATAAGTAAATAATATTGTGATAATTAATTATATAAGTTATAAGTATTTTAAAACGCAAGTTTCATTTAAAATACCATAATTACCTACTGGAATAAGAATTGACAAGTGCGGTGAACAACCCAAAAGACTTTTGCTCCAAAACGAATATGAGAGTGAAAAGAAAGTAAAAGGACTGAGGACTGTGAGGACTCTATAAGTCTATTGGCAGGTAGGCTAGCTTACTGTAAGTGTAAAAAATTACGTATGTCAAATGTCAAAGCACCACTCTTAGCAAAAATAGGGTTTTTTGTTTTTGTCGTATAATAAAAAGTCAAGATGGCGGGGTATTATTTTCCGTTTTTGAAGTGTGAGTGCGTATGTGGACAAGGAGATTTCGTTTGAATGTGTGAGTGTAAACTAGGCACAACTGACGCGAGCCTACCTCGTAACAGATTATTATGAGTTATTGAATGAATTTGAATTTGACATATGTGACGTCATGATTTGTTTATTATTGAAATGTTTGGTTAGAAGTTTTACTGCCGTTTTATGTTATGATTATGTATGATGAGTGTTGTTGTATTAAAAGAAGATAGTTAGGATTTTTGGAGGTAAGCTCTGCTTATTTGCCTATATGCTATGCACGCCACTGGATGTATGTCATGTGTGTAAATAAGTTATGTTTGTTCTTTTTCAGTTAATGTACTGGGACTTTTTCTTTCTAATGATTATGTGTTAGTACTATCGAAAAATAAAAAGTAATGTATTTTGACCAGCATTTTGGCATTCCCTTTTCACGTGCTTTTATATTATACTAGCTGTGTCCCACGGTTTCTCCCGCTCCAATGACAATTCATACACTATCTTTATAAATTATAGCCTATGTGTTATTCCGATGTATAAGCTACATTATTGTAAAGTTTCATTAAAATATATTCAGTAGTTTTTGCGTGAAAGAGTAACAAACATCCACACATCCATTCTCACAAACTTTCACATTTATAATATTAGTAAGGATTGCTTTTATATGGTTCTATTATAATGAACCTGTCATGTGCGGCTTGAAACTAGTTTGGTCTTTGTAGATTTTTTTTTGTCACCTACATCAGATTTTGGTTTCGACCAACCCTGTTATGAGTGCGTTGCCCACTGAACTGACAACGCACAGCTAATTAATCAACTCTGGTTAACAATACGTTAGAATCTCGATAGCTTTCATGTTGTTTGAAAATCAATCATAATGTGAGATCTGTGATTAATTTATGTTTTTCCTTGTTAAGTTGCGCTCACACGAGCGGTCAAAACAAAAAGCGCATCACTTGGCATGGCATCAAAAATCGTTACTATACTGATGAATTGCTGCGGTGCGGTGACACGTTAATTATGATTTTTGGTGTCAAATTATTGATGGAAAAAAATGGATATCAATTATAAAATAGACTAATTTTAAGCTATAATTTTGTGAACTATAGAAGGAGGAGTGGTGCGGCTATAGTGGAGGTCTTGGGTTCGATTCCCGAGTCCACCAAGGTGTTATTTTGTTTTTCTATGAAATTCTCAGTAGCAGGTCGGAGTTTGGATTTGTGCCCGGTAAGTGGCAATAGGCTCGCCCCCTATTACATGGGACCTAAACATTTCGGTGAACTGTGGGTGTACATTGGTACACCTCTGCCTACCCCTTCGGGGATACAGGCGTGATGATATGTTATGTTTATAATTTTGTAAACTGACTCTATACCAGATGTGCTCTTCACCCCTTTTGGATAGATATACCCTTTCTATAACACCCTGTAAAGTTCACCATACATTCGCAGTTTATAGCCGTCCGTGTGCGCGAGGCCTAATAAAATCATTAAAACTGAAAGCGCAGGTATGTTCTATTGTAACTGAAGAGCCCTTAACGTACTTCCCAAGTTCAGTAATTGACTTTATGTTCTCAAAGGGTTCTCATTTACATCCACAAAATGTTAAAGGGTCTTTTAAAAGTGAAATTTTAATAGTTAATATTTAAGGCCTTGGAAAAAAAACGACTTAAATTACCTTTTTTATAAACAGAACTTCATTTACTTATACCTAAAGGGAGTTATTTTGACTAACATATTACTGAAGCTAATACTTATGATTCAGTAAAAAGTCGTTCATCATCTCCCGAGCCTTTTCCCAACTATGTTAGGGTGAGTTACCAGTCTTACTGGATTCAGCTGAATACCGTTTTTACGTCAGTAAAAAGTCGTTAAGAAACATTATTCCAAATCCTTGTATCATCAAATCATCTTTGAAGAGAGCGAACATTATATTGTAACCGAACATAATTATAGTATAATAAATATATTCCTTAAAACACAAATTTTCATCTCAGTCGGATCTCTAATCCAGGTTAATTTAGCTTACAAGATTTAACTGAAACAAACACATAATTACATACAAGTAAAAGAAAAGCTTGTAAAGAAAAAAATATGACGAGTAACTCCATTAAATTGCGTGCCTTTATACGGAAACATGAAATATACTGTAACGTGAATATTCATAAAAAGTAACACGTCATCATATTCTCATTAAAAGTAAGGTTTATAATAAATTTCGTGTGGGTGAAACGACGAAAAATTATATCATTAAATAAATTTAATTATTTAGTATTTGATTGTAAGGGAAGGAGTGGCAACAATTAGCAAACAATAGAGACTTGTGGAAGGAGGAAAGGGAGGCCTTTGCAGTGGGACAGTTCAGGCTTTAAATAAAATAAATAATAATAAATAAAATTTAGTATTTAATTTTCTTGAAATTACGCCTATATTCCTAAAATCCTAGGTATTGACTCATGCCGGGGGCGTTAAGGTGCTTAGACTTCGGTTGGACCCGTAACGCCGCCACTAAGGCGAAGGATGGCACCAGGTGTTTTCCAGGAGTGGTCGGAGCCTTTCTCAAGGCTCTGGAAGCCCGCACTCTTGCATCCTCAACCCCCCTGGGGATGCAAGGCTAGCTAATCTGAGAGTTTCACCTTACAAAAAAAAATACGTATTGACTAAATGAATAAATAAATGTGGACAATATCACATACATTGATCTGAACCTAAAGTATTAGGTAAAGGACGTTTTATCGAGTCAGACAGCACGAAGGTTTTTAAACGATAAAAAAAGGAGGTTCTCAGTTTGACCTGTATGCAAATATGTTTGTCCGCGATTATTTCTTTGACTTGACCGGGGAGCGAACCCTCAGATCTGGTGATACATTGAATACCGGTATGTAGGCCACTGAGCCACTGAGGTAATAAGGATGAATTTGATATATTAACTTTCAGATGGTTGTTTCGACTTTGTTGTAGTATAAATTGACCTTAACTTAATTCCACCTCCTTTGCAACCATTATGAATATTAAGTTAATTATTTATTAATTAAAACTTATGTAGTTGAACTTTAAAAACCATTAACACTTAGAACAATTACATACAAAAAAGGTCAGATTTTAGTCTCACTTTCAGGCCTATCCTTGAAAAGTTCCTGAAAGAAATATAGAGCCTTGTGGGTGTAGCGACGTGATAGGTCAATGTCACGAAGTTTGTGATAATACTAAGTAATTAGTCAACACAATGCGTAGCGTAAACAAAGACCCATAATTGCTACGTAATGCTACGAGCCGCTACGCTGCTACGTCATTTGCTACGTGATAAGAATATTAGGTTAAATAAATCTGTGTGTACTAATAATTATATATTGGATTTGATATCATCCTATTTGTTTATAGCTGGACTGTTGACTAAGTGTAGGCTGTACGGTATCTATTATATATTTTTTATAACATAGTTTGTACTGCGTTGTTGATATTATAACACAAATAATTGTAACTATTTTTTTTGTAAAGAGTTAGTTACCTTTGGTGTTTCTTGCCGGCTCTTCTCCATAGGAAGGACACTTTTAGTTTTAACGTAACGTTTCTTGTTCCTTTTTTTGCTTTATGAGAAATGAAAACTTTTTTGTTTTGGTATAGGTTCGTGGATAGGTGAACATTTTCAACCGAGTGTTATCATACACGTCCATCTTTGGCAGTCATTACAATTCTGACAACCATTCTTACTATGGCATATTGTGGTACCCAATAAAATGGGTTATTGAGGTCAGTTAGGCAGGTTTAATGTTTTATACAGCATTCACGACAATTGTTACGCAGAAGACGCTAAAGTAGCGAAATATGGTTTCCAAAACTACATTTCATATTTCATTACATTTGTTTTGTTTTTTTTTTATTTCGTAATTACTTATGTTTTCAAACTCTTTGCCAGGAAGTAATATTAACTAAGTGTATCATATTCCTAGATTAAACTCTCTGTACACAATATAAATTCAGAAAAGTCAATTAATTATACTAACGCACTGGAGCTCTCCCTATTCGCTGCCATTTGCAATTCAGATAAGAGAAAGACGGTGCGACGTAACGAGAATGACGTTATCAGAATCATGAAGCGTTTAAACCAATTTGCACTTTATTACGTAGCTGTTAGGATTCAAATTTGAAGTTGGTGCTGGTTGTTTTTTAGTCCGATATGCATTTTGGTGTTGGTAGAGATTTTGATAGCTTGTTTCGTGTTATTTAGTACGAGGTTTATAGAGGAAGCTTGAGAGTAGCTCCCTGAATGAAAAGATGAGAGGAAACCGTTTGTCGTAGTACGGACTTGTAATGAGGAGGAAGGAAAGTCACATAACTAAATTAGTATTGAGTATAACAGGGTCACATGGAAAGAGAGACCGAAAAAAATATGGATAGCCATTGTAACTAAATACTTACTGACTGTAAAAGTTATATTTTAATAATATTTATTTATAACTAACTAACTAATATATAACTATTATATTATAAATAATAGTTATATAGTATGGCTATCGGGACCTATGGCTTATTGAGTCACAGAGGGGATATTTCTTTATTCATTTAATAATTAATTTTAACCCAAAATGAGATATAAACATAGCATAATATAGCACCGGCTTGTTTAAAAATGGTCACTCATCCACGGACCTACCTCAGTGAACGTGGCTTAATCTATTATTATCGGTCAAATATTAGTGTCTACACTTAGCCACTAGAACCTCCCACATATAAATACTATTAAAAGCAACAATTTGCAATATTTGTGTGACCTACTGAGTATTTTCAGCCCATCGTGAAGCGTGGGAGATCCGCCTGTGCCCACAAGTTATAGGGAATTACGCTATAGTAAGAGTTTATTTTAAAATCGTTTGGTAACGCTTTGAAAAGGCTATTGAGTAATCCTACATCTTCATGGAATTAAATTATTTGATGAAAAGTGCCATTTTTAGTACATAATTCCTACTTCTAAAATAAATTCTAATATCACCTAATCGTGTATGTTCGTTTATGAGTGACATGTTTATTCTTCTTTTTACCTTGTCGGGGTCACTCTTGACAGAGTGGTCATGGTCATCACTTCAGGTGTTGGTGGCAAGCTTCACAACACGCCGCCACTCTTCTCTGATGGCCGTCTTCCTCGTGCATTCATGTACTGATGATAAGCCATGTTTATTACGTAAATGAAAATAGAATTGGAAATTGTCTATAACGGCGCCCACCGTGGGGCTTGTCCTTGAACTTACTTGAGCTACTCTTGATAAAAGGATTACAGTGGAATAAAGTTTATAGCCCGCGGCTTCGCTCGTGTGTTAGTTATCGCGGGAAAAAGTATGTCCTTTGTTGGGATAAAAACTCGTATAAAGTTTCATCAGAGTTTAGCCTTGGAAGCCAGAAAGAGGCTTACTTTCGAATTAATAATTTTTGGAACTTCAATGTAACATTTTTTTTTAAGTTTATCATAATTATTTATTTATACACAATTGAATCAAATATAAGAACAAACTTTAACTATACTAAAATAAAATCTTACATAAATATATAAAACTAACAGGCGCCATAATTCATCGTCATCCTTGTCAATGGCGGGAGACGTGCCCAATAGGCTGGCAGCATTGCCACGTTGAATGGCTATGCTATGTTACATTAGTTTGGAGTATCCGCAAATGAGCAATCGTGGTGATCAATCCTCTTGGCTTCTGTACATGGGAAGATGCCTGAGCCCAGCAGTGGGACGTTAATAGGCTGGTATTATTATAATATGATTAACTGATCACAAGCTAAACAGAGCTTGTATTATATTAGTATGGATATTTATAAACTATACTAATTGGGGATACTGTTAACATGTTCAAATTAAAAGATTCGGTGTCCGCAAAAAAAAAAAATATAAAATAATTTATACCTTAAATTTATTAAATTATATATCTTTTTTTAATTTACAAATATATTTTTAAATTATATATACCTTTTTGAAATAGTAAATGTTAGTAACTATTTTCAAAATCTCATGATAACCAGTCTTTTTAAATGACGTTAGTAAATATCGCATGAACTCAGCTATTACCCATTAACAGTTTCTCAGCATACAATGGCTGTAATCCAATTACACTGAGGATCGAATTATCTCCCAGCGAAGGAAAATGGCCGACTGGAAAACTGTTATAACTGGGTAGTCGAGATTTAGTGGGAATTAGTTGAGGTAGGTAATGTTTTGATTGCGGTAATGTAAGGTTTGTTATGAAAGATTATCTTGTTAGCGAAAGCCAAGTGATAGCAAGCAATAGCGTATGAAAATATTTTGTTAATTAATTTCTAAATTAATTACTGATTTTAAAATAAAAACAGCCTAACATTTTCCTTGTTTACATGATTGACATTTGACTATAATTTATCATCATTCGAGTCTGACCCACTAACCCACTCAACCATGTTCGTCATCCTTCCCTTTGTTTATATCGTACCATAAATACTCAGCCGATGGTCCGGGTATCTATATTTTATTTCGAGATCTAGCAAAACGGCTTGTTGACACCTCGCATGACCAAATGGCTTTTTACCTTGGACGAATGATAATAATTGCCTGCAGCCTTCTAAGCACACTTACAAACGAGAGCCATGTTAAAAAAAATACACAAGTTCTAGCTTTATATTAGTACAAAGTTAAGTTTTCTTTTAAGTCTCTAGTACAGTTTGGAATAATGACAGTGGATGAAGCGAAACAAGTATGTAAGGATCGTAGCAAGTGGAAAGAAGTAGTCTCTGCCTACCCCTACGGGCAGCATTCGTAATTATATGTATGTATGTACAATTTGTAAACTCTTCAAATATAAAGTTGCTGTAAATAAAAACATACATTACTATGAAATCCCATTTCTTTCCCAGTTATAACGTAAGATTATCTAACACGGTAACAGGTCCCGTGGTATTGACAGTCGTCACTACCTGTGAATGAGGCAGGATATCGCGCATGCATATTTATGAACTGTTTTCCACCTTCCAAGTTATTACGGCTTAGATATGTTTTGCGATGAGATTTGTTTGCGGAAATATGTTGGATGATAAAAAGTTTGGTGACATTTTTGTCTATCCCATATTTTAGCAGATTTGGAAAAATATTTTATAATTAGTTGCAGTCACATTATCATAATGTTATAACATTGTAAGAAGCCTGCGTGCGACTTAGTAAGCGTATTAGTTTCATATTTGTTTCATGTTTTGAATGAATATTAATTCAGTTTTTAAAATCTAGCCTATGTTATGCCTCATAACCAAAACTATCTTTTCAGTCTCAAATCGAATCGGCTCTATCTACAATTAATTTTAATGATACCTATAGTACGCCTTCGAAAAGGGATAAAAATAGGTTAGTATGAGAGTTCAAGTTTAAAAGTAATTTATCATCAAAGAAGATCATATAGGAGCATAGAAGTAGTTAATATTTAGATTCCTATAAAAACAATTTCTTTTAGTTTATTAAATACACTAGCAAGAAAGCAGCCGACTTTTGTGCTAACAAAACACCACCCACGTTTTCTCCTAAGCTCCGAACACTCACTTCCTAGGAATCAATATTTAAAATGCCGTCACTGTAATATATGCAATATTGTCGCAGACTGTATTATCTTAATATAATTTGTATATTAATGGACCCATCTAATTTGAGTCTAGAGGTTCCTTTGGTATGCAAATAGGTTCAATGCAGCATGATGTAAGAAAATGTGGTACTTTGTGTTTTGAAATTATAATTTTAATTGGGTATTAAGTTTGAAGGTTTATTGATGATTAGCTTGTGGAATAGCTTTGAGTATCTTAGAACGTGTCTGAGAGATGGTTTTCTAACTTCATTGGACATAATACGGAGGTCTACTCTTGATTTTTCTATTTTAATTCACCGATTATCCCTATTCTGGTAACTAGTTTTAAATGCTTTTACAAGATCAACAAAAATACCACCAAAAAATCTGGTTGCTAATCCTCTATTTCAATTAATTATGACTTTTTTAACAACCTAAAATGTCAATTTTTAATTTAACTGACTTCAAAAGGACGAAATTTTTAATTACTTATATTATATACTTAATATTCATTTGTTCTTGCTCTCGTATAAAAGGTATTAAAAATAAGAAGAAATAGTAGAGATGCTGTATGGACCCAGCATATGGCGGGCACAGCAAATACATTTGAAAGATAAAAAAAAACTTTGTTAGTATTATATAACTAACAAAGTTTTTTTTTAACTTTCAAATGTATTTGCTGTCTTATTTATCTTATACCTATCAAGTACTACATTCATGAGAATAAATATGACTGATTAATCATCATTCTAGCCAACCTTAAAATACAGTTTAATCTTCCCTGAATGCAACTTAAATAACATCGTACGGACTAAACTGAACGCACCAAACTATCACCGTACCACGCTTACAAACCACCGTCATGGCAGGCGATTGCACCATAGACTAAACATATACATAGACTGCTACTATCGCTAGTTTCCCCTTGTGCCAAGCGAGAGCAGTTTTTAGTCTGTATCTAGTATGTACATTCGTTCTGATTTAAGTTAATTTTCGCGCAACGAGAAACTTATATACGAAAATATCGATGGTTTTGACATTGTTAGGATAATATTAGTGTTTTAAATAGATTTTTTAAAACGGCAAGCTCCTTCTTCATAGATAATTCACAACAAAACTAGTTCACACTAGTGCTGAAGTTCAAACTCTGATAGGCTCACTCTAGTTGCTTATGTATGCTCTAAGGATTGCACTTACACGGCCATAAAAATAGAACAAAACGCATCGGTCGAACAGTTGTACAATAATATCGACGATAGCCCACCGAGTGGTTGCCGAGGGCAGTCATTAAGCCGTAAAGCAGCCCGTGATGCTCGATAAAAACTCTTATTAGTTACTCGAACCGCT
This sequence comes from Autographa gamma, assembly GCA_905146925.1. Taxonomy (NCBI): domain Eukaryota; kingdom Metazoa; phylum Arthropoda; class Insecta; order Lepidoptera; family Noctuidae; genus Autographa; species Autographa gamma. The sequence continues at coordinate 7,914,955 of LR989872.1, read as the reverse complement.
TGTTATAAGGATTCACTATGGGAACTCGAATCAGAATGAGCAGTTTGAAAAATTACTCACTCACTAGGCTATTTCATACTCTATACATTAGTTTTTACAAAAAAAATGGGTTTGTCCGACCTGGTGGTCAAGTGATAAGTGACTATTACTGCTGAACCGGAAGTCCTATGTTCGATTTTCAAGGACAAATCTTTTTGTGTTGATTTTTATACTTTTTCTGTCTTATAGGCTCTGCTTAGTTTGGGATAAAGTGGTCTTGTTAAGTCTTGTATTAGTTATCTTAAGATATGATTATTTTCTATATAGTAAATCATGATTTCACACATGTCAAACCTAATGACGAGCGTTGTGATTGGTTTTTCCACTTTTGGTCAACCAATCTCCCTCCTACTGTGATAAGTAGTCCTACATTTGACAACAGATTGAGTTAATCAGCTTCGCAGGCCCCAAGTCTTTCAGAAAACATTAAAATTAAAATCACGTATGTACACAAAGCACACAGTTTTCGGACAAAAATTATGAATTATAAAATCAAAACTCTTTAATACCCCTTGACTTTCACTCTGATAGGTTGGATAATCCTTTTATTTTCGACTCGTAGAGTCCACATTAAATACTTGAGGCCAAGTATTTAAAAGTCTATATTATTATTTCTGATATTAGTATTGAGAGGAGCATATTATGAAGACGGGCCTGTTGGTCTAGTGGTTAGTGACCCTGACTGCTATACCAGAGGCCGTGGGTTCGATTCCCACTCTGGACAAAATGTTTGTGTGATGAGCACGATCATTAGTTCTGTGTCTGGGTGTAATTTATCTATGATATGTATATATTTAGAAACATATAACTATTATAAGTATTATAGATATAGGTATAAATAACATACTTATATTTTCGCGAAATATATAAGTATGTTTATCAGTTGTCTGGTTACCATAACACAAGCTCTGCTTAGCTTGGGATCGGACAACCGTGTGTGAGATGTCCCGGGATATTATTACTATTATATGTATTATATCCATACCCAGTTAACAAACCTAGGTACACAACAATGCCTAGGTCCGGCTAACAAGCTAGAAAACTAGTTATCCCATGATTTGTGATTCTGTTTGAGGGTCTATTGTTGTTATAATGAATAGGGATTCTTTATTATCTAGTAACCAGGTTTGTAGATTAGTTGTGGTTAGTTTACACTGGCTGTTAGTATAGGATACATAATTTTACTTCAGTAGAAACTTAAAATATGCAAATAAAATATGTTGAACATGCAATATTTTATATATTTTTATTGTTTACTATAATTCCTCGTTTTGAAAACTCTTATGTTTGTCTCTGCTCTCTCTCTTTCTTATGTTATTTAATAAATTACATTATTATTTTTATGATTATATTAAATTATTCTTTGGCTTTTTTAAGTATTTAACACACTTTCTGTTTACCAAGTGACAGATATTATTTCTTATGATTAGGAAGTCATGCATACATACTTCTAAATTTGGGAATTATTTAAAAAGGCGCTAATCTCAATAGGCAAGTGGTACCTATATAATTACGAAAGGCTCTAAAAAATTTAACAAATTGACCGATGACAGTAGGAATCTGTATTATTTAGCTGATATAAAACCATAGCAAAAAGTATTGCTCTTCTTGCTAAAATGCTTCCGAGAGACAACAATGGTAGCGGTATTTTTACGACGCCAGCGATGAATGTGCGAGAGGCCGTTTTACACTTATTTACAGACATTTCAGCGCTTTTCAGACGCGATGTAATAGCCTTTTCGACCTTCTAAAAGTGTGAATACTCCACAGTTTAATCGGTTTGATCTGAACTCAATTGGGGGTTTGAATACCCTTGAGTGTGTTTTTCCGTTCCTTGGGGAAAGCGCTGTAAAGCGCTTTTTGATACGGATCTGGATGATCAAATCGATGTTCTTTCACTTAGATTTTGCTCAAATGCATTGCGGTGGAAAAATATGATTGAAATCTGCTTGGTAGAAAAGTTAAGGACCTATTTAATGGTAGATTAACAAATGTATGAGTCATTCAGGACCCTACTTGCTCTTGATACCAAGCCAATCAAGAACCTTCATAGAAATAAGTGCAATGTGGGGCGTCCGGGAGTGCAATAATAAGGCTCTTATGTAGTGCTTTATTATTACTGACTAATATTACCTAACCTAACGATATACTCGTATATATTGGGAGCAGGAGTAACGTACACTATAAAGGCGTTCGGTAAGCATTTAGTTCCGTATATACCGAGCACAATAGATATACATACTATATAGATGGTGGCAATAGGCTCGCCCCCTATTACATGGGACCTAAACATACCGGCGAACTGTGGGTGTACATTGGTGCACCTCTGCCTACCCCTTAGGGGATACAGGCGTGATGATATGTGTGTGTGTTTTATAGATGCTGCGTATCAATAAAGCGAGACGTTTAGAAACTGTCCTGATTTACATATCTCTTATTTCCATTTCATAGGAGAAATCAAAAAGCGCCTAACACTAAAAATCTTTCATATTTATTTATAAATTAATATACACAAAACAGACAAGCACTAGTTAACACATACAGAACAAATAGGTACAAAGAAAGTACAAACAATTTCTTCCTAGAAACCAGTCCGTATTTTCTACTACTACTAAGCCTTTTGTCTCCTTACACCAGGAAGCCAGCATCAATCTGAGGGTTAACTGGAGTGACAGCTAATGACGCATCTTCCGTTAAGTGGCACTCAAGTGACGTCATAAAAATTTCACGATCGCTATGGCGGGGTTGTAAAATTTTATTGTTTTACTTAATTTTGAAGGCATTAATTTGGTGTGTGGTTTGTTTTATCAATAATAAATAAATAATAAATAAATGCGGACAACATCACATACATTGCTCTGAACCCAAAGTAAGTAGCTATTAAGCACTTGTGGTATGGAATTCAGAAACAACGAAGGTACCACAAACACCCAGACCCGAGACAATGTAGAAAAGTGACTTTCTACATTGACCCGTCCGGGGATCGAATCAATAGTTTATTTATAACTGAATAGGTTATGTACAATATTACCTACAGTATTTATGATACCATTAATATAACAAGATCGATGAATGACAATAATGTAGAGATTAAAACACCTAACCTAAAGCTTAATTAGACAGTGAAAAATATTGAGTTACTATACATTACCAACTGTGATTGATCAGTTATGACACTATACCCAAAGCCTCCGCAATGTGAATAAATAACATGAAATTTCTCACATTATCTAAAAAAGCGAATAAGCTTAATACCAGTAATAGGGATGATGACTAATTTTTTTTTAGTCCATCTTTTTTGTTATGTCCCGTAGACAAAGAATGACGAAGATACAGCGATTTTCACTCCCCGTCGACGCTCGCCGTGAACGGACGTGTCGCTCTGTGGCGCGCTCGCTCTCGTCACCCGTCCTGCTACCTGTTACGATTGCGTAACGCTCTGCGTAGCCCGCCTACGCACATCGATAGATCTAAAGCTGCCTTTTTCAAGGCGGTGGCAGATCAACACTGTTTCTTGGTTCGCGAATTAAATTCATTTGTCCCTTCAGGATAAAACCGCAGTTTCGCGGTCCTCGGTGGAAATCCTAACGGTGCCAACGAAACCGAGTGGGGTGTTGTGCCCAATCACACCCGCCGAGCCTCTTTAAGGCAAAGCAGTCAATTGGACGGGACCTAGTGTATCGGCCTTGGGGGGTCTCCTAGTCGATCCTGGTGATCTGGTTTCCTTTTCAGCTACACACCTAGTGTCGGTTGGGTGTGTCTACACCCTTCGCGCTAGACTGGTCAGGGCCTCGTTCGCACATTAAGACTGGCGACGAGTACATCACAGCTTAAGGCACACCATAGGTACTCACCTCCCTGCTTAAACCCAGCAGGGAGGGTCACACATCCCCGGGCGTACCTACCCGGGGAGATAGATTTAGTTAGGTTAGTTTGATGCTAGGCGCGTCCCCTACGTCATTATCTATGTTAGGTTTTTAATTTTAATTTGTTTTCACCTTTTACTTCTCGTTTTCTCGAGAAAATGGATGCCCTTTGGCCCCGTTTCATCGAGGAGATGAAGAACTCCCAGGTCATCCAAGACCTCTTCCAGGCTTGGACCCGTAAACACAGCCCCTCCTTGCTCTCAGAGTTAGATTGCCCGCGCCCTCTTATCAGCGCCGACAAAGGGATTAAAGTCCGCCAAAGGCCCATTGTCTCGACTGCTATGTCGAAACCCATTGTTGGGAACGCTATTGTTCCTATTTCTATTGTCTCGTCTCCGAGAATTACTTCGCCGAGTTGCACACCTGCGTGTGAGGCATCACCGGCATCCACTTCCCGCCCCCGCTCTGCTTCTCCGTCCCCTGTCGACGCCGAGATGGCTAACGCTTCCGATTACTCCATCGATGCTTTTTCCGCATCCGACTCGTCGTGCTCGAACGATGGCTTTACTGAAGTCATTGGAAAGGGCAAAAAACGTACCCGAAAGGCTAAGTCCCAACAGGTACCCTCCAAGGCGGCAAAAACCGTCGCCTCTCCCTCTTCTGCTGAAGCCTCGGCGTCTCAGCCAGCAGCACTCTCAGCATCACCCTCCTCGCATACTGCCCCTCTGGCGACCAATACCTCCGACTTGTCAGCCCCTAAGAAGAGGGTGGCCCGGTCCCTCCTCCAATCTTCCTTCAGGAGAAAGGAAAGTGGACCGAGGTGTCATCGTGGTGCACACAGCACCACATTAATTTCTCTAGTGCCCGTTCTGTCAAGGACGGCATCAAAATAGTTGTACCGACAGCGGCCGACTTTCGGTCGCTTACTCGTATGCTGCAGGAGAGAGCCCTGCCATACCATAGTTTTACTCTCCCAGAGGAACGCGTCCTCCGCGTAGTTATAAAATCAGTCCCCGTTGAGTTGTCCTCAGAGGACATTCTTAAAGACCTCTGTTCGCAGGGCATTCCGGCCCTCGAGGTACACCGGATGTACCGTTCGCGAGGCAAGTTGCCATACGAGATGGTCCTTGCCGTCACCGAGAGATCGGCAGACGGTAAGTCCATCTTCAACATTAAATCCGTCTGCCAACTTTCCGGAATAAAAGTTGAGCCGCCACGAAAAACCGGCACTATCGGTCAGTGCCACCGCTGCCAGTTGTACGGTCACTCGCAGCGTAACTGTTTCGCGCGCCCTCGTTGTGTGAAGTGCCTCGGCGAGCACGGAACGCCTGATTGTCCCCGGCCCAAGGACCGCACCCAGTGCGCTGAGCCCCCTAGCTGCGTTCTCTGCGGCGAAAAGGGTCACCCAGCAAACTACCGAGGCTGTCCAAAGGCTCCAAAAACCGTCGCGAAACGGCCTGTCGCCCGTGCACTGGCCCCCGCGCAAAAACCCGCGACCGCTCTGCCGCGTCTTAGTCCGCAACGCCCAACCGGGGCTTGTTGGAATAGAGAAATGCATCTCCGTGCGTTCCCGGCCCTCGCCTCTCCTCCGAAGGAGACAGCATCGATTACCGCGCTCCAAGGACCCTCTGTCCCACGCATACCTCTCGCCGCGTTCAAACCTGCGCCTGTACCGAAACCCGCGCACGCATCACCGTCGGCCGCGGCCCTTATGGCCCCGACGTTCTCGGCCGACATCACCGCGTCGGTAAAAAACTATATCGAGGTGTACGAGTCGTTTGACTTTAATCGTATCCGCCTTATGGCTGAGGCGATTAGAGCCAACCCCTCGCCTCTGCACGCACCTTTCATTAGGGAGCAGTTCAGCGACGTATTCGCCGCATACAAAGCCGCCGCGTTCTAATGGCTACATCCGCCGGTAAACTCAAACCCCGTTCCCTTAAATTAGGTTTCTTTAACGCGCAAAGCATTAATAATAAACGCGATGAAATCGCAACGTTTCTCCGCGACCACCAACTCGACGTTTTTCTCGTACAGGAGACCTTTCTTAAACCGTCTCATAGAAACCCGCAAATCGCGAATTATAACCTAGTCCGTAACGATCGAACTAGAGCCGCAGGCGGCGGCACGCTCATTTACTTCAAAAGGTCCCTATACTGTGTTCCGATGGACCCACCTACGCTGTCGCACATTGAAGCCTCTGTCTGTAGGCTAGGCATGACCGGTCATAGACCTTTGTTCTTAGTCTCAGTTTATATCCCTCCGTCACCTCAGGGGGTCGACTTACGACCTGACCTGCAAGCTCTTCTTGCTCTCGGCGACTCCGTCCTTCTGGCGGGAGACCTGAATGCAAAACACGAAGCGTGGAATAGCCACACTCGTAACATCCGCGGTAGACACCTAGACCTTCTTAGCTCCGAGTTAAACTTTGACATCATCGCGCCTATGAATCCTACGCACTTTCCCGCTAACGTAAATCACCGCCCCGACATCTTAGATATAGCTTTGCTTAATAACGTTAACCTAGCGCTTCGGTCCATTGAAGTTATTCAGGAATTAGATTCTGACCACCGACCAGTGATCATGTCTTTCGGTCCGCGTGTAGGTCCCCCAGACGCTGGTCAGCCCATCCCCACCAAGATAGTTACGAACTGGACGAAGCTTGGGACTCGCCTTAAGTCAGTCCACTCCGCGCATCTCGATTCAATCCCAGACCACGTAAAATCCACGATGGACGCTATAGGCGCGATCGACTCCCTCACTGAGCACGTGCAGTCCCTGGTGAACGAGTGTTCACGGTCGGTACCTTTGACAGAAGACGCTCGCTGGCTCCTTCCGGACGACGCCCGTGCCCTACTGACGGAGAAGAACGCGGCTATACGCGCCTACGACGCTTATCCCTGTGACTCCAATCGCGTCCGCATGCGCTCTCTACAGCGTGCTTTTAGAAAGCGCATAAGGATACTGCGTGACGAACGCTGGGATAAGTTTCTCGACCAATTAGAGCCCAACCATCGCGCGTTTTGGAATCTCCAACGTAAACTACGTAGTTGTACCGAAGTTACTATGCCCCCGCTGAACCGTCCGAATCAGAGCCCTGCCTTCGAAGACGACGAGAAAGCGGAATGCCTAGCAGACAGCTTAGAGGCCCAGTGTACGCCTAGCGACCTTCCGGTCGATCAAGCTCACCTCGCCAGAGTTGACGCTGAAGTCGAACGTAAGGCCTCGCTCCCTCCTTCCGAGGATCCGGAACACCCACTCGCGCCGGTAACTGTAGACGAGGTACGCTCTCTGATCAAGGAACTGCATCCACGTAAAGCCCCTGGCTCAGACGGACTCACCAATAAGGTGATCAAACTCTTCCCCCCAGCATTAGTAATCCTCTTGACAGGCATCTTCAATGCAGCATTAGGCAACAATCTCTTCCCACAGCAGTGGAAAGAAGCGATAGTCATCGGCATCCACAAACCCGGTAAACCGAAGTCTGAGCCCACTAGCTATCGCCCAATTAGCTTACTCAAGGTTCTTGGGAAGCTATACGAGCGAATTATTTACTCCCGTCTTATGGACTATGCCGAGTCCAGGAGTCTCATACCAGACGAGCAGTTCGGTTTTAGAACCCAACACTCGTGCGTCCAACAAGTCCACCGCATAGTCGAGCATATAAGCGCTGGTTTTCAGCGTGGAAGGCTCACTGGCGTGCTCTTCTTCGATATAGCAAAGGCCTTCGACAAGGTCTGGCACAATGGCTTGATCTTCAAGTTATACCAACTCGAGGTGCCAGATCGTCTCGTGCTCATCATCCGAAACTTTTTGTCGAAACGGTCCTTTCGCTATCGCGTTGAGGGCACCCTCTCTTCCCCTCACCCGATCCGGGCCGGAGTCCCTCAAGGCTCCGTACTCTCTCCACTCCTCTTCACGCTATACGCTAGCGACATTCCTCGCGGTGGCAAACCCCAAGTAGCTATGTACGCCGACGATACGGCCATCTATTATTCAGGCACCAGCCCCTTAGCGATAGGTCGAACTCTCCAGACCGCGGTCACGACCCTCGGGAAGTGGTTCACGAAATGGAGAATCGAAGTCAACCCTACCAAGAGCGCAGCCGTGCTCTTTAGCAAGAAACGGCTGCCTCCCGCTCCCCCTCCACCTATAACCCTCTTCGGCAAGTCTATCCCTTGGGAACAGCAAGCCAAATACCTGGGTATAATCCTTGATCGGAAGCTTACCTTCATAGCTCATATTAAAGCGGCACGCGCGCGAGCCGCCTTCGCTCTCGGCCGACTTCATTGTATGTTGAACAAGCGCAGTAAACTCTCTCTTACTTGTAAGAAGAGAATTTACACTGCGTGCGTGAGACCTATCATGACTTACGGCAGCGTCGTATTCTCTCACGTACCCGATTATCGACTCAAACGAATGCAAACTCTCCAAAACCGTTTCATGCGTAGAGCCACAGGCGCTCCAGGTTACGTCCGTAACTTGCAGTTGCACTGTGACTTAAAGCTGCCAACAATCAAGCAGTTCATGAAACGCGCCGCGATTCGATTTTTCGACTCCTCCGAAACCCACCGTAACCCGCTAATCGTAGCGGCCGCGCGATACGTACCTTCCGTAATATCTAAGATTAAACGCCCCGACATACTCTCTCCTACCCCGATGATAAAACAAGGCTTCTCCAAGAAGCATTCGATTTAGCTAGCAGTAGCAATACAAAACACAACCGCCGTATATTACGTCCTCGCCGGCGAGGCCCGTCGCGTATTATAAATAATAATAACGTAAATGTTATCCTCCCGTCCCTAGATCAAGCTGGCCCGAGCCGGCCAAACTAGCAATAAAAATATGTCCCTAAATAATAAAAATTTTGATCCAGCCATCCCTTGCTGTTTTGCTTTATTAAGATTGTTAGCAACGCACTAAGTCGAGGTCCGAACCCCGCAGGGGGTGCCCTTAGTAGACGTTGCTAACGTAGTTAGTTTTTCCTATTGCTCTGGCTGGAGGCCTTAAGGTCCTCGCCAAAAGTCCGGTGAAGCAAGCGATTTCAATTCTTGCGTGATGTCAGGTTTTAGCATAAATTGTGCTCAGCCGTGACGTCACAAACCCCCACTACTGAACTTTAAAGCGGTTTATCTTCTTATTTTTTTATTGATTTGATAAAAGTAAAAATACGTGTCTGTTATATTTTGATTATCTAAATGACGGACTAAATAAATTTTGACTTTTCATACCCAGTCATCTACCCTATTAACCAAGCGACAAAACACCAACATAAATAAAATTTTATTCCAACATGATGCAATAAGTCAAACAACATTTAAATATTAACAAGAAAATATCCAGACTCCAGAGATATTCGCATCTCCACCAAAAATCTAATTTTCATTAGTGGTAATTTGTGAAATTATTTTTGGACCCACATTTTGGACGAAACATTTCCAGATTATTTAGACACGAAATCCTTGTCCTATTTCCTTATTCGTAATACTTTATTTCGTACGAAAATAATTCCAGACTGTCTAAAATTTTATTAACATAAAATAAAACAAGATTATACAGCTAAGTTTATGAATAAACGGATAGTAAAAACTTTGAAAGGATTTTGGTGAAAACAGTAAAACGGATTATAAAAGTAAGACATAAAATGCAATTTATAATATTTTATAACACGTGGGAGAAGCCGGGGCCGAAAATAGTATGCATTACCCTGTTTTAAAACCTCTGTTATTTATTAAAATAAATAAATAATATTCCGGGACAAATCACACACGGTAATCAGTATGTCTATTCTGTAAATAATTTCGGTATCGAGCTTCACCTGAGTGACAATAAAGCTCAATTCAAAAGTGAACCCAATTGGCCTTGATTTAGAATTCAAATTCGAGAATACCTATTTGACATCTCACTGCGGATTCCGCTGTCGAAATATGAAAATAATGTTACAGAATAGCACTACTGATCCCAAGCTAAGCAGAGCTTGTGTTATGGTAACCAGACAACTGATAAACATACTTATATATTTTTAAATACATACATATTTTAGATAAATTACACCCAGACACAGAACAAAAGATCGTGCTCATCACACAAAGATTTGTCCTGGGTGGAATTGAACCCGTGAGCTCCGGTATAGCAGTCGAATCACTAACCACTCGACCAACAGGCCTGCCTAAATATTTGCTGTTTAATTGAAATAACGTAATATTTTGTATTCGATTAAGGTGTTCATTATTTTGATATCTAACTATTTGATTTAATAACAAGGTTCAAAATTAAATTGCGTATCCTATTTCTTTGAGAAGATTAAACGATTTTGTTTGATACAGAAACCTGCCAAGTGCGAGTCGGAAACGGGCATGAAAAAGATAAATGGAAAATCTTATTTCATACAAAACCTACCATCACGCCTGTATCCTCGAAGGGTTAGGCAGAGGTGTACCAATGTACACCTACAGTTCGTCGGTAGGTTTAGGTCCCATGTAATAGGGGGTGATCCTATTGCCACTAACCGGGCACAAATCCAAAATCCGACCTGCTACTGAGAATTTTATAGAAAACCCAATAACACCTTCATCGACTTGGGAACCGAGTCCAAAACCTCTAGCGTAGCAGTCGCGCTTAGAACCACTAGGCCAACGAGGCAGTCATTTTATATTAGTTTTAAATAACAATTGTTACAGCTGCATTTATACACACTGTAAAAAATGACACTTTCTACCTATAACAATTCACGATATACTGGACGGACAGACAGACTGACAGCGCAATCTCAGCTATAGGACCCAGTGCCACAATTTGTTTACGGACCCCTAAAAACGTTCTTTAAACGCTACGAAGGACGCTTCATGTATTTTTAATCATTACCCATTTCAAAAGAAAACTATCTTCTTATAAAAAGTAATTTGTGAATCGATACTTTTTGCTACAAAACTCTTGATTTAAAAACTTTTTGGTGTAAGTAAAAGTAGTTTTCTTTAAGCTACGTTAGTTTTCTCTAGTTCACGTACCAGTACAAAAAATAAAGAAAATTGGGAACGAGAACGAGTTAAATACGCGAGTGAAACCAAGGTACAAAACTAGTTAAAATTTATGCATTAAAAATAGAATAATACGTAGTAATACTTTAGGTGCATACTAAATAATATTTGGGCATTACATGTATTTAATTAAACGGTCTAATTGTATATTATAATTCTACCCTATAAACCTGCTCGGCACAGTCCTCTTCCCATATAGAGAAGGCACGAGCATTGATCACCACGCTTGCTCACTGCGGATTGGCGATTTCAGATCCCAATTTTAGAGCAGGTTTCCTCACGATGTTTTCCTCTACCGTTTGTCAGAAGTGTCCTAAAATATTTAAGAAAGTACATATAACTTTGAAAAGTTACATAAGTCTTGCCCGGGTACGCACTTACAACCTCGTATACAAATCCGTTCATTGCAGTGCTGGGCCATCGTAAATTGCTATACCGTAAAAGTTAACATAATCTTAATGTATTAATGTTTATAAACACATGAACGCATTTCCCTTCTTTTATACCTATTTTCCACACGGTAAGTGCACTTTACGCCTCTAACATTTAAAATCTTGCAAAATTATCAGTTTTTCTTAATTAAAATATTTATACACTCTATTTAAACAACATTGATTGGTAATAAAGCTAAAATAGAAAACGATATCAATACCATATTTGTTCTTTATTTAAGATTCGTCAGTTCCATGTTCCGATGAACTGTCAAAAGCAGGTAATCATATAACCTACATTACGAACCTCCTTTAAAAGACTTACAAAGACTTTGCTCTTATTTTTTGTAACGTATATTAAATTACGTACGCTCATGAGGGACGGATTCCACCAAAGCGGAGGCAAGCAGAGCGGAGCGGATTTTTTTAAAAAAAATGGGAGATTCTCGATTTGTCTGTTGTTTTTCTTTTAATTGTTTTTTATGTATTTTCGGTCAGTTTTAGAATGATTTCAAGAAATCTTTTGTCAATAATAGTTTATAATCCCAGAGGACCCAGATTTTTTTTTTGTAAGTTTTAAGTTACGCGATGCCTCCAGAAACTGTGGACCTATTCCGTTTTTTTATTATTATTGTCTACTTCAGAGGTGGCCCCACATAAATTAGAACTCAATCAATCCAGCAGTTTTACTTATGTTTTTAATTGAAGTTTGTTTTTTAATTGTTTTCTGAGGTTAACGCGAATGTTTGTCATTGAAATAAGAAGTTTTTTAATACATTTATCTGCAACCAATTATTTAAACTTTCAGAATAGTAATCCATAATTCAAACTTCACAGTGTAGCTGTAATGAAGAATTCCTAACGGTAATTCCAAAACTTCACCGCTTCGCTTCGCCGCTTTGGTGGATTCAGGCCTCGACAGATTATTTTTTTAATAAGCGAAGCTCTGTAACTCCAGATTAACCTACGTCACGGCTCAAAGCGAACTCATTTTTGAGATGACTGTAGACTTTGTAATGTAGTAAGTTAACTTCTTAATCTTAATTTCAAACAATTCTTGAAAAGTATTTGAAACAAGTATATTTTACTTAAACTTAAACATTATTTGAATTTAAGATTCACAAAATCAGGTGTTATTTTTAACTATATAACTTAGTAAAATTGTTAATTTTTCAGTTTTAAGGGTCGTCAATTTATCTAAGATATGTGTAGCAAGTTGATCATATAAAGGCTGATTTATATCATACAAGTGATTCCTCATTCTATGCCCATCCAATCGCATTGCTTAAAATTCTATAAGAAATTGATATGACGGGGTATAGAATGGAGTGTACTACGTGAGCGCGACAAATGGATGTGCGATTAACGCTTATGCGACAAAACTGTACTGCGACTCACCGTAGTTCGAATGCACGCTAGTGCGACACACTGAAGATCGACATCTCGCTAGTGCGACAAACGATTGCGCGACAGTAGTTCGACACTACGGTAGTGCGACACTACGGTAGTGCAGTACGTTGGTGCAGTATTGCAGTAGTTTGACACCTAGCAAGGGTAGTGTAGTACGTTGATGCAGTATTACAGTAGTTTGCTGATATAAATTTTGAATTACATATATTAAATAAGTAGATATTAAATAATCAAAGGCCGTCGCTCGCTTCGCTCGCTCCATTGCAAGGTCACAATATCTAACCTAACCTAACCTATTGATCTCTGTCACAAAGTTGAACCTAACCAAGCAATGGATGTCTGGGCTTATGTCGGTTCTATATGTTTATGTTCTATTTCTTCATATCGCACTAGCGAGATGTCGATCTACAGTGTGTCGCACTAGCGTGCATTCGAACTACGGTGAGTCGCAGTACAGTTTTGTCGCATAAGCGTTAATCGCACATCCATTTGTCGCGCTCACGTGGTACACTTTATAGAATAGGCTTTGACCCGTTTAATGGAAATCGGCCGTAAGATGAAACCGAGAACATTCTGTATATCGCTCTCTCTTTTGAGTATGGTCTAGTGTTACAAAGATTTGGAGTACCGATAACCTATTTGGCTCTATATGTAGGGTATCAGATTGGCCAGAAACGTTGTTGTCTTGATGGATTTACAATGTATTTTATGTAACCTTTCAGACGAATTGTAGGAATGTCTATACTGTTCTATGTATGATCTTATATCATTTCCTTTTGATCTAGAGAAAGTAGAGAGGGCAGACTCTTACCCACTAAAAAAAACAAAATACTCACCTTACCTATGTCGGGTAGAATCACATTTCAATTTACTAAATAAGCAAAGATTTTACTTACATAAAAAACATAACCCTTCTTACACAATCGAGTAAACAGGGATCAAAATTAAACGTTACTTCAAAACCTCAAACGTCAATTTCAAAATCAGAACTGTCTTGAAATGGTGACATAACCATGACACTTCAATTACGACTCCAGCAAAGAGTATTTAATAGAGTTAAAAAAGTAATAATTATAGAGTGCGAGTTTTAATAAAAGACCATTGCGCTGAGCGTTGGCACATTTTTGGCTGTATGTAGTAAATTCATTAACGCGTTTATTTGCCGTGCGACGACAGACGTTAATGCAAAAATATCGATGGTTCTGATATTATTGGGGTTTAAGATAGTTTTATTAAAACGGCACATTCTGTTTCGATGTTACTTTTACGACAGAACTAGTTCACTTTAGTGATTACACTCAATTTCTTGGATTTGTTCTACAATCGTTTTAAGTGTACTACTAAATCTTAAGAATTTTATTTTGCGGATTTCCATGTGGTCCTTCAGTTCATACGCACATACGGTTCATACGTTGATGTGCACTCTGTAGTTTCTCATCTACTCTCTAAGAGCAAGGAGTATATAACCACAGAGGCCAAAGTTTTGCTTAACCGACATACAATGGGCTCAGTTATGCGTTTGTCTGGTAATTCCTTAAGGGTCGTTAACCCTATCTAAGTGAATAAGTTAGGATTAATATTTTAGGGTGAGAGAATTTTAAGTGATTCGACATTTTAGTGTTGGATGATTTTCGCGTGATAAAGTTTGTCTTAGAAACTTTCTGTTGTTATTAAAATTTTTGGAGCTTTTGTATTTATTACGTTAAAATTTCTCGTGAAATGAAATGGAAATACAACCATATTTTATGTTATTTTTATAATGATTTATGTTTCCAATTACATGGCATTTTGATGGAATTTTTAAATATAAAGTGTTTTATGAAAAGTTTTATGAGACAAGTAACGAGATTTTAAAAAGCCTGTATAATATAACTTTCTTTAAGAATTGATCATAAACAATGTTGTCTTCCTGTTAGATTTTATTTACTTTACCCTTATTGTTTATATTATAAAAATAATAATAAATATACATGTTTATTGCATACGCGTGAATAACTTTTACAGTACATCTTACATAGAGACCTCTTTTTAAGTAAAATATATACTTGTGATAGGAGGTCCCGCTCTTCTATGTAAATTCAATCATTATGACAACAGATTTAACGAAAGAAATCATCCGCGCTTTCCACCTTAAAAACTCTTGTACTAAATTAAGGGTTGGATCACACAAGTCTACCCTGTAGCACCATACACACGAATCCTAAGCCACTATTAAGAAGGTAGGTACTTGGATATTACGACTGAGACTACTTCCAAGGCTGTCTGCAATAGTCATTATATTGTATGGGCTACAATTTGTTAGTTTGACGACCTCAATGGCGGGAGATTATGTGTTTGAAAGTTAGTACCTAAGTAGTTGGGCTTTAAATGTGGGTTTGAATACTGTTCTTACAGCGTTATAATGTAGACATTAACATTAGTGAAGAGAGGATTTATAAGTTATATATGAACATAACATACCATCACGCCTGTATCCCCGAAGGGTTAGTCAGAAGTGTACCAATGTACACCCACGGTTCGCCGGTGTGTTTTAGGTCCCATGTAATAGGGGGCGAGCCTATTGCCACTAACCGGGCTAAAATCCAAACTCTGACCTGCTACTGAGAATGTCATAGAAAAACCCAATAACACCTTGGTCGACTCGGGAATCGAAACCAAGACCTCTTGGTTTCAAATCAAGACCTTTCTCAAACGAGGCAAGATTTATAAGCTATGTATCCTCTTTGTTAATTGACTTCAAAAGTAAGATGTTCAGTTCGACTGTTTAGTTTTTATCATCATCATTATCATCACCCACAGCCCTTCTCCTCCCATTGCTGTTTGTTTGGCCACGCCGAGAGAATGAATGAAGAACGATTGACGAAAAAGTGTGAATGGAAAAGGTCCTGGTCAAGAGTTAAACCGAAGAGCATGTACGAAGGGAATAATGAAAGTAAATGAAGCGAAACAAGTGTGTTATCGTAGCAAGTGGAAAGAAATGGTCTCTGCCTACCCCTACAGCGGAAAGAGGCGTGATTATAATATGTATGTTAGTTTTATTTTTGTATTTTAGTAACATTCTACCATCCATGCACCTATCGTTGTTATGCCGCTGTATATATGTTGCTATGTTAACAATAACATCATGATATGAAATGATAAGCCGTGCTCGCCACGATATATTACAAAATAGTCATCACTATCTCCCGAACCTTTTACCAACTATGTTGGGGTAGGCTACCAGCCTTACCTCACTACCCCGTGCACGAGATGAGGCCCGGACAACCGGGCCAGCACCAGGCTGCGGAAGAATTTGGATTCCCGCGGCCCCACGTGCACGTGCGAGGAGGAGACACCGGGGGGTTTTAGCCGGTAGGAGTCCGGCATGCCCCTCCGCCTCCGCCCGACTTCCTCCGCCCCAGGCGGAGGAAGTCCATGAGGATTTCCCCCCGAAAAAAAAAAAAAAAAGGCTACCAGCCTTCCAACATGGGGGGCCCGAGCGCCGCCTGTAGGCGGTTGTACGTGGGAATCGTGCGGTCTATAGCCCTTTACGGGGCTCCCGTCTGGGCGTTAGACCTGACGGCCAGCACTCTCGCCATTCTGCGAAAGCCGCAGAGGGCGATGGCCGTCAGAGTCGCCCGCGGGTACCGCACGATTTCCTACGAGGCGGCTTGTGTCCTGGCCGGATCCCCGCCCTGGGACCTGGAGGCGAAAGTACTCGCGTCATTGTACCGATGGCGCGAGGAAGAGCGGGCGCGGGGCTCGACGCCGGTGCAGCGGCAGATCGAGCTGCGCCGAGGAGAGCTCCGTCAGGTCCTGGTGGTGGAATGGCGGCAAAGGCTTCTGCGCCCTGCCGCCGGCCTCGCTACCGTCGAGGCGATCCGGCCAGTACTCGACGACTGGCTCGGGAGAAGGCACGGTTCCCTGTCGTTCAGGGTGACGCAGGTGCTGTCGGGGCATGGGTGCTTCGGCAAGTACCTGTGTCGCATGGGCAGGGAGCCGGACGCTCGGTGCCACCACTGCGTCCATTGCGGGGAGGACACGGCGCAACACACACTCGCTGAGTGTGTAGCTTGGGAGGAGCAGCGCCGTGTCCTCGCAAATGAAGTAGGAGGCGATCTGTCGCTGCCGGCCGTAGTGCAGAGTATGGTCGGTAGCGCAGAGTCGTGGGATGCGGTGGTGTCCTTCTGCGAGGACGTGATGTCGCAGAAGGAGACTGCGGAACGGGAGAGGGAGATCTCGTCTCTCTTCCCCGGCCGCAGAAGGCGCACCGGGCGCAGGAGAAGGGCGGACAACGCCCTTTTCCGCCCCCCATGAATGGGTCCAGGGGCGAGGGACTTGGAGAAGTCCCCGCCCCCTAACCGCTGGACCCGAGGCGTAGGCGCGCGCGGGTGTCGGCGCGCGCCTCCGAGGCGGAGCACGGGGTAGTCTTACACCTCACTACCCCGTGCACGAGAGGAGGCCCGGACAACCGGGCCAGCACCAGCGTGGGGCTGCGGAAGAATTCGGATTCCCGCGGCCCCACGTGCACGTGCGAGGAGGAGACACCGGGGGGTTTTAGCCGGTAAGAGTCCGGCATGCCCCTCCGCCTCTCCCCAGGCGGAGGAAGTCCATGAGGTTTTCCCCCGAAAAAAAAAAAAAAAAAAAAGCCTACCAGCCTTACCAGTTTCAGCTGAATACTGTATTTTTCATGGAGCGTATCTGACCTCCACAACGCATTTTACTGACAAACTCAGACTATTCGAGGCACGGAGGGGTCTCGGTATGTTAAGAAGACGGTCACCAATCCACGGACTAACCACGGCGAGCGCGGCCAAACCTATATTATCGGTCAAACCGTGCGGCTTACACTTAGCCACGAGCACCTCGATATTAGTGTAGTAGTATTGTCAGTTAGTATATTACCTTATACTAGCCAAAACTTCAACATCTGCTTACAAAATCTAATAAAAAACACTTATTACCTTTAAGAAGAGTTTAACTTCCACTTAAGTCAGCCTAGGCCGAACTGAACGTAACTAGATTTCACTTCGGCAACTACGTTACGAGCCCTCGGTAATCGAATTCCAAAATAAAAGATGTCTGTATTGAGAATAAGTATTTGATGAAAAAGTTTTTTATTTAATATTTTTGTAATGGATATCGTGTATATCAAGGGATGAGTTTATTTTATTGAATATGTTTATTAAGTGTACAAGTAGATACTTATCGTACAGGTCTATTACATTTTTTTGTTATGAATTTTCGATACAAAAAAAGAAGAGATATTTGAAAAATGGTCACATTGAACCTGTTTTCGTTTAATAAAAAGTGGTGTGTCATAGGATTTACGTTTCTGTCTGTCTATGTTTCTTTGCGTCTGTCTGCGGCATCGCCCGAATGAATGTCCGATCGTTATCTAGTTTTGTTTGTTTGAAAGCTGACGTGGTGGAGACGGTTTTTTGCTTATTTTTGACGTTTTTTTTTCATTATTTCGAAAGCAATTTTTTTTTATAAATCATCTATCAGATAAAAAGTCACTACCCAAAATTTTGGCCGCCATTTTCAGAAATCAAACGTCAAAACACTCAAAATTAAGCACTTGATTTGACAGATAAATTCCAAATCTCAATCAGCCAATCAGAAACCAGAGATTACTAAAACAAACACCAAAACAAAAGCATTATCTGGTGGCAAGGAGTTAATTAAATACGAAACTACCAGGACAGCAGAATTCCATTGTAGTACCCACTTAAGACAGTAGTGAACTAATTATGAAGTCTGTATTATAACTTTGGACAATATTCTCAGACACGCTGCAGAGCCTGCAATGCTGCATAAGTTTGTGATGATACTTGAAATTAGGATTTTCGGGAACTTTACAAGCTAACTTGAATGTTTTGAGAACTGATCTTATAAGTTTTGGGTTGCTATTCAATGAAGTAATGCTGCGAGTTGCGGCTTGTTTCGCGTCATTGAAAAATACGACGAAGCGTTTTCTGACACTTTTAAAAATGTTAACCAATTTTGCTTTATAATGGTTGCCTTATTCTTATTAAATCTTTACGTTTATTGTTTATTTACCAAATAGTTTTGTAGTTTGATTTATATTATTAGGTATGTATTTTAAAGAACAGATTCACCTTTTATTTGTGTCCTTTTTTTGTTTAGCACTCTTTTTATGAAAAAATTACGGACGGATGATTTTCCTGCCCGGAAGATTTTGTCTTGTAATCCTAAATATATTACAAAAATATGACTCTAAAAATTTTAAGCAAAATCAAGTCCAAAAAAACACTGCACCAAATTTTGTCATGAGCACCAATAACCATGCACATTGCACTTAACAATGCAACGCGTTGTGGTTCGCGTTATAATTAAACCGACCGTTTTGTTCCGGTCAAACTGAATGCAATACGAGAGGACAAAGCAAACAATGTATTGTCTCGCATTCCCATGTAAATTGTGTTCAAGGGGAATGCAGTGGGTATGAAAGCTACATTGTGGTTGAACTTTAAGGAAATTCACTGCTTTTTTAATCGACTTCCAGAACGGAGGAGATTCTCATTTCACCGTTTTTTTTCATGTATGTATGAGGTCTATTCAAAGTTATCTAGATGGGTTTAGAGTGGGCTTGGTTTTTCGATCTTACAGAAATTGAGAGCAACACAAAACAAGTCATGTTATTATATAATTTTCTAACCTTTGTTGGAGTTGGCTTCTAGTCTTACCGAATTCAGCTGAATACTACCTTTTTTCATGAAGCTACAAAATCAAAATATATTTATTTTGCATTTTATGCTTTAGCTTTTTTAGGCTCTTTCAAAACGTTAAATGACTCTTGTAGGTTTCAAGACGTGATTCCTATAGAGACTAGCCAGCAAGAAACTCCAAAAAAATCTACCACCTATCTGACCTCCACAACCGCGTTTGCTAGGTAAAAATGTGGACATTATCATACAACAGAGACTAGTTGTCAGAATTATAATATTATACAGATAAAATACAGATCCTACTATTTGTAATCTCCATAAACACAGGTTCCACGATTTTTGCTCCACTAGAAAAATAATCTGGTATAACGCGACTTAGTCAATAAGGAAGATGACTAGGTATGGAAAGTCGAAATAAATTTAGTCCACCATTTAGATCATCAAAATATAATAGACACGTTCTTATTCTTTTATAAAATCAATAACTAAATATTAAGATAAACCGCTTTAAAGTTCAGGAGTGCAGCTTGTGACGTCACGGCTTGGTACAATTTGTACTTAGACGTAACGTCACGCAAGAATTGTACTCATTGTATCTACATATTTTTTTGTTTACGGGACAAACGAAAAATAACTGTCTAATATTTTTTCATTATCGAAATGATGGACAAATAATTCTTACAAAGAAAACCGAAATCAAAATAAGTTTTATATGGTTTTTTTTTGGATCCCACTGTCATAACGCGGTCAACCACACTGGAAGCAACAGCTTTCGAATAAAAAAATGATTATCGAAATTATTTCACCCAATCGAAAGTTATGAGGTAACACCCATAAAAAAACAGTCGAATTGAATTTTAAAAGCTAGAAAAAAATTAAAATAAGTCATCATTCCCATTATAAGCAAAAACATGCACATAATATAATAATCGTTTAAACTCGAGGCTTTTATACCAGAATATATTATAATGTGACCATTACCGCTAATGAAGGTGTTTCAGCTCTCACTAGTTAGAAAATGATACCGCTGTAGTTATGGCGAGTACAGAGACGGTAGGTTGTTAGAAAGAGGTGGTTAGAAAAATGAATACTTTTTATTATTTTAAACTAATGTTTATTAATACACAATTAAATCTAATATAAGAACAAACTCTAACTATACTAAAATTGAAACTTACATAAATAAAAACTAAACGGCGTCAAAAAACTCATCGTCATCCTTGTCAATGGCGGGGAACGTGTCCAGAAGGCTGGCAGCGTTGCCACGTTGAATGGCTATGCCGATTCTCTGTGCAAGGAACAATAAGTTAGCCAAGCTAATACTTAATTATAAAACATAACATACCATCACACCTGTATTCCCCGAAGGGTTAGGCAGAGGTGTACCAATGTACACCCACACTTCGCCGATATGTTTCGGTCCCATGTAATAGGGAGCGAGCCTATTGCCACTAACCGGGCACAAATCCAAACTCCGACCTGCTACTGAGAATTTCATAGAAACAAAGCAATAACACCTTGGTCGACTTAATTATGATTTATTTAGTTTCATTTTATTGTAAACTTTTCCTCGCCGCGTCTGTCTGTCATATTGCATAATAATCTAAATTTTACCAATGGGTAGAGAGATTCCAGAAGAAAGTTTGTGTATGATTGTAGTTTTTTTTGTCTACTAGACTAACTCTGTGTCTGTCTGTTACGCTATAACGGCTAAACCACTTATCCGATTTTGGTAAAGTTTAGTAGGCTTGAATCACAAGAATATATCTTTTATTCAGGGGCGGCTGCAGTCATAAGCTAGTACAATCAAGATGCAGTATTTACCAATGAAGATAACTTACGAATATTTCATCAATCATTTCATCCTTGAATATATAATTCCCTTATCCAACGACCTTGGACTAGCTTAGCTAGTGAATATCTCCTAAAACCATAATAACAAACAGGAACAATGGGGTGTTAACTTATACCAGTTATGATAATGACTGCTATTGGGGAAGTGACGTCACAGCCATTTGTTATATCCTAATACATACCTCATTTGTTAAAGAGGAATAGATTATGTTAGTGGTTATAGTTTTGGATTAATGATGGTCTGTGTGTGATTTGATGATGGGCAGTGGTGGTGTAGAGGTTTAATGATAGGAATTGTGTCTGTTGAGGTTCGAATATAGGTTTCTGTGTCCTTCGAAAGTTAGTTAAAAGTTCTTATTATCATCATCATCATCATCATCATCCACAGCCCTTGTCCTCCCACTGCTGGGCATAGGCCTCCCGTTTTTCGTGCTTTTCTACGGTTCTGTGACAGCCTCATCCATAGTTATTTTTATAGATGTAAGTTATACTTAAGTTAGTTATTTTTATCTGAGTTAGTATACTTCAAGAAAAAAAATCCTTATTGAAAAGCCCGGCTCATCGAGACGCAGCATAGAAAAAATGCGTGGAAGAGCGAGAGGGACGCTTTTGCCCTACAATGGGACAAGAAGTGCTCATTAGATTTCCTCGCCGGCGAGGCCCGTCGCGTATTATAAATAATAATAACGTAAATGTTATCCTCCCGTCCCTAGACCAAGCTGGCCCGAGCCGGCCAAACTAGCAATAAAAAAATGTCCCTAAATAATAAAAACTTAGATCCAGCCATCCCTTGCTGTTTTGCTTTATTAAGATTGTTAGCAACGCACTAAGTCGAGGTCCGAACCCCGCAGGGGGTGCCCTTAGTGGACGTTGCTGACGTAGTTAGTTTTTCCTATTGCTCTGGCTGGAGGCCTTAAGGTCCTCGCCAAAAGTCTGGTGAAGCAGTCAAAGCCTACGCTCAGGCTAACTGCAAAGATCTCTACCAAAAAAAAAAAAATGTTCATTAGATTAAATTATTCAATATTTTATATACTTTTATAACTTTTCATCATGGACTGGACACCTTGTATGTTTTTAAAATAGCTGTCCTACTCGGCAAAATAAAATAGCGTATGTTTAAAATTGGTCATAACATTCTATTACCAAAAGTTAACTATACTTGCAATGTTCCTCCTCGACAAAATTAAACAGCATATGTTTAAAATTAGTCATCATGCCCCAGTACCGACCTAAAGATAAAATAAACGATGCATATCCTATATATGTATAACTCCTAGCTTCAAGCAGGGAGCTTATTTAATTCGTTTCTAAGCGAAGACACGCGACGTGCTCTAATATGACTTTCATATTATGCTCTTTCGGTTCACTCGAATAGAAATCTGCAGTTCCGAGATCGTATTGACGTTTCGGAATTTATTTCCATACCTTAGAGTATACATATGAAACTATAGAGTGAGCCTATCAGAGTTTAAACCGTAAGCACTAGTGTGAACAAGTTTTGTCGCGAATTATGTTTGAAGATGGAGCTTTCCGTTTTAAAAAATCTGTCTATAACACTAATATTATCCTAACAATGTCAAAACCATCGATCTTTTCGTATATAAGTTTCTCGTTGCACGAAAATTAACTTAAATGAAAAACTAAATGTACTAGGTTCAGACTAAAAACTGCTCTCGCTTGGCACAAGGGGAAAGTAGCGATAGTAGCAGTCTATGTATATAGTACGTCAATGTTCCATACTAAGACGCGTGTGTTATGTAGGTTAGTCAAAAGACTTTAAAATACTTCTGCAGGAAATAAAATTGGTTGGTATTCGCCTTTTCCGGTTTCTGAAGTGGCTTAATATAGGTATTGCAAAAATGTGCATACGTAAAATGGAGAATAATATGGTATTGTGTTATTATAATTGGAAGACCGATTGTTGTAAAATGTGCTTACGTTTTTAAATATTTTTTGTAAAAAATGGGTAAATACAGGATTGGTAATCATAGTAGGCATGCAATTCATATTCATTTTTAACTAAACTACTACATATTTCATATCCGTAATCAAATAGATAATTGAATGTAACTAACAATTATTACAAATATGAGTTTTAAAATAAATAAATAATATTTTTGAACAAAAAAATATTTTCCTCCTTTAAAAAGTCGGTGAGACTCGTAGTGACACATTTACCTTGGTTTTGAACCGCACAATACTTTATTACCTTCTTTTGATGTCTACGGCGACGCGATTGCAAAGTTGGAACCTGAAAAAAAAAGGAACGAAAAATGCGATTGGCAACCTACTTTAATTTTGTCTTCATTCTTAGAGCGAAGCACCTTTTTTTTCATTTTTCAGATGCTATAAAAATATTTGTCTATTAAATTAAGTTTTGATAGAAAATCCTATCTCATTTTTAATTTATGTCAAAAAGAGGAAGTTCTTAATTCGATTCTTATGTTAATTCGGTTCTTAAGTCTGTATGCCAAGAACGGACATATTAACCATTATGCTACTGTTTGTCACAACAGCAGATTTTTTTTATTAACCAAACCGTAGGCAAAGACTTATACGAATGCACATGTAGATACTGCGTTTGCAATACATTCTTCTCTGCAAACCTCTAATTCATACAGTAAAATAGCATAACATAACATACCATCACGCCTGTACCCCCGAAGGCTTACGCAGAGGTGTACCAATGTACACCCACAGTTCGCCGGTATGCTTAGGTCCCATGTAATAGGGGGCGAGTCTATAAATAATAATACCAGCCTATTAACGTCCCACTGCTGGCAACAGTATTATAGCATTGAAAACAACGCTTGCTCATTTGCGAGTTGGCGATTTCAGATTCCAATTTGTTATTCAGGTTTCCTCACAATCTTTTCCTTTACCGATATCCATAAACATAACATAACATATCATCACGCCTGTATCCCCGAAGGGGTAGGCAGAGGTGTACCAATGTACAACCACAGTTCGCCGATATGTTTTGGTCCCATGTAATAGGGGGCGAGCCTATTGCCACTAACTGGGCACTAATCTAAACTCCGACCTGCTACTGAGAATTTCATAGAAAAACCCAATAACACCTTGGTCGACTCGGGACTCGAACCCAAGACCTCTAGCGTAGCAGTCGCGCTTAGCACCACTAGGCCAACGAGGCAGTTATCCGATATCCATACAGTTAATAATATGATTTTATCCTCTCCGCATTGCATTAAGTACCTTTTGAAGTCAGGTCTCTGGGGTCATACGCGAGCTAATGCCGAACACAAAGGATTGAGGGCTTTTGTCTTACGAGCATCTAGAAAGTTCTGAGCCTTGAGGTCATTGATTACAGAGTCTATTCAATATCGGATGTAACGTGGAACTAAGTTACTCAGCTATGATTCAAAAAGCCTTAATATTAATTTAAAAAACTTAAGTCTACTGAAGTAAGATTTTCATTTGTATTATAAGAAGTTTTGTAATCAGTGATGAAAAAAGAGAGATGTTATAAGTTTGAAATGTCCATCTGTGTGTAAGAGTGTCTGTCTGTGGCATCGAAGATCCTAAACGACTGAACCGATTGTGATAGGTTTTGTTTATTTGAAAGCTGAGTTAATAGTGATGGCTTTTTGATATAACATGTAAAAAAAAAAACAAAGCTAATTGGAACGGAAATCGCAAAAGACAGAAGCCTTTGCCCAGCAGTGGGATCTGATGTAAACAATATAAAAAAAAATTGGAACGGTTTGTATAAGACACAGTCATTTATTTATACTTAAAACGTAAGAACTGATTTCGTTACAAGATAAAAAAAAATATTTTATACGAAATTCTAGTCAGTCACATCCAGTTAAATCCAGTTCCATCGACCTCAAGGCATTGATGCAAGCCTTTCACAAGCTGCGGTCGTCTGCGTCGTTATCGCGCGTATTGACAGCCGTCCCTCGGGAACCACACCGCACACCGCCTTGCTGTTATGATGACCTGGTACTTTGGTTTTGTAACTATTGATCCATTAATTAAATTACATTTTCAGTTTGATTTAAAATAGCGAATGAATAAATACTAAATAAGTGTTTTTTTTTTCGCGTTTCGGAGAAAAAAAAAGGAACAAAATATGTTAATGTTTTTTTTTTCTTTAAGAAGAAAAAGTCTAGTTCTATTGAACTCGAGGCATTGCTGCAAGCCTTTCACAAGCTGCGGTCGTCTGCGTCGTTATCGCGCGTATGAGAGCCGTCCCTCGGGAACCACACCGCACACCGCCTTGCTGTTATGATGACCTGGTACTTTGGTTTTGTGATTATTTGTCGAAAGTTTCAATTAGTGGTATAAAAACTAAATTGAACTTGTTTCATTTTTTTATGTCAGTTGTGTTGTTACAGAAGAAAAATAGGAATGTTATTATTTTTGGGTCTTAACATAAAGCGGCTATTCATTACCTACCTACTTCACAAAGAAATTAGTAAAATAATATGGGGCTTCATCTTAACAGTTGCCTTTATTTAATTATCGTTTTTTTACAGACGTATTAAATGTATAAATAAAAATAAATGAGGTGAGGATAATATGTTTTAGATAGTTATTATAGAGGACCAATCAAGTTGTCTGGCTTCATCATCAAATCATCTCCATGTCACAATAATACAGCACTATTAATAACTTTATACACTGCAAAGTACCTCAATTGAAAACTAGTAAAATGTGAAAGAAAATATTAGTTTAAAATACGCTTTTAAAAGCTAGTTAACTGAGCAACCCACTTAAAACAGAAATACTATATTAAAAACTTTCTCTTCCACTAGCTGAAAGGAACTGCAAATAAATACATTCATTGCACTATGTTCCTAAGTATAAGGAGAAAACATGGAAAGGAAATAATAAATGGAAAATTCTGACGTAAACAGATGATACGTTCTTACTCGAAAAAGGTCTAAATAAAACTACCTAATGTCAGACCCAAATCTTATTTCATTTTAACCTACTTCAAAAAAGAAGGGTACTCAATTCGTAGTGCTTTTTAAGTTTGTTTCCGCAGAACTTTTGAATGGGTGAACTGATTTTGATGATCCTTTTTTTATTTAAAAGCTGGTGCTGCCCGTGTCCCATTTCATTTTGGTCTAGTTTTGACAACGGCATCCATAAGAAATAAATGTAAGACTTATTTTGAAGTCGGCATTTTTTGTTGAATTATTGTCAGATATTTTTTGTAGCCTACACGGCACACTGCTACAGGCTTTTGTAGTAGCTGTATTAAGTGTCGTCAATCGGACACAGGCGTGATGTCTGTTACCGACACAGCACACTGGCAAGTAGAATATTACATGTGGAAGCAACTTGACACAAAAATGATTTATATGATTTCTAATAAAAAAAAACATAAAATAAAAGAAATCAAGTTTTTTAGACTTTTATAAAACGTTAAATGACTTGTAGGTTCCATAATGTCATTATTAAGGAGAAAAACTGGCAAGAAACTCCATTTTAATAAGATTAAAACAAAACATTTACTAGCTTGTGTCCAGCACAAGACTTAACCTAAATTTAAACGAAACAAATTATACTTAGTAAAAAGGGCATTCTGGATAGGAGCCAAAGTTGGCAACATATGGTTCCTTGATTAATTTATTAAGACTTGGCAAATGAGAAGACAAGAAATTGTAGCGAACCTTTTCTTGTAGAGAGGCTGTGTGTTTTTATTTCGTAGTTATTTCGTACAAAAATGCTCTATAGACAAAATTGCAAATAAAAATAATTAAAAGACATCAGGTTTTATAAAATTGCTAGAAAAAACTAAAAATACTGCACTATCTCAGCTTCACAAAAAGTCCATCCAAATCGGTCCATTCGTTTAGAAGCTACAATGCCACAGACAGACCGATATGTCAATCCTATCAAAAACCTCTTTTTGCGTCGGGGGTTAAAATTAAGCATTAAAAAATGGCTAACATTATAAACTATTAAGAAACGACAAAATGGCAAAATCAAAACAATCTTAACCCATAATGATCGTTCCAAAGTTTTCCTAAAACTTAGAACGTGGCCCACTAACAAAGAAATTCTTTAACAATAAGTTGGAACTTGACTTTGTTATTAGTTTATCTGAACGCTTTCACAAATGAATGGTTTTATTAAGGGAATTAATCGCTTGGATATGAGAAGATTTTTATTTAATTACAATGATATTCTAATAAACAGATATGTTATAAGCGTGCAATCGTGAAGACTCGAAAACGTCCTAATTGGGACGTATTGCCATTAACAACAACACTATTTGTCTCTTTTTTTCTTATGGGTTTTATCGCGCTATCTCTTTCGCTAGCTGCCGCGCTGCGCGGAACACCTTTTTCGATTGTTTTGTATGTGTATAACATATCTGTTTATTAAAATATCATTGTTTAATTATGTGAGTTTCATGTAAAGATTGAATTTATATGTAATCAATTATTAACCGACTTTCAAAATGGAAGGGGTTTTATATGTTTGTAACGCTATATATCCGGTAATTTTGAATTAATAAATTAATAAATAACCCGGCCTATATACGTCCCACTCCGGGGCACAGGCCTCTTCCCATATAGAGAAGGCACGAGTATTAAACACCACGCTAGCTCTCTGCGGATTGGCGATTTCAGATCCCAATTTTGGAATCCAGTTTTCCTCACGATGTTTTCCTTCACCTTCGTCAAAATCAATTTATTGTAAATATAATAAATAAAATATTTTTGTCATCTATAAGATATTATTACCTTACATGTTCCCAAATGTATTTCATTGAAGACGTTTCTTTTTACATGTTTGTGTTATAAAATATTTCTAATGTTAGAATAAGTAGCTCTTACGTCAATTTTACTGTCATCTGAAATAAAATTCAATTGCTGTAAGAATTGTAACAAGCGTCTTTTGACACTGATGTAAGTTAGTTGGATGCTTAGAGGATAGATAAGAAACAGAGTGCGCCTATCGGGGTATGAACCGCTAATACTAGTGTGAACTATTTTCAACGTAGAACTATTTTCAAAACAGTTAACTATTTAAAAAACCTAATATTACCCTAAAAATGACGAAATAATTGATATTTTTTTTGCTTAACCTTCTGTCATTGCACGGAAATTAATTTGAATCATAAAAAAAAATATGTAGGACATGCAGGCAAAAATTCGCTTACCCTCTGCACTCTACAGTTTTTACTCTATGTAACAGGCATCTTTTGACACTGATGTAAGACAGACAGTTGGATGTCTCAATTTATGACATAAGAGCTCAAATTCTAGTTGAATTTATTTTTAGATGGATGAAGGAACGGTTATGAAATTCTTTTCATGAAAGAAGCTTTTTGAAAAACCTTACTGTTTGGCCTAGTCCGGGATTTTCTTTGGTAATGCGTTTTCATTTGTCGGATCTGTTATAAAAAAATTGTGCTGTATATTTTTTTCTACTTGTAAATTGAGTAATATCAAAAACATTTTAATCCATTATAGACAAGCTTTCTTTTACGCTCTTTCTCCTGAGTAAAAAGTTATGATTAGATTTACATGAAACATCTTCCTTACTGACCTCATAAGCCATATGCTTGATGCATATGACAGTCGGGAACAACGGCGTAGCTTGCTTTTCGAGGCTCAGAGCAATCTTGGTATGTGAAATTGGTCACCCATTCACCGATTAACCGTGGCGAGCGTAGCTTAACCTGTTCGAAAAACATAATCGAAAAAAAAATCAACCAAGATCTACATTAAAAAAAAAGAAAATTAGCTCAAAAACTCTAAATATGTTTGAAGACATTATTTAGTTATTCAGTCATTTTGGTAGATATTTACACAAAGTTAAGTATGTACTTATGTAGCTTGTAAACCACTAGCGTAGATTGGAGTGAGCCTACATTATGCCATTAATTTTGTGGATGTTTGTAATAGTGTTGTGCTGAAGGGGAGGAAATTCGCGGGACCTTTGTTTTTTTTTTTTTACTTGTAACTAGTGAGCATTTTCTTGGTTCAGACTCGTTCTTTATTTATTTAATAGTAAATAGATCTTACATTTGTAGATATTCGTAGATGGCCCAAGTTCTTAGCAAAACACAAATTTTTCAAATGATTCCCGTAGATTATCGCGAGGTTTTTACCTAGATGAATAACCACGCTCGGTACTTTAAACATAATGCCTTTGTAAATAAAATGATTTATACCTTTTTAAAGTACACATTTAAAAAGTTGAAAATCCCGGGAAAGTTTTACGGTTCTCGGTGTCCCAACCCTACCTGGCAGTGTACAGATGATAGCTACATTAGATGTATTGCAGATTACCATCTTACATTACTACAAATTTACTAATCAAGCTACTTTCTAGTCTACTTAGCTAACCAAATAAATAATTAACACTACACTATAGAGTAAAATTTACAGAAGGGTACTTCTATTGGTCTTGTGATGCCCGTGATGACGGAACCAATATTCAAATCAGATTTTATAATTAAGATTCTCCATAAGACGAATAAGGATGATTTTAACTGGTAAAAAATACCAAGTAACACAGTTTGTGTAGAAGAAACATTAAATGTATCATCTAATAACATATTTCTCTTCAAGATATTACTGATTGATGACAAGAATTCCAAAAGGCAATTGAAAGTAGATCTTTTTATTTCGTGAATATTTCAAAAGCTTTTAAATCATCGTAAGCATTATTCATAAAAAAAATTACGAAACATATTGGTTTCTTAGATTTACGCGTATACAAGACATTGGAATAGAGCAAAGACTGATAGGTCTGCCCGTGACCATGATACCTGCAAAGGTGTCGAAACGTGGGGAACTAAAATTCAAATACAACGCGATGAAATCCGTAAAAGTAGTTCTATTTCAATTAACTAAACAGTTTAACTAACCACTTATACATACATACTCATCAAGCAAAATTTTTACAGAGATTAAATCAAATTCAACTTCTGCACTTTTTTTTGGTATGTAAAATGCCGCAAGATACAAAATAATTGCAAAGTTGATGAGAGCGCGCCAGATAAAACTACTTCACATGATTATATTTCAATAATTTAAATGATTTCTTTATACCTAGAGGCAGTTTTGCTTTAAATTCAACATTAAAATCGCGAAAGTAACTAGTATTGAATGTAAATGCATTTAATGAGTGTCCATAAAATTTTATAGCGAAGCTTTTCGTCGTTCGTGACGAGAATAAAACGAAAAACGATAAATAAAATTAAAAAGGTTCAGGAACATAAAATTGACTATTCTTACCGCCGACGCGAAAAGAAGAGTGTTATCTGACTGTCTGTCTGTAGAATTGTTGCGTTCTAATCAATGGATCGATAATGATGTGATTTTTGTTCGGATGGTAACGTCATCGAGGTGGTTCTTTCTTAGTTTAACTTATTAATCTGACCAGGTTTTTCAAAGTTATCAGCAATTTTCTATTTGTCAGTAGTAGAAAAATCTGTTTGTGTGGTACGGAAGATGTTACAGTAGAGTAAATATGAATCTATTCCAATCTATGCTTTTTATTCTTTTTGACGACCTCCGTGGTCGAGTGGCGTACACACCGGATTCCAAGGTGTTGCTTGGTCTGAGGTTTCGATCCCCGGACGGGACAATGTTGACAATCACTTTTCTACATTGTCTCGGGTCTGGGTGTATATGGTTATTGGTACCTTCGTTGTTTCTGAATTCCATAACACAAGTGCTTTAGCTACTTACTTTCGGTTCAGAACAATGTATGTGATGTCGTCCATATTTATTTATTATTTGTTATACATACTATTTATGTCGAGGAGGTCCGCGGCAAAGGTGGAGTGATGATCTAGTCAGTTATGCGGGGCGCACTTGGCCAGATAAGCCTTTGCCCAGCAGTGGAATCTGTAGTAGGCTACAAAAAAAAGAAAATATTTTATACAGAATACCTATGTACAATTTGTTTTTGGTTATCTGTCAGATAAATCTGTAGAAGCGTAGATAAATCTGCTGCAACTGTTATGAAACCAGAGACTAACTGTAACCTAGATCGACGTTTTATTTTTATTTCAACGTTTCAGTCAACAGTTTTTATTGAAGAGATTCTCACTGTGACGTGTAAAATCTGCATGTCAGACGAATTTTCACCTTATTGGTTTCTGTTAGGGTTGAATATTAATAAATAGCGTTTATGGTAATTTAATGTAGCGTTATTAATATTAGATGAAAATGCTGTGGATTTTTGGATTTATTTTGATGTAATTCGGATACTCGCAGAATATGTCGTCAATAATGATAAAGGCTGATTTTTACTTTAATGTATGCTTTGCTAAGGGTTCATTGTTGTCAATTAATAACATATTGTTTCGATATATATATGAATACTATAATTAATTTGAACTGAGTTCTCGTAAGCGGACTTATTATCATAGCTCTGCATATTAGAGAGCTATTTCAATATAAAAACAAATCTTATTTTATCAAAATATTTTATCTACCAATATCAAATAAATATACAAAAAAAAAACAATCCTATAACTTCATTAAAATTCAATGACAGTTCAAGATATTTGTTTTCGTATTTATAATATCAATCATTTCACAACCGAATTGAGGTCATAGTTTTCGTTTGTTTCCATAACAAAATCACCTTGTCTAAAAATACGTCGATTTCTTAGAAATATCCTCGAAAGGTTCAACCGGAAAATATCCTATCAGAGTCCAGCTGAGTCATCCAAAACGTAATATTTAGGTAAATCGTAAAAAAAGATGTTGTACTACAGTTTCCTTATTTGATAGCGTTCTGATGTTTTTTCTTATTCTTTCCTTGTCAGCATAATGTTTATAAATAAATCAGAAAATATGAGTCAGTTTTTCTAAAATTGGGATCTGTAATCGCCAATTCGCAAATGAGCAAGCGTGGTGATCAGTGCTCGTGCCTTCTCTATATGGGAAGATTTTTGTGCCCAGCAGTGGGATGTTTATAGGCTGGTGGTATTATATGGTATAATTTTGTGGGTTTCGCTTTATGTGATTTGGTCAAGCATCTGGTGACACTGGAATCCTATAGGTGAGAATTCTCATTGCATGCCAAATAAATCATCCATTTCCTTCAATTTTGAACTTTTATTTCAAATCTTGCTTCCGTTCCGTTTGCAGTTATTTTTTATGCTAATTCACAACTATGTATAGGAGCCCTAATGCCAGGTTCTAGGTAATCGCTAACCAATTTATAAAGCTTTAAAAATCAAAATAAAACTGTTTAACTGCAGTTGTAGACTGATTTTAAAGAGTTGTTATTTGTTTTATCCACTCTAATTTAACTGAAAAGATTATTTGGTTCATCTCACTTATTTATAAAATTGATTCAATTATTTTTTTTGTATATTGTAATTTTATAGGTTAATATGTAAATTAATACGGCTCTTTAAAAGCTGATCACCAGAGTGAAATGAAAAATATTTGATTTTAGTTTACTATTCATCGATTGTTGCATTAGTTGGAAATAGAATTGAATCCATGAAATGGATAACTATCCCTATTTCTTCCACAATAAGGTTGGTTTTGCAACACTTTCATACGTATAGTCTAAATCCCATAGGACTGGGTGAAAGCCATAAACATTTATTATGGGACCTGGGTTATTGAGGTTTTAGTAGGCGTTACGACTATGTGCGTAACCTTTAGTTCTTTGAAAATAACGAAATATTGCAATACATAGTAGTGACGTATTGTATTCCCATACGAGACTTCTCTATGTGAGAATGTTTTTACTATATCCGATATGATATCGGTCGCAAGTAAATGTACATGCACTTGTCTTTTATATTATCCGGTCTGATATCGGATTCGTCTTCTTCTTATCGTCTCGATGACAATCTATTTATATTGTGTCGGTCCATAACTTTGCTACGAGAACTGCATTAAATCCTCCATCGTGCAGATGTAAGGGCACGAAGGACTCGCAATATTCATTCATTTTTCAATTCAATTAAGATTCATTATACACATAGAGATTGTTTTCACATTATCTGATTCGATATAGGTGTCAGACACCGATACAATACCGCAAAAAGAAAATTCTATACATATCATATCATCACGCCTGTATCCCCGAAGGGTTAGACAGAGGTGTACCAATGTACACCCACAGTTCGCCTATTGCCACTAACCGGGCACAAATCCAAACTCCGACCTGCTACTGAGAATTTCATATTTGTAAAAATCATAGAAAATTCTATGATTTTTACAAATCCGATATCACCCGGATAATGAGAAAGACAGGTACAAGTTTTATACTTTAGTTGACCCCGTCATCATATCGGAGTCCGATATCGATATCGTGACGGATAGTGTGAAAACTGTCTTAAATGGAATCCTTTTTCAAAACTAGATCATATTACTACAGAAAATCCTGACATAGTGGAAAAGAGAGAGGAAGAGTGAGACGAAAGCTACTTGTGAGATTAGGTTATATAACTTAACAACTTAACTGTCCCTCTAGTAGACACTATAATAAAGGAATGGAAATGTTTATATGAGACTCACGGGACAGAGAAGTCGTTTGCATTATGTATTACCTAGTAAATGAGTTGTGGAAGTCAGAGAGATGTGAAATTCTGGAGCTCTGCTCAATCTGGCGAGACTAGAAGTTGATTCTATTCAATTCAATTCAATACTTTATTGTATTCCATAATGTTACATAGGTGGTCAGTACAGTGAGTTAACAGTTTACTATGGACCCTGTCGGGCATCGCAAAAGTAGGAGAGAGCAGGAATTTGGTAATCATTTTATGTATTATGATATATTTTAATATAATAATATTAAGCGCATTTTATATAATAATCCTTTAACTATTGGTTTATTTATTATATTCTAATATACTTTGTAATAACGATACTTAAAAAAGGAATAAAAATAAGCAATGAATGTTTTTATGTTATCTGATAGCGTATTTACAAGCTTTGATTGTTAATAATCATAAATTACCAGAAAATGTTTCCTTACGTGTTAATTGTTATATACTGTCACCAACTCAATTTGTAACAAGAGTAACATACAGATCAATTACATTTGGAGTTCTACAAAATGTTGTTAATCCCATCCATTATAGCAAAAAAAAAACATTTCAGGAATCGTCAACATAAAAAAAATACGTAAAAACTATCATCGAACGTTACTAAAAAACGTGGCACGTACAATTACATTTCAAGTCTAACAAAACGTTGTCAACCCCACTCAAACCAGAACTAAAACCAGGGGTCGTCAACATAAAAAAATGTACAAACTATCACCTGAACGTTAACATAAAACGTGGTACGGTTCTTTTGTGAATGGTTTTCATAAAAAGCGTCTAGCCTAGAACAAAGGCTGCACCATTGACGTACTATATACATAGACTGCTACTATCGCTAGTTTACCCTTGTGCCAAGCGAGGGCAGTTTTTAGTCTGAACCTAGTACATTTCGTTTTTCATTTAAGTTAACTTTCGCGAACCAGAAACTTATACACAAAAAACGTTGTTTTTGACATTGTTAAGATAATATTTTTGTTTTAGATAGATTTTTTAAGACGGCAAGCTCCATACATAATTCACGACAAAACCATTTCACACTAGTGCTTACGTTCAAACTCTGATAGGCTCACTCTAGTTCCTTATGTATACTCTAAGGGCTGCACAAACTTTTGTACAGCGGCTTTCATAAAGGCGGCTAGCCTATCGAACAGATAGATAGAACCTTTTTTTTAGTTTTAATTTTTTGTTGGGTCTGAAGTTGAAATGACTGTTTTTATTTTTGTTGAAGTTTCACTTTCGTTTGAATGAATTGGTGTTATTTTAATTTGTTTTCTTTTATGAGGATTGGAATCTAAATATATTTTTGTTACTATTTGAAAATTGTTGATTGGATATTTGTTTTGTGTTGAACAAAAATATCTACGGTTTATTTATTACTATGGAGTGGTTGAAGGGAAAATTTCCTCTGAAAAAAAAAAAATCATAACTTGTTTCAGTGTTTCAAGGTGTCAAATTACTCCAAATTATTTCTATTGAAAGTACTGGCATGGGAAAAGATAACAATCGGTTTTAATTTTGAAAACTTGCGAATTTTCTTTTAATTTTTTGTTGTACCGCTACGTGCTACGAATTTCTGTAGCATCTCTCGTAGCGATTCGATTATGAATGTTACGCACTACATTTACATTTTTCTTTTATATTGTATATTTAACTGCAAGTTCCTAGCATGTTTGTATCATATTCTTTCTACTGCCAAATAAAAAAAACAGTATTTTAAATGGATTTTATCGCGATTTATTTATGTTCCCTACGGTGACATGTTTAATGCTATATAGGGATGTTGGTCACAATCACAATTCCCAGAACTCCCATCCTTCTTTACAAAGTAGTCTGTCCAACACAATATGTTCACCCAGTGTTGACTTTGACATTAGTCTCACCAAAACATAATAATATGATTGATGATAACTAGACAAGTTAGCCTGTCTTAAATAAAGTTACCGACACGACGAATGAGATAATGTTTGGCAGACACTAAACATTAATAAAGCTTCGCGATACGGACTGTTTGAAGCTGTTCGGCTGCAGGTGACTGCTGTGATCACTGACTAAATGTTTTTTTTTTTTTTGTAGGGTGCTGCCGCAGTTAGCCTCATGGAGGCTTTTACTGCTTTACCGGACTAAGTTGGCGAGATATTACTAATACGCCTCCAGCCAGAACTGACTAACTGCTAGAAAGCTGGTTAACATATAATTTTCACAATTCTTAGATATTTTTTTTATCTTACTGTTTACGTAAAGTTTATCTGAACTAATAATTGAATGAAACAGACTTGATACCTTTCCATACCTTAACATCGATGCAGTTAGTACTAGTAATAAACAAAATTGTTCTCATATCGTTTTTCTGTTTTTTGAAACTTACTTGTGACGAATTTATTAAATTATAATAATAATTCCAGCCTCTAAACGTCCCACTGCTAGGCACAGGCCTCTTCCCATATGGAGAAGGCACGAGCATTGATCACCACACTTGCTCAATTAAGTTTCTTATTTATAATTTTAATCATATAATTTTTCATCAGCGGCCGATGTTGCGCGCTACCTTTTCCGCCGGATATGAACCGACCCCTAGGGTCGGTTCATATCCCTATATCCCTAGGGTGCTGTCTTTTGTAAAAAAAATGACGTTTGATAAGTGCTACTTTGTAGCCTAAGTTAAATAAAAGATTTTTGATTTTGATCACATACTTACATAATCACACTTACCTTGGTACAATACTTTCTATCTCTATCACACTTACTCTTATTATTATCCCGTCCCTGTCTATCCGTTCTATAACCTACGTCACTTAGATTAGTTCTGTGTTCCACATCCGCCGCACGCTGAGCCAGGTATCCGAGGCATCGGCAATCATTTGCTGCCTTTATGTGCATAGCTCTCATTTATAGATGGATTAAAATAACGTAGGTATGTGTGGCTTTAATCGGAAAGCAATTTGTTTATAAAATTTTGAGGAAAGGGTATCGGTAGGTACTCAGCGGAGTACCTACCGATATCCTTTCCTCAAAATTTTCTTCTTTCTTTTCTTTCATTCCTCAAATTAGTGGGACGAAATGACACCAACATGCACCGTTGTGCATGTTGGTGTCATTTCGTCCCACTAATATTTTAATGTAAAAAGTTTGTGTGGGTGTTTTTCACATATACCTATTATTATTGACGACCTCCGTGGTCGAGTGGCGTACGCACCGGTGTTCAAGGTGTCGCTAGCTCTGGGGTCCCGGGTTCGATCCCCGGACGGGTCAATGTAGAAAGTCACTTTTCTACATTGTCTCGGGTCTGGGTGTTTGTGGTACCTTCGTTGTTT
The DNA here is from genome assembly GCA_905146925.1 of Autographa gamma. NCBI lineage: Eukaryota > Metazoa > Arthropoda > Insecta > Lepidoptera > Noctuidae > Autographa > Autographa gamma. The sequence goes on along the minus strand of LR989872.1, from coordinate 7,877,819 downwards.
CTGAATTCCATGACACAAATGCTTAATAGCTACTTACTTTGGGTTCAGAGCAATGTATGTGATGTTGTCTGCATTTATTATTATTAGATATTATTAAAAACCTTCAAAAAAAAAAAGGTTCTCTAAATTGTTATTTTTCAAATTATTATTAAAATAGAGAGAATCAATAAATTAATTGTAATACATACCTTTCACAATTGTCTGTTGGCCTGGATTGCTTTGGGAACCTATTCTCACATCCTGACCTGATGGTCACCTGCGAATTATACTACAAACAAATAAGAATGTGCCATCTTGATTTTTTAATATTAATTAATTTATTTATTTACATCCACACATATAACTATTATTACAGGTAACAAACAGCCTAATTTAATAGCCAATGCAAAAGAAATAATAATAACAAGAATCCACATAAAACCATAAGCTTAAAAAATATAAGACAAACAACTTAACTAAATAAAGAGTAGAGGGCAAAAAAATAAATAAATAAGAATCATATTCCTATCAAATCGACGACCTCATTCTTTTTTAAAGTCGGTTAAAAATTAACGCCAATCAAACACAGACGTACCGTTGACAGCAACACGCATTGCGTGTCTACAATGTTAGCCCAAAAAATACTTTAGTAGTTTTAAAAACAAGGGCTAAGGCAGTCATACATCACTGTCACTCTTTTATTAAAAGAATGTATGAGTGTGAACAAAAGAAACCATCGACGTATGATATGCATAGACTGCTACTATCGTTAGGTTCCCCTTGTGCCAAGCGAGAGCAGTTTTTAGTCTGATCCTAGTACATTTAGTTTTTCATTTAAGTTAATTTTCGCGCAACGAGAAACTTATATAAAAAAATATCGATGGTTTTGACATTGTTAGGAGAATATAAGTGTTTAGGATAGATTTTTTAAAACGGCAAGCTCCATCTTCATACATAATTCACGACAACACTTGTTCACACTAGTGCTTTCGGTTTAAACTCTGATAGGCTCGCTCTATAGTTTCAAATGCAACCTCGTTGAAAGAAACTTTCTTTATTCTCATGCTATGCATATTTTATTACACTGTTGTATGATTAGATACAAATACATTTTTAGTGACGCGACTGTATTGAGTATAGGTACTTATTGTTGAGTGTGTGAATATTGTAAAAGGTTGTCGTTCTTATAAAAACATGCTGTGAATTACGAGAATAATGTTATTATAAACTTTTAAACTATCGCGCTGCATGTTTATAGTAATATTATAACGGGGATTAGCGCGTACATGCATAAATACCTTTAGGGCTTGACGTTTCGACCGGGTTACACCGGCCGTAGTCGCAAGCAGTCTGCTTGCCGCTAATCCCCGTTATAATATTACTATAAATAATGTTATTTTTAAACCTTATGCAAAAAGATTGGTGTTATAAGCGACTAAGTGTTATTGGTGTGTCTGTCTGTAAAATGTAGTTCTTAAACGAATTAACCGATTATGAAGCGGTGTTTTTCTTTGAAAACTGACTTGGTGATTGTTATAACTCTTAGCATTAATTAAAGTGTGAATTTTAATTACCATTTTCTAGGGTAAACATTTTATGATGGACGTCGCAATTTTTGTTAGAAATGCTAAAGTACACAAACTATGGTTTAAAGAGCTTATTACGATCTTACCTGTATGTTGCTTCATGTAACCCTAGAAAAAAGTAATTAAAATATAGTAATAATAATCCAGCCTATAAACGTCCCACTGCTGGGCACAGGCCTCTTCCCATATAGAGAAGGCACGAGCATTGATCACCACGCTTGCTCTCTGCGGATTGGCGATTTCAGATCCCAAATTTTGGAAACCAGGTTTCCTCACAATGTTTTTCTTCACCGGTGAAGAATTTAAAAAACACACTGGTGAAGAAAATCCAACGAGCTTGAAGTCTTTATAATAGTAAAGCCTTTGTTAACTACAGAACAGTACTAAATATATTTTGCACACCTAATTATGTACGAAGGACTTGTCCTTGATGTCTCCCCATTAGTTCGCCACGTACTTTATGTATCATAAACTACCCTCGTTATCCCGCAAAAAATGTCCGCCATTTTGGGACACAAATTGTAATTATTTTTATTACTCTGTGGACTTGACTATTGTGGTCATAAAACTATGGGTTGTTAGTTGTACAACCAAAAGATGCGGGAATTTAATAATGATATTCCGGGACGTCCCACACATGGTTAACTGATTACAAGCTAAGCAGAGCTTGTGTTATGGTAATCAGACAACTGATAAACATACTTATATGTTTATAAATACATACATATTATAGATTAATTACACCCAGAAACAGAACAAATGATCGTGCCCATCACACAAAGCTTTGTCCTGACGTGGGAATCGAACCCACGGCCTCCAGTATAGCATTCAGGGTCTCTAACCACTAGACCAACAGGTCTGTCAATTTAAAGCTTTGGTTTAAGCAAGGAATATGTTTGCGTTGAAAGGATTATTGTCAGTAGTCGTTAGCCCGTATGCGGGGAGTCACCGCATGCGGTGTGACGACTGAGTTAATATAAGTTATAGAATCAGGCGTTACTTTGCGGAAATCCATGACATTAAAATTAAATGTTGTGAAAAATATTTAGCTTTAATTCCGCTACAAAAATCCAAGCTTGGCAGCAGGATGCAGCCCCCCCCTCTCTCTCATCCTCATGCAAATATGCACATGCAGGAAAGCCCACCCTCCCGCCCTCATGCATATGCAAACATACACGAATAGTGAGAACTCGACAGCCGCTCGGGAGCGAATGACGTCATTCGCTCCCGAGCGGCTGTCGAGTCAACATCTCCTGAGGATGCCCCGTGGAGGGGCGAAACACGTGTCGAGTATTGGTTTGGTTGCATGGCATGCTCCTTCCTTTGTTCTCACTATTCGTGTATGTTTGCATATGCATGAGGGCGGGAGGGTGGGCTTTCCTGCATGTGCATATTTGCATGAGGGTGAGAGAGGGGGGGGCTGCATCCTGCTGCCAAGCTTGGATTTTTGTAGCGGAATTAAAGCTAAATATTTTTCACAACATTTAATTTTAATGACTGAGTTAATGACAAGTAAACATGTTACCTGTAAAGAAAGAATTATAAATATTTTTAGCCCCGACGCAAAAAAGAGGGGTTGTAACTTTGACTTGTGTGTAATTTTTCTAATTAATTTGAACCCACACTCAAAAAGAGATACTAAAATAAATTTGATGAGTCTGTTTGTCTGTGGCACCGTATCTCCTAAACATACTCACATTATCTAAGCAGCATTAGTATTGTATATCATAAATCATCAGGTGTAACTAAAACTTAAACGAAAGCTTCTTAAATCCAGTTTATTTTTTATTAAATACATTTTATATAATACATATTATTTATGTAGACAATTACATCTAGTTATTATTATACCTACTTACATTACTACAAAAATGATACAAACAGACGATTTATTTATTTCTTAGAAAAAGGTGTTATTAAGATGTCAGAACAATATTTTTCTTTCTTTCATTTAAATTAAAATTGCTAGGATTATTCGTCAAGTAAGACCAGAGGCTTTATACCGGCAAGAGATATCATTTTTATATTTCTTTCATTACTTTACTATGAAAAATTAAAGTGATTACAATTGTTGATACATCTATAATAATGTGATGTCATGAAACAAACCACACAATTCAGTATACTTGTTTTCAGTAAAACAGGCAGTTTAGGCAGTATGTCTATGTCAAAATGTGTGCTTTTGTGTAAAATTTTGACATATTTTTTTTCAATTATAACGCTTTTGACGATACAATAAAAATAATACGTGCAAATTAAATAATAATTATTCAAATTTATTTAAAATTAATGATTATTTCTTGTATCCAACTACATAGCTTTTGACGATACCCTTATAACATACTAAGCACAGCTATATGCAACTTTGTTTGATAATAACGAATTGTGTTCAATATCATCACTTGTAAAACAAATTTTAAAGTATCGCGCTGCATGTTTATACCATTATTTAGTCTTTTTTCAACCAAAAAAGTTATAAGTATGTCTCCCGCTAATTCCCGTTGAATTTTATAAGTGTAAAACTGTAAACAACATAGCCTTTTTTTGTTTACGAGATATTAAAATATAATGACTTTAACCCAAGCTGAACTCACAATATGGGCATCATATGGACTTGCACCGACTTCCACCCTGGTCCTAGTGTACTACTAGGACCAGGGTGGAAGTCGGTGCTACCACATAAGGGCTTTAACTTAACGATACACACATTCTTACTTAAAAACGGTGGTTATATAAAGTTCGCCTCCATATTACACCCCGAGGATCTAAGTTTACTATGTAGGAACATTTCACTTTGCGGCGTTATTACAAAAGTTATGGCGGACTTATGTTTTTAATAGAATGTTTAAATAGATTTGGCATCGGTCTGTAGTATATGTTGTTTTTTTTTTTAATATGTTATGTCAACAAATGTCTAGGACTTTGCTTTGCTTAGGATAATTTTGGGGGTTGGTTCTTCACTAAAATTGAGTTGGCAAGGATTTCCTCAGAAATAAGTTGTACCTATGTAATTCGTCATAATAATAGGTTTGCATATAATTTTGTGTATTTACATAAAACTGCTTCGTTGGCCTAGCTAAGCGCGACTGCTACGCTTGAGGTCTTGGGTTCGATTCCCAAGTCGACCAAGGTGTTATTGGGTTTCTCTATGAAATTCTCAGGAGCAGGTCGGAGTTTGGATTTGTGCCCGGTTACTGACAATAGGCTCGCCCCCTATTACATGGGTCCTAATCATACCGGCGAACTGTGGATGTACATTGGTACACTTCTGCCTAACCCTCTGGAGATACAGGCGTGTTGATATGTTATACATAAAATATTAATCAAATTAATAATAGTATACTGTATCTCGTTTTTAAGGGGTGAGATAAAATAAATTGGATTGTGCGTTATCCATGTTTGTTTCGTATTTCTGTTTATACCATTTTTGTTGCAATAAGTACTTAAAATCTAAATTGTAGAGAAGCTCGAAGGTTTCATATATTTACAATATTAAAACATTTATCATTCGATACCTTTCTTTTACTGTTTTCTAAAGAAAACTCAAAAAGATTTTCATTTAGGACAAGTAGATATGGCGTTAAAAACTTTTTGATTCGTCGATATTTACATACAAAGAAACAAATTCTTTTGAATCCATTAAAATAACCTTTTTTTCGACTCACATTTTTTTTTCGTTTTATTTTAAAACAATCATTCCTTCCTTACTACACATTTATAATTTTATGATAAACATTAGTGATAGTGAAAAAATATGTTACGGATTAAAAATCCTAATTAGAATAAAATATATTTTATATTAATTTACAAACCAATCAATTTAAGGTTACTCTACTTTTGAAATGAATGATAAATATAATGTATTTATTAAATTTATTTTGTTTCGTTTTTCCGTAGCAACTCGAAAAACTGTCCGCCTGCTTTAATGATGCGATGAGCAATCAGTCAGTTCGCCTTGAAAGTGACAAGTGACTTATCAAAAAGATATTATTATGTGTGTCATTTTGTTTTAGATACTTTACATCATCAATTCATTATATTAACCCTTTCAAACTAACAGTGGTCCACGGAGAAAGGTGTAAAAATATTTGCAACCAATTTAGATTCCAATTCTGAACAAAACATTTTAAGGCGCAGGCCAGACAGAAGAGACGTAAGACGCAGACGGGGCGCAGACATTTGTAATTTTCATACAAAATGTATAGAAGCGTCGCGCCCGCGCCCCGTCTGCGTCTTCTGTCTGGCCTGCGCCTAAGGTTTAGAATATTGTAAAAATAACGTTGTATGTAATTACCGAATACACTTAATTTCTGTCACAATGTAATTTGTAATGTTTACAGTAACGTACCAGTTATAACTATTATATTCCTAAATATATATTACACACTTATCTTACTCTAATTAATCTAATTTACACAAATATGTTTTTAAAATTATTTACAATAATATTGAAATGCATTGTCTTAAAATATTATAAATCTTATATTTTCTACCTTTGGTCACATTTATACACATAGAAAACTTCTAAACCTTGGGTTTTATACATTTATTTTAATATACAAAACATTTAACTCAAAATAAATAAATGTTACTAAACACTGAAAATTCACCCCTATTTTCAATGATGTAAGGTAGCTTTTTGTATATTAATTGTTAGTACTGAAATATCTTCGACGAATGTACTAGTAGCATTTATTTACTTTGGTCTTAGAACTATAATTACATGTATTATAATCTAGTATTATGCGTCGGGACAGAAAAAATGAGTCACATACAAAACAGATACATTCTTGATACTTTTTGCTTACTTCGAGAGCAACATGAGTTTGATTTAAGAAATTTACTTTTAAAGTAATGTAATGAGGTACTAAGAAATTCATTGCAATGCTTGGTCGTGGGACAATTGAAATATGTACTTTATAACGTTGGATTTATAGATCAATTTAATTTGAATAGGAAAACATCCTCATTTGAAAAGTAGTAAAAAGTGATTTTTTATTTACTAAAATACTCATAGCTGTATCCATTGAGTATGGATGAATAAATAGCTCACGAATAAATAAAATTCATTTTTTGTATTACTCGACCAAAAAATGCGCAAAATAGATTTCTATTTTTCTTTCATAGTTAGTAAAATGCAATTTAAATTGAAGTCTGCATTAATTTCGTTCATAACGTAATGAAAATCAAAAATAGAAAAGTTCAAAGACAAATACAATCGGACGAACTGTGTAAACTAAATATAAAGTGTGTACATTATCTTGCCCGGCAGTGTACGTACAGTTCTGTATAAACACGCCATTTCCTGCACTACAGTGTAATGTTTACACATTGTAATTAAAACACGAAATATCTTATTTCACAATACAGGGTGACTTATGAACAGAAACATTTATATTTAAAAAAAAAATGAAGTTGGAAATAGGACTATTATTATAGGCTAAACGAACCCTTCACAAGATCTAAAGATTTCTAATGTCGAATAATTATAGGCCCAAAATAAAATAAAAATAAAACAATAATTTCTGACACATAAGTAAATAAAAAAAAAACTTTTCTAAAAACACTCACCCTGTACATGACATTCTCTAAGAAATTCGATATAGAGGATGTGTAATAAACGACGCGTGTCCGCTAATTTAAATATCAGTTTTAGGGCTCCCACACATAACTGCGAATTCACATCGCATCGCAAACATCTGCGAGCAAGCGTTCCATAGTAAACTTTATTTATTTTATAATTATAACAAAAAAGAACCGATTTCAAAATAAGTCTTACATTTATTTCTTATGAATCCCACTATCAAATAAAATGAAATTAAAAGGACCAAAATAAAATGGGAAGCAAGAGCTTTAAAAAAATAAAATAAAATCAGTTTACCCAGTCAAAAGTTCTAAGGTAACAAACATAAAAAAACCATTCGAATTAAGTACCTCCTCCTTTTTGAAGTTGTTTAAAAATAAAACGCGATCTCGCAGTTATGTGTGCGAGCCCTTACTCCATAGTTGTGACGTCATTCGCCAGTCAACGAAATGCGTAGAATGTTTTATATAAAGAGAATTAGACAGCTCTGTATAATGTACAAAAACATGAAGACAATAATTATTTTCCTTTTGTTTTCATAGATAAAATATGTACTAATTATATTTACAAGAATGGAAATTAGATCACACATCAATATTATTAGAGTTATAATTTTGAGTAACTGTTTCATCCTTAACGCTATTAATATTTAGGTTACTTACGTTCCGTTCGCCTGAATTGAAATGAAGTAATTAGTACAAAAACAAACTGACTACAAAATAAATCTCCTATTTATTTTTTATGGATCTCGTTGTCGAAACTGCACTAAAACTATTTCTTGAAGAAATAAGCAGCACCTTTGTACATATTTTTTAAATACGAAATATTCCCGTGTTACACAACACAGGAATAGTACAGTTAGTACATAAATGATTAAATAAATAAATAAAATGAAATGGGACCACATGGGAAGAAACAGCTTTTAAATAAAAATAAACTTCAAAATTGGATCAGCCAGACAAAAGTTGAACAGTAATTAACAAAAAAAAAAAACAGTCGAATTGAGCACCTCCTTCTTTTTTGAAGTTGGTTAAAAATATATCTTCTAAAGTCAGTGATGAAAAATAGAAGTAAAGTGGGATAAGGTTAAAAATAGAGTAGAACACAGGTGCCGATAAATTACTAGATGAAGTATTTTATCTCTGAGAGTGGATTAAAAAGGTAGAAAAAGTAACTTAAACACATGATACCTATTGATATACAGGGTGCAAACCCCTGTCCGACCCGATAGGGTGATATAGGGTGCACAATCACATGCCCAAATAAAATATTTTTGGAATATTCATGATAACAACAATAATAATGAACTTTGAAATAGCCTCCTAAATCCCTATCGACGATAAATCAAAAACTACCCACCATTTTCGTCGGTATTAATGGTGGCCTTTTGTATGATCATTTGGCAGAACCAGAGACGATGCCGACACTGTCACCATTTGGAGAAAAAAAAAAAATTAGGTTATAATTTTTTTATTATTTTTTTCCTTTTTTGTAATTAGATATTGATACCTAACAACCCCTCAACGGATCAGACAGGGGGTTTCGTAACATCCTGTATATCAGAAGAAAGTCGTACCATTTTAAAAGCGGTCTGTAGCAATCAATATCTTTAATTAAAGAGCTTTGTTTTTGTCGAAGCAATCGACGGTTTCTGTTTCCTTGTTAGTATTTTTAGTCTTGTATTTGCGACAAACCAAATACAATAATTGATTTGGATGTATATAAAAACATAAAAAAACAGACTTCAATTAAAAAACAAAAACTGATGGATTATTTTTGATGAAATGAAAAAATATACAAAAAACAAGTATTTCTGAAATCGGTCCACAATTCACGTAGATATAGCTTACCCATAACATACAAAAAGAAACAACACACAGATTAAGATCCTCCTCTTTTTGGAATCGGTTGAAAAAGGTAAGATGTTTTATAAATTGGAAAATAATGAAACAGTCACTCAAAAACCAATTGACGACACTAATATATATTAACCTTCCTCTTATTCTTAATCTGACAGCTATTCAAACTACGATTGAATTTGAATTTGAATCCGTTTTTAATTTCGTCGTCATAATCTTTAGATTCATCAACGTGCCTATAATCTGCATTATCGCTATGCCGTTCTTCAATCCTGCCGTCTTTGAAACAATCGTAGTGAGGCTTACAATCAATACTGTTCGTACTCCTCGCTATATAAGTTTCAATCCCATCTCTGTTACGTATGTCTGAAAGGAGGTTATTGCCTAGTTGTCAATCTCGACAGACATCAGTAGCTAGAGTGAACCTAGTCGCAGATTCGCTGATCGAATCATCCCTGATCTTCGGTCTGCGGTTCCCATTCATTTGTTCTATGAAAGACGTGTTGGTATTCCTTATGTAGTCTCTGTGGTTGTTATGATTTGACGGTGATAGGTGTGTTAGACGGTAGCTGACGTAAGAATCGTTTCGTCGGACGACTGTTCTCGTAGTACCAGCTCGGGAGCTCCCGATTGGCGCGAAGGAGGTTCCGTTTTGGTCCGGTGAGGGCGCTGTGTGGCAGCAACAGAAACATTTGAAGTAGGATCTGTGGAACTCTCGTCGGAATTTACCTGTAACAATGGATAATTAGAGTTTATTGACAAGATTTTTTCGTGTGAGTGCAAGTGCGGGTGTGTTAGGCGTTTATGTGTGAGATGGTGGGTTATTAAATAGTGATGAAAAAATAAAGGATTGTAAAAAAAAAACAATCGTGCTTGAGTTAAAATTTATGTTACCATATTATTATAATACGTAAATGTACCTTTGCTGTTGGATTTAGTACTACCACCTACGACTTTTATTTTTAATAGCAAAATTTCTTGTAATTTTATAAATATGCATTGCAGGATATAACTGTTTTTAGATAAACAACATACTACTTTCAACGGTATAAAAATATCCAGTAAATATCGAGATTATGTACAAGATGGGCTGGGTTTGTTCAAATACTGAATATTTTCTACTTTTCGTTTCAAAGGTATCAGGTATCCACTCCATCACAGTCTTTTCAAGTTTTTGGGCTATATAGTGTTATTTCTAGAGTTTGCTATTGTAAACTTCATTTTAGACTGACTATTACTGTTTATTTTATTTTTTAATTACATATTAAAAGACATTACTGATAAAACAACGCAAACAGTTTGTTGGCTTGTTGTTGAAAAACTAATAAAAATATGAAGTTGTTACTCAAACTCAACTTCTATAATTTAAGCATTACAGTCGCTTTTCATAAAACTCGTGTTTGTTTTTATGTTTGTGACATGGTTTAATAACAACATAGTGCATAGTCAAAAGTTAAAATCACCATGACTTGGTAATAACATCTCATATCTATCCTACAGTCAACATTCGGTAATAACCATAGACTAAACATATACATAGACTGCTACTATCGCTAGTTTCCCCTTGTGCCAAGCGAGAGCAGTTTATAGTCTGAACCTAGTACATTCGTTGACTGATTTAAGTTAATTTTCGCGCAACGAGAAACTTATATACGAAAGTATCGTTGGGTTTTGACAGTGTTAGGATAATATTAGTGTTTTAGATACATTTTTTAAAACGCCATGCTCCTTCTTCATATATAATTCACGACTAACTTAGTTCACACTAGTGCTCACGGTTCAAACTATGAAAGGCTCACTCTATAGTTTCTTATGTATACTCTAAGGTAATAACGTTTTTAATGACTCTTCAATGTGTTTAATTGCCTCAAGCGTGCCACCATGATATGTTTACGACTAAAAACTTTTTGGTGCAAAACCATGTAATTATCATTACGAAAACCATTGAGGTTATGTAAGTAAGTGAGATTTCAACAAGAAGGGTTTTTAAGTACATTAAAAACCGTAGATATCTTGTATTTTGTGTTGAGAAAGGTCAGGTTTTAAATAAATATTTGAGTGAAGACCGGTTTTCTAAAGAATTGTTGATAAAGATTCAGTCATTAATGTTGATTTCATCTGTCCCACTGCTGGGCAAAGGTCACCTCATAATAGAGAAGAAATAAACTAAGTACTCTTGCTTGAGGTTTCCCTAAGATGATTTTTATACACTATCTGATAATAGTAGGTATTTCAGAATAAACAAAATGTATCCAACTTTCTAAAAGCCCCTTTTCCAGTCATTGATCTAGTCAACAACAACATATTTTATCCTTCATAAAATACTATACATAATAAAAATAAACCTAAGAGAATATTTGGTCTTTCAAAACAATTCTGTAAAATTTATTAACTTAGTAGCCTTTTGAAGGCATAATATAATAATAATAATATATTCCAGGACATCTCACACACGGTTGTCTGATCTCAAGCTAAGCAGAGCTTGTGTTATGGTAACCAGACAACTGATAAACATACTTATATATTTCTAAATACATACATATTATAGATAAATTACACCCAGACACCGAACAAATGATCGTGCTCATCACACAAACATTTGTGCCGGGTGGGAATCGAACCCACGACCTCCGGTATAGCAGTCAGGGTCTCTAACCACTAGACCAACAGGCCCGTCAATGTTATAATAAGTTATACTTCTGTATACTAACCCCAAAACTAATTATTTATTCATCTACTATTATTTTGGTAATTTCACAATAATATTAAGCTTCAGCTAAAATCATTGTCATTCTAATTTTAGCCACCACCGCAATGACAAAATTAAATAATATTTACACAAACTAAATCCAATTCATGTTTATTAATTAATTATTGATGATTTCTAGCGTGAAATGGCCTATATTTTAATTATAGTAAGTGATGCATGTTTAATACTGTTATTTGTTTCATTGCATGTTTTTCCTATATTATAAACTTTGTTTAGACAACTGATTCTGGGTGCAATAAATAATTTTTCTATACTTTTTTGGGATCGTTTTCCTTGTCATCACGATTTTCTTTTCTTACATTAGGTGGTTCGTAAATAATATAATATTCCGGGACAACTCACACACGGTTAACTGATCCCAAGCTAAGCAGAGCTTGTACTATGGTAACCAGTCAACTTGGTAAACGTACTTATATATGTCTAAATACATACATATTATAGATGATTAACAACCCAGACGGAGAACCAATGACCACACACAAAGATTTGTACTGGATGGGAATTGAACCCACAATTCCGGTACAGCAGTTAGGGTCACTAACCACTATACCAACAATCCAATCAAATGTTATGGAAACATTTTCCTCGTTATCTGAATTTTCCTTACTGAAATTAGGTGTTTCGTAAATATTCGGGTACCTTCGTTATTTCTTACAAGAAAAGCAAATTAATTTTACAAAATATTTTTTTAAAAGTTCAATCAGTCAGTTCGAAATTTGTGTGCAGTAAAAAAAAGTGTCAATAAATTAGCACCATTACGTGAAGACTGAAAAATTACGACGTGTTTTTTTTAATACTTTTGTGTTCTTCTACTTTATCGACATTTTGTCACTGAAACAGGTTTTAAAAACTTCGGTGAGTGTATTTATAACTTAGAATAAAGGCTTACGTACTCCGGTGCACAGAATATAGGCAATTTAAACTTTTACAGTGCGGACTGCTATTCATAAAGTTGGAATCTTACCTTGGTATTGCAAAAACAATGGATAATAATAAAAGTTTTGTGATGTGACTTTATCTTCGAATTGCATTCAGAATTGTTTTGTTTTAAAATGTTTATGATATGCAAATATAAATGATATCAATTTTATTCTGATTATTTGATTAAATAGTGTTCCTATGGTACTTATAGACTTTCTTTTCGTTCGCCATCTTTAAATATATTTCGTACAAAGCAAACTAATCCCAAAACATATCCGGCGTAAAAATACTAGATAGGCAGGTAATATTTTTTGTGGTAAGACAACGTACATATTATGATCTAAGGGTTAACTAACCTAAGTAAGAGCAGGAAAGGACGATAAAATGGTTTTAAATCAGGGAAATATTCTTATGCGGGCAACTAAGTTGCACTAAGTACTTATATTCGTAAGTATTATACACATATACTTGGACATATTATTATCTACCAACGATCAGGGCTCCTAAATACTTATTTTATACCTTCTTACATTTAAATGATTTACGTTATATATTACCTTTTGAAAAGGACACTATGATACATTTAATAAGATTTTCAAAAGACAAAATATGTAGGCATTATTAATCACGAGACAAAATCTACAGACCACACTGATTTAGGAATTTAGGAAGCTACACACAAAACCAACTCGAAGGAAAAATCACATCACATTACGTGCTGAAGATTTCAGGGGAAAGGTTACTGACCTGAAAACCCTGGGAAGCCTGAAAACAAAATGAAAGTGACGTATTTTTCAGAAATAAAGCATGAATTCTGAAGATAAATGAATTATATGAAAACGGCATTCAATGTATGAAAATAATAGGTATTCATTAACTCTATCAAAGGATGCAGGTTTTCATTTACGTAAGCTTTTAAAATACAATAACAATGCAGAATATTTCAGTTCCATCGGTATAAAGTAAAATTATTTTAAACGAAATTCAAATTCATGTCAATGTAAAAGAATAAACTAAAAATGACGAAAATTTGTTTCAGATATGAGGGGAAATCATTAGGAGCGTGAATGTGTGTCTTGTGTCAGACACAAGCCACTAGTGGATATTATGTTTTCACATAGTCAAAGGGTACAATGCTACAGATAATGCTATCCGCGTAGCTGAGTCTACGGAAAGTCTGGTCCGGGAAAATCTAGTATTGTCGTTTATCGACCAGCTAAGACATGGTCAATGCAACATCGGACCCGCGCAGACGGAAACTTTTAGTGTACACTTGCTTCTAATCTTTCGGTGTCTGCAACTGACCACTTGGTTTAGTTGCTTGTGTCTTCCACTGACGACTTTTCAGTAGAAAACACAAGCACTTAACCTTTCTCTATTAAATTGTATGTTGCAGTCAGAGTTTCTCGAAACATTTGGAGTAGTGAACTGTGTCAGCAACAAAAAGTGTCAACGACGGTGTGCTTATGTGGTGTATTAAGTCAATTGACATCAGGAAAAACAACGTAATTAATAACATAATGCTTATGACGCAAAATAATTTTGGTCAAGAGCCAGAATATAAGAAAAACTGCCTATTCTGTAATACTAAAATATATTTACATTATCAAATGACCAAGGCAAACAATTGTAATATCCAACATATTATTATGTTTTACGACCAATGCGTTAATGTAATAATGAATTTGTTTGAAAATGAAAAACGAGTTCTTATTTTTTTTATAGCCTACATGGGATCCCACTGCTGGGCAAAGGCCTCCCCCTCCGTCCTCCAAACCTGTCTATCCATTGCGATTTCTGGCGTGTGATGATCTAGTCAGTTATGCGGGTAGCAGGTCCTTATTTACAACAAAAAAAAAAACTTCTATGATATTTATTCTGAACACGGATAGTATATTGTTTTAGCGTAGTTTTAAAGTTTGGAACATAGGTCATTGTTAAAAAATATAACAATATTTAAAATAAAATAAAACGAATAATATTTAATTTGAAACAAATTATTAAAGCTAGCAAGCATCTTTTGATTCAGAGTTTCATCTTAAAATATATTAATTTCAAATGTGTAGTGTTTATTCGTGTGTAATTTCTAATGTTTGTGACCTTACTCATAACAACCGATTGTGGTTTGTTATGAGTTAACATTTACGCATCGTTGCGTTAAATATTAATTTAAGTTTACGATCTATTTAGAGAAATATGAATAGGAAATGTTTTGTATCTGTTTTTGGATTTTCTGAAGTTATTGTCTTATGAGTATTTTAATTGTTGTGTCCGGTTAGTGGCAATAGGCTCGCCCCCTATTACATGGGACCTTAACATACCGGCGAACTGTGGGTACATTGGTACACTTCTGCCTAACCCTTCGGGCATACAGGCGTTATGTTATGTATTTTAATTATTATTTCTACATTTTTGTAAAATAAAGACCTTGATTATTAGAATTTGCTTGTTCTTCATAGGAATGATAGTTTTGAGATATTCTTTTGATCAGAGTGATAGAATTTAAACCTGCAACTAGAGTTTTAAAAAGGTAAGCTGGAATAAAAAATACTAGTAGAAATAAAGGCCTATTTTGTATAAAAAAACTTTTTATTGATACATCAATATCAATTACAATTCTCTAGCTAGCAGAATACAAAAAAAAAAGCACATGATGACATGTTTTTCTGATACTAAATTTTGTTGATTGAATAGTAATCTCGTAAATTTCGTCCGGCATGTAGAATGAACTAACTTTGCCTAACAGTTTATAACAGTTTGTCTCCATATATCTGCCAGCTTGACCAATTGACTGATTTATGGTGGCCGTAAATGTATGGCTTTCATGGTGTAGGTCACTAGGGCTACAGAATGTGGGTAAAGACGGCTGACGATATCGTCCAGGCGCCCAGTAGGTTTGAGTTAATATATGCTTGTAAAAATATAAAACATCATAGTATACAGAGGAAAATTTGTATTCTGGTATCAAAACTTAGTATCGAGTAACCTTTTTTTTTCATTTGTTCAAATATAAGTAGTCTTACGATGTTATATAGCGAGAAGAATTAGTTTCTCGTATATGAAAAACGTATGGCCTTCAAAGTCAATTAAAAATAGGTTAAAACGCAAAAAATAATGGAACGACTTCAAAACATATTTTACCATTAAATGCTTCATTATTCCTGAGTAACTTAAGAGTATATTGCTATGCTACCCGTGCAATACTGGGCGGTTTGCTAATATATTGTATCGTAGCAGTCTCCAGCCAAAGACTTGTCAAATGAATAACACAAAATGAGCTTTTTTCAGCAGTAACAACCGATATCTTGACTCTTGACGGGCCTGTTGGTCTAGTGGTTAGGAACCCTGACTGCTATACTGGAGGTCGTGGGTTCGATGCCCACTCAGGACAAATGTTTGTGTGATGAGCACGATCATTTGTCCTGGTCTGGGTGTAATTTATCTATAATATGTAGATAAGTATTTAGAAATATATAAGTATGTATATCAGTTGTCTGGTGACCATAACACAAGCTCTGCTTAGCTTGGGATCAGTTAACCGTGTGTGAGATGTCCCGGAATATTATATTAACGCGTGCGATGTCGTGTGCGAAAACTGGTATTATATTACAACTATTTTCTTATTTTAACTTTAAAACTAGGTTTATTATTTGGCTATTTACCCATATCATTTCGATTTTGACGTTTCTAATCCCACTGCATCCCCTTAGGTTTTATAATAAAACTGCACGTACCTAATATATCACAGTGCAGAAAACTATTAGTAACACTAACCGAGGTATTTCCCACGAGCTCGTGTGGCCAGGAATACTTCGTCATAGTTGACTTGTCACAAATTGTTTTGGTATAACTAATTATTATAGACTGGACTAGGCAGCTAATGTTAAACCATACTATTTAAATATGCTAGTATTATAAACTAGCTTAGCCCGCGGTTTCTTATATACCGTTCCTATATGTTAATCCAGGGTATAACCAATCTACATATCAAATTTCAACCAAATCGGTCCAGCCGTTTTTGCGTGAAAGAGTAACAAACATCCACACATCCATTCTGACTAACTTTCACATTTATTATATTAGTAGGTTGCGGATATTATAAATGCGGATAAACTGCTGAACTGATTTGATAAAACTTAGTATATTATTTATTCAAATTGTGTAGTTTTACTGCGTATTGTGCTATAGTTTCTCGATTATGAAAAATGAGTGCCTTATATTTTTGATGTCAATTAATAATATGTTGGAAATCGCACAAGTAAATAAATTAAAATTCAGTTGTGCCTACATTTGTATTATGTCCTTCGATTACTTGTCCTTTATATATTTTTATATTTTTTTCTTTCTATATTTTTATATTTTTTATATGTTCATCCCTTGTTAATGTGACGACGATGTAAATTTAGTTGAATGTTCGATTCTATTTTCTCCTCCATTTTGGATGTCTTAGTTTACATTAATCTAAACATTCTGCTGTTTACGTTGTTGTCGCATATTTTAAAACAATGTAATCTTAACAACGATGTTAACCTTTTTTTAAAAGAGTAACCTATGGAGTTTCTTGCCGGCTCTTCTCTATAGGAATGACACTTTGGAACCGAGCAACTAGAATCAGTAGTTTTAACGTAACGTTTCTTAAGCGCCTTTTTTTTTGGTTTACAAGAAATAAAAATATTTAGATTTGATATGATTTGAATTGATTATTTAAAATATATAAAAGTATTCTTTGAACCCTCTTAAATTCCTGATTTAATTACATCATGGGTTACCAGTTACTTAAAATTCAGTTCAACCAGAATATAAAGATTTTAAATAGCTCATAAAGATGTCTCGAATTTTCTTATCAGGCAACATTAAAATAAAGGGTTAATAAATAAAATGGTGTGTTGATAAACAAGATTTATTTTTTATGAAAATTATTATTGTTTTGGTTTCAATTAAGGGTGCTGATGTTTTTTTTTTTAATTAGCATTTTGAGACAACTAGATTAAATATAAGCTGAGATGTAGTTACTGCCTCGTTGGTCTAATGGTGGTAAGCGCGACTGCTACTAAAGGTCTTGGGTTCGATTCCCAAGTCGACCAAGGTGTTGGTTGGGTTTTTCTATGAAATTCTCAGTAGCAGGTCGGAGTTAGGATTTGTGCCCGGTTAGTGGCAATAGGCTCGCCCTCTATTACATGGGACCTAAACATACCGGCGAACTGTGGGTGTACATTGGTACACCTCTGCCTAACCCTTCGGGGATACAGGCGTGATGGTATGTTATGTTATTATGAGATGTGGTTTGATAGTTGGACCAAATTATTAATATATCAATATATTAGTATACATATAAATAGATATACTGTATAAAAAGACTTCGAGATACCCGAGCTCAAAACTTAGTTAATCTAAAATCTTTTACTTATATCGCTATTAAAAAAACTGAATACATATCATTTAATAATATCATCTCTTGTTACTATGTCATTAGTCATTACTAATTTTATTTTCATTTTTTTTTTATTTGCCTTGTAAAAAGTAAAACATTCTATTTGCAACTGTATGTATAATTTTTCTAGAACTATCGTTTATTTCAGTAATTTCTACCAGTCACATTCAGGCACATTCTGTAACGATAACATTAATTATTTGGATCTTATTACGTCGCCATATTGCTATAACACGCTACGTCACGAGCCCTATAATATTAATTGTCAAGAAGAGCTGTTGCAGATTGCTTGTTACTTATGTATACACTTATATGTTTAATTGTGTATTTATACATAATCAAGTATTTATGTTGGAAAGTGATTTGAAAATGCACTCTTTTTAATTTTACCGTCCGTCTGAAAATGACTGGTTGATCTACAAACATACTGAAACCTAGGTGCCTTTCAAGGCATGTTAATCGATTATGTTTTATACTCAGTGATCCCAAATATACATCAAATTTTTTTAAACTCAATAGTATCGTAAGAGCTAATAATGAAAACAAAAACAAAGATATTCGACAGATTTCGATGAAATTAGCAGTTATGGACCCTATTATAGAACAAAATATATTTATTTATTTTATCCTATTGAAATTAATCTACAGTTTCCATAAAAGTCGCGTAAAATATTAAAAAAATAATAAGCTAAATCATACAGGCGACTCCTCTTTTTAAAGGCGGTTGAAAACCCATTTTCCTTTTAGTATAAATACAACAACAACAAACATACAAACGAATTGAAATAAACCGTATTTATTCTACTCTAAAACTCATTTCGGTCTGAAGAAAACTTATCGCAATGGCTCAAGAGCCTGAAAATCAGGTTTCCGTATTGAAAGCGGACCATAGACTACAAACGGCGATATTTTGAAGGAAAACTCAAAGAAAAAGTTTGAGAAACTTGAAAAGCTTCACCTGCATGCTTTCACAGGTACTCGTGTTTTATTATTTCTTCGCTACTAAGATTTTTTTATTTTTGTTGTATTATGTTCTTGCACATAATTATAATCCATCATATATCAACTACCTACTTATTATTATGTTTTCTGACGTGCAACGACACCTTAATTTTCTATTATTTTCTATTACTTTCTAGTATAGTATTCAGTGACGCAAAAATTGGATATCGATTAATCAACTTATTTTTAGCTAAAATTTTGTAAACATTCCGTAAGAGATAATCTCTTCATCTATTTGGGATTGATATACCCTTTCGGTGACATTCTATATAGAGCTTTATAATTATTACTACAAAATTGATAAAAAAGTAACGTTCAGAGCGGGAGATATTGACATTTCCCGATTGTTCTTGAAATTTAATTACAAGTAGCAGAGATATCACATAATACACAAAAATATTTTACATTTCGAATTGAATATATTCTCATATATCGAAGTCGGTTAAAACAGGTGCTCAAACTAACTGGAAATATTAATGTTCAAGTGTAATATAAGTGACAAACGTACTTTCATTTGTACCCTTATGGTCTATAAGATTATTTGGATACAAGCCAAAAGTTTTGGAGATAATATGCACCAGGTGTGGTTGAGAATTTAGGTGCACTATATGTAGTTACTTTAATGGTATGGTATATGAGCTCTTTTAAGAGATTGGAGAAATAAAGTTGGTAAGAAAAGTATAATGTGACCCCTCTAATTTCAGAAGCTTAGCCAAATCACCTTTTTCTTTGGATATAATTGATGATACAAAAATGTAAAAAAAAATACATTCGAAGTAACTGATATAATCAATGATTTTTAGTTAAAAGATGACGCATGTCAATACTTTTAGAACCTGACCCTTTTGTCATGTCTGATATTTTGTGAGTGAAAGAAACAGATCATATACAGAGTGACCGGTAAATTGAACCAGCCTGTGGATGTGTGAGTTTGAGATACAACTAAGACTTAAAGAAAAATAACATAGAATAAAAGCTAAAAAATTTCCGAAATCAATAATCAACTGATAATCATTTCAAATTAGAAGACAATAAAGAATATTTGATACACATACGTGACTATAAAAATTGAGATCTCTTTTAATACTTAAATAAAATTGATAAATATCGACACACAAGTCAAAACAAACCGAAAATTAATACGACAACAAAGAAGAATTTTATATAAACCATTTCTTTATCATAAATGCCGGATGTAAAACAACAGAAACTTGAAAGGCATCGATCATCCGATATCTTCCGCCTCCCAAAACATGAGACGTTTAAATAATCCAATTTGATGTCAATATAGAGTGTCAAGAGAAAATCTATACGCTGTGAAGGTGCTCGGCATATTTACTGAACATTTTCAGAATGTTATGAGAGAAATATGGCGTTTTATTATGTAAAGGTGTACCTTGGGACAATTTACACACGGCCATCTGATTTCTTAGGCAGAGCCTCTACTATGGTAACTAGATACGTATACAAAAAAATATCAAATTTTAATTTAACTCATTTTTGGCAGATTTTTTTTAAACTGACTCTATAAGAGATGGGAGATGTATTCTTCACCCCCTTTGGTAACACCCGTATATTTCTAAATACATAAATAATGTAGATAAATTACTCTCTGACTCAGTACAAATAATCGCGCTCATCACGAAAATATTTGTCCTGGATGGGAATCCAACCTACGACCACCAATTTAGCAGTCATGAATCATTAACCTCTAGACCAATAGGCCAGTCCAAGCTACGTAAGAGTATACACTAAGATACAACTAATAGCTCCCGCACTCAGAGACATAAAACTTAATGGATGTTTAAGAAGATTCTTTGAAATCGATTAAAGTAAGCCATAGCGCATCGAGTTGTCGATCTACACTAAATACTGCAAATTCTACCCTAACTCAACTACATAATGGTCATATTTTCTTGCTCTCTAACCTTGCTGTAGTATGCATTGAAACTAATTGCTCAAAACAAAAGACGGAACACCTTTCAAACCCAATATTCACCATCTCCCGAGCCTGTTCTTAACTATGTTGGGGTCGGCTACCAGTCTTACCGGATTCATAGCTGAATACCGTATTTTACATGGAGCGACTGGCTATCTGACCTTCACAACACATTTTACTGGGTAAGTAGTATCCTATAGCAAGACTGGTTGTCAGAATTAACTTAACGACTGCCAAAGATCAGCGTATGACAGTCGGCTACTGCTTAACGTTTTATCCGAGGTACGGTTGGGTCTCGGTATGTTTAGAAATGGTCATCCATCCAC
This sequence comes from Autographa gamma, assembly GCA_905146925.1. NCBI lineage: Eukaryota > Metazoa > Arthropoda > Insecta > Lepidoptera > Noctuidae > Autographa > Autographa gamma. The sequence continues at coordinate 7,856,422 of LR989872.1, read as the reverse complement.
GGACCAACCGCGGCGAGCTCGGCTCAACCTGTATTATCGGTCAAACTGTAAGCTTAGACTTCGCCACGAGCCCCTCTTTCAAACACCTTTCCCCCATTATTTGTATAACCTACAAATTGCACATAATTGTTCGTATTACAGCGGTAATCGTTTATTTATGCTGATTACTCGCTTAATGGTTATCCCAACTCAATGTTGTGACAGATTTATGGCGAACATGTTAAAATATTGTTACGAATATAATCGAGTTAAGGAAGGAATGGAATTTAAAATTAAAATTTAATCTATGAATGGATTTTGGAAGGTCAGAATGTTATCTGTGAAAATTTTGTTCAATGATATGATATATTTAGATCCAGGTTTACAGCTAATTTCAATACATATGCTTCGATCCCTAGTAGAAGTAGGAATTATACATAATTTTTATGACACTTATATCAAATGTCTACCTCTAGAAGGGTAGATCATTTACGATCTAAGTTAAAGAAATTGACCATTAGTCAAAATTATTTGCTTATACTTTGTCATCGAACAGGCAAAAATTTCATTTCATCTCACCTAGATTTCAAAAGGTAGGGTTCCAAACATTGTAAGAATTAACCTTAACATAATATATTTACCTAAACATACATTACATTACACCTTACAAGCAGTCAAGCTCGTACCAAGTAAGGCACCTTTTTAAAATAAAATAAATCGTATATTCATGATAAAAACACTAAATTAGGTCACCTAGACCTTTAATTTAAACATACATTAGACAACAGAAAGCAAAACGAAAATCTTGTAATAACAAAGAACAAAGAAGTAAGTATACATACCACTCATAAAGTTGTAGATCAGAGGGTTGACGGCAGAGTTGGCGTAACACATGACGTGGCTGATGAGGGCGATGCAGGTCATGACGTCACTCTGCTGCACGTCGTACGCGACCCTGGGGGAGAAGGTGGAATTAAAGAAGGTAAGACAGATGCCTCGTTGGCCTAGTGGTGCTAAGCGCGACTGCTACGCTAGGGGTCTTGGGTACGATTCTCAAGTGGACCCAGGTGATGGGTTTTTCTATAAAATTCTCAGTAGCAGGTCGGAGTTTGTGGCTGGTTCGTGGCAATAGGCTCGCCCCCTATTACATGGGATAGATTGGCGAACTTTGGGTGTATTGGTATAACTCTGAATAACCCTTCGGGGATGCAGGCGTGATGGTATGATGTTTTTTAAAATTTTCTAAAGAATATAATTTTAAAAGACGACATACATTGTTCGCTAGAAGAAAGAGTAAAGAAATATTGACTCATTTTCAGAGCAAACTAGCTTGTAAATTGTATTAAAATATCGTAAATACAACAGCAATTTTGTTAAAGTTATGATCAAATTGACACCTGCTGTTTAAACGAAGCTAACTTTTTATGCCAATTTATTTAACGCTAGACTAGAAATGTCGTGAACACTTCATGAAAATACATAATACATATAAACCGTTTAAATTCAAAAGGAAGAAAATGTTGATCTTCAAAAAAGAGGCTGTGATTGGTTCTTAGTCTTTTGGTTGATTTGACAACTGATTACATTGATCAGCCTTTCAGAAAAAGGAGGTCAAATTATGTTTAATTTGCTCGATTTACACTAAGCTTACTTGACTAACGGGCACTTAAATAATCCAGCCTATAAACGTCCCACTGCTCGGCACAGGCCTCTTCCCATATAGAGAAGGCATGAGCATTGATCACCACGCTTGCTCTCTGCGGATTGGCGATTTCAGATCCCAAATTTTTGGAATCCAGGTTTCCTCACGATGTTTTCCTTCACCGTTTGTCAGAAGTTTCTTAGAATAATTAAGAAAGTACATATAACTTTTGAAAAGTTACATTGGTACTTGCCCGGGTTCGAACCTGCAACCTCGTGCATACAAATCAGTTCATAGAACCGCTAGGCCACCACGACATTTTTTGAAACGGGCACTTGCCATGTGTTATTTTAAATCGCTAAAGGTAACTATAGTATCAGAGACATGAGTCGCCTTATATGGCTAGTCGCGTGAAAAATTAATTTCTCTAAAACTGTATTTATTTTTTTATTATTGGATCTCCAACAAAGAATACACAAAAACAGACAACAAGAATACTGTACATTTGAGTTGTGCTTCCTCAGTTACAGGAGATCACAGCATTCATATTATTTATTCGTATTATAAGTATTATGATTGCCATTTGTGTGTCACTGTAGGGTGACAACTGAAAACCAGCGCTGGGTGTTCTACACCTCGCATATGCTGAGTGGGTGACCTTTTCGGTACTGTGCGCTGGTCAATTACGCTTCATAGTATAGCGTAATAATATTCTTTTTTTCTAGTTTTGTTTTACCTTGAACTGAAGAAGATAATGAAGTGGACAAAGCGAAACAAGTGTGTAAGGATCGTAGCAAGTGGACACACAGTCTCTGACTATCCCTACAAGGGGAAGAGGCGTGATTAAATGTATGCATGTGTGTTTTATCTTGTTTTGTTTCTTTGTGTTGTCTTGTGTGCTGTTCTAAATAAATGTATTTCTATCCTATTCTATTCTTACAAGCGTTTATCAAGAGTGTTTTGGTAAATGACCTTCCCATATTTTCCAACATATAAAACGATTCGTCTGATAGTAAAGAATTCCTGTCTATGTTGAAACGTTACGGCTTTATTTACGGGTCGACGACGGCAGGTAAGTCTAAGGTAATATAATTCTGGTACACAAAAGGAATTTACCGTTTTGATATTCAAAGGGGAATATTTTCTGTAATGTTATTTGGAGATAGTTGTACTAGTGAGGCATGTTGAAATAGTTGATTTTAGAGATTTGTTTTATACCTTAGTGTTTTTTTTCCTAACATGATGTTTTTATTTATTCAAATTTATGAAAGGACTTAAAAAAAAAACACCAATCAAAAACTCCCTACCTAAAACTAAAAAGTGTACTAGTTTTTTTTTATTTACCAATTTAGTAAACTCAATAATGAAGATGCCTCTTTTCCTTTGATTTTCACTGCTATATAGGCATTAGATATCAATTGAAATTAAGCATTTTTGAATCCGTTTCACAATTGCCGAAAAAATCGTATCAGAAACATAAAAATAGCCGACGGATTAAACACCTTTTTGAAGTTGGTTAAGATAATCAAATTATTTATTAACCCAAAAGAAAAAGGTGGGCAAGGAGACAGCAATGAGAACACGATTACTCAAGGCGGTGATTCCGGAAAATTTAATAAAAACCTCTTTGCAGGTTCCCGATCTTTTAATATAAGGTATGCCACGGAGATGAGAATTGATATTTAAATATACTTCCCCGATATTACGGCTTATTACCTCCAGATCAGGGGCTGGGAGTTTATTGAATGAGTTTATTTTAGTCCAAAGTTGGTTATTGAGATATAGGCGAGAACTTTGTTTTTCACGAAGTCATTAGTTATAGTTGATCAGGATTTTACAAAAATAAATATATTTGATTTCCAACTTTTTTCCTACAATTAAATATTTGATTTTACAACAAAACCTACTTCAATCAAAATATAGGATTGCCTCAGAGCTATGACTTGAAGATGACATAGATTATTTTTTAATTAGGTCACAATATAGGAAAACATGAAAATATACCTTTGAATTGAGAACCTCCACCTTTTATAGTCGGCTAAAACAGCTAGTTACAAGTTATCCTCACCTCAACACTGACAGCAGGTGCACAGGGAAGTAGCAGACTGCGAACATGACGACCACAGCCACCAGCATCTTGGCTGCCTTCCGCCGGGACCGCAGCTGGCCCTCAGTGGATGCGTTCGTGTGGATCGATGGGGTGGTGCGCCGGTTGGCTGCCAACCCTAGGGAAATTTGGTAGATTAAATATTTTGTTCACACTAAGTGAATTCAGTGCCTATAGAGTGATACACAATAAGGGAACGACACGACATTTGTCAAAATAAATATATATATTATGGGTCCGCTAGGCAGTCAGTATCTAGTAGCCTGGTGGCAGTTACTGGCAATAGCAGACAAATATATGAAAAAAAACGTCAGTCTCTCCAAACCATGCCTCACTTGATGAGCTGCCCAGCGTGTCCTACCACCTGTAGACGCGAGCACCAGTGCAACGCTACTGAAAATGCTGTGTGCGTGACTGTTTACTGAAGAAGGATATACTTCCTTAAAGTAATAAGTATAACCGTTACTCACAATTCTTGCAGTTATTATGTCCTTGCGGCGTCGAGCACAGCGTGTGTGACTCCGTGTGTCCAGGAATGTTGTCTGACCTCCACAGCACCCTCACGATCTGGCAGTACGCGATCATCATCAGGAGGAGAGGAAATCTGAAATAATACTCTTTTTGAATTGCAGGCATGTACCCAGTGGATATCCCTCTGGGGAGGTCACGGAGGTCAGACAGGCAGTCGCTTATGTAAAATGCGGTATTTAGCAGAATTGTGATTTGGTACCCTTTTACGTGCGCGCATTTGACACCTGTGGGCACGCAAGTCAAAATAACACTAAAAGGTAGTAAGAAGCTTGTTGATTTTTATTTGTTTTGCACCTTATTGCGTGTCAATAAGTACTATTTTCCTTCGTTACTCACGTGTATAGGAACAGAGCTTTAATAATGTGCCACTTGAGGTCGCTCTCGTCGGACCATGTGCTCGTGCACTGCATGAAGTATTGCGCGTCGAAACGTAGCTCCATCTTCCTCTGCACTTGGAGGACCACGAATTCTGGTACGTCTGGTGACAACAAAATAAAGTATTGATCTAGCTGTAAAACTAATACAAGCACAAACACAACTATACCAAAATTAAATTTTACATAATTAAATAACACTAACACAAACACTCATCGTCATCCTTGTCAATGGTGCCCAGAAGGCTGGCAGCATTGCCACGTTGAATGGCTATTCCGATTCTCTGTGCAAGGAACAAACCAGCCCTCTGATCACGAGTGGAGTCGAACAAACGTTTTGACAGTTCTTTAAAAAAAATCCGACCCGAGCGTTTGCTGTTTGTTAGTGAGCATAGAGTTTAAATCAATAAATCGATGGTGATTCTATTATATCGGATATGCAATGATTTAATTTAGAGAGATTTTAAAAAACAAAAAAAAAATGACCTAATGAGAACATCCATTTTTTGAAGTTGGCTAAAATACCGGCTATAAACAATAACAAACAATTACTAAGTTACCTAGCTTTTCGTCTCGAAAAAGTTCTGATAAGTACATTAAAAACAATCCAAAACTTGACGTAGGAATAAAATATTCTTTTAGGAGCCCTAAATAAACTAGACTTTCGCATTTATGATATTTGTGAAAGTGGATTACATTTCAGGCTCTCCAGAAACTAAGATGACCTTTAGATAAAACCATTTTGCCTTCAAACTGTGTATTAAACTCAAGAACATATGAAAAAGGATATTTTTAGAATTCGGGGCTTATCATAAGTGTGCTGAAATTTTCATGATATTTAAATCCAATTTCTAAATTTGCAGGTTTTTGTCAGGTTTATTTTTCGTTTCCCTTTCATTACCATAATTTTAGGGCTCAACCTTTATTTATAAGAAGAAGGCTCGTTATAAGTGAAAATAAATGTCAATATAGGTTTAAAACATACATTCAAATAGGTCAAACACATAAACTCCGTTTTTGATTTGCCGCAAGCGGGTAAATTTTGTAATCCGAGGTTTATAATTATAACAATAAAAAAAAAATGACTGCAAAATAAGACTTTAATGGATTCCACTGTCACACATGGAACAAAATTAAATGAGACCACATGGGCTGCGCCAGCTTTAAAAAAGTAGAAGCATCAAAATCAAGTCACTCATTCGACAGTTCTGGGTAAGAAACATACAAAAAAATGCAGTCGAATTGATTACATACTCTTTTTTGAAGTCGATTTAAAAAAATTGGGAATATACTTACTGAACAGCAAAGAAAGTAGCCAAATAATAAGTATGGCGGTCTTCGCTCGTCCCGTGGTGGACTTGAACTTCAGCGGGAAGCAGATGGCGTACCAGCGATCCACCGAGATGAACGTCAGCGTCAGAACTGACACCGTCACTGATACCGACTGTAAGAAAGGGGTAATGTTAATTATTTGTATGCAAGGTGTTATCGAAAGGGTATAGCTATCCGAAAGTGGTGGATAGTACATCTGGTATTTAGTCGGTTTACAAAATTTGAGGTCAAAATGAGTTACTTTAATAATTGATATCAGATTTTTAGCTTAAATTACACTAAATCGCATTTGTTCACCTCGGCGATTTTGTTCTAAGGTGAATAAACAACATTTACTATGTAACCAAACAACCATTACGCAGGTGTACACAGTAGAATATACATTTTGAACCCTCCTTACCAAAAAAAATAAACAAACCAAAAATGTGACACTAATAGCCAAACACTGAAACATTCCTCAGTTTAAAGTCGCCGTTAACTGTGTGTGGTCTCTATGATGTAGTACGTAATAAGTGGCAACATACATTTAAGAACCTTCAAAGTTGTTTCGATTCAGTATTAAATAGAAAATCCGTAACTGTAGTAAATATAAACGTAGCCTTTTTCCCTAAGAGTAAACAGTCCTAACACGGTCGTGAAATAAAACAAAATTCCTAAGAAATCCCAGTTCAAGTAGCAAAAACATTTCTAAGTTTTCCTATTGACACGGATACCTTGAGAACGGTGTAAATCCCTGGATTTTGCTTATTACACAAGTATCATTGTCGACGGGTGTAAGGGACGTTTGTATGGCTGCAGGATTCAAAAGCTTAACGAGCTTGCTCGAGGGCCGGCAGAGTTGTGTTGACGCCCGACTTTTGTATGTTCACGCCTATTATTTTTTGTTTTTTGAAGTTTTTATAGAGATGAATTTTGCTGAGAATTTTAAGGAATAGTGACAAAGTGTATTTGTACTATGTTACTGGTGTGTTTTTTCACACATGGACATAAGTGTAAAAAAAACTTTAATGAGTAAATTGATTTGTTTCCAAAAAAAGTTTATCATGACCGACGCTTATCGAGACCGACGCTTACCGAGACCGACGCTTACCGAGACCGACACTAACCGAGACCGAAGCTCATCAAAATCTACGCTGATCGACACCGACGCTAGTCGAGAGCGATGCTTACTGGGCATATGCATACACAGTTTTACGCATACATCGTACTTTAAACTCCAGGTGGCATAAAAACACCCTGTTTACAGTACAGGTTGGAGATATTAGAGTTTAACTTTAAAAAAAAATTAATACAAGAAACAATCTAATCCACAACAGTATATCTTATACGAAGAAACGAACATTAATCCACGCTTGCTCAGTGTTGGCGATATGGACCATTAATTCTCTCCGTTCACGATGTTTGCCGACGAATGGCCACAGAAACAGGTTATAACCAGGAAATAAGTAATAAAGGAATAAACACACACTCTTATAGCTGTGCTGAAGGATTACTGAATTGGAAGAGAGTTAAGCTTTTGTGTGGCGACTTAGTCTTATTGGACCTAAACATATACATAGACTGCTACTATCGCTAGTTTCCCCTTGTGCCAAGCCAGAGCAGTTTTTAGTCTGTATATAGTACGAAAATATCGATGGTTTTGACATTGTTAGGATGATATTAGTGTTTTAGATAGATTTTTAAAACGGCAAGCTCCATCTTCATAGGTAATTCACGACAAAACTAGTTCACACTAGTGCTTACGGTTCAAACTCTGATAGGCTCACTCTATAGTTTCTTATGTATACTCTAAGGACCTAAATGATTTTATTACTAAAATTACGAAGGAGATGGCGGGACAAACTTGACTCCTTTTCAGCATTATGGACAACAATAGCTCAAGACCGGGAGAATTGGAAAAAAGGGAGGCCTTTGCCCTGCAGTAGGCCGATAATTACTGAAAATAAATAAATGAATAAACGATTTTAGTAGTAGTGTGTTGGTTGAAATCATTCAGATTTACGAATGACGAAGCAAGGATATTTAAATCTGATATGCTTTAAATTACCAAAGTATTTATTGTCACCGAACTTATATAAATATGCAAAATTTCATTTCAATTGGAAATCATATCGAGAAATAATAATAATATAATAATACTCGGTGGCCGGTTATCTGATCCCAAGCTAAGCAGAGCTTGTGTTATGGTAACCAGACAACTGATAAACATACTAATATATTTCTAAATACATACATATTATAGATAAATCACACCCAGACGCAGAACAGATGATCGTTGTCATCACACAAAGATTTGTTTTTTGTGGGAATCGAACCCAAGACCTCCGGTATAGCAGTCAGGGTCACTAACCACTAGACCAACAGGTCCAAATGATTCTAATTAAATAGCAAGATTTAACCTAAACAAATATACATGCATTCATTGCATATTAAACTAAAGCTTGTACATTACACTATGATAATTTATTATTAGTTTATTGATACCAATAATGTTGTTAAACACAAATGCACAGCTGTATTCTATTTGATGTCATATCAGAGATCGTATTATAACATGTTATTGTAAACATGCACAATATTGCACCCACACTAATGGGTTGCTTCTAGCTCACGCGATGGCACTTTAAGTGCACTACTGCATGTGCAGTAATAATACTAGCGGTTATAGTTGCTTCTGGAAATGTACTAAACATTATGAATTAATTGAAGGTACATTTATTTTGATGGATGTGGACTAAATTTTATAGATATAATAAATAAGGGCAACATAACATACATTGCTCTGAACCCAAAGTACCTAAGTAGCACTTGTGTTATGGAATTCAGAAACAACGCTGCAACGCAAGTACCACAAACACCCAGACCCGAGACAATGTAGAAAAGTCACTTTGTACATTGACCCGTTCGGGGATCGAACCCGGGACCTCGGAGCTAGCGACAACTTGAAAATTGGTGCATATGCCACTAGACAACGTAGGTCGTCGAGATAAAATACATACATATACGTCAAATACATGACCCTTATTTGCTTCACTGCAGTCGGGTTAAATTCTTATTCCTTGGTTCAAATGGTGAGTAAGAAAATTTATAGAATACCTATGGAAACAGAATATCTATGGCAGGAAAGTCGAAGTGGTCGGTTATATGAACGGGATTTGTATGCACAAGGTTGCAGGTTCGAAACGGGACAAGTGCGGAAGTGACTTTTTTAAAAGTTCACTTGATTCCTTAATTTTTCTTAGACACTACAGATTAACGATGACGGAAACATAGGGGAAACCAAAATATAAAAAATTGGATTTTTAGTTCGCAATTCGTATTCACAAAGGTGATGATCAATGCTCGTTCGTTCCTTAATAAATATTTGAAGTTTGAAGTTTTATATAGGCAGAGATGACGGGAAGTTTAAAGGCCAGTTGATTTATTATACCTCTATTTATTTAAATACAAATATTTGGCACGTGTATAAATAAACATTACGCTCAGGTATGGATTTCACTGATTTATTAAAAACGCCAAATCGCTTTTAATATTCTCACCTGTAACCTGACTACGCCAAAAACTCGTGGATATTGAATATGACCCATTTCCCGGTTTCCGATAAAATAAAGTTTCGCGTATTCTTTCAGTTTGGATAACTATGTATGGTTAGGTTAAAAAATATGTGTATTAATCCATTTATCTATCATTGTGTTTGAAATTTGTGAGGAACAAATAAATACATAACAACAAAGTAAATAAATTGACCTCTTCTTGCAACGTTACTAAGCCCTCTTACGCACTAGCGGTTAACCGCGGGGGGCGGCTAACCGCGCCATCCAGTTTAATATGCAACCGCTTGGCGGTTAAGTGCGTATAATCACAAGCGGTTGCATATTTAACCGCGCATTTCCAAAATTTAGCCCTCTTCGGCTAAATTAAAACTCAATACGTTTTGGATAAAAATCCAGTCTGCAATACTATTATAATAATAATATTGCTTTTATCTCAAAATATCTTCCACTTTTTGTTAAAAAAAATACATTTCATTCTTGACCAAATATAGCCAATGGTTCCTGGGTACAATCCTTTATTAAATCGATCGTAGCAGTTTAAAATGATCTGACAAAAATTAAATCTATCATTACAAACACATAAAAGTTAATTAAAATCTACAACAAACGTATAGTAAACAGATATAATTCTCCAGTCTTTGTCAATACCGAGCCGACCGTGTCTGCTGCATAATCATTGTTGAATGACAATGATACCTGTTGCTATGTTGTTTATGTGACGTCATATTATTATTATGTTGGATATGACATTTATGCGTTGAATTTTCATTTGGACTAGTTGCTTACTATTATTAAGTCAGTTTCCCTGCTTGGGAAACTGACTTAATAATAATAATATTTAATAATATTCAGGGACATCTCACACACGGTTATCTGATCCCAAGCTAAGCAGAGCTTGTGTTATGGTAACCAGACAACTGATAAACATACTTCTATATTTCTAAATACATACATATTATAGATAAATTACAATCAGACACCGAACAAATGATCGTGCTCATCACACAAACATTTGTCCCGGGTGGGAATCGAACCCACGACCTCCGGTATAGCAGGTATAGCAGTCAGGGTCTCTAACCACTAGACCAACAGGCCCGTCTAAACTTAAACTTAAAAAAAAGTAATTTGGTTTCCTCTAAAGGAGAAGGAGGAAACCTGGATTCTTGGATTATTTATGAGACGCTGAAATTTATGTAATGCGTATGTATTGTGGTGAGAAAATAAAAGTTTATAATTATTATTTTAAAAATTTTGGATTTGAAATCGCCCATTCCAGAGAGCAAGCGTGATCAAAGATCGTGCTTTCTCTATATGGGAAGAGGCCTGTGCCCAGCAGTGGGACGTTTATAGGCTAGATTATTATTATTTGGTTTTCTCTAAGCGTTTGAGACTAGTAAAAATATATTTAAATCTTTAGACCGCATTCAAGTTTTGAGGATTAACTTAGAAAGTAATTAAATGGTTTCATAAGGTTCAGTTTTTACTTAAATTTTATGTGTTTTTATCACTTTGCCAGCCAAAAATTATCTTTATTACAAACACTGCAAAGTTGGTTTTTATTTTGGTTTTTAATGGAAATAACATTAATTGGTACAAGAATTGTAACTGCCCATACCCATTATACCTACACAAAATAGAAAAAATATATTTATCCATCTGTAAAATAGCAAAAAAGTTAAAACTAATTTAATTTAATTATGCTGCGTGACTTCTCTTTCAAGAAACTAAACAAAAATAAATATAATAGATAATAATAATAAATATCAGAACTTCCAGTTAATTTGCTTCTAAAAAATAATTAATAAAGTTTCACTCAAATTTTGGAACACAATAGAAAAATTATAAACGAATGTTAATCTAAACTTTTCTAAAAGATAATTATATTTTTGCTTTCATAATTATTACAAAAGATAAACTTTTATAATTTTTATTTCGAACGGTAATACGACTTCGCATATTACGAAATTTTCTTTTGCTTTAAAATTAATGAGTCTCAGAATAATTTAATGCAAAAAATTTAGAATAAAATAAATGAAGGTAATAAACCGAGGTGAATATAAATACATAATAATATTATTATTATATACTTAATATAGTTACAGTTTCTTTTTTCTGTAAAAAAAAACAGCTTAAACCGAATTTCATATCTTTCAAACTGCAATTTTATAGATTCCAATAATCTTTCCTTTTTTTTATACAACAACATAAACAGTTACACCATTTAAAAATAACCTTTACAAAATCCTTTCACTACAATACTCTAAAGCATTTTTTATCAAGCACGGACGAAAATTAATCGTTTTCATCCATCCATGTAGAAGATAAATTGTAAATTGTATTCGATACCCTACCATTTATCTGGCGTTTGTCTTTTTATTGTTGAAAATAGATATCGGTACGTAACTATCTATTTACTATAGAGATGCACTTTAAATTCATATTTTTTTTGTATTACCCAGTAAAATCAGATCAGTCAGATACGTAGACGCTCTGTAAAGTACGATATTCAGCTGAATTCAGTGAGGGTGCGTCCACAAATCAAATCAAATCAAATCAAAAATCTTTTATTTAACTTAGGCTACAAAGTAGCACTTATTAAACGTCATTTTTTTTACAAAAGACAGCACCCTAGGGGTCGGTTCATATCCGGCGGAAAAGGTAGCGCGCAACATCGGCCGCGCAACGCCAGAACGAGCAAGCACACAACAAAACATCCAACCTCTCACACCTGACGCACCAAAGCGTCGTCAGGTCCGTGTGAAAGGCCCAATGCTCCGCCATGCGCCCGCCCGCCCCAGCGCCACGCGACCGACAACACGCCACCACCGCCAGATATGAACCGACCCCAAAACGCCCACCCTTCACCGCTTCCTAAGTGCTCTGGCTGAGGAGAAGAAACGGCGCAACAAACTCCCCAGTAGCACGCTGTCATTACGATAAAAATAATATCAAATATTAAAAAAAAAAAAAAAAAAAAAATAAGGAAACGCGCAAAGTGAACAAGTGGTTAAGGCACATCCGACGAACGAGCATTACACGAGCCGCTTGCGAGCTTGCCGCGAACACACTAGTGTCAATAACGCCGTCTCCAACATAGATGGGACTTTTCCCATCTATGTTGGAGACGGCGGCTTGGCAGATGAATGACAGTAGAAAATAAAATGCAGGGAGTACCCTGATTCGCTCACCCTTTACAAGTTTCTAAATGATCTTGGCTTTGACGAAGAAACGGCGAAACGATTACTAAGAAACACAATATTTGTGTCAAACATTTTAACGAGTTTGCTTTACAACCGAACAGACAAAATATCTAAAAATAATTAATCCTAAGTCCTTATACGAAAATAGCTTCACTTAACAGATCGTCTCGTTTACAGATTTATTACAAAGACCCTATAATTGAGAAGTGGTGATTAAAGTGTTCACTACGTTACCATGGCAACTGATACTTAGGGTCAAATTTTAGTATTGGTTATCTAAGATATTTTATAGTGATGTAATTGACATAACATAACATATCATCACGCCTGTATCCCCGAAGGGGTAGGCAGAGGCGTACCAATGTACAACCCACAATTCGCCGTTATGTTTAGGTCCCATGTAATAGGGGGCGAGCCTATTGCCACTAACCGGGCACAAATCCAAACTCCGACCTGCTACTGAGAATTTCATAGAGTAACCCAATAACACCTTGGTCGACTCGGGAATCGAACCCAAGACCTCTAGCGTAGCAGGCGCGCTTAGCACCACTGGCCAACGAGGCAGTCAATGTAATTGACCACTTGAAATTATGACATAAGATCGAGCATGTATTTAGAAGTCAAATCTTATTAAAGAAACATAAAATAATTAATACTCTCTTAAAAAGTTCTGATCCCTGTGAAAGACTTTTTAAACCCCGACGTAGAAGAGAGATTTTATAAGTTCGATGAGTCTGTCTGTATATGTATGTCAGCAGATTTATCCCTATTTTTTATGAAGCGACTGACTATCTGACCTTTACAACACATTAACTGGATAATACAAGTTGCAGTGATTGCCAAAAATAGTAACAAAACTTTAAAATAGTTTTTTTTTAATGGTCAATTCAGAATAGTCCAACGAACCGAAAACGTATGAATTCGAAGCAAAAACCGAGTTTAATGTTAATAGTAATGTAACAACTCATTAGGTATAATAACACCATCGCAAAAACAATAAATAAAGTCAACGATTTCCTAACAAATATCTAATTAACGATACCTAAACAATAAAGAGAAGACAACAATTTTCTAATTAGCGATACCAAAAATATCTCTGACATCCTCAATTATAAGAAATATAAGAATACCTCAGTGCATTCACCTGATGATATATATCCTTCGTATCGATATCGTATCGATACGGTATCGATACCGTATCGATACCGTATTTATTTATAGCATACATCCGCTGTTATTCCGTTTATTGCTACAATTATTTGCCCATAACTCAACGTTTTCAGAAAATATCGTATCTTTGAAAATGTTTCCAGGTTTTCCTGAAAATTGTATCTAGTTTTCAGAAGAGTTTTAATGGCTACCTTTGTGTATGAAGCCTTTATTTTCTGTTAGGAAATGTAGAATAAACTTCTTTGTGAATAGTGCCGCCACGTGTAGGAATAGTTACTTTTGAAAGTTCGGTAACAAAATAGTACTATAGAGATTATTTATTTATTCGATTTAGAGTTTATTTAATTTGTCGATATTGTAAGGTTTTTTTCCTAATTCTGACATAATAATATTAATGCTGGAGTCATGATTTGACTTCCTTTCGGTATCTGTATTTACAAGGACCGAGATTTGTAGTTTAGAAATATATTTTTGTATCGAGAAATACCTTTTTATCCTTTTTTGTAGACACACTTACTGCACAATGAAATAATCTTTATTGCGATTCTTGTATATCAAAATAAAATGGTCACCAAACAAAATACCACCAAGTCATTTAAGCGCTGTCACCGTTAACATTTTAAACAACATTTTATTGATAGAAAAGTTAAAAAAAATGAACTCACCTGAAAATACAGGACAATCCTGCACATAGCCGTCCCAAAGAACCAAGTCTCAGTAACATCCCATAGGACAGTCGGCGGCAAACAAATGAGTATCACCATAAAATCCGCCACAGCCAAGTTCACGATGAAATAGTTCGTCACAGTCCTCATAGAATGGTTCCTGTACACCGCTGTACATACCAACGCATTCCCTATTAGCCCAATCACGAAGACAATCGCATGCGTAGCTATCAACACCCATTCGTACGGCTGAGGAAAGATGTATTCATTCAACATGTCCATATATTCTTCTAGAGACATGTTACAGTATTCCTGATCACCAACACACTTTTCTATAGTATAATTATCATAGTATTTTCCAAATTCAGTATCATTATTACTGTCTTTAAGTGTTGTATTCAAATGAGTGTATTCATCGATTTCAAATACATCTGATTCGTTAATTCTTTTTGTTTTAAAATTTGTTATGCTATCTAATTTTGTTATTGATGTGTTGCTGTATGTATCGCAACAACTTGGTTTGCACATCACGATGAACGTGAGTGCGGAAAGGAATATTTTTGGACCCATTTTCTCTTTTTCATGTGTCCGTTTCCTGTACTATCATTTTACTCTTTCTTTTAGCTGCATCTGAAAGAGAAAGGTGATTGGTTAAATTGGTCGATTTAGCTTCGATAGTAATGGATGTTCTGCGATGGGGAGGCGTAAAAGCATTAGGCAAAATGGCGTATGAAGTGAATTTTCAAGTTTCTGCTTGAATTACTTTTGCATGTGCTGACGGAGTATTAAGTTGTTAAACATTTTATGGAGGCTTTTTACAGCTACCTTAAAGCTTTTATTGAACTCTTGTCTTTGTTTAATTTTTTATAGCATTTTCTTGGCTTTTTTATTTTCTTTGGCGTCGATCAAATTATACTTAATAAACAAAAACACATTTTTATAGACAATTCTTAGCTTGTTTTTGCAATTAGTCCGATCACAAAAAATAATCTGTTATGTTTTGCTATTCAGCAACAAAAGGAGAATTTTATGTGTGAGTTCATTAAAATATATTTTTTAATGAGAGTATTTAAAATATTGTAAGGAACTTTTATTCCTTCATAGCATATCAGTTAGTAATCTAGAAAAACTTAATCAGAAAAGAATGTTGTAAATTCCTATTTACAGCAATAAAAAAATGATTGAAACAATCTGCTTTCGATACTTTATTTCATAAACCATAAAAGGGTCTGGAAGATAAACAATTTTATGATCTTGTTCTGTATATAACAATAAAAATGTTTATTTTTATACAATGTGTAAATTGTATTAAAATTTAGATTGTTAGGAACTGGTTACTGCGATCTTAGTCTTAAATAGTGGATGCTACTCTGAAGGCTGATAACTTGTAATGGGTATTTTTTAATAGTATTTACTTGACTTACATAGATACACAAGATTTAGCATCTATAAGTTTAAATAATTTCTTTTGGGTAGCCTTTTCATATGCTATTATTATTATTATTTTATTTCTTTATTATACATAGCAAATTATACAATACAATAAAAATTATAAAAGAAAAACATGTACAAAAGGCGGCCTTATTGCACCTGGCAATCTCTTCCAGGCAACCTTTGTTCTATCTTCTTCTGCTATGTTGGGGTCTCGTGCCTATCTGACCTATAGCTACTGGGTAACTCAGGATTCTACTGTAAGACTGGGCGTACAATCTCAAAACGGTAAAAATGATTAAAACAAAATTGCATAAATTAAATATTTAACGTATTAATTTACAATGTTATCAATATATACTAACAATAGAAACATTTAAACAATTCCTAATGCAATGAAGTCATTTAACGTGATGATAAGCAATTATGTTAGGTAGCTGTATTGCGATTACATTATTAAAATAATTTTAGTATTTTTATTATCATGATTATTATTACAAATTAATATAAATATGTGTCTTATCTTCTTATATATAAATAATTCTAACAATTAGTATGACATACTGTCATACTGTGTTACTCAGTAAATTGTGGAGGTCAGACAGACGACCTCCGTGGTCGAGTGACGTACGCACTGGATTCAAGGTGTCGCTAGCTCTGAGGTCCCGGGTTCGATTCCCGGACGGGTCACTGTAGAAACCATATTTTCTACATTATCTCGGGTCTGGGTGTTTGTGGTGCCTTCGTTGTTTTTAAATTCCATAACACAAGTGCTTCAGCTACTTACTTTGGGTTCAGAGCAATGTATGTGATGTTGTCCGCATTTATTTATTATTTAGTATAGGCAGTCGCTCCATGTAAATACGGTATTCAGCTGAATCCGGTAAGACTGGTAGCCGAACCCAACATAGTGGGATAAAGTCTGTTATATAAATTTTATAATTGCCATTCTGTATATCCGTAGTAATTTAATTTTTGTAGTGAAAACTTATTTAGCTTCGTTGTACACATTTTTTGTAATGGGAATAAAATTTTAAACTCGCGTCAGGACACGTGATGGACTCTGATACTCATGAAAATTAATAGGTGGACTTTAAGAGATTTGAAATTACTATCAACAAAAAAATTTAGTAAAATAACTTTTTTCTCAAAATTACTACAGTACCACAAACTTACGAATACACACACCGGGCTTCTAATAATAAGGTACGCAAAGCACCTTTGAAAAATTGTTACACCTACCTATTTTACTTTGATTAAAATGATGATGAAATGAATATGAAATGAAATAGTTTATTAAGACAGAAACGTAACCTGATCAAAAATTCGTAAGACGGATTTCATATTTGTGTACGATAGCGTAATAAATAAATATTGTATTCTACCACATAAATGATAGGACTTTTCTACTGATAATTAAAGCAATTCGTGCAAAATTATTCCCTAACCATTCCAAAATATTAGAAGTGCACAACGTTCAAGTTTTCACTGCTGCCGGCATTCCCGTAGCAACCCATCGCTTTTTTATCAACGCCGCCGGTAGTTTGATAACTTTTGGTCAGTTTTCAAAACTGTCCCTTATTGGTTTCTTAGGTTTACGCGAATGTTAGAAATTGAAATAAAACTACTTTTTACGGATTTTTTCGCGGTTTATATTTAGATGTTAGGTCCCGACGTTTCGACACCTTTGCAGGTATCATGGTCACGGGCAGACTAGCATACGTCGGGACCTAAAATCTAAATATAAACCGCGAAAAAATCCGTAAAAAGTAGTTTTATTTCAAAACTGTCTCTTTGAGAATATATAAAACAACAAATCTTGAATAATGTAAGCATAGCGTGTGCCAAAACAAAGGAACAACGAATATAAAACTAATGACAGTTTGAAAGAGATTAATGAACTTTCATATACTCTAAGTGTCCAACATTTCCGAAATATAGTTCTTCTCGAGAAAATCAACTTTAACATTATTTGTACTGAAAATGTTGATAAAGTTTGATGATTATTATTACCTGTTTTTAGGTAAAATTTAGATATATATTATATATAGATATATATTATAGAACGGGGATTAGCGCGAACATGCATAAATACCTTTAGGGCTTGACGTTTCGACCAGGTTACACCGGCCGTGGTCGCAAGCATGCTTGCTCGCGCTAATCCCCGTTCTATAATATTAATATAAACATGCAGCGCGATAGTTTAAAAGTTACAAATTTGGATATACATTTTTTGGGTAAAACATAAAAAATAGTTAACAGTTGTTATTGCCTTTCAGGGGAACGTAACATACCATCACGCTTGTATCCCCGAAGGGTTAGGCAGAGGTGTACCAATGTACAACCACAGTTCGCCGGTATGTTTAGGTCCCATGTAATAGGGGGCGAGTGCCAGTGGAACTACACAGGAAGATATTTATAGATTTAAATAAATCGTGCTATACTAAGATCATAAATGGGAAATTCTTTTTATGCTTTCACGGTTATACTACATAGCCGTTTTGCTACATTTTCTATGTAGTTAGCTTGAACTACAAAAGCAAAAAGGCTACTAAAAAAATGCTACTATTTTTCCGCGTTTTGCCGGTACCCACGCGAAGCCGCCGGAAAAAGAAGACGTAGAAAAAGTATGAAACAGAAAGAACTTTGGCTATGTAGTATATGATTTTTTTTTTTGGTAGAGATCTTTGCAGTTAGCCTGAGCGCAGGCTTTGACTGCTTCACCGGACTTTTGGCGAGGACCTTAAGGCCTCCAGCCAGAGCAATAGGAAAAAACTAACTACGTCAGCAACGTCCACTAAGGGCACCCCCTGCGGGGTTCGGACCTCGACTTAGTGCGTTGCTAACAATCTTAATAGAGCAAAACAACAAGGGATGGCTGGATCTAAGTTGATGTAGTATATGAAAACCTAAACATACTTAGACCAGTTTCTTTACTACTTCACGCCATTTTATTTAACGAGGTAGAATTCGAGGCAGTACTAAAACTAATTGTATCGCCGTTTTAACACACGTTTGGTTATAAATATGTACATAACTTTTAAGCAAATTGTCGTTTAAATTTGTGTTAGTATTTTAAAGGAGTAACATAATATACAGTAGAATCGATAGCGAAAATTAGAAGTTTTCATTTAATAAGCGATGAAAGAAGATTGGAAGGAAGGGAGGGAGGCCTTTGCCCAGCAGTGGGACAACATAGGCTGAAAATAAAAAAATAAATAAAAAGCGATGAAAACACACGAAATTAGAATGGGTCAAATTTTATTAGAAATTCATACAAAAATGTGGCACATAAGTAATTAAGTATTTCTGTCAATTTCCACCAATGAGAGACAAGGCTACTGGCTTGTGATTGGTGGATATTGACAGATGGACCTATCATGGCTGACTAGCGAAACCAGAGATTTTTTTTAATCGCAAAGACACTCATTCTTCCAACTTGTGAAGAATTTAACGTTTCGTTTCTGCTGTAATATCAATTAACTCTAACTATTTAATTACAATTAATATTAATTTCAAACAATTTGCAAATTTCGACGCTTTTGTAAATTTATTTATTTACATTTAATTAAGTCCCTTGTTATAAGATTATTGTTGTTAATATGAAAACAATTACTTTCAGAGCATTTTCCATTTTCTTCAATTCAAGGTTAGCTTTTAAATGTCTTCCGAATCATTTATTTTCGTCACGTACCCTCGGTTTGTAAACAGTTTGTATATTTTCTGCGAAATTGATTGCGTGACAATAATTCCAAACGTTTTAGTTTATTAGAATTGGGATTATTTGAGCAATTAGATTTATTAATGGTCGAGAAGACGAAAAGATTATTTTTTATTTTTGTCAAGTTAGTTGAAGCACTGATATTAAAAGAGGGTTTATTTTCGTGATTTGTAATTACTACTAAAACGATATTATTTTACATAAACATGGTATGTTTAGGTCCCATGTAATAGGGGGCGAGCCTATTGCCACTAACCGGGCACAAAACCAAACTCCGACATGCTACTGAGAATTTCGTAGAAAAACCCAATAACATCTTGATCGACTTGTGAATCGAACCCAAGACCTCTAGTGTAGCAGTCGCGCTTAGAATCACTAGGCCAAGGAGGCAGTTATTTTAAAGACATAAATATAATAAAAGATAAATTTATTTAACTTTATTTTTTATAAATACAGCAACAAGTTATACAACATGTCCCTCAACCTCGGGACTTTCCATGAAACGTGCGCAACATGTTGCGGTTGCTAAAGTTGCTTTCTTTGTTGTTAAATCCATATTGGTGACTAAACTTACCAACAATTTCAGTGGACTTTCCTCAACATGTCTCTCAAACGTGCGTGATGTGTCACAAGTGCCTTTCGTGGAATGCTCCGTGATTTAGGGCCGGACTTCACCAAAGAAGACGAGCAGTGCCGAGTGGAAATGTCTTTTAAATAACCACTAGAAATTCGTCACTCATACTTCATCGTGAAGTCGGACCTGAATAAGGAATTCCTATTGGTTATTAAAAGAACTTTTTTGGTACGCATTTATTATCACCGTTTGGCGGAGTCCGTCCCTTAGGCTGCGGTTTCACTGAAGCGTAGTGAAGACGAGCTGTGCCGCGATTCACCAATCACATGGCTTGAAATCCACATAATTATCTTACAGTCCGCTTCACTGTGATTGGTGAAACGCGCCACAGCTCATTTATTTATTTATTTACGCGCTCTGCCTCAATGGAACCACAGCCTAACAAGCAGTTGCAGGTAATTTATTGGACCCTGGTGTGTCTTTCAATCTTTGGATTTAAATTCAGTTCTTAGTCAATACATTTTACGCATTGTGAATTGTGCTTAATTGCACTGTTATTTACTTCTAAGTTACTCCGTTTATTTAAATAAAATTAAGGGATACTAAAAATTAACGCTTGTTCAGTCTCATGAAAAGATATTTTCGAGTTCTCACAATATTTAATTACTGGCCAAGCACCCATTTATTTTTAATTGTCCTCATACAAAGAAGCGAGAATTGAAGCCGAAAAGTATTGTTTTTTATTAAAGCCAGTCTCAATTAGACAAAGAATTATCTTCGCCACGCTTTCACAGGCTGGAAAATTAAGAAAAACCTTATAAATTTCGCGAAGATTTTTGAGGCTCAGTTAATATAATAAAGAACCTTGTAAAAATAAGGTTGCCGCCAAGAGGTAATGAAAAAAATAACTGGGTAAAGCTGACGATTAAAAAATGTGACATGTTTAGCTTACGCCACGACATACTAAGAATTTATTTTTTATATTTACTACGAAAATTGCCATCCAACGTGGCAATGCCAGGTGGATGAATTTTTTGATGCTTTTCTTTAGTTATTAGTTTTATTTAGTTTATTATTATTCTTATTTCTTGTGTAGGGTTAGTTTTTATATAAATGTAAATATTTTAAGAACGCTTAATAAAAGAATTACATGTAGGTGTGTGCTACTCGTCATTCTAACAATAAATATGCCAATATTTTTGGCCAAGGCCAAATTGAAGATTTAAAAACAAATGAAAAGCAATTCATTAATAGTGTGGAAGTGTTTTCGGCAATAGACTGATGGGATGTCCATCACTCTCAATCGAAGAGTTCACTTTGATTCATTAAACACGAATTGTTTATGAAATAGTGTTTAGTTTTGAAGTTGTTATTTTGTTGGGATCTTTGCAGTTAAATTTGGAAAATCGATTCTTCTTCTGTCTGGCGTTTTACTAAGCTATGTTGGAGTCGGTTTCAGATCTCACGGAATTAATATTTGAAAAGTCGATTAATCACAAATGAAGCCACACAAATAGATCCAAGACAAAAAAACGATTAAACATGATTTGGTTAATGAAACCAATTTTTTTTGTCGCTGAACGTAATATCTTTTTTTTTAACATCTTTATGCTGACTATTGTATTTTGGAAGTTAATATATTTTAATTGTTTTCTTTACCATTTGATTTATTGTTTAAAATTAGTATTACCTTACTTTTAGTTACATACAACTACACTTCACATCTCGTTGTATTTTTTTCATAAACTATTATGTGTCCCACTGCTGGGCAAAGGTCTCCCCGGTCTGACTTCAGACATTCCTGTCTCGAGCTACATGACACCAATCACTTAAGAAGCGATTGTATCTAAAAGTTAAAAAATGATCCACCAATATTCTGTATTATTTTCCCTTTTCCCGTGGCGTAACCTAACCTTGTTTAACTTGGACGTTGCGCCAACAACATTAAGCGGGCGAGCCTCCGCCGTGCATTAAAGAAAATATTTTCATCCCTTCCGTAATACAGGTAAATGGCAAGTAATTACACTTCACTAATTTTCCTAATTATATTAAATTTTGGCAGACATCTTGATGTTAAATGCTTGACTTTTTATGTAAATTAGGTTTTTTTTTTTAAGATGGTGGATGAATCTGGCTTGCTATAAGCGTTGTAGATAATGCATGTTCCTTTTATTAATGAGGTATGCTTTAAATAAAATAGTAAATTAAAAGAGACGAACTGGACTCCTTTGATATGGAGTGGATGATCACGGCCCTACCCAGAGAGAAATGGATGGAAGGTAGAGAGGCCTTTGCCCCACCCTGAACGAATAGGGGGAAAGTATCTTGGCTAAGAACGCCTGTATCATGTAGTATTGAAAAATAAATCTTGTATGGATTGTTTCATTAAATAAGGTACTCTGTAATGTTAAAAAAACATTACAGAGTAACCCCTTTAATGATTTTTTTTAAGCGAATCGAAAGCAAACTATGTAAGCATAATTATTATTAACCGGCTGCCTGTACTATTATTACAAATCGAAAATATTGTTTATTGTTATAACGGCATCAGAACTGTAAAAACTGTCTACCTATTACGGTTCATGAGATACAGTTGTCAGACAGACAGATAGATAGACAGACACCAGAGGCCTAGTCATAGTGTCCTGTTGGCATCGTGCTCGAAACCCTAAAAATAATATTTATACAAAGCAAAAGTTTTAATTCGTTTATTATCAATGTTAAAACGTAAATGAATAGAGGTTTCGTTGATTTTCTAAACAGGGTTAATCAGGGAAGGTTGTGTTAGTGACAAGGGTTGGTGTTTAATGTTTACCTAATTGTCCCTTTTGATGTAGCTAATTGCTATAAACTTAAAAAAAAATGATTTTAAAGGCAACTTTATAGTTGATGACTATTATTAACACTGTAATTTGTTTTTTTTTTTGAGAACTGCCGCAATTAGCCTCATGGAGGCTTTCACTGCTTTACCGGACTAAGTTGGCGAGACATTACTAATACGCCTCCAGCCAGATTAACACTGTAAAAATATATTTGAATGTCTGTCAGGATACGTAACCAAAAACTTACTACAATATACTGATATTATGTGTAGTGAAGTTAAATACGTTGTACCAACTTAAAACGTACAAAAAAAACGAAAAACGTACCGTGTTTCTATTTTTTCTAATTCACGAACAAGAATTGCCATGCATCGTGGCAAAGCTGCCAGCCTTAGGCACACTCCCAGTCGACAGCGATGTTAGTGAATTTTTGATGCCTATTTTCAAACGACTTCAAAAAAAGGAGGTTCTCAATTCGGTTGTATTTTTTTTATTTTTTTTTTATGTTTGTTACTTGGTTTCTCGAAGACGCCTGAACCGATTTCAAAAATTATTTTTCTATTTGAAAGGGTATGCTTGTCATTTGGTCCCATTGTCATCAGGTCAGGACCTGATGGTGGAAACCCTGAGAAATCGAGGGCATCTCTTGAAAATTGTAGGCGAGCATGGGTTAAAAACTTGAGATATATGTGTATATTATTTTACTAGGCACCGCCTTCAAAATAGAGAGTTTTTAAATAACGCAGTTATTTTGTCCTTTTTACTGCATTTTATTTTTGTTTTGAAGTCGTTTCTTTTTTTGTTAAAAATTATTTTTATAGTTTTTATTTAGTTTATAGTTTTTTTTTTGTTTTTGTTTATAAAGTTAAGATTTTAAAGGATTGTTAAATTTCTTTTAACAATCCATATAAAAGTCATATAAAAGAAAACGTAACAAAAAAAACCGAACTTAATAGTTTTCTTCTTTTGCACGTCAACACTGGCACGTATTTCAGTCTGTTTACCTACTTCCAAAAAAAATAGATGTTCACAAATCCGTCATTTGGAATTCATAGTCAAATCAGAGTAAAACGCCACTTCAGAATTACAACGTGGAAAACGTCCTTCTGAAAAAACGTCATCAAATATGTAAGGGTGTGTTCACACAAAACTTTACGACGCTCGTATTAACAGGGGCTTAAAACAAACGCTGTGTTTACAGCCTTAGGTGCGTATTGAAGAGAGGTAGCAGAAGTACTAGTTTATTCTAAGATGCTTATCATTGGTTTTTTTGCAGGCCCTCTATTCGCCGTATTTCCTTGTATACTTTTTTTTTGAACTTCGCATTTAAGAGATTCTAATATGTTTTATTTTCAGTTTCACGACATTTCCAGCAAGATTCTATTTTTTTACATATTTTGCATCTAAGACCACATGCATGAACACTAGCTAGTCATTTTTTCCGTCTGATCTATATTTAATGAAGTAATAGGAAATGGCCAGCTCACTTTGGATCTATAATTAGTTTGGCCCATATCAAATTACCTTTGCTTCCCCATAAAATAACAAAGACAGATCTTGTTCTACAGCTTCAATAGTTATCCTACTGCAAGTGTCTGTATTACGCCAATCACGTTACCCCAGAGTGCTGAGTTTGACAATAAAATGTGACCTTTTTGATTTTTATGCGTGCCTGGTACTCAGACAAAATTAAACGCTGCATTCTTAATTTTGTATGGCTGAGATTTTTAAGTAAGGCCGTACGAACTACACTTATTTCCCGAGCAGGTAGGTGATCACGAACTCACATAATAATATGTACTTTTCAAGCAGTTAGTGATCAGCGCACACTGACTGCTCGAGCTGTCGACCGCTCTTTTGGCCAGTCAAAACCAAAGCAGAACTGCTTCAAGCAGTTCAAGTTGTGCAACTTTTCGATTTATCAATGACGATTTATTTATGCCTAGGATTTTTTCACGTTGTAGTTAGGGTCAGTAACCAAGATAAGTCATAACGTGGAGTGTTTAGAGGTGCCTATCTGGGGAACAAAACCCATCTATACTTATTTCTACATCAAAAAACTTCAGTAAATAAATTGCTATCAAAACCAAAATATAAGTTTGTACTGCTATTTCATTAATCCATAAGTTATATATTATATCGAGTGACGTCAGTCGAATCCAAACGCCAATAAAAAAAAAATCACATAAACAATTCCAATTAATTTAAGCACTAACATTTAACACTTAAATCTAGATTCTAACGAGAGACCTTGTTTTAAAATAGGCATCCTAAAACGAGGCACGTGTTTACTTTTCAGGTTGTAAAATGTTAATTGTGTTGAGACTTTTTAATCGACTTTTTTTAGGCTGTTGTGACTCTGAAAGCCTAAATTATTAAAATTTGTTTACATGTGTTTACGAGAGTCGAGACACACTTGTCTGCCTACCTGCTCTTATATTTTTACTCTTATGTTTTTAATCGATGCAGATAAATAAACATAACGAGATAGATCGAAATAAAAAGAAAGGTTTTAGCGTATTTATAAAAAAAAAAGTTTTGTTTAACTGGCAGAATTAAGCAGAATTTTTGTTAATAGCAGGTTCTTTTAATTGTTATCATTGCATTAAAATTGTATATTAAATCACGTACTTGTTTTTGAACAATGACATCAGTGGTATTTTTTGATTAGAGATACGTGTTGTAAAAATATTATTAGCCCTCCGTTTTTTCTAATTTTCTTCCATCATTGATTTTCTTCATAATGACCACGTTGTTTGCGCTTATATTATATCACATCGCGTAAAGTTTTTTATTCAAATAGTAACCTAAAATAAAACCAAAATAAAGTAGATAACAAACAAAATACTCCAATCGTCTCTTCCAGTTTCAAGTGTTATTACAGTTTCTCGAAACTTCAAATAACCTTTTAAATAGACTGACTACAAGCGTCATCACATTATTCGATACGATATCGGTGTCGTGGGTTCGATTCCCACCCAGGACAATTTATTTTTGTCTGAGCACGATCACTTTTTTGTGTCTGGGTGTAATTTATCTATAACATGTATGAGAAATATAAAAGTAAGTTTGTTTATCAGTTGTCTGGTTACCATAACACAAGCTCTGCTTAGCTTGGGATTAGATGACCGTGTGTGAGTTGTCCCGGAATATTATTATTATTAAATAAATGTCAATGTTCCATACATTTTCTTGCCTCCGATATCGTATCGGATAATGTAAAAACCGTCGACCACTTAAGTATTCTATTGATCGAACTACATATTTCTGTGTCTCGTCATATCGCATTGTGAGGACGTTTTAGCTAAAACAAACACTCTTCGTGCCAACGTTTTTTATTCTAAGAAATCGGTACTGATTGTGTTTTGTTTTTTCGAATATATTAAGATTAGTTGTTTGCTTTCGTCTTCACCAGTGCGACAATTTTAAAGTGATGACTTCAAAAAGAGAAGATATGTATGCTGTTTTTGTTGTATGTATGTTACCGGATTTTAACGTAAATTGTGGACCCATTTCAAAAGTGTTTTTTCGTAGAGACTATTAATATATTACACCCACAATTTTATTATTGTACATTGTTGTTTAATAACTAAAAATTCATACATAAAAGTTAAGTGGTTTAACCTTAAAAGCTGCAGACAGACAAAAATACTTTTTAGAATCATGACAAGGTTCTATTTTCGCGAAGCTTTCAACTCGATTGGCATTAAGGCTAGGTCTGCATCCATCAAATATTTGGTTTCAAGACAATATTGGGAAAGGCTAGGTCATAAACGTTACGTAATATCGTATAAAAGCCTTCTGTAAACAGGACGTAAAGATGGATGGTGCTTTATTAATGGTATAGTGTTACATGACCATTATATATTATAATTAACCGATTCAGTCTGCTTGCGACCACGGCCGGTGTAACCTGGACGAAACGTCAAGCCCTAAAGGTATTTATGCATGTACGCGCTAATCCCCGTTCTATGATATTACTATGATTAATCGACTTCAAAAAAAGTAGGTTCTCAGTTTGACCTGTGTGTATGTATGTTTGTCTGCGATTATACCGCGTTTGGGTGAACCGATTTTGATGCGTCATCAGAAAATGATTTGTTAGATCAAGGATAAGGTTTTAGTATTTGTTATAAAGTTGCAGTTTAATTAACTCAATAATATCTGGATACGGGAAACACTCTTAGGGTATAACGTTACTGAAAGTATCGAGCATTTTGATCGTCATAGAGAGTCAATTATAAGAAGTGAAGAAAGAAAAACTAAAAAACTCCATTAAAGAAATAAAACTACCTACACATCAACAGTTAACCACAGGCCTCTTCTCATGTAGGGAAGGAACGAGCATCTCATAAAAATTAATAGATGATCGAAAATATACATACGTTTTACCTAGCCTACTTAAGATCCAACTGTTGGGCACTTTTCTTATTGTAAACTTCCCTTCTTCTCACGAACGAAAATATATTTAAAAAAAATCTTACAATAGGAATCCTGTAAAAGAACCACTTATCTCCTCATTCAAATTAATAAAAACCCCACAACGCTATACAACACCCATTTAAAATACGAACACATTATCATATAACAGGAATTGGTAATCCCAGTATAATGCCTTTTAAGCCTAAAAGCCTAATCTAGAGCTTTTAGCATTGCGTCACAAGCCAATCCTCTTAAAAACTCATTCACAATGCAAAAAGTATTGATATTTCAGATGATATCACGGTTTATTTTAGATTTTATTAATTAATTAATTTTATTAATTATTACATGGGACCTCAACATATCGGTGAACTGTGGGTGTACATTGGTACACCTCTGCCTAACCATTCGGAGATATAGGCGTGATGATATGTTTTGTTACATTATTATATAATTCCAGCCTCTAAACGTCCCATTGGCATAGGCCTCTTCCCATATAGAGAAGGCACGAGCTCACCACGCTTGCTCTCTGCGGATTGGCGATTTCAGATCCCGATTTTGGAATCCAGGTTTATTAACAATGGTTTTTTTACTGTTTGACAGAAGAATGAAACAAAGAAAAAACATTTATTCGCCATGATGTTTTAGAATAATTAAGAAAGTACATATAACTTTTAAAAATTACATTGGTACTTGCCTGGGTTAAAAACTTTAACCTCGTGCATACAAATCCGTTTATTGAACCGCTAGGCTTGCAGGTAGCATGGACACGGACAGACTGAGGTGGTATTCGTCTTGACAGTGGGTATTGCTTGTTCTACATTCATATTTTAATTTCAAATCAAATATCAAAGCAATATACTCAGTAAAAAGTAGTTTTATAATTTCTATTTTTCGCGTAAAAGCAATATTGATATTTCGTTTGTAAAAGTAACAAAACTCATTTAGTGCTACGTAATTTTTTCGCTTCAGATGTTTTGTTATGATCAGATCGAGATGAAAGGGAAATCTGGAATTTATTCTCAGCTAATGGTTTTAGCTTTTAAACTTAGAGTATGGAAGATTGTAGAGTGTTCGTATCGCTAAATAGCCCATTGCACCGAGGATTTCTTTGGCTTATTGCACTACTAACATTTACTGATTCAACTTATTATCCGTGCATACAGACGTTTAAAAAAAACTTTTCAACGAAAAATCTGAAATAATATGATTTTTTTCGATATAATTAGGTTTTGAGATAGTTTTAGTAAAACGCGCGCTCTGTTTTGACGGTAATTTTAGGACGGCATTCGTTCATAGTGGTGACCACCGTTCATACTCTTGTATACGCACTCTATAGCAAAAAAAAAACAAATTATACTCTAAGGTTTTAAGATTTTCAAGACTGGACTTTGCTCTTTTATTTTTCACTTCCTATTTTTACGTACTTTGTCGTTTTGAGTGATGATCAAAAGCGATTAGAGATTGTAAGTGGGTGTCGGGAAGACTGGGAGTGTTTGCGACCTTTTTGGTGTTTTAGAGTGTTTGCCAAGTGTGCCATGGTAAGTATGGGAGTTTCGAAGAGGGATATTAGGAAGAATATATTTTTTTACGCAGTTTTTTGGTCGCAGGAAAATGTTCTTGTTTAACATGCAACAACAACTTGGAGGAAAACTTTCATGTTCATCTTGCAAGAAACTATATTTTGAACATCCTATAGCGTAAAGGAAAAATCTGATATACGGAGAAGAAATAACCATCGTTTGGTTTGGAGACCTAAAAATGTATGCCTAGATGAAGTCAAGATTCTAATAGTTGTAATTATATTACTAGGGTCCTATTTTGAAGTAGGTAAAAATGTATCCGAATACAAGAGAATATAATCTCAAAGCACGAACATTTATTTTTATTTAAAGCTTGTTGTGTTTCTTATTTCACATTCCTTGAACGTCTTCACGCCCCCAATTCAGTAACTTTATTTCTGTAATTATAAAATAACTTAATTTTAAGTTTACCAAATATATATACTACTGAAACTTTAACGAAAAGCATGCCCAAAATGCAAGCCAAATCATTGCATGATTTCGATTTGCGGTTCCCAAATGCGATGCAAATTCCAATCATGAAAGCGTTGAGCATATCATTGTGTTTGTGGTGCCTTTGCTTCTATTAAGAATGTCAGATGCACCTGAAATCGAACAGTACTTACGACAAAACTGGGCAATTAAATTAGAAAATTATATTCGAAATTAGGTCTTTTATGCGAGAAAATTGGCGCAGTTTTTTGTAGCGATGCATTTTTTTTTAAATTTTAAGCGACTGCCTGTCTTTCCTTCACAACCCATTTTACTGGGTAACACATTATCCCATGGTAAGACTGGTTGTCAAATTGACTTAACGACTGCCAAAGATCATAGTATGACAGTCGGGACCTAGGGCTTAACGTGCTTACCGAAACACGGAGGGTATGTTATAAGTATGTTATAAATGGTTAAGCATCTACGGACCAATCGCGGCGAGCGCGGCTTAACCTGTATTATCTGTCAAACCGGCTTACCGGCTTACGGCTTACACTGTCATCATTGTCAGCCACGAGCTCCTCCATAATTTACATACCTACGTATTATAACTACTTTTTAAACTTCTTAGAAGTAATTGTTAGTTTAACAAAATTCAATAATATGAGTACCGACCAATTGTCGCATTCCTATTTGGAGGTCAGAATAAAACTAAAACATGTAGCACATAGCTTAAAATGTCTATCTTAGTCCTGATTTACTACCTACTTAATTAAGCATTATTATTTTTTAATTTTCGGATATCAAATTATAAATTTCATGTCACAAAAATAAGGTTTCATGTCATGTATTTTAATTAACGGCCGCGTTTACGGCAGTTAACATACAATTAAGCTTTAAAATTACTTTTTTAATTGAAAATTGTTTGAAGTTGGTTAATTATTTTTAAGTACCCAAGATAATTATTACCGAATATTTTGTCGATGAAATGCTAATTAAGAGCTTAATTTGAAAGGCTCCTTTTAATATTGGTAGGTTTTTGCTAAGTGCTTTTGGGTAAATTTTCCTTTCTGAGAAAACAGGTTCTATTCTTCTTGGTACGAATCCTTATAAAGAGGTTTTAAGCTACCGCCAATCAGATCGCTGAAATGTTCTTTTCCAATTCGTGTAATCCGATTTGTCTCTCGTTTCCAATTTTTAACCGAACTGGCTCGCGTTGAACCACTCATTCACGTAACTCTTATAAACCTGTATAGGACGCTTTTGCACTTATTTTGTTTGAGTATTTTTGGTTAAACAACGTAAGATATTGTTGTCTTGCATCATACATCAAAATATTAAAAAAACTTTTTTTTGTTTTTACACCATGACATTTTTAAAAATATCATCAGATGACATTATTATTCTAAAATTTACTATTAAAATATTTTGAAAAAAAAATCCAATTTAACATTCTAAGGAAAATCTTTTTCAACCAAAAAATAAAACATAATTTCATAGAGGAAGTTCAGAAATAAAGTTCCGCCGTACATTACTGGAGTTTTGTTTTCCGACATATTTTTACAATGGACCGCTAATGGGAAACGTCAGTCAATACAAAAACGACTGCCAGAGAAACAATAAAGAGATAATTTAATCTAGCATTTTTTACTGAAAGTTGTGAAATAGTGGCCAGTGTTGGGTTCCGTATTTTTCTGAATATAGTATAATATTTTTTAATATAAACACATGCAAATCCGCCCAGACAATAATGTAGAAGTTAAACCTCCCTTTTTCATGGGTGCTTAAGTTAGTACCATCGATAAAATTTCGTTTTTTTTTTTTTGTATTTTAATCCCGGCTATTATGGTTTGAATGTAATATTGCTAAAAAATGACGAATACGCTCATGTTCGTAGAACTTGTTCACCCATATGTTATTTAAGGCGAAATAATAAAGAATTTATCTCAATCGTATGTTGAGAAGTGGAATTATTTTATTTTGAAAAATTTCTCAACAGAAAAATACATACACTAGAAATTAAAGAAAAGCTCGTAACAAGTTCTTTTCAAAAACACTTGTAACTATTTGTTTTTCGGACACAAACGTTCAACGACATTGACATACAAAATTATAACAAACAAAAAGCCTATCTAATAATAGCCGATCCAGAAACACAACCTCAAAAAAGCCGTAATCCTATCCTGCCTAAAAGCTGAACCCCAAAACGGAATCCGTACGCAGACCGCTAATCCAATTATTTCTAAAAATAATCATGAATGAAAAATATTTACGTAACCGACAGATATCTTTCACCAGTTCTGTAGAATGTAATCCGAGTTTTAACCACAGAGATTAAAATAGTTAAATCTATAGAGTGCATGTGTCGCTATCGGATTGGTGCCCGGTTAGTGGCAATAGGCTCGCCCCCTATTACATGGGACCTAAACATACCGGCGAACTGTGGGTGTATATTGGTGCACCTCTGCCTAGCCCTTAGGGGATACAGGCGTGATGATATGTATGTATCGCTAAAATCACGTATTTTGGCTGTATGTGGTACTCTACTCTCTACTCTACTCGTGATCATAGGGCCGGATTGTTCCTTGCACAGAGAATCGGCATAGCCTTTCAACGTGGCAGCGCTGCCAGCCTTCTGGGCAGGTTTCCCGCCATTGACAATGATGAATGTTTTGACGCGTTTAGTTTTATTTATTTCTATAAGTTTTTATTTTAGTATAGTTGTGTTTGTTGCTATATTAGATTTACTGAGTTGTTACATCGATGTTTTAATAAAACGGCGAGCTGAACTGTCTTTACGCCAAAACTAGTTCATACTAGCTCACAGTTCATACCCTGATATGTGCACTCTGTAGTTTCTTACATACTCTAAGGTTTGAACTAAAGCCGTCAATCAGAGGCTGATTGACTAAAACAAGATGTGATCCGTGACACCTTGTTAAAGGAATGAGGGATAACACATGGATTTTGGATTATAGTGCTGAAAAAAAGATTGTTTCCCTTTATTTTGTTCTGTCTCAATATCAAACAAACGCGTGTTTGTATGTTTAGCAAGCTTCCAACGAATTCTTGACATTGATTGAGGTGAAATTTTGCAATACTCGAAATGATCTGATGATGGAGCCAGAGGATGGCCATATATATGTCGCAGACAAATAGTATAATCTGCGTGTTTACATACGGCGTCGTCAGTTTAAAAACGTTTGCGGTTATGTAATATGCCGAAGGCAAAATGTATATTGCCGAGTCACTTTATAATATGCCACAACATTTCATCGAAAATTTAAACACCATATACATAATGCCTAGGCAAATTGAAGTATTTAGTTTTTGAGGTTATCCGGCACGTCAAAAATGCTAAGATATCCATAAACTCTGGGTCGTGAAGGACTCCTGCGGAGTGTTTTTGGTCAAAAAAACATGTATTTGATCGAATATTCAAAAATTCATAAGCCCAGAAATCCATTGCTTGATTAGGTTCGACTTTGTGACAGAGATCAATAGGTTAGGTTAGGTTAGATATTGTTGCTTTCCCGCCTGGTCTCCAGCATAAGGGAAGGGTGAAGCACTCCGGTGGTTTTAGCCGGTAAGAGTCCGGCATACCCCTCCGCCTTCCCCAGGGCGGAGGAAGTCCATGAGGATTTCCCCGGGTAAAAAAAAAAAAAAAAAAAAAAAAAAAAAAAAAAAAAAAAAAAAAAAGGTTAGATATTGTGACCTTGCAACAGAGCGAGCGAAGCGAGCGACGACGTATGTAATTCAAAATTTGTCTCGAGATTTTAATGAGCATGGTCGCCCTAAAATAACACAAACGTCGCGTTATAACGATTGAATGAGTTGTCATTTTGCCTACGGCATATTACATAGCCGCAAACGTTTTTAAACTGACGACGCCGTATGTAAAATGCCATATTATACTATTTGTCTGCGACATATATAAATTGGCCACAGCATCTTTGCAGATGATGGTTGCAACGCTTGTGGGTTCATAATTATTTTTATTGCAGAGTCTCCGGTGGCTGTAAAGCCCTATAGCTGCACGGCATTTTTTGCCGCATTTGTCAGAGGATCGCCATCATTGTGTAACAGAAAGACGCAGCCTTCTCGAGTTTAGGCTCATTTCATTTGTCTTTTCTAGTACTTTAAGCCTTGCTGATAAAATAAAAGGTTCGTGAGGTAAAGTGCGATGACAGACAGACGGACAGTAGAAGCAAACGTAGAGTCCCGTTACCACCTTTTGGGTACAAAAGCTTAAAAAAATCTTTAAAGTAACAAATATAATTATAACGTACGTAATTACTTTAGAAAATATACAAAAGAAGCGAGCGAAACCGCGGCCAGAAGTTACACATAAACAGATGCCTAATTAACTTTCATACCGTGCGTGAATGTATTAGATTATCCGGAAAATTAATACATGTCTTCTTTGTTTCATCTTTGACGCGACAGCATGACAGATTCCCTATATTAAACGTGCAGCATTATCCAATGTATTACGTCACATCCTTTATTAGATGTAAACACATGTGCGCGTACTTATCAGAGGATACGAAAATAAAGGTAATATGTCGAAGTCTTAAACGGGAATGAGGACGAATATTTCAAAATATTAGTGATGTTTTTTTTGATGTTACCTAAATCTTAAGACTAAAGATTGGTTTGAAATGGGCTATTTTTTTTTTTTTTATATTAACCAAAATCTTAAGATGAATATAAATGTCGTTTATAGTCACGATTTTGTGCAGTTTATGCGAGAGTATGAGATTTTTTTGATTCGCTTATCTCCTTAGTCTTTCTTTATCTAAGTGACCGGCTTAATAGATTTTGTTTTTTATACCCAGTCATCTACTTAATTCCTATCTCAGTCTAGTCCAGAAAATATCGTGCCTCTGCAGTCTGGTAAACCTGTGAATAATCAATTGTCTGATCTTAAAATAGAGACTGTGACCCCTTGGTTTGTTTCAATATTTTCTCAAGGTCTAAGTAACGAATTGTCGATGCTAGCAGCTTCTCTGGTGAGCTTCAGAGTCGCGCTTTAGAGAAATATTTTTAAGTGTCAGGATTCGTATTCAGGCAAATTTTTGCCAGAACTCTCACGATTGTATCATAGTGCGTTAGTTTTCATATTGAAATGTTTTAATTATTTTATCTCCAATAAATAAAATCCGATTTATTTGAAGGATCACAACAAAATACGTGACAAGTCAATTCAAACACCGTTTAATCGTTATTGGCAATCGCTTTGGGCTTGAGTTAATTAACTCATAAAACCTAGCCGTTAGCGGGGATTAAAAAAATATGAGCGAACCCATCACGGTAACAATGATGGGTGAAATGGGGCCTTAATTGGAAGGCTCTAGAACATATTAGGAGGTTTAGCAAGGGTTAAATTGTGGGCAAAAATTTTGGCATCAAAATTCGCTGGTAAATTGATGTGTGGAGCAAATAGAGCGCATTTATTTACTAGCCTGTAATTTTCCCCTGAGAATCCATTTATTAGGTAATACTAGCGTTTTAATGCCGCAACTAGATAAAATAATATATGACTATTGATCATCGGCTGATTTGACTGCATTATAACGTCCAATCCAAAACACAAAAGCCGTAGATTGGCAAGAACATCCACAATATCCATATCTGTTTGTCTTTCCATGCTTTCACGGCTAAACCGCTGGAGCATCTCTGCATCTGCATTTCGATCATCATCATCATCATCATCATCATCATCCACAACCCTTGTCCTCCCACTGCTGGGCTCCCCTTTTTCGTGCCAAATTCTACGGTCCTGTGCCAGCCTCATCCAGTCTCGACCCGAGACTTTAATTATGTTGTCGACCCATCTTGCTCCCGGACGATCGACCGTTCTTTTGCCATGCCGCACGTGATTTTATAAATGTTATTAATCGAGAAGAGATTGGCTACTTTTTGCCGCGCCATAATCGAAATCCGCGCGGGCGGAACGATGTTCAACAGCAAGTCAATATATAATTTAGAATTACGGTTCAAATTATGTTTATTTACCTACAAATGTGATGACTGAGAACATTACAAAAAGAATAATGTCGGTGTGAATGAACTGATATAAACAGATACTTATGAACTGCAGAGATTTTCTTGTCAACACTAATAGTAGCGAGGTGTAAATGAAAGGAAGACAGACCACAATAACGCCTGATGTAAACGATGGGGAACAAGTAGTTACGGGCCTGTTGGTCTAGTGGTTAGAGACCCTGACTGCTATACCGGAGGTCGTGGGTTCGATTCCCACCCGGCACAAATGTTTGTGTGATGAGCGCGATCATTTGTTCGGTGTCTGGGTGTAATTTATCTATAATATGTATTTATTTAGAAATATATAAGATGTTTATCAGCTGCCTGGTCATAACACAAGCTCTGCTTAGCTTGGGATCAGACAACCGTGTGTGAGATGTCCCGGAATATTATTATTATTATAGTTGCAGTACATTGCTGGGCCAGACGGTTATAGTGTCATCAATGCCCGGTGAAAGACAGCAATGTATTGTCTCGAACAAAAACATGTATACACATAGCAAAATTTTGACACATATTTAGAGAGATTTTTGTGTGCAACTTGAAAAGGAAAAATGTATACATGATTAAAGAACTGTTTTCAATAATTTCATATCACGTTTTACAATATCAATCTGGAATTGAAATAAAAAAATAATTAAAAATTGGAGAGCGTATATTTTTGCTCGTGAGTGTACTACATCACGCGATATTTTTCACACGCTTCGACTTTATTTAAGATTTTCTGAATATTCTTGAAGGGTTATTGTCTCAATTATTCAGCTCACTGATCTAGTCATAGCTGGAGATATACTTTCATATTATTATATTATTTGTATAATATAGTAGGTTATGTTTACTTAGTGCAAGCTCGTTCAAACTCCGAACACTTGATCAACGCTCCCGTGGTTTAAGATTGAATGTGACTTGATGTGGAAAAATGAAAATGTAAAACGACCCGTACACGAACTGCTCTCACAGTCAGTGATCACCGTACACGGACTGCGTGAGGTGTCGACAACTCTCGCGCCAATAAAGATAGTGTAAGAGTTACTTTCAACCGACTTCAAAAAGATAATTTTGTCTGTATGTTTTTTTTAACTTTTTTATGTATATTTAAATGTGTGACAGTTAAGCCGTCTGTTTGTATGTATGTAAGGCAACAGAGGACAGATATCAAAATTTTCATCGTTATTCCTTATTTTTCAGTATTTCCAAGTTATCCCAGAGTTGATATATTTATGTTCTTTTTTGTATAATTGATCCAGTAGTATTTTTTTACTTATTAAAGTAGGATATTTTTACGCTTAAAACAAATAAAATATTATGTTTAAACGTGCTAAAAGCTTTAATTTGTGCATTCTAACTATATATAACCCAATTTCAGAGAAAAAAAATTAAAACTCATCCGGCATTTAAACTGAAGACAAATTGTGTGTAACGTTAATCTGTAACATATGCTAAGCTTATCATACAGAAGTACCTTTAAATTATTTAGTACCCAAACGTGGTGCCTTTATTGTAGACGTCCTTACATGTATTAAAACAGTAACATATTTTGTTCCCATTTACTGAGTGTACAGAAACATTCATCATAATAATATTTAATATTATATCGCATTATAGAGTTTTCATAATAAGATAGGTATGTGTTCAACCAACTTCAAAAAGAGGAGGGTGTCAATTCGTGTGTATGCTATGCGATAGCAACGGGAATTGTCAAACGATTTCATTATTTATCGATAGGGTAGACTTCTGAGCTGGCCCCATATGAGTTTCAGCAAAATAGAATCAGCAGTATTTTTATTTGAAACCAAACTATTTTCTTCTATCGGTTCCTATGAGTAAAGATTTTTTTGTTAATTTCAATTTCAATTTCATTCATAAACCTAAAATTTTCATACATCTATTAGAAACCACATAATCTACTATCAAAACCACCGAAAAATTTTCAAAAAGATTTTGACATTTTCTTAGAATTGGAAAATCTTCTAAAAAAATGTGAAGAACCGTATTATTTGACTGAGTCTAAATTGCCCGCGAAATGTCGGTAGAAGAGCTGAACGAATGTCGGGAGGTAGTAAATTATTATATCGGATTACCAGTCCGTGGTAGCTTCCGGAAATGTGGTAGATTAGTAATGCTATTTTTTACATCTTGTCGGAGATTTTGATTTTTTTTTTGTTTCATTGGTTCCTTGTTTTTGGTTGTGGACGGACTGATTGATCACATCACTTTTTGTGTATACAAAAAAAATAGGTACTATTTTTCAAGTAATAGTTTATTTTTACATTTCAAATGTTGACATATTTCTGTTTATTGATTTAAATTATCTATATTTTCCTAATTTCCATTATAAAAAACATTAATTTATTTTTGTAACCTAACCTTATAATATATAGCCAAACTTTTGAGCTATTCCGCAGCCGAGTAAAAAGCACTATAAGAAAAAATTCTATCAGTACAAATAGTATACCTAAAATTTTTCTAATGAAACCACTACTCGTTTTTTTAAGTACACGGTACATCTTGCAAAAGTTTTAAAATGACATAAACCCGTTAACAGCACTTCAATCTAAATCTAATAAACTTAAATCCATACAATTTAACCATCTTAGCGACTTAAACTAACAAATATAAAGCATATAAATGAAGTTATAGCAACGTGATCAATTTGATAAAATCTCCCGAGTACGGGTTGCAGCGATTGAATCATCGAATAAGCGTCGCCGCGTCGGCCGTAAATGGATCACTTAGTACCAACTCATATTTTTAAGTGATTTCCACGAAATTCCAGAATTTCTGGACATCAATCCTTTTAATAATCTTACCTCTAGTATTTGTTTTGAAAAGAAGTGCTATTATTTGCGTAAGTTATTATCGTCAACGTAGATTTTATCAAAAATATGTAGTACTTAGTAGTAAATTTGAATTAATTATTTTATTTACTAGAAGTGTGAGATTTCTAATCTGTAATTTTCAAAATTGTAATTTTTTGCTATATGAAACTTTAATGAATAAATAATGTTCACACAAAAATAAGCAGAAAAAAAAACCATTTAAAGATTGTACAAAGGTGGATGTTTATTTCAAAAATATATTGTGTTCGGAAAGAATTTTAAAAGCAACACTTAGCTATCCAGGCACAGATTTTGTATATAAGCATTGATCAAAGAACTTCTAGCAGTGAGTTAAGGCATACAATGATACAACATCGTAGTACACAAACCAGAGACAAAGTAAACATCCAGTAATCTTGGCTGTCTAATGACTTGTTCTGTCCGTGACGCACGAAAATTTTGAAAGATAAGGCATGGTACCGATGTCAGCGTTTTTATTAGAAAAAAAACAGAAAACTGAAAAAGTGAGTATTGTAAGACCCGAACTTTATTAAGGAGCTGTATAGTTTAAAAAATAATTGATAAACGGTATTTTTTGGTACTGTTTGGGACTGTGTGATTTTCCTCCTGTAAAGTGAAATTGTCTTATCTGACTAAGAGAGTGAAGAATAAATAGTGCACCTGAGTTCGCGCACCCACAAGTGCGCAAGTGACTGAAATATCTTTCGCGCAAATTGCTATCGCTGAGAAGCCTACATGCCCGCAATTCGGTTGATAATCCTTTAGCCCAGTCATATTAGGGCTTTCACCTCGGAATGAAAGATAATAAGCTGCAAATTGGTATGAACCTTTGTTTTGTCATTCTAAATGTTGTCTCAAAAGTCACAATCGTTACCGTGTCCGCGTCTCAAGATATTCAAGGTCAAAGGTCACAAAAATCGGTTTTTCGCGAATATCTGGCTTCCTATCGGTTAAATGAGATTTGCATTTATTATAAAAGTTGTAGGCTATAAAATTCCCTACAACTTTTGTTTAAACTTTTTTTTCATACGACCAACCGTTTTGAAGGTAGAGCGCGAAGTGCACATCGTACAGTCATATACGGCCTAATGCAAGGTCAAGCGTGAGTTATGGTTATCAGTACGTTATAAAGTCAATTATTTACTTGGAAATTATAATTATTAAACAATGCCTATTATTTATGTACTAACTATTAATTATTTATATTTAATTAAAGTAAGTAACTTGATTATTTATATATAATTATTCATATTTAACTATTTAAGTATGAAATATTATTAATTCTGGATTATATATTTTAGTTTTATTTTAAGTTAAAATGATAGTAAGAGTATATATTTTACACATATTTTTATTTATTATTAAATACGGCATAATATACATTTATCAAAATGTGAGTTCAAATATCAAAAGTATCTTTGTTGATTTTAATTGTAATGAAATTCAACACATAAAACGTGTCTACTACCAGATTCAAACGTGGTTAGGGAAGGACTTAGAACCTCAAGAATGGGGCTGGATGCTTGAAAATGAAATCCTGGAGCCCATACGAACGTTATTACCTCCAGCACCAGCCGAACTACTAAACGTAATATTTTGCAATTGCAAAAATGGTTGTGGTTCCCGCTGTGGATGCAGAAAATCAGGGCTACAATGTTCTTTAGCTTGCGGCCAGTGCAACGGACAAGCTTGCCTCAACGCTTCACTGTATCCAAGTAATCCCGATGAAGAAAATACATATGATCCCGATATTCTGGAAGGTTTGGAGATGAACATGACAGATAATGAGGATGATGACAATGAATCGAACATTTTTGAGCGACAAGAAGAAGAAGAAGACGAAGAAGAAGAAGATAATTAGCTTCCATTTCCAATTTCATTACAATTAAAATCAACAAAGATACTTTTGATATTTGAACTCACATTTTGATAAATGTATATTATGCCGTATTTAATAATAAATAAAAATATGTGTAAAATATATACTCTTACTATCATTTTAACATAAAATAAAACTAAAATATATAATCCAGAATTAATAATATTTCATACTTAAATAGTTAAATATGAATAATTATATATAAATAATCAAGTTACTTACTTTAATTAAATATAAATAATTAATAGTTAGTACATAAATAATAGGCATTGTTTAATAATTATATTTTCCAAGTAAATAATTGACTTTATAACGTACTGATAACCATAACTCACGCTTGACCTTGCATTAGGCCGTATATGACTGTACGATGTGCACTTCGCGCTCTACCTTCAAAACGGTTGGTCGTATGAAAAAAAAGTTTAAACAAAAGTTGTAGGGAATTTTATAGCCTACAACTTTTATAATAAATGCAAATCTCATTTAACCGATAGGAAGCCAGATATTCGCGAAAAACCGATTTTTGTGACCTTTGACCTTGAATATCTTGAGACGCGGACACGATAACGATTGTGACTTTTGAGACAACATTTAGAATGACAAAACAAAGGTTCATACCAATTTGCAGCTTATTATCTTTCATTCCGAGGTTGACCCCTTTTTTTACCTAATATGACTGGGCTACTTGATAATTGAAGGAGCTATATTATGAAAAATGTATTCATATGACACTGGACACCGAATGTAATTCTTTAGAAATAATGTATGTAATTCTTTCGATATACAGGTGGTTACGGAAAGGATACATCTATACAAAAAAGAATTATCAAAATCGGACTACTCAGTAAAAAGATATGCGTGATCATACATAAAAAAAAATATATACGCGTCGAATTGAGAACCTCCTCTGTTTTCGTCGGTTAAAAAGGGGTGAAGATTACATTTGGAATATAGTAGAAACCTAGTCAAAACTCCTTTCGTGCTAAAAGTATATAAACTGACTCTATCTTACTCTATACCAGAAGTACTCTTATCCCCTTTTGGCAATGATATTCTAATAAATAGATATGTTATAAGCGTGCAATCGTGAAGACTCGAAAACGTCCTAATTGGGACGTATTGCCATTAACAACAACACTATTTGTCTCTTTTTTTCTTATGGGTTTTATCGCGCTATCTCTTTTGCTCTGCCGCTGCTGCGCGGAACACTTTTTTCGATTGTTTTGTATGCGTATAACATATCTGTTTATTAAAATATCATTGCCTTTTGGCTAAATAAACCCTTTCCGTAACACTCTACATACATGGACTACCATGCTGAAGTTATTGGTAGAATATGATATTGACAGACGCAAATCTCTGCCTAAGTAGTAATGTAGTATTAGCATAATTATATGTTCTACGTAAAGCCGTATTTTATATCACATGCTGACAGAGTTAT
Source organism: Autographa gamma (assembly GCA_905146925.1). NCBI lineage: Eukaryota > Metazoa > Arthropoda > Insecta > Lepidoptera > Noctuidae > Autographa > Autographa gamma. The sequence continues at coordinate 7,814,693 of LR989872.1, read as the reverse complement.
TACATCATACGCGAAATGGATACGAGACGTTGACTCTTAACGACCAGCACAGGCTGTTACCAATTCTATCACATGACATATAATTTATGTACCACGTTTGTATTAAAAGATGGGATAATAATGGATCATAAACTCTGGATTAAAAATAAAATATTTTGGATTTGGGATAGTATTTAAAAATTACGGTTTATTGCGTCGTGTGTGTGATCATGTGTATGGACAATCCATTTACCTATCCCCATAGGCCTTGAGAAAGCCTTGGTCTTGCTCTTTAGTGTAAAGGCAAACAAAATTGAGACTTATAAAACCATAACTGGGTAGTAATGTACACGTAATGTGTGGGCTTAAACTGTTCTCACAGTCAGTGATCACTGCACACGGACCGAGCGCATCACGTGCGCCTCCAGCACGAGCGCTTTTTGTTTTGTCGACCGCTCAAAGCAGCTAAATGCTTCAATTAATCCGCGTGAGTGACCAAAAAGCTTACCTGAATTTTCAGTAAAAAATAATCACTTACCATTCTATGTTATCCTAAATAGATTACCTTCATTGTGTAATCTATTTGCTAGCTATCAAGTGACTAAACAAATTGACAAAGCTTAAAGCTTTTTACAAAAATCTAATCAAAGTGTGGTTACGAGAGTTAACCGATATTGGTATGTAATCAAAATAAACTCGTTTATAAGCTGTCGCTATTGACGAGGTTACGAATGAGTTGGGGTCACACTGCTAGCGATATACTTCATCAATTTTTGAACAAGTGAAACACAAAGTCATTTTACCTAAATAAGGGTAATTTATTGACGGTAGGCGTTTTGTTATATATTCTGCGAGTGTTAAAAAATATAGGTAAAGCAAAATAATTTAAAACGGCTCGTATACAGGCAACAACGGCTCGCTCATATACGAATAATAAGAACTGAATTGAATTGAAAATACAGGTTTCCTTGAAGAAAGTTGTTTTTTTTTATTCTGTTGGCAGAAACAGTATTTCATGTACCTATGACGTACCAGTTCCGCAGCCTCCTTTACAAGAAATAGAAGATTACATAGATAAAACGTATTTGGATTACTTGAATGATGTCTAACTGTTGGTATATAAACTGTAGCTGACAATTTAAATGATAACGAAAGGATCAAAGTAGCCACAAAGGTCAAAACCAAACACCTAATAAACTCCAAAATTCGCGACACCCACGTGTAAATATTGACTTCACAAACAACTCAATTATTCAAGTAAATAATTCAAAGCATCCTCCACAAAACAAAGTCAGTCAGGCGTGTATTCTAAGGCCTTAATTAAAACAAAGGGGCATCAAAGTTTTCGAATTAATTCCCTTGATTACTACATATCGGAATTTGAGAGACCGCTGATAATGGGACCCCAACTTTAGTGGTTTTGTCTGGATGCAAGTTTATTTAAATGAGTTGCTTCGAACACGCCCAAGCGATGTCGCGTTGGAAATTAGTTCAGTTCTTGTTTTTTGGGCCTTTTTGGGGTATTATTTATACCTAGAAAAAGATTATGGGAAATACATACAAATTAGGTCTATTTGGCGAGTTATGAAGGTACTAGTAAAATATACTTAGGTATATTTTGGCGAGTAACCGAGTCTTGATGTGGCTGGCACATGACCGTAGAAAGTGGCATGAAAAAGGGGAGGCCTATCCCCAGCAGTGAGAGGACAAGGGCTGTGGATGATGATGATAATGATATTTTGACGTTTGTGTTTTGTTTCAGCGCTAGTTAGTAAATCTAGTCACATCCGTACTCAAGAAGTTAAAGCTGCCCGCCCACTTCCGATAATCGGTTACCGATTTTTTGTAGGAGAAAAATAGAACACACTGTCCTACAAAAAGTCGGTCAGAATTCAGTTCTAAGAATGGGTCCGATTATCTAACCTACAAAAAGTATAACGTTGGCAGCGTTTCGGCTACTTAGTAAGCCGCAGTATATCTAATTAAGTAAGCCAATCTCGAACTCAGAAAAAACCCAAATTAATAATTACTATTGAATATTATATGCGTCCACGTCATATTTCTAATTTAAAAATGAATTCTTATAAACTTTTACTTTGTTTTTCTTCCATGGTTTCTTTCTTGGCAGTTCATAAATTTTATTAATTTGCGTAAAAAGTAAATTAGTTTAGTTTTTATATTTCTGTGTTACGGCCAAGTTAAATTGCATTAGTTTTGAGTCGTGTTTGAAAACATGGGAAGTTTCTGTGGCTAAGTTAGATATTTACTTATAGAAACCTTGTTTAGTCACTGTTGTACAGTATAACTGCCTCGTTGGCTTAGTGGTGCTAAGCGAGACTGCTACGCTAGAGGTCTTGGGTTCGATTCCCAGGTCGATCAAGGTGTTATTGCAATACATATTTATAATAAATTACCAGCTTGTTTTAAAGAAATGAACATAAGAAATTTTAAAAATAATTTATTTAAGTTCCTTTTATCTAAATGCTATTATTCGATCAGTGATTTTTTAAACGAGAAGCCTGATTGGAAATTTTAAATGTAAGTGTTATTGTGCTTTTATTTTATAGTAATTGTTTTGCAATTTGTTGTTATGTGTAAGTTTTAGTATAGTCATTATTTGTACCTTCTCAAATATTTGTGCGTCGGAAACGGCAGAATATTATGGAGCAAAATGTTTTTATGTAATATCTTAATTGTACCATATTCTAACAAATAAATATATCTTATCTTATCTTAGGTTTTTTCTTTTCTATGAAATTCTCAGTAGCAGGTCGGAGTTTGGATTTGTGCCCGGTTAGTGGCAATAGGCTCGCCCCCTATTACATGGGATCTAAACATATCGGCGAACTCTGCCTAACCTTTCGGGGATACAGGCGTGATGATGTGTACAATATACAGGGCATTAATTTTCCTGCAGCTCATCAAAGATAGAAAATATTATGACTGTATCATAATGCGTTTTTTTTTTAGTTGAGCAAAGTTTATCATACATAGATAAATAGGACTGCATCATAATCGGTCCATTATTTTAGGAGCTAGGATGTATGGTATGGACATGTGATGAGGAGGGATGAAAGTCACGTAACTAGACAAGTTTTGAGTATGAATTCGGATAAGTATACATGCAGAGGAAGACCAAAAAAGAGATGAATGGATTGTGTGAAAGATAATATGAGAAAGAAAGGAGTAAATACTGAGATGACAAGTTGTAGAGATGAATGGAAGCTGTATACGCATTGCGCCGACCCCAAATAATTGGGAACAGGGCAGGGAGATGATAATTTTAGGAGCTACGATGCCACATACTAACACAAAAACTGACCAAAATTTTCGCGTTTGTTTCATGTCAGGGGTTATAAACATGTGTCAATGCTTCGAAAACTAATATAAATATGTTTTGGGATACCCGGAAGGTCGGGGTTTCAATCCTTTACAAAACTATTGTTTGGCCTTATGGCTTATACTTGTAAGTGTGGTGTTAGGGTGAGTATGTAATTTATGCATGGATGTCGTAACCCTTTTTAAAGAGAAATGGGTCATTGGAGCGTGTCATATATTTATTTTTGTAGGATTAGTAGAGTAAGTTAATTTAACTAAGTAAAAGATGATATGAGAAAGAAAGGAGTGAATACTGAGATGACAAGTTGTAGAGATGAATGGAAGCTGAATACGCATTGCGCCGACCCCAAATAATTGGGAACAGGGCAGGGAGATGATGATGATGATGAGTTAACATAACTAAGTAACTTTAGTATGTTTAAGCTGTTAAATATTTCAGTTATAAAGACAAAAAAGAAGGGCTCAAGCCTCCACACAAGTTTCATCATAATCTGTTTAGTGATCTAGCTCTAAAAACGTATCAGACAAACAGAATGTTATTTATGTGGATGTTTTTGTAATTTTGACTGAGCATATTGAAAAGGTAGCAAATGAATTACTTTTTACCTGATTTAGCTTGTTTACTTTTATTGAACTATTGAAATACTGACCCTACTAACCTACCTTTCATTATTATTACGACTTCTTCCCATAATTTTCATTTACGCAGTTATACAAATTAACACATTTCTCTGAAAAACAACTTGACTTTTATTTATTAATATCAAAGCTATGTCATCGACTGTATACGTTATGTACATTTCCTTCTAAAGACGTTTTACTGCGTAATTATTTTTAATTACTTATGTTTTTTTGTAGAGATCTTTGCAGTTAGCCTGAGTGCAGGCTTTGACTGATTCACCGGAATTCAACCTTAGTAATATTTTATTAATACGCAATAAGAGAGTCCTGTTTTGAGAAAAAAAATGCATAAGACTTATTTGTCTACGCGATATTCAGTCTATCTTATTTAGATTAAGTCTTATTAAGAATTAGAAACATTGATTAGACAGTAGGAGTTCGTTTGGTGTCGATGTGTTACGACATATTCGTTACAAATAAATTGTCGTCCGATATTTAACTCAGTTTAATAAGGGGCTTCTCTATTTAGCAAGACAGATTAGATAAGCCTAAATAATTAACATTGACTACTAACTATGTCATCCTAGAAAGTCGGTGATAATGAAACACGAAAAATCTAGATACAAAATTGAATATTGTTACCTAATAATTAATTACTCCAAAAACTTGAATTTTATGTGAAATCATCAAGTCGAACTGACACATAATTGTCAAAAAGGCCCGCCTGAAATCGGTTATAAATGAACTCTATTTCTGCCAAACAGTTTTAAATAAGTCCTACATAAATAACAAAATAGGTAACTGTTTAAAAAAATATCACGTACTATGAAGTATTCGCTTCGTAATCGAGACACGTGTTTGGGCACGTGTACTCGTTGATAAAATTCCGAATAACCCCCGAATAAAACGCCAATTAACTTTACCACGTAATTAAATGTCTATCTGTCTCTTTTTTACACTTTTAAGTGAGTGAGATAGAGCATTGATTTTATTTATTAATACACGATTAAATCTAATATAAGAACAAACTCTAACTATACTAAAATTAAAACTTACAAAAATAAAAACTAACAGGCGTCAAAGAACTCATCGTCGTCCTTGTGAATGGCGGGGAACGTGCCCAGAAGGCTGGCAGCATTGCCACGTTGAATGGCTATGCCAATTCTCTGTGCAAGGAACAAACCAGCCCTCTGATCACGAGTAGATTCTACCAAACGTTTGGAAAGTTCTTTGAAAAGATTTCGAGCACTGATTGATGTACTCTATTCGGACTGAAGAGTGTTGAATATTATGAAGAAATGAATATCAGTGATTCCATGACGTAGGCATTTTACTGGTGGGTTCAATATCAACAATTTTAAAGGTCGTCTTCAAATTCTGATGTACTTAAGAGTCAGTTGTTGAGAGATTCTTATAGTAAAGGCGTCAGTTACATTCAAGCTATGTTTCAAAATTAGTATACAATCTTAAAGGATTATTTACAAGTAAGGGTGGTGCAATCGCTTATACATATGATAAAAGTTAAATGGCATGATGCTCGGTAACCGGTTAGTCGGTAAATCTCATATTCGTCGTTTCACTCTACCTACCCCTACAAGGGAAAGAGGCGTGCTTATATTAATGTATAAATGTATGTCATTTCACTAATATTAATAATTATGACCCGTTGACTAACAAAGTAATTCTATATACACAAAACTCGTCGAGGCTTTGTAAAAAGTATTTTATCTGTGGTTTATCACTCTATGCTTAGCATAAATCTACATGTAATAGTCAAGTCATTGGAATTATATGTCAGAAAAATAATATCTGTAGGTAATAATTTTTGAAAGTGTGTACCTAATAATAATAATAATAATCCGGGACATCTCACACACGGTTGTCTGATCCCAAGCTAAGCAGAGCTTGTGTTATGGTAACCAGACAACTGATTAACATACTTATGTATGTCTAAATAAATACATATTATAGATAAATTACACCCAGACACCGAACAAATGATCCTGCTCATCACACAAACATTTGTGCCGGGTGGGAATCGAACCCACGACCTCCGGTTTAGCAGTCAGGGTCTCTAACCACTACACCAACAGGCCCGTCAAAATAATGACCAATATCATCGAAAATGATTCGGCAAAAAAACATGCTTTAATTTAAATATTTCTTCACCAAAACCAATGATGACCTCAAAACTAACACAGATGCCAATTAAGATCAAATATTTAAAAACAAAACCTCTAAACATTATTTGAAGTGCGTAATCAACAAACAATACGCAAAACTAATAAACCTGTGATTCCGCTAAAATTAAGACATGTTTCATCTGTAGCATAAGATTTAAGATTTATTTAAGACATTTTTAATCTAAGTCTGTAGCCAACAGACATTTCAAATACAAGCGGCAACAATGATAAACATCGCTTAGATGACATTATATGTATGGAAGTGACATTTAATTTCTATAAGTCTAAACATATACATAGACTGCTACTATCGCTAGTTTCTCCTTGTGCCAAGCGAGGGCAGTTTTTAGTCTGAACCTAGTACATTCGTTTACTGATTTAAGTTAATTTTCGCGCAACAAGAAACTTACATACGAAAATATCGATGGTTTTGACATTGTTAGGATAATATTAGTGTTTTAGATAGATATTTTAAAACGGCAAGCTCCATCGTCATACATAATTCACGACAAAACTAGTTCACACTAGTGCTTACGGTTCAAACTCTGATAGGCTCACTCTTTAGTTTTTTATGTATACTCTAAGAAATCACGTGACTTAGACTTGTCACTTCCATACATTTGAGCGATTTGATCAGCGTTTTAGCTCATATTCACTTGTTGTTAGGGCCCGTATTTGAGATGTGGAAAATGTTAAGAGAGCATGTCACAGGGACCGAATGCGCTTAACGTTCTGTTTGATAGGGCCCTTATTCGGGGTGCTAGAGATTTAAGCTGTAAAGTCCTATGTAAAAACCTATGAGTCCCAATCAATCAATCAATCATAATATTTATTGTGGATCACGGGTACAAAATAAAAATGGATGTCATAAGAATACAGAGAAGTTTGCTATTTCCCGCCTATAATTAGCATACCCGAGATATAATTAGGTTTTGATATCATTTGTTGCTAGGCTATTGGTTGCTAGGCTACACGTGAGGCACATCGCATGCTGGTTACGACTGACGCAATTTTTATTCTGTTCAAGAAAATCTGTCCTGCTTTATGACATAACATAAACTAACATACCATCACGCCTGTATCCGCCAAGGGTTTGGCAGAGGTGTACCAACGTACACCCACAGTTCGCCGATATGTTTAGGTCCCATGTAATAGGGGGCGAGCCTATTGCTTTATGACGATCAGCGAAAATTACTATAGACGCTACTTTAGAGTAAATATTAAGCAAGAGTATATATCAATGTCAAACCATTTGCTTGTAATCTGACGGCCGCAACGTGGTAAAACCACTGCAAAAGTGATTCGAAACGGCGATAAGCGATTTGAAACGCCGATACCACACTCTTACTGAAAATACTTCACTGCCATAATAAACTAATAAAAGTACGGCAAGCCTCAATGGTATTCCTTCGAATGCAAAACGTAAATAAAACTCACATCACTCAAAACTAAACCTAAAATCAATCACAACAAGATTGATTTCAGATCACAATGGAACTACGTATCCGAAATCTGAATTCCACGTCAATCGAAATTAGACTTTATGTGTAAGGTTTTAAAGTAGCTTTTCAATAACTGTTATTTTAAGTTATGATGTTCTTTGTTTTAAACGTTTATTCTGAACGTAAGCGATTGAAAATGATCGGATGTTGTTTATGTTATGTTAATGTGGATTCGTGTGAAAATCTTAGCTTTGTAATATCAGGATGATTTCCTATGAGTTGTTTATTAGCGGCTTTCAAAGAGATAATAATGTAATTTATTGTGATACTCGTAAAATTTTATCGGCGGTAAAATAATGTACTTCATTTTGTTTTAGTATTGTGAAGACAGGCTTATTCATAACATATGTAATTATTCGCGTTATGTAATATTACTATACTGAATGATAAAATAAGTCTGTCTGTCTGTCTGTCTGTTACGCTGACTTGGCTTAGCCGATTTTGTTTTTTGTTTTTTGATTTTGATTTGATTATTATTTGATAAAACTTGGTGTGTGGCTAAATTGGATACCAAGAAAAATTGTTTAGTAACCAACAGGGATAAAACCAACCGTGAAAGTTAGTATATAGTATAGTTCATACTGTTAAAAAAGGCATCATTATATAAAATTAAAACGATAATATTATGATACTTATAAAATTTTAACATTAATTAAAAAATATTAAAAAAAATCTTGCATAAGCTTGTATAACTTTTACAAGTACATCTTACATAGAGACCTTCTTTTAAGTAAAATAATAATTATATACTTGTGATAGGAGGTCCCGCTCTGCATAATAAATACATACATAGGTATTCTACATAATATTTATTTTTAAAAGAAAATGTTGCTTGATATTTGAATGAGCAAGTAATTCTATCTCAAGAATTCTGTATTTAAACCAAATTACCTTGAAATACTCCTTTAAATTTTCTAAGAGATACCACCCTCCAAAGCTTATTTCGAGAAATATAATCTTATTACGAGTAGTCTAAGTAAGTAGCTATTATTTATTCTTAGAACTATATATTTCTGTTTTAACAATATTATTATAAATAGCGAATTAAAGAATAATGCTAGAAACAAAAATAATGGAAAAAATACATTTTTAAACCTTCGCCTTATTAAAATAATCAAATCAAAACGTTTGACTGTGTTTTTATTTATACTTAAAACCCACCGACAACAAGCTAGCAAAAAGGAAAATACATCATAAGCGGTCCATTTATTTATGAGATACGATGGTTAAGACAGACATATAGATGCGTTCATAAACTATAATCACCGATTTAATTTTTAACCGCTCCTCAAAAATTGAAATAGGATCTGTATTTCTGTCCAACGATTTCAGTATTTGAAATAGAGACAGAGCTACGCGTTAGAAGAGAGCAGCAATATGTAGGTAAATATCATGTTAGGTATCAAATTTATGCAAGCTGAATTGCACTTTATGTCCTTGTAACTAGAGTCGCTTTTTATATTACTTCGTTGTGAAGTAAACCTTCTATACTTTTTTCTATTATAATTCTGTTTCAGCTTAACACTTACATAAAGGGTGAAAGCTAAGCGATATTTTATTTTAATTTTATTCTCTGCATAAGATTTCCTTAAGACCGGGTTATTTCGAATTTAAATTGAATTTCTTTCTTAGTAGCTTGAACTGTTTGAATAATGTATTAAGAGTCCGTTTTAAATAATCTTTATTTGAATGTTAATTATGAAAACTTAGTACTATAAGCATGATGATTAATTTTAACTTTTTAGTCCATCTTTTAGATATTATAAAACGACTAGCTTTTGCCCGCGACTTCGTTCGCGTGGAATAGTGACTTCCGGCAGATTTTTGGTTTTACCCACGTAGTTACCGATCTCGCGGGATCTTTTCAAAAATGAAATGTGGAAGATATTCTAGGGCACTCTTCAAAAATCAACATAATTTCCACGACAGTACCGAAGCGCTCGGCCAATGCCCAACCAAATGCGTGTCACGAAACCATAGCGCGATCTATTTCGATCCCAACGCCATCTATCGAGCATAGTGACAACTCGGATTATTTATTTATACTCCGTTCAGGCATTTACTTTGTACTAAAAGTTTTACTATATTGATATTACTTTTTTCATACCTTTTTACTATTATTTACTTTTTTCCGATGAATTTTCAGTACTGAATTGATGCCGACGCTTGACCAATAGATGGCGCTGTATGTCCGGAATAAATTTATTTTTTTATTTTATTTTTTTGTTATAAAAACTATCCTATGTCCTTTCTCGAGTTCCAAACTATGTCTGTACCAAATTTCACACAAATTGGTTCAGTAGTTTAGGCGTGAAGCAAAGACAGACAGACAGACTGACAGACAGACAGAGTTACTTTCGCATTTATAATATTAGTTTGGATTAGTTGGATATACTCCGTTCGGGCATTTTCTTTGTACTAACAGTTTTATTATATTGATATTACTTTTTTCATACCTTTTTACTATCGTTTACTTTTATCCGATGAATTTTCAGTACTGAATTGTTGCCGACGCTTGACCAATAGATGGCGCTGTATGTCCGGAATAAATTTTATTTTTTATTTTATTTTTTTGTTATAAAAACTATCCTATGTCCTTTCTCGAGTTCCAAACTATGTCTGTACCAAATTTCACACAAATCGGTTCAGTAGTTTAGGCGTGAAGCAAAGACAGACAGACAGACAGACAGACAAAGTTACTTTGATGCTGTATGTATTTTTTAGTTTTTTCCCGTAAGAAAAAAAATGTGAAGATTTACAGTGAGTACAAATCTTGCATGACGCCACGTCTAAGCAAAAATTGTAGCAACCCGTGACCTTACAAGCTCCCACTCTTGAACATTACTCTTCTTATTTGTTATTGATATGATAAAAGAAAACGTGTCCTTTTTATTCTGATTATTTAAACGACGGACTCTTAGAGTATACATGATAAACTAGAGTGAGCCTATCAGAGTTTGAACTGTGAGCACTAGTGTGAACTAGTTTTATCGTGAATTATGTTTGAAGATGGAGCTTGCCGTTCCAAAAAAACCTTTTAAAACACTTATATTATCCTAACAATGTCAAAACCATAGATATTTTCTTATATAAGTTTCTCGTTGCGCGAAAATTAACTTAAATGAAAAACGAAATGTACTAGGATCAGACTAAAAACTGCACACACTTGGCACAAGGGGAAACTAGCGATAGTAGCAGTCTATGTATATGTTTAGTCTTTGGGCGGACTAAATTGATTTTGACTTTTCAGACCCAGTCGTCTACCCAATTGTATTAAAGTTCAAAAATTTCAATAAAACTAGAAAATTCAATTTAAAAAATATAAATAAAGGCAGCAATAACTTATTACCTCATTAATTAACTTAGACAAGTAGACTGATTTGTTATCAAAAGACCAAAATACCATTAAGGCTGAGTATTGGAGACCACAATACAATGTTAAGTGCAATGATTAAAACTTTATGAAATTCAAGAATTTATGATAACTTTAAATAAATTATTCACTTTTGAATTTTCGCTTTAAAAACAAGCTTTAGTTATTTGTGTGCTTATAAGTTTCAAATTAAAGAGTTGTCAATGACGAAAATGTATAATAGCAATAAAGTTAGGTAGAGTAGAAAATAGTGATACAGTTTTTATTTTTCAATGATAATTAACCATATATTATTTTCATCATAAAGTTTGCAAAAAACTCAATTTGTTCATCTTGTTTGAAATCGCATATATTTTCGACGGCCATAAGCAATAATCATAAATAAGCCAAACGTAAGTTTCAATATTTTGAATAATATAACTCATCACTTTAAATTCATCACAAATAACGTTGTAAAATATTACTCATTCTAATAATAAGATATTTCGTGAATAATATTGCCAGTACATTATTCTATTCGATCATATTTTAAGCGTTTAGGGCGGTTGTACAAGAACTGCTCTCACAGTCAGTGATCCCCGCACACGGACTGCGCGAGCTGTCGCCCGCTCTCGCGCGTCACGTGCGCCTCCCGCCCGACTGCTCTCACAGTCAGTGATCCCCGCACACGGACTGCGCGAGCTGTCGCCCGCTCTCGCGCGTCACGTGCGCCTCCCGCCCGACTGCTCTCACAGTCAGTGATCCCCGCACACGGACTGCGCGAGCTGTCGACCGCTCTCGCGCGTCACGTGCGCCTCCCGCACGACTGCTCTCACAGTCAGTGATCCCCGCACACGGACTGCGCGAGCTGTCGACCGCTCAAAGTAGTCAATTTTTAGGTACGGTTTAGCTCTCTGCGCTTTTCTTTCGAGTTTTTGTGTATCTGATTTGAAAAAACATCCCGCTACTCAGGGATTATTTAAAGCTGGCGTATTCTTTTACCAGAAAAATACAGAATGGTACATTGTTGGTTAGAGATGCGCCGAATACGAGATTTATCGAGTAATAATCTATTATTCCTTTAAAAAAATAATTTGTCCGTCAAATAACTCGATTCAGTAATGAAGCAAAATTTTTTGTGTTCTCTCTACGGCTAAGTGGCCCTAAAACCCATTTTCAGCATTTACTATCGGTTAGCAACTATTTTTGTAATAAAAAATGACACAAAAAAATATTTATAAATAATAGTAAAGACTACTTTACATACTGTTGTCACTCTAACCAAAGTTGACTACTCGTCAGTTAAACCGAGTTTACCGAAAAAGTCGCCGGAAATCCGTACCAAAAAATAACTGAATACTCGCATCTCTAGTTAGTACGATACTATAATATATAGTTAAGCGTCTAGCACGAAACTGACCCCGATACAGAAGTGTAAAGATAAAAAGCTTTGCGAAAAATGTTGCTTTAGTTCGTCCCGTGTGAAACTCGTCCCAAGTGTGTTGGACGATAGTTTGGGACGAAATCTTTTTTATGTTTATTGTCAGTCTCGTCAAATAAATTCATCTCACTGTGTGTAAAAGTGACGTAAGAGTTTTGCGTACAATTTGTATTTTTATTTTTTGCTGCTCACTGTGGGTAAGAGTTACGTAGGAGTTACACTTTGTATATTTTTTTGGTGTTTTGTTTTGTATTTAAGGTTTAAATCGTTTATTTAATATTAAATCATATGTTATAATAGTAAAGTATATTTATGTCGAGAAAACTAATAGAAGCAGTCGCACTGACGGTTATTTTCCGCGACTGGTTTTTTACCATAGTGTGTGTGTCTCGGGCGGTTCTGCGGTCTCACAGTTTACCGCTTGCAGAAAAAAACAGAGCGTCTTTAGAATAAAGCATGTTATACTGAATGACCAAGGCAGAAAAAAATATTTAGTCAAGAATTCAAAATTATAAACTCTACAATAAAACATAACACTTATCGATGCACTTTTAATTTTGTATACTTTTCCCTACAATAAACAAGCCCTTTTTATTTATTTTATCGTAACCAAGACCTCAAAATAGGCTAGAATTCTGTTCAAAAGACCCGTTTAAAAAGTTTTCACTAAAAAAGGTCCAACTTAACAAATGCAAACGATGTTAAGTGAAATCTACTACCTAGCCAGTCTAGACTACCTAAAAGCCTATCACAGTTCCAATATCTAGCAAATCTACAAACGAACTAGATTCGAGCAATCATAAATGTTGCACGATTGAAACAACTTTATTTACACGAAAATAGAACTTAAAGCATAAAGAATAGAGTGCATTTTTGTGTTTGTTACCGTATTGTAGACAAGATTGTCATCTTCCGTCCAATACAGATTGGAGTAGTTTAATAAAAGCTTTGTTAAATGCAATTGTTGGAATCGGCAGTTTTGGGATTGTTTTTCATCTAGATAATAACATAATGTAACATAAGTTGAGTATGATTTTTGAACACCCGATGTAAAACGAGGGGTTTTATAAGTTAAACATGTTTGTCTGTGAGTTCGTCTGTGGCATTGAAACAAATGCAAGGTTTGTGATGAGTTTTTTTGTTTAAAATCTAATATGATCGAGATGGTTCTAAGCCGTAATTTGTAAAGATAATATTATGCCCACTATTTTTTTAAATATCAGAATTTGTTTCTTAATTCTGTAATTTATAGTTCTACCAACCGTGCCCACGGTCCCGCTCGCATGAAATGAATACTCATATCGCTATATGGATATGAATCGCTAGTAGACAATTCATACAGTATCTTTATAAATTGTAGCCTATGTTTTATTCCGCTATTAGCTACATTATTGTAAAGTTTCATTAAAATCCATTCAGTAGTTTTTGCGTGAAAGAGTAACAAACATCCATACATCCAAACGAACTTTCGCATTTATAATATTGGTAAGGACAATGCCAAAGCGGGTAGTAGGTATTTTTATATAACCATCCTTATTATAAGCTTATATCTGCATCAAGACCTAACAGATGATAAATCATAAACTAACCCTCAAATGCCTTTAACAGTTTAAACAGGCAACCCAGTTGTAAATTCAGTAAGTAATGAATTTATGTGTAAAACGCCTACAAACTGTACTGCGGTCTAGCTTTAATCAAATAGTAGTTTCACGGACAGATAGAATTAGAACTACGGTATATTTAGGTCACTGGGATTCTGAATAAGTGGGATATAGTCATCTGCAAAAGGGTTCAACTATTTTCTAACGGTTGAAAATAACGAATGTAATCCGTTTGTGTGAAGTGTAGGCAGACCGTTTTTATACCAAATTCCTGATCAAACGCAGAATCGCAAAAAAATAATTGTAATCTGCCATGTCCCGAAAAATATGTGTAAATAAAGGAACTAAAATCTTTTGTTTTTCATTATGCCTCTGTTACACAAAACTGAATTCTTTTATATATGTATCGCGAAAAACAGAGATATTTGGAAAGAAGAAAGCTGAGGCCTTTGTCCAGCAGTAGGATGTTACGTAGGCTAATTATATTATTTTAATTAAATAAGATTTATTTAACCGTAACGAAATATTTATTAAAAATATTTATTTCCCGAATCGATTAATAATAATCGAATAATTAATTATAGAATATTTATTGAAAAACACACACATATGCTGGATTTTCAGTACCGAACAGTACTGTAATTGTTGGTACTGAATACCATGAATGCCTTTTCCGTTTAACCTTTAGTTAAGCCATAGAGTAACTGCCATAGAACACACAGATGGGACACTCCGTAAAAAGCCTGGTAGAGTTCAAAGTCAGCAAGGCAATCTATTATAGCCTCGTGCTTTGTCATCTAATAGCAGTCCCATGAAACAGATTTACAGAACATAAAGTGCATTTTATTTAAAAGGGTTTACATCTGTCGAACGATCATTACACGAGCAAATCGGGTGCTCGTGTGGTACTCGTTTTTGAGATGTGGATGCACCCTTATGTTTACTCTCACTGCTAAGCATCATCTCCGATCCTGATCCAGTTATAGCACGACCCGAAACTTTTGTTGTATCGGTGACCCATTTAGGCGCAGGCCAGACAGAAGAGACGTAAGACGCAGACGGGGACGTTTAGATTTGTCTCTACCGCGTCCCATTCATACAAAATGTATAGAAACGTCGCGACGCAAAACATACAGAAGAGACGGGGCGCGGGCGCAACGCTTCTATACATTTTGTATGAAAGAGACAAATGTCCGCGCCCCATCTGCGTCTTACGTCTTTTCTGTCTGGCCTGCGCCTTAGGTTGCGGACAAACGAAGTTTCTCTTGCCTTGTCTTGCCCACGATTCCGTAACTTTTTGACGCCGCACTTCGCACGACTAAGCGTCCTGACTAGCTCCATTGCTGCCTGGTTATTGCTTGTCTGTATGTGTTAGGATGATTAGATAGGGTGTAACTGAAAGGTAATCAATCAAAAAGGTAAACTTACTCTATACCAGGAGTATGTATAGAGTTAATTTTACAAAATTTCAACTAATTTGTTTAGCCTACTTCAGACTCCACTGCTGGACAAAGGCCTCCCTCTCCGACCTCCAAAACTCTCTGTCTTTTGCGATATCTGGCCACGTGCGATATATAACTGACTAGATCATCACACCACCTTAGTTAAAAAAGCTTCTTCTGTAAGGTAGTCTGCTTGTGACCATGATACCTGCAAAGGTGTCGAAACGTTGGGACCCAAAATCAAAATTAACCGCGACATAATTCGTAAAAAAGTAGTTTTATTTCAAGGTATTTAGCTATTTACTCTATGGTCAAGCTTGATACCGTGGTTTATTGATCGCACTTTGATTGTCAGTCGTTAACGGTGTATTGGCGTTTTATGGATTGTGTGCAAGCATTTAGTGCGAGCGCAGCTATTAGCTCCGATCATAATGCTTTGACATCGATCTTCGAGAGCCGTTACCGATTGATGCCAGATGAATTGTAAATAACTGGACGGTGAGGCTTATTGAATACCAAAACCAAATCATAAAACGTGAATAAATATTCCACGTTTTTTTAGTTTCACATATTTTTAACTTTGGTTGACAATATTTACTATATTGCTAATATATAGCTTACCCAACTGGGTTTCAATAATGTATTGGTATCTATTTGTGAAGTACAGTTCATATTCAATCCTGTTTCGTTATATTCTGAAATCATTGGAATTTTGTGATTAAAATGTGGCTTAGAAAATATGTAGTAAAATATATGACCACTTTTCATGTTTAGTTACACACCGGTGCACCACACACACCCCACATGCTCGAACTATACGAGAGTTGAAACATAAACCAACATGAAAAGGCACGAATTTCTTTTTTATGAATAATATTTCTCTTTATTTATTTTTTTCTTTATTTTTATAAAATATCGTATAGTGTTGTTTTCTTTGTCAGTAAACGTATCATCTATTATAATGTACCGGATATAAGCCATGTTAAAAGTATTGTGCTAGCATCGATAGTTGCTCAATAAACTTGCATTAGAAGTTGTCGACGGTATCGGCGTAGTGCCACACTTATCCTGTCGCTTGGGACTGTTTGCATTTGTCGTGGGGTACAAGGAATAGGCGGTAAGCGGGGTAAATAATTATATAAATATCGTTTGCAAAAATATAAGTTGTCTGTTCAAAAAAAATAAACTTAGTAAAACTAAGAAGTTTCATTTGTATATTTTTTTTTGTAAAATTATTCTTTATTACATAATACACCGAATATTCTTTAATGTGTGGGCTGTAACACAAAACTAGCTAGTTAATTACACAATAATGTAATTCAGCTATGCTACATTTAAATTACTTGAAAGTGCAGAGTTTGATCTGACTGCAATTTTAATGAAGTCCCTTTTAAAATGCTGATCCAATTTTCTAAATTTATAGTAAACAAAAATCTTGATCAGAAAACATAACAGCAGCGTTATGATTTAACACTGCCTTGACATTATTGTCTGTATTCAAAACAAAACTTATATTATAGTTACACAAATCTCGCAAAACAATCCACATTTAGTCATACAACAGTTTCCAATTCAATCAAAACTACCCGTCCCCGCTATCGCCTATAACTTACAAACTTCTGCGACCGGAGATGAAATAAGTTAGGCAGTCGTCAGCTGACGTCGAAATGCGATAATGAGTTAGATCGCTTATGCTATAAATGTATTTAACTAAAAGCCTTATATATCTGATGCTCTTCACTGTATGTGAGATGTCAAAGTTTCGAGTTTTTGAAGTCGGAACTTTGACTTGCAAATGTGAGATTTTCGAGTTTCGAGTTTTGACTTTAGTAGATGTAGGTGGTAGGTTCGGTAGGTGTAATCAAAATGCGATAATGAGTTAGATCGTTTATGTTATTTAATAAAGGTATCTTATATAAGCCTTTTATATTGGATGCTGATTTAACTCTTAATTCTAATTGAGATGTGAATGTTTCGAGTTTTTTAAGTCGAAACTTTGACTTACAGATGTGAGTTTTTCGAGTTTCGCGTTTCGAAGTTTGGTAAGTGTGTTTCTTGTAGTAGGTACCTGTTGATTTTTGTGTAAGTTTGTCTTGATTAGTTTGTTTGAATTTGTGCTTAGATTTTTTTTTGTTTCAGACGAATAGATATTTTAGTGTGTAAAGTATAAAATTGTAGACATCATTGAAACGTGTTTGTGTGGCAAGATTTTTAATATATTATGTTATCATAATAATAAAGATAATATTTGGTTTTATCTTCAACGAATATGTAGTATCACTGTCAGTTTTGAGATCTTATGTGCCATGAACGGTAAGTGCGATAAAAAAATATGTGGTTACAGCTTTAACCTAATCTGGAACGACTCTTATGACAATATAAATGTGCCCAGAGTAATATTATCAAAGAGCAAAAAAATCTGATACGAAAATAGTGTATAAAACAAGTTTGTTGGTTTAATAAATACGATGAAAATGATATTTGAAGTAGGTACACACTTAGGTATATAAAAAAATGAAATAAATAAACTGGTATAGAGTTACTTAAACAAAACCATACCCCAAAAAGTTTTTAAAGAAAGCTTATAAATATTTCAACTTAATTTAGGCCAATTAAAAGTAGGAATTTTTATTTAAACAAATATAAAACACTTTTTTCGTCTTTATTGGGATTCTGTTATTTAATATTCTGTACTCTTTTTAAGATTTTATGAGGTTGAAAACTAGTTACTAAGCTTTATAATACTTTATATTACAGTAACGATAAACCTAGCAGTTTACCTCAAGATTAGCTTATATGTTAACACTACTATATTCTACTTTAAGTGTCTAGTGAGATCCAATTTAATATTATTATATGGTGGTATATTTATTACCTCTAATATTTATTAAGTGTTTACGCAACGGCTATTTATGTCTTTAGTAATTAGGGATGATATTTTGATAAAATGCAAAGTACTGACAATGCAGTTCTCGTAGTAGAATTTTGATCGATACCATATAAATAGATTGTCATCGAAACGCGAAAAAAAAGACCAAGTTTTTATATTATTCTGTCTCGGAATTTTAAGGTATAACGAATAAATTGCAAACACGTATAAATTAAAAACAAACCATTCCTATTTCTTTGAACTTAAGAGTCTTGGTGCAAAACGACCCTTGTTTATTTATGCTTGAAAAACCTCCATAAGACATGGTGCCTTCATATTGCACATGAATAAATTTAGAATGCAATACAATCGTTACTTCTTCTAAAAAAAATTTGTGAAAATTGTTTTTTTTTTGAAAACGAGCAAAATGAAAAAACAAGAATTTTATTCAAAGTTCCCTACACTTTTCTGTTTCCTTTTACATACATTTTTTTTCGAAAAGTTGAATATTCAATAACTCATTCTAACCTGAGATTTTGTAAACTGACTCTAAAATAGATGTGCACTTTAGCCCTTTTCGATAGATGTATCCTTTCGTTAACACCCTGTATAACATAAAACAAACTGTATCGTAATGATTTATAGCACAAAACACTTAAAAAAATACCAGCTGTAAAAAATACCCTAAAACCAAAAATATTGCAATCATAAAAAATGCGCGGGAAACACGACGCCATTTTTTTTTGAACCACAAATCATTTTGCAAGATGGCGAGCCGTGAATGTGTCAGCTTGAAATACGATATTTTTCATTTAAAATCAACCAGACCTATTTAGATAAGCCTGCAGCTTTATTATTATTAATCTTTTGGGGATATAATTAAACTGCATAGAATTAATTAAATGACGAGATGTGATGTGAATGAGATTTAATGAGATGACCTGTCCGTAACACCCTGTATGTTATACAGTAGGCACTATTTTGTGTTAGTGCGTATTCAACTACCCTTTTGCTTGCCTTCAGTTAAACAGTTAGACATATGAAAAAAATGTTTTAAGTAAAACACGTTACATTTAAGACATTTGGAGCATTTTTTTCTTACGGCGAATTGTGAAACTGCCTCGTTGGCCTAGTGGTGCTAAGCGCGACTGCTACGCTAGAGGTCTTGGGTTCGATTCCCGAGTGGACCAAGGTGTTATTGGGTTTTTCTATGACATTTTCAGTAGCAGGTCGGAGTTTGGAAAGTGGCAATAGGCTCGCCCCCTATTACATGGGACCTAAACATATCGGCGAACTGTGGGTGTACATTGGTACATCTCTGCCTACCCCTTCGGGGATACAGGCGTGATGGTGCGAGTATGTTATAGAATACGTGCAATATCTACAGTTGCACTTATGTTGCGTTACAATACTTGCGTTATCGCTACAGATCAGGCATGGCTATTATTTATTGGAACAGCCGTATAGCACAACGATTTAATCGAGGTCACTTTCATACATTTCCTGTGGTTATCAATTGTTATTGTATAACGGCCCTGATTCGATGAAGTCCTCACTAAAGTTATGGGTTATTGGTATCTTTTTCATATGTACATAATTAGAAAAGGACAGACGAAAATTGCAGAGCAGTTTGTCGGCAGTAGGCTCTCGTGGATTTTGCACAAATAAACACTAAAATTCTCTATGTTACTAATTAAAAGCTCATTCTAGGCTACTAAGGCCAAGATTCTGTGGGCAAAGACTCGCATATTAATACGAAGTGGTTGGCCACATAACCACAGATTCCAGGGGCCCGAGTATGCTATTGACAATTGTTTGAATCGTCTGAGTGGGTGGCGTTAGTAGGTCCAGTTTAGGATAATCACGTAGGTAAAACGTCAGTTTAACGTAAAAATTGGAAATTGGGACGGCCAATTTTGACGTTCTGACATTTAATAGAATGCTAATTATCCTAAAATGGACCTACTAACGCCATCTACTCAGACGATTCAATAATCTGAACTAACAAACTCAGCGGCATCAGCCAACGTATGTCATGAGACTATCCCATCGTATTTAAACGGTACGGCAGTAAGGTAAGCAAACCAAACTTATGACTCACATACATCATCAGCCGACTGAGACCACAGCTAATAAGAAGTCCTACATATTTTTATAACATCTAATGTTCACTTAGTATGCAATAATTTTTTTGACTTTGACTCTGACATATCAACAGAAAATGCTTTATAGAAACACTTTTTAGGTAATTTATACCTTTGATACGATCGATTATGCCTCTGGTAATTCATTAATTAATGAATAACAATCCACCGTCTCGTACGACCATAGTAGTTGTTTACATTAGGCTCATGTATTGTAATCTCTTTTTCTTCGCAAGTCGGGTTGATATTTGATTTACTTTGCGTATCAGAGAATCTGCAACAGTAACTGCAAGTCAAACTCTCATAGTAATCAAGTACTCCTTTGTACCTCTGTATGTTTAGAGTGGCTAACTAATGCAACAAAAGGAGACGTCATCCTTTTAATTTAGTCTACTCCATTGGACGTCCGACGTCGAGCGCCATTTGTTTGAACCGATTGGGATCCGAGTGCTTGGACCTAGGACTCTTGATTGGACCTTTGACTCATTTTCTTTGTTATTCTTGTAGAATGAAGTTGTAGTGTAGCAGTAGAGAAATCCTTATTATCATTCGCAAGATCATGGGGATTTATTTTTTGATGTTGGTTTTACACAAAATTGCATGTTAAAGTGTCCAATTTTGTGCGAAACAACAATATTTTGGATACAAAGTTGAAGTGTAGAATAAATGCGGACACTCTGCGGACAACATCACATACATTGCTCTAAACCCGAAGTAAGGAGCTATTAAGCACTTGTGTTATGGAATTCAGAAACAACGAAGGTACCACAAACACCCAGACCCGAGACAGTGTAGAAAAGATGGTTTCTACATGGACCCGTCCGGGGATCGAACCCGTAACCTCAGAGCTAGCGAAACCTTAAAAACCGGTGCGTACGCTATTCGACCACGGAGGTTGTCGTATAATAATGATGTAAAATAGCAAGTAATTAAAAAATAAGTAAACAGTATGTAAAGCTCAGATTTTCCGGATCATAGTCATTTCTAGCTTACCCATTAGGATTAAGATTTTGTTTTTGAGATTATGATGAAAAAACTTCGAACCTAATTCGTCTATATTTTATAAAACCTCCTAGTTTAGTTCTTAAGATAGTCCCACACTCCCACTCACAGAATAGTCTATATAGTGATCAAAAAGTAAATATCAATAAAAGCGATAGTTACTCTACTACCGACCATAAAATACTACTCATAACTTATACGTGAAGGTACGGAACCACTGTGAAATATAGTTCTGCTGTCGCATATAAATTTTAGAGATCCTTTTGGTGGAGACATTTAGTTGCTTTACTTAATGCATCAGAGCCTCGATTCCGCTATTTAAGAGTTGCTTGAATTGACCGAATGACCTGCTTCATTTAGTTGTTTTACGATAATTGGAATTCTGCTAACTGTCATTACGATCATTAGTCATTACTTATTTATTTATGTATCATGGAAGAATTACAGCTAAAGTGAACACAGAAAACTCAGTGAGTCAGACTGAAAATCTACTTCGAACAATTCATTAAAGATCCCCTTTTTGGGCAGTCGTGTAAAAACAGATTGATCAAGTGTATGTGAATCACGATCATTTTCTTCGAGAGTTCAATGAGATTGTATTGTAGGTTTATCTGAAAACGAAAAGGTGCAATGACAAGTACACTGACCGACCACTGACATGCATTTAAAATAGCAGAATCGAGGCCCTGAAATATCCATTTCAAGTTGTAATGGTGCGGATTGTGGAAATTCAGAATATTATAGTTCTGTTTGTGTATTCAAAAGCATCTGTCTCTCCGGTTTCCGTTTTCATTTTATACTAGCGATGCTCAGCTGTTTTTCTTTCGTAATGTTTTTTTTTTGTCTTTTTTATGGTTAGTCTGCTATTCGGCTATGCAAAAAAGAATGTAGTGAAAACGGTCGGTTCTCGAGTTGTAAATAGTGTGTTTAACCGAACTTTGAACTACTTTTAATATACAAGATATTTTTGGTGACAAATAATTGATAAGCAAAATTGGATATCATTTATTTATAATAATAAATAATAAAAATCCATCTTATAAACGTTCCACTGCTGGACACAGGCCTCTTCCCATATAGAGAAGGCACGAGCATTGATCACCACGCTTGCTCTCTGCAGATTGGCGATGTCAGATGAGGAATAAAATAGGTGTTGAAATTAACTTTCAAACCACTGAAGATGAAGATATAATAATACATAATAAAGATATAAACTTTATTATTCATCTGTCGATACCCATATTTAAAGCGAAATGCGTGCTATTATTTGGAAATAAAATACACTCTTTTGCTGCCTAGCTTTTTCTCTTGGTGTTAAAGTCACTGTATATAGCTAAATATTATTATTTTTATATGAAGTGACTGTCTATCTATCTTCCACAGCCTATTTACTGGATTGACTATCTTTTGATTGTTGATAGATGGCATTTTAAACTCTTAACAATAAGGAGAACTATTAAAATTTAAGCAAGATTTATATTTATATTGTTTTGTGTATTTGACAGCATTTATAAGCGATTGAAAGTTTTGATGGTAAAATTCTAATTTGTCATAAATAAATAGGTCTAGCAGTCTTTTGTGAATCCAGATTCTGAATTCACAAAAGACTTTAAGAGACGAACAAAAAACTGGTCTGCGTATTAAACAGATCTGTGTTTCTTATGTCCAGAATAAGTTAATATTTAATATTATCATATGTGACACAATATTAAGATAGTAAGTAGCATAAAAATTTCACTCGCAGATTGTATACGATTAAAAAAAGATTAATTTTGGTTACGTATCCCACAGAAGGCAAGTTAAAACACCAGCATTTTTCTCAATATATTATCAAACGCATGCCATGAGTTGTGTTTCTTCATTCAAGAAGCATTATTCTACAATCTTTTGTAACAAATATTGAACTATATCTAGCAAATAACAATAGTCTCCTAGTCTAGAGATTCGCATGGAAATTGAACAATTTGCAGCCAGATGTGGGGACGAGAAACACCTGTGGCTCCCTCTACCGAAGATTGTTGAAGATTGATAATTTACATATTCTATTCAGCATAAAACTTAAAGGATTAGTTGTGGTATTTAGTCATTTTTGTGTGTTTATCAGACTTAAAAGTTGTGCACATTACACATTTGTTTTTCAAGACATTATTGGTCTTCTGTACTTACGAGTATCTACACTTAACTGTCAAATAACTAATTTCAAGAAAATATAAATGGGTCTACTTCTCAGGTATACACCCAATCCGTGATTCTTTTATTAAATCAATCCAGAATGGCGAAGATACCGCGCAAAAAAACCAAACAAACAAACATCAAAAATACATAAAGACTTATTAAGAACCTCCTTTTGAAAACTGTTTATAAGGAGTCTTTGTAGGAACCTTTCGCAATTTGAATCATTGCATACAAACACGTTAGTATTCGACACGGAACAATATTATCCATCTATCTATACATAAAAAAAAGAGTTGCTATTCGTTAGTCGCTTGCTAAAACTCAAGAACGGCTGGACCGATTTGGCTAATTTTGGTATTGAACTATTTGTGGAAGTCCAGAAGGTGAATAAACATGAAAAAAAAACGGAATTAAAGAAAAAAAAACAAGACTAACGCATTATATATTTATATCATACTCGTATTGATTGAGGCAGTACGAAGTCTGCCGGGTCAGCTAGTCGTCAAATAAAATTCATACCTCTGATGACATAATCTACTTGGTATAATAATATAATAATATTCCGGGACATCGCACACACGCTTGTCTAATCCCATGCTAAGCAGAGCTTGTGTTATGGTTACCAGACAACTGATAAACATACTTATATATTTCTAAATACATACATATTATAGATAAATTACTAGACACCGAACAAATGATCGTGCTCATCACACAAACTTTTGTCCAGGGTGGGAATCGAACCTACGACCTCCGGTATAGCAGTCAAGGTCTCTAACCACTAAACCAACAGGCCCGTATATAACATACCTAACCTACATTACTTTGTAGGTATGTAACGATCTAGTTTTAGTACTTTATGAGGTAGTACAGTACAGCAGTACTCAATAACTCACGGCCACGTCACCTAGCCACATTGAAATGTGAACTATTTGCAACCGACCTTATTCTGAATGTCGAAAATAAAACTATGGAGACCAATGATCAAATAGCAAAAGAAACTATGAAACTGAAGGCTGTTGACAAAAATAAGAATTGCGATTAACCTTCATAAGATATTTTGGGTCAATTTTGATACATTTAATTACAATTAAATGGGAAAAGAAGAAAGACTACGCTATCGATGGTAAAAAGTTTTTGAATTAAATCCTCATAATATGGCGGTGACAACGTGTAACTAATATAAAAAATACGTCGAATCGAGAAAATTGTTCTTTCAAAGTCTGTTATAGAGTTCTTTGACTTATAATATTAAAGGCTTTTATTGCTTTTGAAAACTTTCAATTTGAAACTGACTGTCTGATCAATGAATTTAATATGAGCTTCAGCAAATATCAGAAAATCTTTTCAAAAGTTTCAAGTTATAATTGATTAGGTACACACGTCCTTACAAAAAACTTTAAAGTTGATATTAGAATAAAAAAAAATCAAATTAAGAAAAATGTACTTTATTTCGTTCACTGAAATGTAATTTTTGGTAAAATATAATTTTTCATTTAACATTTAAGGATCTGAAATCGCCAATCCGCAGAGAGCAAGCGTGGTGATCAATGCTCGTGCCTTCCCTATATGGGAAGAAGCCTGTGCCCAGCAGTAGGACGTTTATAGGCTGGATTATATATTGGTTCAGTAAACAGCAGTAAAATATAATTTTTCATTTAACAACAGAACATTTGAATTATAATAATTTACTTTATATGGGACCACTGGAGACTAAACCTATCAAATTAATTTGAGAACTTCCTCTTTTTGAAGCCGGTCAAAAACGATCTAGGTTGACAACCTCAAATCCAGTTTATAGTGTACTATGACGTTTAAAATAGAAACAAAACATACATTGTTATCAAAGCAACAATTTCTGAATCCTACTACAATATTAGCGAAACGATTTGCCAATTACCTGCACTCGGTTCAACATCTATTTCCAGCGTACATTCACAATAATATGCAGTTGATACGATCTATGCGTCATTGTGTGGCACGGTTATATCAGGGAGCCATCGATATAGGTCGGAAGTCAAGATATCGCGTCATAAATTACGTCAATCAGGTAAAGTTATTTGAAGTATTTAGTATAGTTAGGTGTTGAGTTAAAGAGAGACTTTTGAAAGTAAGGTATTGAAAAAAACAGTCGCCTTGAACGGTACTCGGCCGCTTTATCCAAATGTGACAAGTCAACAATTGACTTTTCCATTTTTCAAAAACTTTTTAAAAAAACCATGCTCCTATGTTTTTTGACATCAACAGTTATCAAGCTTTGTACCCTACCCCTCTGTTCTCAGCGATGATAATAATCAAAACTCAACCTAATTTTATTTATAAACTCGTTATCTATGATATAAAAATAACAGATAACTACATAAAACCTGCTGCTAAACATTGCTGAAAATATCTAAAAGTTTCAAAGAACCTGACAAAACTTTTTACTTAGCCATCTATTCGCAGACTAAAAAACTTCGAAGCAAACTAAAAATAAAATGGCGGATTAAGAGCTTCTAAAAATGTACATAAGATACTTTCTAGGTCCTTGCCTTAATCAATCTGTGAGAGTTATTGATCCTATCTATGGCTAGATAAAATATCAGCCAATCAGGTTTAATTTTGAGCTGTAATTAAAAACTTACTCTGAGAGTTAGCTTACTCAAATCGACCTTCTTCTTAATGCTGTCATCTTCTCTCCTATTTAACTTAACCTGTGCTGAGCCCAACAGGGTAGATATTTGTGACTATTATTTACTTCACGACCTACTATGTATGCATTATGGAACACAATAAAAAATGAGAATTGTTCCTAGCCTTAGAAATCTGAGATTTGACTTATTCAAATCGATAAAAAGATATCCTTTACGTTCTAAGTATAGCGTATGTTTCGAAGTAACATTTGAAAATCCTGTTTGTTAAGATTTCAAATATAACAGACATCTGCTTTTAACTGTTTTATACATTTATGATAGTCGTGGTGGCCTAGTGGTTCAATGAACGGATTTTTATGCACGAGGTTGCAGGTTCGGACCCGGGCAAGTACCAATGTAACTTTTCTAAGTTATATGTACTTTCTTAATTATTCTAAGACACTTCTGACTAACGGTGAAGGAAAACATCGTGAGGAAACCTGGATTCCAAAATTGGGATCTGAAATCGCCAATCCGCAGAGAGCAAGCGTGGTAATCAATGCTCATGCCTTCCCTATATGGGAAGAGGCCTGTGCCCAGCAGTGGGACGTTTATAGGCTGGAATACATTATGTCGCCTCAAATAAAATCAGCTAGTTCCACATAACCTTACATATTTCCAGTAAGTTCTCAATACCTCAAGCACTCACCTGCTACGAGTATTTTTAGTCGAACCAATAATATTTGTATAGTGCGATTCAAATGAGAATAGGATCGACTTAGCGCCATATTGTGACGTCATAGCTGTCAATTCTAACCATTTAGGTAGGGTGAGCAAAACAAGTTTCTTTTTAAATAAAATTTATTTTTAAGTAAAATATCAAAAGAAACAGAATCAACTAAATAAACAGTATCAGTCCGCTAGCACATGCACTCAGTCGTACGACGAAGCACACTAACAAGTAAAAACATGTTAACAATGACAAGATGGCGACTTGCGTCCCTATTTTCTTGAATAATTTTGGCATGGCTTCTGGGCCTTTATAGTAAATTATCTAAAAATAATTAAATATTATATTCAGATAATTTTCTCCCATTTTAAATTTTTATTCAAATTTGATATTTCATACCTATTATTATTGATGCAAATAAGTTTTTTGTGCAAACCGTACTTTTCAAGTGACATTTGACAGATAGAGGTTATTGACATTCCTATTCTCATTTGGATCGCGTTATAATAAAGAACGTACTTCGAGGTCAATAAAGACCGACTGAACTAGCCATATAACATATAATCCATTTGTTTTATAGCCCAACAAGGATCGTTACTATTAGAAATAGCCTTTTAATAGTAAAGCCTTTTCCTTCCATTTAATAACTCAAGTAAATGGAGTTTTACTGTTAGGTTATTAAAGATGTTTTAGTAATAAAAGTTGACTTAAAATTGTTGGAAGTTTTTGTTGTATCTTACTATAGAACTTTTTCGCTGTAAACAAGAAAAATATACATCAAGCAAGTTAATTAATTAATCTACTAAACTGACTAAGAAGAAGTTAAATACTGTTAACAAAACCAATATGCGAATTAATAATCAACATATATTCATACATATAATTACGCCTGTTTCCCGTAGGGGTAGGCAGAGACCACTTCATTTCACTTGCTACGATCCTTACATACTTGTTTCGCTTCGTCAAATTTCATTATTCCCTTCATACATGCCTTGGTTTAAATAATATTAATATTAAAATACAAAAATAATATTAATTTTGGCTGACACTCAGGATCAACTTTGATTTTAACTCAATCATAATTTTGTCATGCATTTTCACTTGTAAAGCTTTTAAAAGTAAACGCATCTGTTCGTAATAATTTAATTAATTATTACTCTCATTACGTAATTTCGTTATAATCATAAAAGAGATATTTTAAATATGTAGTTGGTTAATTAATTATGTTTCTTTGAGAAATGGGAAGATAAATGCTGTGAATGAAAATGATGATGTGTCAAATGGTTCATTTTTGGTTAAGTAATATTTATTTGATAGACATTTAATGTAGAAATAAAGTATTTTTGACCCATGTTAGTTTTACTACACGACAGCTCAAAAAAACTGTTATGTTTTTTTTTTATATAATTATTTTTTTTTAATTTTAGCATAGTTGTAAGTGCTTGTTGTTGCATTAGATTTATGTAGAAATCAATTTATAAAAAAAAATACATTGGAATATAAGTGTACCCACTAGAATACTTAGAATATTTCATAGAAATAAACAATTGAAAAAAAAAAGGTTTATTCTTGAACTTTTACAATAACAGTTAATATGACATAGTGACCTAAACTATTAAGAAATAAACATTATTTCCCACACACATTATTCTCATTTATAAATACAAAGTGCAATGTATCAGTAATTCAATCTACGTTTATTATTAAACATGTCTATTTATATAAACTAAACGTCAGCATTAACATTGTTATACCTACATATTAAATAAATGCAAACTAAGAATAACAAACTCGGCAAAATGCAGTTCATATGTAATCAACTTTTTTAAAAGGTTTTTATGTAATTTTCAATGTAGTATCTCAGTAAGTATGCTTGCAAGCTAATTTATCACATATATGGTCACTTCCTGACATGATTCCACACAAGATTAAATTTTGCATATGCATATAAGTGTGATGACACTAACACAACAAATAATGCATTTCTGAGTTACTCTGATGATGGAGCATGAAAGAAGTCAGCGGAACACAAACCCATCGTATTTGGAATCGTAGATTCTTTTTGAACTCACTTTATCAAAGTAGTTTATTTTTATCATCACGATTTTTTTAGTTTTTATATTTTATTTCTTAAAAATGTTTCAGAGTGTTTAATTTTGTTAATAAATACTTTTTCATACGTTTACTACTAAATTACTGCCCGTTTCCAAAGCTTTTATCCGTCTTGTATTTGTAAACGCGTTTTAACTACAACGGGTTCTAACTGGAGCATAGATAGACATAGCCAACAATAACAATATGGAAGACAGTTCGACCCAAACTGCACCACAACTGTTACAGTTAGCCTGTGTCCACAGTAACCCAACTAACGACAATATTGCCTTTACTATAGAAGCCTATTTGGAAATTCAGAGAAAGCTAACTGTAGCTTTGACTTAAAACAAGAGTTACTAAAATACATACTCCTGTATGCAATTCTGTGTGCTAGGGTTTGTACATAATATGTGCATAAAAAATACCTATGTTCTTGCAAAGTTTTTTTCCTGAAATTCATACTCTTGTCTGAAATTTTGTGTGGTAACATGTCAATGGAATCATATTATGCGCAAAAGTGCCTATCTTCTTGGAAAGTTTTATCAAACTTGGTTTTGCTGTTTTGGAGATTATATTGAACAGACAAAGTCTTTATGGAAGTTAACAGATAGTATTTTCCTATATGTTGTGTTTGTTACCACAAAAGATATAGCTCCTTTTGTCACATGCTTTGTTGGTGAGATTAACAACAAGTATGGCCATTACTGCTAAATTCTTTTAACTATAAATAAATTTTACTAAAGACCGAAATAGAAATTATAATCTTATATGTTTACCCCGGAACTGATTTCAATTCAGTCCAAAAAAAAACATCAAAAAAATATTTGACGTCAACATTTCTATAACAATTAATACCAACAGTACAGTCAACCACAAAAGGCTTTTACAATTCATTAAATTTTCACAAGACCATTCAATTTATTGTGTGTGTACAGGGTCAATGGCACGAAAGAAAAACATGGTACTATTGACATTTGTTTATTCAAACACGTCCAAAAGCGACTACTTTGGTGTAAAACAGTATTATTTGTTTTGTCATAACACGTAAAATATTTACCTATTTACATACCACTACAGCGACTCAATTTATGAAATGTACATAAGTATGAAAAGTTTTGTTGGTGAATGTACTTCGTATTAATAACTAGCTGACCAGGCGAACTTCGGGCCGCCATTAAAAGTTACTACTTTTTAAATAAATTTATGACATTCTTTACTTTTAAAACCTGCCTTGGACTTTAATAAACATAACATAACATATCCTGTATCTGTATCCCTGAAGGGGTAGGTAGAGGTGTACCAATGTACATGTGATATGTTTAGGTCGCATGTAATAGGGGGTGAGCCTATTGCCACTTACCGGGCACAAATCCAAACTCCGACCTGCTACTGAGAATTTCATAGAAAAACCCAATAACACCTTGGTCGACTCGGAAATCGAACCCAAGACCTCTAGCGTAGCAGTCGCGCTTAGCACCACTAGGCCAACGAGGCAGTCTTGGACTTTAATAAATATTTCAAAGCTAATAAGGCAAATCGGTTCAGCAGTTCTCGAGGTTTCGTAAGACTAATAAACGTCAGTTAATTCACAAGCTGGACATTTGGTCACCCTGAATACAGGGTGTTACTAAAAGCGTATATTTTCTATCTAAAGGGGGTAAACAGTAGTCCTTGTAAGTTTACAAAATATTAGCACAAAAAGAGTTATTTTTTTTAATTGATACCCAATTCGCATCAATTATGTATGTATGGTTCGATGTATCGCTAACATTTACCAAGTGACGTAATAAGATATTGACCCTTCCAGTGCGTTGACATGTTTATTATGATTTTTGGTGTCAAATAATAGATATGCAAGAATGTATATCAATTATTAAAATAAATAATTTTGAGCTGAAATTCTGTAATCTGTCTCTATACCAGATGTGCTCTTCACACCTTTCGGATAGTTATATGCTTTTTATAACACCATGTATAGATAGAATTTCAGACTAGATTATTTACAATAAAAATACATAACCTGATGCAAAAAGTACAGTTGATTACTTAAATCGATTAAAAAAAAAACCTTAATCAAGTTACCACTATGGTCCCTGAGTGCCATTAAATAAAGTAACCATTAACGACTCTGAGTGCGGATAGTTTTTGTTTTCAACTTGAATGCATAATGCAATATTTCATATCGGCCTAGTAAAGAGTTTTTACGTGTTGTTTTCAGGCTTGATTGATTACACGAAGTTATTTATTATGATTAATCGGTGGCTGTCGCTAGTTCATTAGTTTGTAAAGTTTTGCAGCAGATTTTGTGTAAATATAACTTGATTTGTACATTAATAATAGTTTGGATGTTTATTTAGATTAGTTGTTAATTTTCTTGTAGCTAAAGTTTTTGTATATTGGATACGTAGTAAGTTTTTTCTTTTTTCGTTTTGCGACTTAGTAACATAATATGCATAATAAAAGTATTGCTAGAAATTAAAATAAATAAGTTACCTTAAATTTTTGCGTTTATGCCAAGAACCTGACAAACATAATAATATAATGATTATTTTCATTGAAAACATTATTTTAATTTTTTTCTTCATATGTCTTCTAGCTGTTTTATAACCTTTAAACATACATGCACCTAATCCTTCTATTTATAATCAGCCATTAAAAAGTCAATAATATCCAAAACTTAAAATTGAGAAGTAAATTCCACCCCCTAACTATCCCTGATCATTCAATTGTGCCAACCTAAATGTTTTCTCATCCATACTACGGAAAAATGCCGAACACAATTTGTGAAGTAACGCATAAAATCGAAAAGGTTCAGTTCATAGAGTTTAAAATAATAAAACTATAGAGTGCAAGTATCCCTAAAAGCACATTTCGCTGATCGAAGGCACATTTTTGGGTGTAGGTAGTATATTCGTTTACTGATTTAAATTCTTTTGCGAGAAATGGCAGACGTTTATGTCAAAAATTTCGATGGTCCCAATATTATTAGGGTTTGAGACATTAAAAAAAAGAGCGCTTTTTTTTGACACTATTTGTATGACAAAACTAGTTCATACTTTTGCTTACAATTCATACCCTGATTGTGCACTCTGTAGTTCCTTCTACTCTATGGTTTAGTCAGTTAGTTTAGTCTACAACGAACCCTCGTAATTAGTTTAGGAAGGATTATAGCAAATAGAATGAGTCTGAAACTTTAAGGAAAAAGACACCTGATCCGTCTTCGATCGAATTACTGTCTCATTTGGCAGCAAAAGTTGCAATGAAAACTAAACGTAAAGACTAGAGAATTCGACGACCTCCGTCGTCGAGTGGCGTACGCACCAGTTTTCAAGGTGTCGCTAGCTCTGAGTCTGACTCTAGTCCCGGGTTCGATCCCCGGACGGGTCAATGTACAAATTCACATTTCTATATTGTCTCGGGTCTGGGTGTTTGTGGTACCTTCATTGTATCTGAATTCCATAACACAAGTGCTTTAGCAACTTACTTTGGATTCAGAATAATGTACGTGATGTTGTCCGCATTTATTTATTTATTTTATTTATTATAATGAAACAACTTCGAAGTTTCCAAATTAGCGATTTGTGTTATGAGTTTGTCACACGATATCTCTGGGTACACTACTACCTCTACATACTATTTTTTACCTCAATTAGTATTCGTTTCATCATTGTCTTCAAAGATTATTCTGTGAAGTTAGGTTTTTGCTAGCTTAGCTTTTTACATGTATAAAATCATTGCATTAAAAGTTGTTTTTTCTAAGGTCCAGATTATTCCTTAAACGTGTCAATTTATTTATAAATCAAGGTAGCATAAATAAATACACCTGTCTTTGGTTAGAAGAATGATTAATTTCCTCAAAATATGGGACAAGGGCTTCAGATATGCTTTCTGATAACGTGTAGGTTTTTTTCAGGAAATTACCATGTCACAGACAAGGTCAAACCTTGTAGCATATTAATTTAGTTTATGTGACGTAATCCGAACTAATTACTGCTGATAAGGAAATCTGAGTACTAAAAGTGGCTCATGATTTACTAGACGACTTTTTTTGGGGCCTATTTGGGTATTAGACGGAAATATATAAAATATTTAGTCATGAAGAAGAATGAAAAAATAAATTTAAATGTAACTAAGTCCATGGTACTCATAATAGCTACACAGCAATTAGAGATAATCCAGAAATAGTAAGACACGAATTTTGAGAAAATAATCTATTTTACATAAATCTCGAAAAGAAAATCGAAAAGAACAATGAAAATTTTATGGGACCTGAGAAAAAATAAATTTGATCAAATCGGATCGAGGAATCGATCCACAACTACCATTGACAATATCTAGTGGCAAACATACAGTCAAAACAATCCTTCTTTTAAAGTGGGTTAAAAATCATAAAACATTACTATCAAGATATGTATACCTATCATAACAAAAATCTGGTTATTGATTACACCTCCCTCGTCGGGAATTGTGGACTGAACCTTAGATCTATAACCCGACCTTGTCTTAACCAAAAGCCTTAATAACCTCACAATGTAGGTACAACATACGTCAGGTCCCCTGGGTCTAAGAAACCGCCGACAAAAGAGAGTTTGGGAGCAATTAGGTTACCCTACTTACCTAAGTTATTTTCAGCAGTTTTGACTAGTCATATGGACGACATTTAACTATAGTGTAATAAGACATTTTGTGCTTATTAGACTATCCTGAGAATTGACGTACTATATACATAGACTGCTACTATCGCTAGTTTCCCCTTGTGCCAAGCGAGAGCAGTTTTTAGTCTGAACCTAGTACATTCGTTAACTGATGTATGTTAATGTTCGCGGAACGAGAAACTTATATACGAAAATATCGCTGGTTTGGACATTGTTAGGATAGTATTAGTGTTTAAATGGATTTTTTTAAACAGCAAGCACCATCTTCATACATAATTCACGACAAAACTAGTTCACACTAGTGCTTGCGTTCAAACTCTGATAGGCTCACTCTAGTTGCTTATGTATCCTCTAAGATCCTGAGTTTAGGATGTTAAATTAAATTGTTTTAAAAGGGAATATTTTTACATATTCAGCCTTCCCTAAATGAGAATAAATCAAATGCCTTAACTTTTAGGCAACATAATTGAGTGACCTAAAAACTACTTATAAAATATACGTTTAGTTTACCTAAATATGTCTTTTATAAGAATGAGATAATATTTGTGGTAATCATTTAGGTGAAGCATAAATCCTCAAACACCAAATAAAACTTTATTATCACGCAACGAAAATCCGAAATAAGTTTATAATTTATTTTATTTACCTAGCGCAAAAAACCTTAATACGCATTGCGACGACCCCAAATAATTGGAAACAAGGCAGAGATGATTAAAACAGATTTCAACTACTTTTAGGGTATAATTTATTCTGCGATTTCAGCAATATTTTCATCATACCTTTTATTCTTAACCGGGAAAATTGGAAGAAAGAATGGGAACCCTTTGCCCTGCAGTGGGATGACAATGGCTGAAAATAATAATAAATAAATAATAAGCTTTTTTTTCATTTACCAATCTTTTTTCTAAGTCCATCTTGTCTCAATAGAAGGCAAAGGCTTTGAGCTAGGATGGTCCAGTCCTTTCGGTAGAAATCCAGTTGGTCTCTCCACCTTCTTCTCGGTCTTCTGCGATGCTGTCTAGCATTATGTGGCACCCACTTTGTGGTTGTTTAGTCCACAACTCATCTAATCTGCTACAGACACGACTGGCCCAATCCCATTTGAGTATTCCTATTTATTTAGCTTTATTTTATTTTATTTATATATTTTCATTTCCTTCTTGCTGACATTGGTGATTGCAGTTTTTGTGCATTTACTAAAGAGTTCTAAAATGACTATTCTTCAAGGTACGGTTAATATAGGTGTAACGACAACTTAAACAGCATTTTTTGTTTGCCATGTTACTCGTATAAGTGAGTAAAAATTCAAAATGGTGTCATTGAAAAGAGCCTTTTCAGTAGATATTGAAGAGCTTTCATGAGATAAGCGTTGGCAGCCGACGTTTCGAGATTACCTTAACGATCGTCACTGAGTATGTTATATGATATAAAGAACATTTTTCGGGACTTGGTTATATCAAGCAGTATTACAGGGTTACTTGCATGTATTATCCCATTGTAGGCTTAGGTATACTTTAATAAAAAATTGAAAAGAAAATGGTTTTCACTGCTTAAATGCTTTAGGGACTGAACTTACTGACTAACTAAGTAACTGGAAGACTTAGACGCCGAAATCTTATTCCGGATTTGACGAATGCCCCTTAATTGATATCTCTTAAGTGCAATATCACATGCAGAAAAGCAAAATCTGATTTTAGGTATTTTTTTAGATTTCATTGGCCTCATTGAATAGTCTAGAATCCTTTCTACGTTTTTTAAGTCTTCTACAGGGGCTCTAAGTAGGCCTTTAGACAACGGTACAATTATTGGTAGCGCTTATGTACTAGGCGTAAAGACAACACAGTCCTTCATCATCTCCCGAGCCCTTTCCCAACTATGTTGGGGACGGCCACCAGTCTTACCGGATTCAGCTGAATACCGTATTTTACATGGAGCGACTGCCTATCTGACCTACACAACCCAGTGTACTGGGAACATAGTCCTTGGGTACACTAAATCCATCAAGATTTGTTCTTTGTTCCTCCGGAAATGAAAGTCTTTGGTAGATAATGAGCCGGGATAGATCGACTTGATTGATCGATTAAAGACATATCTTTGCGATGCCGATGCATCATGGGCTTAAGATGGCCCGATTGGTCTGAATGTAGCCGGAAATAGCCGATTATGTTACGTAAGTAGGTAATGTCGTTTTTCGTTTTTACCCGATTACCAAGGGATGATGATGCTGATCCCTGATGCTGATGATCCTGATGCTTTATTGTCTAATATATGTCTTGTACGTCTAGCTTTTGTCTCAAAAACCCATGAGTCTGACAAATGTTATGCAAAACAGGACAATGATCCAAAACTAATTGTACCTACCACCTAAGTTCACATTTGTGGAATGCAATAAACGTATTGAGTATTGAGTATTGACTATTAAATTGTAAATCTTTAAAACATGGTGTACGATGAGGAAAAGTCTGCCCTATCCGTATGGTTTTTAAACAAAACTCGGCAAAAGTTAAAGAAATCCATATTTTGATACCTTGCCCACTCGATAGCAAGGCTTCAGCAGTAAAATGGGTTTTTGAGGTTTGATAGCTAGCTAGCTTCATGTAAAATACGGTAATCAAGTGAATCTGGTAAGACTGGTAGCCGACCCCAACATAGTTATAAGAAGGATAGAATAAGATGATGATGTTTAAATTGGGATGGAAAACGATAAAATCCCTGGCTTAGCTAACCTAAATCTTTCCAATAAAAAACTATCATCACGCCTGTATCCAAGAAGGGGTACCAATGTACACCCACAGTTCGCCGATATGTTTAAATCCCATGTAATAGGGGGCGAGCCTATTGCCAAATCTTACATGGTATCTACCATGTAAGATTTGGCAATAGGCTCGCCCCATTTTTTCAAGAATACAATTCACTCTAACAAAATATTAATC
Organism: Autographa gamma; assembly: GCA_905146925.1. NCBI lineage: Eukaryota > Metazoa > Arthropoda > Insecta > Lepidoptera > Noctuidae > Autographa > Autographa gamma. Next base: position 7,778,019 of record LR989872.1, on the reverse strand, counting down.
AGTATAAGTGAGACTCTTGAGCGACAAAACCTTGACGTAACATACAATAATAGAAAACCATAATAATATTATTCTGATTGTACAAATATTTTATCCTAAACCTCTTCTGTATAAATAGGGCTGTAATAACGTTAAGCGTATCGCAAAGTAAATAAATCCACCGATTTCTGAGCCCATCGCTCAACACGAATTTAATATATTTACTTGTTTACTTAATTCGAGAGTACTTGTATAATACTTGAAAGTTATATTGTCGAAGTAAGATATGTTATACATGTATGTGTGGTTATATATATGTACAGAATTAAAGGCTTGTCTAACTGTCTTAATACTAATGATTTAAGGCGTATTGAATCAAGTTTTTTTTTTTTTAAAGATAAACATATAATTAGGACGGGGATTAGCGCGAACATGCATAAATACCTTTAGGGCTTGACGTTTCGACCGGGTTACACCGGCCGTGGTCGCAAGCAGACCTTGCCGTTCTATAATATTAATATAAACATGCAGCGCGATAGTTTAAAAGTAATTATATAATTAGGAGCTAGAAAAATTAAGAAGATTTTTTTTGTAATTTGAATCCTTTTGGGTGCAAAGGGGTTTAGAGATTTTTGGCAGTTTTCTTTATTGAAACTAGAAGCATGAAACTTTGCTTTTTGACTAACTATTAGATATAGCCTTATTACCACCATTGTAGGTGATCAAATTTAAAAAAAAATAATATAGTAAAGAAACACATGTTTACTTGTGACAAAGAAGCAACATGTATACAAACGTTGACAGGCCTGTTGGTCTAGTGGTTAGAGACCCTGACTGCTATACCGGAGGTCGTGGGTTCGATTCCCACCCGGCACAAATGTTTGTGTGATGAGCACGATCATTTGTTCGGTGTCTGGGAGAAATTTATCTATAATATGTATGTATTTAGAAATATATAATTATGTTTATCAGTTGTCTGGTTACCATAACACAAGTTCTGCTTAGCTTGTGATCAGACAACCGTGTGTAAGATGTCGCGGGATATTATTATTATTATATTATACAACAATTCCGAAGATGTTTAATCGCAAGCAAAGCCGCGGGCAAATGCTAGTAACTTACTAACATATTTGCTATACAAAACATTTCTATACTTTTCCGAACATTTGAGGACGCAATAATAATATGTTTTCCGTTATTATATAAGTTTTAATGAAAGCCTGTTAGAGTGATTGCCGAAAATATTGTGTCGTCATGGAATTTATTTAGTAAATTGAATTTGGTTAGCAATCAAACTAAAAAACAATTAGTTATACAAATAAGAATATTTTTTGTTTTGTTTAGAATTTTTCGTTCAGTTTGTAACTTGATTGCTATTAATTTTAAAGTAAGCATACCGCTTTTATTTTTTAGAATAAATTGGAACTACGGCTATAACGTGCACGCGGTGTTTCGTGAAATTCTTTTGAAAGTAATTTTAAATAGATTAACATATTCAAACATCGTTCTAAAATTGTATTAATTAGATATTCAGAATTTAAAAAATTCTAGAAACGCTAATTTAATATAACCTCGAGCTATCTACTCTCTATTTAAAAGAAACTGTCAATAAATGACAATCTTGACTCATTGTTCAGAAGCGTAAGAAAAGAGAAGGCTGGTCATAAAAAAAGTAAGCTAGTAAGGGCTGGACTCCATCAAAACGGAGACGACAAGAGCGGAAAGGATTATTTCAAATTTCCAATAGGTTATTTGAAAACTCGTTATTCAAGCGCTGTGTTGTCACAACGAAGTGAAAATACCGAATGCCTATTGGTTATTTAAAAACCTCTATGATTTGGTGGATTCCGGCCCTAAGACTCGAATCCGTTCAGTATATGTTGGAGAAGATCTTATCCCATATAGTTAGCTTTATAAGTCTTGTGTAACAAGGTTTTAGTCATCTTAGAAATTTGATAGCGACGCAAATAATTCCACATAGAGCAGTGACGTCATGTCTTCTGACGTCACGTCGACTGGCAGTCGAGGAGTCGCCCTTTCCTTTGTCAATTGTCACTATACAACTAAAATTGTACGATTGTTAGTGCCAGTACTAAATGCTAGCTTTGTGTATCAGGGAAAGGGAAATTGTAGTATTGACGTTAGGTTATATTTAACTGTGTACTAAACTAGCTACCGCCCACGGCTTACTATTTTATTTTTAACGTTAAATATTAAAGTAACTATAACGGGGATTAGTGCGTATATGCTTAAATAGCTTCAGTAGCTTGACCAGTTTCGATCGGGTTACACCAGCTGTGGTCGCAATCAGACCGTCGAAACTGACGAGTCTGCTTGCGCCCCTAAAGGTATTTCTGCTGTACGCGCTCATCCCCGTTCTATAATATTACTATAAACATGCAGTGCGATAGTTTAAAATATATTAAATATTAACTTCTATCTTGTTATCAACAAACGGTCACCCATCCACGGACCAAACGCGCCAAGATTTTTGATTAGCAGTCAAACCATATGGATGACACCTAGCTGTGAGCCCTTTTTAGACCACTCTTGAGTAACCGGACGGAAGATACATTATAGTTGAAGATAAATGAAAAATCACTAAATGTGTGTGTGCAAAATTCAATAATAAATAAGAAACCAGAACCAGAAATGGATTATCGGGTAACAGTCATCGAAGTCAATAAAGTATCCCACTGCGGGGGAAAAACCTTTCCCTTATGATATCCAGCCAAGGTACACAACACATATCTGTTCATAAATAATAATAATTAATTAATCTTTATATGCTATTTTTCAATCCATTGGAAATTCCAAGTAAATCGTGTCATTACATTTCGGCTTATCTCGCAATATGCACAGCATAAGGATATTATTTCGTTATCAGCAACACAACACGCCGATACGTCAAGTACTTTCATCCGATTTGATACGAATTCTAAACTCTATCGACAACTATCAAAATTAATATCCAATAATATTTTTCCACATTTTTTTATTTACGTTAGTATACGTTACTTTTAATTTACAATTTAATACTATAGTCTAATTTACCATTGATTGGAAGGACTGGGAGGCGAATGACTTTTTGAATGCTACACCTGTAACTTTGCACAAATATTTCGATTGTTATTATCTGGTGATGGGTACTTATAACTATAATAATGCTAAATTTTATATTGCATTCTCATGTGACAATGTCTTCTTGTGAATAAATGATTCAAACCTTACAATGACATGGTTTTTTATTTAGCCCTTACAAATCAAGACCAAGAGATATATGTCAGAAAGGCATTCTCTTAGTGGTCGTAAAAATAGTCAGTTTATTAGATCAACCGTCATCAAATTTGTTATCTTATTTGACGTCGTAAAACTAAGAAAAGTCACGAGACCGTATTCTGTGTAAAAGGCGGAAGACGGATTTAAGAAAAGTTGATTGACCGTTAGGTTAGCTCCAATATTGGTACAGTACGGTGCAAACTTAATGGCAGCTCTGAAAACGAAGCGAGTCGCCGCGCAGTAACAAAAATATGCGCCAGCGGGGGTGCGGGGCGAGGTACTGCGCAGCGCGTAGCTAACTTCAGAGCCACCATAAATGTTGAATCCAACTATACCTCCTCCTTTTATTGTAGCAGTGTAATAATTCTTATTTGCTGATTTCCTAAATATACATTACATAGTTTTGTGATATTCCTTTCATTTATGGTTCCAATTTTTTTGCGGCAATCATCATTTTTCTCGTCACGGCTGTACCTATTTCCCCTTTTTTGTCCTGGTTTACCGTATCTCTTCTTATGTTGTTTCTTTTCTGTTGAAACGTTTTGTCAAATCAAATTATTCACTTTGTAACTCCGATCGAAAACATAACTTTTGTGAAAAAAATGTTCGCTCGTTTCGAAATTTCATAACTGAGAAGTTATATGTCAAAGCCAACTAGAGAGTCCTCAGTGAATTAGTGTCTTCAAAAAATCAATACTTCTGTATTTTATTTTTTGAGGTATTTAAATAAGTTTCGGTACGCTGACTAGAGAACGATTTCTTAAAACTTTCATTCCTCAAAAAGGTTTCGAACAAGCTTCAAAACCTCTTTAAAACGAAGTGCACACGATCGCGTCCAATTTCAATTGAAATCTGAATCGGAGCCAAATCGATGAATTGATAGACTAAAGTTCCAAAATAGTTCTGCGTTTTAGTTTAATTGAACTTATATAGAGAAAGTTGGAGACTTGAATGAGGTTTTAGTGCAAGCCGCCTTAAGTGAGAACCTTAAATGCACACATCAATGTTAATTAGGCCTTCCTTAGATTCCGCGCACACAGACTGCTTGATGGCTCATTTTCATTAGTCATTAAGGTCCGTATTTGGGCAGGCAGCATCCGGGATAATTACTGGTGAAATTGCGCTAGCTGCTATCTAGCATGCGGTCTGCCCGCGTGATGTAAAAACCAACAACCTAGCAACGAATGGCATGAGCGCTGGCTGGCAACGAATGGCACGATCGCTGGCTAGCAAATAATGACAGTCATCAGTTGGAGCTTTAACCAAACCTTCCGCACACCGAATACGGGTAAATAGTAAAAATAGGCCATGAAAAAAGGCGCTCAAGAAACGTTACGTTAAATACTGACTCTAGTTGCTCGGTTCCGATGTGTCCTTCCTATGGAGCGAGCAAGAAACTCCATAGGATACTCTTTTAAACATTAAATTGTTACAATTATTTGTACACTATTGGTTAAATATATACGTCAACAACGCAGTCTACATTGCTTCAAACTACGACAGCATGGTGAACTAAACACTTCTATAGCACACTGAATGCTTGAAACAGTTTGACTATTTTGAGCGGTCAACCAAACTAACAATATTCTTCCTCATTATTCACTCCATACGTAATCTAATATTGATGACCGATCACATAATCTAACAGATCCCGTCTGAGCTAATAATGATGAATATGATGCTACATTATTATTTCCTGAATCACAACTATTCAGATCATTCAAAGTCTCGAATGACACTGAATGATCGCAGTATCTACTAGATATAATTTTCCTATATAGCCAAGTTAGGCATTTGTGTTCACAAGTTGTGAATGCAAAAGCTATAACTATTATAAAAAGTATATTAACCAGACTGCAGACATTAAGAAGTTTATCAATCTCCTCACAGAAGAAAGCAAAATAATTTGCTATAAAGTAAAAAACGACCCCCGTCAAATGTAGAAAATGGCTGATTACTTTACTATTCACTAACTAGAAATTAATATTATCTAGATGACTTCAGGTTTAAAACATATACTACATCATAATCGATTCTTTCATACACACACGACATACTTATAACACCTCCCTTTTTGCGCAGTGTCTTAGAAACAACAAATTCAGACATAGCATATACAGTTTTTGTCTGTTTTCCATAACATCTGAAAATGTAAGTCACATTTCTTAACTTTATGTCCAGAACACACCATAACCCAATAAAACCGATATTTATTAATCCGCAGCCCCGAAAATAAAACCTTTTGTCCCACATACTAATGTTTATACAGACATATAAATAAAAACATGTCTGTTAGATCGCCAATGCCGATAAACTGTGCCGGAACATTTCCGAATTAATTTATACCCTTGTAACTGCTTTACATAAACAAAGGGTTTTATTTAGAAGTAGTTTTTTTTTATTATCCCGTAGTAAAGTAGTGGAATTCTCAGTAGCAGGTCGGAGTTTGGATTTGTGCCCTGTTAGTGGCAATAGGCTCGCCCCCTATTACATGGGACCTAAACATATCGGCGAACTGTGGGTGTACATTGGTACACCTCTGCCTAACCCTTCGGGGATACAGGCGTGATAATATGTTATGTAAAGAGGGTTTTATTTAGAAGTAGTATTTTTTTATTATCCCTTAATAAAGAAGTGGAAAAAGGTTAACAAAAACTAGTTTTTACGGATTGCTTCGCGGTTTATTTTAGGGTTTATGAACTGCCTGAGACCAAAACCTGCAAAAGCGTTAAAACTTTTAGACCTAAAATAAAAAAATAAAACCGTACAATCCGTAAAAATAAGTTTTATTTCCATGTGTTAGATTTTGCGTAAGACTAAGACAAAAATAGGTTGAAAAAAAAATTGTAAGAAAAGATTGATATCTACGAGAATTGGAAAAGGAAATTAAGAAATACGAAAAAACGTCTATGCGGGTCATTGAGCTAGACGAATGGGTAGAATATCCAAATTCTTTTTCAGGACTAGTCGTAAGAATTCAGGTGATTGGAGAAGAAATCAATGATATGGTGACAAAAGGTTGGTAAAACGTATACGAAGTAGTTATAGATACGATGTTTAAAGATTTTTTTCTGTTTTCAGATAAATTGGGCATGAATAGAATTTGTTTAGATATTGTTCTAAAACTCGCTTTTAAATGTCCTACTGCGGGGCATAGACCTCTTCCTTAAAAGAGAACAAAACGAGCATTGATCACCTCGCATGCTCATTTACGGAATGACTATTTCACGATGCTTGCAGATAAAATATTAAAGATAAATGAAATGGTGGATAAAAAGTATACTTAGTAGTGACAAATTCCTGCAGCAAAAATACTAAGTGCGGTGATCCGAAACTATTGAAACCAGACAAAATTAATCCATTTCTATCAGCGTCAATGCTTGTATAAATGTCACCTGGTTACAGGGTTCCCTAATAGAAAGAAATAGCGCTACCTTTCTGTATAGCTTCATCCCTTTCTATCACCAAATAATGGAATCTAAAGTATACAATGACGCATGCGTACAGCCTAGTCTATAAACACCTAATAGCTAAATTAATTATTAATATTCTAATCAAGTAACAAAGGAAAACGTTTAAACGATTCATTCTTTATGCAAATTACGTATTTGATACTTTAGAAACTGAAATGTGTGAGAAATTGTATTTTTATTTTAAGTTAATCTTATTAACGAAGTTAACTGCCTCGTTGGCCTAGTGGTGCTAAGCGCGCCTGCTAAGCTAGAGGTCTTGGGTTCGATTCCCGAGTCGACCAAGGTGTTATTGGGCTTTTCTATGACATTCTCAGTAGCAGGTCGGAGTTTGGATTTGTGCCCGGTTAGTGGCAATAGGCTCGCCCCATATCGGCGAACTGTGGGTGTACATTGGTACGCCTCTGCCTACCCCTTCGGGGATACAGGCGTGATGATATGTTAATCTTATTCCTATTCTTTTATTTTTCTGTTTTGTTGCATTTTGAATGTTATACAGCATATTATTATGGTTAAAGCATATTTTAACCGACTTCTCGAAGGAGTCTTTTTTATATTTGTTATCTCAGAATTTTGTGGGCAAACTGATTTTAATGGTTCTTTTCTTATATGACAGGTAGTGCTTCTTGTGGGGTCCCATTTTAATTTGGTCCAGTTACGACAATGGGATCCATCAGACTTATTTTGGAGTCTATTTTTGTAAGAATTATTGAAACAATATACGAAGACGAAGCGAAACAATTATGTAAGGATCGTAGCAAGTGGAAATAAGTGGTCTCTGCCTACCTCTACGCGAAACAGGCGTGATTATATGTATGTATTACTGAATCATAACGTTTGATATTTTTTAAGTAACTTGACGTATTTTTTAATAATTATTTTAAATGTTGATGATTAAACACTATATCATTAGTACTAATGTTTTTCTATATAGTTAAAAGTTTATAGCAATAATAGTTGTTATGGTAGATACCTAGGTAATTACAAAAAAGTTTTTGTCTATCAGATACGAAATCTAGCTTTGGTTAATGGTCGTCCATAGTTTAGTAGGTTTCTGATTTATTATACCTACTGTATGTACTATCTTTATAGAATTTTACCTAAAATATCATACACCCACAATGCTCATATTATTCAGTAAAGTCTAAAATAAAAATTATTCTGTAAATTTTTTAGCATGGAGCATATTTCCTGAAAATTATCGTAATTTTTTTCCGTAGTTATGGAAAAATGATTTCAGTATTCATTTATATTTTTCTAGTTATCAGGAAGTATTATTTCCTAAAAAAAATATTTCGACGAATTAAGAATATTATTATTTTTCTTTTTTTTCAGGTGTTGTCTTTATATTACTCCTTCAACGTACACTATTGAACAAAAGCGTCTTCCATAAATACCTATTTAGTTTTGTAGAAATATCTCAAATATCTGAAGTTCAGTAATTCAAGCAAATACTCATCACTATGTAGGGAAATGCGATTAAATTCGGCAATTCAGTAAATTCCTTTCCTAATGCCTATAAATTCTAAAAGTCTTGTTTTAAAACTGATGAAGACTCAAGAAATCATTTTCAATCGATGATGTATGTGACTACATAGTAAAACATGTAAGTACCTAAATGTTTTGTTAATATTTGAAATACGCAGTTTCTGCCGTCACAAAAAATATCCATAAAAAGTCAATTTAAAAAAAATTAAAATTATGACATTATTAATCAAGATTTTTCGAAATGATTCATTTAAATTCAATTAATTACCTAAATATAAAATTTATTCATGTATTACTATGATAATACTTTTTAGGCTGTAAGTTCAATTAGAGTTGAATTATTTATTCCAATAAGTATAATTAATATTTCTAATTAAAATAGGTCACGATATTACTAACACAATTTCCTAAACAATATCATCATATTTATTTCTTAATTTTCTTCGTAAATTACAACAATATTTATTGTCTTTCGTAACTACCGTTTTGCAATAATTATGGTTTAAACGAGATAGCACACGTTCATTTCTCAATAACTAATAATACCGATAAATACTATTGTAAACACACACTTATATTTAACAGCTATTTAATACGTCAATACAATGCCAAAAATTATTTACTTACGTGCCATATGATGTTTGGCATCAATTCAACGATTTCTTAATGAACCTCTTTAACACACACAAATATTTATCAAACTTCAAAAACTTCACTTCACAGTTCAAAACTGTTCACAAAAATCACTTAAAATCACATTAAATTTCTGTCAAGCAAAACACAATTAATAACCGTTATTATTTACATTCACATTCCAAATTCAAACTAAAAAAAAAACAATTTATTTAAACTTCAAAAAGTACACTTAATTTTCGGAATTAAATGAATTAAAATGGAAATAAAATGAATTATTTTTGAAAATAATTGTCGTATTTCGTAAGTTTTGGAGACGACGCGTCGTAGTCATGCACGGTGGTCGGATAGCGATGAACGACTGGCTTGGTCGAGACGGCTCTTTGTAGGCGAGATTGCAAATCCGTGCTGCGCTTTTAGTTTAAAGGGGTAGACAGGACTATATGCATTGGAGACTAATTAAATAAATGATAAAAAAAGTTCAATTATTCTTGACGAATTATTGCAAAACTTTTTTTAAGTTAGCCAGTTTTTCCGACACCAGATATTTTTTTATTAGACAGATAAAATTCACGTCTGACATAATTATACTGTGTATTGAAGTACTGTTAAACATTCAAAGTGACTCCTTAGATAAAATTTTCTGGCGTTCGTAAAACTACCCTTTATAATAAGTGTACCACGTGAGCGCGACAAATGGATGTGCGATTAACGCTTATGCGACAAAACTGTACTGCGACTCACCGTAGTTCGAATGCACGCTAGTGCGACACACTGAAGATCGACATCTCGCTAGTGCGACAAACGATTGACGAAATAGAACATAAACATAGGTATAGAACCGACATAGGCCCAGACATCCATTGCTTGGTTAGGTTCAACTTTGTGACAGAGATCAATAGGTTAGGTTAGGTTAGATATTGTGACCTTGCAATGGAGCGAGCGAAGCGAGCGACGGCCTTTGATTATTTAATATCAACTTATTTAATATATATGTAATTCAAAATGTATCTCAGCAAACTACTGTAATACTGCATCAACGTACTACACTACCGTAGTGTCGCACTACCGTAGTGTCGCACTACCGTAGTGTCGAACTACTGTCGCGCAATCGTTTGTCGCACTAGCGAGATGTCGATCTACAGTGTGTCGCACTAGCGTGCATTCGAACTACGGTGAGTCGCAGTACAGTTTTGTCGCATAAGCGTTAATCGCACATCCATTTGTCGCGCTCACGTAGTACACTCCTTTATAATGTTCTGATAAAAGTATGTGTCTCAACGGAATCGGGTTTAAAAAGTGCTTTTATTTAAACTTGCATGATTTAACCTAAACAAACAAGCACACACAGAAATTTAAGAAATTAAATGTATAAATAGGTCCGACAAGGAATTTTTCTTATTTAGTAATTCGAGGCCGGCCCAGGAAGAGGTGGCGGGATGACTTAGTCGCATACCGAGAGGGCTGGTTCGAGGCGGCGAGAGAGGTAGTATGGAAGGAATTGGGGGAGGCCTTTGCTCAGCAGTGGGATAGTATAGGGTAAGAAAAAAAAAGTAGGTCGCAACTAATAAAATATAATAGATCGTAGACAGATATAACATTACTATTAAATGAGCAGGCTTGTCAAACTACCATAAATTATAATTTCTGACAGTTTGATAAATATTTAACAATCAAATCTTGTGTATTTACATTAATTAAAACGGCAGAATATTTTGTCGATTTTGCGGAACTAACTTATTCATTCATTTTTGCTGACAATCAAATACCTATTGTTTGTCGAATCAGGTAGTCAGCAGTGTTTTGTTTATTCAGCAAGTTTTTATTTATAAACAACTAGGTGTTCCGATATTAATTGTGTTATCAACCAGTATACCGGGTGTTAAGTACCAAAGTAAAAAAAATAACCAAATAATTTTTTTTCTCATTTTTTTATACAGAGAGTCGACGTCGTCACAGATGCTTCCTTATTACCAAAAAAAAGACTCCCTAAAATACTGACCAAATTGGTGTTGCAGTTTTTGTTTTAATCTCAAATTTCGGGGCAAAATTGGTCATTTCAAAATCCAATATTATTGTTTCTATCATGAATTTTCCAAATTTAATATTTCATTTGCGTATGTGATTGTAAATCCTATATCACCCTTTCGGGTCGGACAGGGCTACTTAACACCCCGTATAAATGCGTTTTCTTAATAAACTACCTAAAACCTTATTTGCCCACATTCTTTTAGATATTCATTTGTTCTTGGTGTCACTATCGCCATCACGTGCGTTATTAGGTTTCGTGCTCATAAGACGTTTTATATATTTTATTATTACTTTTTCTCGTTTTTTAGATATAATTTTAGGCAACAACTTAGGTTTAGACAGCAACTAAAATTTTAGGTAACAAGCAACTATCTATCAAGATTTTTCTTTATCGGTTCTATATTTTTAGCGCTGTGTTTCAAAACTATCCATGTAAAAGACTGTATGCAGAAGCAGATATCGGTAAGACTGAAATCCAACCCCAACATAGCTTGGGAAAAGGATAGGCAGATATACCTATAATATACAAACTATGTCAAAATAATTTTTATTTATTTATTAATTTATTGAAAATAGACATTATTGAATAAAAACAGAAAATATCTCCAAACTGCGGAACAATTGTAGCTTTTTTAAACAAAATAATAAATAAATTAAATTAAATATAAATAAATGTATTTATAAACTATCAATACACCTTCCTTTATCTATCACACCTTTACGTGACTTACGGCTAACATCGCATCTGTCGCACCGGTCGTGTCGGATTGCCCGTCCCGTCGGATTATGGAAGTGCACCTACACTTGCACGTAACCTACTTCTGCATTCAGTTGGTAAATACGCACTATTACTGCGTAGTTATCTAATATATTGCCAGCAAAAGTAAAAGGTTGATGCAATTGGCGAGTTGTCGTTCATTGTGGCGTTCTATGGGGGAGGCCTTTGTTCAGCAGTGGACGTCTTTCGGCTGATGATGATGATGATGATGAAAAGTAAAAGAAAAAAACTGGAAAATCATTCAGAGTTTTAATTTAATTATGATGCTCGAGATGGTTAAGGTTTCATAAAAAACCAACATTGCGCCTTTCAGACACGTGAAGCTTCCAACCAATTGAAGGACTTATTAAAATTTTCTTTCTTTCCTTCTTTTGACTCTTTCATAATATTTATTAACAATATAATACAAAATCACGAATGTTTTATTTTTACTCTTTATTGTCAGAATTATTGTCACCCTAGTCCCACTTGCGTTTGTTACGATTGGCTAAAAATGTCTCGACATCGTGGTAATTTCTGTCTTTCTTCAAATAAATAATGACAGACAAGTTGACAGTAGAAACGGACAGATACCAAATAAGTATCGAAAAAATCTGATGTGTCAGTTTTATATTTAGGTCATTTTTATAAGGCCGTTTACACACGACAAAACAAAAAGCGCTCGGGCGGGAGGCGCACGTGTCGCGCGAGGGCGGTCGACAGCTTGGTGTGCGGTGAATACTGACTGTGAGAGCAGTTCGTGTGTAGGCATGAGTTTTTAGATTACGTGACAATCTTTATACGCTAGATGAAATCTGTGATTTGTCGAGATAGTTACTGTTTATATATGAGACGGGCCTATTGGTCTAGTGGTTAGTGACCCTGACTGCTATATCGGAGGTCGTGGGTTCGATTCCCACTCAGGACAAATGTTTGTGTGATGAGCACGATCATTTGTTCTGGTCTGGGTGTAATTTATCTATAATATGTATGTATTTAGAAATATATAAGTATGTATATCAGTTGTCTGGTTACCATAACACAAACTCTCTTAGAGCTTAGCTTGGGATCAGATTACCGTGTATTAATTGTCCAGGAATATTATTATTATTATATGTAAAAAAAAATTGCGACTCGTTCACTAGTATTCTCTTGGCATCAATTAAACATTGAAATCATTTATAATTGATGCTATTTAAGTATTTAGAGTTTGAAAGCTGCTATGATAATAATATGTAACGGTATTTTAATTTAAAATATGGAAAAGAACTCGTCTCCCACGAGGTTTTTATTTAATTAAAATTAAGACCATGAAACCTCTTCCAATGAGACTATTTACGTTTAGTATTAACTTGTGAACAAATTGCATCAACTTATTTACTATGAACTGACAGAATTGAACCCACGTCTCCCCATTTGGCAGCCAACAAACCCGCATTGCGACTTTAGTTCCCGCTTCACCAGATAGATGGCGTAACACAAAGTCAATGTTTGCGCCAGTAACGAGGCGTGTTTGCAGGTCGAAGTCTTGCAAACAGGATGCAAGACTTTGAAACGATTGCCGATCAAATATCTGGATAAGAAAAACATCTTCAAGTAATCTAGATTGGATGCCTTGAGATCGGGATTCTGTAGCGAGTCAGAATAGTTTGATATTTGTTTGTATTTTACCCGACTGCGAGATCCAAGGAGGATTAAATTTTGACTATCTATGTATGTGTCTTTTGGCACACTGTTGTCTGAGCAGGTGGGTCGATTTTATTTATTCTTGCTTCAGTAGATTCCTCTTAATCTGTGTTAAATAAAATCAATATGCTTATTCGAGAAATATAACGTTTTAATCGTTGCTCATTATTGGAGATATTTGACCCAGTCTAGAATTTTGAATGGGTCCTGAATGTGTATTAATTCTAAAACTATTTCTGCTATGCTATTTTAAGCATAACATTATACTACAAAAGCTTCCAAACCTTACCTAACACAGCAATAAGGGTCCTCAACATATGCCCAAAACCCTAAAAACCTAAAAATACCAAACTATACCCCACTTGTAAGGCAAAGGACACACGATCCCTCTCCGAAGGTTGAAAGTCCTTTCATATGGACCCATTCATCTGAACGTAATATGTGAAGACGGATTTTTGTAACATGTACACTTGCCTTCTCGTGTTATTGACGACTCGCTGGACTTTGATAGCCTGTATCGTGTGTACTATACCTTAGATGCGTGATATTGGTTGGGTGAGATAGTCTGTTCTGAACCTATTTATTTTATTTCAGGCGTTTGTCGGGGGATGTTTGTGTCATTTGATGGAAATGGTTCTGATGGCGTTCAGTGCTGAATTTATGGGCTCATCATGATATCAAAACATTATTTAGGTCATTTATAGTGTTAGAACGATTTGGCCCTTGACCGTACTGTTTTAGGGTGTCCACTGTGCTCCAGACTACTTTTTTATGAAAATTTGACACAATTAATTAATCCGCAAAAACAGTTGAATTCATCACAGCTACCTAAGCACTTATGTAACTTTATCAACGTTTTAATATTTCCAACCTATCTTAATTTTATTTTTAAGACATCATCAACAATCGGTGAAGGAACAAATAAGAAAACCCGGATCCCAAAAGTTGGAATCTGAAATCGCCCGCAATGAGCAAGCGTGGTGATCAATTCTCATTCCTACTTTATTATGACGATGTGCCCAGAAATGGGATACATAAACATACAGACGACATTATAACCTGCCTCGTTGGCCTAGTGTTGCTAAGCGCGACTGCTACGCTAGAGGTCGTGGGTTCGATTCCCGAGTCGACCAAGGTGATATTGGGTTTTTCTATGAAATTCTCAGTAGCAGGTCGGAGTTTGGATTTGTGCCCGGTTAGTGGCAATAGGCTCGCCCCCTATTACATGGGACCTAAACATACCGGCGAACTGTGGGTGTACATTAGTACACCTCTGCCTACCCCTTCGGGGATACAGGCGTAATGATATGTCATGTCATGTCATGACATTATAACCAGTTTATTAGTTAATGTTCCCAAGTGATAACTCGCGACCTCAGTTTTTATGGAGCCTAATATAGTATGAAATAGCAGTTGAAAGTTTTACGGGTTACTATAACCCTTATTTTGATGGTAATACACTCGGGCTGTTATCCCCAGATGGGTAGCATTGAGTGGGCGGGAAAATGTGTTCAGTGGCTATATAACTCAAAAAGTTTGTTTTTGGTTTCGATAGATGGCGTTGGTCACTGGAACACTTTTTGAACGACTTCCAAATTAGGAGGTTTTTGTTTGTTATGTTGTTGGGTTTTTTGCTAAATCTCCGGCAATTTTATATAGATTAATAAAAACATTGTGATCGATAGATATATTATACAAATCTATTTTATAATTTTACCAATTGATTTTAATTAAAGTTATTTTTTAAATTCATGTGTATATAATTATATTTTTAAAGTACCTGAAGTTGTTGAGTATTGATTATAACGCCACCTTTTTGAACGACGTGGTTTGAAATCGACCATTTCGTAAAGAGAACCGTATCATACTTAAAAGGTTAGTAACTGAGTAATAATTAACGTAACACTTAATTAGGAAACTTCAAACTCATCAAAGGCTATATAAAGGTCATATTTAAGTTAAATCAAATTTAGTCCTTTTGATATATCCACATAAACACACTTGGACCTTTTATCCGCACTAGTGTAATAATTTCTGATGAATTAAATCGTTGGCAAAAGAAAACATTTTCATGCAAAACAAAGCGAAAATATTATTTTGAAAAATATCTCAGAGTAAATAAATTTATTGATATCAATTTTGCCTTACTTTTTCGTCTTTAGATTGAAAAAGTCTTGGCATACTGTTACCCAAGTTCCTATATCAAGGCCAATTGAGAAAATTTAGAAATCTTTCAGTAGACGTATTGGGAAGGTTTTTTCGACGTTTCTCAATAATATATGAATTCTTTTTCTTCCTTATATTTAAGTTCTGAAAGTTATAAGTGCTTGTTTACGTAGTGATATAGATTGATAATAATTGTCATGCGACGAGAAGATTTTCGTTGATTCTTGGAAACTAATACTGGCTAAAATTGCTAGTTTATTTGGTGTCAAAAAATATATTTACGCTAAATCGACATATAAAAATCTAACTTTTACCCTATATAATTATAAAACAGTAACTAATGTTTATATTTTGTTTCATTGTAACTATAAGTTATTTAAGTTGAAGCAATAAACTTTTTTTTTTGTTTTCTTACTGCTCGAAAAATCTTCAAAATCTTGTTTTCTTTTTATTACTAATTACGCTTGAACGCATGTGGCGCAAATACCTACTTAGAATTAGGCAGATCTCAAACCCGCTCCCTTTATCTCCAAACCTTTCAGTCGTTTCAGATTTTGGACAAGATCACATTACTTCCGGACAGATAATCACATTAATGTCAAAGTCAAAGTCAAAGAGTTTATTTGCAAACTAAGTGTATAACAGGTGTTACAAAACAGTTGGTGCAGGACTTAGTGCCTTTTTCAAGCGCTGCAATCATAATCACACTTAAGTTACCTTAAACAGTAGTTAATTGTATTTACATAAGACCTATGTATATGTTCTGGTTACGAGTGTCTACTGCGGTTACTCTTTAATGAAGTTCCATACATCTAAAATATTTCTATCTAAACATAACGTAACATACCATCACGCCTGTATCCTCGAAGGGTTAGGCAGAGGTGTACCAATGCACACCAACATTTCGCCGGTATGTTTAGTTCCCATGTAATAGGGGGCGAGCCTATTGCCACTAACCGGGCACAAACCCAAACTCCATTATTTTTTTTTAGAAACTATATCACGTGTCCGCGAAACTAATAACAACTTTTCGTTTTCACTATATTGGAATTCAAATTCATTGAAGAGTAAAGCAAAGGTACACCATCACCAACTGGTCCTTATGGTATTCACAAGCTAAACAAATAGAAATAGTGACTTGCAAAACCAAGTCCATCAGTAAAATTGGAGTCAATTCAATTAAGAGAAGAGGTTGGAATAACGAGTGGACCAAATTGAACCACACTAGACCTTCGTTAGCACAGTCATTGGAATTCATCAAGCTTTTTTGTGAGGCAATCGATTTCTCACTGATGATTCGGAAATCGGGAAGATATGGGGAAAATTTTGTATCAGAATATTTAGGTAATTATTCTTGTAGATTTGATGATAGTTAAAGATGTGATCCCTCATCAAGACATAAAACCTGGGATCTGAGACGTTTATGCGTCCTTGTCCCTTGTTTTTACCCGACTAAAAGAAGAGTTATCTTATTTAAGTAGTATTCTGAGACACCGCTGATTTCACACCCAGGCTCAGTATTAACAAGCACCAAAACTTTGACAAAAAAAGATATGCTTTTCAAACTTGTGTAACACTCGTGACAATTTTCATGTTTTTCTAACAAATAGAATTACCTTTTTTTTATTCATACTTCTCTCCTTAGTAACCTTTTAATTATTTTGTCAACCTATTAAGTTTCCACTTTTAAGTTGCTAATTTTTTGCCATTAAAACTTCTTTACCTAAACTTTCAAGCGCACCGTTGATTTGCAATAAAACAATTCGGGGGAAATGTTCCGAGACCCTTAAGACTGATTGATTTGTTTGACAATGAGTTTTCAACCTCTTTAGAAGTTAAATGTATTGTTCCTTTATTTGAGGAGGAAACTTACTCACCTTTAAAGGACTTTTAAATAAATGTTTGACCCTCTTTGCTCAATGAGGGTTAGGATGAATCTTTTGTTTATCTGTCTGTGTCATTAGGACTGGTCCTTGAAGACGGACGTATTTTGAAGTGTTTTTTCCATCGTTATGTGCCATTGGGTTAAGGTTTGACCTTAAATCTTCTCTCATTAGACCACCATCACAATTGCGATGTCGCTGGTTATATATCCCAAACGTGATGACCAAACAATGACAAAGTGAGTTAGTTACCATACATTTAAAATGTTGGTTTGATCGCATATACCTGGAGACGTCGTTATTATGTCACAGGCTTTTTTCAAGATGCCCAACGACCAGCCTTAAATTGGTCCAAATTTTGATGAAAAGTTTTACAATAAAAGGCATTGTAAAAAGTGGTAATGTCGTTCTTTCAGGATTTCGTGAACCGTGTTTTGTCACGTATCTATTTATAAAATTAGCTTTTTAAACAATGTTTCCTTTCCATTCTGTGTACACGAACAAAAAGTTTTATACAGATTTAATTAGGGTATTTGTGTTTTTGGAATTCAAATGTATTTAACTGACTGATTGCCTCGCTGGCCTAGTGGTTTTCAAGCGTGACTGCTACACTAGGGGTCTTGGGTTCGATTTTCAAGTCGACCAAGGTGTTATTGGGTTTTCCTATGAAATTCTCAGTAGCAGGTCGGAGTTTGGATAAGCCCCTGACCGGGCACAAATCCAAGCTCCGACATGCTACTGTGGCAATAGGGTCGCCCCCTATTATATGGGACCTAAACATACTGGCGAACTGTGGGTGTACATTGTGACACCTCTGCCTTACCCTTCGAGGATACAGGCGTGATGATATGTTATGTTTAATGTACATTAAAATTATTGCATGTATATTACCTAATATAAAGCGGTTACATGTCGTTTCTCTTGTAGAAATTTGGGCCAAATATTGCCGAAATCAAAGTTTAGCGAGACGTCAGACTTTGAGCGATCGCCGGAAAGTTTTGGGGGCAACTGTGAAAGTCGACGCCAAAGTACAATGCACAGTTTTAGGGAATTTATGGATAGCCAGCTGATATTGTATAGAGAATGCCTTGACAACCGATTATTATGACCAAGTTTGTTTGGAGAAAGGAATAGAATATTTTTTTTGAAGTGAAATCTTCCTAAAAATATAAAATGTTAAAGTTGCGTCAGGACACGTGACCTGATCAAAAATTCGAAGACTAATGTCTTTGTACGATAGCGCAATAAACAAATATTGTATTCTACCACATAAATGATGGTACTTTTAGACTGATAATTAAAGCAATTCGTGAAAATAATTCCTCCATTCGAAAATATCAAAAATGCACAACGTTAATATTCAAGTTTTCACTTCTGCTGGCACTCCCGGCGTACGACCCGTTGTTTTTTTATTGAAAAACATGGTGGAATCTGGATGGCTTTCTTAGGAAATCTACACGGGTACATGTGATCTGAACTGTGCAAACTTACCAAATAAGTGATAAATATAATGACTGTCTAAATACATACGTATTTAAGATAAACCGTTTAAAAAAAAACATCGGATAACATTTTCTTTAGTTAACAGTGACAAAACTGATTAACGTTTCACTTTTCGGCAATTACTTTTACCAAGAAATTTTTCTTTGTAAATATTTTCTCAGGCTCGAAAATATAAAACAAACAAAGCTATTTTCGAATTAATGATATTATCTTTATGATACCCAACACGTCCGAAACCTACACAACACCTACTTAAATACATAAAAAGTATTTATTACCACCATTTTTTCCCTCCATTGTATTCCTCGAAAATTCTTTGCTATTAGAGAATTCCTTAATAAGACAATGATAATACGTGACGATATTGTTAATGTTTATCCTCTATTCATCTTGAAATACGTCCTAAGTAAACGGTAAACAACCAGGAAAATGGACCTTATGCCTTTGTGATAAGGAGCTTTATATTTCAGTGTGATGGATGTTGGCTTTCGTACTGACTTGTTACTATGTTGGATGCCAAGGACATGTCTGAAGCTAAGTTATTTGGGGAATGTGTAAAATGAAGGGAAACGGTATGTTAGGATCGCGGGGAAAATATGTTGCTGCTCAAACGAGTTTAAGAATTATTTAGAATTCTCATGTCTTTGCTGGTATGAGCTGAAAGAAAATAGCTGCTTAAAGGTTTTTAGTGAAAGAAAATTATTTTTACAAAAGATATTTTAGTAGGTATTTTATTGATCCTTATTATTATCATGGGATATAATCTTGGCCATTAAACAAAAGTTTTCAAGTTTTTTTTTTTTTCCATTCCACACGGTTAATATTTTTTATATCTATTGTGGGTTTTCTAGTAGAGATTACTTACACGTATTTTTTTTATTTTATGTTGTTGCTGATTTATTTTGATTCTTAGAAAATAAGATACAAATAATAAAACCTATAAGAGAGATAAATGGAGAGGAGTGGGGAGGCCTTTGCCCACATTAAAGGCTCTTAATAAATAATAATAATAATAAATAAAATAATAAGAATCAACTTTACAGATCTAAAAATATTATTTTTTCAACATTTTTATAGAATCATAATAACAACAACACTTAGAAGTGGCCAGCTATCGTCTGTCACTAAAAGTACCAACACACGTATGTAACTTAGTTACCAAACAGGCGCCCTTTAACATAATAGGGTAACCATGGCAACGGGAAACAGTTAAGACATGTTATTAGTTTATTATGTTTTTGTACATATTCCATGAAAGTCGTAGACAAGGGCAAATTGACTAGACCGAACAAAATACTAATGTTGTTTGTTTTATTTTGAGTAAATACAGTAACACAATGCCGAAATTATGTAAAAGAATGGAGAGATCCATTTGAGTTGGCGTAGCTAAAAAATAAAAAATAATATTTATAATTGATTTATATTTAACTTTTCGGACCTTTAACTATTTATCCCAATAACATGTTCTACGAAAAATCTAAAAATAAACCATTTAAATTAAAAATATTCCATACACTTACTATACATACTTATAAAAAATTACGTTATAGTTGTTACAAAAAAAAATCGTATCCAAAATATTGTCTTTTATTTTTTTCTTATGGTTCCCACTGTCATAACTGAAGCAAACTAACCAAACTGGAAGCAACACCTTTAAAAAAAAATAAGATCATCAAAATCAGTTCACTTAGTCGAAAGTTGTGAGGTCACCAAAGACGTCACAAACATATAAAAATACATCCTCTTTTTTTAAGTCGGTTAAAAACTACATCTACTTCAAAAATCTGGACAATCATTAAAAACAAATGTTAAACGGTTTAACGACTAGCTTTTCTCACTTACAGACATCTCCCGTTTTCACGACAAAATAAATAAATCATTGGCTTTAAAGATAATCTCTTTCAAACCAAGGGGATCATGATTGCCGATAATGTTCTGAAACCCATGATCAATGAAGATTTCTTTACTTAAAAAACCGGTCAGGCACACATTTTACCACTTTGGAAGTGTCTCCGCAAAGTATTTAGCGTAGAAAAAACATGTATATTAGAATATTTTTTTTATTTAAATCTATCCATAAACAGCACACAAGACTAGGCATACGAAAAAAAAATGACTGGCAGTAATTAATTATGGGGAATATGGGAATACCCAAAATGTTGTGGTTTTTTTTTTTGTGTAAAATTTTACTTTGGTTCACAGAATGCATGTTACAATTTTTAACAGTACCTTATAGTTTTGGATAAAAAGTGGCTGTGACATACGGACAGACAGACAGACATGACGAATCTATAATGGTTCCGTTTACCTTCAAGGGTAGCCAAACGGCTACCCTTGAAGAAACGGGAAAATCTCAAAAAAGAAGAATCATTTGGTGTTATTATTTGTAACTTGTAAGCTCAATATACCAAAATCACTTTGTAAGTAATCTGTTTTACACACTCGAGTTAAACTTCATAAGTTAAGCGGTTAAGGGACGACTTATGGTAATAATAAGTTTTCTTGTTACGTTGATAACAGACTAGAAAATGTAAATAATTTGTATACTGGATGGATTGTGAAACTGATGACTTTTGGTTTAAAAATGGTTATCTTAGAAAAATAAGTAAATTTTTCCTTTTCATGTAGGATATTGTTTGAATGTGTTGTATGGCAAATAAAATTAACTATACATAGAATAATGAATTGCAAAAACTCAACTTTAGTTATGAGGCGTGTTTGTTTATGTTATTAGAAAATCTTAATATGATACTTATAAGCGTATTGAAAGGATTTAAGCAATAAATAATGCCCGCTGAAATATAGGTATTTAAATCAATGCACGAATAAATGTTACTGTAAAATCCCAAACTACGGTAAATCCTAAAATTTACCAGTAAAACCTAGATTTTATCATTCTTAAAGGAAAATGTCGAAAAAAAAAATACGATTCTTACTTTTACCTCCATTCATTTTGTATATCTAAGGTTTTACTGAAAAATCTTAAGATTTATCGCAGTTCGATCTTTTACAGTGACATATACACAGCATAAGCCACTATTTTCTCACTGTTTACTACTTTTAAAACCATAGGATAACTCACAAACCTTATTCCCGAGAAGAAAAACCAAAATAACCAATACAGCCATTTTCATTTTTCTGTTCATCTTTAGTAGAATGCGAGATATTGTAAGGTCCAATAAGTAAAAACATGCGAATGATTCAGTAATATCGACGCGTCGTTGAACGCCAAATAAATGTAGGCAACAGCTGTACCGGCCGCATTCATAGCCAAGATCTAGTTTTATAAAGTTCGTTCATTTAATTAAAGTCCGAAAATAAAGTTCGGAGAGTTTCTAACTATTTCAAACACTAATCAGTAGATTTTTGTTTTTTTTCCAAGTGCTACTAAGATTCTGCTTTTTAGTTTTTCATTAATGTAAGTAACACATCAGAGTAATTAAATAATATCTAATAGTTAATGCCCAATAATTATGAATTCGCTTTGAAAAAGCTTTCATTTTTGCTACTATACTTTAAATTAATATCTGAAATAAACATTGCTTAAAAAATGTCGTATTAAATAATAATAGATACATTTTATTTTATTAATTTATGTTCAGTCCTTGTCGTCCTACTGCAGGGCAAAGGCCTCCCTTTCTTTCTTCCAATTCTCCTGGTATTGAGCTATTGTGTTCTATAATGCTAAAAATGAGTCAACTTCGTCCCGCCATCTCCTTCCGAGCGAGCCGGTGATTTTTAGATACGTTATTATTATTCAAATGTACTATATTTTAATGTCTCGCCTATAGATACAGCTCAGGTCGTCAGAAAAAATCAAATAGAAGGCCACATTCAATTTACAGGGACTAAAAGCCAATACGAGGCGGTATAAAATTTTGTGGAAAGCCTTAACGTCGACACCGACTTGGCGACTTCTAAAAATATGGAATTAATGCGGTTCTCTGTATAAGAATAGATTTTAAGTTCGTTTTTGCTTAGGGCTTGCACACAGCGTATTTTTCACGTTATAATAAATATTAAATAAATGCGGAAAATATCACCTACATTGATCTGAACCCACAGTAAGTAGCTAAAGCACTTGTGTTATGAAATTCAGAATCAACGAAGGAACCACAAACACCCAGACCCGAGGCAATCTAGAAAGCAAAGTAAAGTTAAAAAAATTGTTTCTACATTGACCCGTCCGGGGATCGAACTCGGGACTGCGGAGTTAGCGAGACCTTGAAACCGGTGCGAACGTCACTCGACATGGAGGTCGTCAACCGTTTTATGCCATATGTGACTAAAAGAATTTTCTGTAAGCGTACATAAGTATTAATGTAGTTCTTTAGGTGTTAGAAAAGATTGTTAGTTCGTTTCTGTTAAAGGCACACGGCGTATTCTTTACTATAATAATATATATTGAGATAATAACGCAAGTGTAAAGCGATGCAAATCGCTTAAGAAAGAGCTTAAGCAGCTATTTTTTTTGCATTTTAACAAAGGTTGTATCTAATATTTAAAAATACTGTACCAAAAAATTCTTAGTTCTGATTTATCTATAATTTTCGTTACTTTCTAAGTACCTATCACAGCTTTTATACTTGATCCTAGTGTAGTTAGGTATAATCCGATTATCTCTAACAATAATTTATAAACTGGATTATATTCTGAAATAAACTTTCAAAGAAAAGTTGTATTTTTTCTGACTGGCTAATGTAAAACTAATATGACTTTTTACTTAAAAACTTACAGTGATTTTTACATACGATTTAAAACAAATACTTTAGTATATTTTGTGCGTTTTGTAACTATTATCGACATTCTTTTTGACGGCAGAACTGCTGAATAGATTTTGTTGAGTTTGAGTACTAGAATAGATACGAATCTTGCTCAAATAAATAATATTTTCATTCATTTCCTTCTCTTCTGCGGAAAGCGTTAATTTATAAAAAGGAATTAAAAAAAAAGTATTTTTAATGGTTGTATATTTTCTAGTATTAAGACGGTGAAATAAAAAATAATATTAAGCATAAAACAAAAAAATATTTTGGTTACCCATATAAAGTGCGCAGAAAAAGTCAAGGTCTAAAGTTATACAATATACTTCAGGCCTATTCTAGCTTTTCAAGAAAACTTGCTTCTCATACTAAACTTCTACACTTATTTGGAATCTTTTGTAAAGAGCGCTCATTAAACTAACTATCGAAATTAAAGTTGTTCCGAACTTTTACAAAGTTTCACGAATTCTGTGGTCTGAAGTAATTAGGTATAAATCGATTAAGTTTCTACGTTTATTATTTTATTATATACGGTTCATAATTATGAGGTTAATATAAGTTGATTAACTTTGTCAAAAGTAGTGTATACAAAAAGATTAGCAGAAAAAGGAGGAGCGACTATTGAAAATTAGTTATTTGAAGAAACTATCACTGTAAAACGGCCTTCATCGGAATCTAATTAAATAGCCTAAATAAACAGTTTTATTTCACAATTTGGGCCTCATCTATTTATTTCTAAGATTTTGGACAAAAATCGATGTAACATAAAATGTAAGAAAGATATAAAAAAAAATATTTTCCTATTTTATTCATTAAAATTTGTTAGATTTTTATAGTACGCCTGTTGACAAAAGTCGAAGAAAAAAATCTGGTTATAGGTAAGGTAAAACTTAAGAGTTTAATCACTCTTTTAAAAATGATAAAGTTGTCGGCAAATAAATTTAAAACATCAAAAGCCTTTAAAATGATTACATAGGTGTACACAATTTAAATGAGGTAATATACGCAATTTAATTTACTGAAAACCTTTACACGTCAATGAATATGGCTATTAATATAATTTCATAATGTGGAAGGTTTTAATGGCTAAAGCGCTTATTACAGAACCTGAATTTAGGGAAGTGTAATCGCATTTAGTCTTTATAAATGTGTTCATAAAAAAACCAGCGAGCCGCGCCGTTTACTAAGCTGTTGCGGTCGGCTTCCAGTCGCACCGGATTCAAAACTGAATACTTTATTTTACATGAAGTACGGAAAAAGCATGGTGCGCCCTAATTAATTTGGGAAAAGGGCAAGAAGAAGGAGACAGTATGAAGTACGTATTTGAAAACACAGTATCCTACAGTAGGACTCGTTTTACCTAGACTGAATACTGACAGTTATAAAAACATATCATACATAGGACATTCTCTGCAAAAATTGGCTTCTTCAGTCACTTGAGAACACATCAGCGAAGCTCTCAATAGGTAGATCCAAGTCGCTGTGTCCGAAATCGATCAGATATATATATATATAAGACATAATAATATATAACAAACGCAATTATGATGGGGCAAACCCGTATCTCAGTCTTATACAGAGTTTCTAAGACCATCTTCCGGCTCCATCATCAGTTCAACTCGAAAGTACATAGTAATGTATTATGACTGTTTCCAAGTACATAAAATTTTCTCTCAAACACATGTTAGATATCTTATTCATCTTATTGTATCGATATGTTAAAAATAATTGGTCCTAATTCAACTTACAAGACTTGGCATAAACTAACATACAAATATTTCAAATTAAATAAAAGCTAATAAACCAGCAAGCGTGCTCAGTAGCATCATACTAGTAAATTTTCTGCTCGAGAAAAATATTTAAAACAGAATGTATGAAGTTTTTGCGTTACAGCGCTGCTAATGGAATTATTATTTTTTATTTAAAACTCTGACGCGTTGCGATAAATAAATTTAATATTCTCGTCACGATTTTCCCAGCTTTATTAAATCAACAGGTTAAATAGGGCCGGAAGTTTCAAGTTTTAAGTTCGAATACATTGTAGGAAACAGATTTTTATATCTTCTTATATATAAAAATGAATCGCTAAATGTGTTGGTAAGCGCATAACTCAATAACGGCTGGACCGATTTCGCTAATTCTTTTTTTGTTGTGTTAGTTATTATCAGGAGAAGGTTCTTATGAAAAAAATTGGAAAATTGCTCGGTGAAAAAAAAAGTAATCCTGATCTTTGCTACGATAGTGATTCATCTGCGCCCTGAATAACATAAAGAGACCGGGAACGGGACATAGGCATTCATGCGGGTGAAACCGCAGGGCACAGCTAGTAATAAATAATAATAACTGCGGACAACATCACATACATTGTTCTGAACCCAAAGTATGCTAAAGCACTTGTGTTATGGAATTCAGATACAACGAAGGTACCACAAACACCCAGACCTGAGACAATGTAGAAATGTGACTTTCTGACCCGTCTGGGATCGAACCCGGGACCTCAGAGCTAACGACACCTTGAAACCGGTGCGTACGCCACTCGACCACGGAGGTCGTCATATATTGTCTGGTCATTATTTTTGGATCGATAATAACTGTGCTAGTTTACACTTTGAGTAACTTTTTGTCTTACCCACCTTTTCACACATATATTTTATTCAATTTGAAAACATTAAACATATATTTTTTTTAATATGCTGCCTGCTAAAGAAATTCTCGGCGGATTTGGTTGGTATGTGGCTGCTCATATATGGCCTACAAAATGTAGCCCGTTTAATAATATGCGGGATTTGGAGTTAAAGTGTTTATTTTAAAACATACAACTCTGATAGTACTTCAATAATAGTAAAAAATATAAAATCAATGTTGTGATGAGTGTATGAGAAAAATGAAAGCTTATATAGATATTTTTAGGTTAAAAACCAATTAAAAATACATGGGAATATTCCTATAAAAATAAATAATATAAAAAGTAGGTTGTAGGATGAAACAATTCTTATAATTATTTTATCTTTCGGGTAGACATACTAAAAATAATTTTGAGTTAATTTAATTAAAATTTAAGTATATTACTCCGAAGTATCGACGTGGGTTGTTGCTGACATTTACCAATTTGCCCATAGGTAAG
Organism: Autographa gamma; assembly: GCA_905146925.1. Lineage (NCBI taxonomy): Eukaryota > Metazoa > Arthropoda > Insecta > Lepidoptera > Noctuidae > Autographa > Autographa gamma. The sequence goes on along the minus strand of LR989872.1, from coordinate 7,751,257 downwards.
GGGTTAATTGTTTCTGTAACGTCATTTGTAAGGGACACTTGTTACGGTGATACCCTTTTAGTGTCACACATCCATAGGCTATGAACTAACCTAATTGAAACCATAATTATTTAAAATATTACGGTTTTAGTAAAGTGTAGTACTGAGTAAATTGAGTGTGGAGGTCAAAACTTGTGTGTTATGTAATTCTTTACGAAAAAGTTATATCAAAAAACTTCGTTTCGTTAGACGAAAATGTCACATTAGTCAAACTCGGCAAAGGACTCGAGGCTAAGTGTAAGCCGTACGATTAGTCCATGGATGGGTGTGACAATTTCTACAACATACCGAGACCCCTTGACGTCCAGACTGTCTTAAGTTGATCGTTGGCAGTCGTCAAGCTATTTCGGACACCCATTCTTACTATAGGATACTGTGCTTCCCAGTAAAATGGAGAGGCAAAAGGGGAGGTCAGAGAGGCAGTCGCTCCGTGTAAAATACGGCTGAATCCGGTAAGACTAGCAACCGACCCCAACATAGTTGGGAAAAGGCTCGGGAGATATGTCAAACTCGGCAAAGGCAAAAATGTTGACAGTCAAAGATTCATCCGTAGTCAACAATAGATATTGAAGGAACTCTTTCAAAAACAAATTTTCTATAAGTCTACAGTATTCACATCTAGATATAAATCAAAAAAACATCTACAAGAATGAAATATTTATTTTTCTGTAATCTGCCCTTAACAATGTCAGAACATTGAAAAGGCATTATTGCAGTATAAAAGCCGTGAAAAGTGCTTTAAAAGTCATCAATCGATTTGATCGAATCGAGTCGACCAAAATACTAAACGGATACCGATATTAAAACCGAATAAATAATTCCAAGGCGACGAAAGTCTCCAATACTATTTTTTTTTTTTGGTATGTATCTTTGCACTTAGCTTGAGCGCAGGCCCTGACTGCTTCACCGGACTTTTGGCGAGGACCTTATGGCCTCCAGCCAGAGCAATAGGAAAAACTTACTACGCCAGCAACGTCCACTAAGGGCACCCCCTGCGGGGTTGTCTCCAATTATTACTAATCCAACAATGCTATTTTGAACGTTTGGCAAGCAAGAAATTACAATTATAAATTACTAGCTGTGCCCCGCGGTTTCACCCGCGTTAATACATATATCCTATGGATCCCTAACTTTTTTGAAAATGTTATATAGCCTATGTTAACCGCAGATAGTGTAGCTTCCCAACTGTGAAATAATTTTTCAAATCGGTCAAGTAGTTTCGGAGCCTATTCAATACAAACAAACAATCAAATCTTTCATCTTTATAATATTAGTATAGATGTAAGGCTCATAACATACATGGACAAATTCCAGCCGAAATGTAATAATGTAATGTTTAAACTAGGAATCAGGCTAACATTTTGATTAAACCAACGCAAATAGAGCCTTTATAAACAGGATCCTCTTATAACATGACCTTACATCTTGCTTGTTCAGATGTCTTGCACCTATACAGGGTGTTCGGTAAATAGACGAACTGTGGGAGTTGGTGTCTTAAGGTCATGACCTACAAAATTAACATAACATATGCCATGCTCGTGTATAATATGTAAGGGTTTCGAATAATAATCCTTCCAGAATATTATCACTTTTTCCATATTTCCGGCTACAAATAGCTTTTACATCAGATTAGCCTTAATAGTTCCTTTACACTTTAGTTAGTCTTATTTTTATAGAAAAAATGTATTGACGGAAAAGCAGTTATATTTACCAGATACCCTATAGATACCCAAATCTATATGAAAATAATAATTTTGTTATATACTTAAAGCATATAAAAAACCAGCATTGAACTACCGGAACTCAAAATATATTAAAAATAAGTTTTTGATCTCGGTAGTATCGATATTTCGTAACGGCAGCTACCTAAAAAGAAATTTCAGGGACCATTTTTTTTGATACCGTCTTTTCCACTAACGAGTGTAGTCTCTGAGCAAAACGTTATGCAAACATTCAAATTCATATGCACAAATAAGACCTAGACTTAAAACAAGCTGTTAAACTCAGATAATTGTAGGTATAAGTTCATATTTTACTCTTAACTACATGCAAGTATAATCATAGTGAGTAGTAACGCCGTAATCTAGATATCTAATTAGTCTATTTATACCCTAGGCACAAGGCTAAGAACAACTTATAACAACACTTATAAGACAAACTCAAAGCTTGTTTCACTGCATCCGAAGTTTAAAGACACATGTGTCGCTTTGCATAAAACTTATATGAGGGATTTGCCACATAACGAGATAATGCAGAAGACTTGTCAATAATATATTACAAGAATCAATAAGCAAATGGCAATAAAGTTGAGCCGGGGCCCAAGTCTGCTATTTACACTCGGTTCAATGTCTTCATAGTGTCGTGCCAGCAGAGCCATTTTCGGAAAATTGGTATTCTACTAAACGTCAAAACGTCAAAATTGCGCATTACAATTTGTACCAAATGTAAGAACTATTGGTCACAGTCGTTGAACATTGAACCGAATCGTTCCAATGCGCAATTTTGACGTTTTGACGTTTAGTAGAATACCAATTTTCCGAAAATGGCTCTGCTGGCACGACACTATGAAGACATTGAACCGAGTGTAAATAGCAGACTTGGGCCCCAGAAGATTTGCATAAGGGAATGATCGACAAGCGAGCCACGAGCTCACGTAAAGCTCGTGATGGTTTATAAGCAGATAAGTGCCTAACACACGGACAAGCAAGCTATTGTTTTACCGAGCGCCTCGCTAAAATTCAAAACATGCGTTTTTGTCACTAAATAAAACAGTTTTTAGGTGATTGACGAGCAAGCTTTAACGACGAGCCAACCAAACTGCGTTACAGGGGGCCGAGTCTGCTATTTACAATGGCTCCAATTGTCTGAGTGGGTGGCGTTAGTAAGTCCATTTTAGGATAATTAGCATTCTACTAAACACCAAAACGTCAACATTGGCCGCCCCAATGGCCAATTTTGACAGTAAAGCACCCACTCAGACGATTGGAGCCATTGTAAATAGCAGACTCGGCCCCCAGCTCGCTCGTCGATCACCCCCTTAAGGACGCGCAAATGAAAGGCTTCTTCTAGTAGTTTGACAGACGACGTAACAAAAAGCTCTCGTCGACAGATCACGCAGTCCGTGTGCTACTGACTAATTGTAACAATTTTGATAAAAATACTGAGTCAGCTTTAATTCCAATAAAAACCAATAGATTTGATTCGAAAGTACTACGTATAAGTAATATTTTATTTAAACTGAATATTTTAATGTAAAACTTAGCGATAAAACTATAAAAATAATATACTTCTTTCAGTGGACACTTTAGTGTGAGGTGCATCTTAAAAACTAGACTGAAAACGTGACCTGAATATTTTAAGTACTGGACATAAATTTAACGTTCAAATTAAATTAAGAGATTTTTATGACGTCCCTATATAGAAGATATAAATGCGGATGACAGCGCAAACATTAATTTGAACAAAAAGTAAGCACTAGTGTTTTGGAATTCAGAAACAACAAATGTACCTCATACACCCAGACCCGAGGCAATGTAGAACAGTTGATTTATATATCGACCCGTTCGGGAATCAAACCCGGGACCTCGCTCGCGGAGGGAGGAGGACGGAGGTCGTTAAAATATGATATTTTAACGACCTGCATAGTCGAGTGGCGTACACACCGGTTTTCAAAGTGTCGAGAGCGAAGACCCGGGTTCGATTCCCGGATTATGATGTAAAAATGCAAGAGGGGCTCAGTTACGTGTAAGACGAATGGATTGACCGATAAATTTTGACTTATGATACCTTATTGGAAACCCTCCTTTTTCCTGTCGGTCTATAAATTACAGAGATCATAAATAAAAACACGGGTTCCGTTGAAGCCTCATGGAATTTATTTGAGCATAAATATAGGTTTTCAGTACAAGAATTTATTACGGTAAAGATATTCTTCGTGAATGTATGTTATTTTGAGTCGCACTCTAGTCACGTTATAGGTTAATTACAGAAAATTAACTCTTTTAAGTATTTGTTACATTAACAAAATGTGTCTGACAAATAATCATAGAACACCACTAACATCTTATCTTTTTATGAAAACTGATTAGAGATATTTCAAAATAACTATTTAGTGAACAAATGACATTTTGGAGGCGTTAATATTAATAGAAATTCCTCAAATGAACGAGAATGACATTTCTTTTCAATAAGTAACAAACTTCTCACTTGCATACATAGCGGTTCCATATAGTATTATGATTTTAGTTATAATGAGGAGCAAAATTAATTGAAACAATTATTAACTTTTAATTTGTAGGCGCATATTCTTTTCGGAGAACAATAGTTTCTTAAAATTAAATCGAAAAAAGAGAGGTGAGAAAACCTATATTTTTTTGTCTATTTACAAAATAAATAATTGTGCGTTATTTACGAGTAATACTTCTGACTTTTTTCTTTAGTTTGTAAAGTATCCGTTGCTCATAAACGTTGCAACGTTAAATACCGTATTTTATAGCGTTTTGCTCCTGTCACATGTTTTCATAATATCTTAACTCACGATGTGTTTATAGTTTAGAAATTAGCTAAACTATCTTCACTTGGTATGTCATAATTTATCAAAGAAATACATATAACTAAATAGTTAAGCATAGATCTATGATGTTAGGTGATTAAATTTTATTTATTTATTTTTTTTTGTTTAAAGATTTGCACGGCTTCGCGTCAATTACATAAATCACATTAAAAAATACACATTTTTCTAACTAAAACATCAACACAATTCTTATATGTAAAAAATGGGATGATTCAACCAATGAGAGACTAGCTCTTGGCTCTTGATTGATTTAAATTGACAGATAGACGAGATAAGCGACCAAAGAATATAGTGCATTTTCAATCGCTAAGCCCCTCAAAGTTAAACCAAATAAAACCAATGAAAGTAACTTCCAATGAAAAGAAAAGCAACCTCATTTTAATACTTTCTGTCTACAAACTGACAAGCCAAACCAAATATAGGTTACTCTAATAGGCCAGGGTCACGCGACCATATTTACAAATTAAGCGGCCATACCCTTTCCGGTTTCGACGTCTAAGGCGAGCCGATGATGGCCGAAAATTTACGAAGACACCCGAAGTGTTATGATTGTAGAATCTGAACTTTGTTTGTGATTTATTATGAAAAGATGTAGAACTAGCAGGTAATACTATGATATAATTTTATCGATATTAAGGAACGCCTTAAGTAACAATTAATATCTCTGAGTGCGGCAGTTAATATCACAACTTCTAATCGCAGACAAGGCAGCGCCTGTACTATAGTAAGCAGACAACTGATAAACATACTTATATATTTCTAAATACATACACATTACACATAAATGTCACCCAGACACAAGTGATGTAGGTACTAAGCACACAATGCTTATCACAAAAAGATTTGTTCTGGGTTGGAATAGACTTCACGACCTCCGCTTCGCTAGTCAGGGTTACTAACTACTGGACAATGAGGTGTTAAAATATTAAATTTTGGTCGAAACTCTACATCCAACTGGCCCAGTTTAATTCCATGTAAATGCTCAACGTTTCGAGTTGTGAATTTAATAAACTTGTCAATCTAGTTTACTTTGGATGTAAGAAATATCCAATAATTGATTTTAAGATGCTTTTTTTGTCCAAAATGTGCAAAAAGATGTTTTGTTGAAAATCGTAGAACTTTATTCTCAAAAATTTTCAAAAACTCTCTTTTGAAAATAAACAAAAAAATTAAATTGTTTTCTTACGGAATTTTCCTGCAGATTCACCTGAGTATATATCTTGTACCCGTTGCCTATATTTCATAACTACATATCATCACGCCTATATCCCCGAAGGGGTAGGCAGAGGTGTACCAATGTACCCCACAGTTCGCCGATATGTTTAAGTCCCATGTAATAGGGGGCGAGCCTATTGCCACTTACCGGGAACAAATTCAAACTCCGACCTGCTACTGAGTATTTTATAGATAAAAACTTTTTAACAAAAAAATTAAACCGCCGAAAACACTGAAAAGCAAAAAATAAGAAACCTTTTTTATTTAATCTTAATAACTAAGTTCTTAAACGAATGTGAGTATACCTAAGTAATTTCGAGTCGGCGCCAAACAGGCAAATTAATTAATTACGATATATAGGTACTTAATTTTTTTAGAAATTTTAATGGTTGTCGCTGGAGATTTCATTGCATTGTTAAGTTGATTTAAACTCAAACTCAAAACTTTTACTTGCTTTCCACAATGGAATTAGTAGGTGGTAAGTAAAGAATATAATTATAATATATTATATAGCGTTTTTGATTTGGTTGTTTCTTTATTTTTAAGGTAATTTTGTGATCTTTGTTAATTGACAGTTTGGCGCCGCCTCAAAATTATTTAGGTATACTCACATTCGTTTAAGAACTTAGTTATTAAGATTAAATAAAAAAGGTTTCTTATTTTTTGCTTTTCAGTGTTTTCGGCGGTTTAATTTTTTTGTTAAAAAGTTTTTATTTTATACTTTTTTTGTGGCTATTATATACTAATTGCTACATGCTGAATTATTTATTATTTTTATAATAGCTAACTACCTTATTTTAGTATTCAAATCTGTGAGTGAACAATAAATCACCCCTATTTTCCCAACCTTAGAGTAAAATTATATGGAACCAGCTTCAAGGTATAACCCCCTATCTAATAAAAAAAGATTTATCAAAATCAGACTGTTCTGTAATAAGTTACGCGTGGTCATATATTAAAATCAGTTAGTGAACAATCAATATATCCCTGTTTTTCTACCCTTAGGATTGGAATACTTTTTCCAAATTTACATGGGACCAACTTTGGAGTATACCCTTTCCAATAAAAAAAGAATTATCAAAATCGGACTACTCAGTAAAAAGATATGCGTGATCATACATAAAAAAAAAAAAAAAATATACGCGTTGAATTGAGAACCTCCTCTGTTTTCGTCGGTTAAAAAACCCAATATCATCTTGGTCGACTTGGGAATCGAACCCAAGACCTCTAGCATAGCAGTCGCGCTTAGCGCCACTAGGCCAACGAGGCATTTCATAACTATCCTGTCATTATTATTAATTTAAACAATAAAAGCTCACGAAATCAGTTCTAGAGCTTTAAATAATGTTACTAGACTCTGACTAACAAGGAAAGACAAAACAAAAATTGCATGAAAGCTACTAGTATAATAATTATCCTATGTCTTATTAATTTCCAGTAAAACATATGCCGCATCCATTCTTAATTGTCCATGTTTTATAGTTACCAGTTATCATTTGGAGTCTGCTTCAAGTTAGTTCGTGCGGTGTTCCTATCTCTCTGTTTTGGGCGAGTCCAACATTGTTTGGAATGGTACTCTTGGGATTGATAATACAAGCTTTACTTTCCGAGATATACTGAGAATTACTGTGCAGACTGGAAATATTATAGCGTTATATACTGATTGTTGAACGAAAGGGACGATGTCGGTAAAAGGCAATTAAAAGTGGTCCGTAGAAGGCACAAGCAAATAATTCATACTAAAAAAACGACTTCAAAATAAGTCTTATATCATTTTCCTATGGATCTCACTGTCATAACTACTCCAAATTATTATTAAATGTGACAAATCGGGAAGCACCGAGTTCCAAAAAAAAAAGTCATCAAAATCAGTTCACCAGCCAGTCAAAAGTTCTGAGATAACAAGCATAAAAAATTAAGTACCTCCTCCTTTTTGTAGTCGACTAAAAAACGAATTTCAGTGCATGTTCTTCGACACATTTGTTACTTTAACCGGCAACTGGTAATTGTGTCCGATTCCCGCTACCATATACCACAACCACGGCTTTCTATAAAATAACAAAAAACTTTTAAAGGATAATTTTGCCTTTCTTCCTCATCGTGCGGTACTAATATTACAAAAAAATATGAATAGAAATAGAACCACAACCAGCTGACACACAAAAATAACATTTTATCATTGCATCTATATTTAATTTCATAATTTTCAGTCAAAAAAAAAAGATAAGCCCAAAAGATCATTCGTCAAGCCGCTACATGAACATGTTAGGAATAATTAAAAAGATAGCGGTCTCGCTCCGGCACTTGTTTCATAAAGTAGATAAGTGACCGCATAATTACATGTTCTGTCATGTCCACCCGCCATTTTGATTTCGTGACGTCACTGATTATGGTTTTGGATATTATTTTTGAGTTGGTCCTTCGGTACAACTTTGGGCCATTATCTTTGCCCTCTTGACTTTTCTCTCTTTTTAGGTGATAACTCCATAACCTATGTATTTAGAATAGTTATAAAATGATGATTACACAACATGCGATAAGTTTAGTGTTGCAGTTTCACACAAAACTAAAATTTCAGGGTCGTAAGAATTGAGTCAGTAGTCCGTGGAATATCTTAATATACCACTCGGATGTGTAGCCGGCGACTTTGCTGAGGCGTCCTAATAAGGCAAAGCTTATGATGTTTGCAAGTATAACACGGTCACATTAACTTGACACATCTCTGGAATGCGAGACCCCGCCTGATTCCCCCCGTATTCCTTTAGGTCGCCTGGCAGGTGTCAGTATGTTCAGCATATTTGTTCCCGATACGCGCGTAGATAATTTGGCTAGATTTCTGTTGCTGTTATATTGTTTTTGGACATTATATTAACGTTTTGAAAAAATTACATTATCAAGACCAAGCGTCAAGTTAATGTGACCGTGTTATAAGATCCCATGAATCTATGTCTATGATAAAAAAAAAATGAACTGGCTGCCGTTTTCTACTAAAGAACGGAAAATATAATTAAAAAAAGGGTACACTAAAGTTAAGGTAGTTGTATTGGATTAAAAATGAGTACACATTTACCCACCTTCATCCTTCAAAAGAAGACCAAGGATGCTTATTTCTCAGCTTAAAAGGTCCAACTATTTATAATAAAAATCTAATATCAAGCTTCCCGCCACACGGCCATCTAATCCGACAAATGATAAGGGTGATATTATCGTGTTATTTATAGGTTTCTCCTTAGAAATTGTAATTTATGGGAGGGACTTGACTGTGATGTTACGTTACTGTAGTTATTTGGGTGAATGTCCTAGGCTACTTGTCAAGGTTAAGTTAACTGCAAAAGCATTTACGTCTGGTCTCCTTAATAAGGAACGACAAAACAATTCAGAAGTGTACCACGTGAGCGCGACAAATGCATGTGCGATTAACGCTTATGCGACAAAACTGTACTGCGACTCACCGTAGTTCGAATGCACGCTAGTGCGACACACTGTAGATCGACATCTCGCTAGTGCGATATGAAGAAATAGAACATAAACATATAGAACCGACATTGGCCCAGACATCCATTGCTTGGTTAGGTTCAACTTTGTGACAGAGATCAATAGGTTAGGTTAGGTTAGGTATTGTGACCTTGCAATGGAGCGAGCGAAGCGAGCGACGGCCTTTGATTATTTAATATCTACTTATTTAATATATGTAATTCAAAATTTATCTCAGCAAACTACTGTAATACTGCATCAACGTACTACACTACCCTTGCTAGGTGTCAAACTACTGCAATACTGCACCAACGTACTGCACTACCGTAGTGTCGCACTACCGTAGTGTCGAACTACTGTCGCGCAATCGTTTGTCGCACTAGCGAGATGTCGATCTTCGGTGTGTCGCACTAGCGTGCATTCGAACTACGGTGAGTCGCAGTACAGTTTTGTCGCATAAGCGTTAATCGCACATCCATTTGTCGCGCTCACGTAGTACACTCACAATTCAGTGGGATTCTTACGCCTTCTTTAAGGCAGAATAAAGTTATATGAGTCACCACCTAGTTTAAAATACGATCACTGGTTTATTTAGATTTGTATGCGGCCATACTAGTATAGACAAATAAAGCACGATGGGTTTATGCGTTTCGTAGCTAATTTCTTGATGCTACCTGCCTGCTTGGCCCATTATAAATTATCAGACCGGAATATAAAATCAGAAAATAATATGAGAAAATATAAATGAATTATATTGCAAGTTAATTAAAAGGATATTACATGGGACCCAAACATATCGGCGAACTGTGGGTGTACATTGGTACACCTCTGCCTACCCTTTCGGGGATACAGGCGTGATGATATGATGTTATGTTTTATGTTAATTTAAAGCTGAAATAAGTAGTTAAAACAATCAGGTTTGGTATGGTTATGAAATGAAAACTGTTTGTACTTCTATGTCCATTGTTCAGATGTAATTTTAGCCCGCTTATTGTTGTGTTTGCCTTTTTATTTCAGCTCATTAAGTGACCTTACATCAAAGGCTTTTCAGTGAACATAATCTCACTAATGAAACCGAAGCGATGCCTTAATTAGTGTCGGACCAAGATTATTACTATACACCATTAATCATTTCCAGCATAATTAATGTGGCCGGAATAAAATTATGTTTTATAACATTTGCTTTACAAATAAAACTCAGTCCTGTTAGTGACACCATCTAATTCAAGAACGGGTGAACTGACTTCCATGATCTTTGTGTTATTGACCAACTAGAACTTTTTACCGAATGTGATGACTTCCCGTGGTCCCATTTAATTTTGGTCCATTTTTGATAGTGGGATCCATAAGAAAAAAATATAAGACTTATTTTGAATTCAGTTTATGTTTGCTAGAATACTATTGCTAGAATTATGTTGGATTCGTCCCTACATTAAAAAGCGAGAAACTATAAAAAATAATCACAAAAAAAAACTAACGGAATCTATTAACGCGAGTGAACCACAGTACACAACTAGTTTCAAATAAAAGCCACTAACATCAAAAAATCATTTGTTTGGTTTCCCGAACTGTGAAACCAAAAAATAGCTTTTAATCCTGTATTTATTTTCAGAGCCATTATATTTGAAACCTTCGCGTAAACAGTAATAAATGGGCAGTAAACCTACCAAAGACATTTTCATTACGTTCAAACATTAATCATTCTGCAATTCTAACTTTACGTTTTCACCTTTCTAACTTCTAAGATTTTCCTTAGAGTTTGGACGGTAAATAAATCAAGAAGATAATTAATAATAATATATTTTGACGACCTCCGTGGTCGAGTGGCGTACGACCGGTTTTCAAGTTGTCGCTAGCTTTTAGGTCCCTTGTTTGATCCTCGGACTGGTCAATTTAAAAACCTACTTTTTTACATTACAGGTCTGGGTGTTTGTGGTACCTTCGTTGTATCTGAATTACATAACACATGTGCATTAGCTATTTACTTTGCAATGTATGTAATATTGTCCACTTTTATGATTATTATTTATGACAAAATATCTTCTTAGTAACGTTTCCTAATCTAATTCGCTAATATTTTTACTTTTTATACAAGAACAAACTCTAACTATACTAAAATTAAAACTTACATAAATAAAAACTAACATTTCCTAATCTATGTTGGGGTCGGCTTCCAGTTTTACTGGGTTCAGGTGAATACGGTATTTTACATGGATCGACTGTCTATCTGACCTCAACCCATTTTACTGGGTAACATAGTATCACAGTATCTTAACGACTGCCAAAGATCTACTGGTCAGGCAGTACCAACGGCTTATTATATTGTCATTGTGTTAAGTAATTTTTATTTGGCTGATGTGATCTAGATGGTTCTTAGCTATAAATTTATGAAGATCTTTAAAAGTTACCAGCAATTTTTCCAATATTAGTCATGTCTTTCCTATATTATTTTGTTGTATTTGTATATTTGTTGTTGCGCTATTGTCATGTTATTTATTATTTTTTTTTGTGTTTTTGTGATATTTGTATGGTCTAATGTAATGTTACTTATTATTGTTTGCATTGTAAGTTTTATATAAACATAACCGTCCATTGTACACCCGGTGTTAGCCTGTAAGTAATTGTTACACCTGAAATGTATATTTAGATGATAAAATAAATGTAATGTGTAAACAATTGTAGGTTAACCTTAAATAAATAAATATCTTTTTTTTTATATGGTTCAAGCATTTCATGGCTTTAAAGCTACACTTTTTTTGTCAACTTACACTGTCGCAAACACAAGTTTAGACTGCGGAGTAACTTTGGAAAGAAGTATTTGTAGTACTAACTTGCTTTCTTCAAATGTTTTCCTTCCTAGTGTATTTCTGGTGTCATAAATTAACTTACAAAGTACATAATGAGTTAGAAGGTTTTAGAGTTCGGAGTAACTTTGGTCTAGAAGTGAACAGGAAGCACCTGAGTCGAGTTACTAAGGATACGGTTTTTATTTACTTTTGTGGGTCTTGATAATAAAGTGATGTATGGTAGAATTCGCGATTGAGCAAGCGTGGTGATCAATGCTCGTGCCTCCTCTATATGGGAAGAGACAGGCCTCTTCCCATCAGTGGGACGTTAATTGAGATTGTAATTATTATTATTATGGTAGAATTCAATTTAGAACGCGTTTATTCAGAGCGATAACATAATTTCTGACCCACGAATGCACTATGCTACAAAAAATAATATGTTATTTGAAGTATGTTTTTATATAAACATACCAAATTGTCTGAGGTATACCCGGCGTTTTATTGTAATTAAAATAATTAGATTAAGGGAGTCAAAGTTTCGGATGTCGAAATCTTTCACACATGGCGTACAAAATCGTGAAGTTCAAATCAACGTGAGTTTTTATCTAAGTAAAAAAAAGTCGTATTTTTTTTTATTATCTATCTGAAAATTGAAATATTAGTCTTCAACCTCACAATTCTACTAACATAAAGCTTTTGCCAGAAATAGCTCCACTTCTATAAATTGAAATTGAATTCAGCGAAAAGAAAAATCTTGGCATATAAATATAATAAAAGTAATGGAATCAATTCTCTCGGATTGTCTTAAGATCTTGAAAAGGGGTGCGATGGAAGTTTTTGGGTCACGTCAACGGACGATATACTTTTCCTTTTTAACCGACTTCAAAAGAAGAGTCACCATTCGATTGTGTGTTATCTTTGTGTTTGTTTACAAGATAACTTGGGAAATTATTGTGTACTCCGATTTTTTTAAACATAAATATTTTAAATCTTACAAAACAAAAAAAATACATGTACGAATTTTATACCGGTTTGTATTTAGATTTTAGTAAGAAATGTAGGTTTATTTCAATGAGTACAATTCGCGTAAACCTCAGAAATCAATACATAAACTCCTACAATATTGTAAGTAAATTGTCTATATAATCACTTAAGATCTAATAATACCTGTACAATTGAGTATTTCGTTTTTAACGATTTCGATTGAAGACACAAAGTACATGGGAATAAAAAAAAATCGATTAAGTACATGAAAAACACTATAAAAGCGCTTTTTTATACTCAATTCAACTTGAATTATGCTCGTTCACAAATACTAAAGAGCCAACACATTTTTATTTAGATATTAATAAGGCAACTCGTTTCAAAACAATCATATTGTTTTATTTGTTCTGAGATTATCTTTACACGAAACATATCGATACGGAACTCCAAAAACAAAGTACACGCACATAAATCAAATCAATATCATGTTATTACTTTTCACGCAATACTTTATAACCAGAAAGGTCAAGGTCGTTGATCCTCTTTCACTCGGAAGCTTTTCATTCATTATTTCATTATTGCGTACGGTTTGAAAACCCACCTGTTTTGTTATGTATAAACACGTGGATTTTCATTAATCTGTATTAACTTGATACGTAACATAAGGTCAACAGTATTATGTGACCTTTTGAATTGTCTATCCTTTTTAATGTGTAGGTATAATAAAATTAAAGAATTTCTTTCTTTGAACTCGCTTATAATATAGTATAAAGTACTCCGATTTGAGAAAATCTGTTTGATTTGACAGCGCAATTGTCGAGAAAAGCTAGTTTTGGCTACATAGAAAATCAACTGATTATACATTATTTTATCATGCTTTGCCTAATACAATAAAATCAGGTTAGTTACACCATTAATAACTCCAAAAATTTCTACATCGAATAGCAGATAAACTAAAACACCGAAAAAGAAAGAGAAAAACGTGTCATGTTATCGGAGTTACTTGCACACTATATTTTGTAGTACATTCTATAAATAAACTGTTAAAGATTCACACGTATGGTAAATATGATGTTATTTCAGCAACTTGAGTCCTTGTACCGAAGGACCATACGGTGTTTACAATGAATCTAAAATGCAAATTGTTGACTGATACCCTGTACATTGTACAATGTTATGCAATATTATAAGCTTGGACCCCGGTAGGGTTTAGTTAAGGTTTTACATTAATTAATAACTTAATTTATCACAAACTATGTGGAGTTCCGCATCTGTAAAATGTAAAATATGTTTAGTAAAGGATAATATGGTATGTATGTAATTTTGTAGGTATGTATATAATATGAAGTGAATAATGAAAGTGGACGAATGAAACAAGTGTGTAAGAAGAAACAAGTGGTCACTGCCTACCCCTACAAGGGAAAGAGGCGTGATTATATGCACGCATGTTACATACTTATTACAAACTATCATTCATGTTACAAACTATCTTTCTCTTCATTTGTCAAATGAAAAAGTCCTTTTAATTTCCCGGTCCTAATAGGCTTCAAATGAATACACAATAAATCATAAAGTTTTCTCATTTTGACGATAAGTTTTCAAGAGAATGAATATGCAAATCTTCGGCACTTATCTACATCTAAATATTGTTTCTAAGTCTTGTATTTAATAGATTGTTTAAAAGCTTCTCAAACTGTTAAATATTATTTAATGAAACAGTCAATAGGTGTTTTTTTTTTATCTCAGCATACCTTTCTTAATTTTTTTCTCAACATCCAACATACTTCATTAATTCCTCCTTTTACATACAACGTAGCGAAGCGGCTCTCTGTGTTCCACTTTTCGCCTCCGCGAGAAACAAGACGTGATGGGTGGTGAATCTGCCATTTTGGATGATTAAATTATGTTTATGATTATCCATCGCGTTCCTGCAGGATGCGACATGAATGTCAATATCAAAATAAAATGAATATCGTATATAGCCTGTTGGAGAACAGAATGACCGCGTAGTCCTAGCATATTAATTTTTTTTTCTGTAGACAGAAATGTTGAAAAAAACTATGTCTAACTTCAGGAATCACCTATTATTCTATAGATCGATATCTTACGGAAAAACTAAAGACATGCTAAAGAAGTAAAATGAGAATATCTCAAACAATCCTAACTTGCCACTGTTTCTCTTAGTCATGCTAAGTTTCATTACAATTCTGTTTCACTAAGTTTAATTCTATTATTTATTCCTTAATCTTGTCCTAATTTATTAGCTTTATTATGGCTTTATTAAATTAATATGGAAGATGAATTCGTGCGACTGTAGATAAACGTGACGTAGTTAAGTGTTAGTCGTTCGTTATAACTAGAGTGTTTAATTGGTCCTTTTGTACGTGGTTTGGTACTAATTATATTCAATTATTGTTTTATTGCTTTGTGTAGGTATTTGTTATTGTATTGATGTAAAGTTTTACATAGATACCGGTATTTTATTCTGGTATGATAGAACAAAGATTTTTTAACAATAAACATAATTTTGTTGTATTAAAATGTCTGTTTTAGTTTAGTTACAAGAAAAAAACACAACTACACAGTCAATTTTGATGAAAATTAGCTATGAGCGATCGATCTAAAAAAAAAGAAAACTATCACACAAAAACAACACAGTCGAATTAAGAATCTCCTCTTCTTGAAGTTGGTTTGAAAACCGTAATAATCCTAAATAAAATCACGAACACTATTCAAATAACTACAACAAACCAGTAAGTAATACTAGACAATATAACTACTTTAGTTTACAAATGTTCTATTCGAGTATCGTACATAAGGACCAAATTACAAAGTTGTTGGAACAAGTTCAGCCAGAACTATTGTTGGGTACAGCTGCTGTAGACGTATTGTTTTTTGATTGCCTCTTATCTTTGAGTGGGATTTTAGAGTTTAAGTAAAAGAGGTTTAAGGAAAGTGTAACTGGCTGGTTTTAACGCTGACTGTTTTTCCTAATGGCAGAAAAAAGTTTCATAATTTTTACTTCCAAAAGTAAAAAGTTGTCATTAGTTTGATGTGTTGAATTGTCTCTGTGTGTCTAATTTTCTATGTGCATGTATGTGGTATCGTAGCTTTTAAACAAATTGATTGAATCTGTTCAGAATTTTGAAAGTTTTAGCAATTTTCCAATATTATTTCAGGTTTCTTTGATTACTTTTTTAATTTATAGTTTATTTTTGTTGTATTTTTCTTGGTGATATTTTCGTTGATTTTGGATTCGATAAAACTAATCCGACATGGTATATCTCAGGGGTACTCCTATATAAATTGAATTCTCTTTCAATTTACTATTATGTGTAATCAATCAATTCAATTACAAAACTTAATTTTTTACTAAACGTTTATCACTTTATTTATTTACAGTATTTATTCATACAATGCAACAAACAACTGCATTGCAAACGCAGAAACTTTGCACCGCGTCTTGCTAGTTACAAGTTACTCTGATTGTAGGTATATTCCAATTCGTAACAAGAGATTTATATAAAAAAAAAAAAAACTTTCAAACTACCGCACTGCATATTTATAGTATATAATTCACGGGAATAAGCGCGTACATGCATGCATAAGTATCTTTTTTGAGGCTTGACGTTTCGATCGGGTGACACCGGCCGTGGTCGCAAGCACACTCAATTCGTACCATCTTGTATATATAATAATATAATATATAATAATCCAGCCTATAAACGTCCCACTGCTGGGCACAGGCCTCTTCCCATATAGAGAAGGCATGAGCATTGATCACCACGCTTGCTCTCTGCAGGTTGGCGATTTCAGATCCCAAATTTTGGAATCCAGGTGTCCTCACGATGTTTTCCTTCACCGTTTGTCAGAAGTGTCTTAGAATAATTAAGAAAGTACATTTAACTTTGAATAAGCCACATTGGTACTTGCCTGGGTTCGAACCTGCAACCTTGTGCATACAAATCCGTTCATTGAACCGCTAGGCCACCACGACACAACATCTTGTATGTGGGTGATAAAAGTCAACTTGAATAACCAATGGATCGCATTTTTTAAGGTGATATAGTTGTATAGTGGTGGCGATATAGGTAGTCAAATTACACTAATTTTGTCAACCTCCCAAATAGGTACGAGGTGAAATGAGAAGACGCAAAAATCTAATTTTATTATGGGTGATATCAAAGTGAACAAACTGGAACATACCTGACTGTGAATGGCAATTGTGTCCACAATGCATCGGATACAAATGGTTTTCTGCAACTGGACAAGACAAATGCATGCAATTGCTTTGATTAATGTTATAGAAGATGTTTAAAGGGTTTATTTGTGTAGTTTATGTAGGTACTGTCCGTGTTTCGGAAAGCACGTTAAGTCAATTCTGACTACCACTCTTACCATGGAATACAGTATTTCCCAGTAAAATGGGTTGTGAAGGTCAGATACGCAGTCGTTTCATGTGAATTGCGGTATTCAGGTAAATCCGGACCCCACCATAGTACGGGAAAAAGGCTCGGCAGATGATGATGATGATGTCCTGTTAGTGCACGACATCATAGCAACAAAAGGGTTAGATATTCCTACTTTTCTATCTCTTTTGTTGTGGGCAATGGCAGTTTATAGTATAAAATGCAATAATTTTGATTCAGGACATTCGTTATATTTTTTAATCCGTTTTTATATTCTGGAAACAATAACAATTGCGTCACATGTTTGACGTGTCTATAATATGTCTGTGGCATTGTAGCTCCTAAATGAATATGCTGATTATGACGCAATGTTATTCATCTTGTTTAGTTCAATCAATAATTTTCAAAGAATTGTCTGTTTCTCGGTTTTTTTTTTAGGTTATTATTAGTTTTTATTATATTAAACGTAAAAGTCCTAGTTTGGGAGTAGTTTTGAATGATTGTAGTATGATAATAATTTGTGGTGATTCATATTAACCTACTAGCATCAAACTGTTATTACCAAAATTATATTCCACAAAAGTATTGCATATTAAATTTAATATTAGGACGAGTTGCTGTTAGGATCGGTGTGTCATATTATAATCTGTTATGACTGTATTTTTGGTTAAGCGTAGTGCACATAGTTCTTTTGCAAGTATTTATTTGAAAAGATAATAATATCAAAGCACATTCATTTAAAATTACGCTTTGAAATAACAATCGATTATACATTTTATGTGAAAAATGTCCGACTTTAAAAAAAAATATATAGGACCTCTTCTAAGGTATAACCTTAAATCTGCCCACAATTGCCGCAGTCCACCAAATATAGTCAGAGGATAATTATACGCTAAAAAAACATTAAAGAATTAAGAATTACCTTTTTCGAAATCGGTTAAACATCATCTGCTCCATTTCAGGAAAGTGTAATGTAGCAGATGATACCTGCATTACCAACAAATCTGAACACCTACACACTTAAGTACCTAACGCTCCCAACATCGATAGGAGGGTAATTTCTCGAATGATAAACGATCGTCTATCAGACAACAATAGGGGGTGTGAGGCGAGGGATTGCTTATTTCTGGTCCTTCCGTACTTATCCGAGTGCTATTGTACGAAGATTTAAGTATAACTTATTGTGTGATTCTTGATCGACTAGATGATGTTATTTGGCGAGTATTAGGTAAAAAGCAAACACAGGAAATGACATGATGCAAAACACACTTTAATAATTATTTTGCCCTGAATTATTAAGCTGCTTTTATAAATTTAATCATGGTCAAGTAAAACAAAAGCTTCTTTTTATATAGAAAAGGCACGAGTTTTGAACATCAAGCTTTCTAACTTTTGCTAGCTAGGCTTGGCGATTCCAAATTCAGGTTTCCTCAAGAAAATTACGCTACTGTTATTTTTTTAACATTTTTGATACCTTGTAATTCCATTATTCTGTCATACCCTTTCAAAAATAATATTGTAACATACCCTTGACAGAAAAATCTCCAGGGCATTGAAATACAATCAAAAGTTAGATCCACAGTATATTGATCAAAGGAATTGCTTAAAAGTTGTTTTATACAAACCTAGCCTTAGCTTCTAGATTTGCCCGCTTAGTTTTCGGTTAAAATAGCCTTTTTTTGATAAGCAAGCTTAAGTACTTTTTATCAAAGTTCAGTATGCGTAACATAAATATTGGTTTTAATTATACGAGTCCGGAAAAATAACTGATAAAAACCTTCATTCACTAAAACAGAAGTTAAAACAAATATAAACGCCTCATATTGTATTATTTGGTCCTTCGTGCCCTTACAAATGGCGATGGAAGATTTGTAAAAGCTACTGACATATCGATAGATACAAATCGATTGCTATATACTCGCAGAAGAATGCAATGCTTAAATCTAGACTAGCTAAACTCAACATGGCATCAACATTATTGGAAGTGAAATTATTTCAAGAACATCCTGGTCCTACCCTAGTATAGAAGGACCAGACTTCAGTAAACAAACTGTTCCCCATTTATAAGACGGCTGTATCGCTTCGTGTGTTTGACAGCTAGACAAGGATACCTCTCCTATTGTTGCTTACACTTAGAATAGTGAATTTCTATTTTCAGTTTATAAGTAGTCAGCTAAACTTAATCTGGAGGATATTATTAGTGTCTGTACATCCTCGTAGCTATCTATTTATATAATCTATACAGATTGTGAAACAAAGTCCCGAATCAGGATTACGTCGAAAACTAACGAATGGATTTTCAGGTGGTTTTCACCAATGTCTAGTAAATCAAGTGAAAGGTTTGTAAGTACATTTTTTTTTCGATCCGTACATAGCTGGGATAGATCGTTTCTAATGATTTAATTCAATTTCATTAAAACTCATATAATTAATGTAGGCTACAAAATAGCACTCATTAAACGTCAATATTACAAAATTCATATTACCTTAAGGGTCGGTTTTTAAGGTTATATTTAAATAAAAAGGACCAGACAGTATGAAACCCGCCTTACATTAGTTAAACCGAGTTTACGGACATCTAATTCAAATATGTTTCCGAGCTATGTGCCGTACTCAACCGTTTATTGGTCATAACATCATCCCGTTTATAGCTACATACATAAGCAGAAACCGTAAAGTTTCAGCTGTCGACATGTGACAATATTTCATGAAGTTGGAATCTCCAGTTATATTTTTATTTACAAAGAGGTTTTTATAGGAGAAAGTAAATGTTGGAATTTAGTTGCGTTTTGATATGAGAAAACTCCTTGTATGCACAAGGTTGCAGATTTTAACCCAGGCAAGTATCAATGTAGATTTTTCAAATCTATATACAGGGTGTCCGGTAAATAATCCGACAAACTATGGTGGCTGATACCTTAGGTCAGGTCCTATCAAATGAACGAAACATATGTTCGCCGAAAAGTTACAGGTTTCGAGTTACAATCGATTTTCGAAAATTTTAGAATTTTCTACCTTGCATCAGACTTTTCCATTTTTCTTGCTGATACATAGCTTTCGTAATACTTTTTGTGCATCAAATTAATCTTGAATAGTTACTCTATCCTTTCATAAGTCTCATATTTATCTAAAAGAAGAATATATTGGCGATAACGCCATTTGTTTTACAATTTTCACTTTCGGTTTTTCTTATTGCTCAACTTTGAACTGCAGTGGTGAAAAATAAATGTATGTAGGATTTTTGTACAACTATCTTTAAAACTTGCTTGAATATTGGTGATTTTGGGCAGGTACAATACTTGCATATTTTCTTTACAAAATTTGACAAAATAAGCTGCTGAAGTACACCGGGGCCTATTTTTTGAAATGTTACTAATGTAAATCTGAGTAAAAATGCGACGTAACTTAACGCGGATCGTTATGGTCCAGTGAAATAAGTTTTTTTTTTCTAGCGATCAACTAGTGACACGAAATAATTGTGATCAATTTCAATTTTGAAAATATTAAAAAAAAAATGTTCGTTTAAATTTTTACAATGATACGGAACCCGTTAAGCGCAGATGAATTGGGCGTCTAAAACTAGCTATTTCAGTGTTGTTGCATGAAAAATAAGGTGTTATAAAATCGATTTATCTAGTAAGAAAATACTGAAGGTTAAGGTAACTTTACACTAAAACATGTTTTAATCTGGCATAGAGAGTTAATGGCGAGAAGAAAATACCTCATTTAATTGTACAATGACAATCAGCGTTAAGTTATGTATCATTTTTACTCAGATTTACATTAGTAATATTTCAAAAAATAGGCCCGCGTGTAATTCAGCAGCTTATTTTTTTAAAATTTTGTAAAGAAAATATGCAAGTATTGTACCTGCCCAAAATCACCAATATTCAAGCAAGTTTTTAAAATTGTTGTACAAAAATCCTACATACATTTATTTTTCACCACTGCAGTTCAAAGTTGAGCATTAAGAAAAACCGAAAGTGAAAATTGTAAAACGAATGGCGTTATCGCCAATATATTCTTCTTTTAAATAAATATGAGACTTATGAAAGGATAGAGTAACTATTCAAGATTAATTTGATGCACTAAAAGTATTACGAAAGCTATGTATCAGCATGGAAAATGGAAAAGTCTGATGCAAGGTAGAAAATTCTAAAATTTTCGAAAATCGATTGTAACTCGAAACCTGTAACTTTTCGGCAAACATATGTTGCGTTCATTTGATAGGGCCTGATCTAAGGTATCAGCCACCACAGTTTGTCGGATTATTTACCGGACACCCTGTATACTTTCTTAATTATTCTAAGACACTTCTGACGAACGGAGAAGGAAATAATAGTGAGGAATGCTGGATTCCAAAATTTGGGATCTGAAATCGCCAATCCGCAGAGATTAAGCGTGGTGATTAATGCTCGTGCCTTCTCTATATGGAAAGAGGAATGTGCCCTGCAGTGGGACGTTTATAGGCTGGATTATTATTATATAATAATACAGTAATAATTGTAGTTACACTGTCACATTTTCATCACTGACTAATTGTAAGAGCCAGTCTGCATTTAATATTACAATCATCATTGCAGTTTATACAATGTTTAGTAAGCATTACTTTATAAAATACTTTAATAAAGAAATTTTTTAACTTTATAGTCATACTCATGACCATAATTCTTGTAAAATTATTCGGAAATTCGAAATGTATGGTTTGATATATCGCTTCAGATTCCGTATAAACTAACATACTGAAAATTATTGGAAATTCCAAATATAGCGGTATACCCTAAAATAACTTGGTTTAAATCTGGTTGGCGTTTCAGGCTTAGAGTAAATATGTAAACTATAGAGCGTGCATAACGGAGTATGAACAGTTCACACATTTGTGTATATACCTATAAACAAGCATCGTTTACAAATTAATGTCAAGACTGATAACTATTAATAATTATTTGTTTATTTTTATGTGACTCATTACTACTCAGCGATTTCGATATTCTGTAATTTTGTGCGCTTCAAAACAAATAAATAAATGACGACATTTTATTAACGCTGCATGAAATCTTTACATTACCTAATTATATTTTCACATTGATGTCCAACGTCGTACGGAAAATGACTAAAATCAGTAAACGAGTGTAGTAATTACAGATAAAAATTTACTTGCAATCAGCATAAAGGGCTACTAGCAATGCGTGCACTCTATACTTGCTTACATACTCTAAAGTTTCAAGCCTATTAGATTTCCCACAATTTCCGTTATTTCGAGAATTAATAAGTCGAGCCTTTTAAGGTGTAGCAGACTGTTATGGGCCTTTTAGCGAATTTCCTTTTTGTCTCTGGGGACACAGAATGCCGAGCCGCTTTTAGTGTATGCTAGGAATGTGTGAGTGGGCGTGTATGGCAAAAACAATGTCATGTGATAAAGGAATAAAGATTTGCCATTTATGATTTGATGATATTAATGTGAAGATTCTAATTTAAATTGGTAGAGACAAACGTATTGCCTTTTAGTAATCTTTGTTTTAAACGTTGCCCTTGATTTAGGATATCATTATCTTGACTTGATGAGTGAATACGGTTTAGTAGCTATAACTAACTAATTACCTACCGCGAGTGCGTTTTCTGGCATTACGAATTCAGGTTGCATTTTTAACAATTTCAAGGTTTGCAAATCCTTTCGGCCACTTCGTCAAAAAAACTTAACTAAATATTGAATAAAATATTAATATCATTCAACTATGTGATACTGAGAACCTAGTAAAATTGGTTGTAGAGGTTGCACCTAATTCTGGTTGTACTTTTTATTGAAATCAACATTAAACTACAATGTTTTTCAAGTAATTCACTTACCCTAATTAAAAATAAATAATAAATCATAAATCATTTTATTATTTGTAAAACATAGGTACGTTCAAAAACAAAGATCTTAGAAATATAGTATACAGAGTGCTATGTTTTATCTATGCTGAGATATACAAATATTAAAGAAGTGGATTTGTTAAAAAAAAAAAACAAAAAAATATTAAGCAGAAAATTATACAATATTGAAAAACTTAAAACATTAATTTAACAAAATTTAAAATTACACATTATTTAACAAATTAGAATATTAAAATAGCAAAAATATATATAAAAACATTTAAACTTCCCAATTAAATAAACTATATAGTATATAGGTTCAAATAAATATAAATACCTATGCCATCCTACAAAAACCGAGAAAATTCAAGACATTTCAATAAACAGTTTGCATTGACCTGCACTGAACGGAATAACATCACAAACAAATTGTGTTAGACACAGGCTAAAGGCCAGATGTAAATATTTGCGACAATTTCCTTTCCAAGGAATGCAAAGGTTTCCTTCAGCAGAAAGCAACATTTTATCTTTTTGAAGCCGTTTTTATTTGAGGGAAAACGGGCTGAAATTTCTTTAGCTTTTCAAAGACTGAAGAAAAAACGATTTTTAATTTAAATTTTCTTTTGTATGTATAACAGAATAATGTCTTTGTTTTGTTAAACTAAATATTTTATTTTCAGCTAGTACGTTGTATTATTATTTCAGGCGTTTTTTTTGTATAAATACCTTTTAAAATTGTGTAGAATACAAAGTAGCAAAATATTTGTCATTGACTTTGATGATTAAATTAATTCTATAAGTAAGTCAACTGAATGGAATTCGGAAAATACCAGAGTTTTTTGAAATAGAAAATGAAGGCCTTTGCCCAGCAGTGGGATATGGTATAAATGGGCTAAAAAAAAAAAGAAATGGAATTTAGTGTATTAAAGCAATGAATTTTAAATAACCATTCTGAAGAAAACAGGGTTTTGTTTGCTATTATCCCAAAGTTTTGTTCTTTTATATTCCATTATGAAACACAAATCCATTCTCATAGAATCGTCTGCTTAAACTTGAATAATACAAATACAAATTAACTAAGTAAAAATTTGTCTCTTTTTCATCTTAAAAAATCATTTAAAATTAGCATATTCTAAAATTATGTAAAAAGCAAAGATTACACGTTATTACAAGATGCCTATGCAAAATATTTTGCGACAAAAATGATGCATTAGTGTTGTGCTAATACTACGGGACTTCTAAAGTTTTAATTAACTTTGTCTACTACTATCTACTAATATCTTGCTAGAATGTTGGCATGTTAGTCTAGTGGTTAGAGACCCTGACTGCTATACCGGAGGTCGTGGGTTCGATTCCCACCCGGGACAAATGTTTGTGTGATGAGCATGATCATTTGTTCGGTGTCTGGGTGTAATTTATCTATAATATGTATGTATTTAGAAATATATAAGTATGTTTATCAGTTGTCTGGTTACCATAACACAAGCTCTGCTAGGTTGGGATCAGACAACCGTGTGTGAGATGTCCCGGAATATTATTATTATTTTCTTTATTTAACAATTAACATATAAAATACATTTTTAAATATATACAAAAACAATCTATAGGTATATATATATACATTTAAAAATATAAAATATAGTGTCCAACCGGCCTCGGGACATTGTCCAAGCTGCCGGTGGTTAGGACTCCAGAGAGAGGAACCTCCTCACAATACGCGCCGTGTCGAGAAGTACCGCTTTTTGAATCAAACCCTTCACCCAGGTGCCTAGCGAGAGCCTCTTAAGGTGCTCTTATTATTATTATAATAACGAATAAGAATAACTTATGTTTGTGCGACAACAAGTTTCAATTTATCTTGAAAGGTCACAGGTGCATTTTCTCAGGTTGTTTTAGTATCAAGTATTGCCTGCTATCTCACATTAAAATTTAGTAGTATACCAAATAATAATAATATAAGTATTTATTGTGCTATATACCTACTATGCTATGTACCTGAGCTGATTGGATCAGCAAGCCCCGAAAAATGATATACAATATTTAATAAAGCGCTATCTTAACCTAGTCAAGTGTTTTTTTTTTTAAGTTTGATAAAAAAAATATATTCATTTTTCTTCGTCGACATTGTTCATTTATAATTTGCTTGATAATAGAAAATTGTAGAAAAATAATTACCTTACTAAAGTTTCAAATTAATATTCAACGCGTGAATCTCATGAAAACAGACAAAGCAATAAACGACATCAGTACCAACATTAATTAAATTTAACTTTAACGACACCGTCGCAATTAACTTTACACACACAACAAACCTTAATCTTAATAACCCCTTAAACGAACGACGATACACCCGATCCCGGGACGTTAATCCCGGACTTGAGGATCCCGGGATCACTTCACAACACTATTCGGGGTATTCTCAAGTAATTACGATGGTAATACGAATCATGAATATTAAAAGTGTAGTCATCTGTATAGATTAACTTATTTGTTTCAAGGGAATTAGAATCGCAAATTTTTGGGATGTAGGACGTCCCTCCGCTGTGTGCTTTTAATGAATATGCGGCCTCTTTTAGTTGGCTTCAAAAAGGAGAATCTCAATTTAAATTATATGTATGTAATGTTATTGGAACAGATCAGATGGAACCTCTGACAAACGGTGAAGGAAAACATGGTGAGGAAACCTGGATTCCATCCATGGATCTGAAATCGCCAATCCGCATAGAGCAAGCGTGGTGATCAATGCTCGTGCCTTCTCTATATGGGAAGAGGCCAGCAGTGGGATATTAATAGGCTGGATTATTATTATTATTATTAGTCATAATAATAATAATCCAACCGGTGTGTACGCCGCCAGGTTCAAACGCCGGACCGGTCAATGTAGGAACCAACTATTCTACATTGTCTTGGGTCTGGGTGTTTGTGGTACCTTCGTTGTTTCTGAATTCAATAACACAAGTGCTTCAGCTACTTATTTTCTGTTCAGATTATGTGATGTTGTCCGCATTTATTTATTTTGATTTAAAATCGTTAAGATTTTCCAAGAAAAATTATTTGGCAAGTGTGTGTATGTGATTGTAACCACTGTTTTGTTGAAGACTCCGTTGATAGAATGTATAAATAGCCAGCATTTTCACATAAAAAAATATCAAACAAACATCCATCGAAAAAAAACTCCAAACTCCGCAAAAAAACGAACTCTACAACGTTTCTAAAATTGCATTAACTTTTCACTAACTATCGCACGCTGGGCACACGGAGCGAGCTATTTTTACTTTTTCGACCACTATTTGCCGAGTTACCACTGTGCACTTTGGAACTCTATAAAAGGTTCGTAAACTGTTTTTGACGCGTCAGAAAAGTTCGGGAAAATTTGGATGTTCTTCTGTTTCTCAATTCTGTCTGTGGAAGAGATGATATTAAGTCTTGTTGTTGTATTATCTGTTATAAATAAAGGTATTAATAAAGTAGTGGATTCAATAGTATCATCATAGAAAAAGATAGTTAGGTGGTTCAAACTGAAAATAATATAAGATGGGTTATTGAAGCTACTGGGTTTAAGTTGAGTTTCCTTTAGATTTAGTTGTCTAAAGCGAGTTTATTTATCTAATGTGCTAATTGCGGGATAATTGAATAAAGAAAATGAGAAAATAACTAATTTTATTTATTTATCATACAGTTACTGCTAACATTACAGGTACTTATCTAATTCATTAGTGAGGCATTTTTATAAAATACAATTAACTACAAAAATTTAATAGCATCACAATTTATATTCTCTAATGAGAAATTTACCGATTTTGTTTATATTCTCTTAGACTAAGTCATAAACAAACGACTTAGCTATAATTTATTAAAACAACTATAAAAACCTACAAACAAAATCAAAATTTCATCAACTTATAAAAAATAAAAAGTTGGAATCACTCTCATCAAAACGAACGGAGCGTTAAAAAAAGATTCGAAAGTTTAATTTAAATGAATGCGTAATTTATCCTGGGCCCCAATTCAGCTATTTTAAATGCATGTCAGTGGTCTGTCAGTGTTCTTGCCATTGTGCCTAATTTTCGTATTAAGATAAGCTTACCATAGAATCTCATTGAACTCTCGAAGAGAATGATCGTAATGACTAATAAATGATTCTAATGACAGTTCACAGAATACCAACTATCGTAAAAAAACCGGCCAAGTGCGAGTCGGACTCGCACACCGAGGGTTCCGTCCAAACCTTTATGTATCTATTTCTTTTGATTGCGTAGACATAAAAGTTTGATTTTGTTACAGCTTAAAAGTATTATTGTCCTGAGCATTAGATATGAATTTCAGCTTGAAACCTCCACGAGTTTCTGAGAAAAACCTTTTGAGGTATGGAACCCATAAAAATACCAAATGAAGTAGGTCATTCGGTCAATTCAAGCAACTCTTAAATAGCTGAATTGAGGCCGTGAAAAACGTCACTTTGTAGCGCCAGTTGGGTGACGCTTTACAGCCTTTTTAATCCTTGGGATAAGCTGTGGCTGTGCTTTAAATAAAGTAAAGGACTGTCAACTGGGTGGCAGTTAATAAATTAATGGGAAAATGGGTGGTTTTATTGTGTTGTGCTATGTAAAGGTGCGTGTACCGTGTACCATGGTTAAAAGATGGTCATATTTAAGAAAATTGGTGATCACTTTAAATACGAATGTGAAGGGAGGTAAGCCGGTTCTAAACGAAAAAAAATGGGACCTATACCTATGCTTATTTGTTTAGGAGCGGCGATGCCATAGATAGGCATGCCGAACTTATAATAAATCTTTTGTGTTGGGTTATAAATAGCCTTAAAGATAATTTGCAAAGCGACTTTTGTTAACAGTTATTTGACGACCTCCGTGGTCGAGTGGCGTACGCACCGGTTTCAAGGTGTCGCTAGCTCTGAGGTTCCGGGTTCAATCCCCGGACGGGTCAATGTAGAAACCATCTTTTCTACATTGTCTCGGGTCTGGGTGTTTGTGGTACCTTCGTTGTTTCTGAATTCCATAACACAAGTGCTACAGCTACTTACTTTGGGTTCAAAGTAATGTATGTGATGTTGTCCGCATTTATTTATTTATTTATAGTTATTTGAATGACGTCTCTGGTTAACATTATGTTATAGGGACCTATAACTAACCTTCATCAGTTTCCTTTTACAAAATTATATATTTAGATGATTATTCTAGTTGTATCATGTTCTTGATACCGTTATTATGTAACATGGATCCTACTTTATTAGTGAGATCGTACGCAGAACGTGTACGACGCGATGCAATCATATCTTACTGCCAGATGTATCTGGTTCCACTGCTGAAGACGATACGATACTTTATCTATAATGCACCAAATTTGAATTGGTGAGACATTTGGTTGGAGATTTTTTTCCAGAGGTCAGGAGATCTTCTGAAAAAGGATAATATTTTCGTTCCTAAGTATTTTTTTTTCTTATCTTACCAATGGTTTATAATAAAACAACATGGTAAAAAATGTGATATTTAGATTTCCATACTTCATTATAAATGTGATGTTTTCACATATTTTATAACGCTTGTTATGCTAGAACTGAACGGATGCCACTGGACTGAGCTTGAATCTAAAAACTACATAGTGGACTTTTTCCGCGATGATCAACAACACGTGAGAACAAAAGTCACAGAGAGACAGACAGAAAGAGATACTTTCACATTATTTTTAGATATTAAACAAAAATTTTGTAACATAAAGTCAAATAATTTGCGGACAACGTCGTTAGTAGTGTATATGCTACTCCTGGTAACTAAGTGTTGAGATTATATTATTGTGCGCTACTGCTTGCTATCCCTAATAAATTAAATAAAATAAAACAGTACTAGCTAGTTAAAAAAGTTAAAAGTTAGTGTTTAATACTACGATTATGAATAAAAAAACAGGGCAAGGTTAAATCCTAATTAACAAACTAAATTTACGATTTTATAAAAAGGAAATGTATACCTACAGAACATAACACTCAATCTCGATTTGATTCTAAAACCAGAACCATTGGAATTCCACTAGCTACGGTAATATTAAGTTACCTCGAAATAACATCTTCAGAACATTTCCTCTCGTTCCGAGTTTGTTGGTATGGCCTTGATATACTTTAAACTTTCGCGTTAAGTGCTAAAACCTTTTTGCTTCAATGGTGTCTTGTTACTATGAAATAAATCGGGGAAAATGACGAGGATCTCAAACTTCTACGAATCGGGGAAAATGACAGGGATCTCAAACTGCTACGAATCGGGGAAAATGACAGGGTTCTCGTGTTGCTACGAATCGGGGAAAATGACGGGGATCTGGAGTTGCTACGAATCGGGAAAAATGACAGGGATCTCGAGTTGCTACAAATCGGGGAAAAAGGCGGGGATCTCAAACTTCTAAGAATTGGAAAAATGACGGGGATCTCAAACTGCTACGAATCGGGGAAAATGACGGGGATCTCGGGTTGCTACAAATCGGGGAAAAAGGCGGGGATCTCAAAATTCTAAGAATTGGAAAAAATGACGGGGATCTCAAACTGCTACGAATCGGGGAAAATGACAGGAATCTCGTTTTGCTACGAATCGGGGAAAATGACGAGGATCTCAAACTTCTACGAATCGGGGAAAAAGGCGGGGATCTCAAACTTCTAAGAATTGGAAAAAATGACGGGGATCTCAAACTGCTACGAATCGGGGAAAATGACATGGATCTCGAGTTGCTACGAATCGGGGAAAATGACAGGGATCTGGAGTTGCTACGAATCGGGGAAAATGACGGGAATCTCGTGTTGCTACAAATCGGGGAAAAAGGCGGGGATCTCAAAATTCTAAGAATTGGAAAAAATTACGGGGATCTCAAACTGCTACGAATCGGGGAAAATGACGAGGATCTCAAACTTCTACGAATCGGGGAAAAAGGCGGGGTTCTCAAACTTCTAAGAATTGGAAAAAATGACGGGGATCTCAAACTGCTACGAATCGGGGAAAATGACAGGGATCTCAAACTGCTACGAATCGGGGAAAATGACAGGGATCTGGAGTTGCTAAGAATCGGGGAAAATGACGGGGATCTCAAACTGCTACGAATCGGGGAAAATTGCAAGGATCTTGACTAGCTACGAATCGGGGAAAATGACGAGGATCTTAAACTTCTACGAATCGGGGAAAATGACAGGGATCTCAAACTGCTACGAATCGGGGAAAATGACAGGGATCTGGAGTTGCTAAGAATCGGGGAAAATGACGGGGATCTCAAACTGCTACGAATCGGGGGAAATTGCAAGGATCTTGACTAGCTACGAATCGGGGAAAATGACAGGGATCTCAAACTGCTACGAATCGGGGAAAATTGCAGGGATCTTGACTAGCTACGAATCGGTTGAAAATGACGGGGATCTCGGGTTGCTACGAATTGGGGAAAATGACGGGGATCTCAAACTTCTAAGAATTGAAATAAATGACGGGGATCTCAAACTGCTACGAATCGGGGAAAATGACGGGGATCTCAAACTGCTACGAATCGGGGAAAATGACATGGATCTCGAGTTGCTACGAATCGGGGAAAATGACAGAGATCTGGAGTTGCTACGAATCGGGAAAAATTACAGGGATCTCGAGTTGCTACGAATCGGGGAAAAAGGCGGGGATCTCAAACTTCTAAGAATTGGAAAAATGACGGGGATCTCAAACTGCTACGAATCGGGAAAAATGACAGGGATCTCGAGTTGCTACGAATCGGGGAAAAAGGCGGGGATCTCAAACTTCTAAGAATTGGAAAAATGATGGGGATCTCAAACTGCTACGAATCGGGGAAAATGACAGGGTTCTCGTGTTGCTACGAATCGGGGAAAATGACGGGGATCTGGAGTTGCTACGAATCGGGAAAAATGACAGGGATCTCGAGTTGCTACGAATCGGGGAAAAAGGCGGGGATCTCAAACTTCTAAGAATTGGAAAAATGACGGGGATCTCAAACTGCTACGAATCGGGGAAAATGACAGGAATCTCGTTTTGCTACGAATCGGGGAAAATGACGAGGATCTCAAACTTCTACGAATCGGGGAAAAAGGCGGGGATCTCAAACTTCTAAGAATTGGAAAAAATGACGGGGATCTCAAACTGCTACGAATCGGGGAAAATGACATGGATCTCGAGTTGCTACGAATCGGGGAAAATGACGGGAATCTCGTGTTGCTACAAATCGGGGAAAAAGGCGGGGATCTCAAAATTCTAAGAATTGGAAAAAATTACGGGGATCTCAAACTGCTACGAATCGGGGAAAATGACGGGGATCTCAAACTGCTACGAATCGGGGAAAATGACAGGGATCTCAAACTGCTACGAATCGGGGAAAATGACAGGGATCTGGAGTTGCTAAGAATCGGGGAAAATGACGGGGATCTCAAACTGCTACGAATCGGGGAAAATTGCAAGGATCTTGACTAGCTACGAATCGGGGAAAATGACGAGGATCTCAAACTTCTACGAATCGGGGAAAATGACAGGGATCTCAAACTGCTACGAATCGGGGAAAATGACAGGGATCTGGAGTTGCTAAGAATCGGGGAAAATGACGGGGATCTCAAACTGCTACGAATCGGGGAAAATTGCAGGGATCTTGACTAGCTACGAATCGGGGGAAAATGACGGGGATCTCGGGTTGCTACGAATCGGGGAAAATGACGGGGATCTCAAACTTCTAAGAATTGGAATAAATGACGGGGATCTCAAACTGCTACGAATCGGGGAAAATAACGGGGATCTCAAACTGCTACGAATCGGGGAAAATTGCAGGGATCTTGACTAGCTACGAATCGGGGAAAATAACATGGATCTTGAGTTGCTACGAATCGGGGAAAATGACAGGGATCTCAAACTGCTACGAATTGGAAAAAATGACGGGGATCTCAAACTGCTACGAATCGGGGAAAATTGCAGGGATCTTGACTAGCTACGAATCGGGGAAAATGACATGGATCTCGAGTTGCTACGAATCGGGGAAAATGACAGGGATCTCAAACTGCTACGAATCTGGGAAAATGACAGGGATCTGGAGTTGCTACGAATCGGGGAAAATGACGGGGATCTCGAGTTGCTACGAATCGGGGAAAATTACAGGGATCTGGAGTTGCTACGAATCGGGGAAAATGACAGGGATCTCAAACTGCTACGAATCTGGGAAAATGACAGGGATCTGGAGTTGCTACGAATCGGGGAAAATGACAGGGATCTGGAGTTGCTTCGAATCGGGGAAAATGACAGGGATCTCGAGTTGCTACGAATCGGGAAAATGACGGAGTTCTCAAACTGCTACGAATCGGGGAAAATTACAGGGATCTGGAGTTGCTACGAATCGGGGGAAATTACAGGGATCTGGAGTTGCTACGAATCGGGGGAAATTGCAGGGATCTCGAGTTGCTACGAATCGGGGAAAATTACGGGGTTCTTGAACTGCTATGAATCGGGGAAAATAGCAGGTCTCTTGAGTTGCTTCAACAAATTAATAGGATGATGTTCTTACTGACTAAAAGCAAATTAATTAATAAATGGAACACATATATATATCTTGTTTATATTTCAGTTTTGTGTGATGGAAACAAACTCACGTAACTTTAATAGTCACGGAGCGATAGGAGTGGATTTAATCTGATCTAAATTCGAATTGACAATCTGAGATATGAATAATATTTTGCAATATCTGTACGTCAACTTTCAATATAAATTAGCTTGGCGCTCGTGCACACGACACCGACGAAGCGCAATCGCCGCGCCATCGTCGCGTTTTCTTTGCGACATCACCGCTGCGCCATTGCTGCGCAACCCTTGCGTCATCGTCGCACTTTCTTCGCGTCACCGCTGCGCCATCGCTGCTCAACCGTCGCACCACCGTCACGCCACCGCCGCGCAACCACCTCGCCATTTGTCGAGCCATCGTTGTGCCGCCGCCGCGCCACACCCGCGCTTTTGTCGCGCCATCGTCGCTCCATCGTGGCGCTATCGTCGCCCCGCCGCCGCACCGTCGCCGAATACTGAAACGCTCTTGAACTTTAACAAGTTTTTAAATGTCTATCTAGCGATACTTTACACCTTTTAACCGTCGGAGTCAGCATGGAACTTACCGGTGATTAAAGTATTGATAAAAGTTTCGACTAATGGTCACATTATTATAAGTTTTTCTCAACGATGACGATAATAGATTTACCAAGGAAGGTATTAGAAATTGTAAGAAAAGTTACTTAAAAAAAGTATTTTTAAATCTATTCCAGTTGATGGCCGAAGATCACATTTTTTAATTTGTTTTCAGTTTTTTTGCCCAATTAACTTTCGTTACTTCTAGTACCAATAACTTTTTCTATTCTTCTCTATACAACTCATATTTTTTGTTCTAGCCTATTACTGTTTAGGCTATTATTAATGTTTGCTTCACCCACACGTGGTTATTGGCTTTTATTTGGCTCCAATTACCCAATATGGCTAATAAATTACCCCGTTAATATCGTTACACACTGTCAGCTATGCTATGATAAGCGAATATTTTGACAGTCAAGGTCAAACACCCGTCGTATAATTCTTTGATAAACTAAAAAACAAATAGAAAGTTTGCAAAAACAGTATATAAATGTAAGTATGAAACATTAAAATAACATTTGTAATTGGTTGTCTAGTTTAATTATAAGGTTTCGAGGTATAAAGGGTTACAATAATCAATAAATTAGGTCTTTCTTCTATGGGTATTGCCTCATGGGTTAATTTTCCAAGCAGTAATTCTTTTATTTATAAAGCAATTATATTTTAATAAACAGATATGTTATACACATACAAAACAATCGAAAAAAGTGTTCCGCGCAGCACAGCAGCTAGCGAAAGAGATAGCGCGATAAAACCCATAAGAAAAAAAGAGACAAATAGTGTTGTTGTTAATGGCAATACGTCCCAATTAGGACGTTTTCGAGTCTTCACGATTGCACGCTTATAACATATCTGTTTATTAGAATATCATTGTTACAAAGAAATAGTTATTGTATTTCAATATGGTAACGTGTTTTAGAAGATTTTAAAAGCATCACAATTAAAACTAATTAATACTCCAAACTTTTCCATACGTATTAACATGAAATCGATCTTTTGTGTAATTACTGGGTAAACCTAAACTGAAACATCCGGCCATTGACCACCATTATAAACAAGAAAAAAACAAGCAAAGAAAGAAATAAAACTTAACTATCTACTAAAAGACCCATTTATTTATATTTTTTTCCAATGACGTCAAGCTATAAAAGAACGCCTCGCTTTTACTGTGAACCGCACTTAATATTGTTTACAAAGTCTCAAATTCCGTTCATGAGTGATCGCGTCATCAATATACATTAATTTGTAAATATACGCTTTTCGGATAATGTCCGGGACACCTAGGTAATGTATAGGCTTATTTATCATTATAGACATGTATCATCTAACCTTTAGAGTAATAAGGAAGATGATTCTTTAGCCTAGCCTTTTCCCAAGCTATGTTGAAGACGGCTTAGGCCTCGTTTACGGAGACGCGGGGCGTCGGGCGTTGCGTTGAGCGGCGCGGTCTGCACTGAATTCAAATATATGGAGTTGTATGAGTGCGTTTACGGAGAAGCGATTTTATACGCGTTTGTTTGAAATAGGGCATTTTTCGCGGTGGGCTCCGCGGATTGACCGCCGCGTTTACTGCGGCGGTCAATTCTCGATGAAGCTATGCCCGAGGCGGAATCTTCTGTCAGTCTTATTTAGAAATCGCGCAACACAGACGTAGTCATCGTCGCAATGGAGTATGAAATGATAAAAATATGATAAAAATCCGACTTGTAGTCGATTTAATCGAGGCGACCACTCCACGCGCCGCCCCTCCGTAAACAGAAAAAACGCCCGACGCGCCGCGAGACGCCACGCCACACGCGACGCGCCGTGTCTCCGTAAATGAGGCCTAAATATAGTCCTATTTGCAAAATACTGGAATTTCAATTGGCTTCCGTATTTTATTGAGAGACTGCCTATTTGACCTTCACAGCCTATTCAGATGGACTTACGACTTAAAGACTAGCAAAGATTAACGAATGACAGCTGGGAATAAAAGGTGATGAAAATGAATCATTTCTATGGTTGATGATTGATGATTTCTTCGGTATCCGTCTGTCTGCCACCTCATAAACATAATTTATTGAGATTACATACGATCAATGTCTTTTTTCTTAAATTTTTCTTAACAGTTTACCTAGTGATTTTTTATTGGTCCACCACTAAGGTGGCAAGATAAGTTTTAATATAAACATGAATTAAACTAAATATCTAAAAAAAAAACTTTAGAATAGAGAACCTCCTTCTTCTTGGAAGTCCAGAAAAAATAGGATAATATTATTTCTTTCTAAAGTTAGTCAAAACTAGGATAAATATTATTATAAAAGTTTCGCATATGCTATTTATTGCCATAAAATAACACCTTAACAAATTCAAAGGTATTTTAATTCCCATCCCTTTTGTTACAAATATTCTGACATACTGATGTCATGAAAACCCTCAAATAACACAATCATGTGGGTCAACAAATAATAATTGTCTATGCCTTTGAACGCGATTATTTCATACCTTTCTTACCTCACTGACCTTTTGATTTTGGGTAATGTCATATGAAGGGATTGGGCCGCGAAGTTTACAATTAAGAAAAATATTGAAATTGTTTTGCTTTATTTATTGTTTCTTTTTGCATCTTAAAATTCAGACAAAGACGATTAGGAAAAGTAAAAACAAAAAACTATACTATACTATTTAATCTGATTTTGATTAAAATTGTTAAAAAAATATGTTGTGATCAATGATATTCTAATAAAGAGATATGTTATAAGCGTGGAATCGCGAAGACTCGAAAACGTCCTAATTGGGACGTATTTTTTTGACGTCTTTCAACAATAACACTATTTGTCTCTTTTTTTCTTATGGGTTTTATCGCGCTATCTCTTTTGTATAATTTTGACTTATAGTGACATGTATGTCAGCTGCCGCTGCTGCGCGGAACACTTTTTTCGATTGTTTTGTATGTGTGTAACATATCTGTTTATTCAATGATATTCTAATAAACAGATATGTTATACACAAAGAGAGACAAATAGTGTTGTTGATGAAAGCCCCAATTAGGACCTTTTCGAGTCTTCACGATTGCACGCTTATAACATATCTGTTTATTAGAATATCATTGGTTATGATCACATAAGCTATAAAGTAATAAATTTTCTTTTACATAACATTTCCATAAAAAAGTACAGCAAAATAATTCAACCAGACGATTACAAAACGCTTTTTTAATTAAATATAGAACACAGAAAAATACTGGCCACCAATAAACCGTTAAGAAATAATAGGTAAACATTCTAAATTCAAATCATACCAACTGTCACGTTGGTTGTTACTATATTGTTCACGTGGGAAGGACTACACGTGCAGACTTAGCGTGGCTTATACCGGTATTGGTTACAGAAAACAAAAATCTTACGATGAAAGGCTGGAATTTGAAACAATAATGTTTAATACATCGATACCTAACAACCCCTTAACGGATCGGACAGGAGTTTCTTAACACCCTGTATCAGAAATTACGTTTACATTTGAATAAAATAAAAAAATAGAGACAGAAACAGTAGCATCTAAAAATACAAATATATATACAATATAATACAAAATACAATACATGAGAAATACATAACCCTTTCTTGCCAGCTGGGTAAAAGAAAGTAAATTAAATTAGAACAATTAATAATTGTTTTTTTTGATATGTGACTTCTATGGATTCTGTCATTCATACATAATTTTTACACGTATTTTCTTGTAATAAGTAAAGAAGTAATGCTATTAATATTAATTAACACTAGCTGTGCTCCACGGTTTAGTAAAAAGTCAGACTTGTAGTTTCAGAGATTTCAAACAAAAATCTTACTTTTATAATATTTATACAGTATTATTTAGCATAAAAAATATATTTGGGCATAAGTATTGACGGGCCTGTTGGTCTAGCGGTTAGTGACCCTGACTGCTAAACCGGAGGTCGTGGGTTCGATTCCCACTCAGGACAAATGTTTGTGTGATGGGCAGGATCATTTGTTCTGGTCTGGGTGTAATTTATCTATACTATATATGTATTTAGAAATATGTAAGTATGTTTATCAGTTGTCTGGTTACCATAACACAAGCTCTGCTTAGTTTGGGATCAGACAACCGTGTGTGAGATGTCTCTCTCTCTCACACACGGTTAAATATTTTTGAGAAAATCT
Source organism: Autographa gamma (assembly GCA_905146925.1). NCBI lineage: Eukaryota > Metazoa > Arthropoda > Insecta > Lepidoptera > Noctuidae > Autographa > Autographa gamma. The sequence continues at coordinate 7,713,622 of LR989872.1, read as the reverse complement.
CTTCCACTGACTTCGTTGCCCAACACATAGAAAATGTAAATTATATTGTTCTTTTTACCCTTCCATCAAATTGGGTTTCAGTACCATGCGATGGGATAGACTTTATCGTTGGAATACATACATAAATCACATTACAGCGGTGATTTCGTACCTCATTATTTCTGTAAAAAAAGGTATGACAAATAACAACGTCTATTTTAACCGACTTGAGAAGAAGGAGGTGATTCTCAATCAATCAATCAGGCTTTGGAGGGAGCAGGTCTTTGTAGGAGGGAGGCCTTTGTAGGGGGAGGCCTTTGTTCAGCAGTGGACGTCTTCCGGCTGATGATGATGATGATTCTCAATCATTTATGTTGTGTGTAAAGAGAGCCGTAAACCAAAGAGCACAATAATGAAAGTGGAAGCGAAACAAGTGTGTAAGGATCGTAGTATGTGTAAGAAAACGGTCTCTGCCTACCCCTACAAGAGAGGCGTGATAATATTATGTATGGTAAGTTATTGTAAACAAATTAAAGTTAACTAGTGGAGGGTAATGACGGCTCTTTTTCGCACAAAATATACATAACCGTGACGTCACGCAAAATGCAAAGTAAATTTATAAAAATCAAACTAAAAATAATTATTTAATTATAATTTTCTGTTAATGACAACAATTTTAAAATAGATAACATCTTTTTTATTTGGTTATTATTTTAAATTTGACTGCAAATTTTAAACGAATTTATACACCACGGGTACCAGGGCAGCATAAATGTAGAACAGGTCTCACAAATTTAGAACAGGTACGCCTTTAGGACAGTTCTATACACACACATACATACGTCCTTCTGTCAAGAGGTGAAGTGGTCGCAATCAGGCACTATTGTGTGAGTGCAAGATTCGATCTTAGACGGGATGCACTGAGAAACTAGGTGAAAATCATGTTGCGTCATGCGCAGAACTTTAAGATGTTGAATTATGATTGGGTTTCAATGAGATGAATTAATTTGGAGAGTGTGTTCCATATTGCATTGTCAACCAAATTGATTTTGAATTAATGAATTATTCTAGTAATTGGAATTAGTTATTTATCGTGTCAGATTCTCTACAAGGGAAAAAAATGTTTTTATCCCTGTCCCTATATACAAGAAGTAAAAATCACAATGACAACTAACTAACTTATGTACTTTCTTGGGATCCAAGTTATAGGGTAAGCTTAGATTTAAATTTCACCAGAAAATGATCAGTAGTTTAGCAGATAGGCAGAGAAAGACTTACAGCTACTTTCGCACTATGTATACCTTTAAATGGATTACTATTTTATACTTACACAAAGATTATTTTTCATCTTGTTGCAATTCTTAAAAGCTTTTTCTCAGCACTTTATTCAGTTCTCATACCCTGAATTATCATAGTTCTGAACCGTAATAATCCTGCACGATCTTTAACTTCAACCTTTTTTCTCACAAAAAGATCACATCTAAACTCCAATTTAGGCCTCATCCAGTGATTTGTATGTTTACGAGTATCTAATGTTGGGGTCATGAGCCACAATCTGGCATTCACCACGCACGTAGGTCATCGCCATAAAACCATGTGAGAAGGTCAAACACTTACCAAGGGCTGTCACGGTTTAGGGCTGACACATTCGTTAGAAATGTCACTATTTTTGACCTAGAGGCACTGACCAAAAGTCACCTTTGGTACATTTTTTTGTTTCGTCTATTTTCGTCTCTTATCTAACTAGATATTTGCTAGCGTTTGGTTTGTTTCAAAGCTGACGTATTCGAGATAGTTCTTAGCTATAAATTCACGAAATCTGTTAACCGTTTTTAAGTAAACACAATTCTAAAAAACGATGGGGTTGAACAATTTTTTATTCTGTAGTACCCATCTTACAATCTTGATTTAAGTATATAAATATTAGTTTCAATGAGACTTTTCTTAACTTACTTATTTAAGAGCTTGAAATGTTATCTTTTGTTATAAATATGTACCATTTTAAAATATGTTTGTGGGATTGATTTTATTTGACAAACATTCTGATAACCCTAGCGCTTTACCGTCCCTAACACTTACAGGAAACCCTATAGATTTTGATGGCGGTAGTTTCAATTTTCAATGTTATTTATCAGATAAATAAAATAACAATTTCCTTACTGAAAATCAGGTAGTATAGTTGAAATACTACATATTATGTAGATGCGAAGCAGTTTTAATTACGTTAAGTACCTAAACCATTTTTTATTTATTTGTTGTCTACTGAACTACGCAAGTAGTAAACATAATAAAAGTCATAAAAAAAACTGTACCTAATATAAACTTAATAGCAAGTAGCATAAACATTTACTTAAAAATTTTTCCACGACGAATAAATAAATAAATGAAGTGAAATCATGTATATATTTTTTGAGGTCAAAGCTTTTTGACTTCCTAAAGTCCAGCTGCATTTTGTTTAACAAAATAATACCATCTACACTTACCTAACCTTCCAGTTTTCTTGCAAGAACGGCTGATGCATTATGCAACACCACCTAACACGGTTTTGAACTCAGACCTTGGGTGCAGTCTCTAAAAAGATCAGAATCTGGTCTATTTTATTCTTTAAGCTTGGTAAGAAATACCGCTTAGTTGTAGTAAATACCGTTAGTAATAGTAAGGAAAATGGCTATTCATTAAAAAGTTTATTTAGTAAATATGCTTTTATTTATATATATATATATATATTTATGCATATTTGTTGTATGTTATGTATTTGTAAGTTTTTTTTTTTCTTAAGTATACAAAATTTACTTACACTTTTCATTTCCATCTTTTACGTGTGCATCTACCACGATTTGTTTCTGCATCACCCTAAGGTTGACTGGTGGAGAATGCCTTATGGCATTAAGTCCGCCTTCGTGCAATAGTGTACAAGAAGTAGGTATTAAATAAATAAATATGTTGCAGACAAGCGACAACGTATGTTATTCAAAATTTGTATTGAGATTTTAGTGAGCATGGTCACCCTAAAATAAAATAACGTCGCATTATAACGATTTAATGAGTTGTCATTTTGCCTTCGGCTTATTACATAACTGCAAACGTTTTTAAACTGACGACGCCGTATGTAAACGGCGAAATCATACTATTTGCTTGCGACCCATGCATAGGAAAATTCTTGGCATTATATTCTATGATTTTATTATACCTTTGTTGGAATATATCTTTTCCTATACCAATAGATACTTCTAATGCTAAATCTACTTCATTGAAAAAGTGATAACAAATATTTTCTTAAATAAATTCGTAAAATTCAAGTACTACATCTTATAATTACTGTGGAAAAAAACAGTGCCCAGTACAACAATTTAACAGTCAATCATCCACTGCCGTATTTCACGTAGAAGAAAACTTTGCAAAGAGCTTTTCCAAATCTTCATACATAATACATTTCATCAACAAATCCAAAAACTTATTTTCGTCAAAAAACAAAAAATAAGAAACCTTTTGTTTATCTATGACGTATGAAAGAAACGTGCGTGTGTGAATAAAAAAAGACGGCTTTATGTTAAAACAAAAAGGGCGAACTATCGGTAATACTTGTATCGCGTGGCCCGAAACTTCTGAAAATAAATACGTTAACACTTAGAATTTTGCAGTTTGGATAAGAATACTAAAATTTAAACATTTTTGTGTTTCGCTTTGTTATTATAATTTAATTTAATATTACCTATAATTAAATGTCTGAATTATAAAACTGATGACAGTAGATAAATTAAAAAATCTAGAGTATAGTAAAGAAATCTTTTGAGGACTAATAGATTCTATCAAAGATAACAACCATCTCAAACACGTCAACTTTCAAACAAAACAAAACACATCATAATCAGTCTATTTGTTTAGGGGCTACGATGTCACTGAGATACACAAAGAGACACGTCTGTATGTGTATAAGCAGATAAACAGGCACGTCTAACTTATAGGGGTTAAAAATAACATGTAACTTATCCATATTTTGTCATCCGCGACTGCCAAAAAGTTTGTGAAACAATAAGTACTTTATTTCGGCAAACTTATTTACTTTTATAAAACCTTGTTATATTATTTGAAATGTTAAATCCTTTTAAGAAAGATTCACACAGTGACGTGTGCTGAGAAGTTGAGCTCACGTACAAATGAAATTCGATTTGGAAATAAATTCAAGGGCGCACGTTTTGACCATCAAATGTAACCAGCATTTATTTTAGAACTCAAATATTTTAGAACTAGCTGTGTCCCGCGGTTTCACCCGCGTGAATGACAATACATACACTATCTTTATAAATTATAGCCTATGTGTTATTCCGATGTATCAGCTACATTGTTGTAAAGTTTCTTTAAAATCCATTCAGTAGTTTTTGCGTGAAAAAGTAACAAACATCCACACATCCATTCTCACAAACTTTCACATTTATAATATTAGTAAGGATTACAGAAAATTTTAATATTTTTCATTCTTGATCTTTGCTACTAGAAAAGAATCAGGTTTGAAATCTCTAAGAAGGTTTCCTGTTGTAGGACTACTATAGGCCGGTATTATAGTAATTATTTATTGATATCAAATTAGCTTAAACGCAAATGAAGTTTTTACAAAAATGAATCTCACTTCTAAAATCAAAGTCACAACAAGATTCCAAACTAAATAACTACATTTTACATTTGCCATATAAACTTTTAAACTATCGCACTGCATGTTTATAGTAATACTATAGAACGGGGATTAGTGCGTACATGCATAAATACCTTTAGGGCTTGACGTTTCGACCGGGTTACACAGGCCGTGGTCGCAAGCAGACTGAGTCTGCTTGCTATTTTTCATTTGCATTTCAGACATTTTGTCACTTACATCTAACCACATAATTTCTCTAGAGAAAACTCTAGCATTTTCAGACTTAGCAATTCTGTAAACACGTCTGCAAGGGTATGTTAAATTACTTCTCGACACGTTCAGACCTCCACAAGATTTATTTTAGGGTCCAGTTTCATTTGTCTTAATTCTCATTACGCTGTGACTTATTGATGGGTAACAAAGGGTTTTGTTTAATTGTTTGTTTGGTACTCGTATTATCGCCCTTTGTTGACTGAAAGAAAAAAGTATGTTTTCGTACAGGTAGAGATATTTCAATTAAAATGTAAGGATATGAGCATAACAGTAGGTATTGACTGCTTAAAATAGTGACTTTTTGATGAGATACAAAATTTTAAATATAATATAACAGTATCAATACGTCATGGCAGCGTTTTAGGACCTTTGAAAATACTTTAACAAAGAGTTTATTAATAGCAGATTGATAATGTGATATCAAAAGTCTGATTTATGCTTAACCACTCCCCTGTCCCGTGAGTCACATATGAACATTTCCATTGTTTAAATATTGTGTCTACTGGCGGGACAGTTATGTTGTTAAAGTTGGTCAATCAATCAATCAATCAATCAGCCAATCATAGTCCACTGCTGGACAAAGGCCTCTCCCAATTTGCGCCACAACACCCGGTCCTCCGCAGTCCCCTCCAGCGACCTTTCTCAGGTCATCAGTCCACCTGGCAGGCGGGCGTCCTACCTTACGGTTGCCGAGCCGCGGTCTCCATTCTAGGACTCGTAAAGTTGGTGCTCATCCTAAATCAAAATATTTTTTGTCATGTAGAAAATAAATAAAATAACTAACTAATTAATGTATAGTGCGTTAAATTTGAAAATAAAATAATTAAATTCATACCAATAGTCACAATAATTTAGTACCAAAGAACCTAATTGAAATCGTGATCATTATCCAAAGGCTAACTTATACAAACGTTTGCGTTTTTTAAATGGAAAAGGCTTCATTATTTCTTAAGCAAACAAATCTATGGAAGCATGAATTCTGCGAGATAATTAGAATCAGTCATACGAATAATATTTTTAACGAAGAAAACTGAAGAAATAAGAAAAAAGATAAATGTACGGGTCTTGTTATAGAATGTAATTCAATAACGTAATTTACTTAAATTTGTACATACTTTATTATTATTGAAGTTGACATACATACATAACGCAATATTGTTTGTGTAATTAAGTGATTTAATTAAAACGTTGAGTATCTATAAATTATATTAATCAATTATCTCCAAAAACCTGAAACTATTTAATGTTTGCAAAGGTAGCCTGCATTTGTCCGAAAAAAACAATCGAGATGTAATCAATATTTTGTTCAATTACTTTTAAGTCCTAGTTCTATTAATGTATTATAAAAATATATGCAATAATATGTATTTTTTTACATGTAACACCTTTCTATTTTTTCTAATATCTTGCCGATTTTTTTTTCGTATCTATTAAAAACACGATGGTAAAACCAGTAGAATGCGGTAATTATTGTTTACCAATTAGAAAAGACTTATTGCCTCAAGTCACAAATGTTTTAAATCTATGTAAAGCATTAGGTAAACGAGGGCCAAGTTCTTACCAAAACATCCCTCCAATTTGATCTACCACATTGTCGATGACGTAACATATTTGACAGACTGCAGTCGCTACGTCACTCGCTGGCAATATCGCTGCATCGCTTGATAAGAGGTTTTAATATAACCTCCATGCTGCACGATGTAAGCCACCCAATAATGAGGATAGTGGTTCAGGGTTCCGTTGTCAAGGGAAGGGATCTATTGTGGATGGATGGAAATATTTTTGTATTAAAAATAAAAAGAGTAACCTTTTACATAGCTGTTCTGCTCGCGTATTTTGTGCTTTCCCTTGTCATTTTTTTTATAGTCGATGACAGTCCTGGTGGACTAAGTATAATAACAGATTGTTACTCATATGAAGTTTGCTGTCACAAAAAGTCTCATAATTGATGAAATATATAATTCCTGAGAGTACATTATTAATCAAGATACCGGGAGAATTGGAAGAAGGAAAGGGTGGCTGAAAATCATTAATAATAATGATTATGTTGATCCGATTTAGTGCAGTCGTTTGGAAATTATAGCATGAAAGTCATAATTAATTAAAATTAACAACATACCATCACACTTCCATCCTCGAAGGGTTAGACAGAGGTGTACCAATGTACCCACAGTTCGCCGGTATGTTTAGGTCCCATGTAATTGGGGGCGAGCATATTTATTTTTTATACCGTAAAATATTTATCCGTGTGAACAAAAATAAAACAACAACATCCTTAACACTATACTTTTAATACTATCATATCACGCGGGTAAAGCAGGCCTTTTTATCTGTCTCTCTATTTGTCTAACATTTTTATTTCTAACATTAGGAACAACGAACAGCGAGTACACTGCACCCATCAAGTTTATACTGGCAAATATATAGAAGACCGTATAAACTCCGATGTAATCTTCTATGTATTGGAAGGTATGTATGTGGAGGAGTTTTATGATTTGCGAGTAGGCGTATATTGCTCCTATTAATGTGGCTCGGATCTGAAAAAAAAGAAAAGAATATTTGAAACCACATACCTTTACCAAACCATACATATAATTTTAAAGCTAAAATAATAATAATATACAGAATGTTACCGAAAGTACATTGGTACACCTCTGCCTAACCCTTCGGGGATACAGGCGTGATGGTATATTATGTTACTGAAAGGTCATACCTATCTAAAAGGGTTGAAAAGTACATCTGGTATAGAGTCAGCTTACAAAATTTCAGCTCGAAATGAGTTTATAGATAGTTGACATCCAAATTTTTGAATCATAAATTCGTAATTTTTTTATTCAATTTACACCGACTCGATTCGCAACGAGTAAGTTTCAAAATAATAAAAACCTTAAAAAATAAATTTCGACTGTCTCATTCGACACTTAAAAAGCATGATTGGTCTAATATAGTTTCAATAAAGAAATACTAGATCTCAAAAACAGTATTGCGCATATAATGTTTTTACTTTTTATTTTACTTCTATACTCAGAAAATACCTGCAACAGATCCGTATGCAACTCACTTTGATCAAACTTTCTAACTATACAGGGTGCTACGGAAATGCGCTACATTTGATATACTGCTTTCTTTGATAAAAGTATAGTCAATTCCGCGAACTAGATTGGCCTAGCCATACCAAATAATAATAATATTTTAATATTCCGGGACATCTCACACACGATTATCTGATACCAAGCTAAGCAGAGCTTGTGGTATGGTAACCAGACAACTGATAAACATAATAATAAATAATAAATAAATGCGGACACATCACATACATTGCTCTGAACCCAAAGTAAGTAGCTATTAAGCACTTGTGTTTTGGAATTCAGAAACAACGAAGGTACCACAAACACAATGTAGAAAAGTGAGTTTCTACATTGGCCCGTCCGGGGATCGAACCCGGGACCTCAGAGCTAGCGACACCTTGAAACCGGTGCGTACGCCACTCGACCACGGAGGTCGTCAAAAGTAAGGATGTGACTAGGCATTTTCGTAGCACCCTGTAAACGGAACGAAGAAATATTGCTACTACATTTTCAATCCCATATTTTCCTTTTACGAACAATAATTTCTGGATCGCGTTACATATTGTAATACTCGGAACATTTCCATTGAGAAGTTGCCTACAGCGTGCCACAAACAGTTTTCTACAATTCTTTACTTCAATTCAATATTTTCTTGGTGCATTCTTATAACTTCGATTTCAAGTGTAGAAAAGTGAGCAAAACATGTAACGAAACCAATTTTCTGGTGTGTTGTGATAGAGTGAAAATATTTATTTTCGACTCAAAATCATTAACTTGAAAATGTTTTAGTTTCATAATGTAGTTCAGTAAAGCCATCATTTTAATTCAGTAAGTAGAAGGTATCAAACTATGCCGTTGGAAAGTTTAAAGTTAACTTGTACCGTGATTTTTGTAGTACCGAATATTTAAAATTTATGTTTTATTTGTACCATACATATTCTATCGGGGGCCTGTTGCCAGATATTTCTTTAGAAATAAGCAGTACTTTTATACACTTGTTCTATTATGTTGTCTAAATACATGAATCATTATCATCCAAAGCCTTTGTCCCACTGCTGGGGAGGACCCTTCTTTTTCGTACCAACGACTGCCATACGGCAGTCGTTACCAACGGCTTAACTTGCTTTCCGAGGCACGGAGGGGTCTCGATAGGTTCGTAAATCACCCATCCACGGACCAACTGCGGCGAGCGCGGCTTAACCTATATCATTGGACAAACGGCTTACACTTAGCATCGAGCCCCTCAGTACACCCTCATATAAAATAATAAAATTAAAAAGAAACCACTCCTCACCTCAAAATTGAACATCTCCACCATCACAATGATCGGCAGTCCCCATACCATCCCGTACCCGAACACGAGCACTCCTAACGCGATGACCGGGACTGACCGGAGTGACGTCACAGTCAGGTCAGCCTGCGTGTACACCGCTAGCACGCCGATCGAGAGAGTCATCACCACGTAGCCTAGGGTTAACATGTACTGGAAAAGAAAGAAAATAATTCTTAAATAATGATATCTTATTTTTTTTTTGGAAAGGATATAAAATAGATCTAAGTAGCTACCAAAAATAGATGATTATACGGACAGCATCACATACATTCTTTTAAATTCAAAGTAGCAACAGCACTTGTGCTTTGAAATTACACAATCAGTCAGAGACGCAACTCGTTTAATGTAACACAGATTTTTAAATTTTTGACTTTTTATCTTTCACGCTTTTTAACCAACTTTAAAAAAGGAGGAGGTCCTCGATTCGGCTGTATTTTTTTATGTTTTATTACTATAGCTTTCTACAGGGTAAGCCGATCTTGATAAATATTTTTTTATTCGAACGCAGGTGCTTCCAGTTTTGACATTGGGTTTTTTTCGCAAGAATTATTAGTCCTGAAATACCAACCTTAATATCAATAACAGTAACACAAGCCACACAGAACACGCTGCCAGCGATCAGGGTGCTCAGCACCAGCGTGCTCTCAGGGTCCGTGGCTACCTTCAGCTGCTGCAGCGTCTTCTCTTGGTCCAGGAATAGGATGCTGCCACATAGCACTGAGACTGTGACGAGCACGAGGCTGATCTTCGTACTGTCTAACCAGATTTTGTTTCGCCCTGAAATAAAGAGATTTTTTTTAGGTATCCTTTTTTTATAATCCGGGACATCTCACACACGGTTAGCTGATTCCAAGCTAAGCAGAGCTTGTGTTATAGTAACCAGACAACTGATAAACATACGTACTTATATATTTTTAAATACATACATGTTATTGATAAATTACACCCAGACACAGAACAAATGATCATGCTCATCACTCAAAGATTTGTCCTGAGTGGGAATCGAACCAACGACCTCCGGTATAACAGTCAGGGTCTCTAACCACTAGAACATCAGGCCAGTCGAAAATTAAATCTTTAATTCTCATATCTCATCAGAACAATTAGAAAGTCGTCAACCACCACCTGACTTCTTTCAACCCAAGGATCACTGACAATTTGGAAGCGATTTGCCTGTCTGGAAATCACTCGATCGAATGCGAACCAAAGTAGGTCGCTGTATTTTGTAAGAAAAGCCTTGCGCAATTTGAACATAATATCATTGATTACATTAAAAGATGGAAAAAATGTCTTTTGCTGCTTAGCCTTTCTCAATCTATGTTGAAGTCAGCTACTATTATTACCGGATTCAGTAGGTACATTACGCCGTTGGTCGCCATTAACATAAGCTCGTTGTATCTTATCATGGGAAAAAAATATTTTACTCAGTAAAACGGGTTGTGGAGATCATAGCAAGTCACTCTGTATAAAATTCGGTATTCAGTTCAATCGCTGAGAACAAAAGTATAGTACACAAAAGTGGCAAAGAACAAAGAAGATTGTCAGTACATAAAGAAATCAGGAATATTTGATATTTACTTACATATGGTACAAACAGAGAGCTTTCCGTACGATTTACTTCTATCGCTTTCGCCTTGAAGATTGGATATTTCCTTTGATATATTTGGATCGTCTTCCATTAATAATGTCAGTTTTGACAGATTTCGTCGCGCGCTCTGTAAAGAATGTTGGAATATTACGCTTGTTGCTCATGAAGTTGTAAGCAGAGTATTTTTGGAAGGAAGTTTTTATACACAAAAATAACTAGAAAAAAAACTACCTATTGCAATATTGTATTGTTTTTTTCTGCAATTTAAATAATTCGATTTGAGAAAACAAAAAAATACGTAAGAGACCTAACGTATTGTGGAAAATTGAATACATAATTTATAACTAAGAATTGACACCTCTTGACACGTCATTTTTCAAACAAATAAGAATAGTTGGAACGCATTATTATTGGTCTATTTATTTACGAGCTACGATACCACATGCACATAAATACTGAGACTGAAACTCATACGTCAAACTTATAACACCACTCTTTCGTCAGGGGCAACTTTTGAAACAAATGAATTTATTCTGATTTTCCTTTAGAGGATAAAATAAAACGGTTGAAGTAACTGGCAAAGTGAAAGTAAGCTATCATACTAGCAGTACAATTCAAGAAAACGTGTTGAGGTGGGTTTCTTAGAGTTTTTGTGATGTTTAAAGTTTAAATATATAAGTGTATTTACATAAACTTTTCAATTCATTTTTGCCTCCAGGGAAATTACTTTTGGTTTTGTTCTCTTTCACTATTTGAATAGGGCTTAAAAGAAAATGTTCGGGACATTCCGTTCGTTGTTTTAATATCTGAACTGAAAATGAACGTCGCGTTGTCACCCAGTTTACAGACGTCTGCTAATTAAAACGAAATTGCGACTTACATTTATAACTTGTTTGCTTTATGTTTTAGTTATAATCAAGTTTTTAACAGACTTTAAGAAATGAGAAGGTACTCAATTCAATGTTTTTTATGTTTGTTACCTCAGAACCCAGATAAACTGATTTTAATGATTCTTTTTTTTACTGGTGCTTCGCGTATGGTCCTATTTCTATGGTCCTCTTTTGACAGTGGGATCCGTAAGAGAACAAATAAGACTTATTTTGAAGTCGGTTCTTTTTTATGTAAAATAAAATATTCCATACTATAATAAATTAATTAGCAAAGTCCTACATACTGTTATTATGAACAAAATAAAGAGGAAAAGCAGTTTTCTTAGTTTAACTCTAATCTCTATAAATACCAGCCCGATTTTAATGGAACTTTCACAAACAGCAAGGGTTTTCATAAGTTCACAAGTTCATAATATCAGCTATAATTATTTAAGAAAAGGAAATTAAAACATACAAAATGAATACGTGGTGGACAGCTTATAGATTATATTCCATACTACTATTTTTAGCTTAACTATTAGTGTGTCTATTTTGCAAATAATTTACTCATAGCATGCTAAACATTACTTTAAATGAGGCTCATTATCACCTTATTTTCATGTATATTGCTATTTTAATAGTTCTCGTCACATGACTGATATTTGCGTAGTAACCATGTATTAAAAGATTTATTCATGAACATAACATAACATACCATCACGCCTGTATCCCCGAAGGGTTAGGCAGAGGTGTATCAATGTACACCCACAGTTCGCTTTCGTTTAGGTCCCATGTAATAGGGGGCGAGCCTATTGCCACTAACCGGCAAATCCAAACTCCGATCTGCTACTGAGAATTTGGTCGACTTTGGAATCGAACCCAAGACCTCTAGCGTAGCAGTCGCGGTTAGAACCACTAGGCCAACGAGACAGTTCATTAATTAGCAAGATTTTAAAATAGCATTCTGAAATGAACAGTGGCCGTAACATGATCTCTTAAAGCAGTACTGTTGGGGTTGTGGAAGCGAGACGGCGCACTACACTGCGCATAGCGCTGTCCCGCTCAACGCAACAGTCCTGCTTTAAGCTCATGGTACCGGCCTGGATTGAATAAAGACTCAATCTATTTCGTACAAGTTTACACTTAGTTTGTGTTCACGGATAGCTGAGTGGTATTAATGGGACACCAAGCCAATTATCTAGTACGGGTTCTATCCCCTCATGGGATTGCATTTGTGTGATCAACAAAGTTCAAATTCTGGGTGTTCTTTGTGCATTCGATTTGAATTTTTGTAAACCCCAGCGACACTAGGATTCCTTAGTGCATGAGTAGTATTTAAAAAAAAAAAAAAACTATACATAGATATACCTACCAACTATAAGTAATGTTAAGAGTTTCGTATCATACTTAGCGTTAGCTTTAAAGGTTAGGATAGAAAAAAAAAGAACAGCTGCTTCTTAGAAGCCACTATACTACTAGAATTCAGTTTCTATTAGGCATTACGACTTATGCTATGCCGTGCCATATTACTGTTTTCTGCTCTTCGCTTTCCAATACCTCTAATATCAATTTACCATCGTTCAATAAAACCTATATCACACTCACCTCATACTTCCCCACCATCACCAAATAACTGGGGCTCTCAACCATCATCAGCATTGCCAGAAACTGTGTCACCACCAATCCCACCATCACATACAGTCTCACTTCCACCGCTATCATCTTCGTCAGGTACCCAGCTGTCGCCATCACCATCATCAGACTCAGACAGAACTGTCTCAAGGAGATGATCTCTCGAAGGTATATTGGTAGTACGGTGAACAGGCCTCCTGAAGAGATTCCAGCCAGTATGTGTAGTATCACTTGGATGGTGTAGACGTTTTTGTTATTTAGCAGGAAGTGGGGGATTAGTGACACCTGGAACAAGAAAGTATTATAAGACTATCTGCCAACTCCGACTTTGCAAGGTTGATGAAAGGTTTAAACAATTTTACCAACCGTTAATACAAACCACAAGGCAGAGTGAGAGAGGCCGAGTCTGCTATTGACAATTGTTTGAATCGTCTGAGTGGGTGGCGTTAGTAGGTCCATTTTAGGATAATTACGTAGGTAAAACGTCATTTTAACGTCAAAATTGGCCATTGGGAAGGCCAATTATGACGTTCTGACATTTAGTAGAATGCTAATTATCCTTAAATGGACCTACTAACGCCACCCACTCAGACGATTCAAACAATTGTCAATAGCAGACTCGGGCCAAAGGTATAAATTATATATCTCAATTACAGTAAAAAAGATTTGTGATGTGTTAACAAATAAATTATTTTGAGCTGACTTAGGAATCGAACCCAAGACCTCGTGCACGGTAGTCACGCTTGAGACCGCCAGACCAACATGGCAGTCATACTTAACCAGTTGTAGGTAATAAACTTAAAATAAAGTTTAAAGGTAAGTTAATAATTTATTTCTATAATCTAATACGAATTAATTCACTTGCAATAATGCCTTCAGGTATTAATGTCAAATGCACACAAAGAAACAAAAATACAGTTTCTGTATTAAACAGCCTTGTACTTAAAGCGCTTTGTTGAAATAATAAATTCATGTAAATGCTATTAATTGCAAAGACAGTATTGGACAAAATATTAAAATTGGAGTAAAAAGTTATTTAGGTATGTCTCCCTTTTTTATATTAATATACACGAAGAATATGTAATTAGTAGGTAAAAACAAGTTATTATTTTAAACTTTATGCAAAACCACAGTAAATTCGAACATAAGATTACATAGAGAGAAAAAAAAACTTCACCTAAAAATAAAAACGTATCAAGAAATGATTTGATATTGTCACTAAATTGCAAAATTCGCTCAATCGTGAGCAATTATCAGACTTTGACTTTTCAGTATTTTTCTCCTAACAGTATGTATAGGGGAAAGACCGCAATAGACAAAAGGAGCAACGTCCAACCTTTAGACCAGTCAATAGCCTTTGTCTACCTCAATATAACTCTCAGGTAATAAATTAAAATTTTACTGCAATGAGAAACACAGAAAAGCTTTTAACTAAACTTGGATTGCCACAATTGTATATTTACTTTTATTTTCATTAAATACAATGCAATTAAATGGATTTATTTATGTGTGTGCTAAAAAATATATAAATCCTAGTTTTTTTTTCTTATCTATGTTGGAGTCGGTTGTCTTACCGGATTCAACTGTATACCTTATGTTCCAGAGCAACTGCTAATATTATTATGACTTCAAAAACCCATCTTTATGAGAAACGCATTTTAGGGTCCAAGAAAAAAGTCTTTGCAAATTATGGAATTTGGCGTTAATTTCATTTATTTAAATATCGCAAGAAAACGAAAACTTAAAAACTCGATCAGACTCTTTGCAATAGCAACTAAGGTTTCATTACGCATTTTCGTAGGAACATGCAACGTTCAAACATTCGTAAATATACGAAACTTTGCGCGAATATGCGTGATTGGACTGATAACGACGCGAGTCACTAAAGTTCTACTAATCCCTAGATAACAATAAAACAAAAATGTTAATGTTCGTACTAAATTAATTAATTAATCTTAATTGGAATTGTTAATTTAATTACTGTAGTTAAACCTCAGTATCTACTCTATTAGTTTATTCCTCCCATGTGGTACCGTTTATCTATACTCCTAACATAACAAAGCTAAACAGTTTGTTTACACGGGCTTATCTCCGAAACTACCAGTTGGATTTGAAATAATCTTTCTGCAGTTGATAACCCAGTTCTCAAGGAAGGTTTTAAGGCTATTACTTGTCCTAGGAGGTAAATAAAAATAAGTAAATATCAATAAAAAAAAAACACTTTACACAGCAAATTTATATGAAACAACTATACACCATTAAACTCAAGAACGCGTAAACTAATTATCATGATCATTAATTATTTGATTTGTCACCACCACGAATAACAAAATAGCGATAAAAACCTGGAGAATTGACGATGCAGCTAACGCTGCACACCGCAACTGGTAGTTATAGTTTGATTCAAACTTTTTGGCGGCTGTGAAGTGAGCTACACTTAGCGCAATACCTCGCCCCGCACCCCCGCTGGCGCAAGAGTTTGTTACTGCGCGAGCTGCGCAGCGACTCGCCTCGTGTTCAGAGCCTCCATCAAGTTTGACTCCCACTTTACCAAAAAAACTTGTAAAAACAAAACAACTCACCCCTTGCAGCATATTGACTAGAAACAGGCCGGTCAGCCGACCATACTTGTCTATAACAAAACAGAAGACAACCGCAGCTATCCCCGCGCCAGCCACCATAGCTGTGGTAGTCCATTGTATGTCGTAATAGCTGATGAAGTGGCCGGAGTGCGACGATGACGTCAGAGTTGTCGTCTCTAGACCGTGCGTGAAGAATGGGATGTTCACTGGAAAGAGAAAGAAGGTATTATATATTATACCATCACGCCTGTATTTCCCGAAGGGTTAGGAAGAGTTGAACCAATGGACACCCACAGTTCGCCGTTTAAATCGCCGTTTAATAAGGTTTTAGTAAAACAATATTTTGTGACAAAAGGTTTTAAATTAGATAGGCTCAAAGCACTCTTGAGGGTCAATGAAATGAGCCTAAACTCGATGGGGTTGTGTCGTTTTGTTACTGTGTTCCTACGGCAACCTTCAGGTTCCATCATCAGGTCAGTTTGAAAGTTTCTGAAAATTGCAGTGACACGGAACTTGAGAAATAGTACGAAATTTCATATCAAGCGGATGTCACGTCTTGCGCCGTAGCTCGTAATTTACTTTAACCCTTTTGGATAAATATACCCTTTCAGTAACACTCTTTTGCAGTAAATAGAAAGGCTTTTATTTTGGGTTATTTATAAACAACAAAATCAGAGTTTATTATTTTACTACTAAACCACTACTATTCCATTAAATCTCATATATTTACGAAATTATATAGGTATATACTATACTATACTATATCTTCACAACATACAAACGTACTTCTCAAAAATACTAACATACCTATTCTCACAACAGAAAAATGCATATTTAAAGGTCGACTGCAACCCGCTAGTTGATAATATCGGGAATATATTTGAATGTCAAACATTCACTTTGAAGCTAGAATTTCCTTTGAAAATGTTCGTTATTCTAAGAAACTTGAATACTAAAGACAAGATAAGCTTTTGATATATTGAAGTCGTTCGTTTTTAATAGGAAAATAGAAGTATAAGTAGGAGTTTATGATAGGTACTTTACTTCCTAATTCATATGCCGCTTTCTTACTTATTCCTTTCTTCCAAACATTTCTGACAAACGGTGAAGGAAAACATCGTGAGGAAACCTGGATTCTAAAATTTGGGATCTTAAATCGCCAATCCGCAGAGAGCAAGCATGGTGATCAATGCTCGTGCCTTCTCTATATGGGA
The DNA here is from genome assembly GCA_905146925.1 of Autographa gamma. NCBI lineage: Eukaryota > Metazoa > Arthropoda > Insecta > Lepidoptera > Noctuidae > Autographa > Autographa gamma. Next base: position 7,696,454 of record LR989872.1, on the reverse strand, counting down.
AGAGGCCTGTGCCCAGCAGTGGGACGTTTATAGGCTGGATTATTATTTCTTCCATATAGATTATAATTATAATACATATATTATGTACTTTCTAGTCCATTACTACTCAAACCTATTTGCAGTTATAACTGATATGAAAAATAAATTAGGATACTATTTGGTTTTTATGTAATGGATGAAATAATTAATTATACTATTGTGTCTTTTTTATAAATATTGGTTTGTTAGTAAGTTTTTAAATGTAACCGTTTAAGCAAAAGTGTAAGTGGCATTATGTGCCGTTCTTTTTTGTGAAACAAATAAATAAATAAATATATGTTCCCCAAACATTTCAAAACGCCTGGATTTTTTGAGGATTATTTTTTATATACTACAGGTGTATAGTTATTAGGTGAACACACCAAGAAAAAAACGCTCATAAAATCGCTTAATTTTCATAAACACTTTTAACATGTTTTTTTTTACTTTTATGTGTAATTAACTATTTATAAATACATTTATTACCTACTGACTACTTTGGTTAATCTTGTTCACTAAAAGTACCTAATTTAAAATGTAACCACAAACCAATCGCTTACCATACGATGACACTCCAAATTCAAATGTAAAATTCAATTAATTGAATTGAATGAACACTAATTGAATTGAACGAGACCGATATTAACTGGATACTCATTTATTTCAAGTAAACATAGTTTCAATTGATGCTGAAACCATTAGTTGTAATAAGATCGTTCATTATTCGAATGGCGGGAAAGTGGGAGTTCGAAGTAAAGTGTCGAATGTAATTTGTTCAAAAATGGTAATGTTAGTGGTCTAGTGGTAAAAGATAATATCAAGTAGCAGTGAAAGAAAACTATGGATAGTCAAACCATTATACAGGGTTGATGCTAACTATGAGATTTCCTTTTCAACATAATATTTTAGTTATGGTACGGTACGATGCAAATTTAATGGCGGCTCTAAACACGAGGCGAGTCGCTGCGCAATAACAAACTTATGCGCCAGCGGGTGTGCGGGGCGAGGTACTGCGCAGCGTTTAGCTAACTTCAGAGCCGCCATTAAGTTTGAATCCAACTATACCTAGAATATGCGGTAAAAGGTAATTTTAGGCTACACCAAAATTCAATTCCTTAGAAGCAGGAGTTTAGACTACAGGCAGGTTTTGAAACTGATCAAAAAACCACAAGTGACTATTTTGTTTTTAAAAGGGGCCTTTTAGACTGGTTTCATAATAAGCTATTGTTATTATATAGCGTAGTTGTAAATTTAAAAACACAAAAAAAAAATTGTACAGTTGTATAATGTAGCGTAGTTTAATATATTGTAAATTCCTATTTTATTGTATACTATCCATGATCAATTATTCCAAAGGTCTAACCCTTTGGACTAATTGACCAATTAGTATACCTAAAGTAAATCACAAAGGTGTTATCAACCCTACATAGACCCTTCTCCTATTTAAGGCTTTTACTTAGCCTCACCAGATCCTCATTCAAGTAGACGAATGAATAATACAAGAAATGTATTATTCATTCGAAAATAACAGATATTTCTTTTGTACATTAAGGAGATCTCAGGTGTCAAGTTAACTAATTAAATTGTTCCATTGTTTGCCTTTCTCCTTGTTTTATGTCAATATTGGGAAATGTTTCTTGATCTTAATATTCCGAATTTACCCAAGCTATGTTGGGGTCGGCCTCCAGTCTCACCGGATTCAGATGATTACCGTATTTTACAAAGCGACTTGATCTTGATCCTTTTTAGTTTCGATTAAATATTTATTTCGCACTTCATTAGATTTTAGTTATTTCATTAGACAAAGTTCTAAGTAAATAATTTATTTAATTCCAATCCATGTGTTTTATTACTTACAATAATCATTTTATAAATACATCTGTTAAGTGCACTTAACGATTGTTTATATAAGTCTTGAATGACAGATAAGACAATCAATGAATTGATTGCGTATTAATTATGAAGGCTTTTGTATCGTACAGTGCACTACATATAATCTTCACAAAGAAAAGTAAACCTTACGACTTTGACATACGTTATAAAGTGTTTCGACTAATAGACTATTAGCAGTTTGTGCGGCAAGCGGTCCGAAAAAACAAAAAGCGAGCGGTCGACAGCTCGCGCAGTCCGTATGCAGTGATCACTGACTGTGTGAGCAGTTCGTTTAAGAGCCTAGGCATGAGTTTTTCGCAATTTTATTTGGTTCCTAATTTATGTAGAGAAACAAAATAAAATTAATATATCCCTCAAGTTTTAAGTGGTTTACAATGTCTGTTTATAAACTAGCAACCATTTTAATTATCAGATATATTATTTTACTTATTTAGCTTATACTATACGGGCTTTTCAGAGTTCTTTTTATTGTGGACTACATAAAAAATACCTAATTTTCCATTCGAACAAATTCTAACTTTCGCCTATAATTAAATTTATTTCGTTTAGCATTTGTCTCGTAGTACCTTCGTCATTGCCTAATGAACTATGAAATATTTATTTAACGTATTACAAAGAGCGGGCTTTAGATATTTATGACCATTGCGAAGTTTGTTAGGTAACTTGGATTAATTGAATGTTAAAACAAGCAATGTATGTGTTTACATAGAGTGTATTAATTAGGTCTAGCTTAACAGTTTTAATAAAAGTCTTCTGTTAGATTGTTGCCATTTCTGTGCCACTGCAGGGCAAAGGCCTCTCTACCCTCTTTTTATTTCTCTCTGTTTTTGGCCGTGGTCATCCACTCCTTATCAAAGAATACCACCATAGAAAAGGTTTTAATTTGGTAATGCATGTAAATATGCAAAGCAAAGTGTAGAGGCTCGTATTGCAATTTTATGTGTCCTAAAAAAAATATATAAAAAAAAGTTAGTCCAATATATATCGTAAAAACAAAACCCCTTTTTGTGGTTGGGTTGCGTAAATCCGGCATGAGTAAATGCCGCTTAATCCCATACAATCATTGTGCACCGTAGTGGTTACTGTAGACTGTATTTACATATACATTATGATGATAAGTTGTATAAACATAGTAATGTTGTTATCATACAAATGTCAATGTCATTTTATTAAGCAATTCTTGAGCTAACTAAACAGTGGGGATGGATGACTGGGTATGAAAAGTCAAAATTGATTTAGTCCGTCAGTTTTTTTTTTTTTCAGTTTATACTGTCTCTCTGCTGGGCTAAGGTTTCCTTCTCTTTCTTTAATACTTAACTATTGATAGAAAAAAAATGTTTGCCAGAATGTGCAGAATATTATTATTTATTTTTGCCATCATCGTTACATTTTAATTTTTTACTACATTTTTACTACACCATATCAAACAAATAAATATATCTTATGTTTACAAACGTGGATCGTGAGAGTATATAACAAAAACTATTGGACACATTTTTATTTCAATAGAGAATAAAAGCGGTAGTAAATGGCTCATCATCACTACATGAATGCACGAGGATGGCAGCCATCAGAGAAGAGTGGCGGCGTGTTGTGAAGCTTGCCACCAACACCTGAAGTGATGACCACGACCACTCTGTCAAGAGTGACCCCGACTAGGAAGGAAGAGAATACCTCAAGTAGCTAAATGGAATCAAAATTATGGAGTGACGCCATGCTTTCGCAAGAATTTACACATTTCGTACGACATTAAAAAATTGTGTGATCCGCATGTCGTAAAATGTTATACCGAAAAATTTTGGTATTTTTACATCAGTTTGGCTTCAAACTGATGTATAACTATCACATTTTTTTGGTATACAAGACACCTTTATTTCGTAGTATATTATCGCTCCGCCTAATAAAACAATTTAACTAAGCGGTAGCGATAAAACATTGGGATTTGTTTAATGTTTAGTCATAGAGGTAAATATAGTCTATGATCTCAATGCCTTTTTCTTTTGTTTGTATTGCTTATGAATTTCAAGGATATGTAACATATTATGAAATATTAGTGCTATTAGTGTTATATAGAAAAGAGGTGGTAATCTATCAATGTAGTTGTACGTGTCACTGAAAGTAGCATGCGTTTGCATAATACAGGGGCACATTAGGAAGACATTTTCGTGTAGGATAGGTACGTTTTTTTCTATGTTACCTATTTAATGTCCCAGTGCTGGGCAAAAGTCACCCCCGATATTTGATAGGTTCTTTATAGTGGCTTCCCTTAATTAAGGGGTGCTATAAAGAATAAATAAATAAGTTTAAAAATAACCAGCCCTATAACAATATTTAAAGAGTTCTCTTTTTTTATTTAGGATACCATTATTAGATCCTGACTGAAAACCATTGGAAAATCTACGAAAGTCTTTCTAATAAATAAATTATTTTTTAAATCGCTCCACGTGTCTTCACATAATCAGTGAACATAAAAAAGATGCTAACGAATTGGGAACCTTGAAAGACGATTGAAGCCTGTTAAAAATAATTGGTGTTTACAAATAAAAAGATCGTGTGAAAGATGTACGTTGAACTAAAGTTTGTGTCTTCAGATCATAAGAAAGATTATTCGTAAACAAGTACGATTTAATCCCCCCGTAGGCCAAGCTGGCCCGAGCCGGCCAAACTAGCAATAATAATATGTCCCTAAATAATAAAAATTTAGATCCAGCCATCCCTTGCTGTTTTGCTTTATTAAGATTGTTAGCAACGCACTAAGTCGAGGTCCGAACCCCGCAGAGGGTGCCCTAAGTGGACGTTGCTGACGTAGATAGTTTTTCCTATTGCTCTGGCTGGAGGCCTTAAGGTCCTCGCCAAAAGTCCGGTGAAGCAGTCAAAGCCTGCGCTCAGGCTAAATGCAAAGATCGTTACTCAATAAAAAAAAAGTACGATTTAAAATGTTTATGTAGCATAAGATGCAAATAATAACAAACAACATTTTTCTGTTAAGTGTTGGCAGTGGATGTTAGTACATATCAGTTATCACTTAGTTAATAAATACTATGAACCAACTGTCTCAATAAATTCACTAAAATCCGATACCTAAATCGTTTTCTTGTCAAGAGGTCACATACAAGCAAACACAAAATTCAAGTAATATTTTAATAGAATCTTAAATAATATGTATAAAAATAATAAACAAATAATAAACGCGGACAACATCACATACATTGCTCTGAACCCAAAGAGCTATTAAGCACTTGTGTTATGGAATTCAGGAACAACGAAGTAACCACCAACACCCAGACCCGGGACAATGTAGAAAAGTCACTTTCTACATTGACCCGTCCGGGGATCGAACCCGGGACCTCAGCTAGCGACACTTTGAAAACCAGTGCGTACGCAACTCGACCACGGAGGTCGTCAAATGTATGTCAATGTATATAAATTAAAACTATGAACTATCAACGAAAATATGAATTGGTCAAAATAAGTTAAACAGTATTCTTGCCATAAAACTAAAAATAAACAAGCACACAAAATTTCACAACAAAAATATAGTCTCAAAATAGTCTTAAAATAAAACTTAAAAAAAATATTACTTACCCAAAAACGCCAAAACAATTTGCTTCCAAACACTCCTCTCACTTTTCTCACTCTCCATTTTATTTGGTCCTGTTATTGTGTACACCATTTTCACTGCCTATCTCCACCTATCTCTTACTCGACTGTCCATACACTTCTGTTGAAGTATGTTTCTTTCATGTAATCCTTACACAATTAACTTTATTTACTTAGTTATCTTAAGATAATGCTGAGTACAGATTACAGATTTAAATTAGTTTAATTAAATGTATACTTCTTAGTACATAGTTTGAAAAGTAGTCATTTTTATGTGCAAATTAGAAAAAAAAATTGTGGACATTCAGCTGTAAGACTGTATAAAAATATGTTTTTCAGTATTTTCAATAATAATTTAACTCTGACTACAATTTTTATTTTATCACGTGAAATCGCATTTAGTTCTTTATTGCACACTAAACAAGTGACTGCGATGCTCTTCAATGTTATCTAAAACTCCAGCTTTATATATTCCAAAAAAAAAAACTGAATCACTTCAAACTAAACCACTAAAAAAACATTATGAACCAAGTAATAAATTTATTACACAACACACTCACTGAAAACGCAACTCCACTAATTGTTAATAGAGTTCAAAATCCATTAGCACATTTTCCGCAAAGAAATACTTCTACAGGAAGTTTTAATATTCAAATAGATAAAGTGTTACTGTTCGTATTAGTTTCGAGACGTGACAAGATCCACGCGAGATAACACATACACGATATGACTATTGCGTACGCGCAGACTAACTGAGAATCGTCCACTTGAGGAATATTGAATTAGTGCGCGTCCATTTGCTTGGCTGGCCAGACCGTCCGTCAGAGGGTGGTCAAACAAAACTGAACCTTATTGCTTGGAGATACATTTTCGTGTTATTTTTTGGATGTTGTAATTGATGTTTTGTGTGTTGCTATGAATAGGTATGGATGGAAGCACTTAAGAAACTACGATAGTTTTATGATTTTTCTTCTGTAGATTTAGTTAGTGATTTTTAAACAATAATATTTTAATTGACAGATTTTGAGAAGAAAAAAGATAATTTCAGTTGTAATTATGTCTAAACTATTGGTTAATATATTAGCGAAGGTTATGCGTAAAAGATTTCAGGATAGTTAACAAAATATAAACAGTCAATGGTCTGTAAACGGACGTTAAAAAAGACAGTGATTATTTGTGATTTAAAATCACGATTTTGTAACACAAATTAAGTTATTAAAAATTAATAACTAAGTCTTTAAATACTATGTAAATAATGGAAAAGCATAGACAAAAACATAAAAAATTATGGCATAAAAAAATAGTTGTTGTCTATTGCCGTCCTCGTTTCACACTTTATGTTAGAAAAAGATAGCAATGGATTAATTTTCATTTAGTTTGCATTTGAGGGAATCAGCGCTATTGTTCTATTGGGTTAGATCAATATTCGCTGAGCAGGGATTACATGTAAATGTACTTAAAGCCAGTCATATAACTAAGGATTTAGTTTGGTCGAGTTAAACCCATGGATACCGCGAGCGTTTGAATCTATGAAATTTAATGTAGTGTTAATGTGTGTATTTAATTTAATATTTAAATATAGTGGTATGTTTATATCTTTATTTTTAATTTTAAATGTTAATTTTTAAGTTTTTTTTATATTAATATAGTGGTTTGATGATATATTATTTTATATCTTTACAGTAAAATAAAAAAAATTAAATGTTGAGTAAAGGCCTCCTTTTACCCAAAAGTGAAACAGTATAAGCTAAATAAAAAAATTCTTTTGCAATTTCTTCCATTGATCCTTGTCTTTGCAAAAACAACATAAAAATATGTTGTTAAAGATTCGTCTAACCGTCTTCGAATTTCAGAAAAAGGCTGGATAGATTTTAATTGTCTGCATGAGATTATTTTATTTAGTTTTTTAAATTTCGAGTAAAATCACTGTCAAGCTTATTTTGTGCCATTAACAATGTAACATTATATATTTCAATCTATTGAGTATAGCTAGGATATTACTATATAGTATATTACTTACCCATAAACAGGAATGTAATATTTAACAACGTGAAAACATACAGAAACAATAACCAGACTCGCATTCTTTTTTTTCAATAATAATATGAAGCAAACAATAAAATAAAGCTGTAGTTTTTTACTCTAAAGTATTTTGTACCTTATTGTAATTAACTAAATGAAAATGGGAGAAATTAATTGTAATAAAACATGTCGTTATTCCTGCCAATTTGGGATGCATACATGTCGACATTTAATCACATGTCAAATGTCATTCTAAGCTCTGTGATTTGTTGGTCAACAGTAAAGTTAATTTGACAACAGGTTAAGTTGATCAGTATTTCAAAAATCAGGAGTTAATGTAAAAACAATTTGGCATAAATAATCATAAAATTTGACTCTTTCTCCATATTACGGACAACAATGCCCAGGACCTCGAGAATCGGAAGAAGGAAAGGGAGGCCTTTGCCCTGCAGTGGGACGATAACGGCTAAAAATTATAATCAGAAAACATCAAATAAAACACAAAACATATTCGCTCAGGTTCAAAAAAACTTAAAAACAGATGATGCCTAATTTTAGTTTATATTTTTTCTTATTTACTGTGTAGGCTTAGTTTTTTTTATTACCTATTGAAAATATCTTAATTTTAATTTTTAATTGTAATATACTATGTTTTATTAATTATTAAATAAAGTTTAGCACTGCAAAAAAACAAAACAGATGTCATTACAAAATTTCTAATAACTTTTGACACCCAACGTTCCCGACCACAATTTTCCCCCGTATCCACTCCGCTAAGTTCCTAACCATTCTGGAATACTGAGTGGATGTTAGTCATTCATCATGCAGCGTTCACGGTGCTTACTTAAGTTTAGTTAACTCTAGTTAAGTTGCCTGAAGAGGTTTGGTTAATTTGTTACGTTTAGTACCCTTTGTGATTTAGCTATTATAGCACGGAAGATGGTGGACTTGTGAATAATGAGCGGTTAAAGTCTAAATTTAAATAGATTAACTATGTATTTTACAAAAAAAAACGACTTTAAAATACGAGTGTCTTATATGGTTTTCTTATGGATCCCATTGTCATATTATTACTATTTATATTTAGTTGTTATTATTTAAAGCCTGAACTGTCCCACTGCAGCGCATAGGGACACCTCCCTTTCCTCCTTACACAAGTCTCTATTGTTTGCTAATTGTCAGAACTGGACCAAATTAAAATCAGTTCACCCAGCCGAAAATTCTGAGGTAGCAAACATAAAAAAGTCGAATTGAATGCCTACTACTTTTTGAAGTTGGTAATAAGGCTTCTCTTCTGAATGCTTTATTTGCAACTTTATGTAAATGAATAATGTGTTATCCTGTTAGTTATATCATTTAGAACACAATAACCGATTTTTACGTTTTAATTGGTTCGTTTTGTCTACGTCCCTAATAGTTCTAACAGCTATCAAATCAGCAGAAGTCTTACGGGTACTGTAAATATTGACGTTATCTTCCAGGGCATAGATGGTTAATTTCAGAGTGTCAGATTTATTATTATATTATATATTATTATTTCAGATTTACGTCATTTCAGATTCCAAACTGCCGATATTATCCAATAATTGAGTTGTTCACTATAAAATGATGTCCTACGCTTCAAAGATAAGCATTTTTTTATATCCACATAAAATTAGTACACATTCAAATTCATTCATTTAGTTTATCTACCATCTGCTCAAAAAGTCCTTAAATGATCCTGAAAGTATGTTTAGTTAGCTCCATGTTACATGCAAATTCGTCAACCGCATCAATGAGACCAAAAGGACGTTTTCAAAATGGCCGGCCTTAATCCCTTTACCCTCAACTTAAACGACCTACAGGTTGAAAACTAACTAAAACAACATACAACAGATAGTTTGTTGATGAATTAGGTACAATTTTGGACGAAAAGGATCCAATGTGCAAATTAGTTTAAATAAATTTCTAAGCACAGAAAAGGATGGTATGTTAAAACACTTTATTGTTGCAAATGAAGAGGTGTTCAAAACATTATTCATCGTCATCATCATCATATCAGCCTGTTGCAGTCCACTGCTGGACATTGGCCTCCCACAAGGAGCGCCACCAGAAGTCGTGGTGGCCTAGCGGTTCAATGAATTTGTATGCACAAGGTTGCAGGTTCAAACCCAGGCAAGTACCAATGTAACTTTTCAAATCTATATGTACTTTCCTTTTGACTAACGGTGAAGGAAAACATCGTGAGGAAACCTGGATTCCAAAATTGGGATCTGTAATCGCCAATTCGCAGAAAGCAAGCGTGGTGATCAATGCTCGTGCCTTCACTATATGGGAAGAGGCCTGTGCCCAGCAGTGGGACGTTTATAGGCTGGATTATTTAAGTGCCCTTTAGTCAAGTAAGCTTAGTGTAAATCGAGCAATTTAAACATAATTTGACCTCCGTTTTCTGAAAGGCTGATCAATGTAATCAGTTGTCAAATCAACCAAAAGACTAAGAACCAATCACAGCCTCTTTTTTGAAGATCAACATTTTCTTCCTTGTGAATTTAAACTGTTTATAATATAACTTGGTACTTGGCCTTTGCCCAGCAGTGGGACGTTTATAGGCTGGAATTATACGGAGCGCCACAGCGCACGATCTCACGCCCTTTGCTTGTCACTGCCAGCTGACTTCTTCAGGTCGTCGGTCCATCTAACCATTTAAAACATCATTGATAACACATAAAAGTAGAAGAAATATTAAATTTATTATTATATTTATTTAAATATTCATCTCTGTATCATATTGATCACAAAGATGGTTTTCGAAATCGATCCTAATTTCCCGAATAGCGTTAGAAATGTAGATAAAAATGAAAACATTAATCAGACCACTTTAATTGTAAATTTTAAAGTTGAATAAATTGATGTGGCCCTACTTTTTTGATGAATAAATAAATTAAATATATCATCAAAGTAAGGGTCTGTTTCTTTTGAAGTATGTTGTAAACTAGGAACTAATTAGTTTGAGTTTCGTTAATATTTTAAAATTTTTGTTTCATAAGCTATCTCTTTATGCTTATAAAATGTTATGTGAAGTGTCTCATAGTAAGAATTTAAAAAATACTGTGTATTTGGTAAGGCCAGCTATTATACTAAACTTAATTTATCATCAATCGTCTTAATTAAAAAAATATCTTATCATCAAAGGTCTTTAAAAACAAAAATAGGCCTTTTTAAAACACCAAATATGTTCCAAATTCACACTAAACCGATTAGCTATTTCCCTTCTAACAGTGGTGGTTTTCCCAAAGTTTTTCAATTACCCACCCTCCTAACCCTTTAAGCTTAGGAAGGTGCTCATTAATTGTTCCAAATCACATCACCTACTTGAATTTATACAGAGTTAGTTGAAATGGAACATAAACAACGTTTAGTTGGTTACTGGGTCGTTTTGGTTAAAGTTGGGTTTTCTAAGGTGAAACGGCTTTGCTGATTTTGATAGATGGTTTTTCATTCGTATTGCATTTTGTAACTATTACTTTGCCATTAAGTTTTACCGTCATTTTTTAGAAAAGAGAAGTCTATGTACTTATTTGGGATATAACCTTAACCCTTTACTTAAATTCATTAAAATCGGTTCTGTCATTTAGGAGTGGGAACGTTACAGACACACATAGCTACTTTCACATTTATACCATCAATTAAGATAAATATACAATCTTACATAAACAATATGTACAGAATACCTTAAAATATTTACAATACTATAAAAACTAAGCCTACATATTAAATAAAAAAATTATATACTAAATAAAACTAAGCACTAAAATAAGGCGTCAAAAAATTCACCCACGTCGCTGTCGACTGGGAGTGTGCCCAAAAGGCTGGCAGCATTGCCACGTTGTATGGCAATGCTTATGCGCTGACCTAGGTAGAAGCCAGCCTTTGGGTCACACGAAGTGTCAACCAGGCGTTTGGATAAATCTTTAAAAAAACTGTGTGCACTCGGACCCCACGGACCAAGTGTCTCAACCCCAAACGGCTCGAATATATAACTTCCAACTAGGTTGGAATATTTCCGCCGCTTGAGGTTCTCAGCAGCCGCAGCAGCAGCGCCAACACAGCACGACGTGCTAGGAAGATGGGAAGGCGCAAGAGTATCGACGCAAGTAGCGTCCCACACTAAAGGCCTACCCACCTTCCACGGGAACAAAGACATACCGTCCGGTCTCTTGCCGTCGTCGCGTGCCAGGCCATTGGGTTCGAGTACAGCCGGAACGCCCACGGCGACAAGAGCTCGTCGGATAATATCGTTTATATTAGCATGCCGCGCCATGCGGCCCGCGCTACGGCTACATGACAGGCCGTGGTGTCCGAGGCTGTTGACAACTTCGCCACAGTGACAGCGATGCGGGGTACAAGACGAAGCCCCCAGGCGTAGAGCAGCAGCAAGGCGGAAAGTAGTGTCGTCGAACAAGGTGCCTATGTTCGACGAAGGCAATGCTTGAAGCCAAAGGCCTGACTCCCACTCTCCCACAGCCAGTAAGCGCGCACGCTCAGCAGAAGTATTTGAAGAAGAGAGTAGATTTTTTTGAACTACTCTGCAGAGCGGCTCGTCCCACTGTCTCTGGGAAGATGGGCAGACAGGAGTATTTGAATGCGGGCAGGCAATTTTCCAGGCATCCACAGCCTCGGTGAAGCACGGCACCTCAAAATCAATCAGTGTGGAACTGAGAATATTCCTGATTAATTTATCAGTGCCGTGGACCGAGGATATGAATGCCGGTAAGCTAATACTTGTAATTTTGCGGACGCCGAGCCCGCCCATACGGATGGGAAGAGTGGCTTGAGCCCAAGCTCGGTCGTCCAAGGCCACATTCAAAATTGAAATGAGTGTATGTTTTAAAATTTGGTCCATTTTATCCAAAAGTTGAGGGTGCTTCCATAAATGGGAAGCACGAAGGAAATAAATTAATTTAGGACCGAAACAACAAAACCGAATTAGGGTAATGGCCGAATGCATATTAATTTGGTGCAGTCTATCCGAAACATCATTAAAATTTTGAATTTTTTCGTCTATAAAAGTAGGAAAGGCTTCGTCGAAGATTGGAGACCCAAGGAGACGGAGAGAGCTTTTTTCTGTAATTTTTATCTCAGGGGCTATTGCGAAAAATTTTGATAGAGTCAGTCGTCTGTCAGTGACGTTATTTAAAAAAAGCTCACATTTAGAAAGGTTAAGCTGAAGTCCGATGGTATTTAATTTATTTTTTAAAAATATAAGGTCGTTTACTACTGTATTCACGTCGCCTCCGAGGGTCCCGTCATCGAGATACCACACGTTTAATTTTGAATTTAACTGCCTAATGATTGGGAGGATGGCTAGGCTAAAAATCACCGGCCCGAGAGGATCACCTTGCTGACAACCAACTGCAGATTCTAATAGATTTTCCCGATACAGTAATTTTGATGGATACCTGTAGCATTGCCAAAGGAAACTAAAAATTTTGGGTAATTCTTTTCTAGTTTCTGCCAGCAAGATATCCCTATTAACCGAGTTGAAGGCATTTTTGATGTCAACCTTCAGAATGACCTCTCCTTTGCCAGAATTTAGATAGGTCGACAACGCGTGTACGGCAGCCTCACAGCCCCCTTTGGAGCCATAGCCAAGTTGCAGGGGCCGAAATTTGTTCGAAACGTCCTCACCATAAAATTTACAACAGATCTTGGCTGCCATACGACGGTATGTGGTTCCCACGGCAATGGGACGAATGCCGCCATCCTTCTTGCGCAAGGCACATAGATTTGCTCCGTACAAGACATCGATGACGGCCTCGTTAACCTTGCCGGAGAGCATGAGGTTGATCAAAGCCGTTAGCTCCTTCAAAAGTAGCTCACCAGCTTCCCCGGCGCCTGAGCAGACAAGGTCCTTTAAGTGCTGTGGGCTCAGGCCGTCAAGGCCGCCAGCAGAGCCACTCCTGAAGGAACCAAGCGCTGCGATCACCTCTTGACCTGTAACGGTGAGGGAGTGAGTGTCTGAGTCAGGAGGGTCGGGAAAAGAGAGGTCATCAGCAGGGGCAGGGTGTTTGCTCTCCAGAGCTGCGAGAGTTTCTGGAGAACAAGGAGCCACCACATCGCTGCTAAAAAGAATTCTGGCTGCTCCACTTATGTCACCTTCCCCCAATTTTGATTCGACAACATGGGAAATACCTCTAGAGGAGGTAAACCTATGTGTCAATAATTTGGAGTCTAAATTGTAGGCCGAAACGATACATTTTTCTTTAATTGCTGCCAGCCTTTTGGGCACACTCCCAGTCGACAGCGACGTGGGTGAATTTTTTGACGCCTTATTTTAGTGCTTAGTTTCATTTATACCTAATATTAACTTATTAGTATGACAATAGAAGAAAAGATAGATAATTAGAAGTGAGAAAATGAGTTTTTCTTGGTCTTGTAAATAGAAACATTTCATTACTTTTACAATTTGACCTTATACCCAGTTTTTTTCTGTAAGTCAACTTTTTAATTTTTTTTTTTTTCAAAAAGCCCCACTAAATGTTTTGTATTCTATTTCAAAAAAAATCTGTACCGTTTTTAAAAAATTAGCTACTTAAAGATATTTAACATTTAGAGGCATGTTGGCAACATACCAGCTCCTTACAAAGACATTGCGAACGCCTTGTTATCTAAACTGCCTTGTGTCTTATGCCTCGATCTGACCTTTACAAGTCGAGGCTTCTGAAAGTAAGAGATTTTGAAGAATTATTTAGTATTTTTTTGACAGTTTGCTTGAGTATTTTATAATAAGTAATATAATTTAACGGGAATCAGCGCAAAATATGCATAAATACCTTTTTTGGCCTTGACGTTTCGACCGGGTTACACCGGCCGTGGTCGCAAGCAGACTGGAGATGCGATGTGCGCTTTGTGTAGTAGATGATTTTTCGTCTACCCCCTGTTCTTCATGTACCCTACTCACTACAATGACCGTGACCGTATTTTTTCCACTAACCGACTTTATAAAAATGAGGTTGTGTTAAGCGAATCGCAGTACCAAAATGCAGATAGTTTGAAGCCAGCTTAATCTGTTATATTATTAAGTCTTCTTTCCACGATAACAATGTGGTAAAAAATTGCAACTCTGTACTTTAAATAAACCAAGAATATATACATCAATAAAATCGTGTCGTTTGAAAACAATATTCTTGTTTACAACAGAAGGCCTTTAACTTAAAACAGTACCAAGAACTTAAATCCACATACAAAGTACATGAAATAATTATAATTAACACTGTAACGCTAATTACACTAGTTTCGACGAAATCTTCTGAATAAATAGGAAACATAGAGTATAAATGAGTAAAAAATTTAGAGTGCGCGTATCGCTAAAAGCCACGCCCCGAGTGTAAGCACATGTTTGGTTGTATGTAGTACATTCGTTTACTGATTTAAGTTATTTTCCGTGCATCGACAGACGTTTAAGCGAAAATATCGATGATTCCAATAACCATCGATTTTTTTTAGGATAATATTAGGGAGTGGTTTGGGGTGGCGCGGGATAAGGTTGAATGGAAGGACTTGGGGAAGACGTTTGTCCAGCATTGAGACGGTATAGGCTATAGATAGCTATGGCAAAAAAAACAGAGCGCGGCGTTTTAATTAAACTATTTGACATAGTTTGATTAAAAGCCGTACTCTGTTTTGTTACTATTTTTTACGACTAACTAGTTTAGTTCATACTAGTGCTCACGGTTCATACCCTAATAGGTGCACTCTGTACTCTCTCTATTCTGTAATATAGGAAAAGACACGTCTATCATACCTATCAATTTAACGCCTTCCATCATTTTGAGGCCGTATTAATTGTTTGAGTGCTATCGCTCGGTATAATTTGATTTATATCTGTCAATTAGTGTAGTAATTAATTATAATGAAGATAAATTAATGTCAATTTTGAAGGAATTAAATGTTACGTGTGGGTGTTTGATGTTCAGTTTGTTTTATGTAAGTCGTGTTTACTGTATTGTTGAGATAATAAGTGTTTAAATACGTCTATGTATGGGTTTACGGATAAACTAAAAAAAAAACTTAGATTTTAGTTGGTTTAACTTGAATGTTGAAATAAAATTTCATTTTTACAGATATTTTAGTTCATGAAGATTCAACACTTTTGCAGCTGCAGTAAAGTCAGAAAGCATGACAGCGTAAATATTAAGCATTTACTCCAATAATTAGAAAGCACATAATTATAACAATCAAAAAGTCACATTATACATGTCATGGGTTCGAACCTGCAACCCTGCCCACAATTCCGTCGATTCATCCGCTACGCCTCCACGCCACTTTGGTTAGATTTACTTTTATTTTCAATGTCAAGCTCATAGTTTAACGTTACTTAAATGATTGTCAATTGGGTTAAATTGTTTAAGTACTACTTACTTAACACAACGGTTTAATTTACACCTTGTTGGTTGGAAATGTTTACCGGGTTTTGTTTTTAACCTTAATATTAGCACTTTTATGTTTATTTATTGTGTTAATTTGATAAAACCCTTGACACACAAGTTATATGTTTGCAAATTTTCTCAATGCCTGTTAACCTGTAAATGTGCTTTGAAAGTGCCTTGATAGTGATACATACACATAAAATATAATCAAGCCTCTTTCCCTTGTAGGGGTAGGCTGAGACCACTCCTTTCCACTTGCTACGATCCTCACACACTTATTTTGGATCGTCACTTTAATTATTATTTTCTGTTTAGGGTAGTCTTGACCTGCCCTTTTTATTCACACTCGCCTTATACAATTTTTTCGTCAATCGTTCTTCATTCATTCTCTCGAGATGGCCAAACTATCTCAGCTAACCTTCATCATCTGACATACTTCATCCACCTTACCAACCATTCCTCCTCTTACATTCAATTCAACAGAAATATACAGATGAAAATAATTAATACTACCAGCCTATAAACGTCCCACTGCAGAGCACAGGCCTCTTCCCATATGGAAAAGGCACGAGCATTGATCACCACGCTTGCTCACTGCGGATGGCGATTTCATATACAAATTTTTGGAAGGTTGGTTAACCAAAGAAGATAAAACCGGAGACCTTTCAGAGTATGTTAAAGAAAAGGTATTTTATAGCTTATTTTTAAAGTATTTAATATAATCCTTGCGTGACGTCACGTCTAAGCAAAAGTGGTACCTACCCGTGTCTTCACAAGCATCCAGTCCTGAACTTTAAAGCGGTTTATCTTCATTCTTATTGATCGAAAAGAAAAACACGTGTCTATTATATTTTGATAATCTAAATGACGGACTAAATAAATTTTGACTTTTCATTCCTATTGAGTATTGAGGTTTACGCGAATGTTAGACATTGAAATAAAACTACTTTTACGGATTTTATCGCGGTTTGTATTTGAATTTTCATTCCTAGTTATTTATCCTATTGTGTGTAATAGAGTAGAAACGTTATACTTATTTTTAAGTGCATCTCTGGGTATATTCCTTACATCAATTGAGATGAAAGGAAGTCCATCCGTGTCTTTCAATTGGCTATAATTTCGCATAAGATGTAGCTCCATTGCAGTTGATCAGTTTGACCAGTGGAATATTACTTAACGGTAACTACATATTATTATGTTTATGCTATTTTTTTAAGCTTTTTTTAATCTACTGTAATTACTATATAGTCGTCTTCTGATAAAATCAAAATCAAAATATTTTTATTTCTTGTAAACCATAAAAAAGGCGCTTAAGAAACGTTACGTTAAAACTACTGATTCTAGTTGCTCGGTTCCAAAGTGTCATTCCTATAGAGAAGAGTCGGCAAGAAACTCCATAGGTTCTCTTTTAAAAAAAAGGTTAACATCGTTGTTAAGATTACATTGATTTAAAATATGCGACAACAACGTAAACAGCAGAATGTTTAGATTAATGTAAACTAATGTAGACATCCAAAATGAAGGAGAAAATGGAATCGAACATTCAACTAAATTTACATTGTCGTCACATTAACAAGGGATGAACATATTAAAAATATAGAAAAATATAAAAATATAGAAAGAAAAAAATATAAATATATAGATATTAAAAGACTGACCTATTGGTCTAGTGGTTAGTGACCTTGCCTCGTTAATGAAGCACTATGGGTTCTATTTTTGATCCACTTGAAATCTTTGTGCGATGAACATGATTATATGTGCTGTGCCTGGGAGTATTTATCTATAGAATACAGTATGTATGAATTATGTTAAAAAAAAATGGACACGAGCATTGATCACCACGCTCGCTCATTGCGGATTGGCGATTTCAGGACCATAAATGTGACACAGATAATACCATAACCTATCTCAGATAGCCAAAAACAAATCATCATCATCTCCCGAGCCTTTTCCTAACTATGTTGGGGTCCGCTGCCAGTCTTACCGGATGCGGCTGAATACCGTATTTTACATGGAGCGACTGCCTATCTGACCTCCGCAACCCATTTTACTGGGAAACACAGTATCCCATAGTTAGACTGGTTGTCAGAATTGACTATAACGACTGCCAAAGATCTTTGTATGACAGCCGGGACCTAGTGTTTAACGTGCTTTCCGAAACACGAAGGGGTGTCGGTATGTTAGAAATGGTACCCCATCCACTGAAAAACCGCGGCAAGCGCGGCTTAACCTGTATTATCGGTCAAACCATACGGCTAACACTTAGCCACGAGCCCCTCTGTATAATATTATTATCATAGCCAAAAACAAATGTATATCTTTATTTATATTATAATCCCGCAGGAACGCAATGGATATTCATAAAAATAATTTAATTATCCAAAATGGCGGCGATGTGGTTCGCCACCCATCACGTCTCGTTTCTCGCGGGGGCGAAAAGTGGGCCACGGAGAGCCGCTTCGCTACGTTGAATGTAAGAGGAGAAATGCATGGAAAGGTGGATGAAGTATGTCAGATGATGGATGTTGAGACAAAAATTAAGAAAGGTATGCTGAGGAGGTTTGGCTATGTCGAGAGAACGAATGAAGAACGATTGACGAATAAAGTGTATAAGGCGAGTGTGGATGAAAACATGCCAGGTCAAGAGTACCATAAACCGAACAGCATGTATGAAGGGAATAATGAAAGCGGATAAAGCGAAACAAGTGTGTAAGGATCGTAGCAAGTGGAAAGAAGTGGTCTCTGCCTACCCCTATAAGGGAAAATGGCGTGATTATATGTATGTATGTATGTATCTTTATTTGTTTTTCACCACGTTTCACAATCGTGACAAAGCCTACTCATTAAGCAAACTATCATTTTTGTACGTGCGCAAACGTTGGTAGCAGTCATATAGGTTTTAAAGAGATTATTTTAATTACTCTACCGGCAAGGTAATTAAAATTAACTGAGAATGTGTCACACTTTGTCTATTTCTACAAGTTTGAGATAATTAGAAATAAGTGTATGATTTACATAAATGGTTTTCTTGTTAATGTTTTGTAATTATCTTTGTATGTTTTGAAATTGGTTGGTTATGTGTAAAAATATTTTACTTTTGAAACTAACTTCGCCAAGAAACTATTTTAGTTTATATATTAAATAATGTCCATTTTGATAAATAAATATAAAAATAATAAATAGATAAAAGTAAGTGACTCAGAGATCTGAAATTTGAATACATTTTTAATGCTAATGCTTAATAAATATGCCTATGTCATAATTCTGAATATATCATATGTTTAAAGAATTAACCATTAAACATTTTATATTGAAGACTTACTTTTTGAAAATAATATTCAGACATTTGTCAGATAAAATAACAAGATGTGTGCTCCTGAAAGAAAATTGGTATGATACAAGCTTGACGCCCAAAAACGGACATAAGCTAACATTTTTTCCGGGAGAACTGTAATCGGCACGAGGAAAACCGCGAGCAAAACCTAGTAGACAAAAAAAACTTTTTCCTATCTTTCTTCAAATATTGTAAGCTCTTGGGGAATCAATTATGTATGTCATACAATTCATGTTACATCAAAGGACGTCCCTTTGTTGTGAAGATCGCGTGATCGTTTCGCTTAGGAATGTTTGAGGTACAATCAACCAAACATCAATGGTAACACTTGCAGTGAAAAAACTACTATATTCTAAAGAAGTAATTAATAATTCAAAATAATCTAAAAATAAACTTTTCAATTAGTATGTATGAGTGTAGTGTAAAATAACATCGTAGATAAAAAAATCTGAACTGCCTCGTTGGCCTAGTGGTGCTAAGCGCGACTGCTACGCTAGAGGTCTTGGGTTCGATTCCCGAGTCGAAGGTGTTATTGGGTTTTTCTATGAAATTCTCAGTAGCAGGTCGGAGTTTGGATTTATGCCCGGTAAGTGGCAATAGGCTCGCCCCCTGTTACATGGGACCTAAACATATCGGCGAACTGTGGGCGTACATTGGTACACCTCTGCCTACCCCTTCGGGGATACAGGCGTGATGATATGTTAAAAATCTCCGAAACTTCAAAATACTTTCAACTTAGAGAACAGGGGTGTATATACCAATAAGCCTTTCTTCTGCAGTCTGTGTATTTGTTTAGTCTATGGGCGAGACAGATTGATTGGTCCGGACATCGTTACTCGAAAGATAACCCTCAAATATTGTTTTCCCAACACCTTTATGTAATATTTATGTTTACAAATAAATGTATTCTTATTCTGAAAGTCATGCGGCCGACTTTACCAGCAAAAGGTTAAACCTTTGTTTTAGATAAACAACATTCTATGTTGCGTTTATGACGAGTAATAAAGTTCACTGCATGTTATTTTATGTACGAAAGAAAAATATCGTGACAATTCATAATTAAGGTACAAAGAAAAACATTTCTACTTGTGCGGTACAAATAAACATGCTGCTTCAAGACAGGAATTTATGCAGGGTGTTACCAAAAGGGTATATCTATCCAAAAGGGGTGAAGAAAACATCTGGTGTAGAGTCAGTTTATGAGTTTATGAAATTGCAGCTCAAAATCTTGTGATGAAAAATATGATTTTCGTTGCTTTTTTTTCGACACTGAAAATTCGTCAAACTTGTCACCTCACTACAAGGATCAATGTCTTATTACTCCACTACCTGAATGTTTCAGCAGTCTGCTTAAATTTCATTGAGTTAGTTCCTTCTAAAGCGACTTTAAAAAAGGAGGAGGTACTCAATTCGACTGTTTTTTTTATGTTTGTTTCTACAGAACATTTGACTGGGTAAACCGATTTTGATGATACTTTTTTTATTTAAAAGCGTTGGATTCCGTATGCTCACTTTTTATTTAGGTCTAGTTTTGACAGTGGGATCCATAAGAAATAAATGTAAGACTTATTTTGAAGGCGGTTTTTTTGTTAGTATTATTACAGTTACGTGTAATCAATTATAAGACTCGTGCACAGAGAAAGGCGTAAATGAACAACAAAAAAGGCAAAATAATTTGTAAGTTGTGAGATAAACTCAACAAATTACTTTAGTTGGTGCTCGTTGCACGATAGCTGGAAAAGAAAGATGGCGTCGTTTCACTGAAAAGATAAGGTGCAGGTTTATAGAGATTTACTGAGAAATGTTGCTTTTTTCTTTTGGATTAAAATATTCTTTTTAAACCTTCACAAGTATAGCATTTGTGTAGTTTTGTCTCTTTTTGAGTTTTTGCGTAAAAAACGGAAATTATATATTATTATTTTTTTGTGACTTGTCTATTGCATTAGGTGTGCCTGTAATAATAGACTTAAGTTGTGATTAATAAATAAATAAATGAAAAATTACACACAGTTCACATAATTATTATAGACTAGCTGCTGTCAGATTATGTTAAGAAGTATTAAATTGGTCGAGGAGTTGTAACTAATTGGTTAACCCAGACAGACACACAGACATAATATTATGAGCGATACTATACAGGTTTCGTTTTACCTTTTGAGATACGGAACCCAAATAAACCAGGAAATGTTCTAAATCATCAAAAAGAACTCGCAAATAACAAATATAAAACACCCAAGAACAATGGTCTAAATGATTTCTATACGGCTTTGTTTCGGATAAACCCGGAAATTTATTATTATTTACAATTCAACTTTTAAACGAAGTCAAAACAATAACCAAGAAAGGTATTATAGGTTAAATTTATTGGCGCCCAGCGTGGTGTTTGGGCAAGATTCTGTTTTCCAAAAGTTTGTGTTTTAAGAAATTCAATGACTTGTAATACGACCACTGAACCTTTTGAAACTTAGACTGAAAGTTTAATCCTTTCAAGAGGAAGAGGTTCTTATCTTGACTGAATGTTTTATTATTTTATGATCGTGTTTCTATATCTACTTGAAGTTATTTTTTGTCTGTAACGTACTCACTCACATGCACACAACATGCAACACTGTAACGTACTTCATTCACTCTCAATATGAGAGTGAATGAAGCAAAACCTAAAAATCCGCGAGACATAGTGTGCAATTTTTTATTTATTTATTTATTAACACATATTACTTGCCATTACAGATAACTTAACCTAATTCGACAAAGTAACTTAAAGTATGTTTCCTTAACTATAACTTAACTACCTACATTTCCTTACATACACATATATACTACACATCCTTACATACTACACAGTAAGTAGCCCTTGTGAACTCGCTCAGTGTACAGTTAAATATGTCAATTTCATCAGCCACCGTGTTGAGCGTGCGCAACGCGCGAGTGAGCGGTGCGCGCCCCAGCAGGTTAGTGCGCGCACGCGGCACCACCAGCAGCCGCGGCTTGCGCCGCCGCGTCACATACTCGTCCGGAATACAAAAACCTATCTCTGAGAGTATTCCAGAGTGTTGATAATAATATATTATAACATTGTCAATCAAAAATGAATCTTATTAAGAGAGCACATGTTTTCGTTTAGATTAGAAAGAAAATCATCTCATCAAACTTCCTATCACTACATTTAGTAACTTTTTAGGATCTTGTTCAGACAAGCAACGCCATCTCTGAACTATAAATTAAACTAGAGGCCCGCGCAGCGGCGGCAGGCGTCAGCGGGCGGCGGACGGCGGGGGGCAGCGGGCGGCGGCGGTGCGGGCGAGCCGGCGACGCCGCTCGTCCGCGCCATTACAATTTTGTTCGCGTCGTACTAACTTGAGTTTTGTTATTATATCACGGAATAACTTACATTTGCACAAATATGTACCTAATATTCGTTAAATAAATAAGTCTTGTCAACTAGAATAATATAATTATCATTGAAGAGACCCGAATCAAGCACCTACCTACCTATAACCTAGAAAAATAGTCATCACAATTCTAAACATTTGATCCTTCGAGCCGTATTAAGAGAACCTCAAGCAGATGCCCAGGCGTTCAAGTTCAGGCGTTCAAGCTCAGGCGTTCAATCTGCCGAAAGAGGGGCGGAGTAAGCGTTCCACACCTGTGATCATCGCATCGGCATCGGCCAGCAACGGTCAGGTTATCCTTCGCCCTTCCTTTCCTCTTATTATTTCGCTCGAGTTGTGTTGACACCGTTCTATACGTTTTCTAGAAGTTCGAGTACCGGGCAGCCTCGAAAAGTGAGTTCGCGATTTCTGCCACGCCTAACCTCTCGTGCTGCACGACTGTAAGTACCTTTGCATTCCATAACCGCCAAAATGAGTGACGATGAAACTAAATCCGATTGTTGTGAAGTGAATATTAGCGATCTCAAAAAACAAAGAGGTGTTATTAAAGGTCGGTTAACCCTTTTTGTTAATTTCATTAAAAAATTAGACAGTTCAGGTTTAGATTCGGTAACCAAGACACAAGTTCAATTGCGATTAGAATCAGCAGCCAGTTTCTTTTCCGAATTCAACGTTATTCAGTCCAAAATTGAAAATAATGTAGATGAAGAGGAATTATTATTACAATTAGAATACAGAGAAACGTTTGAGTGTCAATATTTTTCCATTATATCTACTGCTAAATGTATGATCAACGATAATGAAAGTGAATTTAACGATTCCAAATGCGCGGTAGGAAAGTTCAGTAAACCTCTAAACGTTAAATTGCCTCAAATACAGCTACCTACTTTCGACGGGTCATATGATAAGTGGTTAGAGTTTAAAAATTCGTATGTGACCATGATACATGAGCGTCAGGATTTGGATTCCATTCAAAAATTTCATTATTTAAAATCGGCAATCAGTGGAACTGCGTTAACGGTTATTAGTGCGTTGGAATTTACTTCATATAATTATGATCACGCGTGGGAGTTACTAGTAAATAGGTTCCAAAATAATCGCTTATTGGTGCATAACCACGTCAAGTCTTTGTTTACCGCGTCCTCAATTAGTAAAGAGTCCGCGGCGCAAATCCGTAAATTAATTGATACCTTTTTAAGAAATTTACGTGCACTAAACTCATTAAAGGAACCCACTGACAAGTGGGACACATTAATCATTTATTTAATCGTTACTAAGTTAGATGCAGCAACAGAGCGGGAATGGGAACAGTACAAAGGAACGATAATTTCGGATTCGCGTAAAGAGGAAATCAGTTTAAAATTAGAAGACTTGCTTACGTTCCTAAGAAATAGGGCGGACATGTTGGACATGATTTCGAGTAATAGTAAAAATAGTAATTCACATTTTCAGCACAATAAAAATGATTCGAAGTCAAACGATAAGTTTGCAAATAGAAATTCCAACACACAAAATACGCATAGTTACGTGGTAAATACGAACAAGAACAAGGGTACCTCGGGAGCTCGAAGTAAACCTACGTACAATGTTACATGCCCGTTATGTAATAACAATCATTCGTTATATTCTTGTGCAAAATTTCTAAATATGTCCGTGAATGATAGGTCGAACGTAGTTACTTCGAAAAAGCTTTGTTTTAATTGTATACGTACGGATAGCCATAGCACTCAAGAGTGTGTTTTTGGCCCGTGCAAATTGTGTCAACAAAAACACAATACGTTGTTGCATACTGACAAGCATGATAGTGTAAATACAGCGCCACGATCAACAGTCAATGATAATACGTTGCCACAGTCATCTGTTTCGCATTGCGTTAGCCAAACAGCTGATTGTAATGTCATTGACCCGGGGCGCGGTGCGTTCACAACTACTGCGAAAGTATTGCAACCGGTTTTATTGTCAACAGCGTTAATTGAAGTCGCCGACTCGGATAACAATTATCATACAGTGCGCGCGCTTCTCGATAATGGTAGTCAAAACTCGTTTATTACCGAAACTTTATGTAAACGTTTAAAAATTTCATATATACAGTCCACAATACGTGTCTGTGGTGTGGGCGAATCACACACACAGTCAAGTTATACATGTAATGTAAAAATACGTTCAAAGTTATACGATTTCAATTCCAATTTACATTGTCTTGTTTTACCCACTATAACGTCGTATCTGCCGTCAGTTAATATAAATTGCGATGCGATACGGATACCTGATCATGTGCAACTCGCTGATCCATCGTTCAATATACCGGCCAAAATTGACATATTAATAGGTGCGGATATGTTTTGGTCATTAATAGACGAAAATAAAATTATTAAACTTGAAGCCGGACCATGCCTACAAGGTACTAGTTTCGGTTGGATTATCTCCGGTCCAGTCAATAATAAACGTTCACACAATTTAAAAAATATTAATGCAGTTCAATGCAATTTTACTCAAACCGAAAATTTAGATGCTCAAATACGTAAGTTTTGGGAAATTGAGGAAGTTAATGTTCCGCGTATGTTATCAAAGGAGGAAAGTTTATGCGAGAATTTGTTTAGTGAGACAACAACTCGTGATAGCGACGGTCGATTTCAAGTTCGAATGCCACTTAAGTGTTCTCCCAACGTTTTAGGAGATTCTTATACTTCGGCGGAGAAACGTTTTTACGCGCTAGAACGAAAGTTGGAACGTTTACCTCAATATAAAACAATGTACTGCGACTTTCTAGATGAATACGAAAGGTTAGGTCATATGACTTTGTTAGCAACAGGCATTAACAATTTACCCAAACCATTTTATTTTATGCCTCATCATGGTGTTTACCGTGAAAATAGCTTAACTACTAAATTGCGCGTCGTTTTTGATGCGAGTGCGGTCACCACGAGTAATAAATCATTGAATGACCTTCAGTACGCAGGCCCTGCGATTCAAAATGACATATGTTCAATATTGCTGCGCTTTAGACAATATCGTTACGTTGCCTGCGCAGATGTTGAGAAAATGTTCAGACAGGTTCTCATTCAAGAGGATCAACGTAATTTACAACTCATTCTATGGCGAACAAATACTGATAAGCCACTTCAAATTTATAGATTAAATACAGTAACATATGGTACTACGTCAGCGCCTTACCTGAGTATTCGGTGCTTGAAGCAACTGGCTCAGGAATGCGATGATGACGTCATCGCGCGCGTCATCAGTGACGATTTTTACGTGGATGATTTGATTGTGGGTCATGACGAGTTAAATACCTTATTAGACATTTGTAATAAAACATCGAAAGTGTTACAAAGCGGTTGTTTTCCTTTACGAAAGTGGACGTTTAATCATAATGTAGCACCGGAAGCTTGTCGAGACTTGAGTATAGGGGAGCATTGTCAATCTAAAACATTAGGTATAGGATGGTCTAATAAAAGTGATGAGCTGTATTTTACTTCTAACCTAGAATCACACAGCAACAATGTTGTCGTTACAAAGCGTTTAATTATGTCCGTCATCTCACAAATATATGATCCTCTTGGTTTAGTAGCACCGGCGATTACTACTTCTAAAATAATATTGCAACAGCTATGGCTCAGTAAATTAGATTGGGACGACGAGGTTCCTAGAAACATCGCGAATGAGTGGCAACAATTTATGAATAGCGTTAAGTACTTACCTGAGATAAAAGTTCCTCGTCGTACTGTAATACACGCGCAGCATAAAGAGCTTCATATATTTACCGATGCGTCGCAGGTCGCGTACGGCGCGTGTGCATACATACGTTCATATAATAATAAGGAGATAGCCGTTCGGCTGTTGTGTGCCAAAGGTAGGGTGGCACCTCTTAAAACTATTAGTATACCACGCCTTGAACTATGTGGTGCATTGGTTGGAGCGCAGTTATATAACAAAATCATAAATTCTCTTCGTTTAACATTTGAAAAAATATATTTCTGGACTGATTCCACAATCGTTCAAGGCTGGCTTAGAATGGCTCCACATCAATTAAAAACCTTCGTACAAAACAGAGTTGTACAAATTAATGAATTAACTAACAATACTATTTGGCGACATGTCATGAGTAAGGATAACCCGGCTGACCTGTTATCTAGAGGTGTTTATTTTGACCAATTAAAAGAAGACAATATACGTCTATGGTGGTACGGACCGGATTTTCTTTACGAGCCAACTGACAGCTGGCTTATTAATAATAATCTCGAAGCTGATACGCCACTGCCAGAAGTAAAATCTAAAACAATAAATTTATTAAGTACAGATTCAAAATACAATATTGTTATTGACCTTGATAGATTTTCGTGCTTTAATCGTCTTCAGCGCACCGGTGCGTATGTCTTACGTTTTATACATAACGCGCGCGCTTCGTGTAGCAGGCAACCACGCAAAACCGGTTCGTTAACAGCTGGTGAGATTAGCGACTCATTACAAATGTTAGTACGTTTAGTTCAACAACAATAGTTTTATGATGAATATCGTAACCTTATAAAAGGCTTACCTGTTAAGGAAAAGCTTGGTAAACGTTTTAATAAAATAGCAGGCTTAAATATATTTTTAGACACAAATAATATAATTCGAGTAGGTGGCAGATTACACAATTCTCAATTTAATTATGAGAAAAGACACCCAATTGTGTTATGTCATAAACATCGATTCACATACCTTTTGTGTTTATACGAACATAAAAGGTTGCTCCACGCTGGACCACAACTCCTGGTGTCCACTATGCGTGACAGCTGGTGGGTGCTTGGAGCTCGGAACTTAGCCAAACAAATAGTACATCAATGCATTACGTGCACGCGTATTAAGGGTAAGACATTAACTCCACTTATGGGCAACTTGCCGGCAGAACGATTAGCCCCTACTTATCCTTTCATGAAATGCGGCGTGGATTACGCGGGACCTATATATATTCTAAATAGGAAGGGCAGAGGTTCACGGTTAATCAAGGCATACATTTGTCTATTCGTATGTTTTACTACCCGCGCTGTGCATTTGGAGTTGGTCAGTTCATTGTCTTCACAAGATTATATTTTGGCACTCAAACGGTTTATATCGCGACGCGGGAAACCTTATCAAATATTTTCAGACAATGGAAAGAATTTCGTTGGCGCTGAAAGAGAGCTTTCAGCTGTATTTCAGAACACTAAAGACGTTTTAGATTTTGCAAGTAGTCATAACATTAACTTTCACTTCATTCCGCCTTACGCTCCTCATTTTGGTGGTCTGTGGGAGGCGGGTGTTAAGTCGTGCAAGCACCATTTAAGGCGGGTCGTTGGCGATGCTAAGTTAACATTCGAAGAGTTCAGCACGGTGTTAACACAAATCGAAGCTGTCCTGAATTCTCGACCCATGTCTCCTCTATCCACTGATCCCAACGACTACCTTCCACTCACCCCAGCTCATTTCCTCATTGGCCGGCCGTTGACTGCTCCTGCCTCTGAGGACATCAATCAGATTCCAACAACCCGTCTGGAACGCTACAAGCGACTGGAGCAACTACGACAGCATTTTTGGACACGCTGGTCAAAGGAATACGTGTCGGAGCTCCAGCGCCGCACTAAGTGGATGGTCAACAAGGATGACATCTCCTCCGATACTCTTGTTTTGATAAAGGAAGATAACCTTCCACCGCTTAAATGGAAGATGGGAAGAGTGATACGACTTCTCCCCGGAAAAGATGGTATCACTCGGGTTGCCGAGCTACGCACATCCACGGGCATCATTCAACGTGCTTGTTCCAAAATTTGCCCCCTTCTTGAAGAATCTAACTAAATCGTATTATACCCTGGAAGCAATTGGAAGAAGAGGATCCTTCCAAGGCGGCCGGTATGTTCAGACAAGCAACGCCATCTCTGAACTATAAATTAAACTAGAGGCCCGCGCAGCGGCGGCAGGCGTCAGCGGGCGGCGGACGGCGGGGGGCAGCGGGCGGCGGCGGTGCGGGCGAGCCGGCGACGCCGCTCGTCCGCGCCATTACAATTTTGTTCGCGTCGTACTAACTTGAGTTTTGTTATTATATCACGGAATAACTTACATTTGCACAAATATGTACCTAATATTCGTTAAATAAATAAGTCTTGTCAACTAGAATAATATAATTATCATTGAAGAGACCCGAATCAAGCACCTACCTACCTATAACCTAGAAAAATAGTCATCACAATTCTAAACAGATCTAATACTCGTAAAACAAAGATTATCGTCTTAAGTATAAATGGCGGACATCTTGTGAAAATAAAATAAAGGATATAGTGCGATTGAAACTTCTGGGCGGCTGTGAAGTGCTCTTGTTGTGAAGTTGTACATCCTGTTCATAAAATAAACCTGCTGTGAATAAATGAAGCAACAAAATTATGTAAAATTTTAATTTAAATGTTGTTTGGATGTAGTTCAGTTTATAACTTCAAACTGAACGCAACTGATACACAAAATGTTAGTACAAGATTATTACTTTTAAAGTTCTGCTCTGTAATAAAACTACTTTTTACGGTTTTTTTTATTTAGATTATACGTCTCACCGTTTAGACACCTTCGCAGGTATCATGGTCACGAGCAGACTGAGATGGCAATCGTCTTGACAGTAGATGTTGCTCGTCCTACCTTCATATTTTAACTAATACTTTGAGTTCCGACCTACGCAATGTAAGCTCTACTCTCATTTACTAGTGCTTTTAAATGGAACCTGCCGCCGTCAACGAACCATCAACGAGAAAAAACATTTAGAGGCAAGTAACGACACATTGTCATACATCTACAATGGCCACGTGTCTTCCGCAAGCCTGCCACGGTATCTTAAACCTTATTTCAATAGAATTAGATTGATATTCGCAAATAATTATTCCCGTTGTTCAGAGCCGAAACGAGCGCCTTATCTTACTAAGTTAGCCACTTACAGTAATACACATTGACTGTTATTGGCTATGGCCCCTTTCAAGGGATAACTGACTTTTACAAATGGACTACAAATAAGTCTTGATGGGTTATTCTTAAAAAGGTCCCTTTATAGAAATAGGAGAGTTTTTAGACGAGAGACAAGATAATTGATTCGTAGAGCACAGGTATGCAAGATGTTGACATTTACAAAAGTGCACTATATCTGACAAACCAGCACAAATTTAGAAGGACAATATGTATTAAATCACGCTAAAGGTTTGATTTCATTTGAAAACTGAAACCTAAAAGTTAAACGTACAAAGGTAGTAGGCTTATTAAAAACGTAACGGATGACAAATATTCAATATTTTTATTCATTGCCTACATACTACCGTTTCAAAATCCAACGGACGATAATAATAAGAGTACCTTTAAAAATTCCAAAAGGTCAAAAGACATATAATTACAAGTTGGTGTCATTACCATGTCATTGAACGTAAAAGGTTAAATACTGAGTACATTTTATAATCGTATTATTTCACGTATCCCTTTTTTTAATATATTTTCATTTTCAGCTCGTCGGTCAAACCAACCTATTAATTCGGTTTTCTGATGAAAACTCGTTGCCTTGGAGTATGAATTTTCTATAGATACCTTAGAAGGGGATTGTGGCGAAGTAGGTATAGGCCATATTTTGACGACCTCCGTGGTCGAATGGCATACGCAGTGGTTTTCAAGGTTTCGCTAGCTCTGAGGTCCCGGGTTTGATCCCCGGACGGGTCAATGTAGAAGTCACTTTTCTACATTGTCTCGGGTCTGGGTGTTTGTGGTACCTTCGTTGTTTCTGAATTACATAATACAAGTGCTTAATAGCTACTTACTTTGGGTTCAGAGCAATTTATGTGATATTGTGCGCATTTTTATATTCAAAGGTAAAACCACGCTGGCCGCAGATAGCCCATGGATGGTCGAACTCATTCTCCAGAAAACACGTTAAGCCATTGCTCCTAACTCCCATACTTTGATTTTCGGTAGTCTTTCAGTTAGTACAATTCTGACAAGTAGTCTTACTGAGCGATATTGTGTTACCCAGTAAATGGGTTGTGGAGATTAGAGGCAGTCGCTCCATGTAAAATACAGTATTCAGCTGCACCCAAGACTGGAAGCCAGCAATATAGCTTGGAGAAAGGCTATTCAGAAGAAGGTATTTAAATCAGGGAATTATGACAGTGGATGAAGCGAAAGCCAGCAATATAGCTTGGAGAAAGGCTATTCAGAAGAAGGTATTTAAATCAGGGAATTATGACAGTGGATGAAGCGAAACAAGTATGTAAGGATCGTAGCAAGTGGAAAGAAGTGGTCTCTGCCTACCCCTACGGGAAACAGGCGTGATTATATGTATGTATGTATGTATTTAAATCGATACGTCGTCGTATTACTACGTCCGAACACACCGTAATTCAAGTCCCTATTTCGTAATTATCGTCCAGTGTAGGCCCTAAACAAACAGTGCCCGATAAAGGTATTTTAATGAAGGTTAAAAGTCTGTTGACTCTTGTACCTGTGTAATTAAGTTGCTAAGTCATCATTCGAGGTTGTCTTATTATCGGGGTTTAAAGCTGATTTGCATTTGGTCAGTAACAGGCGATCGGGCCAGAACAACTTCACATTATTTCATCGAAATTGATGTTTTACTTGACGATTTTAGCATCCAAACAAGTACCGCCATACAGATTTGTACCTTAGGAGACTTTATTATTGTTTATTTAAATAAAAACAAACAAAAATCATCTGCTAAACTTTTGTACAGTTTTCAGTCAACAAAACAAGTAAAGTCTTCTCGTGAATACTTTTAAGGTATTTAATCGCTATTTTTAATACTATGAGACACATTTACTTATTTTTACACTGTGACTAAATAAATAAATAAATTGTAATGGACGAAAAAAAAGCAAAAAAGGCACACTGTAGATATCATAATGATAGGCTTAGGTTCGTCTCGCTGCACTGAATTCGTCAGTGATCGGAGATTTCCACCGCTTTGTGTATGAAAAAGCTTATTGTTTTGTAATATCAGCAATCTGTCAAACTCCCTTGACTGAGTCCCTCCCCTTACCTTTCTTAATAAACAGCTGAATTCTGGAGACAAGTCAACACAACACACATACTTACTTGAAATACAGACAAGTCAAAGTGTTCCAAAAAACAAATACACCTAAATTCTAAAATTGAATCCAAACATTTCGTACAAAATCAAACAACACATGTCTTCGTAAATACTTGTATCTGCGTTCAAACATACTTGAGAACACGTTCACAACATTTTTGAAACAAAAGTTTGTTCAAATGTTTGTCAAAGTTGGCACAAGTCTAGTGGCATGTAAACAACGAGAGCCAAGTTCGAAAATGACATAATTCTTTTAAATGTTCGTTATTTTAAACTTAAACTCTGACAGCGAATAATGTTATATACATGTACATTGATTGAAAGTTTGTGCTGTTTTGGGTAATCACTTTTTTTAAGGCTGGTTTTTTGTTTGGGTATTTTGGGTATTCAGTTTTGTTGTTAAGAATGGTTTTTATATCGCTAATTGTTTTTAAAATCGTGTACCGAAAAAGGGGTCCTTGATACATCTGGTATACAGTCAGTTTACAAAATTTAAGATAAAAATGATTAAAAAAATCGTATCAATTATTCCACGCCATAAATTATAAAAAAAAATATTAATTATTGACCCTAGTAGTGCAGTTATACCGTAAATACATGTCACAAAAATATGCTCCTCTTTGATAGATCGAAACGATATGCGAAACAAATTCATTAAAGTGTTACATTGAAAATTTAATGAACCTTTTAAACAGCCTTTTCGATACCGGATCGCAAAATTAATAATTAATTTACACTTCCGTTCAATCATTCATTCATAGACCTGCCTGATTCGTTCACAATGGCACTTTATTTTAGGAACCATTTGGGTTCACATTTACTTCCAAATTAAAAAAATAATCACATAAAAAAGTAAAAATACAACAAATTAATGTTGGTTTATTTGTCTGTCGGTATATCTGCCTGTTTGATCCGACTGATCATCAAAACGGCTAAGCGTATTTTGATAAAACATCTCTCTATTATAAGTAACTATAGAAACATTTTAATACTATAAATATTAAGAAGTTTGAGCATAAAGAACCTCTGTAAGAACAGAGGTTTTTTATGCTCAAACTCCTTAAATTCAGATTTTAATAGAATAATATATTACAAGAACTGACAGAACGCGTTTAAAACCGAAGCCTAAGCTTGTATAAAATATAAACAGAATATAACCATGAAAACTCCAAACTTCTACATTAAGGTGCTTACTTTTAAAATCTTTCTGAGATGAACGGGCTTTGATTAAAAACCAATAGCTTTTGTCTTAAAGCTGTTAACCTAAAACAAAATGCAGCCAGGGTTGTCCAAAAGAAATCGCCTTTAGGGGTTTTTGAATTTCCATTTATAAGGTCATAGTCATTTATAAATAGCATCGTATTTTTTAAACTTTACTTAGTACCTTTCTTGTAAGTTGGTACCTTGAATGTAGTATTAAATGACTCTACTTTTTACGAGACTACAGTTTTCAATCTTGCTGTTAAAAAGACATTTTTATTTCATTTTACATAAATAAATGTATAGATACCATATAAAAGGTCCAGAGCAGTTGTTACTAAAAACATCCAGACGCTAGATAATGTAGAAAAAAAGTTTCCTATATTGAACTGTCCGGAGATCGAACCTAATACCTCAGATCTAACGACCTTAAAAAGTATTGGCTTCTTAGGTTTACGCGAATGTTAGACATTGAAATGAAGCTTTTTACGGATTTTATCGCGGATTAATTTTAGGTTTTATTTCAATGACCTTAAAAACATAGTCAAAATCTTAATTTCTTTAAAAAAAGTCTTTTTAATATCGACAGCCCTACATTATAATACATTTATGAAGATTATATCAGAATCATAGCCTAAGGCGTTCATTAAACGAATTGCAGAGTCGATTAGTTTTGAAAGAGCAAATTGTTCTTAGATGGGACCTGACGCTTCCCCAAAAATTACTTTTTGATAATTCATTTGACCGTTTATTTTAACTAGCATTTTATCCGGATAAAAAGGTCATCTTTATCCGGAAATTTTGTATTTTATTTTAGGCGTCCTGATTGGAGGATATTAAAATGTTCTGGGTTTAAAGCTTTGATTTCGAGACCCTGCTTTGTTTAATTAAAAGATATAATTGAATACAGTTTTTATAGTAGAATTTTATATAGCTCAGTTTCGCGATTTCCTCTTACTTCTTTAGTAATTAAGTATACATACATACATAGATACATTATAATCATGCCTCTATGCCTTGTAGGGGTAGGCAGAGATCACTTCTTTCCACTTTCTACGATCGTTACACACATGTTTCGCTTGACCCACATTCATTAATAAGTATATTTATTATATAAATTTAGGGATACAAAGAAAACTATAAGAGAATATAACACCATTGCGCATATTTTTAACATAATGTGTAAGTAATATTTGGAAAAACTGCAACTTTGCAAGGAATTTCAATTTCACGATTAAAACATAACCCTCTTTTCGCTGTCGGATAGCAAACGTTCTCTATACCCATCATATTCATCTCATATATTCACAAGCCACAAACGAAGCTGTATTCATAATTCACGTATTCAATATCACTAATATAAAACACTCGTGCCACTATCTCTGCCAAAATGCATATGGAACGCTACCAAGGCTATTAAAAAGAGTATCATAAACATTTCAACTTACCCTTAAATATGACGCGATATTTTATAACTGACATACTTATAATAAAACAGAAAATATATCAGAAAATGGCGGTATGGAAAAAATAACAACTAGTTTCTTATTTTTACTGTTGCAAATCGCAAAAACAAATTATTTAGCTACCTCTAAAATGAAAACCGCGAAAAAATCCGTAAAAAGTAGTTTTATTCAATGTCTAACATTCGCGTAAACCTAAGAAACCAATATTTTGCTACCAATATTTTCATTATTTATTATTTAGAACCGTGTCTGTCATAATGCAGGGCAAAGTCCTCCCTTTCTTCATTCCACGGGTTTCTATTGATTGCAGTTTGTTGCCACTCCCTTTTGTATGCGTCTATTATATCATCCCTCCATCTCCGCCTAGGTCTTCCACGCGGCCTTCGTATAAGAATCGAATCAGTTGAGATTTTCGTCCACGATTCCTCTGACAATATAAAATACATATAAAAAAAATCACTGAAATAAATTAAGTAATTAAAAGGAAAACCACTGATGCTTTAAACTTTACAATATATTCTCATGAACATGGATTAAACGTTACAATTACAATACTTTGGAAGGCCAGTGACGCCATAAGGATTATTATTAATGTTATCAGTACTAATTTTAGTTTTTTTTTTATTTATTTGTATCTGCTTACCCATAAAATGTATTTGATTTTAAAACAGACTTATTTTTCTTACTTCCTCCAAGTTAAAACATTCAAAACGTCGACAACCGACAACACTAAGATATTTCACGACCTCCGTGGTCGAGTGGCGTACGCACCGGTTTCAAGGTGTCGCTAGCTCTGAGGTCCCGGGTTCGATCCCCGGACGGGTTAATGTAGAAACCAATTTTTCTACATTGTCCCGGGTCTGGGTGTTTGTGGTACCTTCGTTGTTTCTGAATTCCATAACACAAGTGCTACTACTTACTTTGGGTTCAGAGCAATGTATGTGATGTTGTCTGCATTAATAATTTAATTTATTTAATTTATTACATTTCCTATTAATATCTTCAATATCCCTGAATCTCTCGAATACTTAATTACTTAGAAATATCTGTCAGGGTTATTGTAAAACTCATTGACGTGGAATAAATAAGCATTACGAGTTCACTCAAATCGACTGGAAATACAATTCCACCAATAATGGAAACTTCTGTTAATGACATTATTGGATAAGGCCTTAGAGTAAAAAAGTAAAACTTTAGAGTGCAAGTATTGCTAGTCTATTGCACCGAGCGTTGGAACATTTTTGGCTGAATGTAGAACATTCGTTTACTGATTTAAGTTGTTTTCCGTGCAACGACAGACGTTTTATTAAGATATAAATAATTTTATATTATTAAGATTAAATTAGAGTTAAAGAGAGTTTCCTTTAAAAAAAACGCTCGATTTTGAAACTATTTGTACGATGGAACTAGTTCATACTATTGCTCACGGTTCATACTTTGATATGCGCACTCTAAAGTTTCTCATCCATCCTCTAAGCATAGAAATTTCCTTGACTGTTATTGAAGTAAGCAATATTGCTTCTTAATGTACTGGTTTTAGATCAAACAATAACTAAAACTACTCACTAGTTCAGCCAAGCTCTGTCTAACTGCCAATTTCAATAACATATCTGGAGATCGTTTAGATGACTAGAGATTGGAATTTGACGTAATATATTTGGCAATTACTTTAAGGCCGCTGAGAGATTGCGTTCCTGTCACGTAACTTGGTCTTGATTTGTATGAGGAAATAAAAAACTGTAATTTATATTATTCAATGAAACCTGGCACAAAAATAATAATTTATGGGACTAATTAGTGATAATAATTTATCCGTCGAAAATTCTTCGCCATATTATTAATAATATTCCGGGACATCGCACACCCGGTTATCTGATACCAAGCTACGCAGAGCTTGTGTTATGGTTACCAAACAACTGATAATCTTACATATATATTTCTAAATACATACATATTATAGATAAATCACACCCAGACACTGAACAAATGATCGTGCTAATCACACAAAGATTTGTCTTGGGTGGGTATCGAACCCACGACGGTATAGCAGTCAGGGTCACTAACCACTAGACCAACAGGCCCGTCAACATTAAAGATATACCTTCCTGTTGAACACGATCTGTCAACGCATTCACTCAGCGGACGTGGGTACTTAAACTCTGTCTCATGAAAGTCCCGTGGGTGTGGCGCTAGTGTCGCAAAATAAAATTACATGATCTTTAATATTTTTTTCCATATTACCTTTTTTTACAAAAACAATATTAGACCCAATTACATCTAATATAAGAACAAACTCTAACTGTACTAAAATTAAAACTTACATAAATAAAAACTAAACGGCGTCAAAGAACTCATCGTCATCCTTGTCAATGGCGGGGAACGTGCCCAGAAGGCTGGCAGCATTGCCACGTTGAATGGCTATGCCTATGCTATATTAGATTAAGATACAAATAACACATATTTAATTGATTTCCTACTTTAATAGTCTGCTCCTACTTTCAATCTTAATTTTTACTTTTTAGTTACACCATTCGCCGCGGGACTTCTTTCGTGAGACAGAGTCTAGTGGCATAATTCTATACCTAGTAGGGAAAACAATCTATAAAAATGTTATAGAAATAGGTAGTTATCACTTACATCTAAAAAGTCAAACAAACATTTTGAGTGCATTAAAGATTCCGCTACGGAATCCTAGTAAAATAAAAGCCGGACTAAACTAGACTAAAACAGGCAACGTAGCAAGTGCAGGTTTGAATTACACCCGAACAAAAAGTGCATTTGGCGTGCACTTTAGTAAATTTAGTGGAATCGGTTCAAAACTAAATGGAATGAACGATTGAACGAATGAACGAATGAGCGAATGAACCGTTACTGAATGGGAGTTGAAATGTAAAACTATTGGTATTGAGTACTATTGAGTTGAATTGATAAAGTTTCGGAAACTAAATGCTGACTGGTGTTATGTGTTAAAGGTATACTGGCTGTACCGGTTTGCACCTATTATATGTCAGAGACTATTATTAATAATTTTTAGATCAATAACTAAATTAAAATTGTTACAAACTGTTGTGCATTTTGGCGACTATTTTATGTTATTCACTCAAAAATGTCCATTTAAAAAAAACTAAAAAGAGAACCATATTATAAATAAGTAGATACATGATGAGTAACCTCGAATTTTTTAAGGAACTTACTGATAACTTAAGAAATAATATCAGCTTTCAAACAACAAAAAAAACGGTTTATAATTGGGCCATTCGTTTAGGACTTACCATACTAGGCAGAAAAATAGGTAAAAATTTAAGCAAGTTAATTTATATTGTTTAGTGCTTTTGACAGCTTTTTACAAGCGATTGAAAGTATTGATGGTGAAATTACATGTTGCAATACATTTTCGACAAAATCTTTTTGCGTCTGTGCTTAAAAATTAATACCTACTTGAAAAATTTAAACTAACAAAATACCGAGATATGTTTACTGAGTTACTAGTGAAGTTAAAAAGGGTAAAAAAACATTTTTAGTTTCCCGACATACAGTAACATGTTTTCAAATCAAATCAAATCAAATCAAATCAAATCATTTTTATTTGCCAGAAATGTGGTACATTTAGGTGTTACAATATTGCAAGATCCTCACATATCGCCAGTTTTGGCATACAAATATTACAATATACCTCATATGCAATTTATACACAGTTGTGACTTAAACATTATTATTATGAATTATTTGTACTTTAATGTTCGTTTATACGTATAGAATTTACACGGATATTTATGGAAAAATTCTTCGATTGAGTAGAAACTTTCATGTAATAACCACTTCCTCAATACAGTACAAAATTTATTGAAGGGTAACTGAGTTATAAATTTAGGTATTGAATTATAAATAAGGGGACCCATATAAACACAACTCCGTCTAAAAAGTTCCAGTCTGGGAACAGGCATCTCAAAATCTAAATGTGTAGCCTTTCTCTTACCAGAATTGTTTTTACGATCGAATAATGTGGAGTTAGATCGCAAGAACCTGGCAATTTCATAAATATACATGCAGGGTACAGTTAAGAGGTTCTGTGATTTAAATATTGGTCTGCACGAATCAGACCATTGCATACTAAAAATTGCACGAATACACTTTTTTTGTGCAATGAATATTTTATCTATTTCGGTACAGTTTCCCCACACCACAATGCCGTATCGGATAATGGAGCAGATATAAGCATGGTACACCATCAAGGCAGTTTGCCTAGATGTGACATCTTTTACTTTTCTGAGAGCAAACACAAACTGTTTTATTTTTTTAGAAATAAGTTCAGTGTGGTTCTTCCACGAGAGATGTTCATCCAGTGTTACTCCTAAGAATTTTGCACTATGGACCTGTTTTATATTTGTATTATTGTAAGCAACATTAATACTTGCAGATTTACCTTTAAATGTTTTAAAATGAAGGATACTAGTTTTTGAAATATTTAACTTTAATTTATTGATGTTTAACCAGTTAATAATGCCATCTAACGCTTGTCTGATTACGTTTTCATAGTTATGGTTATTATTTACATTTATTATTACTGTGGTGTCGTCGGCAAACAAGACACTCTGGTGTTTAATTGATTGAGGCAAATCATTAATATATAAAAGAAATAACAGTGGCCCTACAATGCTGCCTTGTGGGACACCACAAGGATTGATTCTTGGTTCAGAGTCATAGCTTTCTAAAATTTGATTATTATCACTAAATTTAACTACCCTTGTGACCTGTTTCCTGTTACTCAGATACGATTGGAACCAATTTTGGACTGAGCCTCTAATACCGTATATTTCCATTTTTTTCAGGAGTCTAACATGATCAACAAGATCAAATGCCTTGCTTAAGTCCAAGAAAAGTGCACAAGAAGATACTTTACTATTTAAATTGTTCAGGATACTTTTGACCAAAGTAAAGATTGCTAGGGTAGTTGATTTATTTTTCCGGAATCCAAATTGCTGTTCGACAAGAGTATTATATTTATTTAAGAAATTAAGAACCCGTTCATACATGACTCTTTCAAATATTTTGGATAAGATGGGAGTAAGCGCTATAGGTCTATAGTTGTCAATGTCTAACTTACAACCTTTTTTATGTAGTGGCTTTATTAAAGACAGTTTTAATCTGTCAGGAAAGCATCCTTGCTCAAAAGATAAATTTATAATATGTGCTAGTGGGGATGATATATAGCGGGCTATTTTTTTAACGAGATCTGTCGTAATGTTGTCATAACCAGCCGATTTTGTGTTTTTTAGAGACATTATGACACGATATATTTCAGAGGAATCAGTAGGTTGAATGAATATACTATTATCGTTAATGTTATTTAAATTAATTGTATTACTATAAGCAACAGATGATTGAATTGAATTATTGCTAGAAAAACTATAATTAGCTATGTCAATGAAATAATTATTAAATTTATTAGCGATGTCAGAACCGGATGTAAATGTTATATTATTATCAATAATTTTAGTAATAAATTCTCTATTTGCCGTATTGCCCATGCTGCACTTTACTACATTCCACGTTGCTTTAACTTTATTATGTGAATTTATTATATGTCTTTTGTTAGACAAGGATTTCAAGTTATTCATACACTTCTTTAATAATTTTGAATATAATTTATACTTATATTTATTGCCACTATTTTTATTAACATAATATTTGTATCTTAATAGTCTTTTTGTCTTGCAACTTTTTCTTATTCCTGCAGTTATCCATTTTGGTGCAGTGCTATTTAATCGAACTTTAACCTTAACACACGGAAAGCATAAATTATACATCAATGTCAAAAAATCATGAAAATTATTAAAGGCTGCGTTGGTATCTTTTATGTCATAAATTTCATTAAAACTGATGCAACTCATGTATTCAACAAATTTACAGACATTTGCTTTATTTAAATCATAAGTAGATTTAAAATAGTGCCCAACTCCCAATTGGTTGCCAATTTGCTGATCAATTGTAATAACTTGAGCTGTGTTATGATCTGATAAGCAAAAGTTATATGTTTCACCTTTTATGTTAGGAATATTACCTATAATATTATCTATACATCTATTCATCCTGGTTGGTTTGTTAATATAGTATTGCATTCCATAATTGAGCAATATTTCTTTAAATTTTGAAGTATTTTTATCAGAAGTTAATAGGTCAATATTGAAATCACCGCAAATTATAATATTGTATTTTTTAGTCTGAAATTTAAGTAACATTTTAGTTAAATTCTCGAAAAATTTGTTAACATCAGAATCCGGTGTTCTATATATACAAAGAATTATTAATTTTATTTGTTTTATTATCAGACCACATACTTCAAAATGTTTTTCCATTGCAAATTGTTTCAGATCATGTAATTCAGTGCTTTCGTACCCTTTTTTACACAGAATGCATGTACCTCCACGACGTTGATTTTCGCGTGAGTATATAGCCCCGAGATAAAAGTTATTTATGTTAAGATATTTTTCTTCATTTCTTTTAATGAAGTGTTCACTGAGACATATCACAATAGGATTTTTGTTCAAATTATATAAATCATGCATGGCTACCTCTAAATCCTCCATTTTATTTAAAGCACCAGCTATGTTTTGATGAAATACCGAAAATGAATGCTTAGTTACGAAAAAACGATTTATTATTTACTACGGAGGGATTAGAATTTTCATCTGATAATTTATTGATAATGGGGAAATAAAAAGGTATTGTTCCTTTTTTCGGCTCTGTGTTATTTTTACAAGCAACATCGGTATTAAAAAGTTTCGTTTTCCTTTTATTAATGTTTTTACTACTGAATTTGTGGTTATTATATGAAAGAAATTTGTTAATATAATGTTTAATATTAATTTGGTGAATTATTTGTTGAGATATGTCTTGTGTGCTTTTCGTATCAATAAAAGTACAATTTCTAAAATTTTTAGTTATCAGCTTCAACTGCTGGTTAATTTTTCGTTCATTAAGGTAATTATTATAAAGAACATTTACTACGAATACATTACAATTCTTAAGAAAATGTAAAGCAATAGATATTTCCGACATAAATTCAGTTGGGTTTACATCATTACTCCCTGTCATGATCACAACATTATCACTTTTTGTTAATTTATTGGACATGCTACTGCAGTTTGACAAGACATATTTTGTTTTAGCATCTGGTTTAGTTAATGATTGTACAGTGTAATCACCAATCAAAAGTTTATTTTTATTCCTAAGAAAGCCCTGTACTAAACCTTTACCTTGGTTGTCAGATAAAATAAAAATATTCCCACAGTCTTGATTTTGATTAATATTTGATTGGGATTTTTGTAAATCTTCCTTTGGATTTAATGTATCTTTTACTGTGCTATTGCCTTTATTATTAGTCTGAGCAAAAGTTGCTTGCGAGCTATCACACATTTTGGTATCGATCGATTTCAGACCATTTTCCTTATTGGATGTCGAATAAGTATCTAGAGAAGATGGTGGAGTATGAAATTCTGCTTCAAAATTAAGTTTTTTTGCAGATAATTTTGACTTTTCGATATTCCTTCCTGTTTTGGTTCTTGTTAAGCTGCTAGACATGGTAGCCTTCTTAGTGCTTATATTTATATACACCTTTTTGAGCATCTCATTTTTCCTAATTTCCTCTTGTAACTTTTTGTTAAGCTCTGTATTATTTAAATTTAAATTCTCGATCTCAGAGTTAGCTATCAATAATTGTTCTCTTAAATTTTCAATTAATTTCTGTAACTCCATAATTTCATCACTCTTTACATGAGTAGACAGATCCATCATGCTTTTGGCACTTCTTGGGGAGGAGTCAAGAGATGATACAGACGCGCTCGATAGTGATCTCATAATGAGCCGATTTCTCAGAGTTATATTCCTGTTATCCTCATTAAATTCCATATTTGAAACTATTTTTTAACTGTGGTATCCCTTTATTGAGCAATGTATTTATTATAATTTTCGCGACTGGAACGCGATCTTGCAAAATAATAATGCTGTTAGATGCAGGGACTGGACTGGAACGTTGCCTTGCAAAATGTTAAATATCATGCAATTTTGAAACTGGAACGCGATCTTGCAAAAAATGTTGTAAAATGCAGGGACTGCACTGGAACGTTGCCTTGCAAAATGTTAAATAACATGAAATTTTAGAACTGGAACGCGACCTTGCTGTTTTGTTCTTTAGTTGGTAGCACTGATATTTGAATTGTTGAAAACAAACGATGTTTCTATTTACAATTTTAATATTGTTCGAGTAGCAATTAGGTAAATAGGCACTTTTGATGGATATGCACTTTGTTTTATGTAGTTGTGTGTTCTCAAATTGATAAGTTCTTACTACGTTTTAACTGTTTACTTTTTTATCGTCACTTGCACTATGAACTTTGTACCCAGTTTGTTCAAGTCATATTAATACACGACTGGTGTTTTAATTAAGCCAAAAATGTACAAAACATCATTTATTACTGTATCGTTGAATAAATACATTTTTATGCCATAAATAGCTAGCATTCCCTGCATTAAATTTTATGCTCTTTGTACAAAACAAAAAAGTAAAGCTGTTGCTGAATAACGAATGTTTTAAAACTAGATGAGTAATTTTATGGGTTTTATATGAATATAAAGGACAACATATTTTTATTTAGAGATTAATTTATTTGTATTTTGTTGCAAAACTGTTGATATATTCTTTGAATCCCGACACAAAAAGAGGGGTCGTATAAGTCGGTTTGTGTGTCTGACTGTGACTCCTAGACGATTTTTGATGCGGTTTTTTTTTGTTTAAAAGCTGTTAGGATCGAAATAGTTCCAAACCAAGAAGAA
The DNA here is from genome assembly GCA_905146925.1 of Autographa gamma. Classification (NCBI taxonomy): domain Eukaryota; kingdom Metazoa; phylum Arthropoda; class Insecta; order Lepidoptera; family Noctuidae; genus Autographa; species Autographa gamma. Next base: position 7,653,207 of record LR989872.1, on the reverse strand, counting down.
CTGTGAAGAACTGTTCAGTATTTTGAAAGTTATCCGCAATTTTCTAAAGATTTTTAATTTTTTAATTTTCTAAAACAACATTATACTCTTGTAGCCTAGTATTGGTCTGAGTGTTTGTCTCTGATTCCATAACACAAGGTCCACTTTGGATTTTGATTTATGTATGTGATCCGTGTATGTGATGTTGTCCATACAGATAAAAATATATATATTAATATAAATATAAGCTTATAAAACTCCATCTCACTAACAATATCCTCGTTTATCGTGTACAAGAAGTATAACATAAGTTACTTGTATACTCGGTTAGGCGGAGAAAACTGATACTAAACTAGTCTCGCCGCCCGTCTCTGTTTACTTTAGAGGAACATTATTTGTTGTAGACGCTTATTGCTTCTGCTTAGACACTGTTTAACGAGGTAACTTAGGTATAGTTAACTAAGACTTATTAGAGAGAGATATTTATAACCTTTTCTAATTTTAAATATTATTTATTTTAACTAAGTAATAATCCAGCCTATAAACGTCCCACTGCTGGGCACATGCCTCTTCCCATATAGAGAAGGAATGAGCATTGATCACCACGCTTGCTCTCTGCGGATTGGCGATTTCAGATTCCAAATTTTGGAATCCAGGTTTCCTCACGATGTTTTCCTTCACCGTTTGTCAGAAGTGTCTTAGAATAATTAAGAAATTACATATAACTTTGAAAAAAGAAAAGAAAGAAAAAGAAGCCACATTGGTACTTGCCTGGATTCGAACCTGCAACCTTGTGCATACAAACCCGTTCATTGAACCGCTAGGCCACCACGACATCCATTTAACTAAGTAACCTTTGGATATTTCATGCCGACTTGTCTAGCACTAGAGTCATAAACGTTTCATAACTGTTTGAAACGCTTACTTGATGTAAAAATATTTTGTTTTTATTTTACTTATTGTAGTAAAATATTAAGTTATTTTTGCAAGAAATATCGTAACGACCAACAAAGTACAGAATATCCACAAGACAGACTCGCATTTGTTCTGTTTTCTATTTCATCTCTGCATTAAAGGAAATTGTGTGAAAAAAAAATTGCGTGCTAATTCTTTTATGAACTCCTTAATAAATAATTATATAAATTAGATAAACTAACCTACACAAGGTTATCTCATTAACTAAGTATTAAGTAAACTATGCCTAAAACATTTTGATAAGCTACTAAACTTTGCACGGAAGGGTTAATCCTACAAAATTTCGTGGCTTATGTATGAACTACTTGCATGCCGCGGGTTTACCTGCGTTTTTCCTATTTCCGTCGACTAGTTGAGGTAAAAAGTATGTATTGTTTTATAATCTATCTAATTTAGTTTAAATATTAGCATTTTCGTGGATAATAAACATTCGGGACTATAGAATAAAATAGTTGTCTAAGGGCCGAGTCATCCATTTTGGTTCAAGGGATAGACTTCACGTCTAAAATTCTATTGAAAAAAATGAAAGAATTTCGAAATTATTTCTCTGATAAAATTGTCTAACGTGGGATAAATCATATCCTAATAATATAATTATCAAAAATTTACCTACTTAAGCATTAAGTAAGTAGCATAACTTAAGCTCATTAATATCCATAATTAACACAAAATTTAATTACCAGATTAATTACACATAATTGAACAAACAGGAATTTAATTACTTTCGTTAAATAATATTATTAGAAGGGATAGATTATGCCTTTAGGTTAGATCAATGCAGGAAGTCGCGGTTTCGGTTAATAACCGAGGTATTCTCAGAAATATGTTATTAATTAGGAACTTATTCGTGGGTAAATTTATTTTAGTTAAACAAATTTTGTTAATTAAAACTAAGTGTAATATGGAAGTTAGGAGAAACATTTTAATTTTGGACTTATATACCATTTTTATTTACTGTTTTTTTTTTGATAGCGATCTTTGCAGTTGCCCTGAGCGCAGGCTTTGACTGCTTCACCGGACTTTAATATGTATATTTTTTTATTAACTTTCAGCCACCCATTACCTCATCAACCATTGGTACTTAACTTACACAATATAAGTAAGAACCGTAAAAGTGGGTTATTTTAATTCTAAGGTTTCATTCAACAACCTAACATCTTAATTCATACTTTATCATACTTAAAGATGATTTAGAACATTTGGTATTATGGTTGTGACATGACAAGAACCTTATTTTTGTACAGTTGTGACAAAGTTACCCCTATCCAGAAGTTCTTAACTTGCACAGTTTTACGCAAACAAACAAACATACGACTAATATATAAAAAAAACTTTATTGTCGTACTGTACTGCCTCGTTGGCCTAGTGGCGCTAAGCACGACTGCTACGCTAGAAGTCTTAGGTTCGATTCCCAAGTCGACCAAGGTGTTAATGGGTTTTTCTATGAAATTCTCAGTAGCAGGTCGGAGTTTGTATTTGTGCCCGGTTAGTGGCAATAGGTTCACCCCCTATTACATGTGACCTAACCATACCGGCGCACTGTGCTTAACCCTTCGGGGGTACAGGCGTGATGATATGTTATGTTATGTAAAATATAAAAAAATATACCAACTATACTACTTACAAAGAGATTTTACAATAAAATCAAGCAGAAACCCATTTTAACGTTCGATAATGTTAAAATATATTATTTCGTTGAATAAATTCAGGGCATCTCGTGTCAAAGCCTTGCCTGAAGGCTTGCGCCATTCAATTATCTGGCTTGCATATTATAACGACATCTGCTTAAAGAGGTAAGCAGGTAACTTGCATATGCATACCCTTTTGTAATGTGATGATCATAATATTTTATGTGTATAGTTGCTGATAAAGCTGTTACTATTTGACTTTTGGTGATTAGATTTTAAGGGAAAATAATTTCAGAATTATGGACAGTAGCTCAAAACTAGAAGAATTGGAAGAAAGAAAGTTAAGCCTTTACCGTGCAGTGGGACGATAATTACTGCAAATAATAATTAATAATAAATAACAGAGAAGGGAAACAAAAACAGGACCAACAGCCTAAATAATTATGGTAAATTACATTGATAAAAAGTCTTCTTTTTCCATACATAATAATAAAGTTGCGCTACAATGTCACAATAAAGAAAAAATATTATTACAAATAATTTCTAGTTGTAAGTTACATAAATCCAAATCAGTGTAAAAATGTCATTCGAATAAATCCTCCACATAATTCTTCTTCATTTATCTAATGAACGCGCACTTCATTGCGAATACCAAAACAAAAGACACGCTATCCCTTTGTCTAGAACACAATTATAATGAAATTGTCACAGCACTAGTTATCGATAAATATTCTACGATGAAATAGCTTTGAAACTGTTTGTGAATTCAATTACTAGTGCTGTATAAAAGTGAATTTACGATGATCGAGTTTCATTTTACGGGACGTACTGTTTGCGGTGACTGGTCGTTCTGCTGAATGCGGTTTTGTAGGTAGTTGTTCTATGTTGAAAGGTTTCGTTCTAAATGGTCGTTTATTCGGCATTTTGTATTTGAAATAATAATAATAAATGCGGACTACATAAGACCCAAAGTAAGTAGCTGAAGCACATGTGTTATGGAATTCAGAAACAACGATGGTACCACAAACACCCGGACCCAGGACAATCAAGAAAAGTTGGTTTCTGCATTGACCCGTCCGGGGATCGAACCCGGGACCTCAGAGCTAGCGACACCTTGAAACCGGTGCGTACGCCACTCGACCACGGAGGTTGTCAAATAATGAAGACTTGTCCAAACGCCTGGTTGACACTTCGCCTGACCCAAAGGCTGACTTCTACCTAGGTCAGCGCATAAGCATTGCCATACAACGTGCTATGCTGCCAGCCTTTTGGGCACACTCCCAGTCGACAGACATTTGTAATAGTATTACTAGATAAACGGTGACCAAAATTGGTTTTGTTTTACATATAAAATCTTATAGAAATAAGGGATAATGATGGTATTATTTCCATTATCTATGACCTCCAGACAACCTTTGATAGACAGGATAAACAAAAAAAATGACTCAAGTACTAAGAAATTATGCTAAACAGTCAGGATCGTCTTTGATATTTTCTTAGAAACCTTTGTAACAAAGTGAAATTGAAATAAAAAAATCATGAAGATATCATGGGAAAAAAATGTAATACAAAACAGTATATTTAAACTATGTGTAACTTAACGACGTCAATTAATATTTTCTAATGTAATGAATGTTTTTTTAATTAAATGTTATATGAAAAGAAAAACTATAGGGACTACATAAAAGGTAAGAACACTATTGATCCACTAATAATAACCTTAATACTATATAAATACAAAAAAAAATGTTATCAAAAACAAAACACAATTTCTACCTACATCCACAATGGCCGCAAATATCGCGTAAAAAAACACATATTCGTCAAATCCATCGTTTAGAATTCCATTAGTAAAAAATAAAGCTACCTCCGAACTCAAAATACCAGTATGCATAGAATTTTCCATCAATCCTAACTTAAAACCCACCATACTGGGCCTCGATTCAGCTATTCTAAATGCATGTCAGTAGCCGGTCAGTGTACTTAATAATATATAAATATTACCTACCAATGATATAAGTACCTACTTACCAGTGTTCTTCCTCTCTCCTAATTTTTGCGTGCCCAACAGGGTCCACGATGTACTCACTTCATATTTTTTACTTACCACCTACTAATACCATTGTGAAAAGCAAATAAAAGTTTTGAGTTTGAGTACTTGACATTGTGCCTAATTTTCGTATTCAGATAAGTCTACAATAAAATCTCATTGGACTCTCGAAGATAATGATCTTAATATTAGCAGCAAAATAGTTAGCAGAATGCCAAAAGATGACAAAATGAAGCAGGTCATTCGGTCAATTCAAGCAACTCTTGAATATCGGAATCGAGGCCCTGTTTTACAAAAATATTTTGCATAAAACTGTACCAACAAAAACAAAAAAATTGCAGTGACGGAAAATAAAAAGCGCAGTTTGGCTAGCATTGTTTATTTTTCTATTTTCACTGACGACTCTCGATTTTAACATTTCAATGGCGTAGATTGTAAACTGTTCGTGAATCAAATTTTGTTTGCATAGGTATGCTGTGTTTTCATAACGATTTGTTTTTTGTGTTAGTATAATAATTAGACAAAATTTCCTATTTTTAACGAATTTAGGTACAAAATGTGCGGTTTTAGTTGACCTCCTTCCTTACGAAAATCATCATCTCCCTGCCCTGTTCCCAATTATTTGGTAACAGGGTCGCCGCAACTCGTATTCAGCTTCCATTCACCTCTACAACTTGTCATCTCAGTATTTACTCCTTTCTTTCTCACATCATCTTTCACACAATCCATCCATCTCTTTTTTGGTCTTCCTCTGCATGTATACCCATCCACATTTAAACTCATAACTCGTCTAGTTACGTGACTTTCATCCCTCCTCATCTTGGCCTCCTTACGAAAAGCAGTTTTTTATTTACACTATAAAAACCCTTATTTCAATAGGGTATGCTAGGTTGTAATCGTAAATTCTGACAACTGTGTTACCCAGTACAATGGATTGTAGAAGTCATATAGGCAGTCGCTCCATGTAAAAACTAGTATTCAGCTGAGTCTAGTTAAACTTTTAGTTCAGCTTAGGAAAAGGCAGTAAAAACCCCCTATTTTAAGCCGATAACTTCCCCATATTTTGCACTGCGGAAAATAGGATTAGTTACCTAATGAATCGCGGTGTAATTTTGTTACGATGAAAATTTAGTTAGGTACTAGCAGCCTAGATTGGATCCAGAGCCGTGTCTAGGGTACCTAATACTGATTCGATTTCAGTGGGTAAATAACTTTTATGATATCGAGACGAATATCGATGTTTTTGGACTTTTTATTTCGTATTTAAGTTACTGAATCGTTAATTTTATTTGTATTAAAGTTTTCATAGGTTTAGGAAAATTGAATTAGATTAATGACTTCATGACCAATCTTTAGCTGTTTTCCAATATCCTGTCCCTTTCTATTCTAAAATATAAAGAAATGAGTTTTTATTTAATTTAAACGCTTTTGTCTCTGTACTAACCAAATCAATTTTAATGTAACTTTACAGGCACCTAGTTGGATTATAGGATATAGGGTAGGTTTCCATAAAAGTATTTAGTGTTCCAAGCAACTTAAAAACTTATAATATTCCGACCTAGTTCCTTGGAGGACAGGCACAGCAGATCTCCCATAAAGGACTAAACCATTTAGATGTCTCTAACGACCTATTACAACTGAGACCTGATTTCAATTACATAACTTATCCGAAACACATTAGGCATCCACACCCTCCAATCCACTTTAAACCACAACGCGTTCAACTTAAAGTTTGTAATCGAGTGTCAATCAACTTGATAAATCCCTGGCGTTTGTACCGTGATGTATTATCCTAGCTGTAGGAAACACTAGTTTATTGTATTTTATTAACGACGACGAAGAAACAGCTATTCTTTAAGTCTCAGCACAGAAAACAGTTAAACTCTTTTTCAACTAAAATAAGGTTCATAAACTTTAAGTTCGTTTTTGAAAACGTCTAACTTAAAAATTTGTTTAGCATCCTGCAAAACTATAAGTACAAGTCTATTGTTTGTCTTTTGTTTAAACACAAAATTTCATGTAGCGTATAACGATTTTCCAATAAAAAAAATATAAAGGCAATTCTGTACTACCATGAGTATCATATACTAAGCAAGCAACCGCAATCCAGATATAGTGGAAGCGAGACAGCGCAATACACTATGCATAGCGGCGTCTCTCTCCCACAATGGTAACAGAGCCGTAATAGAGCAAGTCAATGAGTTTTAATTTTATATTTATCTCACTTATAACATATAAAGAAAATTAAAAGCCCTTAAAAAATAACGCAAAGCTTTTTAAACATTATTTTCAACCCGTATCATAAATATTTTCGAGAATACGTGTCCCGAGGTGTTCCACAAATTACACCGCGATTACTCTTAATAATACTTTATCCTTTGAATAAAAAGAAAATTCAATTCTCTGAGCTTTTGTTCGCCGGACTTTCAAACATAAATTCAAAATGGTATCCATTTAAACAAAACACAGATGTTTTGAGCGCTGCAGAGCAGAGTTTTTACGAAACTGGTGTGGTTTCGTTGTAACCCCTATGATATTGTTTAAATAACTGCCACATACATAAGGATTGTGTAAATTTTTTATGGAACTATCTATGTTTATAAATTTAATGTAAAAAAAAAACATATTTTTTTCTGATATTTCTACGGTTCAATTAGCGAATTTGTATGCAGATTGTATATACTTAAAAATTGCACCCAGTCTGTCTTATAAAAAGGTTTATATATTCAAAGGGACAAACGATGGAGGAAAACGTATTGAGGAAACCTGGATTTTCAAAAACTGGAATCTCAAATTGTTTATAATTTAGCAATCGAAGTGATAAATGCTTATTTCAGCTCTATACAGGGTGTTTAACAAACTCATTTTGACCTGAAATTTTATAAACTTACTCTACACTGGGAGTACTCTTCACCCCTTTTGGATACATATACCCTTTCGGTAACCACCTGTATAAGGACCTTTTCCCAGCAATGTTTGTAGGCCAGTTTTTTATTTATATAAATCAACAAAAAATATTGTTCCCTTTCGGTGACACCTTCTTTAGGACCTTTGCCCAGCAATGTTTGTAGGCCTGTATTTTTTAAATGCTACGGGGAAAAATACAGTTATTTTTGCCAGACAATCCCGCGTTGATAGTCACACATAAAAAAGATTTCATGAAAAAGAACGATTGATAGTTATTGTATTTGCGGTTTATATCAAAGCGATCTATTTCAGACGATCTTCTATTCGTACACAATTCTATGTATGAAATGTATTTCAGATTGATTTGAATAATATATTTTTTTCTATTTGATACATTTATGATACATTTATTGTAATTTTGATTCGACTTTTATTTGATAAAGGTATGTTATGATTTCTGAGAGATTCAAAAGATCACCACACAAAGGGCACATAATGTAGTTTATTATTATAATCTTCTTAAAGATATACCAAATCTAGCCTTTTAACGGATTCAAGCAGACATTTCTCCTGATTGTAACTAAACAGAATTTATTTTGAAAGAATTATTTTTAGCGATCATTATTTTTATTATAAATTATTTTGAATTCGCTTGACTCGTCAAGCACTTTGGTCTCTTTTAACGGATTTAATTAAAAAACCTTATCCTCAATTCGACGAATTCGGGGGATTCAGATAAATAAACTAGTGTAAACCGTTGAAGATTGAAATGATTCATTTATTAAGTAGAATCAACAAACTATTCAATTTATCCATCTTCACCTAAATACAATACAAAACCAACATTTGACTTCCATTAAATTGGATCACAAAGGTTTCTATTCAATTCAATTCACACGAGTCAGATGGTCGGGCGATGCTATTCCCTACACAAAGGGAAGGTGGAGATCAGGTCGGATCATATTGTTTTGATAAGCTTTGTAAACGTATAGAATACAGTGGAATAATTTTATTATTAGAACTAATTGAATTTGGGATCTGAAATCGCCAATCCGTAGAGAGCAAGCGTGGTGATCAATGCTCGTGCCTTCCCTATATGGGAAGAGGCCTGTGCCCAGCTGTGGGATGTTTATAGGCTGGATTATTATCATATTACTAATTGAATTATCTTTTTTCCAAGTACCAATTTGTTTGGTAGCTATTATAATCCAATTATTTTGTCTTTTAACTTGATTTGTTTCATATAGTAATCCGTACAGTTAATGGGAAATTAAGTGCGCAGATGACTCTTTCAACTCTACAAGGGATAAACTTTCAGTGTAGCGATTTTGTGTATGTGATTAAAAATAATAAAAAAACGTTTGTGCCATGATATACAAAATGGGTTTAATAAAATTGTACACTTCTTTATTATTTGATATATCTTTGTTATTTGATTGAAGCTTTATATGACAATGTACATTTGTGTATGGTGACAAAGACAAAGACGTTTATTTTGTAAAACATGAGTGTACAATACAGGATTTAATTTTTACCATATCCGCATGTAATATGTTCCATGTATAGATGGTGTTGTCTGTAATAAACTTAAATAAGCTTTATGCACTTCTCCATATACCTTTTATACTCCTCCGTCCGAGTAACAATCGTTAAAAGGGGAACTAAATTATTTCTTCACAAATTAACCCCACCATTATGTAACCAATCGTTATTTCATGTCATTATAATAAAATTTATAATAAGCTATAATCTCATTAAATAATAATAATAGTCCTTTACTATATTTCCGAACATTGGGACACTTCATACATAGTTTGCTAGACCTACATTTTTGACAATGCTCCTAAAAAATAATTTACAAAACTCTCATTTACAAGTCAGGATTTGTTGTCAATCTCACATGACTTGTGCCACATAACATAACAGTGTGACAGTGATAAACTATCAGATACAATCAGCCAGTTATAACGCACAATCAATTCAGCGCCGCGTACACTTTTTACAGACCAACGGCTTGTGAAATCAAATATTGCAACCGTGTATTCGTTATTTGGAATATTGTAGTTTTGAGTTATAGGGCGATGATTACACAGTTATTAGGTATACAAGTCGACATCTGCCGAGCCTTTTCCTAAGACATACTGTGGTGGGCTACCAGTCTCACCGGATTCAGCTGAATACCGTATTTTACATGGAGCGACTGCCTATCTGAGCTCCACAACCCATTTTACTGGGAATCACTCATATGGTAAGACTGGTTTTCAGGTATCAGGTATGGTTGGTTTATTCTTTTGATAACTTCACATTCATCTTATATACTATACAAGGTGGATAATTTGTTGTTTTTGTCCGTCGAATCATAAATACCGTTTTTGTTACTGATGTAGATGACATTTTTCGTTTGTTAAATTTTTATGTTATATTTGCAACAGCTGCTTGCAAATAGATAGAACTGTGTGTGTAGAAGGCAGAATGATATTTTTTTCTATTAATTATGTACCTTTCACCTATCGGATGGATAGTGAATGGGTAAGTAAATAAAGGAAGACCGCGAAAAAGATGGATAGATTTCATGAAGGATGATATAAGAAAGAAAGGAGTGAATGCTGAGACAGCGACTGGTTGGGATAAATGAATAAAAAACCCGGACAACTGCGAGTATAAATTGCATACTGAGAGTTTCAAAAAAAAATTTCTGTTGTAATGGTTAATTCTCTAAAAAAAGGTGTTGTTGAGAAAATCTATTTATTTAAATTTAATACAATATAAACTTGATACTATGGAATTTCGATCTGCTAGTATAATTTTGTAATTTTAAAGACTTATTTTTAATTTGTTCCAGCAAAAGTCCCTACCATAATAATATCTGATCTAAGGCACCTACACCTGCATATTATGTGATACTAATTTTAACAGACAGATCAACAGACAACAAGGAAAAAATATAAAAAACCTATTATAGTTAACTTGAAAATTAAAGTCAAATTCAATCACATGGCTTTATAAATCTTAACCATCTTTTATACAAACAAAACTGCACGTGTCACGGCATGTTTCTTATTCCAAGTATTAATGGAATGTGGGTTAACGCCAGCGATTCCAATAAAACATTATATTGGTACGGACTGTTACTCTTTTGTTACTCTGTCCGTGAGATCCAGTTTGTAGACCATTTCCACTGTAGTTTGTTTCACATAGGACACAGTAAAATGTAGTGACAATAAGTGTATAATAATAATAATATTCCGGGACATCTCACACACGGTTGTCTGATCCCAAACTAAGCAGAGCTTGTGTTATGGTAACCAGACAACTGATATAAATACTTATATATTTCTAAATACATACATATTATAGATAAATTACACCCAGACACCGAACAAATGATCGTGCTCATCACACAAACACTTGTCTCGGGTGGGAATCGAACCCACGACCTCCGGTATAGCAGTCAGGGTCTCTAACCACTAGACCAACAGGCCCGTCCGGCCGGATAATGTTTTCATAGTCTCAATGTTATTCAGTGTTTAACACCCTTCCGGTGAAGCAGTCAAAGCCTGCGCTCAGGCTAACTGCAAATATCTCTACCAAAAAAAAAAAAAAAAGTGTTTAACACCTACTTTTAATGCCAGGAATCGATTATTTTGTTACATGTTGTAAATATAAATAATAATAATAATAGCATGGAAATTGAGTCAATATTCAATGTAAGTATTCGTAATACACATCTTTCACATGGTGTTACCAAATGTTAAGTAACCAATAATTTAATTAACTTATTTTGAGCTGATATTTTGGGAACTGACTCTGTACTAGATGTACTCTTCACCCCTTTCGGATGAATATACCCTTTCGGTAACATCCGCTATTTGATAATAAATACATGAAAATTGAAACTGTATTAGGAAAATAAACAAATTTAATGATTTTTGTGAAATTTATATGGGATTTCCTTAAAAGTAAGCCCAATCGAACACCAAAAATACCTAATATACAAAAAAAGACAAGCTATGCCTGTTATAAAATGTACCTGCTATATAGTATACGTTTAGTATTTTTGTCCAAATTTCCTTAACATATTACATCCTTACTAGCAAATATGTAACAAAAATCTTCCCTAGTAGGCAGAAATTAAGATGTTTGTTCGACAAATTGGCAATAAACAAGCTCCCTATTATATGAGACTTAGTGGCTACATTGGGGTCGTGTGATAAGCATTTTTTCCCGGAAAATGTAAGCGTAAGTAGTGCTTAAGAGAGTATTAATCAAAGGTGATAGTGTGACTAGAAATGTGTACATCAATGAGAGGTCTTAGTTATTCTACCTAACATAGTGTAGTGTATTTTTTTTTGCATCTAATACTCAAACACTTCCTGCTAATAATTAATTATAATCTTCTGCGCAGCCTGTTTAGCCCAAGAAGCAAAAAGAGTCGTGTATCCATCTAGGGCACCAGGGGGCCGTGTCTTCTATTTACAATGGCTCCAATCGTCTGAGCGGGTGCCGTTTTAGGTCCATTTTAGGATAATTACGTAGGTAAAACCTAATTTTAACGTCAAAATTGGCCATTGGGGCGGCCAATGTTGACGTTTTGGTGTTTAGTAGAATTCCAATTATCCTTAAATGGACTTACTAACGCCACCCACTCAGACGATTGGAGCCATTGTAAATAGCAGACTTGGCCCCCCGTTCGAATGGCACCTGCGCGAATGGCACCCAGCCTAGTCCAACAAGAGCACCTATCAATATTTTTGGCTGGTGCTCTTCGCGGATACAAATTATATTTTATTTTTGTGTCCACGAACAGCACCTGAGACCTAGTAGTGTTGAGATGCATTATTTGTTTTTCAGAACGATACGGAATAAAAGATTTAGATGAATATTATTATTACAATAAATTAAAATAAATTACCTATAACATATTAAAGTACTTACAGTTATATTAATCTTAAAACTAAGGCAGGCAGTTCGATTAAAAATAAAATAATAAGTACATCAAAATTAATCTTTAAATCGTAACTTTTCCAAGCAGTGACCAATTGATATGGAGCCGCTTAGAAATTCTTGTAAAATGTTTTGCCATTTTTTGGGATTTCGATTTTGCTATTTGTGAACGAATTTCTCCGTAGTTTCTTGAATTTGCTTTCAAGACCCGTAAAACACTTGAAATGTTTTTAGTCCTTTTATTAATTCCTTTATTAATCACTGAAAAGTAACTTTCACAAAAATTATTTGGTTTGTGTGCCTGACCGTAACAAGACCATTTCTCACGCCAAAATTTGTGATCAATCCACTGGGTGATCATGTAATCATTGAACTTTGTTACGTTTCAGCACTGGGGCTGTCACTCATTATGTAAAGCCACGCCTCTACTAAATGTTCCGGTGGCAAATAAGGCAGCACAGTGCACAAGGCAACGTGCTTTCTTTGAATGCTATTTTCAAGGCCCAACTCTTTATAGTAAAAATAGCATCCTACAATAGTTATTTTTGGATAAACTGAGATCACTGCTCTCACAGCGGCTTCTTCGAAATCACTTGAAAAGTAGTCTAAAAACATGCCACCGGGTATTGCTGATTTGAGTAAGTTAAATAAAATTGTATATGTAGATTGTTCTTTGTCGAGGAGCATAGCGTAAGCTAATGGCTTACTTTACCATCTATATCTCCATGAATGCTGTAAACTTGTAAAAAAGTTTCGGCGCAGATTTGAACGTCCCGTCACAATACAGATGGCGTGTTCTAGCAAGTTCTTCTTTGTTTCTTGCCGTAGCAAATAGAAGAATTCGATTTTTCCCATCATAGAAATCAGCCAACAAGAAGTCCAAGTATTGTTTGAGTACCTAAAATAAACAAATAAGTTTATGTATTGGCATACTCAATAAAATTCACTCATGAAGAATCAGTTTCTGAAGTTTGTATAAAAATAACTTGGTGCATCAAATAAATTGGTAAAAGGGCATTAAGAAGTTTATGGGAATACTCTTATACGTAAAAAAAAAATTAAGAATACTTGTACATCTCCTGTGGTTTTTACGCATAACCGTCGAACGCCACAAGTCTTGTTATAAAGACCGGATTTCATGGTTTTGTAACTTGGGAAATCCGCTACTAAATTAATTCCATTATCGAGTAATTTATTTATTTTGTTTTCGTATAAAGTTGGAATAGGACTGTCGGTAGCTGCTGCTTCTTGACGAAGTTCTTCTATAGCTATCTTCACTTCATGCTGGGCATTCATCGGTTCACAAGTATGTTCTGTCATTTTCATTACATCTTCCATGCCATTAATCGTCAGAAATCCTCTACAAGATCTTATTAGGCATCGCCATAACATATTACCATTTTCTTTGAACTTTCTGTATTGTCTGTTTTGATATATTAGTATCGGAGCTCCTTTTGTACTTGCAATGTATTTAAAAGCTGTGTTCTGATTGCTTCGACCAGCAACAGGCTCCATTATTATTGTTTATATAACACGCACACACTAATTAATCCACGTGTTTTACACTAAACAAAAAAGCGGACAAAATGCTTTTTTTATTTTTATTCTTTATTTTATATTCACATTTTGATATAAACCAGCCAGCATTTTTAGCAGTTACAGCATTTTTATAATGAGTAAAAAAAATGTAAAAATTCTGTAACCAACAATATCTTTTACTGTAGTTTTTATAAATAAATCTACTCGACGACGGCGACGGGGCGCGTGGCCGAAGGCCTAATAAGAAAAATGTGTGTTTTTTTTTTGCTTCTGTTGCAACTGGCTGGTTTATATCAATCATCTAAATCTTTTATTCGGCATCGTCCTGAAAAACCAATTATCAATCCCAACCCTAGATGGCACGTCATAGGTGCTGTTCGTCACACAAGCACACAAGAATATAATATAATTTGTATCCGCGAAGAGCACCAGCCAAAAATATTGATAGGTGCTCTTATTAGACTAGGTTGGGTGCCCTAGATGGACTACTCCGATCTGTAGAATCGTAGGTCGTAAACGAACGGGTTCAAAAAATTGTTTGCCCAAGCTATGTTGAGATCGGCTTCCAGTCTTACCGGTCAAGTCCTTTCTATATAATTTTTACACATAACATAACATAACATATCATCACGCCTGTATCCCCGAAGGGGTAGGCAGAGGTGTACCAATGTACACCCACAGTTCGCCGATATGTTTTGGTCCCATGTAATAGGGGGCGAGCCTATTGCCACTAACCGGGCACAAATCCAAACTCCGACCTGCTACTGAGAATTTCATAGAAAACCCCAATAACACCTTGGTCGACCCGGGAATCGAACCCAAGACCTCTAGCGTAGCAGGCGTGCTTAGCACCACTAGGCCAACGAGGCAGTCAGCATAATTTTTACAGTTCTGAGAATATTAAATTTAAACATACTATCATATTATATTTCTGTAAAATTTTATTCTTAAAGACTATTTACTTATTACCAAATTAATCAGACAGATACAAACAAAAAATGTTCATCTCAAAAAAGGTTCTGATATCTTTCGAAAAGAAAAGAAAGATTAGCAACATGTGTAGCTACGAACAAAAGATACGCATGTGTGGAATCAATGTGATTGGGTGTTCACAAAAAGGAAAGGAAATGATGAAGAAAATGTATTACGGACCCTTTGATGATTGACCCCAAGACTTAGATATCTTTTTGGATCTATTGTGGGGTGAAAATACTTGACGAATACAAATGGAGAGCTTGGTTTTTGTAAGTCAAATTCTTGGGTTACTTATGGTATCTATGATCAGCTAAAAAGCCATCGGTATCATTAACTATAGTAAAAGGTATTTAATGACATTGCATTATTTTAAACTGCAAGAATTGTCCTCGAATAGTCTTCAGAGATGGACCTCTATAAAAATGGAAGTCGTTTTTTTTTTATTTATTCATTACTCATACCTACAGTAGTGAGAGAAATGCACTTAAAACTCACCCAATCTTGGATTTAAAGGGTTTTTTGAGTGTGCACTTTTTTATATACAACAAAAAAAAACTAATTCGGTTAATCAGACGCAGTCTGCAACAAACGGTCGAGCAGTACAGTCTTAGTAATAGGCAATAGAGTTCCATTAATTCTTCATGCATTCCTTGGTGTGCACCCTAAAAACTTGATGAAAACAAATTGGTAATCCAGTTTCTTTCGGTCCGCAACCCTAAGAACAAATTAAGAACCTTCTTAGTCGAAGTCAGTGCTTTGTTCCCAAAGGCCTCCGTGAAAGGTAAGTATAGGTATGTTTACTTTGTAGTTAAAACAAAGCACAGAAGATAAGCAATTACACGGCGTGTGTCCGTGAGATAATATCTTATTAACGTGCTTGCCTCGGGAGAAGCAACAGCTACTATAACTCCTTGCTACGTTCTGTGGTACAAGTTAAGAGATGTGGCGATTTTGGAAATCGTGTAAAGTGGATTCGGATGAGGTCGTGACAATGTGAATGTTGATCCTTAGCAAACTGGAACAATTAGGGGATTGGAAAAAAGTAATAGGCAGTTGGATTTTGAAGGGACTTAATGCTTTTGCTTTGCAGTAGGGCAGAAACGGATGAGAAAAATAGGTATGTAGAGCAGGTAATGTTTCTGTCTAAGTTACTAAACCAATAAATAGTGACACTTATACTAAGATCAAAACTTTACTTCGTCTATAAAGACGGGTAAAATTACATTTCTACAAGCGTTAACAAGTTAATGTACAGAAGTGATAGGTCGAAGACACGTGAGTTATCGAAATAAATCATTCATGAATTTCATACATTTAATGCCATTTAATCAATTTCTATCATAATTGCCTCTTGAAATTTCTGTTGAAAAAAAGAAGTACACTTTTCTACTTTGAAGACTCCATAGTTCTCAAAGACAAATATACCTACCGATATGGCTAATCAGTCTATGTTTCAGACCACGACTACAATTACGTGGCGTCCAGCGCCACTATCAGTTATCAGGCTTCCCGTTGCACGTCGCACACGCATTCACACCACCGCTATTTATTTGGCGGCATCCGGGATTTGCTGTATTTTCTACCGCCATTCGTTGCCCAGCTTAAGATATGAGGGAATCTTGGAAAAATACGAGCTTGTTGTGAGTTGAACACGGTTAACTAAATAACCACTGGTCCTTTCCGTACCAGCAAGAGATTAAAAGATTCTGCGGAAAGAGACAAGTCGTAGGATTTGAGGGTGTTGTGTTTAATTGTTTGTATGACGGGCCTGTTGGTCTAGCGGTTAGTGACCCTGACTGCTATACCGGAGGTCGTGGGTTCGATTCCCACTCTGGACAAATGTCGTGTGATGAGCACGATCATTTGTTCTGTGTCTGGGTGTTATTTATCTATAATATGTATATATTTAGAAATATATAAGTATGTTTATCAGTTGTCTGGTTACCATAACACAAGCTCTCTTAGAGCTTAGCTTGGGATCAGATTACCGTGTGTGAATTGTCCAGGGATATTATTATTATTATTGTCGTATTTGGTATGATTTTGTCATGTGGATATTTATCAAATTATGTTAAAACATACATTATGTTCAGATTTCGTTTACTTATTAGTTGATATTTAATAATATTAATGTCATAATATGTTGTTTCCATTTTACGTCACTACGGTTTTGTCTTTGACTTTAGACTTTGTACTAATTTTTTTTTGGATCCCTTGTTTAAGTATAAGGCAAATGAGGAATTAAAGAATTTAATGCAAAAAAAAAAAAACAAAAATGTAAATGAAAATTATACTTAAAAAATAGTTGTCATTTGTTCCTTTCCAATAATGCATTCAAATATTCATCAAATTTCAGAACAAGTTAAAGCACTTCTATAAATAGTATCCGCTCAGCAAACATAAGGCCACCAATTTATTATCACCTCTCAGGTATTTTATCAAACTGAACTCCGTATAAATTCCTTTTTGCTCTCAAATTCTAGTGCCTTCAGATTTAAAGGATGCCATTAGCTTGGACTGTTGTAACGTCTATCCTATCGGGGATAGTAGTCAGGATAAACGAAACGGTAAACTATTTAAACGAGAAAAAAATAGTTTTAAACGACTGATTGAGATTATTGTCTTGTTACCTCAGACGTCATTTAAAACCGCCAATCGATTAAATTAATAGACGAACAAAATGTTGTTTTTCGATTATTAGAATTAAGATTTGAAGATTGATATTGATTAAAGAAAGATAATAATAAATCCGGGACAACTCACACACGGTTATCTGATCCCAAGCTCAGCAGAGCTTGAGTTATGGTAACCTGACAACTGATATTTTTTTTTATATATTTCTAAATACATACGTGATCGTGCACATCACATAAACATTTGTCTTGGGTGGGAATCGAACCCACAACCTCCTGTATAGCAGTCACTGTCCACACAGTCACTAACCACTAGACCAACAGTTTAGGCGATGATATTCCACTCTTTGTCAAACAACGTTAGTTAAATCGTTGTAGCCATGGTAAACAATTACTATTTAACTTCCAGTTCAGATAAGTAATCGTTAATATCGGATTATGTACTGCAATGTCTACGAACTTCACCCTTATTGACATGTCAAATAAATATTGGATTAACTCAACTGAACTGAAATCGAATCAACCAAATTGCATTTATGTTTACCTCATCAATCAGCGAATTTCAATTGAATATGACTGCAGGTACCTAATATATTCCAAAAGCTATTTGACGAGAACAATACCTACTACAATATTTGATTTTGCAGACAAACAATAATATTTGATTTGGCTGCACTAAAACGTGGGCGGATTAAACCGCACGGCTTACCGTTCCATTGTCGGTGAAATGCGACGAACTTGCTATAATAATGAACCTGGTATTAATACTATGAATAACAAAAGCTATATTAATATTATAGAACGGGGAGTCTGCTTGCGACCACGGACGGTGTAAACTGGTCGAAACGTCAAGCCCTAAAGGTATTTATGCATGTTCGCGCTAATCCCCGTTCTATAATATTAATATAAACATGCAGCGCGATAGTTTAAAAGTTCTAATAACAAAAGCTATTTGACATCTGCTATTTAATCAGAATTGTTACAGAAAAGTTGTTATTTCTCATGAACGTCAAATGGCCACTAAAGAAAAGTAAATGACTCTAAATGAGCGGTTCCAAAATGTACTTACTACACATGGAGACTTAGATTTCATTCAGTGACTGGTATAATGTTTTATAGGTTTATTATAATAATTTATATTTATTTTCACCAACATTTTTGAAATCTTACTCTACACCAGGAGTACTCTTCACCCCTTTTAGATTGATATACCCTTTCGGTAACACTCCGTATAGTCACTACCCAAGTAGACATCCCCAAAAATAATCAAGAACCGGACCAGTTTTCACCCATCACACGTGTTTCATTTCATTCTTTTTTCGTTCATTCAACCGCTCGTTCATCGTCCCATTCGTTAGATCGATCTGGGTTGTCAAACACGAATCCAATCTTACATATTTGTTAGAAAAAATGTAATGTTATTTCAAAATTTATGATTGTTAGGATCTATTGAAATAACTGCCTCGTTGGCCTAGTGGTGCTAAGCGCGACTGCTACGCTGGAGGTCTTGGGTTCGATTCCCGAGTCGACCAAAGTGTTATCGAGTTTTTCTATGAAATTCTCAGTAGCAGGTCGGAGTTTGGATTTGTGCCCGGTTAGTGGCAATAAGGTCGCCCCCTATTACATGGGACCTAAAGATATCGGCGAACTGTGGGTGTGCGTTGGTACACCTCTGCTTACCCCTTCGGGGATACAGGCGTGATGATATGTATGTATATGTTATTGAAATAAGACATGTGTTAGGCTTGGAATGTGGACCATTGTTTTATCGGCAACAAGGTTTATGTAAAAGCAAAACAAGCCATAATGAGATATTGTGTAATAGCTATTAAAAAATCACAATCAAGATAATTGTTTTAATAAAAACTCATCTGCAAGTGATTTTCATAACAGTTTTATTTGTAATACTTTCTGTGCAGGTGTGTCTATATTGCTAATTGTGATCTTAAGTGATAATAATATTTACGCATTTTACTTGCCCATAGTTTTCCCAATGAGGGATGGAATTTACCTTTTTTTTTATCGTTTCTGCGGACCACATTTAATATTCATCATTTTGGTTGGCTAATTATTTAATGAAACACTTATTTCTCAATATTTGACTACTAAATTTATTTACACTTTAATCTAATATAATAATAAAAATAACTTAATAAATACTTTAGTCTAGAACTAATAAGAATTTCTTCAGTACTCCAGTCCAGTATATTCTACCAGTTTTCCATTTAGATATTTCAGTCATATCAACATTTTTCAAAATTAATCTACCTTTTTTTCCATAATTTTCCATTTGGATATTTAATTCATTTCAAAATTTACGCCCATCCATGACATCATGTATCCATGCACTGATGTTTGCAGATGACACTAGGGTCACAAAACTGGGTCCCGCGAGGTCATTCTCGCAGTTAGGAGGCCTCCAAGATGACACGATGCCCCAAAGAACGTCATTGAGGACAACCGGTGCTCCAATATCTCTCTGTAATAATATAACAATAAAAAATTAAATAAAACCCCAACTCCATAATAGGTCTGAAATGTTTTTTTCTTATGGATCTTTCTCATCTTTCTTATCAAAAGTATCAAAATGGGACCACACGGAAAGCACCAATCATCAAAATCCGTTTACGCAGTCCAAAGTTAATAGTAACAAACTAAAAAAAAAAAATCTCCGTTTTTTAAGAAGGTTAGTAAATAATTTTACAAAACTGCTCATTACTTGCAAAACCCAACTTTGACTCAACAAACACGTCGTGAAACTTATAACAACCCGTTAAAATTATCAGCATCAACAACATTGTTATGAGGAACAATTAAAAAGTCGCACGAGACAAATTTCAAGAATGTTTATTGTCTTGAGAAGTGATATAATTTCAGAAAATAGGTTTAGAGATAATTAATTAGCATGTTACATGTAAAAGACGTTCTGGGTACACCCATATAAAACAAATAATAATCGAACAAAAGAGTCATAATTTTGGCTATAAATAAATGCCAACACGCATAAGAATATGACAACAATACACCTTCTTTGTTCGATCTAGTGTAAAAAGAAATTAGATAAAAACAAAAAGCAATCGTGTCTTTATATGTAGTACTACATTGCTAGAGACCCGAGTATGTGTCTGGGGATGGATAAGTCTAATGGCATAAAAGGAAAGAAACCGAATCCGATCAATTTTCGCTTGCTGAACTTTCTCCGATAGATATATCTATATATATCTCTAGCAATGTACTATGAAGAAACGATTGCTTCAGGTGAAAAGGTTACTACGAATAAATTTTGCTTAATCAAATGAGCCATTTAGTTACCCCATAGAACACTCGTGAAGAAAAAAGATTTTTGAATAAGCTGTACTTATTTTAATTATCAAAGATTGTAAGACGGAACGTAGTCTTTAACTTTTTTAAGTCAGGTTAATTCTAATTTTACTAAAAAAGTTACTAATTTTCTCTCCACAAGTGATATCTACACTTTTTCTATCTTCAACAAACAAAAAAATAATAAACGACACTAGTACTTCTTTTAGATACAACTACTCTCGTACATCTCTCAAAATTATGCCGTAATTGAAATGAGATCTAATGTAATAAAAAAATGATAAGATTTTTAGATATTCTCACCATGCAAGGATCCGCCATAACCCCAGTATCCAGACACATCATGCTCTCCGTATCATTGATGCCAATGGAAGACAGTTCCTCCATACAATCCTCAGGCTCTGAAGGATGGAGGTGAGTGACTGATAGGATCCTTCGTCGTTTGATCACCTCCATAGATTTCGGTTGCTCAGATTCATCTGAATTTACCTGTGGAGGACGAAACACAATTTAACTTGCTGGATACGAAAAGGTTACCCAGGGTTTCTTCCTTGATTTGATATGATCAAGCATATTCTTTATTTTGGAACACATGTAGGTACAAAATACAGATGTTATGTGGTATGAGGATCAGCTATTTCCTGCCTTCTAGGCGTACAAGAATTAAGTTTGAGCGCATGTTTAATTATCAGTAATACTGTATGGAATGATGTGTAAGGAATGCCATACGTAATGAATGATTGCTGTGATTATCAGTGACAAGAAAAAAAGTAAAAAAAAAAACAAATAATTTTATTGGAAGTTCTCCTCAAGTTTTGTCAACCTTTTAAATGACAGAAGATTAAAAATCTATTGTCATTCTTAGTCACTCAAAGGTATCTTTTGTGTCCAACTAGTTTTGAGCGACAGGAGTAATTAATGTTTCACCAAACTTATTATAAAGACAAAGTCTACTAAGCGTAGACTCCATTTATCTTTATATTAGGAAAATATAGATCACGACCAAAAACTAACTTTTTGAATTAAGACACAAAGTCCTATTTTAGTTGACCATTAAACTTTTAGATAATGGATCTAAAATCATGCTGCTTTTTGGATCCTTTTCTACCTCATTTACACTTAAAGAGGAGATATTAAGTCTTGATAAAATATTCCTTACGAAGATTATGAAATTGCTCGTATTTAGTGAAGTCTCTAGATTCATATTTTTATGTTAAGGTGCTCCCTCACCGGGAGCATTCACGTGTATTGTAACATTATAGATTCGACTTTGAGCATTACATTACAATAATACCTCCCTGACTAACGAGCGTGTAATGTAACATATAGATTCGACTTTAATTCGGTTCTTCTCCTTCACTGATGTACCTATGCCAGTTTTGTGCCATTACAAGGTGCGCATTGTAATGCTCGGTTCTCCTCCTTCACTGATGTAATGCTCAAATCTGTAACGTTACATTACACGCGAATGCTCGCGGTGAGGGAGCACCTTAATACATAAACTGCACATCTTACATCAAGTTTAATTATCCTCTTGAAGACTTGAAATCGCATTTTCGTCTCATACACGGAAATGAAAATGCAGGTGGAAATAATTACTCAAGGAACTCGAGTGTAATTTACGACTAAAGCGTTTAAGTAATATCCGTTAGTACTCTAAATTTACAGTATGACTGTATTACGTTCAACACACATTAAATCATACATTTTTTGAGGCAAATCAGATTATGAAGATCATTGGCTGGCTTGAGTTAGTAAAGTTTTGAGGTCTACTTCCAGTCTTCAGTTTCAACTGAATTAAACTGAAGTATGTATTTTACAGGGAGCGCTTGTCTATCTAACCTCCATAACATTTTACAAAGTAAGACAGAATCTAATAGTAAGATTTTAATGACTTCACGACTGTTGCAAATCAATCTAATAGAGATTAACGGAATAAATGTTTTCACTGAAGAGTCAGTATTTTTACAAATGGTCACCCATCCATCCGCCAACCGTGATGAGACTGAACCTTTATTAACGGTCAAACCATACGACATACACATAGCCACAAGCCTCTCAATTATATATTTACTATAACTTAGAATTTATTGTTAATTAGGGACTAATTAAACCTATACAAAATCCGAATTTCCCAAAATCTCTAATCCATTAAAACTAATTTCGAACTAATTCACAACTTTCAAAAGCTAATGAAAACGTATTTTTTACCACAAGAGACTAATTTTAACAAGAACTCTCGTATTAATCTAGAAAAGTATCGCTCCTAGTAATTGGAAACGTAGCTATCCCAAGAGTGCTCGGTTAACGGAATAGTTTATACAAGATTAACTTAACATGCCCCAATTTTATTAGATCGTTCGATAGTTCGATCTGAGTTTACTTAAGTAGTCTTTGTTCGATTTTGTGCTTGTGTCTACATATTAGATATACGTTAGTGTGCTCATACGTTAACGTCACAATCGAGTTTGTAGTTTAGATTTTTGCTCATAAAGTCGGTTTTTTTTAGTTATAGTCATTAATATTAGTTTCCCCATGAATGGGCAAAGGCATCACCCAATTTATTTCTATAGGCACTGCTTTGTACCGGTAACATTTATTCAAATAATATAACACTGTCCTAGACTGGGACAAAGATTTGTGCTGCCCTGTGCCCAATGCATGGAGATCAATCGGCAGTCGGCTTAAAAAATATGATCACACCTGTACTACAGTAAATTAGAGACAGATAAATAAAGTTAAACAAAATGTACTTACAATAGGAAAAGGCCAAGAGGTCACTATAAAATGAGTGGCATCGGCTTCTGTAGTCGCCTTCTGCAGCCTGATAGGCTTCAAGCTTGGAGTATACCTCACTGGCTGTGGAAGCCGCAGCATAGCCAGGTCATACACCGGCTTGCTGTCGTCGAAGTTAGGATGGATCTCAAAGTATTTGATAGGCATGAGGACGCCTCCTTTCCTGTAGTTTATACTACCAAGTCTGACGCGAAGGGTTCTTGAGGATTCACGTATTCTGGAAAGGATAATAATAAAAAGGTTATGGTGTAACTATGAAACATAGTTATCTATTCCTAACTTATAAATAACTAGCTGGCATCGAGTGTTGGTTATTCCGGTAAAAACCTACTACATACTTAGTGTCTTTAAAATTAGTAAGAGCAAAAAAAGTCATGAAAGTATGCTGTCAAAACAGACAGACAAAGCTACGTTCCCATTTATTTCATTAAGCCTGGATGACTATGGATTTATTCACGCGCGTTTTTCGCCACGCGAAAAAGCCGAATTATAAATATTTAGAACTCGCCAGAGAAAGTTCCAAGCCCAAAGTGCCAAAATAGCTTATAATACAATTATAGACAAGACAAATACAAGTAAATAAATCAGAAGACAATAATGATACATCCAAAATTATCTTTTTCTCAACAATGTTCTAATTCGGGCATATCCGCTCGTACCCTATTATCCATTGACTAATTAGTTACTTAGGAGATATTATTATCAAGAAAAAATACTATATCCATTCATCTATAAATATCTAGACTAATCAACGTCTAAAGATAAAAGTATGTCTACCTAAAGTCTTTGCAAAAAAAGTTGAATTTAGCTTTTTTTTTCAACAAAATCAGCTGACGCAGGATTTTAAACTTACATCTGTCTTATACATCTTATTGTACTATCGTCTTTTTCTTCCAATTTCCATTAAAAATAAGTATAGATTATCAAATACTTACAAAAACAGGGCATCGGCAGCAGTCAGCACCCAATCGTCATTAATCAGCGCACCAGCACTTAAATACTTTGACATTCTCAAAATAGCAACAACATAGGGAAATATATCTGTATCAGTAACTAACGTGTGTTCGTCTAATTCACTATATTTAATTTCATTTGATTTAACACTTTTTCTTACAACTGGCTTTCTTTTTATTACTCCTTCACTGTATTTCAGGAGTACCATTACGATCATTAGATTTAGACGCATCCTTATTTTTTTGATCACTTGACGATCGATTTGGTGAAAATTAGGTTTATAAGTTAGGTTTTGTCAAAAAGTAAACCGATTTCTTTGAAAAATTATTCACTTTGTGTTTTTAATGAATTAATAATTACTTAATAGAATATAACAGGCATTTTTTATATAACTACTAGTGACGTAAAATTGATAATTCTAGTACAAAAAATATTAACGTCTACAATATACTAATGATCCCGTTATGAATGAATTTGTAATTTCTGTACATTTGAAGTGAACTTCTCGTAAGAGGAAACCTAATGGCGCATGTTATGTCAATATTTTACGTTAGGATGTATTCGCACTGGATCTAATCCTTTTATCCTCAAAGCTAATTTTCGACTTTGTTTTTCATTTAAATTACACGTCATGTATCATTATGTGTTACCAGTGTTACTCATCATCATCCACAGTCCTTGTCCTCCCACTGCTGGGCATAGGCCCCCCCTTTTTCGTGCCATTTTCTACGGTCCTGTGCTAGCCTCATTTAGAGTCGATCCGAGACTATGCCGTCGATCCATCTTGCTCTTGTGTTATAGGCACTTTTTCAAATATTGCCAATTTAGCTTTAAGTTAAGCTACTTATTTAGTGAAATGGCTAGGTATCGTCACCCATCGAATTCTCAACCTCGTTGAGCGTTGCTTAAACTCTACCACTTGGCTCCCTCATCATTTTTTTTCTCCCTAGTTATTTTGAGGTCCGCTTTCAGTCTGCCCGAAAGATTTGCTCACTTCGTGTTTTAGGCACTTTTTCAAATTTTGATAATTTAACTTTCAGTTAGGCTGCTGATTTAGTTAGATGGCTAGAAATCGCCACCCATCGAATCATCAACCTCGTTTAGCATTGCTTAATCTTTATCAATCAACTCCCTCAATCCGATTTTTTTCTTCCGAATTATTTTGAGGTCCGGTTACAGTTTACCGAAAGACTTGCACACTAAACAGTATTTTATGATGCGTCCACATCTGACGAACGAGCATTACACCAGTAGCTTGCCAGCTGATCGCGAGCATGCCGTGAACGCACTATTGGACTTGGTATGGTACCATTAGCCAAAGGTGGTCAGCTTAACCTTTATCAAACAGATCGACAAGACTTTATATTAGCATTCGTAATAAATGTGAAAAAGCCTTTACATAAGGAACACGTGATATCGCGTTACGAAAGCATAAGAACTATCGGAAGTGTTTACAAAAAGGCAAAAAGTATAGTGCAGTTGCATTTGCAGCATTTCCACGACCCGTTAGGTTTAGTGCTCTCATTAATCTAAGTGGAAAATTTTATGTTACATAAAACTGAGAAAAAAAAATATTCAAGAGGCAGTATTTCATTTTGCGCAGCCTATATTTTTTAAAGATTTGTTTGTTAGATATATTTGCTTTTTTTTGCGAAGGCGATATCGGCTGTCCATTTTAGTTTTGTATCCTTTCTTTTCTTTAGTTGAAAACGCGGGTCTAGTTTCCAATCCTGTGCTTAGAAATCCTTATAACAAAAAATATACCTATGTTGTAGTTTACCTATATTAGATATAAAAAAATATTTGTTGTTTGTGTGTTACGATGAACAAGAAAACGCAAAGTAGTTGAAATAAAACTAATGTGTGACTGACCGTTCAACATTTGAGCCTTGTAAAAAATCTCCTTTGCTTTATTATATTACTGTTATCTATACTAATATTATAAAGAGGAAATATTTGATTGTTTGTTTGAATTGAATAGGCTCCGAAACTACTTGACCGATTTGAAAAATTTTTCACTGTTGGGAAGCTACAATCTCTGCTAACATAGGCTATATTAAATTTTCAAAAAAGTTAGGGATCCATAGGACATAGGTATTAACGCGGGAGAAACCGCGGGGCACAGCTAGTTCACCCATAAGAGGTGATTCACAAGTAACTCAAAATTTTCGCTCCAAAAAGTTCAATTTTCGAAAACTATCCTCTTAGACTTTATTCATTTATCCCAACTTTTTGCAGTGTCAGCAAGAGGTTCACAACCGCTCCACTTTTTGTCATGTGTGAGCAAGAACTCATTAAATGTAGGCGAGTTTTTTTACATCCTTTTTATTTCAGTACGGAGCATATTATTCATAAGACCTCATTTTACTCTTAATGCTCCATATATTAAAACCGTGAATAATTTATTGTTCTTAAGTACTGAATTTTGGGGAAAATTCCATATGGAGTGTTTCATCATATTTTTATTTCCCGAGAGGGTGCGGAAGTGCGTTTGTGTGTATTAAAAATTGACTAGAAAATAAAAAAGTGGAAGCACTTCCCAATATTTTTATTTGCTAAGTGCCAATATTTTTTCAAGCCATTAAAAAATAAATTTCATCATTTATTATTTACAAACGTACTACTAAATATATTTACGTTTAAGTAGCAGTAGTAGTAAGAGTATGACTACTCTTAAAAACAAAACAAACTCGAAATCAAAACACGGTGTCAAAAAAGTCATTCACATCCCTGTCGATATTCTTATACTTATTTTTACCATCGGCTCTGAATTGCTCTGGTATTTCGATTAAAAATCTCTGAAAACTGTTGCATAGATCAAAATTAAGAAGAGTTGTAAAACTCTTAATTTTTAGAGTTCCGTGAGTTACAAGAAATAACAAGAGAAAATCGTTCGAATTTCAAACTTCTTTAAACTTGAGTACAGAGCCATCTGTTGATGCTGAACACTCATACTTCATGTTTGTACGCAAGGTACAAACATGAAGTATGAGTGTTCAGCCTTTTGAAGCCTCATTTATAGTTGTACCTATTAATTCTCAAGTGGATTTGTAGATGGCGTTTTAGAAACAAACAAACTCAAATCTTTATTATTTTCCTTTTAGATACAATATTAAGAATCATCATGAATTGCCAAACCTTCGTTTATACGCGGGCCACGTGGTTTTTTTATGGTTTAAGTTCTGATTATTTCGTAATATTTACCTTATAAATATGGTAGATATTATGTAGTCTTTATTATTTATAAAGTTAACTGACGAACATGAAGTTAAAAAATCCTGTAGTAATAAACATAACATACCATCACGCCTGTATCCCCGAAGGTTTAGGCAGAGGTGTACCAATGTACACCCACAGGTCACCGGTATGTTTTGGACCTATATAATAGGGGGCGATCGGGAAGCCGCATGGCTCGAAGTACACTGACAGCACATCCACCAGACTCTTGAATTTTGAAGAGAATTCTTTGAAATTTTCCATTTTCATTGCATCGTACCATGAAGTAATTAAGACTGTAGTGTATAAATAAGTATTTTATGTCGGTAGTATGTATTAAAAATGTTTGATGTCGAATTACTATTTACTTTTAAACTGTCGCGCAGCATGCTTATAATATGTATATAATTCACGGCCGGTGTAACCCGGTCAAAACGTCAAGACACAAAAAAGGTATTTATGCATGTACGCGCTTATTCCCGTGAATTATATTGTCAAAGAAATGATTTGAAATTTTGGGCAACAAATTAAAGAACAAACTTATTTTGAGCTGAAATTTTGTAAATCCACTCTATACTATCAATACTTTTCACCCCTTTTGGATTAATATATCCTTTAGGTAACATCCTGTAAAATTAATAATAATCCTTCTGACAATATCTCAAAGTAAACTAAAACAAAATACTAAATCATAAAGTAAATTTTCTAGTTTCCATATTTATTTGAATTCACGATAAGCGAATAAATGTTCTTTGCACAAATAATCAAATATTATATACTCGTAAAAGCCTTTGCACATGGCACATTTTTTACGCGAAGACGACGCATACCATTAACCGCGCTTTAAATGATCAAAACACAGATAATGCATTTCTGTTGTAAATGTTAATAATAACTGATATTTGAAATAACCGATTCAATGTCCCACTGCTGGACAAAGGTCTCCCCGTCTGACTCTAGACACTCCTGTCCCGATCCACATGACACCAATCACTTAAGAAGCGATCGATTTCATCTCGCCACCGTCTTCTCGGCCTGCCTCGTCTGCGAGTTCCGGCATAAATTGCGATAGTACATAAAAAAAAATGACTTCAGTTAAAAATCAAACATTATTTATTAAAACAAATACTATGATGATGCTGTATCAGTTTCTTTTTGGCGCCACATACTTTTTAAACTTATGTAAAGATTTAAAGCGCGTTATCGCTCACATTGCGCGATGCCGATACGTCGTGGCAGCGCTTTAAATACACCGTGTGTAAAGGCCCTTATATACGATTTTACTACCAGCTAAATTCAGTTTATTAAATCTCATGACATACGTTAGACGGTAGTTATAGTCGCGAAGAACTAATATTTAATTAATTATAAAATGGAACCAGTGTGGTAGTGTTTAGAGATTTGAATAAAAAGTGTACTTAGTAGTTTTAGTGTTAATTTTAGTAAAAAAGTTATTGAATGTAAAAATGGCGAAATACTTTTACATTTTTAGTGAAGGAAGTAAAGTAAATCAGATAATATGTGCGATTCTTGGTAAGTACATACATTATATTTTTTTTTATTAAAAATCTCTAAAGACTGGTTTCGCTAAATGAATTGCTACTTTATATCAGAGCAATAACGTTGATTGCTGGTCGGCTTTTACATTAATTGCCGTTTATTTGGCATTGACAAAAATTCCCATCAATAAAAGCTATGGACCGGTCGTTTAGATTTTTTTTTTAAAGTTTACTTACTATTTGATGAAGCAATGATTCACGCTTTACAAAATTTACAATTTTGCGAGGAAGAATACAAAACGAATCGCTGAACATTACAAAATTGATCAAGCCGGCTATCAATGTACAATGGTTAAAATCATACATACACACATACATGACATACCACAATACGTACGAGTAAATATATCCAAGAATCTTAGATTACGAAGATTTTAGAATAAAAAATAATGTTTTCCGAGTTTCACGAGAATTTTAGACTGCACATGAACCACTTTTGACGGATTCTATCGCAGTTTATTTTTTATTTAGTTACTGACCTTGTTTTCAGTAAACATGCCAGTTTTCGCGTACGGAGCCGGCATTGGGTGGATGTCTCCGATGTCACTACTCCTTCAATCCAAAGACTCTCCCAGAGGAACACCGCTTACCGATACTGAGGTCAGGATATTATTATAATAGTAATATTTACGGTTATATCATCATCATCATCATCATCATCATCATCATCTACAGAGTTTTTCTTCCCACTGCTGGATACAGGCCTCTTTTTACTCCAGTTAGACATGTTCTTTTTTCTCCAGTCCTGTGCCAGTGTCATCCAGACTTGACCCGAAACTTTTATTAAACTATATCAGGCAAAATACCTAATCAGGGTTTATCTGATTAAAGAGTGCATAAAAATCATTTTCATCTTCTATATTTAGCTTTACTCTTAAGTCCATGCTCCGCTCTACTGATATCGCAAAGGCATTTGACCTCAATGATACTCAATATATGACATAGCACTACAAGCTATAATTAATTAAGAGATTGATCTGTAAACCAAACAAACGATTGCTTTGTTTCTACACGATATCATCGACGTTAGCTTTGGATCTGATTGTCTTGATCGGGTCGATATTGATTAGTGATACAACATACCTCAGTTTGTGGTTCCCCTGTATACAATTTGTGAATCTCGGCATTAAATATGTTTATTATTATAAAACCAGCCAATGATATATTTTCACCTAAACGTCCATCTGTATCGTCATCTCAATTAATTTAAGCTATGCCTGTAAACTTATTATGTAAAAAACTTGTCTTCCCGGATTCCGAAAAAGTTGCATTGGATGACAAT
Organism: Autographa gamma; assembly: GCA_905146925.1. NCBI lineage: Eukaryota > Metazoa > Arthropoda > Insecta > Lepidoptera > Noctuidae > Autographa > Autographa gamma. Next base: position 7,622,449 of record LR989872.1, on the reverse strand, counting down.
GCATTTTCATCTAAAGACCGATTTTCATCAATGACCGAATCCCAACCCCACCAGACATTCCTTGGAAAAAAAAATGTAGAGTGGGCATACAATAAGCATTTGCTCGTTTGATGTAAATCGGCTTTAAGTTGAATTATTATTGAAAATCACAATGAAAAAGGGGATTGGCTTTTAAATTACATTTATTTTCAGATTTCATACATAGCTGCAGTGCCTTATTTAACGTGTATACCCGCTAATTACATGATGGCAATTATCAGCGACAAGTTTGGAAGAAAACTCACATTGTTTTTCATTTCTGCTCTGTCATTCGTAAGTATATAATCGTAGTATAAAAGCCTTATAAAATAAAACTCTAAACAAACTCCAATGTTAGTCTCCTTGTAAAATGATATATCCAATTCACCAATATACAATTTGATGTAAAATTATATAAAATCGTTGCAATTTAACTAATGTTTTAGCATTACATGGTTTTACACACTAACACCCGGTTTCCGAAAAACTGAACAATTTGACCTGATGTCAAATCAAATAATCACTGTGATTGGCTAACGTAAAGTCTAACAACCAATCACATCTTAACATGATGTTTGACAGGTGATCAAATAATGTGTACGTCAATCAACGTTTCCAAAACAGTCAGTAATGAGTTGATAATATTTATTGACTCAAGATTCTTAAATATTCTTTACTTTTTCAGGCTTGTTGGGCAATAAAACTATCGTCCATGGAAGTCTGGGCTTTTATACTAGCTCGAGCTATATTTGGTATAACAATGGCTGGAGTCTATGTCATCTGTCCTCTTTATACCAAAGAAATAAGTTCAAACAGTATTAGAGGAATGCTTGGTACACTGGTAAGTTTATGCAGCAAATAAAATATGCAAGGTGTTACCGAAAGGGTATGTCTATCCAAAAGGCGTGAAGAGTGCATCTTGTATAGAGTCAGATTACAAAATTTCAGCTCTTGATTAGTAAATTAAATAATTGATATCCAATTTTACGCAATCACTATTTGGTATCTTCTTATATCATAAAAAATGTGTCACTGCACTACACTAGTCAATATCTTATGTAACTCGCAAAATTTTAATATGCATCGCTTAAAAGGTCGTTTTATGGCTCAAAAGTGGATTTAAGACCAAAATTCCTACAGCTATAAGCATACTAATTTAATTTTGGATTTCTTAATATTTCATGATATTTTCAGGTAATCCTATTCCACACTACAGGCAATTTGTTCCTATATATCATAGGTGACATATTAAGCTACCGCACGATCCTATGGATTGGCTTGGCGATGCCCACATTCCACTTAATTCTGTTCATGATGATGCCAGAGTCACCTTCCTACCTGGTCAAAAAAGGTGATATGAAGGTTAGTCTTATTTTATTAAACTTTACTTTGTTATTAAGCTATACCAATACAGGTTTAGGGGCTCACTTCACTCTTACCATGTTTTCCAATAAAATTTTGATTTTAAAATTGCGGCTACTCCTCGTAAAATAATAATAATATTCCGGGAAATCTCACACACGGTTGTCTGATCCCAAGCTAAGCAGAGCTTGTGTTATGGTAACCAAACAACTGATAAACATACTTATATATTTCTAAATACATACATACTATAGATAAATTACACCCAGACACCGAACAAATGATCGTGCTCATCACACAAACATTTGTCCCGGGTGGGAATCGAACCCACGACCTGCGGTATAGCAGTCAGGGTCTCTAGCCACTAGACCAACAGGCCCGTCAAGGTCACTTCCATAAATGTCTTTATGGAAGTGACCTATTTTTATACTGAGGTCTTCTGCTGTAAGCATAAGCAAAGGTTTGATTGCTTCACCGGACTTTAATGCAAGTGATCATGAGTAGTCAAATAAGGGTGGAACCGACATTGAAAGATGTAAGTTTTAAGTTAGACAACAAGGCACCATTCTCAGATACCTGACGACTTTAGTCTCCAACGACATATGCCTATGTACAGAAATCTATGGTCTGTAAAGCGGTAGTTCAGATACTAAAATCTTTGAGCCGAAAATTATACTAGTGTCGTTTACGAATGGGCCAAAGATGAAAATTGCCAAATTTGAAAGAAATTGAATACATCCATTTGAAAAAAAAAAGACAGAAGTGGGGAAGCACATTACTGTAGGCTTTTCCTTTTTTTTTACAATATTTTCCTCATTTACACTGAATGTTATGAAACTTTCCGTCTATGATACAATATTGACAGTAGCAATTACAGAACACGTTGACTGATAAGTCTATTTTAATTAAATAATCATTAAATCTTCTAAAGATACTACAGAATAAATAAAGTTCTCTTGCAAATGTAGTTTTATATTTATCTTTGGTTATCTATAAGATACAATGAGGTAATGTTTTGGTATTCATATAATTTGCTAAACGTTTATAATTCATAATTAAATAAAATTTATTTGGTTTCGAATTTGAGAGGGATTGGCTGACTTAAGATTTGGTAAATAATGAAAATATGTTTTATTAATACTTTATATGAATCTGGGTTTGTATATGTTTACATAAGTCGAAATTTTAACGATCTTATTACAAAAAACTTTACCGAATGCCAAATCGTTTGTCTCTTCCCTATGTCCTAGGGTATGATATAGGACACACGTAGGCCCATACTGTGGTTGAAATAGACTTATATCACAAAGAGACTTTAGATATCCTGCTAAAATATGAAAATAAAAAAATACCGATCTACATACGTCCCACTGCTAGGCACAGACCTTTTCCCATATAGAGAAGGAACGAGAATTTATCACCACACTTGCTCATTGCGGGTTGGCAATTGGCAAACTAGGTGAGCGAAAAAATACACAAATTATAATTCGAATTTTAGGGAGCTGGCAGAGCACTATCATGGCTCAGATGTCGGCAGGAAGCTGATCCCAAAGTCCTCAGTGAACTCACACAAATTAAAAAGGAACAGACGAAAGACGAAGAAAGCAACCAGTTCATTATAAAAGCTATCTGTAAGTATAGAACCTGTTTAAAATATGAAATACGAATAGTTTGCTTAAGAGTAAAAATGAAGTTTCAAGCTTTATTTTCAAGGTTCGCGATCAAAATTTACATTTAAAGATACAAGTCATGCAGATTTTTGAAAGCCTTTTGTAAAATCCTTTATTTTGATACCACACTCGATAGGTTTTGCCGAAACAAAATTTGGACTTTATTTAAAATTTCCCTAAAGACATTTCGATGATTTCTGATTATGATAGTCTACCCAATTGTCTTAAGATAAAGACGTATAAATCTAACAACAGCTCTCAAGTTCAAAAACATGCTTGTTTAGGCTAGAACATTGGTAAGGAAGTAAACATTCACACGTAATAAAATCTCGGTTTTAATGGGTTGTAAAACAGTACCGATATGCTTGGAATGCGATCGACAATTTATGTAAACTTTATGAAAGTAATTATACAACGTGGCGATATTGTTATCACATTAATTAAAATCACGTTTTCTTCATTGTTTATTTTACCATCTCCAATAGAAATATTATCATTATTATAAACGTTGCCTGTAAGAGATTGTCAGGTGCAGTAAGGCCGCTTTTTGTGCATGTGTCTTCTTTATTTTATGTTATTTTAGATATAAATAATAAAAACATGCGTAAAATTATAACGGATGATTTATTGTTTCAATATTACTATTGAATGTATGTATGTATGTATGTATTTTTTTCGAATTGTAATCTCCATTTTTTTTTTAATTTCTCTTCTTTACCGGACTGATAACAAATGGAAATACCTGTTGTATAACCTAATTTGCTATATAGTAGGACTCCTAACCATTTGAACCAAAATACTATGGCCCGTTTAATTCACACATGTTTTCATTTAGCTCCTTCATACACTGATATTATTTCGGTCGTCTGACGACTCTAATCAGTTCAATCAAGCTCATTGTCTGTTGATGTTTCAAACACTACCAATTGTTTATCATTGCGTTTATTCGTTAAGGCTGTTGGTCTAGTGGTTAGTGATCCTGACTACTATGCCAGAGATTGTGGGTTCGTTTCCTAACCAGGGCAAATCTTTGTGATAAGCATGATCTTTTTTCAGCGTACTTTATCGGCAATATATATCTATTTGTTGTCTGACCGTGGGTCATTTGTCCCAGGATATCATTATTATTGTTATTTATAAGTCTAGTCCCGGTAAAAACAGTTTCCGCGGCCTTAGTTGACCAAATTACTTATTTAATATTTTTTTAATAATAATAATAATTAAGGCATTTATTGGTTAAATAAAACATATTAACAAAGTAATTAAACCTAAAAACTGTGTGTCATTTTGTCGGCGGGAAAACCGCTCATTAAACATTTGGATTACAGTTAATAATTTTCTTTGGTCAACTGTACCCGCTTTAAATTGATGTAAAGGCGTGCATAAATTGTTTAAATCAAAACAACACAGAAATAAGACTCACTGGTTGTTGGAGCGCCTGCGCATTCACCATTAGCAACGAGCTCCTGTGTTAATTAAAACTAGTTGTATAAGTTAACTTTAACCTAATTTGCATGTCATTATCCCACTCTTTAAAAAAAGGGTCATTGAACCAGCACGTTCTCACAGCTTTTTTATTGTGATTCCCGGATTTCTATACACTGGTCCAATGCTAAACATCTGGAACCAACGATGTGCACAAGATAGAGGATGGACCTTCAATAAATAAAACTAAGGAAACCAAAAATCACAGACGTGTTTAATGATAAAAAGTAAAAAAATAAATTAAAAGTAACAAACAAAAGAATCAGTCTCTATACAAAATTGCATCTTTATCATCCTCCTTGATTCACTGCTAGAGAATGGAAATATGAAAAAAAAAAGGTTTGTTGAATCGTATGGAGTGACGCTTACAAGATTACTTGTAAGAGTAATATCCTCCCAAAATTTTAACCTTTTCTATGCTTGTTTTTATATATTCGGATAGTAGCAATAACTTACCTTAAAAATCATTTTTTTCTATGCAGTGTCCTATAATAATGTGGCCATTTAGTAATTGATTTATTGCATAATATTTTTTTTTAAATATAGGACTTTTGTATTGTTGCTGTGAAGAAAAACATATCCTTTTGTTAAAACCTCTAAAAATTGGAAGATGTTTGGCTTATTCTTGATTTTTTTTATATGTCCATTCCAACTTTCGACAGCATTGTTTGTTTTATGTAACGTAGTAGTATTTACAAGAGTTCTCTAACCAAGTTCTAACAAAATAATTATTGAATTTTGTTACATTAGACATAGTAGGCGCCTCCTCCATCACGCATAGCCAACCTTCGTCTATCAACTCCGATGGAAGGTGGGACTAGGCCGCATAAAGTTTGACGTGAATTTTTCCCTCTACGCTTTTTGTTACCCCAGCTCCATGGCTTTACGCCAGAGATTTCTACAAAAGTGAAAATAACATCCTGTTATTTTTTTTTCTATTTATTTGGGACTTTTATACATGTCAGTCCATTAGGCTTAACCTTAAATTTACAATCAGGTACATTAATTATTTCTACTACGTAGTGCTAGTTCATATAACATGTGACTCCGCTCCGATGTCGGTTCAGCCAAAATACTTTGGATAATACCGACATCCAAGCGGTTTACTCCCAGTTTCTCCATAGTTACATTTCTTTCGTTTTGATTCTTGACACATTCCATCAGCAAGTGTTGAACATCATCTAAAATCCTGTTATTTTAACCAGTGGGAAAGTTTTCTTGAGTGCAAGTATTGATGGCACTTCAAGTTCTGCTCTGGAATTTGACTTCTTATAATTTTTAACAGAAGCTCATATGTATTTTGTTTCTTGTCCGGTAGCAAGGCTTTAATAATGGGAACTACATTAATATAATTATAATTGCTTTCAAGGTCAGCATGGATGCTGAGCAGTTGATAGAACGATTACGGTCACATTTTGAATGTTCCATCACACAAAAATTTATAAGAAACTTTTAAATAATTTTTATTTCACTGTCACAAAATATTAATATTCGTTTTTTTTTTGTGTACGAAGTCGGCAAGTAAACCCTTATATTTTTCGGGCACTTCGATATCCACAGCTCTTGCGAAAGTCATTTTTTTGCACCCTGTCATGTTTCTTTTTTTATACAATCACTTTTGAAAATTTTGAGGGAATGGTAATTCTTTTATCATGTCTATAACCACGGCCATTTAGCGAACCCATATTTTCTTCAAAAATTTTGGAAATTGAATCTGAAAAATTGTTTTCATCAGCTTTTAAGCACTTATCCATTTGTAATGTTATTTCAATATCTGCAGCTGGAGTTGGTTCATGAGAATTTGTTGTTTCTTTAATTACGATATTTAGGTCACTCTTCGTCTTTAGTGTTGCATAGCACGACGCATATTTTTTTGTGCACCGCCACTAGATTGATAAGTGTAATAAGCAAACTAAACTGGAGAAATTGTGGTTTATATATCCAGGGTAAATACTTAAACCACTTACGATTTGCTGACGACTTAGTTTTACTATCAGAATCAAGCCTACAGTTGCAATATATGTTAGACACTCTACACGCAGCAAGCAGACAAGTGGGATTAGAAATGAATATCACAAAGACCAAATTAATGACCAACTTCAAAAAGTCAAAAATAACAGTTGAAAATATACCATTAGATTATGTGGATCAGTATATATATTTAGGGAAACAAATTGGATTCTGCAGAGATAGTAATGAACTGGAAGTAGAGAGAAGAGTAAAACAGACTTGGAAAAAGTATTGGAGTTGTAAGGAAATATTTAAAAGCGAAATGCCTATCAAACTAAAGAAAAAAGTCATGGACTCGTGTCTAATTCCTTGTCTTACGTATGCATGCCAAACATGGAAATATACCAACAAAGTAAAGAATAAAATAATTACATGTCAGCGAGGAATGGAACGCAGCATGTTAAATATCAAGAAAATACAAAAAATTAACCACAACAAAATACGGTCAAAATCAAAAGCAATAGATGCTCTCAAATACAGCCAAAAACTAAAGTGGAAATGGGCCGGTCACATAGCACGTCTTCAAGACAGTAGATGGACCAAAACAGTTACGTCATGGCAAGGCCCATCGGGCAAACGGTATAGAGGAAGACCGTACGCTAGATGGGACGACGATATTAAAAAAATTGCGGGTCCAAAATGGCAACAAATAGCACATGACAGAGAGAAATGGAAAGCTTTGGAGGAGGCCTTTACCTGAGAAGGGTTCCAGCACAGTAATAATAAAAAAAAAAAAAAAAAAAAAAAAAAAAAAAAAAAAAAAAATGCTAATGCCTATTATGAAAAATATGGTAAAATTTTAATAGTCATTAATTTAACTGTATATGTGTATAGATATAAGTTTTATCTTTTGTTAAATAAGTATTATAGGTAGATAGCAATATTATTTGTGTATGTAAACTTTAAATGTAATGTGTTAACTGGAAATAAAAGGCTTTTTTATTTTTATTTATTTTAACTGATTGGTAAACAATTGTGTTCAAGTTATATCTTGGTGATATTAAAGTGTTTTCTCGGTGTATGTACAAAATATGAAAAAATTAAGCGGGATCAGTTAACCAATTCAAAATATTCACTAGGTCAACTCATCCCGCGAATTTTGGTACTTATAATGTAATTGTCCCTTTTAATAAAGTATTTCATACAAATATTTTGTTCGTTAGTTTAGTTATGTTTTTATTATTTGTAGAAGGTGAATTTGCTATCCTTTTACAACTGGAAACTATGACCACCATAACGATTATAAAAACGGTTCATATTATAATTTAAAAATGTAGAATTTCCATACCACAACCGTCAAAAGTAATATTCTATTATATAGAAACTAACTTTTAAGAAAAAAAAAACAGTACACTTCGATGAATTTTTTTTCTGATTTTCCAAAAATAATGTTTGTTTTTTTTCCTTTCAGTACAAGACAAAATCTTGATACGAGCCTTCATAATAGCTATGGTAACGGCCCTAGCTAGAGAAGTATGTGGTTGTATACCAGTACTGAACTTCGCTGGAGAGATATTTTCCATGTCCTCTGAAGGGTCAGGTATAGTCCTGTCTCCAAACCAGCAGGCCATGGCTCTGGGAGCTATGCAGGTGGCTGGAGCAGCCATCGCCTCTGGAACCATGGAAAAGGCTGGGAGGAAGGTGAGGGGATAAAAAATCTAAAAGTAATTTTGTAAAGTACTTGATTTGGTCTACTTTTTCGTGTCATCGTAATTAAAATGTTAATGAGATAAATATATTTATTTTGCGATACATAGCACATATGACACAAAGCAATGAAATACAATGACCATATAAGATAAATATCAGTAACTATGTGTGGCAAGCACAGCGTAAAAACAAGTATAGATATAATATATTATAGAGTGCAAAAACACTAGGGTAAACAGAAATATTTTGAATGTCAGAATTTGGTAACATCACTAAAGTAGAATAACTCAAAAACAACAAAATAAATTGTGTTACGTGGGGATGGATATGGATTCGGCATCCTCTAAGTGTCCATTATTTCTAGACACCCAATTATCCATACTTACTTTGACACCCTGTTTATTTTAATGCGTTGCAGTGCCTCTACAAACTTAATATGGACTTTGTTTTATCATTTACCTTGTCCACAGCCTCTATACGTCTCCACGGCTCTCATATCTGGGATAAGCATGGTCGCCCTAGCGTCCTGGTTCGTGGCGAAGTCATACGGAGTCTACTCCCCAGCCTGGCTGCCTCTACTTGCACTTTGTCTCTGCATCTTCTGCGATGCACTGGGACTGCAAACTGTATCTGTGATTATCGCTTCAGAGATATTTTCGTTTAAGGTTAGTATTGTTTTTTTTGTGTGGATTTCTTTTGGTGGATTAGAAAAGTGTTTTTTTTTTATTTTAAACAAAGACCGTAGTCATTGATGACGGTAAGTCGGTGTCCATATTATGGTTTACGGCGTATAAGTTTTCTCCCTTAAAGCCACTCAGTTGAATGTCCTACATAGTTAGTGCTACAGTTAACAATTTTGACACCAGATTCGCTTGTCGCATGGGAAAAGTATGTCAAATTCCATAGCTTTGGTAGTTAGGTAGGCTTTGGAACTGTTGTCACGCCAGTAGCGCCCACCGTGACCGTTAAGAATAATAACGGTAGCATTCATGGACAAGGGACATGTAATAAATAGTATATATATTATTATTATACATATTATTATTATCTCTTTATTGATTGTTTTCTCCCTTCTGAAGAGGTATATTAAGTCGATTCACACGGGCCGTAGCCAAGTGCAAATGAACGTTAAGTATTTGTTGTGTAGCCCGAGGAGACAGACGATGTCGTCAGGAACTTGCGGGTCAGTCGACAGGTGTTCAATAAGACCGCTTTCTGTATCGTGTTGAGTGTGTGCTTAGGAATATCTAAAACGTCAAGGCAGCGCTGCAGACTTTTGGGGATGATACCTGTCGCAGAAACAACTATAGGGATTACGTGGATAGTTTCTGCGTGCCACTGGCGTTTTAATTCAATAGCCAAATCTTGATACTTCGATAGCTTTTCTGATATTGTGGACTGTAAGTTGTGCGTATTTGGAACAGCAATATCGATGAGGTATACGGTTTTATTAATTCTATTATGCAATGTTATGTCAGGTCTATTGAAATGGATGGTTTTATCTGTGATAATTGTTCGATCCCAATAAATTTTACAATTACGGTTTTCTAGTATGGCGTCGGGCTTGTATTTATAATAAGGATCTTTTTTAAGAATAAATTTATGTGTATGGGCTAGATGTTGATGTATAATGGCAGCTACTTGGTCGTGGCGATGCTTATAGTCACTTTGGGCCAGGGACCTACATGCAGATGTTATATGCTGTATGGTTTCCGAGCAAGCATGACAATGTCTACACAGATCTGTGGGGAAGTTGCGACTGCGTATTATATGTTTCTGGTAGTTTCGGGTATCAATGACTTGGTCCTGGATCGCCATCATGAAAGCTTCCGTCTCCGGAAAGAGCTCGCCACGCCGCAACCATGCGTTCGACATAACTTTGTCGACATGTGGTTGCTGCAGGTCGTGGCGATGTCTCCCGTGTAACGACTTCTGCTGCCATAATGCGATCTTGTCCTTCATGTCAGTGATCCTTTCATTACGTTGTATGTTTCTGTCTATAAGATTAAGTGGTGTCAGGTGCTTGTCTGCCAGTATAACTATTTCATGGAGTGAAGAGCGATCTGAGTATTCATAAAAATAACTTCTGAGTGTTGAAATCTGTTTATTATGCAAGTTAACAATATCTATAACACCTCGTCCGCCCTCATCCCTTGGGAGAGTCATTCTTTGCACACATGACCTAGGGTGGTGCTTCCGATGAGTTGTCAGAGAGGTATTAATAGTACGTTGTAGGTTAACAAGATCACTCTGGGTCCAGTTTATTAAGCCAAAAGAGTACGTAAGAACAGGAATTGCGTAACTATTAATCGCTTGAGATAGATTGCGCGAATTGAGTTGAGACCGAAATAGTGTGTTGAGCCGATGTTTAAATTTCCGTTTAAGTTCCTGTTTTGTTTCTTTTTGATGTATTTGTCTGGCTTGCTGGAATCCTAAGTACTTATATGTTGTGTTTGCTTCTAAAGGTTCTACGGTTTCTCCTGAGTCTAATGTATAAAAGTTTGGGACTACTTGGCCTCTTCTAACAGATAGTGTTTTACACTTATCGATACCAAACTTCATATGTATGTCATTCGAAAACGCTTGTGTCATATCAGCAAGCCGGTGTAAGGACTCTGGAGTGTTGCTGTATAGTTTAATATCGTCCATGTACATGAGATGGGTGAGACTTACTCTCTTATGTGGTGCAGTGATATCAAATCCAGCATCACAACTATTTAGCGCGTGTGACAGAGGGTTCAGTGCTAGACAGAACCATAAAGGACTAAGTGCATCACCCTGGAAGATTCCACGTCGTATCGGAATTTCTGAAGTTTCTGTGTGCATGCATCCTAAGGTTTTCAGCCTAGTGGTCCAGTGTTGCATCGAGTTTTCAAGAAATTGTATGAGTAGGTGGTGGATTTTGTAGTGTCGTAGAATATGGAGAAGCCAGCTATGAGGAACAGAGTCAAACGCTTTGCGGTAATCTACATACATGGTATTTATGTCTTTTTTCATAGAAATGGCTTGCTTCATAGCTACCGAGTCGATAATCAGTTGTTCTTTACAACCTTGGCTACTTTTACGACATCCTTTTTGCTCCTCCGACAAGATGTTATTTTTAGAGGAGTGTTTGTGTATCAGCTCGGCAATGCACGCTGTAAGTATTTTATATACTGTTTGCAAGCATGTAATTGGTCGGTATTTGGCAGGGTCCTGGTGCTCTGTGTCTTTAGGTATCATATATGTAAGGCCCTGCGTTACAAACCTAGGTATTATATTTGGTGTCTGAATAAAATTGTTAATATGGTTGTACAGTACTGGATGAACAGATGTAAATTTTTTATACCAGTAGTTTTGAATACCATCACTTCCGGGCGCTTTCCAATTGTGTGTTTTTTTTAGAACGTACATAAAAACATCAAGTGGTATGTGGTCGAACTCCATTTGTGTAATGTTGTCAGTAGCGTTACATCCTGCCTGTAGCCAATCAGCTTCTGAATTATGCTGTACCGGAACAGCCCAAATGCTGGACCAGAAATCATGCAAATCGTCTGCTGAAGGACCTGGTGCAGTGCTATCTGAAGTTCTTAAGTGCTGCGTGCTTGCCGACAAATTTCTATAAAACTGTTTTTGGTTATTTGCGAATTGTGAATTTTGAGTTTTTCGGAGTGTACAATTGATGTATCTTTTTAACCTACTTGTAGCCGCATTAAGTTTTTGCTTAAGTGTATCAAGGAAGTGTTCATTGTTAGAGTTAGGCTCTTCATGTTGTGAATGTATTCGATATTTATTCTTAATTACTTCTACTAATGTTATTAATCTATAACTTCTATTGCCTTTTATATATTCCGTCATCTTTCCAATATTACTTCTTATATTAAGTATCTTTTTCTGCAAACGTCTCTGCCAGGCAGGCACTCTTCTTTTGTTCTGGTTAGGAGTGTTATCTCCTTCCCGTATTTTTGTGCCATTACATATAGCTGCAGTATACGCCGCGCAGTAAATAACGGTATGAGTGGTCTCAAAGCTTTGATCTGATTTAATGTAATCTGGTAGTACGTGCATATTAATTAACTGGACAATTTGGGCTTGTTTCCTAGAAGTCTTTTGTTTAGGAATATAAGGTCGCCTTGTAGGGTCCGTATCTCTAAACTTATCAAGTGAAATTTTAAATTGATCTTTGATTTTTTCTACATCTAAATTACTGGTTATTATAGTATTTTGCAATTCTAACGGTGTTTGCAATTGGGATTCTAAAAGTTGTGATGTTACGGAAGGTGACTGTAAGTTAGGTTCCTGGGTGTCGCCTGTGAGGTGTGGGCTTGTAAAGTGTAAATTGTTTTCTACATCATTACGAGACAAGCGAAGACTATTTGCAACTTGATCGCGTAGTTCAGTAAGCCTCTGTTCGCTGATCATTTTGTTATTAAGTACTACACGCAGTTGGTCCGATATTCGCTGCTCGCTAACTTCAGATAGCTCAGGATGTTCCGCTATAACTGCTTGGTATAGGGGCTGTCGGTACGCTGATCGGTTCTCCCCTAGTTCTGTTAGTCTATAGTAATTTGTTATGATGGATTCATTGTATTCAGTGGTCCACTTCCTTCTCTGCCCTGGTTGACTAGTGACAGGTAGCGACATGAGGGATGGTGCTATCTCATCCAATTGTGTTTGTTCTAAGAGTATCGCAACTTCATTTTTTATGTCATCTAAAATGTTTTGGGGTAGTAACTTATTTCTAATAATCGCCCTGCACTGGTCTCCTAGCCTCTGTCTTGACGCTTCCATCTGGGGGAATGTAACTGTAAATTCGCGGTGAAGATGATCTAGGTATTGTTTGCTAGTGTTTAATTTTGTAGCTGTGAGGTACGTGCGCCAGATAAACTTGTTCATATCTTCTGTCCATCTTTTGCGCGCACGCTTAGTACCTGTGGCGGGTGCGGATATAGTGGCGCTAGCCTCCTGCACAACATCCTCAGGTACAGGTGATACGGTACTCGACCGGGATGAAGCCTGATAAAATATTGGTGATGAGCTCGGAGACTCAAATAAACTAAACGGTGAGGGTGTCTCTGTAAATCTATCCATATCGTTTTGCATTTCGGGTTCCATATTCGTTGCCGTAGTCGTTTGACGGAGAGAGATCGCCTCCCGGGGATTCTTCGCACCCCTAGGCCGAGCTGCAGGCTGGCTTCCGTCGTTGCCAGTGCTGCTGCTAGACCCGCCGGGAACTTGGGGCCGTTTACTTGAACTTCTTGTCTTCATATTGTTTTATTTCTTGAGGTTTTTGGGACCGTTTGTTGGGTTATGCCGAGTTGTTAAAGGCTATAAGTACCTCCTAAGTTCCTAAGAACTTAGGGTTAGGTCGAGGTGTAAGTGACCATCGAATTGCTCATGCCTTCACGAATGCCCCCCCGCCAAGTTGAGGTGGTCCCGTAGGGAGCATTCATTCAGGGTATTTTGGTTTTGGGACCGTTGGTAGGAAAGGGTAATGCCTAGGTGTTAGTGGCTCTTAGTATCTCCTGCTTTCCTAAGACTACAGGGTGTGATCAAGATATTAGTGATCATTTAGTAGTTCATGCCTTCCCGCATGCCCCCCCACCACGTCAAGGTGGCCCCGTAGGGGGGTTATTATTATTATTATTATTATTCTGTAATTCGAATAAATATGATTACGTTTTATGGATTCAAATTATCATCACCATTAAGCATTATCTCCATATTTCCAGTACCGAGGATCTGTGATAGCCACAACAATGGCAGCAGCGTCATCAGCTGCGTTTATCCAAATGCTGTTCTTCAAATCCCTCGTCAACGCCATAGGAGTGCAAGTAGCATTTTACTTTTTCGGTGTAGTCTGCCTATGCGCAGCCGTTTTCGTCATCGTCTATGTACCGGAAACCAAAAAGAGGAGTTTAGAAGAGATTTACGAAGACTTGAAAACTAAGAAAGAGAAGAGGATAGAGAGAGAGAAAGCGACGGAAGTGTATGCAGAGAAGTCGGTTTAAAAATAAATTATATGAATATTTTTAGCGATATTTTATTTTGGAGGCAATTGAAGGCATGTCGACGGCAAACTAATTTTACCATGTTCTGAGAAAATAACCATTTCCGCTGGTAGGTACTCACTTAGAATACCAAAAAGTCTTGAAATTAGGTAATTTTTATTCAGAGCCATGTATAGTGTTTAAATAAAAAAACATAATAAATCTTTTCTTTTTTTTAATTAGTATTAAGACATGTTTAATCTAGATATTTTACTTGACTGAACAAGGTTTATTGTAATTTTAGTGCCTAGGTCGTTTAAACTATAAACCAATTACCTCGCTTTCTTCGAGTACGTACTTATTAATTATTTTAATTTTCTCATTGTTTCGGAAACACGGAAATTGATTATTATCTCAATGACAATCAATTTCTTTAGTAGACTAAGAGCTGAAGAACTTTCCGACTAACTCGTTGGATCATTTCTTTTTGGTCAGACAGAATTTGAGTTGGATCTTTGACTCGAAAAGAAGAAGACTAACTCGTTACTCACGAAGCTAATTTTTTTGTAATATTTCGTTCTGGCAGACGTCTCGCGATTGCATAAAAAACCCATTTTTTTTAACATACTGTACGGTTGACTGTACCTGTAAGATTTCCACCAAGACAGTTGACAAATTAACTACTATCCTGATGACTACCTTATTAACTTAGTTATCAGGACAGTAGTTTAGAATCGTTTCCCACAGGGATTTAGAGAGGATGATGCAACCCTAAAATGCCTGCCAGAACGGTATTTTAGAAAGTAGTGCTTCATTATCGTTCAACGACTATTTATTTTTGCTATTTGGGTAAACATTTTATGAGGGGCCCGAGTCTGCTACTGACAATTGTTTGAATCGTCTGAGTGGGTGGCGTTAGTAGGTCAATTTTAGGATAATTAGCATTCTACTAAATGTCAGAACGTCAAAATTGGCTGTTCCAATGGGCAATTTTGACGTTAAAATTACGTTTTACCTAAGTAATTTTCCTAAAATGGACCTACTAACGCCACCCACTCAGCAATTCAAACAATTGTCAATAGCAGACTCGGGCTCCAGGTAGATACTAGCTCTTTTACTATAATATCTAAGTAGGTTACATATGTACACAATAACGCTCCATAGTGACCCACGTTTCTATTTGTTTACAATAATGATCAATTTAATCATAAACCGGTTCGTCATTCAATTCAATTGTCTTTTCAATATTTCCTTAAAATGACGTCTATAAACTTGAAAGAAGCTCGTTACCTTGGTAGAAATTTCAAAGTTGAAATATTGTTGAACAATTTGGTTGACAGAGATGTGCAGATAATGCTGATGCCTTTAAATTGGATGCAATTGGTTGGGTTCTGTCCAAAATATAGCATCAAGGACAATTTCATAACACCGAACAGTCGTTCGTCTAATCTGGTGTCGTTGGTTGGAACTTTATTTATTTTACTTATTCTGTCACAGCGGTTTAGCACCGTCTTTAATCCGAATAGCCCAATGTATTTTGTGGTCTGCAACTGTATTGATTCTTTTGTTTACATCAGTGGATTTTGTTTGAATTTATTCGTTAGTGTCCAATATTCGGAACTCAATATTAAGTTTGTCCTGACAATTCAAGACGTTCATAGATTTCTCAATGATGAAAATAAATTCAGACTTATAACTTTTTGGAATTGGTTTATTGTAATTTTTTTCACAAGTACCTTTGTAGTGTATTTCATTTATTTTCAAATTCAACTGCAAATGGATTCTTTTAATATTGGCTCTTGTGTACTCATAATATTTGATTTTAATATTATTTACTCTATAAGTATCATAAAATTCTTGGAATCAAAATTAGTCCTATGGAATATCGAAGTTTTAAAGTCGCAAAATCTTAAAAGCAGTGACGCTGAATTTTATAACCACCATTTGTTTCAAGTCTTACATAAAATCTGTGAGTGCTATGAGATGTATAAAGTAGCTTTTGGATTTTTGGTAAGTATCTACACTATATACCTTTGATGTAAACGTAAATAATCGCAAAAGATATGATCCAGTCTAACTCTAAAATTAGGTAATGAAAAGAAAACAAAGGAAATAATGCTGGGGAGAATTGGTTTGCCATCATTATAAATGGGTATAAAGCTTGCCTTGTACCCAAGTTAGTGTGGTAGAAGAAACAGAAATACTTATAGTTAAGTTTTCTCACAGAGCTCTGGGCCAACTCAATATGGATTGGCGTAGCCATTCTGAGTTTTCAAATTTTGTTTTATGGATTATCCAAATAATTGTAAACACTTTATTTTCCATATTCCAGATCGTTTCTTTTATTGTGGAAATCTTTATATATACTCTACTTTACATGGGACTCTTGGTATTTTTACTCGCAGATCAAGGAAATAATAAGACTTTTATGGTAAGTAGCATTTCTTGCCATTTTTTATTATTTAAATTTGACACTTTTACCAAAACTGTCTTTCTTAATTAGATACTTATAACAAATGTCATATTCTGGTACAAAACATGAAAGTATGAATTAGAAATAAATGTTAATAGAACACAGCAATTGTATTAATGATAATATTGCTTTTATTTTACAAAATAAAACAATAGCCCGACGAGGAGCAAGCGGCTATATCGCTGTATATGTGGCTGACGAAAGGCTTGGTATTACAAATATTACTGACCCAGTCTTGTGAGAAGTTCTACAAAGCTGTTGAAAGTGTTCAAGATACGTGCGCTATCATCTTGAAGTCTGGATGTTCAGGTAATCAAAGCACTTAAATAAATAAATGTAGTAAAAATCACATATTTTTTTTTGGACCCATAATGAATGCTAAACCACTGGTGCTATGGAAGTAGAGACAACGAAGGTACCACAAAAACCAAAACTCATTACAGAAGTTTTTTTTAAACATTGACTCAAACGCTTTTTGATACCAAAATATCACAGCTAGCGACGCCTTAAACTCTTCAAAAAATCTTCTCCTACTCGATTCTCGTAAAGTTCTCTCCTTTCTCAATATTTAAAGATACAATAATTCCGGCAAGGCAAAGACCTCTCTACCCTTCTTCCATTTTTCGCTGATTAGTGCTATGGTGAACCAAACCTTATCAAAGAATTCCATCTCGTCCCGCCATCTTGATAATCTGGGACTACCGAGTTATCTCTTGCTATTTATAGCGACCCATTGTGTCATCTGAATTAAGATTGATCATGAAATAATCTAGATTCCTAATAAGGACCATCTGTTACAGCTAATAAGAAGAGGCTTTGCAAGAACATTCAGCGATTATATCGAACTACGTTCAGCAAAATTAGTATTTGCGGCTTGATGTCCGTCGACGCAGAGTTGACGCTGGACTTGGTGTCTACTATTACCAGTTATGTTATAGTTATGCTGCAGTTTATGTTTCTCTAGTGGATTCACAATAAATCAATATTTCAATGTATGTTTTTAATATATATTTCAATGTTGTTTTGTTGTTATTACATTTAAATATCCTGGTGTGTTTCTGTTTCCAACGTGTTTTGGTCGTATACTCGTAATATCATGACATAAATTTCAAGTTTCAGTGTTTACAGTAACGAATACACAAGCACAAAACACTTATAATTTTTGCCGCCATTATCATGCCAATGCAGGGCAAAGGCCTCCTTTTTGTTCTTCCAATGCTACTCATCCTGGGCTATTGTTGACAATAATATTTAATCCAGCTCGTCCCGCTGTCACCTTTTGAGCCGGCCACGCATTCTTCTGACGGCTTGTGGGGTCCACTTCCTCTGGCTTTCAATTGGTTACCTACATAGCTTTAAATCCAACATCCGCGATTTGTGTTTTGGAACGCAACGCTGTATTCCTATACAACGCTGCGCCGCGCTGCTATTATGATCTATAGCGCTGCTCAGCTATATATCTGACAACCTAATATCTAGAACGTTGCACGCACATGCTCGCTGAAAATCTCTAAGTTTGGACCTTAGCAAAGCTGTTAAAGAATAAGCCGTCTGGAGATTTTAAAATCTAGTTTAGTAAAACCATAGTAGAACTAATCGCAATGCGATTCATAATAACCGTTTACTGCAACAAAATTACTATTTCTGTTACACAAATTAAGGAATGAGTAGTTATATCGTGGTATGGACATGTAATGAGGAGAAATTAAAATTAGGTACAAAAATGCGTTATAAATAAAAAAAATGGATATTCAGGTAACACCAAGAAAGCCATTTACAGGTTTTATGAAAGATGAAATGAGAAAGAAAGAAGGAAACGCAAAATGAGCAGTATATATGAATGTAAGAAAAATGCCGAACCCAAATTAACCTATTTGGGGAAAAGGGAAGGAAAAATAAAGATGTACTGTTCTTTAAAGTTTCATCAATTAATATTGTCAATTAGATACGGAAACACGGAAATTGATTGTTATCACATAACAATCAATTTATGTCCAAATTAAGTAGATCACTTATGAACACAACTACACATTACAGTCATCAAACGTTCTTTTTGTAAAATACGTATTACAACAAAATTAATTTGAATGAAAAACCAAAAACGATTTATCATTCAACTCCATGGACCTATTAACATTTCCCTAAAATGACGAGGATAAACGTGAAGGAAGCTCGTTACCTTGGTAGAAATTATCAAGTAGAAGTATTATTGAATAATTTGGTTGACAAAGATCTGCAGACAATGTTGTTCCCTTTAAACTGCATGCAATTCGTTGGGTTCTGTCCAAAATATAGCATCAAGGATAATTTCATAACACCCAACAGTCGTTCGTCGAATCTTGTCTCGTTGGTTGGAACGTTTTTTATTTTAGTTATTCTTTCACAGCGTTTTAGCGCTGTCTTCGATCCTAATATCCCGACGCCATTTTTGATCTCGAACTGTGTCGATTGTTTTCTTTACTTATGTGGATTTTGTGTGAATTTCTTCGTTTGTATCAAATATTCTGAACTCAACGTCAAGTTTGTCTTGACCATTCAAGATGTTCATAGATTTCTCAATGACGTGCATAAATTCAGACTTTTAACTATTTGGAATTGGTTTATTCTCATTTTTTACTCAAGTTCTTTTTTTGCGTATGTAATTTATTTTCAAATTAATCTGCAGTTGGCTTCTTTGAATATTAGCTCCAGTATACTGGTAATATTTGATTTTAATATTATTTACGCTATCAGAGTCATACAATTCTTAGAATCAAAATTAGTTTTATGGAATATCGAAGCTTTAAAGTCGCAGGATCTTAAAGGCGGAGACACTGAGGTATATAACCGCAATTTGTTTCAAACTTTAAACAAAATCTGTGAGTGCTATGAGATGTATAAAGTTACTTTTCGCTATTTGGTAAGTACCCACTGCATAGCTAAATAAATGTTTTCTTAGCATATGTACCTCAAAATAAATAAAGTAGGCAACGCTTTCAGTCTAACAAGTATTTTTTTCTGTTTTTGCAATCATAGTGGTATGCTGCTGAAATTTGTATCAAGTATTCTTTACTCTGGGACATATAAATAATACAGAAGTTAAGCATCCCACTTGTAACACACATATTCCCGAGAAACTCAAAGCCACCATGCTACCCACCGTCAATTCATAGTTTTTAACTCATCATCATCATCATCATCATAAAAAATTACGTTCCCCAACAGAATTTTGGGCCAACACAATTTAGGTGCATTCTCTAATTTCTTTTTTCATTTTTCATTGTCTCAAATATATTTTTTACCCTTAATTTTCCAATTCCAGATTGTTTATTTTATAGTGGACGGCTTTATACAGACTCTAATGTATATGGGAGTCTTTGTCTTTCTACTTGGATCTAAAGGATCACGGGAACCTTTTGCCGTAAGTTAACATTTACTGAAACAGATTGAACTCGGGTTGCTGGAAAGTTGATCGACACAAATATCTGTTAATACCTGTCAAATTGCCAAAATTAGCCTAAATATTAGATTTATATTAAAATTTTAAATATTTATAATAGCCCTCCTCCTAATTCTTTATTTTGTAATCTTATTTATTTCGACAGGGCCCACAATGATCCAAAACTAATTGTATATTAAAATTCAATGTACCTAACACCTAAGTTCACAGTTGTGGAATGCAATAAACGTATTGAGTATTGACTAATTTCAAGATCTGAAGATTTCTAAATATATTAAGTTGATCAGCCTTTGAGAAAGCGCGGGTCGATCATTTCTCATAGGAAGTCATTAGTCTAGTACTGAGTTACATGTACTTAAACTGAAACTTTTTGCAAACACATTGAAAACGTGGCCTTAATTAATATGGGATACACGAATTCTTTCCAAGTGGCCATGGGCTGGCCATGTCTGTCGAAGGACCGATAGCCGTTGGAGCAGACGAGTCCTAGAATGGAGACCGCGGCTCGGCTACCGTAAGGTAGGACGCCCGCCCGCCAGGTGGACTGATGACCTGAGAAAGGTCGCTGGAGGGGACTGGATGCGGAAGGCGGAGGACCGGGTGTTGTGGCGCAAATGGGGAGAGGCCTATGTTCAGCAGTGGACTATGATTTACTAAATGATTGAATTCTTTCCATGTCTTTCAGCGGAATAATTGTCTAAGGCATCATTCAAAAACAATAAAACCTGTGAAAACGAAATAATAGCTATAAATATAATAAATAAAACACAATAATTAACGTAATTCTATTAATGTTTTTCTATAAAAACAGCTTGATGGACAACAGGCGGCATTATCACTGTACGTGTGGCTGACGAAAGGCTTGATATTACAAATAATACTGACCCAGTCGTGCGAGAAGTATTACAAAGCTGTTGAAAGTGTTCAAGATACGTGTGCTATCATCTTAAAGTCTGGATGTTCAGGTAATCAAAGCCATTAAATAAATAAAACATCACGTTTTATTTGTTTGAACCCAAAATAACTAGCTGAACCACATGTGTTACGGAATCAGAGACGACGCAGGCCGTATATAGGTATATTTTTTCTCGTAAAGTTCTGTACTTTCTCAATTAGAATGGACTCGAAAACTCTGATGGACTACGTAAAAAAATAAAATGTCGATATTGACCTTCTGTTACAGCTGATAAGAAGAGGCTTTGCAAGAACATTCAGCGCTTATATCGAACTTCTTTCAGCAAAGTCAGTGTTTGCGGCTTGATGAACGTCGACGCAGTGTTGACGCTAGAATTGGTGTCTACTATTACTAGTTATGTTATAGTCATGCTACAGTTTATTTTTCTCTAGTAGTGTCATAATAAATCGATATTCCAATATATGGTTTTGGTTTTCAATTTTAATCTTGTTGTGTTCCTGTCATCTCTCTCTGGGCTTGCCACGAGGTCATCTGGCGTCCACATTGTCATCGCTTTGGTCCAACAATTGGCGGACCTGTGTCAGATATGTCCGGGCCAGTTTTATTTTAACCTAGCGGCTTTAATTCAAACAGCAGAATTAGCGTTGTATTCCTAATTCGATCAAATAAGCAAATACCTAGAATACTGCACTCCATTGTTGGCTGGAAATCTCCAAGTTTGGGTCTTAGCCGATCCAATGAGGACGGATGGAAATCAAATAGCAAGAGTCATAAATGTGAAAGTGGATGGATGTTCAGATAGAGTAAAACCAAAAAAGCGACGAATAGATTGTATGAAAGATGAAATGAGAAAGAAAGAAGTAAATGCTGAGATGACGTTCAATAAAGATAAATTAAAGAAAAGCACCAATTGCGCCAATCTAAATGATCATTGGTAAAATGGCAGGTAGAAAAAGAAAGACTCAAAGATTTTCAAGTTCTGAAAATGAAGCTTTTAAGCTCTTTCATAACATTACATGATGCAGGTTCCAAAATGTAATTCCTATGGAAAAGAACCGGCAGCAAACTCCAAAAAAATGCTCTAATTAAATTAACATTACTATTTAGATTCGAAAATACGGAAATTGATTGTTATCACATAACAATCAATTTGTGTCCAAATCAAGTAGATTACAAATGTACACAACTACACTCTATAGTAATCAACGTTTCTATTTGTCCATTTCAAACATATAACAACAAAACTTAGTTAAATGAGAATTAAAAAATAAAAACGATTCTTTGTTTGACTCAATTGTCTTTTTATCATTTCCCTAAAATGACGTCGATAAACGTGAAAGAAGCTCGTTACCTTGGTAGAAATTATCAAGTAGAAGTATTATTGAACAATTTGGTCGACAAAGATCTGCAGAAAATGCTGTTGCCATTAAACTGCATGCAATTTGTTGGGTTCTGTCCAAAATATAGCATCAAGGATAATTTCATAACACCTAACAGTCGTTTATCTAATCTTGTGTCGTTGTTTGGAACGATTTTTCTTTTAGTTATTCTGTCACAGCGTTTCAGCACCGTCTTTAATCCGTATATACCGACACCATTTATAATCTGTAACTGTGCTGATTCTGTTCTTTACGTCTGTGGCTTTTGTTTGAATTGGTTCGTTGGTGTCAAATATTCTGAACAAAATGTCAAGTTAGTCCTTACCATTCAAGACATTCATAGATTTCTCAATGATGAGCATAAATCCAGGCTTATAACTTTTTTCAATTGGTTTATCCTTTTTTTTAGTTCCATTTCTTATCTTACGTATTTAATTTATTTTGAAGTTAACCTTCATCATTCTTCTTTTAGTATTGGCTCTAGTGCGCTGATCATATTTGATTTTAACATTATTTATGCTATTAGAATAATTCAGTTCCTGGAATCGAAATTAGTTTTATGGAATATTGAAGCTCTAAAGTCGCAGGATCTTAAAAGCGGAGACTCCAAGTTGTATGACCACAATTTGTTTCAAGTTTTAACCAAACTCTGTGAGTGCTATCAGATGTATAAAGTTACTTTTGGATATTTGGTAAGTACCCACTGCATACCTAAGTTCATGCCTAGCCATTTCTTAGGCCTCATTTACGGAGACGCGGGGCGTCTCGCGTCGCGTGTGGCGTGTCGCGGCTTGTCGGACGTTTTTGCTGTTTACGGTGGGGCGGCGCGTGAAGCAGCACGTATCATCGCACGCGTAAACACAAACTTATATACGACGTTGTTCATAGAGAAGCGAGACGGGAAGAGTGGCGGTGCCCGCCGCGGCGCCCGCAGCGGCGCACGCTCGCCTCGATTAAATCGACTTGTTCTATTGTTTTATAGCGGCATAGCTTCATCGAGAATTGCCGCTGCGTGCGCCGCCGTGATGAACGCCGCGAGGGACGCGTCGGTGCAATCCGCGGGGTCCGCCGCAAAAAACGCCCTATTTCAAACAAACGCGTATAAAATCACTTCTCCGTAAACGCACTCATACAACTCCATATATTTGAATTCTGTGCAGACCGCGCCGCTCATCGCAACGCGCGACGCCCCGCGTCTCCGTAAACGAGGTCCTAGCGTTCCGTACCTAAAAAGAACTTCACAAACGTCAGAATTGACACTGTCGTCCGTCGGTGTCAGAATCGTCAGTGTGAAAACGTCAAATACTCTCGTGTAGAAACGATTGAATTAAAACAAAATATAAAAATTCTACATTTTAACTTATTAAATATTAACGTTCTCTTACAGAATTCTGGGCCCATGCCATTAAGAATGCCAGCATTGCCAACATTTGAATTCCGTTTTTTTTATTTTTGATTTTCCCACACATTTTATATCCTCAATTTTTTAATTCCAGATTGTTTACTTTGTTGTGGAAGGCTTCATACAGGCTCTGCTGTATACAGGAATCTTGGTCTTTTTGCTCGGATATCATGGATCAAGGGAATCCTTTGTAGTAAGTTACAATTTACTACAACAGATTAATCATTTCTTATAGGAAGCCAATAATAATAACCCACAGTAGGCCAGTAGGGAACCATACCAATTCATTACTGGAAACTACTGGAGCACATTCACTGTATGGGAAGAGGTATGCCTCTTCCCATACAGTGAACGCACTGACACTGATCACCACGCTTGGTCAATGCAGACTGGCTCCCAATTTTTAGAATCCAGATTTTACTCTCGATGTTTTCCTTCACCGTTTGCCGGGTTCGAACCTGCAAGCTGGTGCATACAAATCCGAACTGCTAGGCCACTATCACTTGAAGAAAGGAAGCCATTAGAAACTGATAAATTTTACTAAAATTTTGACTAATGAAGTCAGACAGAAAATAAGATAAGCATTGAAAATGTAACTTAAATATAAATGAGTTTTATAAATTATATTCAAATCTTCCAACCTATCTTTGGAATACGCTTAAAATAATAAAACACTTAGTTATGAAATATTAACACGTTACCTGAGTACAACAATTTTATTAATTCACGTTTATTTTTCTTATCTGTTCATTACAACAGCAAGACGAAGTATTAGCGGCACTATCACTGCATGTGTGGCTGATGAAGAGCTTGATGTTACAAATAATACTCACCCAGTCTTGCGAGAAGTTCTACAAAGCAGCTGAAAGTGTTCAAGATACGTGTGCTATCATCTTGAAATCTGGATGTTCAGGTAACCTAAGCAATAAAATATTGAAATGTGGACATCACATACATTTCTTTGAACCCAATATAAATGGAAAAACCGCTTGTGTTACAAAATCAGAACTCACCAAGGTGCAAAAAACTAGACCCAAGACAGTGAAAAAAAAATCTTAAATTGACTCAAACGCGGATCGAAGCGAGGTCTCAGCGCTACCGATACCTTGGAAACCGATATGGACGGCACTCGACCACAGAGTTTTTCATAATAAAAACAGGGAAAAATCCATATGAAGTCGCTTTTCATTCAGATTGAGTATTTTGATGTCAAGGTATTATTATTTCTAGAATTTTAACGATTTTCGTCTGTTCCAGAGGATAAGAAGAGGCTTTGCAAGAACATTCAGCGCTTATATAGAACTTCGTTCAGCAAAATAAGTGTATGCGGCTTGATGAACGTCGACGCCATGTTGACGCTGGAAGTGTTTTCTACTGTTACCAGTTACGTTATAATCATGCTTCAGTTTATGTTTCTGTAGTAGAATTATAATAAAAAATATTTCATGGTTCAATTTTGTTATTTAATCATTTAAACCACCCTGTTTTGTTCTCCTCTTAAACTTTCCTTTTGGTCTTGTGGTTTTTCTTTGTTGGTCATGTAAGATCATAATTAAAATGACGAAAATGTTAGCGTGGTCTTTCTGTGATAGACCGACTAGAATTTCATTACCTGTTGGTCAATTAAACGAAAAAGATATTGCAATAGAATTTTACAATTTACCTTAATTATTAAATGACAGTCAATATAACTGTTACACAAAGTAAGGAATGAGAAGGCTAGGAATAAATTTAGAAAGTAGCACCAGGTAGTAAAAAGTAGAAAAGTAATGTCTATCGTGATATGGACTTATGATGTGGAGGTGCGAAAATTACTGACCAAAAAGATTTATTTTGTTATGAAACATTAGAAAAAGCGGTAGGTTGATTACGTGAAATATAAGGAAATACGAAGGGAAGAAGTAAATGCTGATATGACAAGCAATAAAGATTAATGGAGTTAAAGTTCTCATTGCGCTGACCCCAAATTAAAGTGATAAGGAAAAGGGCAAGGACAAAACAAAAGAGTCGATGATCCTTAAGCTCTTATTCAATTAAAATAATTAATTATCCCTTTCGATTTGAAAACACGGAAATTGATTATTATCACCTCAACGTTCATAAAATAGATTGAAAATGTACCCAACCACACTTGTATTTGTCAATTTAAACCTAATAATATATAATTCATGTTAATTTGAATGAAAAATTAAAAACCTTTCCTCGTTCAACTCAATTGTCTTTAAACATTTCCTTATAATGACGTCTATAAACATGAAAGAAGCTCGTTACTTTCGTAGGAATTATCGAGTAGAAGTATTGTTGAACAATTTGGTTGACAAAGATCTGCAGACAATGCTGTTGCCTTTAAACTGGATGCAATTGGTTGGGTTCTGTCCAAAATATAGCATCAAGGACAATTTCATAACACCGAACAGTCGTTTGTCTAATCTTGTGTCGTTGGTTGGAACTGTTTTTCTTTTAGTTCTTCTGTCGCAGCGTTTCATCACTGTATTTGATCCGCGTATCCCACAGGCATTTTTTATCTGCAACTGTGTCGATTCTTTTCTTTACTTTTGTGGTTTTTATGTGAATCTCTTCGTTTGTATCAAATATTCTGAACACAATGTCAACTTTGTCCTAACGATTCAAGACGTTCATAGATATCTTAATGGTGGGCCTCAATTCAGATTAATAACTTTTTGGAATTGGTTTATTTTTATTTTCGTCTCAAGTTTGTTTCTTGTATATGTAATTTATTATCAAATACACTTTCATATAACTTCTTATAACATTGGTGCTAGTGTGCTGATCATATTTGATTTTAATATTATTTACGCTATTAGAGTCATTCAATTCTTG
Source organism: Autographa gamma (assembly GCA_905146925.1). Classification (NCBI taxonomy): domain Eukaryota; kingdom Metazoa; phylum Arthropoda; class Insecta; order Lepidoptera; family Noctuidae; genus Autographa; species Autographa gamma. The sequence goes on along the minus strand of LR989872.1, from coordinate 7,595,835 downwards.
GAATCTAAGCTAGTTTTATGGAATATCGAAGCTTTAAAGTCGCAAGATCGTAAAAGCGGACACACTGAGCTACATAACCACAATTTGTTTCAAGCTTATATCAAAATTTGTGAGTGCTATGAAATTTATAAAGTTGCTTTTGGATATTTGGTAAGTACCAACTGCATGCTTTAGTTAAATTGTATTCTTCTTTATATTACATTTCTTAGCGTACCGTAATTAAAAAAATATAAACCCTTATAGATTATCCGACTTGTCACTTGGTCGTCGGTCTGACAAGATTTTTATCTGAGCATGGTCATATACTGGTGAAATTAATTAATAATCAAATGTAACTTCTATGTCATCTGAATTAATAAATCCAGCCATTTATGTAGTTCTATAATTACCCTAAATGACCGCCACAATCATGTACGGTACGTAGTGGGTCTATTTCTCGACCCATTAACCATAAAAGCTTACCCTAAAAAATATAATTTAGAGTGTGTAACTTAAACGCTGTCTTACTTTGCCGCGGTTTTGTTGGCTCGCCGGTAAACCTTTCTCGTCGACCGTCGACACGCTTTAAATAAATCGGGTTCAACATAACATAGTTTGGAATTTCGACTAACACTTTTTTTTCTTGTTCCAGATTGTTTATTTTATTGCGGAAGGCTTTGTTCATGCTCTTTTGTACTACGGAGTCTTGATTTTATCCCTCGGAGATCAAGGGCCAAAGAAATCTCATCGCGTAAGTTAAAATTAATAAAAGGTTTTTAAAGAGATTTCATTTATTCTTCGCCATACCAATTTATTATTTCGTGTTAGAGACTGCATGCATTCTGCTGACGTTCAAACATCAATTATTTGGGGAACAACAAATAATTGCAGGCCGAAAATTGACGTTTCATGCACTAAAATACCTTCTGACAGCAACGGATTTGACTATTTATTAGAATTAGTAATTATAGCTCTATACTTACTAGTCTCTACTCTAGAACCAACATTTGATTTTGAAACCTTTATCTATACTCAAATAAATTTTGTCTTTTTGTCATTTTGTTTTTTTGAAAACTTGGCAGAATATTTATAGAGTAACTCAAAAAAAAACGTGATTAGGTAATAATAATTTGTTCATGCATGACCATAACAATTGTATTAATTAACGTAAACCTTTAAAACCCACAGCCCGGTCAGGATCTAGCAGCAATATCACTGTACGTATGGCTGGCCAAAGGGTTTTTATTTCAACTTAAACTGACCCAGTCTTGCGAGAAGTTCTACAAAGCTGTCGAAAGTTCTCAAGATACGTGTGCTATCATCTTGAAGTCTGGATGCTCAGGTAATTAAAGCAATTAAATAACTAAATGTGGATGACATCACATGCATTCTTCTAAACCCAAAATATCACGACAACCACCCGGATCAAAGACTGTGAAAAAGTTATTTCTTTGTCATTGACGCATGTGGAGATCGCGGGAGGCAACTTGAAAGCTAATCTTAACGCTTGTCGACCACGGAGTTAAATTCGAAAAAAATAAATTTCTTTTTTGGAATAGATAGAGTTTCTGTGGGTACGGCTGTCACGCAGCCAAGTCTCGAGTGTTTATTTCTAGAATTTTTACAATAATTTATAATCGTCTGTTCCAGATTATAAGAAGAGAGTTTGCAAGAACATTCAGCGCTTATATCGAACTTCTTTCAGCAAGATAAGTATTTGCGGCTTGATGAACGTCGACGCAGAGTTGACTCTAGAAGTGATGTCTACTATTACTAGTAATGTTATAGTCATGCTTCAGTTTATGTTTCTGTAGCAGAATCACTATTAACTAATCTTTCAATATTTGTTTTTTAGTTACATTTAAAAAATCTTAGTATGTCCTGAACTTGGCTTTTCTTCTTCTTAGTTTTTTCGCTTTTCCTAGTAAACGGTTTTATAGATGCCCCAAATATCGCGATGTGAAAGCTCAATGTTCAATAAATGTTTGCAATAAGTCCTTCGTTTTTTTTCAACTTATTTAGGATTCAAAGACACAAAAAGATAGCTTGCTTTTACTAAACATCCTAAGCTGACAGACAGTAAATATAAACTGTTGAAAAGTGTTGAAGATGACCTGGAATGTCAATACCTAGGTCATTTAATCCATTAACGAATTAGGACTAGTAGTAGTATTTTTTATTGACCTTGTTTGTTAAATAGCAATCAATGTTCTTTGACTTCGAAATATCCCCCTTTCGATTCGAATACATGAAAATTGATTCTTATCATTTAACAATCAATTTTCTGTCAAATCAAGTAGATAAAAATGTACCTGACTACACATTATAGTGATCAACTTTTCTATTTATTTATTCCCATAATTAATTATATATAAAATTTCTTTCAAATCAATTGTATTATCACCAGCTCCATAAAATGACGTCTTTTAATTTGAAGGAAGCGCGTTACCCTGGTAGAAATTATCAAGTAGAAATATTATTGAATAATTTGGTTGACAAAGATGTGCAGACAATGTTGCTGCCTTTGAATGTGATGCAATCCATATCATTATGTCCAAAATATACCATCAAAGATAATTTCATAACACCAAACAGTCGCCTGTCCAACGTCGTGTCGTTGCTTGGAACGATCTTCTTTTTGGCTATCCTTATACAGCGTTTCAGCATTTTTGTAAATCCTCAGATCCCCTTCTTATTTACATTCTGCCATTGTATTGATACTTGCGTTTACATCGTCGGATTTTGTGTAAATTTCATCGTTACCATCAAATATTCTGAACACAATGTCAAGTTTGTCCTTACCATGCAAGACGTTCATAGAATTCTCATCGATGAACAAAAATTTAGGCGCATGACAATTTGGAATCAGTTTATTCCTATTTTAGTCACTATTTTATTTTTCATGCATTTCCTTTATTTTCAAATTCAAATGGGTGCTTTTTCTTATAACTTGGGCGCTTGTACGCTTATCATATTTGATTTTAATATTATACATGCTATTATAATTATAAAATTCTTGGAATCAAAATTAGTTTTATGGAATATCGAAGCTTTAAAGTCGCAGGATCTTAAAAGTGAACATGTTACGCTACAAGAACACAATTTGTTTCAAGCTTTCATTAAAATCTGTGAGTGCTATGCGATGTATAAAGTTGCTTTTGGATATATGGTAAGTGTTTACAAAAAATCATGATGATGTTATGTATCACAATAAATAAAATAATTTAAGTTATCAAATCTTGTGTCCTGATGGATAATAATAGTTTTATTTTGATACTAAAATTTGGGCTTGAGAAGTACTGATTTCGATTCTGAATTGTGTGATGCTTACTAAAAGTATTTTGCTAAAACCTGGAGTATACTTTCTTTAATTGTTTTTATTTTACTAATTTCAGATTCTTTACTTTATTATGGAATTCTTTACTCATGCTCTGGTATACATGGGAGCCTTGGTTCTTTTATTCGGATATCAACATACAAGAGACTATATCGTAAGTACAAATTAACAATATTTACTTTATTTTTCACATCGCCTATTAAATAGCACATAAATTTTTGTAATCAAACATGGCAACTAAAATTGCTTTTTTTTGTAGAATTTCTAAGTGAATTATGTGTTCCAATTTATTTGAATCCTTTAAATTAGACTAAAAATGTAGTATTTCTAAAATTCATCATGTCCTAATGCTGGGCAGGCCTCTCTTTTCTCTTTCCCAACTGTAAGGTCTTATGCCAATGCCATCCAGACTCGACCCGAGACCTTTACTATCTTGTCGACCCATCTTGCTGTCGGACGAACGACGCTTCTTTCACATTGACGTGGCTACCTTTCTGTCACCCTCAGTCCAATTTCTATAATTATTCAAAACCATATTTTTTTTCTTGTTAGTTTTGTAGAAATTTTAAAGATGCCTACGGAATCAGAATCAGAATTCGACATTGAAATCATGTAACTGGCATTTTGATAGGATATAAAGCTTAAGCATAAAGACAAACGGCAGAAGCATAATTTTAGCATATTGTATAACCTAATTTGTAATGTTTTGTTATAACTTATAAAACCGCAGCACAACGATGTACTAGCGGCTATATCGCTGTATGTATGGCTAACAAAAGGCTTAATATTACAAATAATACTGACCCAGTCTTGCGAGAAGTTCTACAAAGCAGCTGAAAGTGTTCAAGATACGTGTGCTATCATCTTGAAGTCTGGATGTTCAGGTAATCAAAGCAATAAAATATATAAATGAGGAGAGCATCACATAAATTGATCAGGAACCTAACGTTAGTTGAAAAAGCACTTGTAATGTTGGATATGAGACGACGATGTCACAAATACCCAAAACCGACTTGGTGTAGAAAGGTGTAGCGTTCTATATTGCACCGTCTGAGCCTCGAATTGGGGACCTCATGCCTAGCAATACCATGAAAGCTTCTATGAGTACCATTCGACCAGGGAGGTCTTCGAAAGAAATAATTTATAATAATTTTCCCCAACACGCTTCGAAATAAATTCTGTTTTTTACCGAAATAAACTCGAGCATTCAGAAAGACTATCTGAATTTCTATAATAGGGTAGATGACTAGGTATGAAAAGTCAAAATTTATGTATTCCGCCATTTAAATAATCTAAATATAATAGATACGTATTTTTCCTTTTATCAAATCGATAACAAAAATACGAAGATATACCGCTTTAAAGTTCAGGGATGGGGGAGAGCTTGTGATGTCACGGGTAGGTAAAATTTTTGCTAAGATGTGACGTCACGCAAGAATTGTACTCGCTGTATTTTCATAATTATTTGTTAACGAGACAAAAGAAAATACGAGTCTTATATTTTTTAGTATCTAAAAGACAGGTATAAAAAAAAATGTCATCATCCCTGGGGCCCGAATCTGCTATTGACAATTGCTTCAATCGTCCGAGTAGGTGGCGTCAGTAGATGCATTTTAGGATAATTGGCATTCTAAATGTCAAAACATCACTTTAACGTCAACATTGGTCATAGAGACGGACAATTTTGGCGTTTTGAGATTTATTAGAATGCCAAATTATCTTATACGATTGAAGCAATTGTCAATAGCAGACCCGGGCCCCTGTTATAATGATATCTGTCTGTTACAGCTAATAAGAAGAGGTTTTGCAAGAACATTCAGCGCTTATATCGAACTTCGTTCAGGAAAATAAGTGTGAGCGGGTTTATGTATGTCGATGCAGTTTTGACGCTTCAAATGTTATCAACAGTTACCAGTTACCTGATAGTCATGCTTCAGCTTATGTTTTTGTAGCAAAATTACAATAAATCAATACTTTAATATTGGGTATTTTTATAATTATATATATTTAAATCCTGTTGTATTCCTTTTCCGAACTTCCTTTTCTTCATCTTTGTGATATTTTTCTTGTTGCCACAATGCGTTGGGGTGTCTATTTTTAACATTTAATACGTATTTAATCTACCAACAGTTAAAATGTACAATATGATTGAATACGATTGATAGCCATGAAACAAATTTCACCATGGACAACGAATTTTGTGATGTGTATCCTCAAATTTTCAATATTTGGAAAACCCTTCGTTTCTTTAAACACTTGATCTTCTCATCACCATCATTCTCAACATCATCATCTTGATTAGGATCAAAGGAAGCATCAAAACAGCTTTGTTGGTTTGATGGAACAATATGACTTGGAATTTCAGTGCCTCCTCAATAAAACTCGCAATTAAGAATCGCAATGGTATTGCTTTATTTTAAGTGTGTCCCTGGACTTAATCGAAATGGTTTCTAACTGTAATTTATAATGATTCACCTTTTTGAAAGTTCTCGAAGTTTTGAAATCTTCGACCAGGGATACACAGATACTCAAGGCAAACAGAACCATTTTTTAACACCCATTTTTTGAAACTACCAAGGTATTGCGACGTCGGGAACTAAAAAGTAAATGCAAACGGCGTTAAACTCATTAAAAAGTAGTTTTATTTAAATGGCAATGTAATTTTCCATTTACCTTGTTTATTAAATTACAGTCAATGTTCTTTGAGTAGGTTTTTAATTAATTAGAATGTTTTATTCCCCTTCGATTCGGAAACACGGAAATTAATTATAATTATCACTCAATTTATAACATGTCCAAATTAAATAGATTACATATGTAAAGTTTCTATTTGTTCATTTTATACCACTAACAAAATTTGATTTGTCATTTAATTCAATTGTGTTTTCAAGTGTTCCATAAAATGACGTCTATTAATAAGAAGGAAGCTCGTTACCTTGGTAGAAATTATCAAGTAGAAATATTATTGAACAATTTGGTTGACAAAGATCTGCAGAAAATGTTGTTGCCTCTAAACGTAATGCAAACCATAGCGTTTTGTCCAAAATACAGCATCAAAGATAATTTTATAACACCAAACAGTCGAATGACAAATTTCAGGTCATTCCTTGGAATGGTTTTCTTTTTAGGTTTTCTTATTAGTCGTTTCAGCTCTATTTTTGATTCAAATGTCCCTTTCCTATTTTTCTTCTGTCATTGTATTGATGTTGGTGTTTATTTTATTGGTTTTTCTTTAAATTTCATCGTTGGTGTCAAGTATTCTGAACTCAATGTCAAGTTTGTCCTGACCATTCAAGATGTTCATAGAATACTCAATGATGAGCATAAATTCAAGCGCATGACTATCAGGAATTGGTTTATTCCTATATTCATCACAAGTTTATTTTTCGTATACTTTATTTATTTCCAAACTAACCTGAACACCATTTCTTTTAACATTAGCGCTTGTACATTGATAATATTTGATTTTAATATGTTATCTGCTTTAATACTCATGAAATTACTGGAATCAAAATTAGTTCTATGGAATATCGAAGCTTTAAAGTCGCAAGATCTCAAAAACGGGGACAACGAGGTTAATGACCACGATTTGTTTCAAGTGTTCCTCAAAATCAGTGAGTGCTATGAGATGTATAAAGTTATTTTTAGATATATGGTAAGTACCTACCTACTGTAGTGAATTCATTTTATTTTATATCTAATTAAAAGTTTATTCAGAATCCTTAATGATATACTGGTACATTAAAATATAACTATTTTTTGCGGAATCTATTGCGGTTACATCTTACACGTAGACTGATGGTCTAGCTGTGACTGTCATATTTCGACACGAAACATCTACAAATATATATTTTAACTAAATACAAGAAATTTAGATTGGTTTCGGATTCTCTGAAGTGTTGACAATTTTTAAAATTCCAGATTCTATATTTTATTATGGAAGGCTTCACACATGCTTTGATATACATGGGAGTCTTGGTTCTTTTACTTGGACATCAAGGTCCAAGAGAATATGTCGTAAGTTCAATTTACAATTTTAGTTTGACTTTTCACATGAAGAAATGCTTGACTAGACGTAAAATTGTAACTGAAAGGCAAATACAAGAACATCTAGTATGCAGCATAATATTAAATAAAAAAATCCCATTTTTTTCTAACAGCCCCATGAAGTACTTACGGCAATATCACTGTATATGTGGGTGACGAAAGGCTTGATATTACAAATAATACTGACCCAGGCTTGCGAGAAGTTCTACAAAGCCGTTGAAAGTGTACAAGATACGTGTGCTATCATCTTGAAGTCTGGATGTTCAGGTAAACAAAGCTTCGAGAGCCACCCTAACTGACCTTATCAAGTGGTGCCACTGGGCCATAGCATTATCTAATATAGCTGTTAATATGTGTTACTAGATTCGTGCACAAAATTCTCGCCTTTAGGAGGCAAGAAGGACAAGTTGCGAAACATTTTTACAATTGTTAATGTTGATGGAAATAAATTCATGAAATGATATGTATGGAAACGATATATTGCTACAGCAACACAACGGCGTAATATATAAATACATTGGACTTATTTTATCAACGTCAACCCTAGTTGAAATGTCTAGGGGGAAAAGTCTAGGTCGTTCTTTCAGTAATATACTAAGGGTGCATTCAGATCTGGCGAACGCTCACCGAACGAGCATTACACGAACTGCTTTTGAGCACCGCGCGAAAGCAATAGTTTCAAAAACGTCGTCCGCCAGACGTGATGCTCGTTCGGTGTGCCTTCGTCAGATTTGGACGAACCTTAAGGGCCCCATAAACTCGAGAATCCAGATAAACTATAAGTTTTTAGAATTCTTATCTTTTACAGATGAAAAGAAGAAGTTTTGCAAGAACATTCAGCGCTTATACCAAACTTCGTTCAAAAAAATAAATGTCAGCGGCGTGATTTATGTCGACGCAGTTTTGACGCTACAATTAATATCTACTGTCAATAGTTATGTTATTGTTATGCTTCAGCTAATGTTTCTTTAGTTATCTTGATCACAATAAATTAAACTATCGCGCTGCATGTTTATAGTAATATTATAGAACGGGGATTAGCGCGTACATGCATTAATACCTTAAGTGCTTGACGTTTCGACCAGGTGACGCCGGCCGTGGTCGCAAGCAGACCGGTATTTATGCATTGTACACGCTAATCCTGGTTCTATAATATTAAAGTATGTTAAATAATTAAAAAAGTCTGGTTACTGGAGCCTGATAATGCCTCTTAAATTTATGTGCCACAGCACACATTCGGTTTTTAAATGTGAATTGGTAAATAGTTTTTAACCAACTAAGTAATTAACTATTCAGACCTAAAAATTAATTAAGTTACATTGAAAGTTAGCGACGATTAATAGTTCTTAGCAAACTGTGTGTGATTTGGGTAAAGCATTCGATACTGCTGAACATAGGACTAGCAATAATACAATAAATTATAAGTATCCCATGTCTATTTATTATTTGACACTAGTTTAAATAGGAAAATTGGTTTTGAACATTGTTATCAACAAGTTTTTATTTCGAACTGGCGTTTTGGTAATTGGTGTTCCACAAGGGACGATTTTGGGTCCATATTGTATTTTCAATTGAGAGAATAGCTCAAACCATAAAATTGACATTATTTAATAAAGAAATTTAAAAAAATATATTGATATCAAATATAATTATCTCTAAATCCAATTATTTGGTTATCAGTAATTATTTTTCATAGTTCTTTTTTATTTTAATAAATAATTAAAGAGATTGTAGTAGTATCATTAAACAACTACTGAATTAAAACAATTGTCAAAATTATAAAGAATAAAACAAATAACATTACAGCCAATTACTTGGGTCATTTTTATAACGCATTATCTTAATAAAGTTTCAAAGACGGTGTAAGTAATTTACTGATGTTTTATCTTTAGGCTACCAATAAATTACCTATAATATCACGGTCTCATAATCTTTTTGGAAGGCAGTCATGTCTGTTCCAGTACAGAAAACTCGTAAACTAAGAAGTAATCGTGTTGATATCCTCAACAATTTTGTTGACAATGATATGCAGAAGATGCTTAAGCCTTTACGTATACTACAAGCTATAACTTTTTCCCAAAAATATCGCATTAAAGACAATTTCATAACTCCAAACGGTCGTGTTACTAACCTAGTCTCGTTGTTAGGAAACCTTTCTCAATTTTTTGTTTATTTATATCGATTTTCATTATTGTATTCCATACGAACAGAATTAACTGAGAAGCAATATCTGTACTCTGTTTACGACATTTGTTTTTACTTCATCGTATTTTCTATGAATTTCATCTTAGGTATTTTGCATTCGGATTATAATATTAAGTTCGTCTTAACTATGCAAGACGTTCATAGATATTTAAATGATGAGTCTAGTTTTAAACGAATTAGTTTTTGGAATTGGTTTTTTGCAGTCTTTTATCTCAGTATGTTAATATGGTTCTGTACATATTTTCAAATTAGACTACATATTCATCTCATTCATCTTTCTACCTGTATATTATTTGTGTTTGATTTAAATATAATAATTGCGATTAGAATTATAAAATTGTTGGAATATAAAGTTTCTTTATGGAATGTCCAAGCTTTGAAGTTACAAGGCCATGAAAGCATAGATGGCAAGCTGCATAGCCAAAGAATGTTTGTAACTTATTTTAAAATATTGGAATGCTACAAAACGTTTCAGATTTTATTTCGATATAAGGTAAGCGAGATTATATTTTGTACTTCTTTATGCGCTTATTAAACAATTTATTAGCACATGACAATGAGGATTTTACATTGTACTTTAAATTAAATTTTCTAAATCATTTCTCATTTCAGATTCTATTTTATATTATTGGAGCATTTACTAGTACTTTGGTGTATATTCTGATTGTGATTGATTTACTTAGGAAAGATGCCACGGTAAGTAAGTTAGTAAGTATTTTTTTAATGATAGGTAAAGGCAAAACTCGCTAAGAAAATAATAAATTCAAATTATGTGTAGGTTTTAGAGACTTTTTTTGGTCATATTTTTCTTATATGATTTTATTCAGCCGCAGATAATATCAACGGGTATATCCATATACTCATGGCTAATAAAGACCTTAATACTACAAATACTAATGAGTCAATTCACTGAGAAGTTCTACAAAGGAGTCGAGTCTTCCCAAGATACATGCGCAGTCATTTTAATGTCACAGTGTTCAGGTATTACTTTTAGGCCCAGGCCGGACAGAAGAGACGTAAGACGCAGACGGGGCGCAAACATTTGTCTCTACCGCGCTACAGACACGCGCCCCGTCTCTGCGGTATGTTTTGCGTCGCGACGCTTCTATACATTTTGTACGAAAGGGACGCGGTAGAGACAAATGTCCGCGCCCCGTCTGCGTCTTACGTCTCTTGTGTCTGGCCTGCGCCTTAAATAATTAAGTTTGTTGAGGATGAGATTGACAGATTATTAAAAGAGGATAGCAATAAGCTTACAAAGAACTCTTAATGCAGGACTGTTGCGGTTGAGTAAGCGGGACAGAGCTATGCGCAGTGTAGTGCGCCGCCTCTCTTCCACTACCGCAATAGTACTGCTTTAGAGATCATGGTATGGCCCCTGGAGCAGGGTAGATGTGACTGGCAAGGGACATAAGAATTTTCCCTAAACGAAGGACATAAGAAAGTGGCCTATACCCAGCAGTGGGCAACCCAGGACTGAAGATGACAATGATGAAATTCGTTCATCATGTCATGTTAACAATTTCCAAAGATTTGAAGAACCTTTGCTGCCACAATCTAATTAAAGTTCGTCTAAAAATTTTATAGAAGTTTCTATAAGAAGTTGTGTTTGTCTGTCACAGTTGATAAGAAGAGACTATGCAAGAACGTGCAGCGCTTGTATCGAGCTACCTTCACCAAGATGAGTTTGTTTGGTCTGTTCTACGTCGACGCTGGATATATGTTACAAATGGTGTCTATTATGACTAATTATGTTATAGTCATGCTTCAGTTTACGTTTCTATAGTCCTGATCACAATGAATAAACATTTATTTTTATTCCTTTCATTTAATATTCAAGTTCAAGTTTTAAAATTAAATTTTAAATTTAAGAAGTCTCTATCGTCATTTTTTTTTATCCAGTAATACAACAAATTCATTATTTTTATAACACGCAACTATCCTCTGGCAAAAACAAACCCAAATGTAGTGTGGGTTACTTAATGTAAATCATGATTCGGGCACCAAAAGTTTATGAAATGTTTATTTGTTATAGGAGCTAGAAGAATTTCTTCATAACTATCCACATAGTAACACAAGTGTCAACAGTCACATTAACATTACATTACCAAATTAAAAAACTAGACAAGGGCGAGGCTCGCGCAACGCTAATAGTGTGCATTACGCTGACCGTCTCGTTTATTTATCCAAAAAATTTCTTCTTATACATCCAAATATCGCACTATACAACTAACATTAAATACCTCTATAATTGTCATTATTATTAACACAATATCACCAATCATTTCTAAAAAAAAATGCTAGACCAGCTGACTACCTGGTCATCCTATAAAGGTTCCTTTTCCCTACTGAGGTACGGAACCAGAGTATTTACTCGATCGTCGATAATTTAATAGCCTACTAAGTCATTTGATAAATAAGGTTTGTACTATTAATTACTGTATCCATTACAAGGTTATTTACTTCAAAAACATAGTCGCACATCGTCGTACTATTTTATTTAATTGTATCTTCAACAACTATTGGAAATGTTGTCTTCAGAAGTGAAGAAAACTCGTTCCCTTGGTAGAAATCATCGTGTGGAAATACTATTGAATAATGCGGTTGACAAAGATGTGCAGACAATGCTTATGCCTTTAGACATCTTACAAAATATTATGTTATATCCAAATTATTGTATCAAGGATAATTTCATTACATCGAACAGTCGCTTATCTAACCTAGCGTCTTTCTTTGCTACCATTTTTTATATCTTCATACTGATTTGGCAGTTACATTGCTTGTACATCGGAAAAAACGAAGAACCTACTATTAAAATCTCCTTAATTTGCGATACCTATTTCCACTTCATAGGATTTTCCATGATTTTATTTTCAGTCATCAGGCATTCGGATTATCACACCAAGTTCGTCTTAAATATTCAGGAAGTACACAGATTCCTTAATGATAAGCCTAGTTTTAGACGCTTTATAATTTGGGGTTGGGTAATTTCTATTTTATTTTTTAGTATTTATGTAATAGAAGATATTAATATACAGGTTAAGTCGAAATTACCTTTGACCAATTTTGCTAGTGCTATCGTAGTGATATTCGATTTCAAAGTCATATATGCAATCAGAATTATAAAACTGTTGGAAACAAAATTAGTTCTTTGGAATGCCGAAGCATTAAATTCTAAGGATGTCGAAAGCAGTGATGCCAAATTGCATAACCAAAAAATGTTTGATATATTCTTTAAGATATTGGAATGTTACGATTTATACAAATTCTCTCATCGGTATTCGGTAAGTAGAAATATGATGGTCTTACAGAAATTGATTTGGTACGCAGTGTATACTCATGGTATTTTTTATAATTTCAGATACTGTTTTATGTGCTGGGAGTTTTTGCTCATAATTTAACGTATATAGTATTAGTCATTGATATACTCCGAAAAGAATTTACGGTAAGCAAATTTGATATTCAAAGAAAGCTAGGAAGTTTAATTTGTGTCAATAAAGCTGACATAAAAAATATATATTTTTTTGAATTTACAGGACCAAACATTATCAAGAGCTCTATTTATTTACATATGGTTGCTAAAGGCTCTAATATTGCAATTAATTCTGTGCCGGTTTTGTGAGAACTTCTACAAAGCTATGGAGAATGTTCAAGATACCTGTGCAGTTGTTTTAAAGTCGGATTGTTCAGGTATTGTCGTCTTGAGTATAATTATGTTTGTGTATATGTCGCAGACAAATAGTATAATATGGCATTTTACATACGGCGTCGTCAGTTTAAAAAACGTTTGCGGTTATGTAACATGCCGAAGGCAAAATGTCAAATCATTCAATCGTTATAATGCGACGTTAGTGTTATTTTAGGGTGACTATGCTCATAAAATCTCGAGAAAAAACTTTGAATTACATACGTCGTCGCTCGCTTCGCTCGCTCTGTTGCAAGGTCACAATATCTAACCTAACCTAACCTATTGATCTCTGTCACAAAGTCGAACCTAATCAAGCAATGGGAGCCAGGGTCTATGGATACCTTAGCATTTTTGACGTGCTGGATACTTCAATTAGCCTCGGCATTATGTATATGGTGTTTAAATTTTCGATGAAATGTTGAGGCATATTATAAAATGACACGGCAATCTACATTTTGCCTTGGGCATATTACATATCCGCAAACGTTTTTAAACTGACGATGCCGTATGTAAAATTCCAAATTATACTATTTGTCTGCGACATATACACTAGACTAGATAGTTAGGGTGACCTTGGTCCTTGACCATACCCAACATCGATTAATATTCGGTGTTTTAGTTAACTGTCGCACAAGAAAGTCAGATATAATCACCATCAACCACCATTTATGTAAAACATATCTCTCTAAACTAATGACTCGTATTTTATTCATCTACATTTTCCTACTAGTTTGTTTCAAATTAACCCTTACACATAGTTATGATCAGGAAGAAAATACATTTAAGAAGGAGTGTGTATAAACATTGTCGGAAAATACCAAGTTTACATTTTAAAGGGCATAATGTTTTTTTGAATCTGCTGCACTATCTATTTCTTCAATAAAGGACAATGGCAGGTCTCCATACTAAGAATTGTCTGGGATCAAATTGAAGCGTCCCTTAATGAAAAATATGTTAAAAGATTTGGCGTTAGTTCTAGAATCTATAAATGAGACTATTTTCATTTGAGAAAGCCGGAAAAAAAAGATTTCGGTGTTAGAATTTTATTATTTAGGTTATGAATTAACGTCAATGTCAATTAGCTATATCTATAAAACATAACGCAAATCGAAATTATGTCCTTAAGAAATGATAATGTGGTGTGGTCTAAGTGAGAATAAGAGTATTTACGGATAAATGGGAAAAACCTAAATAAATTCTAACACTCGGTGTAGAGTAGTACTCAATTTAAACTTTTAAACTATCGCGCTGCATATTATAGAACGAAACGTCAAGCCCTTAAGGTATTTACGCATGTACGCGCTAATCCCCGTTCTATAATATTACTATAGCACTCAATTATTGTATGTTTAAGAAAGCTGAGCGCGTATTAAAAAAATGCACTTGCCGCGTAAACAATAGAACTATGTTAGGGCAAATAAAAAACATATTTTGTTTAACATAATTATTTATTTCATTCTTCATCTCATTATCATCATTACACATAAAATGCGCGTGCGACGATGATCTCTATCGTAATCTTCCATAGTTATTGTTATGGGTTTACAACAAAAATCCAATTCACTATATAGGCACAATCGGAGCAAAGTAAGATTAGCTTATGCTCACGCAAAAGCAATATCGTAGTCCTAAGGGCACGCACTAGTCACACAAGGCAGTATCAATCAGTCCATAAACAGTCCAGGTAGGGTAAAAATAAATAGAAAGCCAAATATAAACATAAAACACAACCGACATAGTAAACGCGGAAGGATTTTGTAGCATAGAAAAATATAATGGAGGGTAGTTCTGTAGCGTCTTCACTTGACAGACAACCACAGATAACATTCACTGTCCAAAACAAAAGTAGTGCTGCACTTTTGGATTCGTTTTTCTTGAGAATCGATACGACACTGAAACGATCCCCTGATATTTTGATCCATTATTAATTGGATTTAAAAGTAGGAGCATTTCTTCAAACATATCATTGATTAAAGACGAAAGAATAGATCATTCTAATATTATGTTAAAAACAAAACGAACTCTACACGGGTCGATCGATCGGTCGATTATATCGATCATTCGTTTAATTATACAGCGTCACACCACTATTTGAATGGTAAAATGTCGAATGTAGGTAACCTAATTCGAACATCATTTTATGAGCTTTTAAAAACATAAAAATAACTCCGGCTTTTACAAGAAGAAGTGAATAATTGAAAAATCGTAGAAAATTAATTAAATTTGATTGATATTTATGAAATCTATGGACGCCAAAAAAAGTCCAGACCAAATTCTGCCATTGTTCTTTCTGAATTACCTGAAATTCGTAAATAAAAGCCAACACGACTGAAAATAAATCAGACGCAGGACCACTAGCTTTTTGAATGTATCTATTTTCATTAAAATATTGTAAAAGTTGTATTTTACCAGGTTGTTATATATAGAGTGTTAAGAAACCCCTGTCCGACCCTAAGGGTTCACAATCGCATTCCAAATAAAATATCAAAGGAAAATTCATGTTAGAAATAATAATAATGGATTTAGAAATGACCATTTTTTGCCCCGAAATTCCCTAAATATGAGATTAAAACAAAAACTACCACACCAATTTCGTCGGTATTTTTGGAGGTTTTTTGTTTGGTAATAAGGTAGTATCTGTGACGACGACGATCTCTCTGTCCAAATTTATGACAATTTTTTTTTTGTTTATAATTTTATTTTCTTTTCTACATTTTTATAGTCCGATATCGATAACTAACAACACTTTCACGGATCGGACAGGGGTTTCTTAAACCTATATAGTACATTTAAATATCTTTGTTTTACTGCCACAGATGACAAGAAGAGACTATGCAAGAACGTGCAGCGCTTGTATCGAGCTAACTTCACGAAGATGAGTGTGCTTGGCTTGTTCAAAGTCGACGCTGTATTGATGATACAAATGGTGTCTATTATCACTAATTATGTTATAGTCATCCTTCAATTTATGTTTTTATAGTTCTGATAAATGTAACTTCCGAATGTATAATGGATTCTTTATTTATAACCTGAATATATATATTTTTTTCCTATCATAGTCGTGTAGAATGTTGAAAAATAAGTTCATATAAATTTGGTTACTAAAAAGTAAACAACCAACAGGCGTTTGACACTGTTCTCTCTAAAACATTGTCAGTATCTTATTAAATAATGTTAAAAAAGGGGCTTTTTTATTTTTAAAATTTTTCGACACTTTAAACACACGTTTTAGTAGAGTAGTGTACCAAATTAATGTTCCAGATTCCATTTTGATACTAAGAGTTCCGCAAGGTATCATTTTAGGCCCACTTTGTTTTTTTTTGTAATAATAATATAAGCGAATAAATGTTGCATTGTAGTATGTTAGTTTTTTTCGACTGTAGTTATTATTTCGATTTGTGTTTTTTTTCTATGAACATAACATAGGTTAACTGGATTTCTGTAAGTATAAAAATCGGAAAATAAAAACTCACATAATGCTTATAAAATTAAAAAATACACAAAAAAATATACTTTTTTATTACATTCATCAAATTAATTATTTACAATAACTGGAACTGCAGCAGAACTATAATATAATTAGTTAGAATGGACATTAAACATAAAAGTAATGCTGCGTCGACGTTGAACAGGCCACATGCACTTATCTTGCTGAACGATGCGCGATGCAACCGCTTCACGTTCTTGCACAGTCTCTTCTTATCATCTGTAACAGACCACGCTAGTTTTTAATATTTCATGATACACATGATAAGTATTAAATTCACTTTCAAGGAAAAGCCACACATAAACATAACATAACATATTATTATCATCACGCCTGTATCCCCAAAGGGGTAGGCAGAGGTGTACAAATGTACACCCACAGTTCGCGGATATGTTTTAGGTCCCATGTAATAGGGGCCGAGCATATTGCCACTTACCGGGCACAAATCCAAACTCCGACCTGCTACTGAGAATTTCATAGAAAGACCCAATAACACCTTGGTCGACTCGGGAATCGAACCCAAGACCTCCAGCGTAACAGTAGCGTTTAGCACCACTAGGCCAACGAGGCAGTCCAAAAAGCCATTCAAGGAATATTTCAAATACCCCAAAAATGAATCTGTGACTGTATTATGAGCTCCTGCATTTGGTTAAGCAAGACGCAGCGAGTCACATATCGCTTCCACAACGACAACAGTTATGTCACTCTTGCTAAGTGACGTTGTATGTCATGTATGGAAGAAACAAGTCTAAGTTACATGACTTATTGAAATAAAATATCACCATCATTAGGCGTCGGATATCTTGAAAGATGTATTATGCAGCGCCTACGAGAGGAGCATCGTCGCTCGTGGCAAAAGAGACCGATCCTCGAGACACTTTCGTCCGCACTTACGGCACGCAAACTAAGAGTCCATTGCGATGGGACTCTCGTCGCGCTCATTTCTTTTCGACAATAAAATATAAATCCATACACTAAATGTAAGAACTCAAGGTGTTTTATCAATATTCA
The DNA here is from genome assembly GCA_905146925.1 of Autographa gamma. NCBI lineage: Eukaryota > Metazoa > Arthropoda > Insecta > Lepidoptera > Noctuidae > Autographa > Autographa gamma. The sequence continues at coordinate 7,578,081 of LR989872.1, read as the reverse complement.
AATTATAGAACATATATTTTTTAATCATAATTTTAAATGGCTTTGGAAAATTTACCAGAACTGAACTGAAATAACAATAAAACATACCTGAACAATGGGATTTCAATATAAGTAAGCAAGTTTCTTGAACATTTTGTAGGGCTTTGTAGAACTTCTCGCAATAATAGCTTAGAAATCCTTGCAGCAACAGATTTTTGCACATCCATACGTTTACAGAGGACATTGTTCTAAAAGCCATAGCCTGAATAAAACAAAATTTGTTGTTTTATTTCGCGTGTCATTATTTTCAAAAGAATATTGAAATGCCTTAAGTCAATATAACTTACTATATGACCTCTTTCAAAGCTATGGATACTACCTTCAATCGCAAAATTAAAGTATATTAAAACGTGGCATATTAATTCGAAAACGTAGTATAGTATCTGAAAATAAAATATATCATTACTTTTGTTTAGCATGCGTTGTCCCACTTATGGGCAAAGGAATCTCATTCCTTCCTGCGAAAATGGAAATTGTTGATGCATGATCAAAATGTTGCATATGGCAAAACAAATGTCGGTTTGGCCCTATATTTGACGTGTGGTGAGAAAATTCAGAATACTTACAAAATACTGAAAACACTCTTTGTGCATTTTATAGCAATCCATTATATCTACATAGGCATCGAACATTTTATCGCAATCAATTTCGATTTCAGAGTCTACATCTCTTAATTTCAAAGCACGACCGTTCCATAGAACTACTAAATATTCCAATAAATGTATCATTCTATAGGTGTACACTATATTTATATCAAAAGCCACAATAATAAATTGGTTTAGAAAATAGAACGGCCATTTTATGTGCGATACAAAATAAAAGAAAGTCGAAGATTGCAAAAATAGGAAGAAAACTGAATGTATCCAATTCCAAACGATGATGCTTTTGAAACCAATTTCCTTATTAAGAAATTTATGAATTCTTTGAATAGTCAAGACCAAAGTGGTGTTCTTTTTAGTAAAGATGACACCAACGAAGAAATTTATGGACAATCCAGTGCTATAGAAGAAGAAATCACAATAAGAGCCGGTAGCGATTGATGACGGCAAGTAAATTCTGTTAAAATGTACCACGTAGACCCGTAATCCAAATAGGAATATAAATAAACTTGTTAGAAGCATTGACATAACATTCGATAGGAAACCGTTCGGTGTAATGAAATTGTCCTTGATGCAATATTTTGGACATAGGGTTATTTTTTGAACCAAATTCAAAGGCAAAACAAATCTCTGTATATCTTTATCAACAAAGTTGTGGAAAAGGATTTCCACACAATTTCTCCTAAATTTTAACTTTTTCTTTGTCGTCAGTGGCATTGTTTTCGTTGACTGCCTAGAACACAATTTATTTGACGAATGGATATCAGGTAGGAAGTTGGTTGAAACCGTCATAAGTTATATGTAATTACTTAAAAACAAAACTACTTAAGTGTCCAATTGGTTAACTAAAAAATTAAAATTTAGAATGAACGACTTTTTAATAATAACTTTTCTTTTTTTTTGTAATAAATACAATGAAAGTCGTATGTAACAAAGCATAATTATTTTGTGATCTATCAAACCTTTATTATAGACATTATTTTAATCAAGAATGTCAATACACAAAATTACTTTATACTATTTTAGATTACTCTCTATAATTATTATAATTTGTGTACTTACGTCAATTACAGTAAAGGTTGTACAGACTTCTATCAGACATGTCATGCTCCAGACAAAAAATAAAACCAAAAAAGTTTAATGTTATCCAAATTGATGTCACACCGAGAAACGCAGTTGATAAAACTAAGAAAAACCATTTCATAGAAAAAGATTTGCAATCACTACTAAGACCAATAGCTTTATTACAAGGTTTAGTTTTACATCCAAAGTTCAGAATCAAAAACAATTGCATAACTGCAAACAGTTTAAAATGTTATTTGATTTCAACGATGGTCGCTATGTTAACTATATCCACAGCGTTGTATATACAAATATCAAACTATGAGGCGATTGTAAGAATAATAGATGCCACATCAGTTTTATCACTATTTGTCTTAAACTTCTGTGCAAATATAGCGAACAGACATGAAAATGTGTTACTCATCATTACAATCCAGAAAGTGTGTAGTGCTCTAAATAAAAAGGAAAATATTTTGAATCGAAATTCTGTTTTTTGGAACTGGGTTTGGGTGCTAAGTTTAAGTTTATTCCACATTCTATTCTTAATCACTCAATGGATAGATGTTACGGAGACTAATATTTACTCATGCTTAAACACATATCATCTCGTATCTTTTGATATAGAAGTATTACATGCTGCGATGATGATGAAAATTTTGTGGAAATGTCTTGAGACGTGGCTTGAAGAAGTATTATCATCAGGGTACTCAGTAGAATTTGTCAGTGACAACTATTGGGATGAAATGTTTGACGTTTATAAGGATATACTTAAGGCTTACCAATTAACTGAGAAAAGCTTTCGAGTGATGGTAAGATTGAAAACCTGATTCTCTGTGCAAGGAACAAACCAGCCTTCTGATCACAAGTAGAGTCAACATCACGTGCACTCGGACCCCATTTCTGGAGAGTTTCATCCCCAAACGGCTCGAAAATATGCTCTTAAAGTTTTTATACTTTCGCCGCGCAAGGGCATCTCCATATTTTATGGTCAAAAAGACTTTTTTAACATTAAGTGTGCAAAATTTCATCTTGTCCCGTTATTTATCGACATTTTAAAGATTCACTTAACGTCAGTCTTGATAATTTAAGTCTTTTAATGTTTTGCAGATTTTCGTATACATATTATCCTCATTTATTGAAGGTCTCATGGATGTTGTATGGTATTTGGATATGAAAAGAAACTCTTATGGAGCTGAATACAACGTAAGTTCGGTGTCTTTTACCTACTGTTTTGCCCAATATGTTTCGAATCCGATTCGGACCCAATGATCTTATTTGCGGCGTCACGTGAACTAGAATAAATAAGGCCCAAGGGAAGATCCGAATCGATCAGTTGGATCCGAAATAATTCTCCTACCCCGACGATAAAACTAGGCTTCTCCAAGAAGCATTCGATTTAGCTAGCAGTAGCAATACAAAACACAACCGCCGTAAATTACGTCCTCGCCGGAGAGGCACGTCGCGTATTATAAATAATAGTAACGTTACCCTCCCGTCCCTAGACCAAGCTGGTCCGAGCCGGCCAAACTAGCAATAAAAATATGTCCCTAAATAATTAAAACTTAGATCCAGCCATCCTTTGTTGTTTTGCTTTATTAAGATTGTTAGCAACGCACTTAGTCGGGGTCCGAACCCCGCAGGGGGTGCCCTTAGTGGACGTTGCTGACGTAGTTAGATTTTTCCTACTGCTCTGGCGGGAGGCCTTAAAGTTCTCGCCAAAAGTCCGGTGAAGCAGTCAAAGCCTGCGCTCAAGCTAATTGCAAAGATCTCTAAAAAAAAAAGTATCCTCAATAAATGGGGTATTTCTTGAAAATGTTTCATTTAATTAGGTTTTAAATATTTTTGTGGACATAGCTCTAAATATCTCTTCTTATTCTGTCTAGCCTTTTCCCAATGCATTTTAGGGTCGAATTCCGGTCTGACCAGATTAAGCTGAACACCGTTCTTGAATAATAGTACTTATTTGTTGACCTAACCTCTTTTTATTACAGTTCTTCTTATTATTATTACCTCAGATTTGGATAGCCAAATGTATGATACTTATTATAAATCTGTGTGTTCAATGTGAAAAGTTTTACTCTAAAATTAAGGGTGTACATTGCACAGTAAATAAAATTTGTCTACATCATGTGCATTTGAAGTCAAAACGAATTACAGGTAAGAAAATATCACCGTTTTTAAAATTGTGGTTTCTTTCATTACTCACTTGGAAGATTTTTATTATTTATTAAGGAAATATAAAAATCCCCCGCCCTGTGACAATTGAACAAAGGTACGGGAGGTCTTTGCCCTGCACGACGATAATGGCCGAAAATAAATGATATTGTGTAGGTACACTTAATAATATTTTTTTCCGTCTATGTGACGCACCGACATGTGGCCTGGGTTTAAAAGTAATGTTTCAATTACTTCTCGTATTTTACAGATGCTGAAAGGAGATTCTATAAAAACATCCTTAGAATACAGGATGCATCCTTCACGAAAATAAATGCTTGCTTCCTGACCATTGTCGACGGCACGTTGCCATGGCGACTCATTAGCCTCATCGTCACTTACTTAATTGTGCAATTACAGTTCCTATTATTATAAAGACATTTAATATTTTATTCTCCTTTCATTCCGAAATGCGTACTTACCTTTACCAATATACAATATGTACTGTCAACGGTGGTACTGTTATCAATTTCATCTTCGTATATATCTATTTTATCTATTTGTTTGTCATAAATTACTTTTAAGTTTAAAATAGACGTTCTTTAAAACGAAATGGTTATAGAACTGTGTAATGTTGGAAAGATGTCGATTACATCAAAATTAAGAAAAAAATCCGTCGTAAATGTTAATGTGAAATCAAGTGATGCGAGAGAGATAAATGATGATTATATTAATAAAGATTTGCAATCATTATTAAAGCCACTCAACATAATGCAAGCCATATTTGTATGTGCCAAGTACAAAATTAAAAACGGCTTCATGTCTCCAAACAATTTTCGATATCATATCGTTTCAGTCATTGTATCAATAATAATTTTAAGTGTCGCCATTTTAACAAAAATTTTAAAAAGATTTTTTGCCTCACATTTGTTGTATGGAATGACAGTTGTATTGGGATATGGAATAAATTGCTATACAAATATGACACAACAGCGTAACAATATTTTACTAGTCACTAAAATGCAAAAAGTTTTCACTGAGCTCAAATGTAACGCGAGATTTTTCAGATCCATGACTTTCTGGAACTGGTTTTATATAATATGGTTAAATTTGATTTATATATTGATATCTATTTATAATTATATAACATCAATTGAAAACGTTTTTCTTGATATTCTGAGAAACTATTTCGTCGCCTGTTTTGATTCTAATGTTATTTATAATGCTGTACTTTTAAAACTTGTGTGCGAATCACTAAAATTGTGGCTTGAAGATTTGAAAAGATTGGGAGTATCTGTAGAATTAATAAACGATGAATATTGGAGGAAAATGTACAACGTTTTTGTGGATATATTCAAATCGTATCAATTGATTGAAAAGATTTTTCAATTTCAGGTAAGATAATAAGAGAATATCATCTAGAAAACATTGCAAGGTATTTCTTGTGGAGGTCATATTAGTCTTTGACCTTTTTACCAGTCTTTTTTGTAAAACCTTAAGGGGCTTTAACCAGAGTAGTAGAAATAATAATTACTTCGGGTTCGGGCCTCAACTTAATTCGTTGCAAATAAAATGAAAATCACCGTGACACGACAATCTTTTATGGGGGCCTACACCTCCTAATAAAATGGCCAATGTCCCTTAATACTTGAATACTGACAATTACATAATCGATGATACAAATTGATTTAGACTTTGTGTGAAAGATGATATGAGAGGAAAAAAGGACTGAATACTGAGATGACAAGTTGTAGAGATGAATGGAAGCTGAATCGGAATTGGGAACAGGGCAGGGAGATGATGATGAAGATGAAAACTTGATTTAGATTTGTTACTTCCCCTGAGTAATTATCCTCTTTTTTCTTTTACAGATTTTATTTTTTATCGTATTTACCTTTGTAACTGGACTAATGGACTTAATCTGGGTATTACAAATAAAATATGATACAATTGAATTCCACTTTGATGTAAGCTGATTACTTTAATAATGTCTATGAATATTATTTGACTGGCCTGTTGGTCTAGTGGTAATCAAACCTGACTGCTATACCGTAGGTCGTGGGTTCGATTCCCACCCAGGACAAATCTTTGTGTGATGAGCACTATTATTCGATCGAATTCAATATGTATGCATTTAGATATATAATAAGTATGTTTATCAGTTGTTTGGCTACCATAACACATGCTCTGCTGTAGCTTGGGATTAAATAACCGTTTGTGAGGTGTCCCTGAATATTATTATTGTTATTTACTTGTCCCCATTGCAGATGATGAGCGAATGACAGTAGTAGAGTGTATTACCGCGATAGACACCAATTAGCAATTTTCCTGTATTATTTTTTCTTTCAGTGGGACGTTTATTGGCTGGATTAGTATTATTTAATTTTTCTTTCGAGTGTCTCTTTTTTTAAACCTTTTTTTTTTTGGTGGATACCACTTCATTTTTTTTCATAGGGTCCTTGGCCACACTAATCGTTTCTTAATTTCATTGCAGTTTATGCTTATTGTATTCCTACCTCAAGTTTGGTTGTGTAAGAACATTGGTCTCATAATATATTTATGCGTGGAGACAGAAAGATTCTATACCGAAGTACAAAAAGTCCAATGTGTTTTAAATGAAATGCGTCTTCATCGTAAAAATATGGCCACAAGGCAATCCGGTAAAGTTAATTAATATTTTAAGTCGTATTCACAATTTAATCTAATATAAGAACAAACTCTAACTATACTAAAATTAAAACTTACATAAATAAAAACTAACAGCCGTCAAAGAACTCATCGTCATCCTTGTCAATGGTGGGGAACGTGCCCAGAAGGCTGGCAGCATTGCCACGTTGAATGGCTATGCCGATTCTCTGTGCAAGGAACAAACCCGCCCTCTGATCACGAGTAGATTCTACCAAACGTTTGGAAAGTTCTTTCAAAAGATTTAAGGACTTCATTTTTAACAGAAATTTAGTAAACTCTCTCTATGCCTTGATTGAAATTTGTTTACTCAAACGTATGTATTTTTTTCACAGAATGTGAGAAGATTTTTTTCAAGAATGTCCATAGATATCAAGAAACTTGCTTTAATAAGTTCAGTGCGTGTGGCTTGTTCAACTTAGACGCTAAGTTACCGATGCAACTAATGAGCCTTATCTCTACATATTTAATTGTGCAATTGCAATTCTTATTACTTTAAACTACAGTTGATAATAAAAAACGAAATTTCTAAATAAAAAAAAAACCTTACACACACGTTTTCTTAGTAAACAATTATGTGGCTGTTTTGTTGTGGTTTTATTTCTTCAAAAAGCCTTTTTTTCTTAATATTTTCAATATTAAAATGTATTTCTAAGTGAAAATATTACATTTATTTATTTCTTTATTGTACACAGGTAAAACACAATGTTACATAAAATGATAAAGAAACATGCACAAAAGGTATATACTTCCTTAATTCATTTATTATTATATTTAGTTAATTCAAGTGAAATAAGCACAATGTCAGAAATAAAAAATAAAATATTTATTGCGATGAAATTTTCGTTGCAAATATTCAGATATTTTCTCTCCTATTACCCTAAAGGGCCCAAACATTGTTCTTATCACATCGATCAGTTTATTATTAGTTATACCTATACATAATAGATCACTATCTAATGATTAGGTCGAAAACTTAGCCATAACTACCTCTACAAAGTAATCCTAATAAATATTATAGTCATTAATATTTTACAATGTAGTGTCTATAAAAAATAAATAATTTAGTCATTATTTTTTCTTTGAATGTGTCTTACTATTGTCATACATTCTACAGACATACAAGCACGTTCATGGAAACGATTTGTTCAAAAAATAACGAGTTTAAACTAAAATTCGCTGCAGCGCTAAAAAGCGTTACATCGGCTAACCAAACAATAAGAACATGCCGCTGCAGACCGCTTAAAGAGTAAAGTTTTCTCGCGACCAAAACGTCGTAAGTGACCGAGAATTTCTGAGCGGTTACGCATTTTATGCAAACGCTAATGTAAAGTGTATGGATTTCAGTACAGTGTTGAAAATCTGACATTGTTCAGAACACCCAATCTAGTTAGTAGTACATATTATTATATATCGTTGGTACTTCCTAACAGCATTGGTGTTTAAATATGGCTTCGTTTGCCCAACGAAAACCAATCAAAATATACTTTAAACGAAATGATAAATTTATTGATGAAGAATTAAAATTACTACTCCAACCATTTAACATTATGCAAGATATGTTTCTGTGCGCTAAATACAGAATAAAAAACGACAAAATATCACCAAATAGTAGGTTTTATGATATAGTTTCTGTAGTCTATGCAATCTTTTTTATAGCATATATTGTCTGGATTATATACGATTATGTTTTCAGTATTATAACTATATATTACTCATTTGTTTTACAAGTCGGTTTTGCTTGTAACTGCTACACAAGCATTGCATATAAAAATGACAGTATTTTACTATTACTTAAAATTCAAAAATTGTATAAAGATCTGAAATATGATTCGATTTTTTTTAGACAATGTTTTATTTTTAACTGGATTTTTGTTGTAAGTTTTAATGTACTTTATATGTCTTTTTTGTATGTTAATTACTTAGTTTATGGCTTAAATTTAAATGAATATGTAAAGGTTTATATTGCTATTATTTTTGATATGAACATACTTTATGCTGCGGTTGTAATTAATCTTGTTTGGAAATCTCTTAATATATGGCTTGAAACATTACAAAAAGATGATGATTCAGAAAATGATGATTACTGGAATGACATGTTTGATGTTTTCATGGATTTAATTAAAGCTTACCAATTAATCGAGAAAACTTTTCAACTGCTGGTGAGTCAAATGTAGATTTTTATATTACAAATTTACCTTTTAGCAAATAGTTATATGAGTTCTTTACAAATTTTAATATTTTTTTTACGAAAAATCAGTAGTTATTTCTGGATGAAAAATTTAACAAAACACAAACCCCATTGATTTTATATACCTAATACAGGTATTTCAGTTACTTAGAGGTCCTAATGAAAATATTTTAATTTTTTTTTACATATAGCTCATGACTGTCGTCGTGGGGTTTGGTTCCATACAAAATCATTGTTGTCCCAAATTCATTTTAAAAATCTGTTTTACGATGGTTTCTGGGTTTATGACTGATAATTACAACTCCTTTTCCTTTACAGATTTGTTTTTATATCATCCTCACTTTCGCAGAGGGGCTTGTAGATATAACTTGGATACTACACACAGATCCGGGACCAGAGCAAGAGCCTTATGTAAGTTTATTTGCTTAATAAGGCTAAGCTATTCAATACTTAAATCTAATACAAGAACAAACATTAACTATACTTAAATAAATCTAATTTTTCTAATTTGGTAACCACATAACTCAATAACCCCTAGACCAATTTGGGCAATTCTTTTTTGTTGTATTTTTTATTGTCAAGAGAAGGTTTTTATGAAAGAATAGAATATAGCACGGAAAATAAAAAAAAATAAAAATACTTATCCACCATATTAAGTAATCCTTTATTGGATACGTCTCCGCCCCCAATAATATAAAGGCACCGGAAACGGGACGTAGGCAATCAAGCGGGTGAAACCGCGGGGCACAGCTAGGAAATAAATAAAATGTCAAAAAACTTAGCTTGTTACATCGAGGTATGAAACTGACCATAACATCAGTCTCTGTAAAAAAAATGACATTTCTACAATCGCTCACGATGACAGATAACGCTTATGACATTGTATTTCATTAAGTCACGTGACTTGTCACTTCTATACATTTGAATAGTTCAGATTTTCTATTTACGAAAAAATGTACGCCTTTAACTTGCACGCTGTCTTTTACTGCTTTACCAGACTTTTGGCTAGAACCTTCAGAGCGTCCTGCCAGATAAATTGAAAATATAATTCAGTCTGCAACGTTTACAATGGTCACGCCCAGCGGGGTTGGGACTTTCGGACCACGACTTAAAAATAAAGTCACTTTAGTACCTTGCTAATGTTAATTAATAAAATTTGTTTCAGCTGTTGGTAATCATTATCTATCCACAAATCTGGCTGTGTAAGAATATGCTGCTGATAATATATTTATGCGTTCAGGCTGAAAGGTTTTATGCTGAATTGGAGAAACTTCGCTTCATAGCATATGAGTATCATCTTCATCATTCAGAGCCAAGAATAGAATCAGGTAAATCTATTGGTACTACATATTGGAAAAAAGTCCCCTGCGCGTCTGTCTGTTCGTCTGAAATCGATTAACGAAAAAAATACTGAATGGATTTTCGAATTTCATGTTTGGTCGACACACGTGAACCCAGTTTGGGTCGCTAAACCTAGCCTATAAATATCCCACTGCAGGGCACAGGCCTTCTCTTATTAAGAGAGGAAACGATCATTGATCACATTAAACATTATAGGTATAAATTAACACAAAGTTTTTTACTGAGCTGCATCCCAGGCTTTGGTAGTTAGGATATACTTCCGTAATGTGTAACAGCTTTAACTGTAGAGCATTCCGTTAGGTGCATTCCTGTTTTATATATTCATTCATATTAGGTGCATTCTGGTTTTATATATATGGAAACATTGTCCCGTGTGGTGCCGGCCATAAAGAATAGCACCACCCCATCTCTTCCCATGGGTGTCGTAAAAGGCGACTAAGGGATTCACTAGAGAATGGGCAGCAGCGTACTCAGAGTACTTTAACAACCATACTGCGATCCACAACCCGCCTGCCAAGCGTGGCAATTATAGCAAACCCCCCCCCTTCTTGGGGGAGGCCTATGCCCAGCAGTGGACGTCTTTCGGCTGAATGATGATGTATGAAAATATTTTCTTAACAGATGACCAGAGAATATTCTTCAAGAACATCCTTCGCGTGCAGACCGTTAGCTTCAGCAAGCTGACCGCGTGGCGCCTGACCGTCGTGGACGCCCGACTTCCTCTGCACCTAACTTGTCTTATTATCAACCATCTTATTGTACAATTACAGTTTTTATTGCTATAATTTAATGTACACGATGGCGATACTTTTGTGAGTACTTTTATATGTTTGAAGAAAGATTAAATAACATTAAAAACAAAACAAATTATTTCTTTCCTGTCTTGGTCCTAGATGGTGGTTTTGTCTTGTTTAGTTCTACATATACATTATAAGTTTCATGTGTAGGCACTTAAAACAAAACGAAGATAATAAAATATATATAATACTAGCTTTGCCCCGCGGTTTCACCTGCGTGAATACCTAAGATCCCTTCCCGATGTCTTTGGAGTTAGTCTGTTTTTCAAGGCGGCAACTTTTTTTTATACCTCGTCAAGCTATTTTTGCTGTCCAGAACAACTGTCCTCGTACTTCAAGGAAGATTAAAAAAAAGAAGCTCTCGATATTTGCGCTTAGCAAGACATTCAGCGAATCCTTCTCTACAGCCGTGTAATGTTACAGTTATGGTTTGAATTAGTTACACATATCTTATTCTTATTTATTCTATTAGTTTTAAGCTGGAACGGATACTTGATTTGTGTGTCGATATCTTAAATAAACTGCAATTTAATCGGCATCATAGTTTTATTTGAACGTGAGCAATCTTGTATACTTTAAAACTAAAAATACAAAGAAAAAAAATAATTTAAAATGTCTAGGGTGCGTCCAGATCTAACGAACAAGCACTGAACGAGCATTACACGATCAGCTCGCGAGCATGCGATTTTGACGCACATTAGCGAAAAACTCAGAAAGCAATAAAAACATAAATATTTTGGATGATAGATGCGCATGTTTATAGTAACCGGAACTGTAACTGCACGATCATGTAGCTGGTGATGAGAGAGATGAGCCGCAGCGGTAACGCAGCGTCCACGACGGTCAGGCCGCATGCGCTCATCTTGTCGAAGCAAACGCTCTGCACGCGATGGATGTTCTTGAAGAAGTCTTTTGATTCTACTGTGAACAATTATCAAAAATTAAAATCTTGGTTTCTTTAAATATTTTTGATACTTGGTCATCATGTAAAACTATCATACATAAGCCTCCATAGTCAAGGATCGTTATTAATGTTTTTTACCGATCGTTCCGACCGATCGTTATTAATGTTTTAAACCGATTTTGATATTTTTTTTTTGTATTCAAAAGATGGTGCTTTTATTCTTTTGAAAGTGAAATCCATTAAAAATAAATTAAGACTTATTTTGTTTTTTTTTTTTTTTTTGTAAAAATAATAATAATATTATGTACCTGATAGTCTTCCATGATTCGAATGAAGACGATATAAACTAAGTTTATTTACGATGCAATAAACATCTTTCATTCCTGCATAGATTCCTTCACTCTTTAAACATAAGTATATAATCAGGAGCATGCTCTTCAGAATCCACAGATGAGGTATCAATACGAACAATGTGAACTAAAATAAAACACGATTTTGATTCATTCGGTCGTTTATATTCTTAAGCTTCTTTACATATTCTACACCTACTTTTTTCCCTTCTTACTATTTCATTTCAGTCATCTCCTTTTTGTCATCTAAATCAGCGCTTTCAGGTTTGATGCGTGGCCAACCAGGTTTAATAGTTATTAATAGTCAAAATATTTATGCATTTACAATTTACGCATCTCCTGGCCTGCCCATCCAACTGCATTCTCCAAGACGTGATGAAGAGCAGCGATCGTGCCTTCCAGGTGGCAACTTATTGTTCAGCGACAATTTAGAGTTTGGTCATAACTTAAAAACATAACTTTGAGAATCCTGCCGGACAGGTATGGACGATAGGGTGTTAGCCGTGCCCTCGGTGTGAGTTGAATAAATTCGATTTTGATCATGAACCAAAATAAAGTTTGCTATCCTGCTATACATTCGCCCTCGGTCGTAAATAACACCTTTTTTAAAAAAGAATTCATGAAATACAAAATAATATTAAAATTATATTATTATGTAAACTTACGTCAGTTGAAGTCTCAACATATTTTTCCATTTCTACAAACCACATTATCGCTGTCAATCCACTTATAAAACTGCAAATGATGTAGTGAAAGATCTGTAAATCAATTATACATTTATTAAGAACTTAAATTTTATATGACATCTTAAATTTATATTTAATAGTAATCTAAGACGCATTAAAAGAATCATCGTCATCCTTGTCCATGGCGGGAATTGTGCTCAGAAGGCTGGCAGTGTCTTTGACTCACTTTATGAATGGCAATTCCAATTTTCTGTGCAAGGAAAAAACCTTTTGAAAGTCCCTTAAAAAGATTTTGTGCACTCGGTTCCCATGAACTTGCCACTGCCAGCCTAGATTTCGGCCAAAGCGGTTTTCGAAAATTAGTATGGACATGATCTTGCATGAATGAATTATGTAGTGTTTTATCTATAATGTATAGAGATAAAGCATTTATCCTCATTGGTACTGCCAAATCTTTTGTCATCGTTGATGATTCGGGGATTGAAAAAAAATCGTGGCTCAAAATAACTTAGTTCGTATAAGAAGTAATAAACTCACAAACAGGCGAAAAGTCTTCTCAGTCATTTGGAAAGCCGTTAATATATCCATAAATATGACAAACATTTCTTTCAAATAGCTGTCATTTACCACATTTTCATCGAATCCGATCATTTTCACATCAGCAAGCCACATTTTAAGAGAATCACCCACGAGTTTGGTCATTACCGCAGCATACAATATGTTAATATCAAAAGAAACGGAACAATAGTTAATGATAAAATCAAAAATATTTAAAACCATGAAATGAAAACAGAAATAACTCATCATAAGTAAAAAATACAAATTTAGCCAAATAACGTAAAACCAGTTACAAAAGATAAAATATCTGAACTTTTTTGGATTCATTTTAAGGAATCTGTGAACTTTTTGGATTTTAATAACCAGAGCAACATTATTATGCCTTTGTGTTAGACTTATGTAACAGTTTAAGAATAAGCCAAGTAATGTAGTAATTCCATTCAGAACATTAAAAGGATCAAATTTTTGACCTAGGAGTCGAAAACTTAGGTACATAGAAAGTAACAGTGTTCCCATGACGTAAGGAATATAATTAAGTAACTTAATGCTTGAAATAAATCCGTTCTTAATTTTGTATTTTGGAGCGAAAGCTAAAACTTGCATTATGTTTAATGGCCTTAATAATGATCGCAAATATTCTTCAATGTAATTTCCATCTACTCTTTCCATTTGAGAATTAAATGATTTAACTTTTGGAGTACCGGCAGCTAGTCTTGTTCTTAGATTTTGTCTGAAGAAAGACATGTTTGTTGTGATACACAGTTCAATTTAGTGTAGTCAAGAGAAGGAGAATAATAAAACATTATTAGTATTAATTATTAGTTTAACATTATTAGTATTAATCAAACTTAGGTTTTGTCGTTTGTATTGACATAACTTACAAATAAATAAAAATGAAATGTCCGTTTGTAACTGAATTTCTGAATAACAGCTGATACTAAATAGTAATGCTGTAAAAGTAATACACGATATAAATAAGTGAATTTAAGTGTCAGCTTCTAAGACACAATTTTACAGTTAAAATGTCATTTCTTCCTTTATTCATCTAGCGCAATAACTGCCTTCAGGACCCGAGCTGCAATGGCCTATTTGGAAATTTCTCAACTGATTACGGACCCAAGTGGGTCGATGCAAAGCAAACCTAAGCAAGTGGGGCATCGTCCTGCACTACCACCTGCAGGACGTGATGGAGGCCAGCGACCGAGCCATCCAGGCATCTTTTTGGTCAGGTAGAATTTGAAAGTTGGATCTTTGACTCGAGAAGAAGAAGAAGAACATAACTGTATATGTACTGTTATGACATCTTTAAAATATATCCCACCAGTAAAGATAATTTTGTAAGAAACTACCTATGTAGTATTAAATACTACAGTAATACCAAAATAATACTATTACACTAAATATTTATAAAGAATTCAATGCGGACGAAGAAGCGTGTACGGCGAGTAATGTTTTAATTTATGAAGAACACTGATCGCCCTTGTTAGTAAATTAATTTAAGTGTTAATGCGTACCTACGCATTATTGATTTCAAACTAAGTTCCAACAGCAATATTACAAGTAGTTTATCTAATTTACTGTAATGTTCCTTTCTATAATTTATTATGATCAAGTAATACAGTGGCAACGATGTCAGTAAAAGCATCAAAAGATGGTCCGATTACAAGAAATTATCGTGTAGAAGTGTTATTAAACAATGTAGTGGATGAAGACGTGCAATCGATGCTTCGGCCTTTAGACCTCATGTTAAACAGCGTGTTTTGTCCAAGATATCGGATCAAGCATAACTTCATAACACCCAACAGTCGCTTTTCAAACATTCTGTCATTGATTACAGTTTTAGCATTCACTTCCCCATTTGTTTATGCTGTGAAGTTGGTTTATGAATCGGATCTTAAGAGGATTCTCTTCATCTGCACTGTGCATGATACTTTCTACTACTGTCTCGGGTTTTCTATGAATTCCACCAATAGTATCTTACTTTCAAAAACAAATGTTCAATTTGTTATTACCATTCAAGACATTCTTAGATTTCTAAATCATCAGTCTACTTTTCGGCGTCTAGCTATTGGCAGTTGGGTTTTTCTGATCTTCTATTTGGTATTTCATTTTATTTACTTTTGTTTTCTTGCAAATTATTTACCGTTTCACGATACTATCACTATAGTTGCTTTGCTTTCTTTCGATTTTCACGTCATCTACGCCATTAGAATTATGAAATTATTGGAATGTAATGTTGTTCTATGGGATGTTAAAGCTAAAAACCTGGAAATTGAAGGGCCCGAGGACAGACTGTACTATAAACAAATGTTTAAAGCTTATGTGGACATATTGAAGTGTTATGACATTTACAAAACTAGCTTTCAAGGAATTGTTAGTATATTCAAGGTTACTATTTATTTTATAAGCTATGTCTTTTTTAAACCTGGCTCGTAAAGCGCAACTGCTACGCTAGAGGTCTTGGTTTCGATTCCCAAGTCGGCCGTTATTGGGTTTTTCTATGAAATTCACAGTAGCAGGTCGGAGTTTGAATTTGTGCCTGGTTAGTGGCAATAGGCTCGCCCCCTATTACATGAGATCTAAACATACCGGCGAACTGTGGGCGTACATTGGTAACTTCTTCTGCCTAACCCTTCGGGGATACAGGCGTGATGGTATGTTATGTTATGATTTAAAAAAATACGGAATTCAGCTGAATCCGGCAAGACTGGTAGCCGACCGACCCACAGTTGGGAAAAGGCTCGGGAGATGATGATGATGCGATGTCCTTTTAATCTTAAAAATTTAATACCTACTTATTTGTTGCTTACCCTGCTTTCATTCGAAGATAATTGTTTCGTAAATAAATTTTAATACGTGTTCATTCAACGTTTTCAGATTCTATATGCTATTTTGAAGGCATTTTCACATGCTTTGTTTTACATGGAACTAGCGTTAGAAGCAGTTATGGATCTGCAGATAACAAGTCTTAGTGATGAAGTAGTAAGTATTTACAGAATATTACGAAGACTTCGGGGTCATGGCTAAGTTTTAGCCGTATGGTTTGACCGATACATGAGGTTAAGCCGCGCTCCGGGTTGGTCTGTGGATGGGTAGGCATTTACAACATACCGAGACCCCTCCTTGTTTCGGAAAGATTAGTCCTTAAGCCGTAGGTCCCAACTGTCATACGTACATCTTTGGCAGTCGTTAAGTCAATTCTGACAACCTGCCTTACGAGTACCATGGGATACTGTGCTTCCCAGTAAAATGGGTTATGGAGTTCAGATAGGCAGTCGCTCGATGTAATGAAACGGTACTCAGCCGGTAAGACTGGTAGCCGAACCCAACATAGTTGGGAAAAGGCTCAGCAGATATTAAGAAGACCTCGTCCGACCCTATAACTTGACATCGGTTTCAGAACCACATGACCAAGTTAAATATGCAACTTGAAATATGTGTGACAGTAAAATAATAATAATGAATTTTGAAATAACTATTTTTTGCCGCGAACTTACCCATAGTTTGGGAATATTTAAGTATTGGTGGCATTTTTTTCGTTCCTTTTGCGACACCTGACGACGAAAAATCCCTCTCGTTTTGAGAAATTTTTCAATTTTGGATTTTTATTTTTTGGTCTCAAACTGAGTAATTTTAATATTATTATTATTTCTTTTGCCTCGCAATTTAATAAAAGTTTATTTTTTAGGATTTCGTGCACGCGACCTCTCTTTTCACTTATGCCTGGATGACAAAGAATGTGGTTTTGCAAATTCTGATAAGCTACCACTGCGAAGAATTCTACAAAGCCATTGAGAATGTTCAAGACACTTGTGCAATATTATTAAATTCTAATTGTTCAGGTATTTATATTCATACGTTCAGTTCATGTAAGCTGCCTCGTTGGCCTAGTGGTGCTAAGCGCGACTGCTACGCTAGAGGTCTTGGGTTCGATTCCCGAGTCGACCAAGGTGTTATTGGGTTTTTCTATGAAATTCTCAGTAGCAGGTAGGAGTTTGGATTTGTGCTCGGTTAGTGGCAATAGGCTCACCCCTATTACATGGGACCTAAACATATCGGCGAACTCTGGGTGTACATTGGTACACCTCTGCCTACCCCTTCGGGGGTACAGGCGTGATGATATGTTATGTTTCTTGATCTGAACATAAAATATGTTTAATGTTATGTTCAGAATAGTTCAGATCAAGAAAAGGTTTTAAATATATACTTTGCACCTTTAGGGTACTCGGGGCTATCGTGCTGGGACTTGTTTGATTTCTCTTCAAAGTACTTTAGGCCTAGCTGTTCTAAAAACTTACATTTGAAACTACTTTATTCGACGACCTCCACGGTCGAGTAGCGTACGCACCGGTTTACATTGTCTCGGGTCAGGTTGTATGAGGTAAATTCGTTGTCTGATTTCAATATGGCAAGTGCTTTAGTTACTTACTTTGGGTTTAGAGCAATGTATGTTACGTTGTACATATATTTATTATTTAATCATGAAACATATTTGTTTTTGCAGGTGATAAAAGAAGACTAATCAAGAACGTGCAGCGTCTCAATCGTTCCTCCTTCTCAAAGATGAGTGTCTACGGTCTGTTCTATGTCGACGCTTCACTCTCGCTGTATATGGTAGCTTACCTTACTGATTATATTATAGTGCTACTTCAATTCGCTTTTAAGTAAACTTTAGATTTAGTAAAATAATTTATAAAAAAAGCTAGTTTTATTTAGCCCCTTTTGAAGGTTGATTCAATTAATAGAAAACAGATATTTTGACGGGCTTGTTGGTCTAGTGGTTAGTGACCCTAACCGCTATAGCAGATAGCGGAGGTCGTGGGTTCGATTCGAACCGAAAAATGTTTGTGCAATGAGCAAGTTTACGGCCTAATCATTATTACTACAGTGTATATGGTTTTATATAGATCCAATAGTCAAACTTGACCAATTAAAAAAAAATAGAACCGTCAAAATCACTTCATCCAATCGAAACTAATGAAAGAAATAAAAAACAGTCGAATTGAGTACTTCCTCCTTTTATGGAGTCGGTTAAAAACAGAAGTTTATTTTAATAAGAATTGTAATTGGACAATCAAATATGTTAAGATGAGGCTTATTAATTGTATTGGTAGCTTAGCATCTACGTTGAACAGGCCACATGCGTTAAATTCATCAAAGCATATTTCTTGATACCGATTGATATTCTTGAAAAATATTTTCTCGCCAACTGTTAAAATCAAATACATACACTTTTATATACACAAAAAAATACACAAATACATTTATATAGGTTTTAACAATTATAGCTCAAAATATAAAAAATGTACAATAATGTAATGTATAATATACAGAAAGCGAAACTGTAAAATAAAGTTAACGAGATTTTTCTTACTCTAAAAGAGAAATATATGTACAATTATAAACGAACTGTTTTAAACAATTTATCTAGAATTCAAGACAAAATCAATAAAAATTGCTTAGTCTGTGAAGAAGGGCTTAATAGTTAGATAGAAAATTCTAGTCCAAAAAATACTAAAGATATTTTATATTACCTGATTGTTGCAACAACATTTTTTTTCGGTGGAGACGTATTTCATTTAAAACACATCGGACGTTTTGTACTTCGGCATAGAAATGTTCAGTTTTCAAGCTTAAATATATAATCAGAAGAATGTTCTTAAGCAACCAAGCTTGAGGTTGTAATACGATTAAAATAAACTGAAAAGGATATGAATAATTTATTAGTAAAGTAATTTATCCAGAAAGAAACATGTGAAAAACATGTTTTTCACTAGTGTCAAAAACGCACGCGTCACTCGCGAGAATTTCGCGAGATTGTGTAATGCTCGTTCGCCAGATTGGGACGATCCCTTATCAAAAAATTGAAAAAATGTACCAGTCAAATATAAAAAAAAAAACTGTTAAGTTACCAATTGGACTTATTGCGTATTCGGATTTGCAATATGACAGCAATTATTGTTAAAAAAGTACCGTTGTTTGCCTCATCAAGTTACGAAATAATGCCGTCTGTTGTAAAGTTTTTATTAATGTGATAACTTACATCAGAATGTAGTTCAATAGTTTCATACATTATTTGTAATACCCAACTTAAGTCCAAAAGTCCAGTTACAAAAGTAAATAAGATATAATAAAAAATCTGTAAAGAAAACAAAATCATTTTGGCAACTTTGGGAATCGTGTACCCATAAGTAATTGTAAATTATTAGTCGTCTGTCCATCCATCTGTCACCAATCATCTCAAGAACCGCGATAGCTAGACGGTTGAAATTATCACAGATTATGTATTTTTGTTGCCGCTATAATAGCAAAAACTAAAAACAACAAAAACCTAGTCAATTGTACGGAACCCTTCGGGCACTAGCCCGATACACTCCTGGCAGGTTTTTTTTGGACTGGAATCCCTTGAGTTTTCGCCAAAATAGTCTAATAAAGTAGTCAAAATATAAGCTCTTGCTATCAGCAGTTGACTTCTTCCAAAAAACAATCCCTACCATGTTTTCCAAATCAGATAGTACTAAGACGACATAATATTTATATTCATCAAATTATCTTACCAGAAGTCGAAAAGTCTTTTCAATCAATCGATAAGCTTTAAATATATCCACAAAAACGGTAAACATTTTCTTCCAATATTCATCGTTTATTAATTCTTCAGACAGTCCCAATCTTTTCACATCTTCAAGCCACAATTTTAGTGATTCACACACAAGTTTCAGAACTACAGCATTATAAATAACATTCGAATCAAAACAGGCGACGAAATAGCTTCTCAGAATATCAAGAAAGATATTTTCAACTGATGTAAAATGATAATAAATAGATAACAATATATAAATCACATTAAAGCCTGTTATCAAAAACCAGTTACAGACAATCATGGATCTGAAAAATCTCGCGTTACATTTGAGCTCAGTATAAACTTTTTGTATTTTAGTGACTAGTAAAATATTGTTACGCTGTTGTGTTATATTTGTATAGCAATTTATTCCATATCCTAATACTACTGTTAATGCGTACAGTATTCTTGTGGCAACTAATGTTTTTGTTAAAATAGCGAGACTTATAACTATTATTGATACAATGACTGAAACGATATGATATCGAAAATTGTTTGGAGACATGAAGCCGTTTTTAATTTTGTACTTGGCACATACAAATATGGCTTGCATTATGTTGAGTGGCATTAATAATGATTGCAAATCTTTATTAATAAAATCATCATTTATCCCTCTCGTAACACTTGATTTCACATTTATATTGACGACGAAAAATCTTCTTAATTTTGGTGTAAAAGACATGTTTCCAATGTTGCAGAGTTTAACAACCATTATGAACTGAAAAGTAATTTGTAATATACACATAGATCAAATTATAATTATAAAGATGACAGAGATAACAGTCCTACGTATCGGAACGTAAACGGAACGTTTAATAAGTAGTCATTAGATTCATGAAGGGCTGCCGTTGTAAGACGACTAAAAGTCGCGGTGTATGTTCTTCAACGCTTCCCCTATGCTGCGCTTTGTTTTACCGATGTAAGTGAGTAAAGTCAGGTAAAGCAGTCAAAGCATGCGCTCAAGCTAACTGAAGATCTGTACCAAAAGGCACAATCAAATGCTATAAGAACAATAAATGACAGTATGTTAGAAAAGCGACTGTTGGGTGTTAGGAAGTTATGCTTGATACGATATCTTGGACAAAACACGCTGTTTAGCATGAGGTCTAAAGGCCGAAGCATCGATTGCACGTCTTCATCCACTACATTGTTCAATAACACTTCTACACGATAATTTCTTGTAATCGGACTATCTTTTGATGCTTTTACTGACATCGTTGCCACTGAATTACTTGATGACAATAAATTATAGAAAGGAACATTACAGCATATTAGATAAACTACTTGGTATATTGCTGTTAGAACGTAGCTTGAAATCAATACACGTGCCTACACTTTAATTAATTTACTTAACAAGGGCGATTAGTGTTCTTCATACCTAAAGTAAAAAAAATACTAACCGTACACGTTACTTCGTCTGCACGGAATTTCCATCAAGATCCTAAGAATTGATTATAAGCTTTTTCGTTATATCGAATATAACCAAATTTTGGAACTATATCAATATACAGAATAAAATATTTGAGCTGATTGAAACGTTCAAATGTATGGAAGTGGTATCATGTTTTTATCACGTGGTTCACCGGAAAATAATGTATTTTCCATACATCTGGTCGTTTTTCATCATCGTCTACACTTGCAAAAACGACACTTATCTACCGGGACAGATACTCCAATTCAATAACTAATCCTTCATAATATGTTATTAATTCAACAGCTATTCTTCAAATTCCATAATTAACGGACACTTTCGTCTTACTTATTAAGGATGATAATGTCAATATAACAAAACTAAGTACACAAACGACTACACCTAATTTTAATTAATGTTTTATTATTCTCCTTCCCTTGAGTACAGTAAATTGATCCATCTATCGTTATAAACATGTCTACAATCTTAAGACAAAATCCAAATATAAGAGTAGCTGCCGTTACTTTAAAAGTCAAACCGTTTAATTCTCAAATGGAAAGAGTAGATGGAAATCACATTGAAGAATATTTGCGATCATTATTAAGGCCATTAAACATAATGCAACTTTTAACTTTCGCTCCAAAATACAAAATCAAAAACGGTTTTATTTCTTCCATTAAGCTACTTAAATATATTCCTTACGTCATCGGAACTCTTTTAGTCGCTATGTACCTAAGTTTTCGACTCCTAGATGAAGATTTTCATTCTTTCAATGTTCTTAACGGAATTTCTACATTACTTGGATTATTCTTAAACTGCTACACAAGTATGACACAAAGAGATAACAATGTTGCTCTGGTTATTAAAATCCAGAAGATTTTCAAATCCCTTAAAAGTAAACCCGAAAAATTCAGATTTATCACCTTTTGCAACCGGTTTTTCGTTATTTCGATTAATTTGTGGTTTTTATTCGTAATTGGTTATTTCTGTTTCCATTTTATGATTTTAAATGTTTTTGATATGTTAATTAATTATAGTTCCATTTCTTTTGATGTTAACATATATTATGCTGCGGTAATGACGAAGCTCGTGGGTGATTCTCTTAAAATGTGGGTTGCTGATGTGAAAAAGATTGGATTCGATGAAAATATGGTAAATGACACCTATTTGAACGAAATGTTTGACAAATTTATGGATATATTAGAGGCTTTTCAACTGACTGAGAAGACTTTTCGCATGCTTGTGAGTTTACTTCAAATCATATTTCTTTAAAGAAACAGCAAACAACAAGTTGGTTTAAATAAAAGTGACTTTTTGACAATGAAAATTTCTTGTTTCACAAAGTCAATAAAATTGAAAGCCTTTCAGCTGCATGTTATCTTTGCAAGATAATTCCATACTAATTTTAGAATAGCGAAAATATCGTGTCGTCATACGATATAAGTTTTACCGCCTTGGCCAACATCTAGGCTGGCAGAGCTGTGGCAATAGCTTCATCATCTCTCTCTGCCCTGTTCCCAATTATTTGGGGTCGGCGCAATGCGTATTCAGCTTCCATTCATCTCTACAACTTGTCATCTCAGTATTTACTCCTTTCTTTCTCATATCATCTTTCACACAATCCATCCATCTCTTTGGCAATTGCTCATTCTTAATAAATGTATTATTCATTTACAGATATTTCACTACTTCATCTTCAGCTTTGTGAGTGGATTGACTTTAATAATGTGGTTTATTGAGTTCGAAAAATTTGTTAAAACATCCACTGGCGTAAGTTTACATAATTTATTATTTACTGCATGAATTCTTGTGTTTTGTTTTACTGCATGAATTCTTATAAATGGCTTACAAGGTGCGTCGATCAGACTAACTGACTAAAAAGCTGGTGCATTACTTAGGACAAATGTATAGCAGGTCCGCAAATTTTATCTTGTTCATGACGTAAATCTAATGTCTTTAACTCAAGTCGAGGGTACGACGTGGGGATATGTCAGTCCTGCTTGTCGATTCTGTAAAACTCACTCAACAACTCGCAACTCACTTCGCTATTCACTTACACTTCGCATCACATTCCAAATGACCTTGATTTTGCATTCTGTTAACATCACTTAGGCGGTTGCGAAGTGAAGTGAGTTCCGAAGCGAGCAAAACTGCACTAGTGATTGCCACACTCAACAAAATTTAATTCGAGATTTATCGGTTTTTTTATTTTACTAGTTTTTGGCTCAGAATTTTAGCTGTTTTGATATTTAAATCAAAATTTCTTATTTTAAGGAATTTAAGACGGCTAATAAGTAAACAATACAGAGAAAACTCTAAATTCGTGCCGTGAATATAATCTACATAATTAACGATAAAAATGACTGACAGTCAATATCATTACTAATCTGTGGTCAATATTTATATTATTAATCTTGTGAGTTGCGTTGTTTTGTTCGAGTTTGGTTTGATAATAATTGGAAAATAATCATGAAGTAAGTATATATTCCTTGTTGTATTAATTATAGAAGTGTTTATTTTGTTTTCTAATCTGGTTCTAATAATGTTTCAGTCCAAATGAGACACGTTCCTCTCACCCATCGTCGGCTCAGGTTGAAACTCTGGTAGAGTTTATGGAATAACAAATTATACAAAACTTAATGACTGCATATTATACCTACAGACTAAGAAGAAGCCAGAAAAAATAAAACATAAACATTCTTCTAAATATTAATTCTAATCGGAAAATAATACATTTCAAAGTCAAAGTCAAAAGTTTTATTGCATACTAAGTGTACATTAGATGTTATAAAAATATGTGGGACTTATTACTTAGTTGCCTTTTACAAGCATAGCAATATAATTAATACCTATTATAAAAATCTAACACTCATTCTAAAACAATTAGCATCTAATAATTAATATATTTATCCTTTACAGTTTTAACTTTTTTTTTTTGGTTTTATCTAATTTATTGACTCTATATAATTTCATACTTAATAACTAGCAAAAAACAAAGGGTATATTCTAGGTACTTATAGTTAGGTATTAGCTGACACACAGCTACAATAGGGATATAAAAGAACATATTTATATACATAGTTTATATATTCATATGTTGTAACTATATTAATAATTATTTAGTAATTTATTGTTCCTATTTATATTTATAAAAATTGTTATTTTCAAAATATTCCTTTATGGAGTAGTAACAATTCTGGATTAAATAATTTTTTAGTTTTCTCTGGAATGCTAATAAATATTCTTGATTTTTTATACCTATTGGTAGCTTGTTAAATAATTTAATTGCCATATAATATGGACTTTCATTTAACATTTTAATACGGGATTGTGGTAAACATAATTTATTTTTGTTACGGGTATTGATGTTATGAGTATCTTCTATTTTTTTAAATGTTTTAATATTTTTATAAACAAATGTGCATATATCTAGTATATATATTGATGGTAGCGTTAATAGTTTAAATTCCTTAAAGTATGGTTTACAGCTTTCTGAATTGTCTATTTGAGCTAGGATTCTAACAAGTTTCTTTTGTATTATAAACAGATCGATACAATTGACACTGTTTCCCCATAACATGACACCAATTTTACAAACACAATAGGTACCCATCAATATATTCAGGAATTACTTGTCGTTTCATTACCTACCTAGCTAGGCACCGTCTCCAAAATAATATTAAATTGTATTAAGTATAGGTTAATAGTAGTTTAGGTTCGGTTTATTAATGTAGGTAGGTAATAAACTTCATTCACAGTTAAACTGCGTAAGCAGTTTTGTGGGGCAATGTAATGTAACCTAGTGTTAAGATTTGAAGAAAGTAAATAAATAAATCTAAATCTAAAATAGTATTATTTTTAACTTTTAGTGCTTTTATTAATTTTTGAAATCGTTTTTTTTGCAAAAAATTTTTTTTCACTCGTAAAATATATGCTTATTTTTGGATCGAGATTGAGTGCGAAGTGAGCGTCGAAGTGACTTAGGAATAATCTTACAGAATGCCAGATAAAACGTCATCTCATACATTATCTGTCAAAATCTCGTATTTGATTTAGTTCAACTCGCAAACACGCTCGCAAGTGTGGCGCTAGTGCAGATTCGAATTATCAATCGAGTTACAGAATGCCAATCAAGAAACTCACTGCGGATTCAGATTCGAATTTTAGAATGAAGTCTTACAGAATCGCACTACTGCACTGGCTCACAACCCGGTCTTGTCCATGTCTATCCCAGAGCCGTGGTACCAATTGCGCATGATTTGCTTAGGTTCGGAGGGATGCTCAAAATTATATTTATAAATAATCTTGACTATTAATACCTATTAAACCTGGTTTTCCATCCAATCAAACGATAAAAGCGCTGATTAAGATGACAAATAAGCGAAAACTGAATTAAATAGTAGAAAGAGGAAGAAGTACTTGTAGAGTTATATGTAGAGAAGCTTAAGAATATGAACGACCAAATGAATCATAACTGTTTTATTTTAGTTCTTATTATTCATATTGATACCTCCACTGTGGCTTCTGAAGAACATGCTCCTGACAATATACTTATGTTCAGAGAGTGAAGGAATCTACGCAGGGATGAAAGATGTTTATTGCATCGTAAATGAAATTAGTCTATATCGTCTGCGTTCGAACCCTGGAAGATCAGGTAAATATCATTAAGTTAAATAAACATATAAATGTTTCAACATTTTAATTATAGGGTTTTGATGTATGACAGTTATACATGACATTATAAAATCAAAAGATTTTATAATTTTCGATATAATTTATGATCATTGTTCACAGTAGAATCGAAACCCTTCTTCAAGAACATACATCGCGTGCAGAGCGTTTGCTTCGACAAGCTGAGCGCGTGCGGCCTGACCGTCGTGGACGCTGCGTTACCGCTGCGGCTCATCTCTCTCATCACCAGCTACATGATCGTGCAGTTACAGTTCCGGTTACTTTGAACATGCGTATATCATCATCATCTCCCTGCCCTGTTCCCAATTATTTGGGGTTGGCACAATGCTTCTATTCATCTATACTACTCTTCATCTCACCATTCACTCCTTTCCATTCCTGCTCAGAAACATGCGTATATATAACAACCACAATATCAATTTTTGATTTGTTGATACTGACATTATTCATAGTTATACTCTGTTTAAAGGCTACTAGATTGTTACAGGTTAAAATAAAACTGTTACGGATTTTATTGCGGTTTATTTAAATCATCCACCCACAAAACAGGTATCAGTTCAAGCTTAGACCTATTAAGGAACAATATCGGAATTTATTATGTATTAATTATTGGTCCTACTATAACGGTAAAATCAAATATAACCCAAAATGTCTATACAGGGTGTTATCGAAAGGGGATATCAATCAAAAAGGGGTGAAGAGTACTCCTGGAACTGGTGGAGTAAGTTTACAAAATTTCAGCTCAAAATAAGTTCGGTTTAACCAAAGTAATATTAGGATCCACAAAAGAAAAAATCAGAAAGACAGCAATCATTTAAATCCTGTATTCAATTTATTAAAATTTTAGAACAAAAATTACAAAAATGAAAACTGAAGTAAAACAACAATATAGTTAGTAAGAGTTGACATCAAATGCACAGATAAGGCTGCATCAACGTAGAAGAATCCAAACACACTGATCTTGGTGAAGGTAGCTCGATACAAGCGCTGCACGTTCTTGCATAGTCTCTTCTTATCATCTGTAATGGTGAAGATGAATTAAGTACTATTGATATTTATTGTAATTCTAAATTGCTGAATACTTAAATTGAAGTTAACAAGTGTCCCATTCCGAATGGAAGAAGACCCCAACATTGCTTGGGAAAAGACTTGGTTTAAGAAATAAAGGTCAACTCGTCAGTTGAATGTATTGCCACCAAAAAAAGTAGAATTGGTAATTGCTTGGGTTCAAACGAGTTTAGATTATAACAGTTCGGTCTTGGGGCTTCAAGACTTGGTCGACAATCAAATTGGTAATCATAATTTTACTTAACTGCTTTTATATTAGAGACAATGTTATGTTAAATGTCTGTTCCATTTTACTCTGTTATCTACCATCACGACCACCTTTTTTTTCACGATATTGTATTAGCAGCGTGCCTTCCCGATATGGTAAGAGGCCGGTGCCTAGTGGTGGGATGTTTATAGGCTGGTATTATTATTAGAAACAGTGTAAAACTCATTACCTGAACAATGCGATATTAAAATACATGCACAAGTGTCGTAAACATTTTTCATAGCATTGTAGAAGTTTTCGCAGTACCGGCCCAGTAGTATTTGTAGCAGCAAATTCTTTGTTAACCAAACGTAAATGCTTAACGTTGACATAGCTACCTACAAGAACAGTGGCATATTAGTTAACAAATTCTTGAACAGTTAATAGAACAATGATTTTGTCACTGTGAGACGGTATTCCATTGGAAAAATGAGTAGCGCTAGGCAAAGCAAAACTTTATATAACGCGGTATTCTACAAGACCAAGTAAAACCACGCCTACTGTAATAAGAGTAAGGGCCGGACGCAACCAAAGCGGAGACGAGGAGAGCCAAGTGTCTTTCGAGGTAGTTCAGTTTTTAAAATAACCAAAGGGAATTCCTTATTCAGACCCGAAAACACAGCTTGCTCAGCTCGTCTAAGATTTGGTGAGTCCGGCCTACACTTATCTCATTGCTTGCGATGAGCGAGTAACGCGTAGAATGAATCGCCTAGCGAGTATATTTTTCATAGTTCTTGTTGCCGCAACAAAGAGATGCTGAGAGAGTTTTCTCCTAAAGTCCAGTGAAGCAGTCAAAGCCTGCGCTCAGGCTAAATGCAAAGATCTCTACCAAAAAAAAAAAATATCTCTCCAGTGTGAACAGTCAGCGAGTTCCTCTTTCTACATTCATCTCTTATTTGGGATCTAAACCTTTAGTACATTTTTCGAGCAAAATAATCGATTGTTACTATTTTTCTCATTCGCAATGAGACAAGTACCTAAGACATACTATTTTAAAATAAAAAGTGTCATACTCACGTAGGGGTTCACACTTGACTGTTTAAATAAATCGAAGGTAACTTGAAAGTATATTAAATTTCGTGTAAATAATTCCACAATGTAGTACATCATCTGAAATTAATATATTAATACGTCATATAACATTCGATACCATTTATTAATACACAATTAAATCTAATATGAGAACAAACTCTAACTTTACTAAAATTAAAACTTACATAAATAAAAACTAAACGGCGTCAAAGAACTCATCGTCATCCTTGTCAATGGCGGGGAACGTGCTCAGAAGGCTGGCAGCATTGCCACGTTGAATGGCTATGCCGATTCTCTGTGCAAGGAACAAACCAGCCCTCTGATCACGAGTAGATTCTACCAAACGTTTGGAAAGTTCTTTGAAAAGATTTCGTGCGCTCGGACCCCATGACCCGAGCGTGTTAACCCCAAACGGCTCGAAAATATAATCACCCACAATGTTATTATACTTTTATATAACATCATTTTGGAAACATGAATTTAACCCATAATACAAGTTTGATCTTAGTTTGGGTGTCAGAGATCAGATCTTGTTAATTTTTACAATTTAGAGAATAAGTAAATATTAAGAAACTTATGTATCCTCTATTTGTAAAACTCGGAATGAAGTTATTAATATAAAAAAAAAACTAAAACCTTTGACAATGACCGTTAGTATCTACAGTTTAAAAATCTCCTCTCTCCTCTGTATTATAGTATTCTTGTTTAATTATAGAGAAACATTTATAAATATCATATATTGTATCAAATAAACTCAATTAACATTGATTTATTGCGTGGGTACTAGCACTCCCAGTCATTACTTTCCCCAATAAACCTTACTGATTTGGTCCTTGGTTCCTGGATTATATGGCCATTTATAAAACAAAGGAAGAAAATAAAATATACTTACCAAATACCGATATGAAGATTTATAAATTTCAAAACAATCCAATATATCAACTATAGCTTGAAACATCGATTGGTTATACAGCTTGCTATCACTAACTTCAAATTCCTCAGAATTCATGGCTTGATCATTCCACGAATCGACTTCTAATTCCAACAATTTCAAAAGTCTTACCGCATAAATTATATTAAAATCAAAAACGATTTGCACACCAATGATGGTGTAGAATAGAGGCATGCTGACTGTGAAATAAAAAAATATAGCGAGAGACGTTAACGACACAATAACTGTCCCTAAAACTGAAGACACAATTATCCAATTGTATTTTGTATATTCTCTGGTAATTGCGTCATTGTTAAGGAACCTATGGACCTTTTGTATGATCAGCACAAAAACAACGTTGCGCTTGGTATGGCGAACACTATTCACATAGTTAATAGCATATCCAACGCAATGAAAACAAGTCTCATAGATTAAGGACTTGAACATAGTTTCCTGAGTTTCTTTCGAAAAATACATCTTTATGAAGCGGTAGAAATATGAACCTATTATAGAAATTGTCACGATTAGAGATATGAAGTTTGATAGATTAGAGGTCGGTGTAATGAAATTATCTTTTATTCGGTATTTTGGGCAGAACGTTATTGACTGCATCACGTTTAAAGGCAATAGCATTGATTGCATTTCTTTGTCCAGAAATTGGTTTAAAACACGATTTTGTCTTCCGATGTAAGCGTTTGTCTTCATCGCTGATAATATATTAAACTGGCGGTTAAAAATAAATGATTACAATATTTTACAATCGTAAAAAGCACTTAAGGGATAATGAAATGGGCAAGAAATAAACAAATTAATTTAATTAAAATATAGTACGGCCACTATTGTAATACTCAAGGCAGTTAAGAAGCATTTGAAACGGTTCTTCACAGGAACTCATTTCAAATTAAAAAAAAATGGATTTTGACTTAGGACAAAAAATACAAAATATGACATGAAAATTTTATAAGTACAAAATTGTAATCGATGACTGTTTACTAATTCAAAATTATCATTACATTTATTCAATTATACATTATTTTCATACGCAATTAATTTATGTAATCATTTTATTAATAAAATGCGTAGTACAAATATACAAAGCTACGCAAATATGTAATTAAAAACCATTACATCGTAAATAACAAACAACACATTTTTCATTACATTATTATATCCAATATCCACTTACTATAAACACAGAAATGTCACTTAAGAACTTAAGTACTAGATTGACATTTGTTTTAAAAAAGCTTATCATAGACTAAACATATACATAGATTGCTACTATCGCTAGTTTCCCCTTGTGCCGAGCGAGAGCAGTTTTTAGTCTGTATCTAGTACATTCGTTTACTGATGTAAGTTAATTTTCGCGCAACGAGACACTTATATACGAAATTATCGATGGTTTTGACATTGTTAGGATAATAATTATAAGTGTTTTAGATAGATTTTTTTAAACAGTAAGCTCCATCTTCATACATAATTCACGACAGAACTAGTTCACACTAGTGCTCACGGTTCAAACTCTGATAGGCTCACGCTATAGTTTATTATGTATACTCTAAGAAGCTTATCTTTTAACTACCTGTCAGTCTTCAACCGTCAGCAGTTTGACAGCTTAATAAAATGGCGACAATAAAAACGAAGGAAGCTCGTTACCTCAGAAATTATAAAGTAGAAATATTATTGAACAATTTGGTAGACAAAGATATGCAGACAATGTTGCTACCTTTAACAGTGATGCAATCAATCTCGTTGTGCCCAAAATATAGGATCAAAGACAATTTTATAACTCCAAACAGTTGGGGTTCCAACCTCGTGTCGTTACTTGGAACTATTTTATATGTATCTACGTTTATATATCGATGTGTTATGTTAAATTTAGATTACCATGAACCAAAAGTAGTGTATATTGCGTCCTGTTATGACTCTGTTTACTACTGTTTTGGGTTTGGGTTGAATTTCATCCAGTGCGTCATGCATTCTGATATCGATGTTAAGTTCGTGCTGACTATTCAAGATGTTCATAGATTTCTCAATGATAAGCCTAGTTTTAAACGCTTGACCTTTTGGAGTTGGTTCATTTTAAGTTTTTCTGCAGGTTACTTTTTATTCTTCTTTCTTTTCTTCGAATATCAGATGCAGATGCCTTTATACTATATGTCGACATGTATTTTGGTTATGTTTGATTTTAATATTATTTACGCTATCAGGCTTATAAGGTTGATAGAGGTAAAGGTCAGCTTATGGTCTGACAAGGCTTTGATTCCGAATGAACTGGAGTATACAAATGGGAAACTACATTATGAAAAAATGTTTGAAACTTTTGCTAAAATATTGGAGTGTTATGAAATGTATAAGGTTTCTTTCCAATATTCGGTAAGAATTTTCATATATTTTCTATATCATTATTAAAATATCTTCAGATGTCTTTTTACGCAGATAATCATTTGGCCAAAGATAGTTGAAAAAAACTATGAGCTCAAAAATGACATGATCTTTTTAATAATATATACCTACGTCGACGACGTTATTATTTTTCCTTTTGCTCTGGCTAGAGGCCCATATAATTTCGCCAACAAGAAAAATGGGACACAAAAGGGGAATAAGTTGAATTTCAAAGATGACGAAATTGATACATTTGTCTAGATTGTTTTCTTAATGATTTTCTCACAGCTTACCGTAAGTTAAGAAGTTTAACGAAAATATTCCTAAAAAAATTAAGATAAGGTACTTACTCCTTTTTATTTCAGTTTCTGTTCTATGTGTTAGAAGTGTTCTGTCATGCTGTATTCTTATTTACAATGTCTATCGACATGTTTAAAGATGGAAAAGCAAATGCTTATTTTGTGAGTATCTAATATAACAAGTACATATTTTTTTTGTTGTAGTCCTTAGTAACTTCCTTTCTAATCACAACAATTTAAAAAAATATAAATCACATCGTCTGATAGATTTACCTGATTTTATTATCATCCCAATTCCAAATTGTCCGTTGTTGGCGCAATGCGTATTCAGCTTCCATTCATCGATAATGCTCGTGATCTCAGTATTTACTCCTTTCTTTCTTATATCATCTTTTAGACAATCCATCCGTCTCTTTTTTGTTCTTCCTCTACATGTATACCTGACTATATTGAAGAAGTTGTAGATATTAAGAAAAAAAACTTTTTTATCTTATTTTAATTTTCTATTGGCATGCTACATGAGAAACCTTATCGGTTGGGACTTACTTCTGTAATTCATATTTTTGTATCTTTTCATTGATTTCAGTATGAAGCAATAATCACTTCTCTATGTATTTACGTATGGTTGGTTAAGAACCTGACAATGCAAATCCTATTAAGCTGGTATTGTGAAAACTTCTACAAGACAATAGAAAATGTTCAAGATACGTGTACAATTATATTGACATCTCAATGTTCAGGTATTTATGAATTATTCTATTTAGAACTTTAACCTACACAGGTTGTTACTAAAAGGGTATATATTATGTTACGGTAAATCTGATTAATTGAAAATTATTAATATTTTTACAAAATTATTCATAATAAACAAACATTTTGGTAAAAGTTATAAAATAAATAAAAACCCTAACTAGCTAAATGTTTTTTGTGTGTGACATCACTTGGTTAATGTTTCTTTAATTTATAAAAATATATGTGTCGGGTACATACGTCGTCGCTCGCTTCGCTCGCTCTGTTGCAAGGTCATAATATCTAACCTAACCTATTGATCTCCGTCACAAAAGTCGAACCTAACCAAGCATACTAATTAAACCGCCCTGCAACCCTAGGCCACTTATTACATTTATCACTACTAGGGTTAAATTATTAATAAAAACCGACAAATGTGATTAATTTATCACTTTAACTTCGACTTTCGGTAATTATTAATAATACTAGATAATTATTAATAATCTTCAATTATTCACTCTTACCGTGACATATACATCCAAGAGTGGTGAAGAGTACTTCTGGTATAGAGTCAGTTTACAAAAATTCAGCCTATTATTTTTTTAAGTCCCTGATTAAAATACATTTTTTTGCTTCGCTTGACATTGAATTGCATATTACAGATGATAAGAAGAGACTATGCAAGAACGTGAAGCGCTTGCATCGCGCATCGTTCAGCAAGATAAGTGCATGTGGCCTGTTCTACGTCGACGCTAGATTATCCATGGAAATAGTGTCTACAGTCACCAATTATATTATTGTTATACTTCAGTTTATGTTCCTTTAGATTTGTATCAATAAACGTTAATTTTTAAATTCATTTTATTTGACTACGATGAGGAATTTATTTTTAGTCGTGATTTTTAATGGGTCATATGAGGTATCACATATTTTAAGAAGTGAGTATATTACAGAAAGCTTGAAAGTAGCGCCCTTGAATGAAAAGACAAGGTCACCGTTTGTCGTGGTATGGACATGTAATGAGGAGGGATGAAAGTCACATAACTAACGACGCCGAGCATGACCGACGCCTATCATGACCGACGCCTATCATGACCGACGCCTATCAAGACCGTCGCCTATCGAGACCGACGCCTATCGAGACCAACGCCTATCGAGACCGACGCTTATCGAGACGGACGCCTATAATGACCGACGCCGAGCATGACTGAGCCCTATCGAGACCGACGATTTTCGAGACCGACGCCTATCGAGACCGACGTCTATCGAGACCGACGCTTATCGAGACGAACGCCTATAATGACCGACGCCTAGCATGACCGAGCCCTATCGAGACCGACGATTTTCGAGACCGACGCCTATCGACACCGTCTACTTTCGATACCGATGCCTATAATGACCGACGCCGAGCATGACCGACCCCTATCGAGACCGACGCCGAAAATGACCGACCAATATCGAGACAGATGACTTTCGAGACCGTCGCCTATCGAGACCGACACCTATCGAGACCGACGCCTATCGAGACCGACGCCTATCGAGACCGACGTCTATCGAGACCGACGCCTATCGAGACCGACGCCTATCGAGACCAACGCCTATCGAGACCGACGCCTATCGAGACCGACGCCTATCGAGACCGACGCCGAGCATGACCGACGCCTATCGAGACCGACGCCTATCGAGACCGACGCCTATCGAGACCGACGCCTATCGAGACCGACGCCTATCGAGACCGACGCCTATCGAGACCAACGCCTATCGAGACCGACGCCGTGCATGACCGACGCCTATCGAGACCGACGCCTCTCATGACCTGGTATGAGAAAAAAAGGAGTGAGTACTGAGATGACGAGTTGTATAGCTGCTTCTCCATTTGACCCAAAGGTTGTGTACCACAATTATACATGAAAGTTTAAATAAAAACTTTTTAACAAAAAAATTAAACCGCCGAAAAAACTGAAAAGCAAAAAATAAGAAACCTTTTTTTTATTTAATCTTAATAACTAAGTTCTTAAACGAATGTGAATATACCTAAGTACATTAATTACGGTAATGCATTACGATCAGTGCGTGAACAATCAATTAACCCCTGTTTTCCCACCCTTAGGGTGAAAATTCTTTTTCCAAATTTATATGGGACCAACTTTGGAGTATACCCTTTCCAATAAAAAAAGAATTATCAAAATCGGACTACTCAGTAAAAAGATATGCGTGATCATACATAAAAAAAAAATATACGCGTCGAATTGAGAACCTCCTCTGTTTTCGTCGGTTAATAAATAAATAAATATAGATGAATGAAAGATGATAAATGAAACGCATTGCGCCGACCCCAAATAATTGGGAACAGGGCAGGGAGTTGATGATGACGTCAATCAAGTCTCCGATATCCAATGGTTTTAATCACCAAGCAACTACTAGTTACCACAACCTTATAGGTTCATACATAATATACACGTGTCGTTGGAGACCAAAGTCGTCGGGTATTTGACATTTGCGTCACTTCGTGTAATAACAAACCAATATAATTTTTATTAATTATTTTTATTTAATTACACTCAAACTGGTTCATGTCTAGACTCGCGTTTTCGATTCATCCCTTTTTTAATATGTGCATGTTCATTTGAAGTTCTTGTATTCTGGGTATATTGACTCAGTTTTTATTTTTATAATTTTAATTTTGTGTGAGTGAATTTTCTATTACATTGGTTTATAAACCTGTAATGATAGTTTTAACATAGAAATTAATTAATAAATTTTATATCCCGTAGAATCCCAAACTTTATACCTTAATTTCAGACAAATAATAGAAGAAAAAAAATGCCAGTGGTTAAAATAAATGTCAAACCAAAACACTACGATACAGAAACGCTAGACAACTTCATTGACCAAGACTTACAGCTATTCCTGAAGCCGTTCAATATAATGCACTCTATATTTGCCACCTCGAAGTACAGGATAACGAACGGTTTCATTACGTCAAACAGTTTGCGCTGCGACATCACTCTATTCATCAGATCGCTCATCATTTTCAGTGCCTATTTGTACAGTAAAATCGTAACTAGCAATATTTCCCATTTAGGGCATGTCTGCATCTATGTATTTGGGTTTTGCATAAACTGCTTCACAAACTTAACTCGGAAGC
Source organism: Autographa gamma (assembly GCA_905146925.1). Lineage (NCBI taxonomy): Eukaryota > Metazoa > Arthropoda > Insecta > Lepidoptera > Noctuidae > Autographa > Autographa gamma. Next base: position 7,542,133 of record LR989872.1, on the reverse strand, counting down.
ATAGCAATGTCTTACTCGTCATAAAAATCCAGAAAATTTACAGATCCCTTACGAAAAATCCGAATTTTTTCAGACCTTTTACTATTCATACTTGGAAATGCGTCATTGCCATTCATATGTTTTTTATTCTGTTAATCACCAATTTCCTTTCTATTTTCGGTCCTTCAAATTTTTATATCATCATACCCAATTATTTCATCGCTGTGTTTGATATAAACTTGTTACATGGTATTATGTTAATGAAACTCTTATGGCACTCTCTAATTCTTTGGCTGGAAGAAATTCAAAAGTCAGGATACTCTGAAGAACTTAACCATGATTGGGACAAACTGTTTGACATATTTATGGATATATTGGAATTCTATCAACTAACTGAGGAAACCATTGAACCGCTTGTAAGTTTATACACAAAAGCATCAAGTCCGCAGATGAAAAAATATGGTTCCGATAAAAAGACAGTTATGTAATTATTCACTATTGTGATTATGTAATTATGTGCTGCGACACTAGTATTTGGTATTTATTGAGTTCCTAGGTGAAAGTAAAGACAACAAACATGCTCACAACGAAAATCGCTTTCGAAAATGAAGATGGACGATATTATCACTTGTGATCATAATATGTAATACCCAAAATGTAATGAATGAATAAATGAATATGAATATGAATATCGATTCCCACCTGGGACAAATGTTTGTGTGATGAGCTTGATCATTTGTTCGGTGTCTGGATGTAATTTATTTATAATATATATGTATTTAGAAATATATAAGTATGTCTATCAGTTGTCTGGTTACCATAACACAAGCTCTGCTTGGCTTGGGATCAGACAACCGTGTGTGAGATGTCCAGGAATATTATATTATTATCTTTGACGATGATTGCTAGTGTTTGATCGGATCCATCTTGGTTTTCGAAAACTATTTCAAGTAGCACCCTTTTCAATTATTCAGCTAATTCTTCGAAAGCAGGATCACTGGATGCTTTTACTTTCTTACATTCTTTCAACTCAAATTAACTGAGGTCATTGATTTTATGTTTCAGGTATTTTTTTACATCATACTCACTTACGTTGAAGGTTTTGTCAACGTGGCGTGGTTTCTGAATTTGGGACCAAATGTTTTTGACGTTGAAGTTAGTGTTAATTTTGTATAGGTATTGAGATATTTTTAAATGATATCCTCCTATTTGCACCACATCTGCCCTGAGAAAGCCGGAGTGTGCCTGAGTATTCTTTAATTTAAGAGCCTAGCTCTTGTCGGTGCAGCTCGTTCCAGTTCCTCCTATCGAGTGCCATCTCTTGAACTTCCTTATATGTCACAACCTTCACCTTCTCTTTAATTTGACTGATGTAGCTATATATAGCCTTAGTTATTAGGTAAAATTTATTGAAAGAATATTTAATTCTTATTTATTTTATTATTTTACAGACGTTGCAAATATTCATTGTAGCTGTATTGTGGTTGTCTAAGAACTTATTTTTAATATCATATTTTTGCGTTGAGACCGAAAAGTTTTATAAGAAATGGATTGATGTTCGAAGCATTATTAATGAACTACGTCTTTTCAATCAGCGATTAGAATCGAGTGGAGAAGAAAGAAGACAATCAGGTAATGATAGTTTTAGAAAAATAAGTTATGTAGTTACCTCATATTCATGGTATAAGCTATGTACTCCATGAAGAAGAAGGTAAGGATGGCGACATTGATTTTTCGATTTAGTAGAGGTTTGAAGCACCCAAAGTGAAGCAAACTATATACTTTTCCTTAGCATCCTGTATAGTGAAATTAAAATTGTTTGTTTTTTCGGAGAAGGATATAAAACTAAAGATGCAGTAGGTGCAAAAATGTTATACAACATGACACACAACGGTCAACCTGACGTGGGCAACGCGTTGTGTCAACATGCCTCGCAACATGTTTCATGTATATTTTCCCGACAATTTTTGGGACATGATATTTGCTTCCGTTCCTAGTTCAAGCGCACGTCACAACACATTCCAGCTAGTTACCTACAAACATGACACGCAACATGTTGCACCATTCCTCTCCTATTATATCCTAGACTTAATAATCAACAACCTATTCATTACAGACAGACAGAAAATGTTCTTCAAGAACGTCCTTCGCGTGCAGACCGTTAGCTTCAGCAAGATGACCGCGTGGCGCCTGACCGTCGTGGACGCCGAACTTCCTCTGGACCTAACCAGCCTTATTGTAACTTATGTCATTGTACAATTACAGTTTATGTTATTATGATGTATTTTATCGTTGTACGTTCTTTCCTTGGGTTTATTATTGACGAAAATAAGATTATTTGTTTGTATAAAATTACTTTCGTTTCTTGTAGATTTGAGCTGTCTTTAACTTAGATAAAGTTCAATCATGTCACTTGACAAGTGAGTTGATCGAATCTATCAAATGTAATAGGAGTGACAAGTATAAATTAAGTAACTTTATGCAATTAAACATAATTTCCGTATATTCAATGGTCCGTATCGTTTGTAGAAGTATCACTTCTAGTCGCAGCTAGTTCTTAATTTGCGCCTCAAACATAAAGTAAACTATATTTAGTTACTGTACATCTTAACTACATTTTTGACAATACAATTATTCCGAGAGTTGTCTTGTTTTTTTTCTACTAATCTATTTACATCTATTACAATTTACAGCAAACGTTGAACTGCGTGTTGTTATATTCCGGCAGCCTGTAGGCAAAAATAAAAGCTAACAGCAAAATGTCAATTTTCAAGAATTGTGCAATAGAAATATTTTGTAGAAGGAATGTGACCAAGACCTCTAGCGTAGCAGTTGCGCTTAGAACCACTAGGCCAACGAGGCAGTTGAGGCAGAACATAAATAAAACAATTTCAAAAACCAATAATTGCAACTTTATCATATATTTTTTTCAATGAAACACTTATTGCAACATAAACTGTAACTGTACAATAAAATAAGTGAATATCAGACTAGCTAAACGCAGAGGAAGTCGGGCGTCCACGACGGTCAGGCTCCACGCGGTCATCTTGCTGAAGCTAACGGTCTGCACTCGAAGGACGTTCTTGAAGAACATTTGCTGTCTATCTGTAATAAATATGCTGTTGGTTATAAAGTCTAAGATACACTAGGGGACAAATAGTGCAACATGTTGCGAGCCATGTTTGTTGGATACTACCTGGAATGTTTCGAGACGTAAGTTTGCCTTTGGAATTTGAGCAAGCAACATGTTTCTCGTTACATAACATGTTACGATGTATTTAGGGGGCATTTTGCGCTAAATGGTGCATCACGCAGATTTGAGCGGTGTACATCATCCTGCATTTCATTCCCTACTTTTTTTTGGCTTGTATTCTTGTATTCTTGAGGAGGTTATTATCAAACTTATCTATCAAAAACCTTATGAAGCCACTGCTGGGTGTACCTTACTGGAGTGATATTCCACGACCTTCTCAGACTTACATAACATTATCTTAAAATATGATTACCTGACTGTCCAGTCCGTTGTCCTTTTGACTTCAAAAGCCAGCAATGAAGCCGTACTTTGTTTATAGCGCAAAGAACTTTATTCATTTTTAAATAAAATCTTTCAGATTCTACGCAGAAATATACTATTATGAGTATGCTTTTAGTTAGCCACATTTGAGGTATTAATAATGCCACGAAAGCCTAAAAACAAAATGAAATAGTTTAAAATTTGCAATCCATCCCTAAATTGTCAATCTTGTTGCACGGTTGCATGCATGTTGCTTACAACGTATAAATAAAAAACCAGTACTTTCTGAACTGCCACACTAGTATTTAATTCTGTATCTGAAAATTGACTTTCAAGGCAAGAAAAAAATATTCGACAAGTGAAAAATTTGGCGAAATCAAGACTTATAAGTGGGCTGGAAATAGAAATATAATTGAATAGATCAAACACTTAGCAAAATCAAGAATTGTGATTGGGATAGGCTTAACATAAAAACTTATGGTATGTGAGTTATCAAAACACACTAATGAAGATAACATTAAAAAATATATTTGAACTTACAGTAAACGATTTACTTTCAGCCAATTTCTCTTTTATGAGAATTAGCCACCACACACTGAAAACCCCTTCTATAAATGTGAGAAAGAGGTAGTAAGCTATCTAAAACAATTGAATAAATTATCAGTCATTTTAATTGAAACTGATGCACGAATATTCCATATACATATCCAGTGTGCATGCCCAGTGTGAAAATTTGAGTGACGAGAGATTATATATAGAAACATCGGCTAGGTCTTCTGTAAATTTTCAGATCAGATCTTGACAGGTCGACAACTTTAGATAAGCGAGCCAACGGATTATGTTATTTGCGAACGAGTGTTAACAAATAAAATAATCCGTAATAAAATAAGCGTAACGAGAGTACGTTAGGCTCCGTGGTCAAGATGAGCGCGGTCATTTCTCGCCACTCAAGTCATCATACTAGCCATGAAAATAAACTCACGAAAAGTCCAAAGGTCTTCTTAGTTAACTCATAAGCTTCCAATACATTAATATATATGTCAAACAACTTGTCCCATTCATTATCATGTACTTCTTCAGAGTATCCTAATTTCTGCACTTCTTCAAGCCAAAGCTTAACAGATTCCCACAAAAGTTTCATAACCACCGTTCCGTACAAAACGTTTATTTCGAACAAGGCGATGTAATAATTCATGCATAAGCGATGTAGAGTAGAAACGCCGAAAACAAAGCTAAATGAACTGATTATAATAGTATAAAAAATAAAAATTACAATGATACTCATCCAATTATGAATGATAAAACGTCTGGAAAATTTCGCGCTAATTTTGAGGGATCTGAGCATTTTTTGGATTTTAATGACGAGTAAAACATTGTTATGTTTTTGTGTGATGTTCAAATAGAAGTTTGTAGTATATCCCATGACCATAAGACTAGTATGAGCGATGGTAAAGAAATCGTGATTGCGCGACAACTTGCTGTAAATATAGGCACTTAAAATGATGAGGCATCCGATGAACGAAGTAATGTCCCAGCGCAAACTGTTTGGTAGAATTAAACCGTTTGTTATTTTGTACTTCGCACTTGCAAAAAAAGTGTGCAATATAGTGAACGGTTTGAGTATTAATCGTATATCTTGATCAATAAAGTTGTCTAGCGTTTCCGTATTGCCATTTTTTGGTTTAACGTTAATTTGGACGAGTGCCATTGTTTTTGGTTTTGTTCTTCGTCTGAATTGAAACATTTTACATTTGATAAACCGGAACTATTGAACTTGATGTCAAATGATGAACTATCCATCAACACTATGCTTTGGAGTAATTTGTTTTATTTTTTAATCATATATATGACGTTTATTTAAAGTAGTCCAATTGGACTTTAATGACATTAAAAAAGGTACAATAGTAAATAATAAATGGAAGTAGATGTAATTAATTATACCCGTTTAAAAATAGATTAAAATTACTAAGTTTAAATAAGCATTCATGTTGAAAACTTATCTTTATATCTAGTGACTAATTAGATTTTGAAGTCAACTGAACTTTTATGATAACAAACGATCGATAATTAAGTGATAGTAAAGTTCTGTCTCCATTTTTACCGATTATAATATCAGCAAGGTTAATGACACTTTTTGAAGCGTGATCTATTCATCATTATTCTTCTTATCAGTTTAAGGTTATTTTGCGGTATCAATAGTATTAAAACCTAAAGCCTAATCTCCCAGTACAAAGAGAAAGTTTAAACTTTTAAACTATCGCCCTGCATGTTTATAGTAATATTATAACGGGGATTAGCGCGTAACCCGGTCGAAACGTCAAGCCCTAAAGGTATTTATGCATGTACGCGCTAATCCCCGTTATAATATTACTATAAAGAGAAAGTTTTCTTTATTTATTATTGTTTCAGTGTACATAATAATATATGGATCTATATTCCTTACTGATAAATGGAGATACAAAAGAGTCAACAAATAATAAAAATGAATAATAATCTAAAACGTCAGAAGACCTCGTGGCTGGCCAAGAAGGAGATGGCTGGACGAGCTTGACTATTTTTCCATTTTATGGATAAAAATAGCCAAGGACTGGGAGAAGTGGAAGAAGGAAAGGTAGGCCTTTGCCCAGAGGGACGATAATGGCTAAAAATAAATAAATTCATTAATAAGCTGTTATATTGTAACAAAATTTCGGATCCGAAATCGCCAATCCGCAAAAGAGTAATTGTGGTGATCAATGCTTGTGCCTTTTATATATGGGAAAAGGCCTGTACCCAGACGTTTATAGGCTGGTTATTTTTATCATTGTATTTTAATATCTTTACAAGAAAAGAAACTGCAGTTCAACGACAATGTAGTTGGTGATGAGGCCGCAGAGGCGCAGCAGCAGCGCAAGGTCGACGGAGAACAGGCCGCACGCGCTCAGCTTCCGAAAGCAAGCGTTCTGCAGCCGGTGAATGTTCTTGTAGAAACGTTTTTGACGTTCTGTAAATAATTAATATTAAAATTAAATTCCATAAATCATCATTATCATTATCATCATCAGCCGGAAGATTAGAACCTAGAACGCCACACGGAAAACCTGTAAGCAACTTACATTCAAATTAAATTCTGAATTTGTGAGTTTAGCTATAGTATTACCTTAAATTTAAACTTTTGACGCTTTTGATATTGTATGGACAAACAGACAATGGGTAGAAGAAAAACATTTTTTATTCGTTATTGAATAAGTAGTTTCTAGACTGACTCGATGTTTATTGTTTTCAATCACATTAATTTATGAACGTATTTCTGTTTGAAATATCTTTTTTTTATACTTCCTGCAATAACAAACGTTAACAATGATGGAAATCGCTCAAATAAATCATCATCTCCTGAGCCTTTCTTCCAACTATGCATGTTGGGGTCGGCTACCAATCTTACCAGATTCAGCTAAATACCGTATTTTATATTTAAATCTTTAAATTGAAATAGTCACTTAGAGACTATTGAGAAATTGGCACTAAGGGCTGCTATCTGATAGTACCAAAGGGATAGGACAAAATCGTCTTCATCATTAGTTATTTGGGCATTATTTTTTCTTTTGACTTGGCCTTCTAGCTAACCCGTGAACAGATTACGTTCAATAACATTTAATTGTGCTCAATATATAATAATATATAATATTTCGTTTCATAATAATATGAGAATGGTTACTATTACCTGAACTTCTAGTGCAGCTTGAGTATTGTATGCAGGTACTTTGGACTTTTGTCATCACTGTATATAATCTTTCGCTTTCCATACACAATAATATTTCCATAAATATATGCTTGCACAGCCAACCTAAAGTTAACAACTGAAAAGATCATTTTAGTATATAATTTTTTATCAGTATCAAAAAAAAATATTCAATTTAGAACCGTATATTGTGGGACGTAAAATTCTTTTCACAATGGCAACGTTTGTGTGATCTTAGATGCCAGCTCTAAGTATGCGTAGCTTGTGACTAGATTGAACTTACTTTCAATAACTTCATTTGTACTACTGTTCCTCGAATCTCCAAAAACATGACTGCATTAAACACCGCGTGGGAAAATGTTAAAATAGTGTAATGTAATATCTGAAAATAAAGAAAACATTGATTTATTATTTTCCATCTCATGAACCAAAGCCTCCATAAGATGTTATACGTATAACTTCTATTATACTATAAAGGTATCATAGGCTGGTAGTAGTCATACTGCTGTATGTAGTGGTCAATGCAGGTTTTCATTATAATTCTATAACGGGCTAACTGCTAAAGGAACCCGAGTATATCTGCATCTAGCAAGAGAAAAACTACTTACTTGGCATTTGAACGTGTTTTCAATTAAACTGTAAGCTTTCAATATATTTGAATATGTAGAAAACATCTTCCTCAAATACCTGTCTTCTTCAAGACATTGGAATCTATGAATCTCTTCCAACCACATTTCAAGGGAAGTAGACAGAAACTTGATGATTCTTGCAACGTATCCGACATTAATATCGAAGAGAACAACGAGGTAAATGGGAAAAACGTTGTAGTAATACCTATCGTCGTAACTAATGTAGACAAAGATAATCCAGAAGATATAGAAATAGTTAATTAGAATGACGTAAAACCAGTTGTGTTTGATGAAACGCTTCGAGACATCTACGTTGCGCTTAAGAATACTGTACAACTTGTTAAGTAGAAGAACTAACTCGATATTCTTTTGCTTTTGCATAATGTTCGTGGCGTAAGCCAAAATCAGTCCTAATGAATAAAAAACAATATTAAACAGGTGGTGGTAGGTATCGATTTGAGAAGCACCAGTCCATTCGAATTGAAAACTTAAAGAATAAATTCCGCGGAGTATTATAATTATAACCAGCATGAATATCGAAGCGACGTCATAACGAGCACTTGTTTTAGATATAATACCGTCCCGTATTTTGTATTTAGCAGATAAGAATAGAGATAGCATTAAATTGAACGGTTTAAATAATGAATGAAAATCTTGATCAATAATATGGTGAACTGTTTCTCGTCGGGAATTTTTTGGTCGAACTTGTATTTTGAACACAGCACCTGTTCTTGCTTTCGGTTGACGTTTAAAGAACCGTTTTAAGGCGTTTGATAAGGAAAACATGTTTGACGCGGCGGACAGTTTAACGTTGATTGATACGAAGGTTAAGAACTGTGACCATTTATTATAAATTAATTCACTTATAAGTAATATCGATCCAAACTTATTTTTGGATAATAACGTTGAGTTGGATTCATTAGAATGATTAATATACATGTTAAGTCAACTAAACTTAGACTACCTTTTTTCAATAAGTTTTTGGAGTATTGGTAGCGTTACACACACAGTACAATACCGTGTCATCATATACTACAAGCATAGGAACCTTTAACTACAACAAAAACTTAACTATCTAACAATAACCAAACTGCTAACAAATACAGTATTTAAGCTTCTCCTGAGACAGAAGAATACAGAATACTGTTCACAGAACGCATATTCCAGCTATCTCTCTTTGGTCAACGTTCCACCAAACTAGGGGCGGAACAGATCGATAACTATTTTTAAAATCGATCTAAGAAGCAACATCTTATATTTAAGAACCGTCTCTAAAGTCAGATAAAGAATTTAAAACAGTGGAAATATAGAAGTACATACTAATGGTGTTAGGATCCTATGAAGTTGTTTCTTCTGTCTTTTCCCAAGCTATGTGGGGTCGGCTTCCAGTCTCACTGGATTGAGCTGAACACCGCATTTTGCATGGAACGACTGCCTACCTGACGTAAACCATTTTAGTGTCTAACTCAGTATTCCATGGCAGGACTGTTAGAATTGTAATAGCCTAATGACTGCTGAAGATCAACATGTGACAACCACAACAACCTATGACATTTGTCTATCGATTGCAATTAACTTTGTTGGACGCAGAACATCCATTATAAGATTAATAAAACTCATGCCAGTAAAACAAATATAGCTATGAAAGTAAGTAACGCAGGCTTCAATAAAGAAGCAGCAAAAATAAAAATGATAGATAAATATAAAAAGACTGTTTTGAGTGAAGATATTTCGAAAATATTTTACCCCTTTCACGTATTTAGTAAAATCATGTTCTCGAGGAAATATAACCTTAAAAATAGTAGAATTAGTAAAGTTACGAAAACTAATGTAGGCTTGACAGTGGCTGGTAGTTGTCTTATTACAGTACTTCTCATCGTTGTAATGATGTACACAAGTTTCGGTGAAGATTCAAACGTGAAAGTGTACCAAGTCATGTACATTAATTATTCTTCCATTTACTTCGCTGTTTGTGTCACTAATGTATACTACAGCAGTACAAGTGTCCGCATAATTTTAAAACTTCATAAAATTCATAGATTAGTTAATAGCAGCCAGGAATCGAAACATTACAGAAAAGTGGCTTGGACTTCAATTTTCGTTATCCTATCTTTTGATGCTGTTCTGGTTAGTTTTAAACTTTCTTACGATAAAAATTGGAACGTAATAAGAGCTATTTATTTATCAACTTCTATTATATTAGACATAGAAGTCGCTCAAACAGTTTTAACGATTTATATCTTGCTACATAAGACAAGACTATGGAATGATAAAGTTGAAAATATGATTATTGATGAAAATAGCGAAGTTACGAGAGACAGACAAAATGAATTCGAAAATATTTATTACGTAATGAAGTTAATTATTAGATCTTGGTCTTTGACTGTAAAAGCTTCTGGATTTAAGGTAACTAGTTTATCAGACCTTTTATTTTATCACTGTTTTTAAAATGGTTTCTAAACTTGTTTACTCAACGTTGCTATTTTCAGGTCCTCTTTCATTTCTTTACAATATTTCTTCAAGCTTTGACATACGTTGGAATTCTTATAAACTGGTCAAAATCAAACTTAAACGTAAGTATTTTTTTTTTCCCTTTTTTCGACATGATATACTCGTATATTACGATTCGGCTGATACCTGGATCTTGAAGCCGATTTTTACGTAGCTTGGGAAAGGCCAGACAGTAGATGAAGACAATTTTCAATACGTTTACCGACACGCTAAGAAGAATAGAGTGTACTACGTGAGCGCGACAAATGGATGTGCGATTAACGCTTATGCGACAAAACTGTACTGCGACTCACCGTAGTTCGAATGCACGCTAGTGCGACACACTGAAGATCGACATCTCGCTAGTGCGACAAACGATTGCGCGACAGTAGTTCGACACTACGGTAGTGCGACACTACGGTAGTGTAGTACGTTGATGGAGTATTACAGTAGTTTGCTGAGATACATTTTGAATTACATATATATTAAATAAGTAGATATTAAATAATCAAAGGCCGTCGCTCGCTTCGCTCGCTCCATTGCAAGGTCACAATATCTAACCTAACCTAACCTATAGATCTCTGTCACAAAGTCGAACCCAACCAAGCAATGGATGTCTGGGCCTATGTTAGTTCTATACCTATGTTTATGTTCTATTTCGTCAATCGTTTGTCGCACTAGCGAGATGTCGATCTTCAGTGTGTCGCACTAGCGTGCATTCGAACTACGGTGAGTCGCAGTACAGTTTTGTCGCATAAGCGTTAATCGCACATCCATTTGTCGCGCTCACGTGGTACACTTTTTATAAACTAATTAGAATTTACTTTTTCAGTATAACATGTTTTTGACTTACAGCCATACTTTTAGTGTGGTATTATGGATGTCTAAGATGTTCGTTGTACAATTTGCTCTATGCATCACATGTGATTATTTTTACAAAGAGATTTTGAGAGCATTTAGCAATGTCGTGATTAAATCTACGGATTGTGAGTATTTGTCAATTTTTGTTTCTTTATCTTCATACTCTTTTAATACTTTTATGCTTACTAGTTTATTATTATCCATTCGCATATCTGGGCGAATCCCATCCCCATCATTGCTGAATTCCCATTTTTGTTTGCTAGCCTTCAAATTTTAGTATCACCATAATTTTAGCGACAATCGACTGAGGATAATGGTATAAATGGAATGAGCATAGGCAGGTCTATGCCCAGCAGTGGAAAATACATCGGAAAATGATATTAATAACAATTTCATTTAACTTTTTTATTGATTTCAGTGTCATCAAACAGAGTCTGGAAGAATACCTACAGGATATTAAAGAAAGACTTCCATAAGATGTCCGCCTGTGGCATGTTTACTGTAGATGCGGCGACATTAGCTAACTTCTTCGGTTTAATAGCTACTTATACTATTGTATTGTTACAATTCGCTTTCCTGTAAGATGAAAGTAGAAATAAATAAATTATGGGGCATTTCTTGCTTTCATTCGCTTCTTGAAATAATTATATCAATAGCTATAGTAAAAAGGTCTTTGTCGTTTTCGTGGAAAAGCACTGTAACTATTCGATGATTTTAATATTTCACTTTTTCTTGAAAATTGTAAACCTGACTGTTATTCTAGAAAAGTATTATGCATGCAGGTTTTTATTTTGCCAAAATATGAAGATATTTTTATGCTGTTCTCCTGTATTCCTTAAATTATGTGTTTCTTTATGCTTGCCATTCCCATTTCCCAGTTTCCAGTCTCGATCTCCTTGACCGTATTAGATGCCATTTAAAAGCTAAAAAGCAGAACTCTTATGAGCACTGTAGTGTGCCGTCTCGCGTCCACAATTAAAAACGTCGACAAGAAGCCTGAGTCTTGTGATAAAATAAAAAGCGATAGTTCTACTCATTTATTGAAATGGATGAAAAAATATCATTTCCAGTCGTCTGTGTATCACAAGTAGGCAAATTGAAGAGCAACAATAATATATGTGGTCATGACGTCACTGAAGCTCAGCATTGTCGCGGCGTTCACAGTAAATACTCCGCAAGCATTCATCTTCTGGAAATCATACCGAATCATACGACGCATGTTCTTCCACAAGCGTTTCGTAGACACTGAAATTTGAACAAGACATTTGAGTCAAAAAAATATATAAGCCAGCGGACAACCGCCGAGGTTGCAAGAGCACTACTCATCCTTGAAAAACAAAGTTCCACAGAAATGATTGAATCAAGAAAAAGTACTTTTTTCTCCAGGGTTCAGTATTTAGAAAGATGATTGTAAAATATGACAAGAGAAAGAAAGGAGTGCATGGTTAGATGACAAGTAGTTGAGATGAATGAAAGCAAAATACCTATTATGACGATAGCAAATTATTCGGAGCATGGAAATGATGAACCTGATGATAAATATCGGATTATTCCTAATAATGTTATACCCACAGTCCTTTGGACATCGTTTAAGAACATTGATATGTGCTCTAGCAATTTCTCCATAGAGCATTTCACAACACGCACAAATAATTATATCCAAGCCAACCAACTTGCTCAGCAGAGAGACTACTGTTACTCCTTGAGTAGTTCTGACACCTGCGCTTTTCTGCAAATGAGATAAAAGAAAATATATGTGGTATGGCAGTCCTGAGTTTGGACCTCGACTTAGTTAAATAACAATGTTCAGGGAGGGTCGAAGTAAATGTGTACCATTGTCACTGGTTCTGCACTTTTGGCATTACTACGGAAATAAATATAATAAGGCTCATTTTCACTTGTCGTTTAGGCGTTTGACCTACCAAAAACTTTCATTGGTTGCTAGTTCGCGTGTGTGTCATTCGTTGCTAGGCCACGCTCATGGCTGGCCACATGAAGACCAGTGATAACGAGTCATTAGAGATATGGCTTTTAATATTCAGAGCTAATGAAACATAAAATTAAAAATGGTATTTACTACTTACAGACAAGAATGATGTTTTCACCCATGCTACGTAGTATAAAACATAAATCAAAATCTGAATGAATGTTGAAATAAAATGGCACAACACCTGAAAAAAAATAATTGGTTCTGAATTGGAAATGGTTCAGTTTTTGCGAAATACTAAAATCTTTTTGATGATATTAAATAACAAATGCACTCACCATAAACTCGGACACTTGCTTCGTGTATTTCCATGCCTTCTTAATAGAACGTAGCAAATAAAACATTTCTGTAACAACTGTGTCTACTTCTAATGTTATCTCATCATCATTAGTATTAAACTTTATTTTCTCAATATGAGTGTTCCATTTCTCAAACAAATAATAGATCAAATATATAAAGAAAACAATTTGCGATAGTCCCATATTTAAAGCAGTTCCAACGAAGGCAAACGCTGCCCTTAAGTATGTCCAATTGGCATCGTAAATAAGTTTCAACACTATTAAATTGAGGTGGAATAACATGACCGCAATGACAAGGCCCCACGAGCATGTCCTTAACTTTCTCAAATCTGTACTGCTTAGTAAAGACCTGCTGACGTCTTCTAAGGCTGTTATAAGACTCAAGTGTAAAGTGCTGTAGTAAAAGTTCAAAAAACAGACAACGAAGAAATTGATACCATGGACCATAAGTACTATATGGTAGACTATAGTGAAACGCATCACATCAAAATGTACCAGTTTAATAATTTCATTGAAACAACAAATTATAGAGCAGCTAATCAAAAAACCGCACAAAAGATTCCATCTAGAAATTCGTTCGACACGATTATCTTTGATATTATACTGACGCACACACATCAATGTATGGAAATAGTAAAAAGGTTTAAATAAACCCAATATTTCCTTGTGTATCATTGTTTTTCCATAAAGTGGATAAATTTTAAAAACCCTCATTTCTTTTTAATTTGTTTTCGGTTCTTGCACAAATCAATTGTTCACACTCGTTAGGTAAGTGGTGAAGAATTTATAAAACAATACTTATCAAATCTATTGAAATAATACACAATCATATTTGTATACATAATTAATGTAATAACGAACACCCATTATGAAATTAATAAAACACGCGCCAGTAAAATAATTGTTACCAGTGAACAAGAAGCGAAGTAAGAGTAATAAAATTGTGCAACAATATTAAAAATAAAAATGAAAACTAAACATAAAAAGACTGTACTGAGCGAAGAAATTGTGAAAATCTTTTATCCTTTCTATGTATTTAGTTTCATCATGTTCTCACGGAAATATAACATTAAAAATAGAAAAATAACTAAAGTGACGAAAACTAATATTGGATTGGCAGTGGTTGGCAGTTGTATTGTTACAGTACTACTCATTTTGATGCTGAAGTATACACATTTCCTTGCTGGTTCACCTGATCTAATGTACCAAATTGTATACATTAACTATTCATTGCTCTACTACACTGTTTGTTTCACTAATCTATACTACAGTAGTTCAAGTGTAAAAATAATTTCGAATCTTCATATAATTAATCTATTGCTTCCTAACAGCGAACAGTCGAAAATCTTTAGAATAATTGCTTGGGTGGCAATTGTTTTTCTTCCGTCTTGTGATATTGCTCATGTAACTTATAAATTATCTTACGATGAAAGTTGGAATTTAATAAGAGCAATTTATCTCACGACTTCTATTGTATTAGACATAGAAGTCGCTCAAACAATTTTAATTGTTTATATCTTGCTACATAAGGCAAGATTATGGAACGATAAAGTTGAAAATATGATTATTGAAGAAAACACCGAAGTAATGATGGACAGACAAAGTGAAATAGATGAAATTCATTACATTATGAAATTGATAATCAAATCTTGGTCTTTGACGGTAAAATCTTCTAAATTTAAGGTAAATATCTTATATGCTCTAAATCTTCTGAACATTAGTTAACCTTAAAATTATCTTAGTCTCTGTTTTCAGGTTCTCTTTCATTTCTTCACAGTATTTCACCAAAGCTTGACATTTATTGGAATACTTGTATTCTGGTCAAGAAACAACTTCGTGAGTATTATACCTTATTTATTTATTTATAAGTTATAATACACAAGAGACACATAAATAAACAGAAAAAAAAAAATCTTCGTGTTTCTAAAATCCAGCAAGGCTATGCTAACTATGCCAATAAACATATATATTACACAATTAGATTTGGATTTGTGCCCGGTTAGTGGCAAAAGGCTCGCCTCCTATTACATGGGACCCCAAAAAACATACCGGAGAACTGTGGGTGAACATTGGTACACCTGTGCCTAACTAAACTAACTTAGACACAACTTAACTAACCTTCGGGGATACAGGCATAATGGTATGTTATGTATGTATTACACAATACAATTCAGCTGAAACGTATAAGTAAGCAAACCGAAACCTAAAGTGAGTAAGCGTAAAAGCTGCAAAATAAAAAAAAGAGTATCGAGTACCAGCAATAGGATTTCTATAAATAGACACAATAATAATCTACAATAGAAATACATTAGCAATCCTGGATTTTCTTAGTAATATTTTCGTATATAGGAAACAAAACCCTTTAAGTGATGACATGTCAAAAGCTTTTGACTCTGATAAGCACAGGGCACTTCTCAATAAACTTTACACTGGCTTTATTAAACCTGACAAAAGTAATAAACAACTGTAGCTGCAACTGTAACCGTGGACACTTTGTCTACAGTTAGCTAATAATCTATTCGTTAAATAAAATACTTATTTTCATGTTAAGAAGTAATATTTGGCGTACCGCAGGGTAGCGTCCTCGGGCCACTATTTGTTCTGTAAATTAATGATTTAAGACGTCAAGCTAATCAAGTAATGGTACTACTTGCCGATGATATCATATCAATTATTGAATGACTTAATAATCAATTTTAAGAACACTGTATTACAAACAAGATGAATCAACTAACGAGCGTAGTTACCAATGTGAAAAATAACCATATTATAGTGAATGATAAAACAGACACATATATTATTTGATAATCAAAAATCATTAAGCCAACTGCCTCGTTGGCCTTCTTGAGGTCTTGGGTTCAATTCCCAAGTCGACCAGGTGTTATTGGGTTTTTCTATGAAATTCTCAGTAGCAGGTCGGAGTTTGGATTTGTGCCCGGTTATTGGCAATAGGCTCACCCCTATTACATGGGACCTAAACATATCGGCAAACTGTGGGTGTACATTGGTACATCTCTGCCTAACCCTTCGGGGATACAGGCGTGATGATATGTTATGTTTATCAAAAATTAATTAGGATTTCTTTTTTCAGGATGATATTTACTTGAAATATAGACACATTTGGGGTGTGGTATTATGGATGTCTAAAATGTTTGTTGTACAATTCGCTTTGTGCATCACATGTGAGTTGTTTTACAAAGAAATTTCGAAAGCATTTAACATTTTCGTGATAAAAACGACTACAAATTGTGAGTATTAGACAATTTCAATGCCTTAACAATCATCCGCTTCTATTCTTTTCCTAGTTGTCGGTATTGACATAATAATGTATTTATATTAGATGACCTCCGAGATCGATTACACCGGACATGTGTTGTACAGTCAGGAGCAAAAATATGTAAACACTCTCCAATTTTTCATTCATTTTCTATTCAATTCTAGATTGGTATTAATCAACACTATAATTCATGTACATATTTTGAGTTTTCGCACAAAAATCTCACTGAATTTGCTTTACAATCCCCGACATGTGTCTGTACACACCGGTTTTTAAGGTAACTAGCCCTAATCATTATTGTTAATTTCAGTGTCATCAAACAGAGTCTGGAAGAATACCTACAGGATATTAAGTAAAGATTTCCATAAGATGTCCGCCTGTGGCATGTTTACTGTAGATGCGGCGACATTAGCTAACTTCTTTGGTTTAATAACTACTTATACCATTGTATTCTTACAGTTTGCTTTCCTGTAATATAATTAATTAGGTGTAGTGTAATTTGATTTTAAATAAATATTGGTAAAGAAAGCTGGTTTTATTAGTCTTGTTGAGAAATTACATTAACTGTCAGAACACACAACAATGGACACCATAGATAATAGAGAGTTGGTAAATTAAAAAACTTGTATTATTTTTCTTATATTTTGCCAGGTGAGTTTATTAGTAGATTTCTGTATCCTTGCTTTTTACATCTATAGATTAACAATGACCGTACATAACTTTTGTTAAAAGATGAGTTTCCTTAGCCGATGAGCTGAAATACCTCGAAACTTATATGATTACTTCTTTCAACTTACTTTATAATAACCAATATAATATATTCCTAAAGAAATAACTAATGACCAAATTTTATATCTTAATCAACTTATGCATTGGCACCCTTGCACAAATGTTGAAGAACTACCACAGGTAGTGTGCATCTGATATGACAAAAGCTTTTGACTATGTTAAACACGGGACTCTGCTGCTCTTATTAATCTTTACACTTGCATCAGAGATACAACATACATAATTATATATAACTTGAAAGCGCCCTTAAAATTTCTTAAACAATAAATAGAAAGTTCCAGAATTTGACTTAAATCTAAACGTGAAACAAACTACTTATCCTCATGTAGCGAAATGAAATGTGGCGTTCCCCAGGGTAGCATCCTAGGACCATAAGTTTTTTTGTATATTAACGTTTACCTCGTTATACTCTTGTGTATATTTTTTGTAGACACATTTATTGAAATATTCGAAAACTCTGATTACAAAAGACAACTAGAGAGAAACAACCATTTATGTATCACAAGTAAGCAAATTGAAGAGCAACAATAATATATGTGGTCATGACGTCACTGAAGCTCAGCATTGTTGCGGCGTTCACAGTAAATACTCCACAAGCACTCATCTTCTGAAAGTCATTGCGAATCATGCGACGCATGTTCTTCCACATTCGTTTTGAAGTCACTGAAAATATGAAAATATATTTGATTATACAAATCAATCAACCCAAGCCATCACGTACCACTGCTATACATAATATTTTAGACCTCTCTCAAGATGTCCCATAACATCCGGAGGAAAATCACAGTTCCGTTAAAAGCTGATAAGATGAAATTAAACCGGTCGAGCAAAAGGAAGCGGACAAAAAAGGCAAAGGGAACATATAAATGGCATACTGTAGCTAATAATACCGAAACTGTACAATATAATAGTATAACTGTAAATGGGTATACATGCAGAGAAAGAACAAAAAGAGAACCATATGGATTGTGAGAGAGATGACGTGAAAAAGGAAGGAATGAATACTTTGACGACGAGTATAAGAGATGAATGAAAGCAATGTACCTATTGCGCTGAACACAAATTGTTCAGCACAGAGTTCAATCAGGACATAATGAAGATGATGATGAATAATTTTTGATACTAAGATTATACCCACAGTCCTTTGGACATCGTTTCACAAGATTGCAATGTGCTCTAGCAATTTCCTCGTAGAGCAATTCACAGCAGATACAAAGTCCTATTTCCAAGCCAGCCAGCTTACTCAGCAGAGAGAACACTGCGAATGCATGAGTATTTATTGTACCAACGTTTTTCTGTAAATGACAAAAATATATATATTTGAAACTTCCGCAATTAGCCTAAGCTTAGTCGAGCCGGACTATTGGCGAAACATAATGACAGGCCATAACCTCCAGGGGCTGAATCTCAGTAAATGTATGGGATGTTCTTAAATCCAGTAACGCCTTATTTAAATTAATAGTTAGGTGTTTTACACCATCGCTGCATCGGGCGTTAGTTTGATTCGGAAATACTTGCACTTTTAAAATTGTAATGTGTTATTTACGAGAAAAAATCTAAGTAAATAATAAAAAAAGTAATTTACTACTTACAGAGAAGAATGTTGTTTTCATCCATATTACAAAATATAAAACATACACCAAACCCTGAATAAATGTTGAAAAGAAATGACACAAAACCTGAAAACAAAAATATAAGGATTTTTAACTTACATACTTTCTGCAGGACTACTTACTCCCAAGGCATCAAAATTATTACATTTTTAACTACCACTACTATTTCTTTTCATTAGAAGTCATAATCCGCGAGCGCGTTAAAACTTAATCACAATATAAATAAAATTAAAATAATACTAACCATAAACTCAGATACTTTCTTCGTGTATCTCCATGCATTTTTTATTGAACATAGCAAATTGAACATTTCTGTAACAACTGCATCTATTTCTAATGCTGTCTCATCATTATTGGTATTGAAGTTTATTTTCTCAAGATGAGAGTTCCATTTATTAAACAAATAATATACAACATAAACAGAGAATATAACTTGCGATAGTCCTACATCTAATACTATTGAAAGGATTGCAAAAGATGCCCTCAAAAATGTCAAAGATAAATCCGTGAGGAATTTGACTAGAATAAAATTGACGTAGCAAAATATGACGGTAACGACAAGCCCCCAGGACCAAGTCGTTAACTTCTTCAAATCTTTACCGCTTAGTAAAAATCTGCTGATGTCCTGCAAGATTTTCAGCAGATGCAAATGTGAAACACTGCCGTAAAAATTCACGAAGCAAAGAACGAAGAAATTGGAAATGTAATCAGTAAATACCACGTGGTAGACCACAGTGAAACGGCTCAAACCAAAATGTAACGTTGTTATAACTGCATAGTACCAACAAATAAGAAAGCAGCTCATCAAAAAAACCGCACAAATAATTCCATTTAGAAATCCTAGCGACATAATTATCTTTGATATTATATTGACGAACACACATAAATGTATGGTAGTAGTGAAAAGGTAGGAATAAACTCAAAATTTCCTTGTCAATGACATGTTTTCTAATATTTTGTGTCTTAAAAACCCTCATGACTTTTTACGTAGAGACAGTTGAGAACATCTAAAACATGATGACATTCGTTGCGTAAGTGGTCAGAAATTAATAACAGATGATATCAAATGTATTAAATAAAAACTAATCACATTATTCATATACTCTAAAGGCGACGGAAGAACTTAATTTCAGGTACGAACTAATCAATATTGTTGACTATAAATATATCGTAATCCATGAATTACTTTACTATGGAACTCTTGTAGTGTGTAATCCGACCTTACTCCCGACATACCTATAACTACATGTACTTAGTGCTTATGTTAATTAGTTCAGTATAATATACGCCTTAGACATAGAAACACGTGTCATCATTTATACACCAACAAGCCCCCACATTGCACTCTTTAAAAACTCTTACTTAAAAAAGAGGCTATTTTTATAACGTAGCTGGTCTACCATAAAAATTAACTGCTCCTAAAAACATAATTGTTTCGAAATGTATACACGTTTATAATTTTTTATCAGTGGAAAGTTCGCCTTGTTATCTTGTTAACTGTTTTTCTTATTTTTTTTTTCTTTAATTCCAAATTCACTATAACGTAATTCATCCAAGTTTTTTGTATATCTTCTGCCAATCCGTTTTGGTTACAGAAGGTCTTAACTCGCAACGTTCCAACATTTACTACTAAAATTGAAATGGGAAAATAATAAATTGCAACGGTAGTACTACAAATAAAACGATACGTTCAATTTCATAGACATTGTTTACCAAGAAAAGAAATACGCCGCTTGACAAATAGGAAATGTAATTACATAAAGTGAATACTAAAAATCATAGACTAAACATATACATAGACTGCAACTATCGCTTGTTTCCCCTTGTGCCATCGAGAGCAGTTTTTAGTCTGTATCTAGTACATTCGTTAACTGATTTATGTTATTTTTCGCGCAACCAGAAACTGATATACGAAAATATCGATGGTTTTGACATTGTTAGGATAATATAAGTATTTTAGATAGATTTTTTAAAACGGCAAGCTCCGTCTTCATACTTAATTCACGACAAAACTAGATCACACTAGTGCTTACGTTCAAACTCTGATGAGCTCACTCTAGTTTCTTATGTATACTCTAAGACTAAAAATATTTTAAACTGACGTTTTTAATTTACATTGTCGTCACTTAAGAAAAGTAGTTTGTGACCTATTAAATGTCTGTCGACAACTTAGCTACCTTAACAAAATGACGTCGTACATAAAAAAGAAAAAACGGGCTAAAGGAAATTATTGTGTAGAAATTCTATTGAACAATTCAATTGACAAAGATGTGCAGTCAATGCTTTTACCTTTAAATTTGATGCAAAAAATAGCTTTTTGTCCAAAATATTGTATGAAAGATAATTTTATAACTCCTAACAGTCTTGCTTCTACTGTTATTTCATTTTTAGCAACTGCTTTATTTATTCTTCTTTTTGGTTATCGCCTCATAAATGTGTTGTCTCAAAGTAAATATCTAAAGCTTATGTATAAACCACTGTACTTGAACTCTTTCTACGATATGACGTATTATTGCTTCGGGTTTGCTATGAATTTTCTTGTAGGCGTCCTATCAACAAATTCTAATATCAGATTGGTCATAATCATTCAAGAAATTCATAGGATAGTGAATGATAAAATTAGTTTTAAGAGCTTTGTGAAGTGGAATTGGATTTGTTTTATCTCAATTTTGGGTGTGAACCTTACAGGTTTGATTTTATTAAATGTTTTGTTTCCCATGCCACATTACTTCTCTATTAATTTGATTGTTATGTTTTTTGATTTTAACATCATATATGCTATAAGGGTAATTCAATTGTTAAGAGACAAACTCAATTTACTGAATGTTACAATGTCGAATTCTGATAAAATGGACGATTCTTGTAACGATAGTTTGTTTAGGGCTTATGTTGACATAATGGAGAGTTATGAAATATTTAAAGTCTGTTTTCAACATTATGTAAGTATCCTGTATAGCAACGTTGTATTTGCGATTTTAATACTTTTTCTGTGTATAAGTATATTAGTATAGTCGTGAGCAAGTTGTGAAAATGGTTGATATTACAAAATATGGCATCCGAGAATTACTAAATGTTTAAGGTTTAGATAATATTAAAAAAAATAACATAACATAACATATCATCACGCCTGTATCCCCGAAGGGTTAGGCAGAGGTGTACCAATGTACATACACCCACAGTTCGCCGATATGTTTAGGTCCCATGTAATAGGGGGCGAGCCTATTGCCACTAACCGGCCACAAATCCAAACTCCGACCTGCTACTGAGAATTTCATAGAAAACCCCAATAACACCTCGGTCGACTTGGGAATCGAACCCAAGACCTCTAGCGTAGCAGTCGCGCTTAGCGCCACTAGGCCAACGAGGCAGTTAAAAAAATTATTATTATAAATTATTTTACAGATGCTGTATTTCATTGTGGAACTATTCGGTCATGCATTGGTATATTTTCAAGTAACACTAGAAACATTTAAGATTCATTCGAATATAGTAAGTACCCCTATAATAGTGTAGATGAATGGATTTGAAAAATTAAAAACCACCTGGGCATAAGAATAAAATAGACCTATTTTTTGTCTTATATAAAATTAATAAAAACAACGAAGAAAAAGTGGTTTATAATTCAGGATACGGCTTCGATAGGCTTGTGTCGTTATGACTAGATACAGTCATCATATATTTTTTGTTAACTGGTCAAAAGAAAATACATCTCATATTAATTTATTTGATTATCTAAAAGATGGAAGGAAAGGCCTTTGCCTAGCAGTGGGACAGCATGGGCTGAAAATAAATAATAATCTAAAAGACGGCCTGAAAAAAAAAATATCATCAAAATATTCTGTTGAAACTTTTTTATACATTGAAGGTTATCTTATTACTTAGATTTTTTTATTTTTATTTTACAGAAAATTGCGTTGTTTACTGGAGGCCTAGTCTACTATTGGATGGGGAAGAGTTTCTTTATGCTTATAATGATGTGTAAAAACATGGAGAAATTTTATATCACCGTCGAAAATGTACAAGATACTTGTGCTCTAATCCTAACGAGCAATCGCCCAGGTAATTATTTATTTATTTATCGTATTTACAAAACATAAACAAAATTTCTAACACAGAAAAGTAAATATTATTATCACTGCCGTCAACGAAAAAAACTACTGAATCGATTTTATAATTTATTTGTGATCACAGGGGTGCACCCTAATGATGTTATCGATGAAAATAATTTTAGAAATCAGTCAATAATTGCCGTAAATATTGCATAACATACATACAAAAAAAACCGTAGAGATGAATTGAAGACCTCCTATTTTTAAAGTCAAGTATATGTGTAGTGTGTAGCCAACCTATAAGTATGTAACTAGCCTTATTGTGGATATTGTAACCCTATTAATCATTTATTATTTTAATAAACGTTTAGTATTGATCCGACTCTCTCTGTGTTTAATTGTCTCTCCGATATCCCGCCTTACATGGCGACCCTGCCGAAGCGCGTGGCAGTGGCTCGGTTTGTTTAGAATTCCATCACCATATTTGTACGGATTCGGACTTTGCTCTAATAATGTTCATCGAATTATTCGCACTGGACTGCGCGCGGTGGGTGTCCTGCAGTTTGATTACATCCAAAGTGGTACGTGTATATTGTGAAGAAGATGGGCTCCAATACTTCTAAGGAGGAAGTCATCCTAGCGCAAAACGCTGCTGGGGGCAGCAACCAAGCCTCTGTGGAACAGATCCAAACCCATTTGGGAGCAACTAATATTATTTTGCTCATAATTCTAACTTTGATGGCATTGGCGATACTCTATGGCACATACAGAATTTACCGGAGATGCCACCTTCAATGGATTGACCAGCAGATACACCACCATACACTTCGGCGTTCGTTCCTGCGCAGACTTCCGAAATCGGCCGTGAATGAGGGAGAAGTCTAGCTACGCTACAATACCAGCACCTACCTACGAGAAAATGATACGGTTTCAACCCAATGTGTTATAGTGCTTGTGAAGTGTTATTAATATGTGAAAGTGCGGTATTAAAATCCGGAAATAAAAATCAATAGTTGAACTGTAGCGGATATCACGGTGAATTATTTATTATTGTTTCGCATCCAGTGATTCATACATCTATGGACATGTTATTTCCAACTTTCGGCTACCAGGCAACCAGATGTTTATAAACTATAATATTCATTATACTAGTATCATGGCATAAAATAACGGGTAAATATCAATGCTACCTTTAGATAAATATGAAGATGTATCCAGTGATAGGAATCGAAAACTTATTTGGTAAGTTATGGCCACAGATTTAGAAATATTATGTAATGATATAAAAGACATAAGAGTTTATCTAATTAAAATAGGACCTACTCGTAGAACTGGAAGTATATTAACCAGAAAGCTTTGTGAAGCAAATGATATTTTTATGAAATATTCGTATTATGTAACTCAAATTACGATCGATATAAAGAAAGGTAAAGTGACATCTGATGATACAGACCTAATTTATAAGTATATTGATAGATTTCAGAAATTATATGCTGAGGTAATTGAATTGTGTAAACCTACTAAGTCTGTAATAATGACTACCTTTGAACTTAAAACTGCTTTAAATTTATTGCCACTCATGACTGATGAGGAGGCCAACACTAAGCAATTAATTGATAATATTGAATATTATAGCTCCACCCTATCAGCACCAGAATGTAAAAAACAATTAATTAATTTCGTACTTAAAAGTAGATTATCCCAAGCTGCAAAATTACGATTAAATCCAAATTATTCTGATGTAGAGAGCTTAGTGGACGACATGAAAAAGATATTATTACCCCAAAAATCAGCTACGGCATTGCAATCTAAATTAACTTCTATGAAACAAAATGATTTATCTATACAGGACTATGGTAAGGAGATATCTGAACTCTTCGTTCAGCTGACGGTTTCACAGGCAAACGGGAATTCAGAAAATTATAAAGTATTAAAACCTTTGAATGAGCAGTATGCTATTAAAAAATTCTCCGACGGGCTGCGAAACCGCCGGTTGAGCACAATAATAGCAGCTCGAAATTACAGCACGCTCAAGGACGCGATTCAGGGGGCGCAAGATGAGGAGATGGCCTCAGCCTCAACTACAGGTGAAATACTTGGTATGTACAACAATAATAACAATAGATTTCAAAGGGGTTTCAGGCAAAATTTCGGACGAGGTCACCGAGGTCACGCTAGACAGAATTATTCGCAGCGTAGACCGTACCGAGGTGGACATAGCAACAGCAATGGTCGTCGTAGTGGTTCGAACGGGCATCGCGAACAGCAACAGCACCAGAGAACGACCCACAACCGCGCTGGATATAGGGGTAAGTTTTACTATAATAGTAATAGAAATCAAAGGATGCGTCACAACAATTCTAATAATAGCGTTCGGGTTATATCGTCGGAACCGGAAGTAAACGCGGAATCAACTAATTGTGATAAAAATAACAGCAAGTTTTTTCGTGAATAAAATGTTGTCATGCAATAGTAATTGTTCAATTAGCTTGCCCATAAACAACCGTGCATTCAAATGGTTACTTGATACCGGTGCATCAATTTCAGCCATAAAATATAAACAATGCCGCCTTACAATGTCTATTGGTTTCTTAGGTTTACGCGAATGTTAGACATTGAATAAAACTACTTTTTACGGATTTTTTCGCGGTTTTAATTTTAGATTTAGATCCCGACGTTTCGACACCTTTGCAGGTATCATGGTCACGGGCAGACTGAGATGGCGTTCGTCTTGACAGAAGATGTTGCTCGTTCTACCTTCATATTTTAATTTGTTGTTGAGTTCCGACATTTCTAAAATTAAAACCGCGAAAAAATCCGTAAAAAGTAGTTTTATTCAAGTATATGTCTGTTTCTGTTTGTTGGTAAAGTTAGACTTGCCTAAGGCATTTTTTCCTCCTAATAGTTATTTGTATTTAATTAAATGAAGATTTAATCATTTACAGACATCGAGAAGAGAGTATACAAGAACGTGCAGCGCTTGCATCGAGCATCGTTCAGCAAGGTCAGTGCTTACGGCCTGTTCTGCATTGACGCTGCACTCTCTATAAACCTGATGTTCCACCTCAACAACTATATTGTGGTGTTACTGCAGTTCGCGTTTTTGTAAAGCATGTGTATAATTATATTTAAGAATATCTATAAAATAATAATAAATAAAGATTTAAGAAACAACATAACATATAATTACGCCTGTACCAATGTACACCCACAGTTCGCCGATATGTTTTAGGTCCCATGTAATAGGGGGCGGGCCTATTGCCACTAACCGGGCACAAGTCCAATCTCCGACCTGCTACTGAGAATCTCATAGAAAAACCCAATAACACCTTGGTCGACTTGGGAATCGAACCCAAGACCTCTAGCGTAGCAGTCGCGCTTAGCACCACTAGGCCAACGAGGCAGTTTTTTTAAGAAACAATCGCTGAATTTTAGACAATTGCTAAGCTCATCTGAAGAGACCATTATGAATCTAACCAAGATCTATTTCGATCACGTTGGGTTTCAAATAAATAACAATTGGTTCGTTCGCTTAGGAGCTAAGATGCTTCTGATAAACAGACAAGTCAAACATGTGATACCCCTCTTTTTGCATAGGCCAATATAACTCACCCCGATATGCTGAAATAAAAACTCATAAACATGCATTGTTTTTATTTCTGCTTCCTAAAGAAGTGAAGAAGTAATAATAGATGTATCTCTTGTAAAAAAATATATATTGTTCATACATTCTACAAAGGTAAGTTGTAAGTCTGTCTACTAGTATGTTTTGATGTAGTAATGATTCTTGTGTTATGCTTGCCAGTGACTTTGCAATTTTGATTTTGATTGATTGTTGATTTTGATTTTTGATTTGAAACTGGAGACGTTACTCTTGAATGAGTTGCGTAGGTATGACAAAAAACATAGAAACAACAAGGTTATGAGTTTACGGAAGTCATGCGATCATATTTTATGTGTGTATGTTTATATATTTTTTTATACCAATATACATAAAAATTATGTAAGAACGACTAATGGGCCAAACTAAAAACCCAATGGGACCCTCTTAATAATATTCCTGGACAATTCACAAACGGTAATCTGATCCCAAGCTAAGCTCTAAGAGAGCTTGTGTTATGGTAACCAGACAACTGATAGACATACTTATATATTTCCAAATACATACATATTATAGATAAATTACACACTTAATGGCAAAAGGCATCGCGATAGGCCCAGACGAAGATGGCGGGACGAGCTGGAGTCTTTTGATAAGGAGTGGTTTACCACAACCCTAACCAGAGAGAAGTGGAAGGACGGTAGAGAGGTATAGGCACTGCAGTCAAACAGAAATGGCTAGAAAAAAAATACTTAGTATTCTATGACGTTTACTTCAGGCATGAAGAACTACTTAGTCATCACAGTTTGCTCAAATATAGGTACCTACAGCTGAAATATACGGTTACGGTTAGAAATC
This sequence comes from Autographa gamma, assembly GCA_905146925.1. NCBI lineage: Eukaryota > Metazoa > Arthropoda > Insecta > Lepidoptera > Noctuidae > Autographa > Autographa gamma. The sequence continues at coordinate 7,514,469 of LR989872.1, read as the reverse complement.
ATTTATTCCTTAAAGATTACAAATCACTTAAACAGAAATAAATGTTACAATAATAAGAAAAAAAATTCGTACAGAGACGCGAAATTAAAATTAAAATCAGCAGGTAACCACTAAAATACACAAGTAGGTAGTTGCACAAAAATATCAGTCGGTCGCCGCTGCACGCTGTCGATGTTGATATTATTCGCAGTCTGTGCTTGTTGGGGCCGATACACACTGAGTGCATTTTATTATTTTTTGCCGATATAGTTTTTTAAAAGTTTTTTAAATAGTGTGAACGATTGGGTATCCTTGATATCTCTGGGTAATGAGTTATAAATTTGTGCTCCTTCATATTGTATAGTCTTCTTACCATAGTTCGTTCTGGGCCTGATTAGTTGTAAGTTATGTGCTCGTCTTAAAATACGTTTTTGAATTTGTATGTTTTTAGTAAAAGTAATTTGTGAATGTATGTTTTTTGACAAAATTTTACGAATAAGGATACATGTGTTATATTGATAAATTTGGGAAATGTTGAGTATTTTTGTTTGTTTATATAAGTCTATTGTTGGTGTTAGGTAGTTAAAATGGAAAAGCAGCTTAACAATCTTGTTTTGGGCTATTTGTAATTTCTTTAGGTTACTTTTTGCAGCTGAGCCCCATATTTCTACAAGGTATTCAATATGAGGTTTTACCAGGGAGTTATAGATAGTCCAGCGTACACGCAGTGGAAGGCATCTGACGATGCGACGTAAAACGCCCGTAAGACTCGATAACTTAGAGCATATGCTTTGTATGTGTAACTTCCATGTGAGTTGACTATCCAGTATAAGTCCCAGATATTTCTCGCTATTTACTTTGTTTAGGGTATCTCCATTTATGGTAAGTGGTTTGTGATAATGGATTTTTTTGTTCTTAGCCGAAAAAATTATGTAGTTCGTTTTAGCGGTGTTTATTGTTAGTAAGTTGTTTAGGAACCATTTTTCAAGTATGACAAGATCATTTTGTGCGTCTTGTATTATGGAGTCTATTGAATGACCAAAATAGAAAAGACATGTGTCGTCAGCATAGAGGGAAATGTGACCTTTTAGACCTATGTCCTGTATGTTATTGATGTAGATTAGGAATAAAAGGGGTCCACAAATTGAACCTTGAGGTACCCCGCATTTAATTAAATTAGGTTTACTAACACTTTCGCCAATTTTAACGACCTGGTAGCGATTTCGTAGGTATGATTCAAAAATTTTATATGCTGTGCCCGTTATCCCGATGGATGTTAATTTTTGTAATAGCAGATTATGGCTTACAGTATCAAAAGCCTTTTTTAGGTCAATAAATACTCCTAGAACAAATAGTTTTTTGTCTATATTTATTTTGATTTCTGTAATCAGATCCGTTGCTGCTGAAAGGGTATTTGATTTTGGTCTAAATCCGTACTGGCGAGTAAAGAAGTAGTCAAAAGAGTTTAAATGTTGAGAAAGTCGGCTGTGGAGGAGTTTTTCGAAGACTTTAGATAGTAGGGGTAAAACGGAAATAGGTCTATGGTTTCCTGGACATAATTTAGAGCCGGATTTGAAGATAGGTGTTACTTTAGCGTACTTCAGAGAATCTGGAAAGTAGCCATCACTTATACATTTATTAATACACTGCGTTAACTGGGGCAGTATTAGATCTTTTATATATTTTAGTGCTTTGGCGCTTATACCGTCTGTACCTGTACTAGTGTTGTTTTTTAGGTCATCAATTATTTTGCCGATTTCGTCCATGCTAGCCGGAGAAATGTTTGAAAGGTTGTTCGTGTATGTTTTGTTTAGTGTAACAGTATTGACACTGTTGTTGTGATATTGAGCTGGAATCTGATTCGCTAACACAGTTCCTATTTCAGAAAAGTAATTATTAAAGCACTCACATATTTCCTTTTCGTCAGTTATCAGACCAGTAGTTGACTGTATCTTAAGCGGAGCACTAGTTTGTCTAGTTTTATTATTAGAAAGCCTATTAATTAGTTGCCACATCTTTAACGGTTTCCCTTCACAGGCTTTGAACGAGTCATAGTAATAACTACTTTTGGTCTTCTGAATACTCATAAATACTCTGTTTCTTTCTTCTAAGAATCTGTTTTTTGAGTCTTTGTCATTTGGGTTTTCTTTATGGTGCTTCCATAGCTCGTTTCTTCTATTTATCTGGTTAATTATGCTCTTATTTATCCAATCTGTTTTCGGAGGATTTAATATCTTGGTTTTTACAATTTTACTTTTTATAATTGTTGACTTAATAGTTTCTTCCAATATTGTGAATTCCTGATTGATGTTACTGAGGTCCATATTTTTTATCAATTTAGATAGTGTTGGATAGTCTATTGCTTCAAATTTTATTTTCTTTATAGGTTCTGGTTTATATTTTTCTACTTCTAGGAAAAGCTGTTTGTGATCTGACATGGGAGATTCAATAATTGCAAGGTGAAATGTATTGTGCGTGAGGGTGGTGCAGATATGGTCTAATATTGTCTTGGTAGTTGAAGTTTCTCTGGTGCAGTATTCTTCTTTTATTTTATTAAGTATTGTATATCCGTATGCCTGTAGTGTGTTTTTATATTCAACTGTTGATGTATCTGTTCCTAGCAAATTGTAATTGAAATCACCGAATACAATGGTCCTCTTCCGCTTTTCAATTTCGTTGGAAAATACTTCTAAAAATGTTGTATTGTTGGTTCTTTCGGGTTTATATACTGCACCGATGTCTAGTGAGAATTTTTCTAAATGAACCCATAAGTAGTGGTTGTCATCTTCACATTTCTCACTGATAGGTTCATGTTTTATGTTTTTGTGGACAAAAATAGATACTCCACCCCCTCTGGAATTGGTTCTGAAGTTAAAGTAGTGGCTGTAGTTTGCCAATTGTAGGGTTTTTGCTTCCGCTTCTGATTTTATCCACGTTTCCACAAGAACCACGACATGGATATTTTTAATTGCGGTTAAAAAACAGTTAAGTTCATCAATTTTGCCAGGTTTTACTAAACTGCGTATGTTTGCGTAGAAAAATCTTAGTGAAGTCCGGCTTTTTCCTAGGTTATCATAGTGATTGGTGATTTCGTATGTTATTGGGTCGTTTGTTGGTTTTGGGCTTCTTTTTGTATTTAGTTTTTTGGCGGTTGGTGTACTATTTTAGGAATGCCGCTAATATACTTTATAATTAGATCCGTTTCTCCACTTTGGGTACGACGTTCTAGTTCCTTACTGAGGTTTTTCACAAATTGTTGCTGGTATGGGGTTTGGTCTGAGTATATTTTAACTGATTCCTTCTTAATTGATGATTTGTTACGTAGTATAGTTTTTGCGTTTTCATGTGATGTAAGGTAAACCTTAATGGGTCGAGTTTTATCTAGCTTAAATTGGCCGAGGCGATGAAATTTTGCGGGTTCTGGACATCCTGGAAAGGCTGTTTTTAGAATATTGTTAACCTCCTTAGTATCAGAATCAATTCGATCATCTTTGTTGTTACTTTGGGGCTCTGGTAAGCCCACTATTATTATGTTTCTGCTTCGTAATTCTCTTTCATGTAGCTCAGAGACAATTTCTTCACAAATTGTATTCGCAGTAGACTTTGGTACTAAGGGCGTTGTATTTTTAATATTTATAAAATCTTTTTCAAGATCACACTCTTTTGCATTCGTTTTTGTATTGGCCAATTTTAATTCATCGATGTCGGACTTCATCTTATTCTGCTCCGATAAGAGATCTTTTGTGGTGGATTGAAGTATCTTGATTTCATCCCGAATACCGGTTACATCGGTTGATATTTTATTTAAAATTGCTGTTTGAGTCTCAACAAATTCCTTAAGAGTAGCCATCATTTCGGAACGAAAATTCTCAAGTTCGATTTTCAAACAATCTTGTTCTGGTTGCTTCCTCTTTCTGAAAGTAATCTGAGAAGCTGCTAGTTCCTCAGGATTTATCTTGGATAGGTCCGGTTGGGAACTACCACGGGCAGGTGTTTCAGTTGGGGACCGCATGAGGCTCATACTGATTCAATTTACTTATAAGGTGTTTCGAATTTTGTAATTAATTAATCGATATTGTATAAAATATTTAGTTGCGCTAAGTGTGTCAATGCCCTTACATGTGACGCGTAGTCGCTTGGTCGTCTTCTTAGCTCACAGCTCTGCGCCTGCGCTTGGTCCACTTAGAGCAGGATGAATTATTGCCACCGTCTTGTTTTCGCGGGGGCGAAGCGGGCTGGCGGGGAGTCGAAGTCTTCGGAGCTATGCGGCGCAGAACGTCTCAATAGGCACTCGCGTAAATATGCGGAGATGTACGTTATGTCATTAGCTTGCGGTGTAAAATAGATCGACAGTAGTTAAATTAATTTAGAATAAATTATGAACACGTCTAGTCTCGACGCTCTCTGTAATAGTTACATCTTCATCAAATATATCACTAAAGTACCCACTCGGACACACGCACTAAGAATTAATAATATATTATGATGCTAAAGCTCATCATCGGATTTTGTTGAATCAAATCATTGTGATTCAACAAAATCCGATCATTATGACTGGTCAAATGTAAAAATTAGGGTTCAGTACGAATAATTGGAAAACAAAACCTATGATTGTAGTTGGTAGTCATCTACTGAATTTAAAATAATTACGAAGAGGTTAGTACTATTAGCTTTTAGTTTAACACAAACAATTACGAAAACTAAAACCTGAAAAATAAACAATTTTGGGTGTTTAATAAACCAAAGTGTACTTTTGGTCTTATGGTGTTACTATTTTGTGTGTACAATAAATTATTATATAAATATTATTTTTTTTGGTAAGAGGAGGATACTTGTCTAACCAATATTGAATAATGTATTAAAAAAAAATACATTTTGCAAATGTGATTCCAAATATATCTTACATTCAGTGAGGCTATTACATAACAAAAACTCTACGGAACTGCAAATATTTTAAAGGACTTTTTTGTATCAAGAACCCGATAAGCCAAATACAGCGCACTTTCTGCAAAGGTCTATCGATAAGATTGTACCCATATATAAGCCATAGTAAAATGACACAGGATTCAGTATCGTATTACTATCTATAGCTACATCATGAGTTTTAACGATAAAGTAGTAATTGTGACCGGCGGCAGCTCTGGCATCGGAGCCGCCATAGCTATTGCCTTCTCTGCTGCTGGCGCCAAAGTTGCTATATTCGGACGAAATGAGAAGAAACTAAACGAAGTTGCCAAGAAATGCAAAAATCCTTTAGCATTGGTCGCTGATGTTACAAAAGACAATGACCTGAAGAAGATTATTGACGAAACTGTCAAACATTTTGGGAAGCTTGATATTTTAATCAACAATGCTGGTATGGCCTTGCCGGCAGGTATCGCAGCTGACAACGCAATGGAAGTGTTCGATACAGTGATGAACACAAATCTACGCTCGTCTGTCTACCTTACCCATCTCGCTGCTCCTCACATCATCAAAACGAAAGGGAACATCATTAATATTTCTAGCATCTGCGGATTGCTTGTCCTTGGTAAGGATTCCTTTGCGTACAACACTTCAAAAGCAGCATTGGACCATTTCACCAGGTCGGTGGCAGCTGAACTAGCTTCAAGCGGTGTTAGAGTCAACTCTGTGAATCCGGGACCGGTCAGGACTGAAGGGTTAGAAAATATGGGAAAGACGAAACCTGAACAGGATGCTATATTGGGATTCTTGACAAGTATTACAGCGCTGAAGCGGCTTTCTGAGTCGAATGAGGTGGCCGACTTGGTTTTGTTTTTGGCAAGTGAAAAAGCTAGGGGTATTACCGGTTCTTCATTTGTTTGTGACAATGGTGCTCTGATTAAAGCTGATTGAGGTATTTTTGTTGTAATAAACTAAGTATATTTATTTTATGTAAATAGCTACTTAAGATTTTTTGATTTTTTATTTGATGCCATCTCACCCGCCTTTGTCCTGTGAATTTTCAACATTTCCCAAACTAATAGAAACAAAACAAAAAAAACAACAAAATTGGTCAAGCCGTTCTTAACTTATGCTCAGTCATGCATGTAGCATGTTTTTTATTTAGTTTGTAGATACACGGAAATACAATGACATGCAAAAAAAGATTATATTTTAATGCGTCATAATATAAAAATGGAATATTTTACTACTAATTATCTGTACCGTATTACTATCTGATGACAGCTCTCGATCAATTCAAACAATCTGATGGTACAAATCATATTCGTATCTATTATTACCTAAACAAAATTATAATCAAAGTTGGTTTAATACTAGGCGTTACTTAATCAGCAAATTATCTAGATATGAAGCTATATTGTAAACACATTGAGAACCGATTAAGATAAAATTTTACATGTATGAACTTGTTTATAGGGGGCGGGATACGAAAACGCGGAACGGAAAAGTTCTTCAAATAACCAATAGGAATTCGTTATTGAAACCAGCTACATAACAGAAAATTGAAAAAAATAATAAACCTTGTTAAAATTACTGTCGAATCGAAAAGAAGAAGATAAACATAACATATCATCACGCCTGTATCCCCGAAGGGTTAGGCAGAGGTGTACCAATGTACACCCACAGTTCGCCGATATGTTTAGGTCCCATGTAATAGGGGGCGAGCCTATTGCCACTAACCTATTGCACAAATCCAAACTCCGACCTGCTACTGAGAATTTCATAGAAAAACCCAATAACTCCTTGGTCGACTTGGGAATCGAACCCAAGACTTCTTGCGTAGCAGTCGCGCTTCGCACCACTATTCCAAAGAGGCAGTAAAAGAAGATAAATTATTTAAAACTCCGCTGCGCTCTGCTTGTTTCCGCTTCGGCAGAGTCCAAGCCTTAGTTTGGTGACAACATATGACACCCCATAGGCCCTAGGGATTCTGTAACGACACAACGCAATCCGTTTTGTCTTCGTTATTACTGAGCCTAGCTGAATGAAAAAGCTGGTTTTTAAATATTTTTTTTAATCTATTGGTCTTTTTTATTGGTGTCCTAACATCACGTCAAACCGGCTGGATTTGCACTCGTTACAAGGAGTAACTTGGCTACTTTTATTTCAGATTTTTCATTTATTTTATAAGGAGACTAGGTACCATCACGTACAAATAATTGTGTAATATAAAAACAATATAAATTAAATATAATATATTTTATTATAACACAAGTATACTAGCTTACATGTGTAAATATCAACTATGTATAATTGCTTGACTAACAACATTTTGGACATTTTTGAGCCAATCAGCAAATTGAAACAAAATAGGCTTTTCATCATAGAGGCTTGATTTTACTTGATTTTTAAGTACATAGTTAAGTTTTTGGGCCTGAAAATATGTAAATTCGTATCTTAAAACAAGTCACTTAGTTGACAGCGATCACAGAAGTTAAATAATCAATACTGGTTCAATACAAGGTTGAATGCTCTAAGGAATGTAGTCAATGATATTCTAATAAACAGATATGTTATACACATACAAAACAATCGAAAAAAGTGTTCCGCGCAGCAGCGGCAGCTGACATACATGTCACTATAAGTCAAAATTATACAAAAGAGATAGCGCGATAAAACCCATAAGAAAAAAAGAGACAAATTGTTGTTGAAAGGCAATAGGTCCCAATTAGGACCTTTTCGAGTGTTTACGATTGCACGCTTATAACATATCTGTTTATTAGAATATCATTGAATGTAGCCAATATAAAAATATTTATACATTTTTAAAGGATACTTTTCAGACTTTAAATTTAATTGAAATAAAAATTAAAACTGTATTATAAAGTTCAAAACCTTAATGGGGTAGATAACTATAATTTTATATCCGTCAGATAGACTAAAAAAATACACGTATTTCTAACTGTCTAATGACATACAAAAACATGACGTCACTGATCCACTCCAGAACTTTGATTTTAAATGACATATTATTTTGAGAAAGTAAAAAATACGTGTCAAATATACATAAAAAAATGGCTTTTCATATCTAGTCATCTACCCCATTGTTTTGGCAAAAGAAAGGGAGATAGCTATACAGACGGATATTGCTATCTCTTTCACAATACAGCTTTTATACAAGTCCCAGGAATGTTTAAGTACAAATCGACAACGAAATACATTAAAAGTATCAAATTTAGCATTCATCTCAAAATTATAAAATGAAATTGAAGAAACATCGATAATAGAAAATGATTTACAAATTATATAAAAAAAACTTAATAATAAAAATCTATATCTAAATAATACATTAAACATCGGGTTTTAACGTCAAAATTATTAGTTAACCCGATTACATCATAATATGATTGATAAATTACAATTTAGGACCACAGACCAAATAAAACGTAGACAGGTCTTAATTTCTTACTTTAAGTTAGGTGACAATAATATGTAAATGTTCTTTCGAGCTGGTCTGATGACGGAGCCAGATGGTGGCCATAGGAACTCTGTAACGAAACGACGCAATCCCATCGTGTTTGGGCTTATTTAAATTGATTTCGCTAGTACTTGGAGCCTACTTTATTAAACACACTTTTTTTCTTATTTTCTTATTTAAATTTTATAATATAATAATAATATAATATAATATTCCGGGACATCTCACACACGGTTGTCTGGTCCCAAGCTAAGCAGAGCTTGTGTTATGGTAACCAGACAACTGATAAACATACTTATATATTTCTAAATATATACATATTGTAGATAAATTCCACCCAGACACAGGACAAATGATCGTGCTCATTACACAAACATTTGTCCCGGGTGGGAATCGAACCCACGACCTCCGGTATAGCAGTCAAGGTCTCTAACCACTAGACCAACAGGCCCGTCTAAAAGTTGCCCGTCTTGATGTTTAAAAGATATCTTTTTTCCTTTTTTCTGAGTGTCCTGTCTACGTTTTATTTGGTCTGTAACTAGCAACTTAATATATTTTTTTGATCATTGCATATAACCAATAACTTTGCTCGACATAATTTCATATAATAGACACATTTCTATAAACACTTTAATTAAATTTTGATTATTACAATTGTATCTAAATTATTTTAAGTAAACTTAATAAGCTCATTTCGTGTTACGTCACTGTAGAATAGAGAAGAGGTATAATAATATATATTTTAAGTTTATAATAAGCCATAGTTCGTGTTACCGTAAAAGTAAAGTAATACATAACCCATTATTTAGGCAACTTTTATTTTTACTAAGTACAAATTTTCCACTTTTTTTGCATAATATGAACTTGGCTATGCACTGTCTGCAACTTTGAAATACTAAACGTAAACATACAAAGAAAAAAACGTTAAAGACTTTCATTTAGAAAGAAATGTATTTTTCCCACATTTCAGATTCTAGTATATTTACATCTGGTATTACCCAAGTCGACAGCGTATAATATGTTTACTAAGTCAATAATTAAAATTTCATAATATGTTTATATTACAAGTTTGACATTTCGAGCCCTCTTCAATTAGCCAATTTTATTTCTTTATCTAAATAAAACGTTTTAGATTTTTTTCAAGAGTAGCAAAGATAGTGACAGATAGATAGCACTATCTTTTCTCAACGAAGCTTTCAAATTTAATAACCCTCGATTTCGTTTTCCAACGTTATTTGCAAAAATGCTAACATTATATCGTAAATAAACAATTATTAATAACTTTTACAGTAGCAAAGTTTAAGAACATCCATCTGACATTCGAGGCAACATTTTATTTAATACTGATTTACTAATTATTTTTACATGTATTAAACTTGGCTCTGCACTGCTGTGCACGCAAAACAAGGCACTCTTGAAGGCAAATTTTAAAAGCACAATGGTATATTATTAAAAGAAGCTCCAATTACGCGTTTTTCATCCTCTCATAAATATTTTTTCCTGGGATATTTTCTTTGTGGTAACCCCGATATTGTTATTGCCATCATAAAAAATACACGTAGTCAAACACGTAAGAGAAAGCGTTCTTTTATTACAAAAAGCTTAATTATAAGGCCTCCATTTAAATTAATGTAAGCTAAGAGATTCAAGGCACGTTGCGATTACAAAATGGAATATAGTATACTGTATAAGATACCTCCTTTTTAGAAGTCGGTTAAAAATGGAATGTTTGCATGAAAATCCGCAATTCAGTAAAGCCGACTGTATTTTGAAATACTGAGACGCAATATTTTAGATTTTTTTTTTATTGAAGATTATAACAACCGATAAGTTTACAAGTATATATATGCTAATAATACGCCAAGAAGGAATGAGCATTACTAAACGACTTAACTCGCTGTGTTTACTAAAATAATATACTTTTTTAATACCTTGACCCAAAGGGGATAGACCACTAGCGCCACAGCAAAGTAGTGGCAGCTTTAGAAACTATGCGACTCAATCACAGACTAAATAAAAAAGATAGAGGTCATCAAAAAAAAAAGTTTGAAAAATTCCAATTGCTTTAAAAAAAAATGACTGCATTGTCATCTATCGTCTAGACGTATATGAAAAAGTTCAATTTAATCGGAAACCAGAGGCCTAATTCCCTGCTTCATGTGGTAATTTTTACGATAATTGGCATTCTGCTAACTATCATTACGATCATTCTCATCGAGAGTTCAATGAGATTTTAATGTAGTCTTATCTGAATACGAAAATTAGGCACAATGAAAAGCACACTGAGCGACAACTGACGTGCATTTAAAAAAGCTGAATGGAGGCTCAGATTACCTTCAGGATTTTTTCTTTTCATTGTTCAAGTAGAGATAATAAAATTTTATATTAATTAACTGACGCCACGTCTACAGTTTTATTTAGTCTGTGGATACAATTAAATAAATTGCTATTTCCGGCTTCACCTTATTAATCTAAAATAATTAATAAAATGACAAATTTTATTTAAATTCTAAGGTTTTCGATTAACTATTTAAAAATGAATTTTGATATTAGCACCTTCCATAGGAAGTGGGGACTTATCTAGGGTTAAGAGACGATTACTACAGTTATGTTAAGGACATCTTACATAAGTATATATTCAAATTAAACCCCAGTTTCAAAAGATCGACCAACACAAAAAAAAAAATCACATGTCAAATCTCTTCCCCTCTTAGAAAGGCTCGTGGCTTAGTGTACTGTGACCGATAACACAGGTTAAGCCGCGGTTGGTCCGTGGATGGGTGACCATTTATAACATACCGAGAGCCCTCCGTGTTTCGTAAAGCACGTTAGACACCAGGTCCCGGCTGTCATACGAAGATCTTTAACAGTTGTTATGTCAATTTTGACAACCAGTCTTACTATGGGATACTGTGTTTCCCAATAAAGTAAAGTAGTGGAGGTCAGATAGGCAGTCGCTCCATGTAAAATACGGTATTCAGCTGAATCCGGTAAGACTGGAAGCCGACCCCAACATAGTTGGGAAAGGGCTCGGGGGATGACGATGACCTGTCAAATCTCATTTAAAGAGCTACCCTTGTCTGTCTGTCTTTTGGTCAACCAATAACAGTGATCAGTTGATTTGACAACAAAATAAGTTGATTAACCTATCAGAAACCAGGGGCAAATATACCAGTCTGCTTGCGACCACGGTCGGTGTAACCCGGTCGAAACGTCAAGCCCTAAAAAGGTTTTTATTCATGTTAGCGCTAGTTCTCATAAACTCATAATACTTATGTAAGAAATCTAAAACGTTTAAAAAAATGGATGGATTTTTACACTTACTCAAATATAATACAATTAATTTTATTGTCAATAACGTAACAATTTTAAGGATTGACTCAAACATCAGCAGTAACAATTGGAAATCGACTTTATTTTCAAGGGGTAAGGTCGATTTTTGATTACCACTGACGCGGTCTTACTAATACATATTTACCCTAAAATTCTTTTAAAGAATGTTTGTTTGTCTATATGTTAAAAAGTCATATTTAACTTATCTTTAGTATATACTAAAACCGAAATATTTTTTTGTATCTATAAACAAAATTTCGTTACTAAGTTAAGAGCTCGTTATTGCTTAAATATAACATACTAGCTTTGCCCCGCGGTTTCACATGCCTTCGTTTTCTGCCTAGGCAAGTAACGTTATCCTAAATAGTCCAAAACCTTCCTCAAGAATAGGGCTATCGAATGCAAAAAGTTTATGCAAATGAGACTGGTGGTTTCTGAGATTTACTCTTTCAGACAAACTTTATATTTAGTATATACTAAAAATAAGCTAGCATATTTAATGAATGATATACCTAATTTCGTAATGTGATGAAATAACTTAATGATGATTTTGTTTTTCTTTTACAAATATTTTTAATGGAATACAGGCCTTTTGAGCGAATTTAAAACTCGTGATTAAGAATCTAATATTCAAAGCCTAAATGACAATTTGCTTCTGATATGTTTTTTAAAAATTGAGCTAATTTTAAGTTTTATTTAATTGATTGAAATTATAGGGAATGTTATCAAAATTAGATTAGATTTCGTAAAAAATACTATACACATATTTAGGCACAATATTAAGTACTACTATTAACTAAAATACATTATATGCAAAATGCCAGGCGATAATTTATTTATTACTCCCTAAACGAACTAATAATTTTAGTTATGTCTATCTGTCGTGAACCTCAAAAACTACTGAATCAATTTGGATGTAGTTCACTATTATTTTAAAGTTAAATTAATAATTTAGAATTGCCAGTGATAGAATGGAGCTAGGAATATTAATCTGCCCAACGAAATAAACAACTTTATAATATTAATATATCTGGTAAGTTTCATATGACATGATTTTGCATATAACATAATAATATATAATTCGATACATCGGTCAGCGTTACTCCACATTCAAACAATTTTGATATTTACGTGACTCAGAATAGAGTTCATTTTTACTGACCATTTAATTGTTCACTAACGTCTGTACCTAAGGATTGCTTCCTAATCTATTGTGACGCCTATTTTAGCTATTTTGACACTTATCGCAGTATAAATACGGCATATATTGGAATGTTTATACGTAAGTACTAATGCTCGAAGTCTGGTAAGTCTTGGGAATGTTATGTGGTAAGACAAAAATTTTTAATAGTTTTGTTTTGTTTTTAGAGATTAGCCAATCAGAAATGGGGGGCGTGGTTTACACCTAATATGACCAATAAAAGATCGGCAAAAATATTACCTAATGTGCGAAATGAAAGCCATAAGATTTAGCAACTGAGATAATTCGTATTATCGTCGTCGTATTATTACAGGACTGGTCGGTTCTTTCGTTGACAAATTCTATCGCTTGGCTTTCACAATTTAGGCAATAAATACTCTGCTTTAAATTCAAATTCAAATTGTATTTTGTTATCTCGACTTAAAGAGGATAGGAACCGCTAATTTGGTTGACAATTCTTCACAGGGTTCGAACATGCAGTTCGAGAATGCTGACTTAAGTTCAAAAAAAGAGGTGTAACATATTTTTTCATACCAAGTACATAAAAAAATGATTATTCATCAATATAGTGTGGCTTACCGCAAAACGGCCAATCAGGATTCGTCTGTCTTACCACATGACAATATTCAAACACTATTCGACATTCGGCACCATTAACACACTCAAAGTCCTCGCTCGCCGGTAGCGCCGCAGTATATACTAGAGGTGTAACACTTGCCCGTCGTCCTTCGACGTCGGATAGAGGGGCTCCGGGTTGTCCTCTAGCGTGACGGCTGTTAGGTCAACGATCTCGTCCTGTTCGTCTTGGTCGAATCTGTTGGTTGAATGAAATAATCAATATATTTGGATACGTTCAAAGGGTGTTAAGCAACCCCTGTCCGATTCGTGAAGGTATCGTTAGGTATCGATATCTGATTACAAAACTGTGGGAGACAATTGGAAAAAAAAAGACCCAGACCTAGAAGGGTGGTGGGCCGACCTAGGAAGGTGGTGGGCCGGCCTAGTAGGGTGGTGGGCCGGCCTAGGAGGGTGGTGGGCCATCCTAGGAGGGTGGTGGGCCGGCCTAGGGTTGGTGGTGGGCCGTCCTAGGAGGTTGATGGGCCGACGTAGGAGGGCGATGGGCCGATCTAGGAGGGAGGTGAGCAGGCCTCGTCTTATGCTGCAAGAGTTGGCGAAAGGTGGCAAGGGCAAGTAGTTGTTATAGGTTTTTAATTGTGTGCTGACCTGTCGTCGTCGTGTTCGCTGGAGGGCTGCGAGCGCGGCGCGGGCTCTGGCGGCGGCGGGCCGGCGCGCTGGTTGGCGGGCCGCACCGTGATGATCAGGTTGGACGAGTTCGCCACCATCATGTCCGTCACCTGGGGTGGGTGGTTATAGATTAGTGGGCTGGACTACTTGTGTTGACCACTCGTGGGGCCCACCAGTGACGACAGTCTGGCCTTCCAGGTGGGTCAGAAGTCTCGTGACTACGTTAACTGCCTTTTTCAAAAGTATGTATGAAAATACAAAGGCACAACAATAAATTTACAAAAATAAAAAAGAAAATTACCGTCGTATTACGAATCTGCGTTTCAAACAATAGAGAATTGAAATTTTGACCAAAAATAGACAAATTAGGAATAGAAGTCCTAAATCCAATTTTACTGCCTACCCATTTTGCGGAAGTCTCTTACCCGCATCATTAGTTCCGGCTGTGAAGGAAAACAAAGCAGAAACTTAATGGCGCTGAAGTGCGTTAAACACTGCGTATTACTTCACCAACACCTGGACTGACGAATAAAGTGATAACTGGGAACAACTAGCCTCCACTCTGCTCCTACCTGATCGAGCGTCTTATTGGAGACGTCGATGCCGTTGACCTCGAGCACCTCGTCGTTGACGCCGAGCAGGCCGGTGGACTCGGCCAGGCCGCCCGGCACCAGCCGCGATATGAAGATGCCGGGGGACCGCTCCACGCCGTTCGGTGTTACTCGGACTGATGTGCCGTCTCTGGAAGGTAGAGGGGTTTTAACCGACGGTAAAATGAGGGAAGTTCATAGCTAAACGGTTTTTTTTCGCCGTTTACAAGGGCAACGTGTTGAAATTACAAAAAAAACATAAACTGGGTCAAAAATTATTAAAAAAATATTTGATCATTAACATTACATTTTCATTAAGAGGTCAAAATCTATTAATATTGTTTTATTTATATGTATGTGAAATCAATTATTTTGGCAATTAAAATTTTACATATACAAACGTCAAAAACATTTCTATCGTAAAACATAGAAAGGGCAGAACATGCAGCTTCAGAGACCGACCAGTAATATATAATAATAATATAATAATAATCCAGCCTATAAACGTCCCACTGTTGGGCACAGGCCTCTTCCCATATAAACCGACCAGTAACAAGAACAAAATTAAATGAAAGAGATATGGATAGAAAATAGTAGTCATTTTGATGAAATCTTGTATTATACCTGATGAAAAATCCTAGAGGTCGATCTGAGCCGTGCTTCAATAGCTTGACTCTTCTGCATGTTTCTGGTACTATATCGACGTCTATAATTGCTGATACCTGAAAATACATGAATAAATAAATGCATTAATAGGTTAAAATTTCATTGAGCAAACTGGTAGAGATATGGAAAATGTATTAGTGAAAAAAATACTTATGTACTGAGATTAATATCAAAAGGTCGAGTTCGTAGTATGTCGTAAAATCGGCCATTAATGTTTAAAAGGTTATTGAATAAATATGAACATCACATTGAGTCCAACCCGAAAGTAGCTAAAGCAATCGTGTAATGGAATCAGGGACAACCAAGGCACAACAAACATTTAAACCCGAGACTATGTAGAAACGTGGTTTTCTGCATTGACCATTCTGGCGATCAAACCCGACTCTAAACTGGCGTTAACTTAAAAACCAGTGTGTACGCAACTCGACTACGGAGATCCTCAAATAACAATTTATAGGACAAGCACTTATGACTTGGGGGAGGCCTTGGCCCAGCATTGGGAAAGCATAGACCATCAATTGTTTTTTTTGTCTTCCTTCTGTTGTCTTGTGTGGTAACATAACATAACATATCATCACGCCTGTATCCCCGAAGGGTTAGGCAGAGGTGTAGGTACCAATGTACACCTACAATTTGCCGATATGTTCAGGTCCCATGTAATAGGGGGAGAGCCTATTGCCACTAACCGGGCACAAATCCAAACTCCGACCTGCTACTGAGAATTTCATAGAAAAACCCAATAACACCTTGGTCGACTCGGGAATCGAACCCAAGACCTCTAGTGTAGCAGTCGCGCTCAGCACCACTAGGCCAACGAGGCAGTCTTTTGTGGTGTACGAACCAAACTATTGTATGTATTTATCTCTTTAGGTATTTTTTTCTTCATAGGCTAAGAAATGCCATTTAGTAAGTTGTGTTGTTTGTACTTACCATCCTAAAGTCGTGTGGATTCGATATGGCGAGCCCTTTGTTCTTAGCCGGCGTGCCGCTAAGTATTGACGAGATTATATTCCGCGGCCGCATTGTGCCATACCCGTTTAACTCTTCTAAACTATCTCCTGGAAAGACAATACATATAAATTAGATATTTACGAATGTCAAGACAAAAAGGTGATATTTTTTTAAGATTAAAGGCCATACTCCACTGAGGGGCTCTTGGCTAAGTGTAAGCCGTACGGTTTGACTGATAATACAGATTAAGCCGCGCTCGCCGCGGTTGGTCCGTGGATGGGTGACCATTTATAGCATACGAGAGATATCCATGTTTGTTTATTTATGTTTGTAGGTCCTGGCTGTCCTATAAAGATCTTTGGCAGTCGTTAAGTCAATTCTGACCACCAGTGTTACTATGGGATACTGTGTTTCCCAGTAAAATTGGTTGTGGAGGTCAGATAGGCAGTCGCTCCATGTAAAAATACGGTATTCAGCTGAATCCGGTATGACTGGTAGCCGACCCCAACATTTGGGAAAAGGCTCGGGAATGATGACGATGATGAAAAGCCATACTCCACTAAATCGGAGACGAGCAAAGCGGACCGGAGACGATTTTTAATAACAGCTGCACAACAAGTTTTGAACAACGAATATCATTTGTTTATTTAAAAAAAAACTCCACTTAACTCTGCTCGACTGGTAGAAAATAAGAGAGAGAGAGAGAAAATAAGGAGTTTGTTTTTTGATCCCGTGATATAACATAAAGTATTAACTAAAACCATTCTGAGTTCGAAGTAAATAGGTTATATAAACACGAACCACGTGTGCAACTAACAAGTAAACAAGTATGAAGCAAAAAGGTTTAATTCCTAACAACTCTATCATAGAATGTCGATTCTCACGGTCTGTGATTGTACTATATGGTATGTGCTGGTTTCCTAATGCAGAAGTTGAAAGAACACAATAAATACTATTACTCATTACAGATATGACTGTTTTTGGATTATGTGCCCCAGTAAATGTTTGTGGAGTTAGTCAAAGCTGGGGTTTTTAGAACTGTGGGGGTTCATATAGTTCAGTGCAGCCATTTTTGATTATTGACAAATCTATGTAGCTAAACACAAAAATCTCGAAAATTTTCGTGTGCAAAGGAGAGGATTGTTAAATAACCAATAGGAATTTGTTACTTCGCTGTGTAGGCCTGAATCACGCATTTTAACTGTATTTAAAAAAACTTCTCCGCTCCATTCCTCTCGTCTCCGTTTTGGTGGAATCCGGCCCAAAATACCTTATAATAATTTGTTACATATCATCACGCCTGTATCCCCGAAGGGGTAGGCAGATGTGTACCAATGTACACCCACAGTTCGCCGATATGTTTAGGTCCCATGTAATAGGGGGCGAGCCTATTGCCACTTACCGGGCACAAATCAAAACTCCGACCTGCTACTGAGAATTTCATAGAAAAACTCAATAACGCCTTGGTCGACTCGGGAATCGAACCCAAGACCTCCAGCGTAGCAGTCGCGCTTAGCACCACTAGACCAACGAGGCAGTCCAATAATTATTTGTTAATCTGGCTTATAAACTATACGTTTCTTTCATTCGAATCGGTTTACTAGTATTTACGTGATTGAGTGACAAATTTCCATCCAAAATTTCACATTTATAAGCAGAAAGCAGGATAAATACCTACTTAATATTATGTAAGTAAGAAAAATAAAGTATAATCGTCTGTCGAGGCTAGGCTTACAAATAATATCCTACATATACAAGTGTATAACGAGATCATTGCCACAAATCCGCCGCAATGCATCAGTGCGCACGTTGCTTACTGTGTAACTCAAAAGCGAGGAACGAACTAAACATTTTTATCACGTACCTATATAAGAAAACTGAATGTGTGAAATATTTTTATCTGAAGGTTGTAAAAATATTCGACTAGGTAGACAACAGGAATCTGTGTCCAAAACATAGTACTTTGGTTAACTACATATTATTATCTAATTAATCTTGTATTCGTAAGATAACTATAGAAACTGGTGGAAACATAGTATTTTGGTTAACTACACATCTTATCTTGGAAACTTAACGTCGCCATATAATATCAATTCTTCTATAGTTTCGTTCCGTAAGAGAAGTAACCAAATTTGTAAAATTCGAAAAAGCAAAAAAAAATGTGAGAAAATAATGATTTGTAAAACAAAAATTTTGGCCAGAATGAATAACGAATGACTGACAACCAATTATTATTTTGTATACAAAAGAATCAAAAGTCGCTCCCCTCTTCAGAATTGAACCAGTTTTGTATAGACGTCAGAGCATGTCACGGCCATGGGTCGCATGTATGTAAACAATGCAACACAGTTCAGAGGAAGTGACGTCACACGACAGGTTTGCCCGGACGGAACTAAGCGAATTTGTTACAATGCTCGTTTGATGAGTCAGCGTGCGAAAATGTTCACTTTATTCATTTGATAATAAATAAATAAATGCGGACCACCATCACATACATTGCTCTGAACCCAAAGCAAGTAGCTATTAAGCACTTGTGTTATGGAATTCAGAAACAACGAAGGTAACAAAAACACCCAGACCCGAGACAATGTAGAAACTTTTTTTTATATTTCAGTTATTACACTTAAGGCTTGATAGCGATCGAAAATCGGAAAAAAACATTTAAAATTTCAATATGTACCCAGCTTTACCTAAATAGGATGTGATCGGAAGCTAACCCCAACATAGCTTGGGAAAAGGCTAAGCAGATGATTACAATATACCCATTTGCTTAGTAAAACGCTCGCATTTCCGTGTCAACCAAATATGGCAAACAAGGAAGGATGGGATGACCCTATTTGTCGTTGCCATGACAACCTGAACACAGTTAAGTCCTATTTACCATGAGAACAGGTTTCCGCATTTATATTGTACAATATAGTCGTTGAAGAGATTAAAGAAGATTGTATAGGCTTAGAAATTAGTAGGTTATATTCTAGGTTAAGAGACTCATAAGGGCGTGTAACTGGTAATAGTAAAAACTATTTGATAAAGCTTCTAGTTTCTGAATAACGAAGAAAAGTTTAAAAATATAAATAAAGGATATCAGAAATAACAATTAAAACAAAGGTAATAGACGATATGAGAAAGAAAGAAGTGAATGCTGAGAGATGAATGTAAACTAAATACGCAATGCACAACCCAAATAACTAATTAGGAAAAGGGCTGATGATTAAATAAAATAATCCCAAAAAAACTATTAAACTGCCTCGTTGGCCTAATGGTTCTAAGCGTGACTGCTACGCTAGAGGTCTTGGATTCGATTCCCAAGTCGACCAAGGTGTTATTGGGTTTTTCTATGAAATTCTTAGTAGCAGGTCGGAGTTTGGATTTGTGCCCCGTTAGTGACAATAGGCTCGCCCCCTATTACATGGGACCTAAACATACCGGCGAACTTCGGGTGTACATTGGCCTCTGCCTAACCCTACGGGGATACAGGCGTGATGGTATGTTATGTTAAAACTATTAACGCTCGTCCAATGCTACCTGCAATTCATATAGGCTAGAGCATTAGACGTGAAGCCGTACAGAGTTAAGCGGGTCCTCAATTAGCGTTAAATCATTCAGTGGTCACGCAACTATGGATTTTTAATACACTGTATGCGTTGCACCGTAACTTTTACTTTATTTTAATAGTTTTCTTGTGGTTATAGCTGTTTCTTCACCGGTATATTGAAATGAGGTACATAATATACGCGTGATCATTAAAGAAGGAGGCATATCTCATTCATTTGTTTACCTGACCTATGTAATATGTGGCGGGCCTTTATGAGTATATGAACTCGAAATCACTAAATAATAATAATATTCCGGGACAACTCACACACGGTTATCTGATTCTAAACTAAGCAGAGCTTGTGTTATGGTAGCCAGACAACTGATAAACATACTTATATATCTCCAAATACATACATAGGTAGTATAGATAAATTACACCCAGACACAGAACAAATGATCGTGCTCATTATTTGTGTGGGATCTGGATGGGGATCGCGAATCACTAACCACTAGACCAACAGGCCAGTCAAATATCTCCGAAACGGAGTTTACTAAGCCACATCACACAATACACGACCTGCAGTAGGACAGTTGAGGCTCAAATCATCGATATTATATGATGATACTATATATAAGAAATAAATTAGCGTCCGTTGTCCGAAATATCTAGAAGAAACTAACTTGACCTACTAACTAGAACGTTTGATTGGTCCAAAATTAGTGATATTTTGTGATATGGCCGCCTTTAAAGCCAGCTTGTCGTTCAAAAACTGATTACCGATATGGGTTTAAAAATATATGAAGGTAACTGGCCTGTCTAAGTCCTCCTAGATTAATCAGCTGATAGCACTCATGTACTTGTTGATGAGATAAACAATCTTATAATAGTCGACATCATCGTGACGTATTATCTCATTATACTCATGGTCAGCGCATTTCCTGGAGATCTCAGAGTTGCTAAGCCATTCTTTGACGGTCGTAAATTGAAATAAGGTGCGTTAGGGTTAATAGTAGTGCTAAAATCAACCTTAGCTACTTGAGATAAGGACGATGTGATCAATGTGACGGACGGACATAGATGTACGGTTGTGTGTTGTACCGTTTAAATACGACCTACGACTTGAGGGAATGCTGTAAAGGTTGTTTAAGCTTTCATCATTTCCTGACATATATTGCAATTGAATTTGTTTGTCTCTAAATCGAAACCGGTCATCATTTAATTCGGAAGAAACCTCGTCAATTTGATAGTTTCTCATAGTTGGTAAAGTAAACTTTGAAATAAAAAAAACTGTTATCAATAGGGATGGGTACTACAATAACTTTTAGACTATCGCGCTGCATGTTTATAGTAATATTATAGAACGGGGATTAGCGCGTACATGCATAAATACCTCTAGGACTTGACGTTTAGACCGGGTTACACCGGCCGTGGCCGCAAATTGACTTCCTACAATTATTTATGCATGTACCCGCTAATCCCCGTTCTATAATATTACTATGGATACTATCAGTTTGATACGCAAAATATTAAAGAAAAACATCTGTTTCCCAAAAGATCCCAATGAAAAGATGTGGACGATTGCGCAACGCCAAATTCATTGCATGCAGAATTAGAATTGCATGTTTCAGGTCAGTTTAAGATATAGGTACTTCAGCGATAGATATACATGTACTGCGCTCGGCTTAGTTACGAACCACTTTCGTTTATTCAATATATTTTGGTGCAGGTAAATTAGGTTAAACTGTATAAATAAATTGGGTAAAGTATTAAGGATATTAGGCGCTTTATAATGTGGATCATTCTATAGGATTTCAGCATTTAATTTGACACTTTCGACCCGCCTTGGTTTTCCATGATAGTTATCCGGAATAACTCGGTTTTTCTGAACTATAATATTCAAGTATTCTACATATAAGAAATCCTCTGGAATCATTATATCTATTGCTAAAAACTGCAGTAAGATCTGTTGAGTATCTCAAAAGATCTAAACGAACAAACAATATAAGCAACTTAATTTTATACTATGTAAAGATTTGAGCATTAACATATTACCTAGCAAAGGTACAAGCACTCGCATATTTTGGGAATAATATCTTTTCTACAAAAAGTTTATTTAACAAGCCGATATAATTAACACAAAAACCTATATAAAGTTTTCCGAATAAATTAAAAACTACGCCAAACTGAATCTTCGAAAATTCAGAACCTAATGAACATGCTTAACTATATCGGCCAAACAAACAAAACAAAGTAAACATGACGATATCGAGCCCTAAAAGTTGTCATATCTATAACATCAAATCACATTGTTACTCGATTATGAACCTTACGGCCTTGGGATACGGGTTAGCCATTGTATTCGGTATAGTGTCACGTTCTATGCTAATTAACTGTCTATCACAATGGGTGTTGGTACCTGTCTATGGAGGTCATGGATGGTATGAAATTGTTTGGTGGTATTAAAAGTTTGATTAAGTTAATGATACTTTGTGTTCATTGTAAAAGACTACCCTTTGAGCGTGGCTAACCGTATGGATTTTATGTCGTTATAAAATTAGTCTACAACACAATTCAAGCTTTAAACGAAAATAAATAGATGATAGATTTTATAAGATGTACCCATGTATTAAGTTATGTATTAAGGTACGGTTAGCATGATTATTTTCATTTCTTAGCAATATCCATGTTAGGGTGTTACCACACCAATCGATCGATAGTCGATCGATGTCATAGATCGAAGGCAGAATGGATTGGTCGACGTCGATCGATTAGTTTCTACTAGGTATCCGTCGACCGATGCCATCGACCGGCAATCGACCGATTGGTTAGTCGACCAGTATCCGTCGATCGATTAAAGCTACCACACCAATCAATCAACGTCGATCGATGGTATCGATCGACTATCGATCGATTGGTGTGGTAACACCCTTATAGTTGCAGTGATAAAAGCTACGTTCTTAGTCAAAGGATACAGATAGTGTGGAACACCAGAAATGGTTTTAAAATACTTTAAAAGTAGCCTTTATGTTTTATCTGGTTAATTAACAATAAGAAACTCCTTGTTAAACATGGACTCACTGAACTTACAAAAGTATGAGAATCAGGAATAATCTGCCCTATTTAATAAATTTTCTATGCTCAAGCTTGTCAAAAGCTTTTTATATGTTTAGCATCTAGATTTAGCAGTAAAGGTATGAGAAAGACAAATTTTCTTTCCATGTGTTTGCCCTATCTACAACTTCTAACATCAAGCATTTAGTGTTTACTGATTCATTTTAGTGTTTAAACTAGTGTCTAGAGCATAAATGCAAAATTTATGAGATGTGCCGACAAATGCATTTTTTTAAGAACTTTTGTCTTTCCAGTTACATTTGGTTAATATTAAATTATATTTTTAACCATATTTAAGTTATGTAGCTTTATGAAACCTTTTTTGAGTATAAAATATACCACATTATATTCACATATACTGCTTAGATAACATTGACTTATTTAGTTACACTTACCTTTCCTCTGTATAATGACCCTAAGTAATGGCCGTGCCGTGAGCAGAGCTCTTGCCAAGTTATCATCATTATTGATGGGCAACAAGTCTCCGTCCCTAGGGTCTGTATATGATATGAGGAAGGCCACATCGTGAAGTCTGTGCAACTTTTCTATTAAGGCCTTAAAATCTTCATACTTTAATTTCTCAGTACGACTTAATGAGAATCTCCGGAACTCTGCATCGAACTGTAAAAGGAAAAATAACTATTAAAATATAAATTACACTAAATATACGTAAAGATGTTGGCAGACACTAATAACATCATTTTTTTTTTAGTTTTTGTTGAGAATTTTCAACAGACAATTTCCATACTTCGATGAGTTTTTTAACTGACAAAATATTACAATTCATTTTGTATATTTAGCTGTTTTTATATTTTGCTCTTATCATCAACTAATACTATGTAGAAACATGAGGAAAAACCGTGTCATAATTCAAAGAATCATCTTTAAGCCACTAATGGACTAATTTTGTTTTGGTTATAACAAAACATTCATGCTTTATAGCTTCTCAATTGGTATGTCTACCTTGACTATTTTGTATTTGTAAATTACCAAAACTTTTTAGTAAAACTACTTTAATTTTTTGCTCGCCTTATATAGGTATATGTTTTTTTTTATGACAAAAAAGTGTATAAGGCGAGTGTGACTGAAAAAAGGCCAGGTCAAGAGTACCCTAAACCAAAGAGCATGTATGAAGAGAATAATTAAACAAAGCGAAACAAGTGTGTAAGGGTTGTAGCAAGAGGAAAGAAGTGGTCTCTGTCAACCCCTACAAGGGAAAGAGGTGTATTTTCTATGTATTATTTATGAAGATAATGTTTCAATAAAGTTAGTTGAGCTGTTTAGCATTAAAGAGATGTTTTGTTTCTTTTAACTCCCATTCAAAAAAAAAGTGTTGAAACTTTGTTGTTTCAAGTTTTTGGTCTGTCTGACCGTGTGTGTCTGCTGCACAGTAACTCCTAAATGAATGGACTCATTGTATCCTATAAGGCTTAAATAATGTTATTGTAATACTTAGCCATATTGTTAAATATACTAGAGATAGTTATTAGATTGGCACACCTGAATTTACTACCTTAAAATATACTAAACATAACTACACACCCCCTCGTATAAAGTTGTTGTTTATGAAAATTCTTGTATGTAAAAAATGTATGGCCGGTTAAAGTTTACTTGATAAGGTAAATAAGCATGTAAGGCCTAAGAACTTAATAAACTCAGTTCCCAAGACACAACAAAATACTTCTAATTTGTAAATGACTGTAATTTTACTAGCAGCTCAATTAAGAACTATTAATTAAGACTATCTACAGAAACATGATTAAATAGTAGTTTTAATACATTATATACAGCAAGCAATGTTCGGTTTTGAGGAATTTTTACTATTTCATAGTCCACGCTACTTTTTTTTAACTTTATTCCTAGCCGAACTATTTTTTTCACATTGTTACTCAACATGGCAATGAATTCTCTTTTTTTCGGAAATCCTTAGGTGTTAGTAGACATTGGACATTAAAATACATTCTCTAAAGTCCTGCCAGTTCATCATAGGTGCGAAAGTTTGCGTGACTTTTTAAGTATGTTTAAAGAAATTAGAAATTCCTTCCCACTTACTTTAGTTTTGACTTCCACAGTTTGACTGTCAACACGAGCCGCAATTTTGTTCTTCGACATCTCGATAGCATTTAATATAAAGCACTAACACTATAAAACTATTCTCAAAACATTTAGGCACTTAATTTCAAACACAACATTGTAAATTATCAAAAGTTTTATTAATTCATTGATATGACGGTGTCCATTCCACTCGCGTCGTAATTTTAGATGGCTTGTTCTCGTTTATAACATTTTTAATGCATTAGTAATACTTGATGTATTATTCACCAATGATAACCGAGCTCAACCATCATTAAAATCTGACAACGATTTAGGATTGGTGGTCACTAGCTGTAACATAAAACGAATAACGACAGTTGTTTCACCGAAAATTCAACGCAGCATTGTTAGAAAAATTTACAAGTCGTTATTTTTCAACTCTTTTGTTATATCAAAAATCAACATATATCAAATAGTAATAAGGTCTTAATCTATACTTCTTGATTTAGGGTCAATAATCAAACCCTGTTTCTTTATTTTCTCTTGTTTATTTTCTTAAATCATCTATTTCGTTTAAAACTTGCGTGAAAAGAAACGCCTGAGTCATCACAGATGGCAATGACAGTAAAAAAAACTGCGCCTGAGTATGGAAATAAGAGGAGATGCCTTATTCTACACAAATGCACCTAAATTATACAGATTTCAAATAAGTCAAAACGGACACGTAATTATATCATAAACGAGAGACTGTGCTTTATTGACTGTCTTAGTGAATAAGATGAGATGTTTGTATATTCTCTCCCAATCATTATTTACAGTTAACGTCATAACATCAAAAACTTCGCACCTGGGTTCGATGGTACTTCGCATGAGGGTATTAGTTTTTAACTCGTCTTCTTAGTGTGGATCGTATCGTAATAACCAACGAATTAACTGAAATACCTCTATTTAATGCAGTTGTTTTTAATAGTTAGACCAAAATAAAAACTTTCTTCGATTTAATAAAATTACTAAAATTGTTTTACTCACAAAGCTTTAATTTTATTCTTGCTTCAACGACCGCGTTATAAAAGCTTGACGGCTTTAAAATATGAGCATACATTTAAATCTGTCAATGTCCCTTAATTTTCTTTCGTGTACTTTGCTGTTTTTATGGGGACTACTAAGACTTGAAAAACAAAAACGTATCTGATTTTATTTTTCGAACTCATTTATCGGTCAGAAATGTAGAAATGGCTGGTCCATATAATTATTACGTCTTTGATTTTGTCTATTGTCAATGTCATTCTTAATATTAAACGTCAAAAATTAAATACTGAACAATCACAAATCTTGTGTTCTACCAGTTCGGCAAATAAAAAAACAAATAGAAATAACTTAAGCAATTTAATAATTGGTAAATAAAGATGACCAAACTAATTAACAAAGATGCCGAACGCCTGAATCCATGCCTCAAGGTTTTACATGCTTTTTAAATTATATTATATGCGAAAACAAATTTTACATTATATAACAAAATAAATCATTTTAGGAGCAAGAACAGTCATACCAATGTTTAAATAAGAATGGATATGACCAATCCAAATGTGAAGAGTATTTCGACAACTATAATACATGCAAAAAGTTTTGGGTAAGTCTTTAAACTTTACAATTTGAGTGGCACTCTGACTTTTGGTTGTGAAATGATAAATATTGAGTAATTTCATATCAAGCTCCTTTAATATAAATTTAAAATTGTTCGTAAAGTAAATGAAGTTCTTTCTGCATTGTTTGAGTCAATATTTAATTTTGTCAACCAATTTATTACACTTGAATGTTACCATTGAGGTTATTTTACCATTTCCGTGCGATAACCATGTCATACATCTTTTTTGTGTTTCTTAAAACCAGATACATATTGCTTATTTTCTAAAATCTAAATCCTACATTCATACAACAATAATAGTAATTGTCCAAAGACAACCAAATTATGATGTCACACCAGCTGATTACCCATAGGTAAATAAATTATGATTGTTTTTTTATTTCTTTTCAGGGTAAAGTATACCGGGACAGAAAAGCTAAAGGGCTGTACCCATATTTACCTGAAGTAGAGGAAAGAGCTAAAATAAAGGAACAATATTTTGGAGCTGTAAAGAATACTCCTGTATAACATTAATTCAACTGTTTATTTAGGAGTTATTTTGACTATCACACAGACTGTGTTGCCAACCATCAAATACAATAATAAGGTTTTTTAAACTATGCATTTTGTAAGTTATAACACACTGCCACAATTTAATTGTAAGCAGATTTTTCATAGAATAGATTCTGACCTTTAAAAACATAAAAAAACAAACTTTTTGTTTCTACATTATGTTCAAAGCCTTTAATTTAAAATGGCTGTAGCAATAGAAATACTATTGATAGAAGTAATTTTCGCATCTGTTTATGTTTATTTCTTTTTAACTGTTTTGTTTCCGGCAGGTAGGAAATCCGTTTTGTTTTATATTTTATTAATTGCTCTGTTGACTTACTCACAGGAGAAAAATAGTGATTAAATTTATTTTTCTTATGAGACAGTTTTTTTTTTGTTGTATTATTTAAGACTTGTATTGTAGGCCCCTAGTTGTATGGCTAACAACGAGCTGTATCTTAATATTTCATCAGATTAACTTCCTTCCACTGTCTGTTCTCTTTATATTTTAAACTTCTCAACAGATTTTAAAGCATATAAAGAAATACAAGAGGAAGGTTTGTATCTACTACAATATATGTATATTTAAGTTAGAACCCGAGGCACCTGAGATCGTCAGATGTTTTTAAGAAGGCTTGTGCAGTAGCACACACCGTGCGTTCCATTCTGCGTACGACCGAGCTCTATGTTACGACGCAAAAACGACGGCGAGTTTTCCAGTTTGGCCTGTCTTTTATTTGCACATAGCTCCTATTCGGTTAGACCGATTATGACGCGGTTTTTTTGTTTGATAGCTGACATAATCGAAATGATATATGCCATAATTTATGACGATCGGGTAAGTATTTGGATAGGTGTGAACAATTTTAGAAAAAAAAAAGACTAGGTTTTCCTATATTTTTGGTTTTTATAAGCAAATTTTTTCTCCCTGAAGGGCAATGACCTTAGTTATTAAATAAAACAATTAAAATCATCTAAATATTTATTGTGACACATACAACAGTGGAGAAGCGATGACAGTGTGTCATTGTGTAAAAAGCCATTAGCTAGCTACAAATAGTACTCCATCACCAGTACAAGGCAATAAGGGAAGAACGTGTTACACGATACATTGTTTGTTATACTTAACATTTATTAAATTAAGATAATCGCATCACTGACGCAAGTTTCGTCCGAGATCGACAACCTACCCATCTCTAAAATAGCAATTTGACATACATCGTACTTAAATTATACCACTGTATGCAAAAAACCAAGTAGTTGCGAGAATAGAGGTTAAAGTTTTTATAATTCCGCTAGGTTCGCTACTGTCGCCTGAGGTGTATCTGTCATTCTTCACCAATAAGAGACAAGCTACTGTGATTGGTTGAAATTGACAGATCACTTGAAACTAGCGGTCTCTAGCGGATTTTTGAAGTCAGTAGATATTTTTGAACAAGCCCTTTTCTAGCAACCAGTGTAAGTAAGTCACAGTTTATGACTGACGTCACTTGACTCTAGCGGTCTCTAGCGGATTTTTGAAACAGTAGCTCCTTTTGAACAAGTCATTGTCTAGCCAGCGTACTAGTTAATAATCCACAGTTAAAGCAGAGATATGAAAGGAAAATTTACTCTTACGAGATGTAGTCACAGTGAATGGAATCACGAAACTGCTTGAGAAACACAATTATCTTAAGTTAAGGTCTTAAAAGCCAGAATGCCTGGTGATCAAACCAACGACATAGCTGGCTGTCTAGAGCGTGTAACTGCGTACATTTGTGGCAAGTGATAAATACCTTCTATTATATTGAATAATAGATACATTATTACATAGTTACTGGAAACATTTTAAGCTTCATACAAATTGGTCACACAGTTTTGGACCTAATCTCGTTTTATTAAAGTTCATATTTCTGAAAACGAGGACGTCACGTACCTAGTATTTCGTGAATTTATATGAAGGTAAAATAAAGCTTACATTGCTAACGCTGTCTTAATGGCACAACCGTTGAATCTCTCATAATCTCAAACTAAATTAAATAACGATCGTCAATTTATAAGAATCTTCGCTCAAAATGAAAGAAGTAAAAAGCTAGCAAGTACAATCGATTTTTTACGTCAATATTTTCGTCTAATTATGCCCAAACGTACGCAGTTACATTTAAAACTTACATCTGCTTAATAAATTATAATATAGTTACACATATTTATATAGCGATCAAAATGTTTGGTTTGAGGCTCGTTTGAGGCGTTACATAATGTAGGTCCAGACAAAGAGTGATACATTATTTGAGTTATTAATTAATTCCCTAAATATTTATCCAAAGTATTAGTCTACTTTCGCATTTATTTCGATGAGAATAAGGTTGAAATTCACATTGAAAGTGAATACATAATATAAACATAACTCTTGTTTTCCTATTAACCACTTCCCTGTCCCGTGAGTCACATGTGAACATTTCCATTGTTTAACTATTGTGTCTACTGGCGGGACAGTTAACTTGGGCCTAAGGCTAAGGTTAAGGCCTTTCTCAAATTGCTATGAAACGAGTTAAATCCGGTCAGACTTGAGGTCCTACCGGATTCGCTGAATACCATAAGGCCTTTCTCAAATTGCTATGGAACGAGCTAAATCCGGTCAGACTTGAGGTCCTACCGGATTCGCTGAATACCATAAGGCCTTTCTCAAATTGCTATGGATTAGCTGAATCCGGTGAAGCCTTCAGGTCCTACGGGATTCACTGAATACCATAAGGCCGTTCTCAAATTGCTATGGAACGAGCTGAATCAGGTAAGATTGAGGTTCTACCGGATTCGCTGAATACCATAAGGCCTTTCTCAAATTGCTATGGATTAGCTGAATCCGGTGAAGCCTTCAGGTCCTACCGGATTTACTGCATAAAAATATTTTACATGGAACGACTGCCTATCTGACCATCACAACCAATTTACATGGAGATGCGTTGAATATTTTTAAAAAAGAATATACATGTAAAGTAGGATCAATCATTGTATCACTTTTGTCTAGCTTTGAGATACGCGTCTAAGCCAGTTACAGACGTGTATATAAAGAAGTATATTATCATACTTTTTACATATTTGGAACAAGACAAGTATCCTAATGTATGACAAAATACTTTGCACTAACGATAGGCACTTTGATTTGTAATGGTTTAATCTCATAAGTATAAGGGGGACAGCCATATATTACGTCGCTGAATTTCGCGCATTTTTGCTACAGGCAGTTATACAGTGAGATATCACTATTTAGTTATGTCACATTTATTTAACGAAATAAATAATTTGGCCTCCTAATCGACAAAGGCCGCGTGGAAGACCCAGGAGGAGATGGAGGGATGAACTAGACGCACACAAAATGGAGTCAAGCCCAGCAGTGGGACAGATCCAGCTTCAAATGAAATAATATTTTCTACACATATGTGACATAACTCTCCCCCACCCTATAACACAAACTTATACCTTGATATTCGCTCCCTACAGTGTGACGTAATATATGGCCGACTCCCTAAATCGGCAATCTTACTCACAGTACGGTGTTGGATTGAAAAACAGAAATAAATTTACTTTCTGTTGCAAGCGATTTTGAACTCTATGTGACTTGAGATTTAGTTGATAATCAACTTGTGAGATCCGTCTGTGAGTAACCTCTGCCTTCATTATCATAAATTGCGTAAAAGCTTATACAGGTTGTTGAAAAAATATCTTAATTATGAATCTTTGCGATACTATTATAACTAAGTTTAGTCAATATGAACGTTTAAAAACAACAATATTATGTACTAGCCTCCATAAACTAGTGTCATTTTTACAAGCGCTATAAATCGCTAAAATGTATGGAAGTGACATTTCATTTCGATAAGTCACGTGCATAGACTTAACATATACATAGACTGCTACTAACACTAGTTTCCCCTTGTGCCAAGCGAAAGCACTTTTTAGTCTGTATCCAGTACATTCGTTTACTGATTTAAGTTATTTTTCTCGCAACGAGAAACTTAAATACAAAAATATCGATGGTTTTGACATTGTTAGGCTTATATTAGTATTTTAGATAGATTTATTAAAACGGCAAGCTCCATCTTCATACATTATTCACGACAAAACTAGTTCACACTAGTGCTTACGGTTCAAACTCTGATAGGTTCACTCTATAGTTTCTTATGTATACTCTAAGGTCACGTGACTTTGACCTGTCACTTCCATACATCTGAGGTATTTAGTCAGTGTTATTGTAAAAATGACAATTGTCTAGGATGGCGTTAAAGGCATTTTATAAATTCAATCCCTATTTAGGCTGTAACGGCCTAAATATTTTAATACAGTCATAACATCACTGGAAATACACTGATATTGCCAATCTTTGCCCAACAGTGGGATTCAAAATAGTTTGTATTCAATGAAATAAGGTTGACTTTTGATAATTTGCTTTGACCAATGATGTTCGACCAAATACATACTACCAACGTATAATATAGATAAAATTATTAACATAAGATCTTTTTCATACAAATCACACTCATATCGATATAGACAAAACATTGACAAACAAACAATACTAGTATGAACTCTTAAAGAAGGATAGTTGCAGTTGTGGAAGCGAGACAAAGCTATACACTGCATCATATCAGCTTCTCTCTACGTAAGAATACATACTGTTTATAATTCGGCCAGAGAATGCGTTCCTGACAGTTCAGTTGGTCTTACTTTTTATGGGGAAATAAAACACCCTGTTATATTATGAATTGTAGAGTCGCATAATTGTAAAGGATATTATTCGTTTATAGGACAAACAAGTGATACTCATTTATTAGTATTATATTCTTTGCTACATTAAAGTTATATCGTCCCGTTGACTACGACCTATCAGGGGCCCGAGTCTGCTAATGACAATTGCTTCAATCGTCTGGGTTGGTGGCGTCAGTAGGTCCATTTTAGGATAATTGGCATTCTACTAAATGTCAAAACGTCATTTTAACGTCAAAATTGGCCATTGGGACGTTCAATTTTGACGTTTTACTGTCTGTATACTGACATCACCCACTCGGACGATTGAAGCAATTGTCAATAGCAGACCCCGGCCCCTGGAACGCATTCTTCAACCGTATTTTAAATTAGGTTCATAGCTATTGTATGACCGAGATAGCGCTATACAGTAGTAGCGGTGTCTCGCTTACACGGTAGAATTAATCCTGCTTTAAGAGCTTCTAGTAGCATTATTTTGACAATTACAACCATTTACAAATTATGTGTAAGTTTAGTTTTAATATACCTTTATTATGGTGGGTTCAGAGGGATGTTATAAAAATTGAATTTTGGATCGGGATGTGAGATCCGTTCTAGGTTAAAGATGTAGATTTTTAGGAATTCTAAAAGGATACCAATTAGTATTTTGGATTGAAGACTTACTCTTTGTAATCGGTAGACACTTTTTATAACTTGTTTTTTAGACTTCGCTCTTAATCAAAATTATTAAAAAAAAAGAACATACTGGTTCAAAGTAGGATAGTTGCGTATTGCTATAACATCCCTGATTCAGTCCATAGACACATTATGTATTTTCTTATCTATGGTTCGGATAAAAATACTGAGGCAATATAATAGACAAAACAACTTTATGTTATAATAAATTATGTACACCTACTTATTATTCCTCTTTTAATGAAGTACGAAAAATATGTTAGAATATTTTTAATAATGAATACAGGTTATAATAGTTTTGGTACTTTCGTTACTAAATACTGTATATTACAGACACAAAAAATAAGTGAGTTAAAAATTAAACCTATATTCATAAAAGTTACTTAAAATAATTACAAACTCCGACCTGCTACTGAGAATTCCATAGAAAAACCCAATAACACCTAGGTCGACTTGGAAAATCAAACCCAAGACCTCTAGCGTAGCAGTCGCGTTTAGAACCACTAGGCCAACGAGGCAGCTAAATAAACATAGATGAATTGGTGATTTGAATAAACACATTTCTTTGAAAAATGTAACATTAAAATAATATATGCAAATTTGGCGAACCAAAATCAATTAACTATTAAATCATGCTATAGGTAGCGAGTACTGGATTTTAGATATTATTTCAATGATGACAAGGTCGACTTAGATTAAACGGTACAAAAATATCTGCGCAAGCTCTTAAATACATGTGTGATTAATATTGTTTATTTTATGAGAAAAATAGGCCAGTTATTGGTCCTAGAATACACTTGATTGCAAAACCGCCTTTATTACAAAGCGGTAAGGTTGTTATTAGTATTTCATATACACCACTGGGGTGCTTGTAGTATATAATTATAATCTAATAAATATATGTTAGTAATAAGTATAATGTCTTAATTTTGGTCTAGTCGTTTAAAATAACGTTGAATTGAGGAATGAGGCCTGTATCCCCGAAGGGTTAGGCAGAGGTGTACCAATGTACACCCACAGTTCGCCGGTATGTTTAGGTCCCAACCTTCACAACAGATTTGTTAAATAATATGTTAAAATGCACAACCTTTGAAATACTTAGTGTCTGAAAATGAATTAAAATAGCTTGGCAAAAAGAACATTCACAATGCGGTTATTTGTTTTTTTTTTTAAACTAAGATCTTAAAGATTTTTTTAATACTATATAATAAAACTTATTGAAAATAATCTCAGTACTAATACTGTTAAATTAAGGCCGAAAAATATAAAATAAATGTAGACATTATTCAGTTACACCATTTATAATTCAAAAAAGGGTCGACCGCAAATGGCAGAATAGCTATAAAAACAACACTTAATAAATGTTTTACAAAATCGGGGGCTAATTATTCGAGTGAAAATGCTGGGCACATTTTTTTTGGTAGAGGTCTTTGCAGTTAGCCTGAACGCAGGTTATGACTGCTTCACCGGACTTTTGGCGAGGACCTTAAGGCCTCCAGCCAGAGCAATAGGAAAAACTAACTACATCAGCAACGTCCACTAAGGGCACCCCCTGCGGAGTTCGGACCTCGACTTAGTGCGTTGCTCACAATCTTAATAGAGCAAAACAGCAAGGGATGGCTGGATCTAAGTTTTGATTATTTAGGGACATATTTTTATTGCTAGTTTGGCCGGCTCGGGCCAGCTTCTTCTAGGGACGGGGACGCTGGGCACAGCTAGTTATTATAATTATACATAAATCAGTGTTACCTAATTATAATAATTAATCTCGGCCTATATACTAAAATCGCTTCATTCCTCAATTCAACTAACACGATTTTTTTAGCTTTTTAAAATGCCAATTCAAATGTTTATTAGTTAAAATTTAGGAATTGAATTAATTAGAGTTTTCGCGATTAAACTAATCCGCTAGGTTCGTTACTCTGTCATAAGGTCTAACTGTTAATTTCCACCAATGAGAGACAAGCTAATGACTAGCTTTTTAATCGCGTAAACACTTTTCGTTTAAAATTTTGATTTTTAGCTTAAAATATAATGTACGAGTCTTATAAGTAAATACAATCACTTTTAAAATATAAACAAATAAAGCAATGCTTATAATCTTATGTATAATCAGAAATCACTGATAAATATATCAAGAATAGGGTAGATGACTACTTTTTATTTGTCGAAACAGTAATTAAAAATATATTAAAAACGTTTTTATGTTTATCTTCGTAACCAAATAATTTACACGATAAATTGATTTGAAATGTCGCATGACGTCACGTTTTTGACGTTTAGACCTCAGTTGTGACGTCATTAGCCACGGTTCCTAAATTTCTTTAGGTATTTGCATATCAGTAGATTTTAGTAGGTTTTGAAAATACAAAAATCTTACAGATTAAAAAAAAACAGAAACCTGGAAAACTGAGTGAATAAATAGATTTTCGCTTTTCATACCTAGCCATCTACCATATTATACAATAAAAGCACAGACAAACTTTGGGAGTTATTTAAAACATTAAAATGTTTACTTATAAACTAATTTCGATTAACATATATAAATAATAGTCGAAAGCTTGGAATTACACTTAATACAAGGATTTAAGAAAAAAACATACTTACGTTTCAAGGCGTGGCGTGACGCGCCAGAAGCATATCGGTTTCATACATGGTTAGAAACACACTTACGTGTTGTGTCGTGTCGACATGCAAATATGTCTCTTACCATATAAAATGTATGAAACCGATATGCTTCTGGCGCGTCACGCCACGCCACGAAACGTAAGTATGTTTCTGCCTCAAGAAAAAAATAAAGTTCTTTTGTAAAGACAACGCGTGTTACATACACTTTAAAATAAAGACGTACACAAAAAGATAAAAGGGAAAAGATAGTTTTTAGTAAAATAATATACAAAAGATATTAATTAATACAACAGGGCCTCGATTCAGCTATTTAGTAGTTGCTTGAATTGATTGAATGACCTGCATCACTTGTTATTTTTACGAAAATTCTGCTAACTGTCATTACGA
Source organism: Autographa gamma (assembly GCA_905146925.1). NCBI lineage: Eukaryota > Metazoa > Arthropoda > Insecta > Lepidoptera > Noctuidae > Autographa > Autographa gamma. The sequence continues at coordinate 7,478,829 of LR989872.1, read as the reverse complement.
TCGTTCTCTTCAAGAGTTCAATGATATTTTATTGTAGGCTTATCTGAATACGAAAATTAAGCACAATGACGAGTACACTGACCTACTAGTGACATGCATTTAAAATAGCTGAATCGAGGCCAAGAAAACTGTAGTCATGATTTATATAATTATGATCTACTCATATTAACCCCGACGAACAAGGAGGGTGTTACAAGTAATCGTTTGTATCTGTCTGTAGCATCATAGCTTCTAAACGAATAAACCGATTTTGATGCGGTTGTCTCTGTTTAAAGTTGATATAATCGAGATGATTTTTAGCTATAATTTATGAAGATCTTAGCGGTTTTAATATTATCAACTCTTTTAAAACTTTCTTGCTGTGTGTACCATCTTTATATTATAACATAACTTTGAAAAAATAACAACATAATGTACTTTTAATGTTTCAATTAATTACGAAAACCTTCACTGGTATATAAGAAGAGAATTTGCAATTGTTTAGTATATAGTAAAACATTCAAAATATATCAGAACATGCTTGCATTATATGATATTATTATGCACTTTAAAATAGAATTTTACTACAAAATAAACAACTTAAATGACTAGATTATTTTAAATACACAAAACATTTATTAAATGTATATTGATATATATTCCAAAGAAGCAGTAATTCATGTTGAAATATTTGTCCGTTGCTCCTAAACTACTAATCCGATTATGATAAAACTTTAACGGATTTATAGGCAAGGTTTTAGAGAATGTTTTTTCTTATGTTTTAAAATAATTTAGTGTCTTTATAGATATGTTTTGTGGTACATGATGCTGTTATGTTATGTTATTAACACGCATTGTCGTCTAAGAGTCAATCTGACCTCTGTTTTATGTAGAAACAGCTTATTCGGAAATGATCGCACATTTGACGTACCTGTGTACAAAGAGAATAATTATAATACATACTAACATAAAAAATGTATAGGTAAAAATCACATTTAATTAATATTCGCGTGCCTTAAGTTACACAGTTCGATAAAAAGAAAAATATGAAATAAAAAAATAGGATAGATTTTGACGGGCCTGTTGGTCTAGCGGTTAGTGACCCTGACTGTTATACCGGAGGTCGTGGGTTCGATTCCCACTCAGGACAAATGTTTGTGTGATGAGCACGATCATTTGTTCTGGTCTGGGTGTAATTTATCTATAATATGTCTGTATTTAAAAATATATGAGAGTGTAAAGAGGAGCGTCAAGGTTTAACCGCCTTGGGCGTATTCGGGATCAGATGTTGGCAGCACCGTGCGAGCAGTCAAATTTGGCAGAGTGTGGTTGGACATCGGTTGGGAATGCACGAGAAGCTAACAGAGGAAACCGACTTCGCCGCGTTCCTTGAATACATTCACGATGAAAGGGAGCTGATCAGAAGGAAAGCTGAGCAACAACGACCGCCCGCCATCCCTATTCGTTATCCAGTATTATTGTCAGAATATTGTTTCTAACCTAAATAGTGAATCTGACAGTTGGAAAAAAATATTTGAAATGCAACAATTTATCATGATGGAATTAATACGTGCTGTAAAGGACACAAGCAAGGCTTAGCACGGTTGACACAAAGCTAGCATTCCCAGAATTCAATCCTGATTCTCGAAACGCCGATGGTCATGGTGTCATACTGTAGACAAGCGTTTACTGAAAAGTTCTTCAGTTTTATGTCGAGAGAAGACGTTATTCACAGCGAGCTCATCGCCATTCGTCAAGGAGCACCTCGACTACATCATCCGGTGATCCACTTTCTTTTGTTTTAAGTAGTTGATAGTAGTGTGTTTGAAAAATGGGGCTGGCCTTAACTGGGTCGATGCCTCTGATCAGATCACGTTTTAACATGGGGTATGTAGCGTAGTTGATTGCTTGGGCTGGCCAGAACCGGGTCGGCGCCCACAGTCAGACTGCGGGTTCTTCAGTATGAATTGGGTGGCATCAGATTAGTATGGGAACGGGCTGTGCGGGTCGACGTTCCAACTAGTTGATTGCAACAGCTGTGTGTGACTGGTAGAAGGGACGCTGACAGGTAGTCGGGTCTATCGCACCATGCGAGTTGGTGGTTAGTCGAAGGGACGCCTGGTCAGTAGTCCGCCCAGTGCAACAGTGTGTTTCATTCAGATGTGAGGAGTAAAGATAAAAGTCCATGGTGTCATAAATAGGTAGCTAGTCAGGGATGGACGAACGTGCCCAGACTGGTATTACAGACTTGTATTTGGTCTTTGCAGATAAATCTTGGCGAGAACAGTCGTACGAGAACGTGCGAATCAACAAACAAACAGCAAGATACCCAAGGCAACGATGTACGAAACAGAGCATTGTCGCCTGCGTGCTACTGCTTCGGCGAGCCAGGTCGTGTCGCTGCTTGCTGCCCGGAAAAAGACACCAAGATTAGCAGCGGCAACGTAGAGCGCCGGGTGGGTGCTTGTACTATGGGGCCAGCCATTGGTCACCAAACAGTTGAATCCGGTGAGAGATTTAAGTGTTTTATCTGATTAGCGAACAGTTGTTAGCAATGGAACATATCACACGGTGTAGGTGATATGGTTCTTAGTGTTGTGGTTTCGCCACTCGATGGAGGTGGCATGAGTTACGGTCACTCGATTTAGGTGATCGTAACGAACAATGTGAGATGGTTTACGTCACTCGATGGAGGTGGCATGAGTTACGGTCACTCGGTTTAGGTGATCGTAACGAACAATGTGTGGTGGTTTACGTCACTCGATGGAGGTGGCATGAGTTACGGTCACTCGGTTTAGGTGATCGTAACGAACAATGTGTGGTGGTTTACGTCACTCGATGGAGGTGGCATGAGTTACGGTCACTCGGTTTAGGTGATCGTAACGAACAATGTGTGGTGGTTTACGTCACTCGATGGAGGTGGCATGAGTTACGGTCACTCGGTTTAGGTGATCGTAACGAACAATGTGAGATGGTTTACGTCACTCGATGGAGGTGGCATGAGTTACGGTCACTCGGTTTAGGTGATCGTAACGAACAATGTGTGGTGGTTTACGTCACTCGATGGAGGTGGCATGAGTTACGGTCGCTCGATTTAGGTGATCGTAACGAACAATGTGAGATGAGATACTGTATACTGTGTGTTGTACTTTGTTACGTAATAGGACCCTTAACCAAATGTTGGTCAGGATTGGCCGAGCGAAGGCCTTTGGATATTGCAGTTGGTTTTCTTTTTTACAGAAGCATCACACAGGGACGTGTGACGTGTCAAGATGGCCGTGTCGGAGAGTGTAAAGAGGAGCGTCAAGGTTTAACCGCCTTGGGCGTATTCGGGATCAGATGTTGGCAGCACCGTGCGAGCAGTCAAATTTGGCAGAGTGTGGTTGGACATCGGTTGGGAATGCACGAGAAGCTAACAGAGGAAACCGACTTCGCCGCGTTCCTTGAATACATTCACGATGAAAGGGAGCTGATCAGAAGGAAAGCTGAGCAACAACGACCGCCCGCCATCCCTATTCGTTATATATAAGCATGTTTATCGGTTGTCTGGTTACCATAACACAATCTCTCTTAGAGCTTAGCTTGGGATCAGATTACCGTGTGTGAATTGTCCAGGAATATTATATTATAGGATATAAATATAAAGATAAAAAAAAATAGAATAAAATATAAGGTTAAAAAAAAAATATAGGAATAGTAGGACAGTTACACTTAAGGAATTGGTCAGGATTGGTCATTTATCGACCTAGCCTGACCAAGCCCTTAAGTGTAACAGTCCGACTTAAGACATTAGGAGCATTTTTTTCTTACGTCGAACTGTTTTACTTAAGACAAGCGAAAGTTTAATAAGGTCTCAAATAAAACTTTGAAAATGTCACATTAGAACTAGCCAGGGATCGAACCCGCTATTTCACATAACATATCATCACGCCTGTATCCCCGAAGGGGTAGGCAGAGGTGTAACAATATACACCCACAGTTCGCCGATATGTTTAGGTCCCATGTAATAGGGGGCGAGCCTATTGACACTAACCGGGCACAAATCCAAACTCCGACCTGCTACTGAGAATTTCATAGAAAACCCAATAACCCCTTGGTCGACTCGGGAATCGAACCCAAGACCTCTAGCTTAGCAGTCGCGCTTAGCACCACTAGGCCAACGAGGCAGTTAGTTGCTAGCTTAGCACTTGAAATTGAATTCACATCGGTACTACGAAAAATGGTATAGAATTTAACAGCGATTTTTGGTGTGATCTTTGGTTTTTGTTATCGCTGGGCTTTCGTTAATTAAGTTCCATTAATTAAGTCTGAACTAGGTAGATATTAAATTCCTTAGTGCGGGAGTAGCTGTGATGGTACGTTAGTGCGTCAGCTGTGATAAAAGTGTTTCATTGCGTGTTCCTGCGATGTACTATTCTTTTTCGCTGGATATGAACCGACCCTTAGGGTACTGCCTATTTTGTAATATTGACAATGATAAGTCCTACTTTCTAGCCGAGATCAAATATTTTTTTTTTTAATAAATCTATAATTAAGGAACATACCACACAGCTGCCATAGTGTACATGCGAGAGTACAGTGAGTGACGTCACGGCGTAGAAAGCCGCTACCTCGTAGTGCGGCAACAGTACGGAGACGGCGGCGGCGGCGGACAGCGGCCACAGCAACCAGTTGACGGCGTCACAGCGCTGGTTGCTCATCTGACTTACTATTAGGCGACACTGGAAAACAAAAAAAAATGCAATCAAATGTAATGGAAATTTATTAAAAAAAGCTAAAATGTTCGACGAATTTCGTTTTTGGGTTCGCCCAGTCGAGTCCTCCGAGGCGGAGCACGGGGTAGTCTTACACCTCACTACCCCGTGCACGAGAGGAGGCCCGGACAACCGGGCCAGCACCAGCGTGGGGCTGCGGAAGAATTTGGATTCCCGCGGCCCCACGTGCACGTGCGAGGAGGAGACACCGGGGGGTTTTAGCCGGTAAGAGTCCGGCATGCCCCTCCGCCTCTGTCCGGCCGGAGGGAGTCCAGGAGGATATCCCCCCGAAAAAAAAAGGAAGTCGAAAGTTATGAAGTAACAAACATAAAAAAAACTACAGTCGAATTGATTGCCTCCTCCATTTTAAAGTCGGTTAAAAATAATAATATAATACTCACAGCAACATTACTGAACAGTGTTCCGATTAGCAGGAAAATGGCTCTCAGATCATACTCTGGCAACCGACTGGACTTGTGCACCCAAACTGAACATACTAGGAACACGGTGAGAAACGACCAAAGAGGCCGTAATGCCTCGGTCGGAGACCTCATTTTCCCTGTATGCAGTTTGTATGACCTGAAAAAAATATATATGAAAAATTAACTACCATGAAAAAATAAATAAATGCGGACAACATCACATACATTGCTCTGAACCCAAAGTAAGTAGCTAAAGTACTTGTGTTATTGAATTCAGAAACAATGAAGTTGGATGGACCCTGTGGTACAGGGATCGAACCTCAGGGCAAGTCGCCAAAAAAGGAAGTCTGTTGTTATAACTGACAAAAAAGTTGTCAAAAAAGGTATAGATCACCCTTAGAGTATACATCTGAAACTATAGGGTGAGCCTATCAGAGTTTAAACCGTAAGCACTAGTGTGAACAAGTGTTTTCGTGAATTATGTATGAAGATGGAGCTTGCCGTTTTAAAAAATCTATCTAAAACACTTATACACACATATTATCCTAACAATGTCAAAACCAGCGATATTTTCTTATATAAGTTTCTCGTTGCGCGAAAATTAACTTAAATGAAAAACTAAATGTACTAGGATCAGACTAAAAACTGCTCTCGCTTGGCACAAGGGGAACCTAGCGATAGTAGCAGTCTATGCATATCATACGTCGATGAGATCACCACATTAACTACCGCATCGCAAAGTTCTGTGGGATCGAATTACATTTGAATACATGTTTTTAAATGCTTGAATTGATCAAACTTAAATAGCACAGGAGTCGATTTAAATTTAAAATAATTCTTAAAGAAAAATCCGACTTCAAAATAAGTCATAACCCGACCTAAATAAAAAGCACCACCTTTCAAATAAAAAAGAATCATCAAAAGTAGATCACCTAATCAAAAGTTCTGTGTTAAAAAAGAAAAAAAAAAAAAACAGATAAAAAATATACAGTAGAATTGAGTACCCCTTCTTTGTTGAAGTGGGTTAAAAATGTAACATACTCACTGATATATATTATACAGAGCGACGGGCAGGTTGGTCACAACGCCGGTCGCGTATATCAGCACTTCGAAAACATTGGCCAGTGTGTAGCCACCGAATATGTACTTCTTGTAGAAACTCGTGCCTTTCACGCCGGTCCATAGAAAGAAACCTGTGGAAGCCTGTAATAAAAACATTACATTTATAGTAATATTATAAAACGGGGATTAGCGCGTACATACATAAATACCTTTAGGGCTTGACGTGTCGACCGGGTTACACCGGCCGTGGTCGCAAGCAGAGTTTTCTTGCGACTGTCTGTGGTGCAAGCCCTAAAGGTATTTATGCATGTACGCGCTAATCCCCGTTCTATAATATTACTATAAACATGCAGCGCGATAGTTTAAAAGTTAACATTACATTTAACATCATTGATGAGTACTGAAAAAAAAAATGTTATCAGGAAACTGCTAAAAAAACCGGTGTGCGTTTCTCTGACTATTATAGTTTTAGGTATTTCGATGTAACATGATACTCACATGATTTGAGTTATTTTTATGGAACTTGGTACTTATACAGATCTCACTTCTTTTATAGGCGAAGCATTCCCATAGTATCGAACTTGGCAGCCTTTCACATTTATGTTTTTGATGGAATATTGTTTACTGGTTTTATGTTATTTGTAAGTTCACAATCTGTTATCTGTTTCTGTACCAATTGAATTAAATAAAACAAAACGAGACATTTATGATCATAATAGTCTAACAAAAAAAAACTCAATCGAGTACAAAGTTGTTTTAACTTACCTTGCAACATTTCACCTAAAAAAAAAACAAACAAATAATGCAATTTAAATAATGGCAACACTCACCCACATACTAAAGTCGTATCCCCACGGCAAGAACAAAACACCCGTATTGTATTTTTCCCAGTGGCTTATATAGAAGTTAAGCAAGAGATTCCACATCACATAATATATTCTGTAAAATAAAACATAAAACATTTTGAGAAATTTTTTGAATGGGTGTTATAACTTCGACGTGTCTTCTTCTTCTTCTTATCCGGTACGCTCTTGACAGAGCGGTCGTGATCGCTATGTGCTCGTGTCGGAATAGGCAGATGTGCTGCGCTTCACGACGTTGACGTGTCTATCTGTGGCATAATGGCTCCCGAACGGTTGAAGCGATTTCAAATTAGTTTTTTTAAAGGCGTCCTTTTTATGTGGCGTGGGGTTACTTTTGTGACGTAGCCAAAAACAACTCGTTTACTTTAATTAGCTTTTTACTTTTGGATTGTTTCATGTTGTTAGAAAGCTCTTTAAGTGAGATTCATTTCATTCAAACAAAAATTCCTAAATTTGAGACATAAATCAAAAACTACACCACCATTTTCCTCGGTGTTAATGGTGGCCTTTTGTATGATCATTTGGCTTTTTTTTGGTAGAGATCTCTGTAGTTAGCCTGAGCGCAGGCTTTGACTGCTTCACCGGACTTTTGGCGAGGACCTTAAGGCCTCCAGCCAGAGCAATAGGAAAAAGTAACTACGTCAGCCACGTCCACTAAGGGCAACCCCTGCGGGGTTCGGACCTCGACTTAGTGCGTTGCCAACAATCTATGATCATTTTGCAGAACCTGTGACGACGGCGTCACCCTCACTCGCCATTTTAGAAAAAAAAAATAGGTTATAATTTACATTTTCCTTAATTATATTGTTTACATATTTGTAATCAGATATCGATACCTAACAACACCTTAACGGATCGGACAGGGTTTTCTTAACAACCTATTTTTTTTCAGTAGTAATATCGTTTCCTACCTGATAGGCGGTATAGAATAATCCAGCCTCCCGAATATGGAGTACAAACAGGCTGGTATAAAGAACACGGTGTAGGAATCCAGGCCGTGGTCAAACAACTCGCCTAGAGGCCCCGACGTCTGTGTCCTGCGAGCTTGCTTGCCGTCTATGCCATCTATAAAGAATTTATTAATGTTAAATTCTATACTTTTCTGCAATGATATTCTAATAAACAGATATGTTATAAGCGTGCAATCGTGAAGACTCGAAAACGTCCTAATTGGGACGTATTGCCATTAACAACAACACTATTTGTCTCTTTTTTTCTTATGGGTTTTATCGCGCTATCTCTTTCGCTAGCTGCCGCGCTGCGCGGAACACTTTTTTCGATTGTTTTGTATGTGTATAACATATCTGTTTATTAAAATATCATTGCTTTTCTGAAAGAAACCACTATGTATTTTATTTTTCTTTGTACCCTACCCTCATCGCGTAAAACTTTTGTGGTATTTCTTGAATGCAACCTACCTTCTTCTAATTTGTTTGCTGTTTTATTAATTGTCGTGCTAAATGTATGTGTATATTATGTGAAAGTATTCTGTAACGTTAGTTTTAAGATACATGTTTGTTATAGTTTTTATCTACGGATAAATTGTCTTGCACTAACTTATGTTTCCTCTATAAGTGAATTTCTATTTTTTTTGAGAAATAAATATCTTTAACCGTAACCGGATGTTCGATCATGACTTGGTATAATGTTACACATTGTGATATTATTTACAGGAAAATCAGTGTATTGAAATCATTGTGCAAATGTTAATTTTACAACACACAACTCGTAAACAGGTGGAAAGATTTTCATGATGTTTGATTTGTGAGTCCTAGTACACAAAACTCACTATCCATAAATTTCATCATAATCGTATTTCAAGAAGTTCTAACTTAGATTGCAAATGTTGACTTAAACAAACATACATACATACACAAACTTTTCAGTTCATGTAAAGCCTTTTCTCAAACTATATTGAAGTAGTCGCCAGTCTCACAAACCTCAACTGAGTAGTGAGTACCATATTTTACATATACCGTCTGCTTATCTGATCTCCACAACCTATTTTACAGGGCACACGTATATACAAATATTGCAAGTTACATAATACCCTGTGAAGTTGAAAACCAGCGTCAAGCATTAGCTGCTTGACATATGCTGAACTGGACCTTTTTGGCACAGCCGCTAGGCACACATTTAGGAAAGTATTTTTGCCTTACTTTTTATTGTATTTTTTTTTGTGTTAACTTTATCACTTGATTTGCTGTGCTTGTGTGTTGCTGTGACAAATATTTTTTTTTTTTCTTTCGTTCATATGTAGACAGTATCCACTTACCGAGTGTATAAGCTAGGAACAGGAACACGCCGATGGCATACCACAGTGACTGCGGAATGACCTCCAGGTGACCGTTCAGGGGGGACTCTCCCACCGTCTCATTGTACATAGGTGTGCTTGCCGCAGTGTAGTCATAATCGTAGTAAGACAGAAGCAAGAAGTTCAGGATCACGAGAAGAAACCCACCGAAGGTTAACACGTTTGGTGCCACCCATTTTGGTACGAACTGTGGAAGAATAACAAGATAAGTAAATAGATATGGACAACATCACAAACGTTGCTAAGCCGAAAGTAGTAGATAAAACACTAGTGTTATGGAATTCAGATACAACTAAGGTACCACACACATCCAGACCCGAGACAATGTAGAAAAGTGATTTTCAATATTGTCCCGTTCAGGGATCAAACCCGGGACCCCAGAGCAAGCAACACCTTGAAAACCGGTGTGTACGCCATTCGACCACGGAGGTTTTCAAAGATATTCTTAGATGGTAAATTTTGTTTATTTTCGATAAAAAAAAAGTTATTTATTTGGTCTCAGAAAAAAAATTCAAAATATTATTATTTCTATAGAAGAGGTACAGTTTCGCAGAAGTTGATGTTACTGGTTCCCAAACTAAGGTATCGCTTGTATTTTGGGACACAGTGTTTGATGGGCGTGATGGGATGAGTAATTGGCCACACTAACTGCAACGTCATTGACAAGGTTTGGACCCTCTGATGTTCAGGTATCCGGACACTTCAGGCAATCTAGCAGGTGTGGTATTGTCTGGTCGCTTATACTACATTACTGCAGAACTCAGAACTCTTCGCATATAAATAAGGAACGAGCATTAATCACCACGCTTGCTCATTGCGGATTGGCGATTTGAGACTCCGAGAGAAAAGATTCAGACATATAGCTTCACATATTGACAGAGCTGCATACCATGAGCTCTACAAGCACGACTATTTCTATTGTGAAAGTGAGACAGAGCTATATACACATAGCGGCGACTCGCTTCCACGACGGCTAAATCCCTGAATAGTTCATAGTACATGGAAATTAAAATTGATTTGATTTGATTGATTGATTACCGGTGAGGTAAAATGGATATACTGGTAGGTAAAATGGATATAGCTGATGTAAGGCGCAGGCCAGACAGAAGAGACGTAAGACGCAGACGGGGCGCGGACATTTGTCATTTTCATACAAAATGTATAGCAGGGTTAAACTTTCCTTTAAGTACAATGGATATACGGGAGGGGGGGTGAAGGGGGAGGGGGAGGGAGGGGGGCTACCCCCCTGTACCACCCCCACCCCGCGGCGCCCCATGGTTATGGAGAAATTCATGATTACATTTTTGAGGTTAAGTTAGGGTATTTACAACGGCTATAAGGGAGGGGGAGGGGGGCTATACCCCCCTGTACCATCCCCACCCCGCGGAGCCCCATGGTTATAGAGAAATCCATGGTTAAAGTTTTGAGGTTAGGATCGGTAAAAACACTAATGACGACAAAAATGTTTTTAATTAAAAATTACTTCTGGGTGGTTTAAAAAAAAAAAAACAACCACGAAGGAGGTGGCGGGGTCTACGTTCGCTCGCTTCGCTCGCGAACATAGTCCCTGCCACCTCCTTCTAACCTAACCTATCCGAGTCGGGGTGCGCAAAACTTCCGAGCTCGCTTCGCTCGCTCCTGGACCAAGGAAGGCTAATCTTATCACTAATGAGTATCGGTGGATAGATTGTTGATTATATCTGTCAATAAATAAAACAGAATGGCGTCGCTCCGCGTTCCGTTCCACAATGTCGAAAGAATATTGGTTATTTTAATTTAAAAAGTCAATGTAATTGCGCGTTTTTAGTGCGCATTAATTACGAACTAAGTTAATTTTTTTGATTTTTTATTTAGTGTCTAATTTACTATGCGTAAATATTATTTTATTTTAAGAAATAACATGATGAAATTTAATAAACATACCGACACCGTCAACAGGAACGTAAAACGTAAAATTTGACATCAACCATGGCGATATATTATCAATTCCTAAGGAAACTTTAGAATTTTATATCTCGTAAACTGTGAGCCTCCGCAACTTAAAAATTTGTGAAAAGCCTTCTGATTATGAGTGCTATCTATAAAAAAAAAATGAACCTCCTACTCCAAACCCGTCAGTGGAAAGTTTATCCGAAAACGAAACTGAACATAATAGTAAATATTTAATATATTTACTATTATGTTCAGTTTCGTCAATATGATAATTCGAGATCAACAATTTTCTTACCTACGTTATGTATTACATAGCCAAAAAAATAATCAGACGTATTATTTTACGTGCCAACATATACTATTGTCTTGTATGTTTAATTTACTCCCATTTTTAATAAGATTGTAACTAAAAACAATCACTTAATATAATCATCTACTACAACAAAATGTTTTCGTCGTAGTTATTCTCGTAGGTATCAATTCACGCAAAAATTTCGTATTACAATCAAGAAACGACGAATAACACAGTTCCTCCAGCAGCACTCCGCTAGTCAGGCAATATTTTCTAACATTTTGAGTTAATAATTACTGAGAGCCTTACCTTTTAAGTTTTGTCAACAAACCCCATCTGATGTGTTTGTATTGTAAATTTGTAATTACGCACGTATGCTATCAAACATATTTCAATTTCGCCACAATCTTAACATCCATACACCTAACTGTTTATTAGTGCTCCTGTTTATTAAACTACAGCCACTTCACAAAATCACAATTAATAGAAACTTTTTACGAAAGACAAGACGAAAACAGGCGCGCGAACTATCAAAAACTTAATAAACAATCTGCCACAGATAATAAATATCGAAAAACGATCAAGTTGCAACACAGAAGTAAAACAATAAAAATATTTATTAAAAATAAATATAAAAAACATTACTAAATAAGTACATAATATTGTGATAATTAATTATATAAGTTATAAGTATTTTAAAATGCAAGTTTTATTTAAAATACAATAATTACCTACTGGAATAAGAATTGACAAGTGCGGTGAACAACCCAAAAGACTTTTGCTCCAAAACGAATATGAGAGTGAAAAGAAAGTAAAAGGACTGAGGACTGCACTGACTTAGAAACCTAAATGGACTTGCCATACCTACGAAATGAACGTGCATACCTACAAAAATTGGGCAATTAAGATGGCTGCCTTTCTTAGGGTTGTAACTGCCTGAAACGCGCTAGATATCGATATTTAACTTTGAGTGTTATTTAAGCTATTACCCAAAATTGTCATCTGCCACAAAGTAACAAAAAAAAAAAACTACTAAATCAAGTGGAATTATCTGAATATAACCCACCTGTTACACGGGCTAGTTTATTTGTTATTTTTATGTACCTACCCACTTTTTAAACAACAAATTATGTAAAATAAAACAATTTCTAGTGTAAAAAAGGCATTTATTCGTTTCTAAACAAAATTAACTTATTAAAATAGTTAGCATTGTACCGAAACCTTATGTCTATGAAGGCATTATAGATTTCACAAGCAACAGCCTATGGTTGATGTTATGCTCTATGTTGTGCGGCGAGTATAATATTTTTTCGCTGTCATAATAGTCCGTCAGAAACTTAAAAATATATAAATAATAGTTTTCTGGTTTTTCCTGGTCAGTGAGATTCTTTATAATGTTTATGACTCCGTTGGAGGCGTATTGAAGGCCACCTCGAGTCTTCTGAGTAAAGATCACTATGGTCACTATAATTATTCAAAGTGCATGGAGCAGACATGCCATATTTTATGTCTTGGGTTTATATTTTCAGAACCAATAGCTTCCATCCATTTCTTATTTGAAATTTCGTTTGCAGGAAATCTGTGGATTAAAATATAATTTCAATGTATTTTACACACTTCATTAATTTTATCGATACTTACGGTATGCGAACATCGCACATCACTAGCCGTACTTGACAATTATTATTATTGTTTGTAAACAATACAAAGAAATGAAGAAAGAAATGAAATAATAACGATATGAGCTATATAAACATGACACAGGTTTCAATAATATTCAAAAAGATTATCTTATAACAATACATTCTACAGCATTCGAATGAATTAGTGAAAATTAGTTACTTACTTGTGCAATGTCAAGTTAGGCTGATTTTTGCTTTTCCTCGCACCACACTGTTTTATGCAACACGAGGGCATGATTTTCCTACTATTGTCCAAACTCAAAACACCAAAATAACTAATTACAATACGTATTTCTCTTTAAATCCACAAAAATATTTTGAGCGAGCAACTGTTTGACAGCACAACTACCACAAACAACACAAGTACTTTTGGAACTTACAATGGCGACCGGCACGCAATGACATGAAGGTGACATTCCACAACAGTGTTGCCAAATTTGGTCCCTGTCAGACATTTAGTTCTCTCTCTTTACAAATTCATTTCTTGTTTAGTTAAAAAGAGACAAAAAGCTTTTTGACATGTGCGCGTCGATACGATGGATATTTGTATAACTATTATTCATATAGTAGAATATGCTCACTCCATGTGTATATATATCTCTATGGAGGACTGCGAGGACTCTATAAGTCTATTGGCAGGTAGGCTAGCTTACTATAAGTGTAAAAAATTACGTATGTCAAATGTCAAAGCACCACTCTTAGCAAAATAGGGTTTTTTGTTTTTGTCGTATAATAAAAAGTCAAGATGGCGGGGTATTATTTTCCGTTTTTGAAGTGTGTGTGCGTATATGGACAAGGAGATTTCGTTTGAATGTGTGAGTGTAAACTAGGCACAACTGTCGCGAGCCTACCTCGTAACAGATTATTATGATTTATTGAATGAATTTGAATTTGACATATGTGACGTCATGATTTGTTTATTATTGAAATGTTTGGTTAGAAGTTTTACTGCCGTTTTATGTTATGATTATGTATGATGAGTGTTGTTGTATTAAAAGAAGATAGTTAGAATTTTTGGAGGTAAGCTCTGCTTATTTGCCTATATGCTATGCACGCCACTGATGTATAGAAGCGTCGCGCCCGCGCCCCGTCTTTTCTGTATGTTTTGCGTCGCGACGCTTCTATACATTTTGTATGAAAGAGACGCGGTAGAGTCAAATGTCCGCGCCCCGTCTGCGTCTTACGTCTCTTTTATCTGGCCTGCCCCTAAGAGTATCTTCTTCATAATAAAAGTTATAAACAAAGGCATTATTCATTACATTTTGGGACTACATAAAAACCCTTTATATTATTTTGTCGGTTTGAAGTGCCCTCAAAATAAAAGTGGCAATAACATTTAGATGAACTAGATAATATCAGATATGACATTTAATATACTTTCAAGTGCGAGCATGCAACTTAACATAATTTATTACTACAATGAGTATTTATTACAATAACAATGACCCTCCTGATAACACAGACAGTGTTCAGATAACAATATTTAGTATACTTAACAAATAACACCCAGCACATTCAATTTACTACCATATCACGCGATAATAGGGTTGAAATTACTTTAATTTGGATTATAAAATAACCTTAAAGTGTCTTGATAAGCATCGTACGATTTTCGTTCTTCTTCGCGCAAAAATAATAATATAAGAGCATGTTATCAGTTACCTAATTTTATTACTGATATTTTTATGAGTTTTTAATCTTTTAAGCTGTTAATGTGCACTGGAGCATCGATATTTTCGTCACGGCTTGAGAATGCAACAGAAAAGTGCATTTATTTGCAATTATTAGATAACATTAAGTAAGTTTTGTCTTTGATACTTCTTAAAAATAATACGTCGTAGGCTCGACTGGAGGTCTTGTGGATAATGTCAGTAATTCTTCAGAAAGGCTTTTTATTCAAGTTACTGAATCCAATTAACATACTTAGCAGGTAAAGCAGACTACCTAGATCCTAGATAAGAATTCTCACAATATACAACGTTAATGGAATCGCTCCAACGTTTGTAAGTGACTAGTTACCATCACGCCTGTATCCCCGAAGGGTTAGGCAGAGGTGTACCAATGTACACCCACAGTTCGCCGGTATTTTTAGGTCTCATGTACTAGGGGTCGAGCCTATTGCCACTAACCGGGCACAAATCCAAACTCCGACCTGCTACTGAGAATTTCATAGAAAAACCCAATAACACCTTGGTCGACTTGGGAATCGCACCCAGGACCAGAATCCAATCGCGAAGCAGTCGCGCTTTGAACCACTAGGGCAACGAGGCAGAAAACAGTGTCATTTATAGGAAGAAGCAGTTTGTTTGGAATCGGCACTTCAAACATTAACTATTCTAAAACTTTTTCGATAGCATTCCCAAGGCTTTAGTTTCAAGACAGCTGAAAGCAGGACGTCGTTTCAGTATTCACGGAGTCTTTCCATTCCTTTCGTTAATTAGCATTCTTTTTGCGTCATGCAAGAACATTCAAGGCCGCAGTTTACGTACCCCTGAATAACTCCATAAATAATAAAGTATTCTGCAGATAAGCAGTGCATTCGGGATAATCCACTAGGATCGCTAGTGGCGCATCACGCGTATCTTTTATCCTCTACCAATGAGAGACTAGCTCCTGGGCCTCGATTCAGCTATTTAAGAGTTGCTTGAATTTACCGAATTACCTTTTTCAATTGGTAATTTTTGCGATAATCGGTAATAATGATAAATCATTCTGCAGTTAGCAGCTGCCATTAAGATCAATATTTGGTCATTACGATCATTTACTTCTAGAGTTAAATTTTTTTGTAGGCTTATCTGAATACAAAAATTAGGCACCATGACACCTACACTAACCGACCACTGATATTTAAAATAGCTGAATCGAGGCTCTCTTCTGTGATTGGTGGGAATCGAAACACAGATCTGATGAGACACTAGCCCCCATTATCAATACCCTTTTTTGTTTAGTTAACAGGGTAAAGGATCACTTCAACCCACGCCGACAGCACGAAGCGGGTATGCCGACTTACACGACTAACGTCGAATATGGATACATATACGAAGATTATTGTCCTAGTAATGGGCATTTGACATATTTAATATGGCGGTTATACAGAGTGTGACAGAATAAAGGCAATACCTTAGACACCCCAATTAGTATATTGAATTATACGGCCGAAACAAAATCCGAAATTAAGTTAAAATCACTAGGTTTGGCTTTATACAAATAAGTTCCTAATTCCTTACTTAACGTGAAACGATTGGGCGAGCAGTGCGCCTGGCTCAAAATATATTTCCGTCGAAAATTAATACCTACATTTAATGACAAAAATCGAATGAGAGGCCCACTCTGAACCACTCTTTCAGGAATTGCGTTTATTGTGTTACACTTTGTATAGAATTACTATCAATATTGATATTCATAATTCTATAATTAAATTTGACGGGCCTGTTGGTCTAGTGGTTAGTGACCCTGACTGCTATACCGGAGGTCGTGGGTTCGATTCCCACTCAGAACAAATGTTGTGTGATGAGCATGATCATTTGTTTTGTGTCTGGGTGTAATTTATCTATAATATGTATGTTTTTAGAAATATATTAGTATGTTTATCAGTTGTCTGGTTACCATAACGCAAGCTCTGCATAGCTTGGGATCAGATAACCGTGTGTGAGATATCCCAGGATTTTTATTCACCCCACATATTCTACACCCCAGCCCTCACTTTACCGTAGCTGCGAGACCGCTTAAATATGTCACTGGCGCCTTCAGCGAGGTATTATCAGGCAGCCTTGAACCTCTCACTATTAAGATATGTATCTTATTAATTTAAAAATGTTTGATTAAAATAGTTAAACAATATTCATGACTTCCTTGTCATAAATACATGCAGGCAAATGTCATTATTATATGAATACCAATGACATGAGGAAAATTTTTGTTGGTGTTCGTGACCTTGAAAACTAATGAACTGATTTGATTGGTGTTTTGGATTATGTTTTATAATCTTCTAGGATTAGGCTTCGTATCTTTTCTTTGTATTTTTTGCTTAGCGCAGATTATATGACGTGTTAACATTAAATAGATAAAAACAACATATCATCACGCCTGTATCCCCGATGGGTTAGGCAGAGGTGTACCAATGTAAATCCACAGTTCACCGATATGTTTAGGTCCCATGTAATAAGGGGCGAGCCTATTGCCACTAACCGGGCACAAATCCAAACTCCGACCTGCTACTGAGAATTTCATAGAAAAACCAAATAACACCTTGGTCGACCTAGGAATCGAACCTTATACTTCTAGCGATCCACAAAACAATTATGAATGAAGATGGCATCTAAAAACATGTCTTAACATAATGATGTTTTTCATTCATCTAAACACTTTTTACTTACACATAATAGTTTAGACCTTAACTAGTACAAAATAGCTAATACAAAGGACCTAATAATAAACAAGTATAGATATTTTTTTTACTCACCTCAACAACTTTGTTCCAAAAAGGATGCATAACATAGACACTTAGTGGACTAGTGTCTATGGCATGGTACTGAAAAAGAAAACAAACAAGTTTATTACTCTTGTTGTAGACATTACAAGTACATAATAATATTGTCTATAGTTTGAAAATGGAATGTAATATATCTATAATATCTATAATATATATATTGTTAACACTGTCCCACTGCTGGGCAAAGGCTATATTAATAATATATATATATATATATATAAAAATGAATCCCTATTTCCCTTGGACACGGCTTGTTTTCTTTTGCCAGGAGAAGGGTCTAATGAAAGAAAAAATTTGGAAAATTGTGCAGAATATTTCAGAATACTTAAACACCATATAGGTAAGTTTATTTCGAATAGTACCTTAACTTTTTTGTTGGTGGGATGCAAAAAACAAGGACCAGTGGAAAAGGCGGAAGAACTGCCTTACATAGGAAATGATAACAATAAATAATGCTTTTCCAAGTATTTGAATCATCCTCATGATAAAAGATAGATATCTAGTTACTCATGCAGATGTTTTAGAAAACAGATATTTTTCCGATACACAATGTATTGTTGATAACAGCTTAATCATCTTTATAGATAAGTTTAAATCAGTGCTTTGTCTACAGGGTGTTAAGATCACATACTCAAGTAAAATATTATAGGTATTTGGAATATTCGAAATCCTTACTAATATTATAAATGTGAAAGTTTGTGAAAATGGATGTGTGGATGTTTGTTACTCTTTCACGCAAAAACTACTGAATGGATTTCAATGAAACTTTACAATAATGTAGCTTATACATCGGAATAACACATAGGCTATAATTTATAAAGATAGTGTATGAATTGTCATTCAAGCGGGTGAAACCGCGGGGCACAGCTAGTAGTTTGATTTTTCATTTTCTGAGTTCGTGTTTAGCACACTATTTTCGTTGGTATTATTAGGGGCCTTTTGATTGATCATTTGCAGCACCTGTGACAATACCAAATCTCTTATGTTGATTTTTGAGAAAAACATTTTTTTTTTACTTTTTTGTACCTAATTAGATATTGTTATCTAATAACACCTTCATGGATTAGACAGGGTTTTCTGAACACCCTGTGGATATAGTACGGAAGAAATGATATTTATGCCCAGTTATCTACCACACCTATGTAGTTTTAATGCCATACATTAAATAGCTTTTTGTTTATCTACAAGTGTACTATAAATAATTCTTAGTAATAACTATGTTTTGACTGTTTCTCTGCCTATGTTATTGAGGTTATTGATGCAAGTAGCCTGTACTTTCATGAAAATCAAAATTACTTAAAAAGTTTCATGAAAATCTGTTCAATGGTTTAGTTTGACATAATAAACAAGTTCTTTAGTAACAAACAGATTCTGATTTCTTAAGTATGGATAAAAAGAAGAAAAAAAATCGTTTTAAAAAAACATCAAATAATATGTATATAAGATATAAGTAAGACAGCAATATTTTTTCGTTAACGAAACTACTCGGTTAGTGCGTTTGTACTAGTTTTATAATTTAGGTGAAACTGGTCGTATTGCGACAATTTTTCCGCATTATACATCGTCACGCATGATACACATAGTTTCGTACATCGCATCCTAATTAATCAAACGAAACAAATAGATTGAACCAAAACAACTACGACTTCAACAAACAATTTAATCTACATAATAACGCAATAATAACTTCCTGGTTTTTGCGTTGTTTAAAAATCGATAAATTTAAGGTTATACCATGAACTTAGCGCATAAAAAGTCCACACCAGCCTGTATTGTTCGTAAATTACATAGTTATATACTATTTATAGAGTAACAACACTAGTTTAATAAAAAACACCTCCCATACCTTATAATTATCGAACCCTTCAAGGTGTTCGCGGCCAAGATACTTGTAATTGAACATTTTCACGGTTTACACTTATTCCATATAACTAAAAGAACTATTAATTACTCTAATTTTAATATTTGCACTTCACATAATACATCTTCGGCGTATTTATAATTAAAAACTAAAAATAATAAACGCGCTTCAGGTATTCGTCGTAGCTTGGCAGACGTTTAAATTTTGAGTGACACTTGACAAGTTGTGGTGACAGGAAAACTGCACATTGCTAATATAAAAAATTATGGAGAACGTGTTTTTCACAGATAATATATTCTAAAGTTATCTATATTCTGCAATAAATTTTCTGAGAGTATATTCGATTAACTCATTTAAATTAAACCTAAGTCATTTTCTTTGTTATCGAATAAAAAGATATTTTATTAAGTATTAGTTAATTTTTTACAAGTAAGTACTTTCATATATCTCGTCATAGATGGCGTTGGCACACTTGACCTAAAACAGCCTAAAATTGATGACTGACTGTAGCCTAGCCAGAATACTAATGTTTAGTACGCTACTTAGATAATTAAATAAGTACAATGGATGTATACTGCATTTTTCCTTTATATATTAGTTAGATTTAATGATTTCCTTGTTATATTATTAAATAAGCAGCTAAGGTCTCGTACCATGGAACATCATACAGACCAAATCAATATTCAATTATGAAGATTACCATAATTAATTAGCTATAATTAAGCTAATTTGTCAAATGTGTATATATTTAAATATACATTTAGATAATGAAATCTCGAAAATATTAAGGCTATATAAAAATCTGTATTTAAATCTAATAATTTAAAATCAAATTAAGTAGGTAGGTAGGTATGTTGTTTTTCGTGACCAAAATTAGATACATATTGTTTTATTCTTCCTAAAGTTCAAATTGCTTATTACTTACCTATTTGTTGATTATTTACCTTTTTGATTTTGTATATTGATTTTGCTATATTGATTAAGTGTTATGTTTTTTATATTCTAGTTTATAAGATAAAAATATTTGCGAAGCAGGTGAAACCTAAGATTTCTTTTATTAGTTCAACACAGAGAGTCTTTCGATCATGAATATCGTAAATGATAAAAATAGCTTACCTACCCGTGTTAACTAAGTTGGTAGGTATACTTAAAGAATAAATTAAAACAGTCTTAAAATAATTTTAATATTAAAAGCCAAGTTAATGAAGACACATCCTGTTAAAACTGATTTACTTATGAAAGGTAAAATGGCATGTTTACATAATTTTGCATACAAAAGAAATCTGTTTGCTAACTAGAGCATTGTTTGTTTAAAACCATTCAGCCGTCCTATATTGTTTTCTAAAACTTTCTTATCCTATGGATTTGCTTGACATATTTACAACGGTGAGGAAATCCGCTAGGTCTCGCATGAAATTTCCTCCAATTGGAGACAAGCTTCTTGCTCGTGATTTAGCTAATTAGTATTATCTTACATCTTCTAGATTAGTTAAAAACTATTAGCTAAATAGTTTTTCACCGTTTTCCTTTCGCCTTTAACTGTGAGCTAGGTACCTTATGCATGTATAGGTAAAAGGGTACCTACTCATTTGAGTTTAATGTCCCTGTTAGCCATACCCAATGATATTCTAATAAACAGATATGTTATAAGCGTGCAATCGTGAAGACTCGAAAACGTCCTAATTGGGACGTATTGCCATTAACAACAACACTATTGGTCTTTTTTTTTTCTTATGGGTTTTATCGCGCTATCTCTTTCGCTACCTGCCGCGCTGCGCGGAACACTTTTTTCGATTGTTTTGTATGTGTATAACATATCTGTTTATTATAATATCATTGGCCATACCGTATACAAAAACTAGTAAGAAAATAAATAAGAAGCAACTTTAATGAAGAATTAATTTAGTCTCAACATACAGCCAGACTGGTTTATCTATACATAGAATAAATATTTAAAACAATTTCTGTTGTCATTAACTTCGCAGTATTTCTTGTAGGGCTTCCGTGAATGCTTTCTCCGATACTATTGTCTTTGAATTTCCTTTAAGTTACACACTTCACAATTTAAGGGGGCTTTTCGTTTTATTACCTTGTTTAGGTATAAATCGACAAAAAATCTAAGTTTAACCAAATAGGATAGGTTTTATATTTACATACCTACATTGGGCGTTATTTAGTAAAAAAAAAACAAACGAAAAATATGATCCCAAATCACTAGAGCAGGTACATAAAAAAAAGAAATCCACAATCCACATTCTTTACCCAACAATAAACATTCAAAAATAGAACACCATTATTTCTCTATTGAAAGGGCCCGCCATCTTGTGTCCATCTGTCAACGAATATTAAAAAATGTTATGAAAACAATTGGAAACAATAAAATTCTGGGTAAGTGGGTTAGCTATGTGGTTATTTTATGGGAAACCTTGACACAATAATATCGTCCCCGTAGTTGGAAAACTAAATAACTCAAATTTTGCGGTTCTGAGATAAACGCGATTTAGTGTTTTTTTTTCAGTTAATGTACATTTGTTAAGAAACGTGAGACAATTTTACTGTCGGTACTTTTAAATTTTACGGACCTGATTACCTTTTATATTAATCTTCAAAAAACTGAACTCTATCTTTAAGTATAATAAAAAAACAAATAAAAAACCAAGTTATTTAATTTTGCCACAACTGATATTTATAACGTTACTACAATTAGCTTCTTATTTCGGCTACTTATTTAGTTTTCCTACAAGCTAAATACATTTGGTAGTGTAAAATTTTGTGAAATAAATTCAGTTATTGAATTTATCTAAGTCGTAATATTTTTAAATGTTAAAGTTAGTGGGTTTATACGTTATTATTACTTTGATTTTTTGTAACTATTATTGTCTCATATAAAATAAAAGCATTATTAAGTTATTTATAAAGTTGTATTAAATAAGATATAAAAATTTGTTCCGAGTATTACATACATTTAAGTTGTGATAAGTATAATTTATGTAATAACTTGTTATGATGTTACTACACAATAACTAAATTATATTGTTACCCGGAAGCGCTATTACCTATATTATTAAATTAACGTATTTACTTTTTAATTAATAAAACAATATCTTAACTATTTAATTTTCAAGTGTCATCTGTCAGTATGCATTGATTGCTAGATGGGAAAAGGGATTCGACAAAAAATCTTACTAATATCGTTTTACAATTTCGCATGCGTATACAAATTTTTGCTCGTGACTGTACACCGTGCATAGCTATGAGCTGCGTGGGTGACACATCCGTGTCCGAGCGCTGCAGTGGAAACGGAGACCGACGCCGCCGAACTAATCAACCCACGCAGCAGAGGTGAGCCACGCATCCGTGCACAGTCTTTTTTTTTATACAGGTCAAACTCATTTATGAGCCTTGCATCTCCATGGGGAGTGGGGATGCAAGAGTCCGGGCTTCCAGAGCCTTGAAAAAGGCTGGACAGGTCTGGCTACGGCGGTTCTCGTCCGCGCCCTACCCACCCGCCGTCGGCGGAGCAATAGAGCGGAAGGGTCAGCCTCCCGCTCGCGCTCCGAGGTCTCTTTCTGTGAAAGGACAATCTCGCAGAAATGAGACACAGCCCGCGAGACGTCATCGTTCACGAGCATGGCACTAACCATACCCGCGAGCGAAAGGTCCGGACCAGCGACACCACGCAGGACACGGCGCTCAGCTTCGTAGCCAGTGCAGACCTCGAGTGTGTGTTGCGCCGTTTCTTCTATTGCGTCACACAGGGGACTCCAGCCCTATCCGGTGCAGGTACGATCCCAAGCACCCGTGCCCGGACAGCACCTGCACCAAACGGAACGTGAGGAAACCGTTGCGTCGGTCCAGCCATGGGTCCAAAAGTGGACCCACAACTTCAGTGACGCGGCGTCCGTAGCGGGCACTGGCGAGATCCAACCGCCATCGGAGGACCATTTCATTGTAGGCCTCGCGCCGCACGGCGAAGCATTCTTCTGGGGAATACGGCGTCTGGTGGTATACGGCGGCCAGGACCTTAGCTTCTAGCTCCCAGGCGGGAGTACTGGCAAGGGCGCATGCTGCATTCCCTACCGTGCAGTAGGCCCTCCCAATGCGTTGTGCGATTGCCCGTTGTAGCCTGCGCAGGAGGGCCACGTTTTCCTTCCGATAAAGGGAGTACGCCCATATTGGCGCTCCATAAAGCGCCATAGAGCGCAGGACTCCGGCATAGAGGCGGCGGCAACTAGTCCGTGGCCCCCCCAGGTTAGGAAGGAGCCAGGAAAAGGCGTTAGCCGCTTTAAGGAGACGCGCAGCAAGACCTTGAAAGTGGGAGCCAAACTCCCACTTGGCGTCCAGGATCAGGCCCAGGTATTTCATCCTGGCCTTTACATCGATCCTGACGCCAGCTACCACAACGTGGGCATCAGGAGGCTTGCGCCGACGAGGTCCCGGAAAATATATGGCCTCCGTCTTTTCCAGGGCCACTTTTAGCCCCAGAAGTCCCATTTTGTTGTTCTGTTCTGTCCCTCGCGGTCGCGTAGGTAGTCGGCCAAAAGCGCCGCCAGGTACTGTGGTTCTCTGTGGTACCTCAGGGCCTCCAATATTACAGCGTGAGGCAGGGAGTTGAACGCGTTAGCGATATCAAAAGATAGCGCCACCACTCCCTGTCCCCTCTCTTTCGCCTCTGCGCGCATGAC
The DNA here is from genome assembly GCA_905146925.1 of Autographa gamma. Taxonomy (NCBI): domain Eukaryota; kingdom Metazoa; phylum Arthropoda; class Insecta; order Lepidoptera; family Noctuidae; genus Autographa; species Autographa gamma. The sequence continues at coordinate 7,454,491 of LR989872.1, read as the reverse complement.
TTTTTGGTCCTGGATAGCGTCTATGGTGGACCGACCCTCACGAAACCCGAATTGGGCCTCAGATAGGTCTGGGCTGGTCCCGGCAAGATGATCCTTGAGGCGAACCGCGATTATCCGCTCAAAGGTCTTGCCTGTCTCATCCATAAGAACGATTGGCCGATATCCCGACGGGGAATCGTTTCGGGAACCGTTTCGTTTCGGGAACCTCCCGATAGAAAAACACCAGTTGAAAAGGTCCCAAAACCGTTCCTGCAAACTGTAGTGGCGATCGCCATAACCCGCGCCTGTACGCCATCGGGACCGGGGATCCGTGCACAGTCTGCGCAGCGGTGGGTTTCCGGCTTAACCCCGCGCTCACCCACGCGCACTCTGTCGTCGTTCTCGGTCAGTCATACAATATTTCGCGCCAAATTATCTAAATAATTTAATCATAACTTTCCTCAGGTGTATTTCGTTTTACGGTAATTATAAACAACTTAATTTATTTAATATTTTTATCTTATAATGAATCATTATCTAGTTGTAGAAGAAATAGATAACATCAAGTATTTATAAATTAGGTACGCTAAAGTAGAATTCTAAATAAACAGAATTCAATAAATAGAGTTATTTAGTTTTCCTAGACCATAGTTAGTTGTGTGAAAGAATTTATAAGCTGAGGAAAAAATCAACAACTCATGTTATTTAATTTATTTTATTTTTAACTCATCATTGACCACAGTTATTGATTTATTTACAGAGTTATTTATTTTTCCTTGAAAAAAATAGTGTTTGTTTGAAGATATTTATTATTCCATCTGTTTGACAAAAATGGCTACCATTTTGAAACGGAATAAGATACGAAAATGTCTGTTAGGCTCAAATATGCGGCATGTTTTAGGTGTTTTGAAAATAGGGAAATGTCAAAATCGCCAAAATCGGAGTTATTTAGTTTTCCAACTACGGGGACGATATATTTATTTTATGTAGGTTTGTTTTGTTCGTGAATATATTTTTTATGTTGCGTAGATTCGATTCATAAAATCAATTTAGGTAGGTAAGTTAGGTACTGAATATGAGTGTTTAATACTTACCTATTATGTAGGCGCCACATGTTGTAAATATTTTATTTACAATGACATGTTAATTTAAGAATACTTATTATTTGAGAAATAAAAGAGTAAGTAATAAAATTATTATTTGCAATAATAACACTAAATAATAAATATTTTATTTATTTAAATAAAACCAGTAGAGATGTTTTATACATAATAATAACTTTAATTATAAAAAGTAAGTTATACATAATTACGTAAAGTCTTTTTTAGCTTATTCTACAGTCTTTAATAGGAGTTTTTTTAATTATTTATTTTTCCGCGTCTTGAAAGAATCGGCCCTTCATAGTTTCAACCATTAATGTGTCCTATTGGCATTTGACAGGAAGTATCTAAGTTTGTACAGTACGGTGCAAACTTAATGGCGGCTCTGAACACGAGGAGAGTCGATGCGCAGTAACAAACTTATGCGCCAGCGGGGGTGCGGGGCGAGGTACAACTCTATTAATTTAGGTAACTCTTTACAATACGTATGTACGCATGTCTAATTCTTTGGCAGCATAATAATTATCAAGAGTCACGTGGCTTGTTGTGATTTACAAAATATTGTCTAAAAAGCTGCTTGCTGTCTGCTTTATTATTTTAACCAACTTTTAAAAAGAGGGAGCTTTACAATTCGACGAAAACTGGTTAGTTTTCGTATGTTCCCCGATTTTTCGAAGACGCGTTCTTTGATTTGGAAAATCCACTCTGGTTTCATAATCATAATAAATGCAGATAAACTACTTATATAAATGCAGGAACTTATGAAATTTACTAGACTGTGCGTTTGTGTCTAGATATTGGCTAATAGCTTTGGTCATTTTTTCTTTGGAGGTGTTGAAGTCGACACTGTCTTCGAAAGTATTGGCGACGTCCAGGAGGCACCGTGCGGGTTCATCATTTGGATTTTCTTCAATGAAGTATCTGCGAATGACAAATTGCAGCTTAATTAATGTAAGGTATGTAAAAAGAATTTTTTTTTATTAAATATTTGATTTTGAGTTAAAGTTATTAAATCGGCTGGGTTCAAATTGCTGATCATGAAAAATCAAACAAGGTCAAATACGATGGAATTGAATTGTTTCGTCACGACGTTCCCATGGCCAATTGCTGGCTTCATCATCAGACCAAAAGTGCCAGAATATTGCATGGCCATAATTAGTAAGGACACCAAATTTTAATTTAGGATGCAATAAAGTGGCACATATTTACTTAATATTTGTGTGTTTCCTATTTCGTTATCATGTGCCTATTTAAACCATGCTTTATCTGAAGCTGTTTATATCTCCGATCTCTATACACGTAAGTATACTTTGCCGATTTATAATCTTAAGATAAGTATTTGCAAAAAAATATAGGAAACATTTACCTCAAACAGTTCCTTAAATACGTAAAATGATCCAAGAAGCACGAGCAAGGTCCAAACTGTACAAGAAGGGGCGTGGTCGGCTGGACTGTGTCTAGAACTTCTCGCCTAGAATCATTAGTTGTCTGAGCTTTATCCACAACGGTTTCCACTTCAGATTGGTCTCCGAAACTCCTTAGATACAACTTCCTGATTAACGTTGAAGTCATGACAGGCATTTGTTTGTTGACATCCATTTCAAAAGTCCTTCTGTTGTACTCCTCATGTTGCTTGTCGATGGCGACTTCTCGTTTGACCTCTGTGATGATGGATTCGAGGTCGTGTGTTCTGGCCAGCGTGTCGATCTTATTGCATAAGGCTTGGATGAACCAGGTGCCGTGGAGTTCGTTTCTGAAAAAGGTACGATTTTCGAATGAGTTATCAGAGTTTTCGACGCTGTTTTATGAGATAGATGGTTTGTGGATATTTCTAATAGGTATAGCACTTAAAGTAGAATGAATTTGACGATTTATTTGTTTTGGATATCCCATAGAAACCTACCACTTGAGAGCTGGGGAAAATGCTTTTTCAGTTTGGTTGTGAAGTTGATTATGTCATCTTACACACTTTATTTTTGCTTTATTTATATCGCGAGACTAAGTAGGGGTTAAAACCCTCTCTCCTTTCTTTAATGATGCCAATCTATAGTATTAAAAGCGCCTACTTCATCTCTGCGTTAGTCTTCCACGGTCAAAAAATCCTGTGTCGCCAAGAAATGATTTGAGTAATACCAGGACATAAAACTATTTACTAGAAATTTAAGACCTTTTTAAATAAAAATATTGCTTACCTGTGAGAAGGGCTGCCAACGTAAGAACTGTGCAGGATTAGGAGATCAGACTCGACTGGCAAGATGTAAGGCTCCACGTCTTTGTCTAGATCCTTCTGGACCTTGCCGGAGCGAAACACTGGGACTCCCGACATAATTTTACTGCCCCGACAAGCCTGAAAAATATTTCGAAATTGGTCATTTACTATACATTAATGAAACAAACTGCGGTACGAAAAAAGTCGAAGTGAGTGAAGCGAGATAAGGTTACATGGAAGGATTTGGGGGAGACTTATACTCGGCAGTGATCTACTGCCAGAAAAAAGATTGAAATAATACTATTTTTTCCGGATTTTGTCTTGGCTTAATTTTAGATTTTAGGTCCTGACGTTTCAACACCTTTTGCAGGTATCATGGTTACGAGCAGACTCTCGCGTCTTTTTAAACCGTGACATAATCCGTAAAAAGTAGTTTTATTTCAATGTCTAACATTCGCGTAAACCTAAGAAATCAATAGATCAGTAAAGATTAGGAAAAAATTGAGATACATGATTAAGTAGAAAGTATTTGATAACAATTTGTCGTTTGGTGATATCACCCAGGTCAATTTATTAAGTTCCGATATTAATTTATTTAAAGACATTAGCTTTGATGATAATCAGATATAGGAATTGATTTGTGCCGTATTCTATTTGCTTTAAATTCTGCATTTTATTCACCTTGAATTAGATTAGATACTGGGTGCACACTTCAGGTGCACTTGGTATATTTATTAGATGCAGACTGTAGTTTTAGAGGTATGTGCTACTTGCTTACCTTTTGATAATTATCACCCAGGTAAGCAAAGTCGATTTTAGTGTCTCCCCATTTCACTTCGGAAACAATTTACTCATAAACAATTTACCCGTGAAATGAGTTTACAACATAAGTGCTATTTGTTTATCTTAGAAGTACAAATACCCAGTTAAAAAAAAGAGACTTTTAAATTTTGTATTATTCAGGTGGAGTTTTATCGCCCACCTCTTACACTTTCAACTTTGTGGTGAACTAAGGAGGACTAGAGGTATTCCGTTAGTTAGTTCACCACAAAGTCGAAATCGCACCATTGTTGTGGCTCTCATACCCACCACAGCGTTTTATTGGAAATACCCTCCTAGGACCTCTAAATATTTTTTGGAAGGATCGTGATCAAGTGAGATTTGACTAAAATACGTCCGACAGCGGTAAGGACGGGACTGGGGTACTTTTACAATATTTAAGATAGTGGATGCAAGTCCATACGCCAATATAACGCCTCTTTCCCTTTTAGGGGTAGGCAGAGACCACTTATTTCCACTTGCTACCATCCTTACACCGTTGTTTCGCTCTGTCCACTTTCATGCAAGTCCAACATAATATTAGACCCACACTGTCCAATGGGTCGGTCTGTACCCTTGGATTGAGTCGCTAGCTTTTCACCCGACAAAAAGGCCTCAAATCAATAAGTAGGTTATTATGAAACAACTTAATTTTGTGTACACGCATTACAAAGCTATTTATGTAAATGATAAGACTTGAATAGCAATGTAGTATTAAAATAACAAAAGAACAAAATAACAACACAGGAATGATTCATTTTAACGAATCCGGAACGCATGTACTGCCTACGCGGGGAACATGAGTAATAGCTTTATCTATATCTTTATAGATCAAGTTACTGTCATTGAAGAGTGATCGAAGATATCCAAGGCCGCGGGAATTTCGAGAGGTTATTTATTTTTATCAAAATATCCAAGATTAAGCTATCGGTCAATTCAGTTACAGGATTTTGCTGTTCGTAGCTCTGACTAACCGGAGATCTGTACTTGAAATGTTAAATGTTCGAAAATATTTTGTTTTTAACTGCTTCTTTATAATGACGTCCAGTTAGCAAATAAATGAATGCTAACCAAAACATTTCGAGAGACGATAAGAAGCGTAGGTATATAATATGGCTGTCACTATAAAAAAATAACTGTTTAAGGATGACCACCGACCAAGCTTACAACTTTACACGCCCTAAACTATACCTGATTCTCATCATAATGGGCGTAAATAATAATAATATTCCGGGACAACTCATATACAGTTATCTGATCCCAAGCTAAGCAGAGCTTGTGTTATGGCAACCAGTCAACTGTTAAACATATTTATATATATCTAAATACATACATATTATAGATTAATTACACCCAGACACAAAACAAATTGACTGGGTGGGAATCGAACGCACGACCTCCGGTATAGCAGTTAGGGTCACTAAACATTAGACCAACAGGCTTAATTACAAGCCCTACTACCCTACCTTAGTTTAATGTGTGGCTTGACCAAGACGCACGAAGGCACTTCTATTGAATTTATGAACAGAAAATAATTTACTATCCATTAATATAGTGCCAATAACAGATAGCTCCTTGAGAAATTAAAGGACAAAAATGTTATGAAACAATTATTGTTGCGCAATTATTTTACCAATGTTACACAATATTGCAATACGGTGCAAACTTAATGGCGGCTCTGAACACGAGGCGAGTTGCTGCGCAGTAACAAACCTATGCGCCAGCGGGGGTGCGGGGCGAGGTACTGCGCAGCGTGTCGCTAACTGCAGAGCCGCCAATTAACTTTGAATCCAACTAAGTATATCCGACCATTTCTGTGATTAATTTTAGATACCTAGGTACTAGATTAAATATGAATTTATGCTTAATTCAGCGACTGATAAGAATGAGCTTAGTCGGTCGGTACAGCTTTAGCATCATCTCCTTTAATCATTTGAAGGATCTGATTTCTAGTGCTATTTTTATCACATCGTGGCAAACTCTTGCAACCTTAATTTTGCAGTTCAATAAATTGTACGTTGAGAACTTTATAAAAGTTCATGCGCGGTATATTCAAATGCGCAGAGAGAGTAACGTCCCTAAGTTCGGTGAAATAGCAAAAGCCATAAGGCTAACTGTGGTACTTCACACCTAGCATATGCTGAGTTGGTGACCTTTTTGGTACTGTATGCTGGACGACTCTACTAGTATTGAGTTCTTTTTTTATTTTGTTAATTAATCTCCTTGTTATGTTTGTTTTGTATTTATGTTCTGTGTGTTGTCTTGTGTACTTTACTAATTAAATGTTTTTCTATTTCTATTCTATTTCTGGTAAACCACTTTCAGAAAGTATGTAATGGGATAATGTCTGTAGAGCACTTCAAAGCAGCTGTAAACTTTGAAGAACTGTACCTTATGTATAGTAGCGCAAATAATGTTTACGTGACGACACTTACTAAAAAGATAAGGTACATTTGTCCCTAACCTACTTTATATCCGTGAAATTCATCAAGAAACCAGAAATATTGGATTTACCAAACTCTTCAATCGAAAAGTAAACTTGTGATGATATGTTTTTGTAGCGCATATTTAAAGATGAATATTATAATACCTTGTTGTCTCCAATAATAACTTTTAAACTATCGCGATGCATGTTTATAGTAGTATTATAGAACGGGGATTAGAGCGTACATGCGGACTGTCTGCTTGCAACCACGCTGTGTGACCCGGTCAAAACGTCAAGCCCTAAAGGTATTTAAGCATGTACGCGCTAATCCCTGTTCTATAACAATAATAGTCTACAATAACATGAAACATACCTGGATGATGATAACTTTAGGCTTAGTGACAAGTGTAGGCTTGCTGTAATCCTTAAACATATTGATGATCTCAATCTCGCTGTATTGTTGGTCTTTTGCCCTGAGCAAGCCATTGTTGGATCCATGCGTGAGCACCGCTACAGCCACACAACCGTAGTCCGTGAAATCCCTTTCGGTGACTGGAATAAGAATAAATTTAATTGAATACATGAAAAATTGTTACTTATTTGAAAAAATATTTGTCATTATTATTTTTCGTCTTATTATATAATCTGTCTTGACATTACATGAAACTAAAGTTGTTTATCGAGAAACAAGAAAGTACTTTTTGTAGCTTTAGGACATTCTAAAAATAAAACCACGCAATCCCATCGAGTTTTGTTCGTCTTAGAAGGGGTTCGATCCTATTAGAATCGAACGTTTAGGATCACCCTAAACAATGTCCCTGGATTTAATAATATACCGCTGAAGCGAAATCGTGTCTCAAAAATAGTTCAACTGAGGGAATTCTTGGATTACATTAGAAAGTGGACAAACAAGGTCAGTCATTATTCACTTAAAAAGACACACCGGCATAAATTATAATTCTGTTATGAAAATTATCAATCAAAGCACATGTAGTCTCTTATTTTTGTCAGTAATATTAATATCTAATCTAAATTTATCAGATTGTATAACGTCCAGTAGGTATCACTTGAATGTAAATATAACATTTTGGTGATGTTATTTATCTAAGCTATAATATCAGCATGTTACGTTAAGATAGAGCGAAACCCTTAAGACGGTATCTATTTGATATAAGTGATTATAACAGGAAAATCTAAAATTTGGTAGCCCTTTTTGCCCCTATTTATTTGATTAATCATAAAACATTTTGGCAAGGCACAGGTAAATTATGCAATCCAAACAACAATTAGGTATTCACATATCTACAATGAAGGTTTGTGCCTAGATCACCTCCTCTGCTAATTGCTTGGCAGTTTTAAGTCTACATTCGTTAAGGTAAGCAAATGCCCCTTCCATTGTCCAATCATCTTCATCTTAGTGATGAAAACTAATAACTTTTAAACTATCGCGCTGCATATTTATAGTAATATTTTAGAACGGGGATTAGTGCGTACATGCATAAATACCTTTAGGCCTTGACGTTTCGACCGGGTTACACCGGCCGTGGTTACACGGCCTTTTATGCATGTACGCGCTAATCCCTGTTCTATAATATAATATATATATTATAATATTACTGATAAAAACTACTTACATTCATCTAGTTTCTTAAAAAGCTCATCCTTCGTTAAATCGGTGTGTGGATCAACTTCAAAACCGAGGTTTCCGAACGTTTTCTTCAACGATTCCAAATCTTTCTCAGTTCCTAGCCGTGGTGTATGTCCATCAATTTTCTCCTGGTTAAAGATAATTAAAGCATTCTTCTCAAACTTCTCTAGTTCGTACGTCCTAGCGTGTTTAGTTAAAGCTCTAGTATTAATTACTGTTAATTGTGCTTGAAGATCTTCTGGAGAATGATATGTCATTTCTTTTACATCTTCGGGTTCATCAATTTCAAATTTACCTTGAGGTTCTACTGAGTTGCTATATGCCGGCTTTGCTTTTAACATACCATCTAATGATACTCTACTTAAACTGCGGCTGAGGAATCCATCTTCATTCGAGTTGATTGAATTATCATCTCTGCTTGTTTCATCATCGTTGCCACTGCCATTATCATCAGACGCATTTGAATTCGCGATGGAATTAGCAAATTCTACATTGTTCGAGTTTTCGGACTCACTTGGAACATCCTCGCTGTTGTGAAAAGCTGCAAGTGGCATAGTCCTTTGTTTTCTTTTCTTTTTATTTCTATTCTTTCTACTCACATACTCGTAACTTGAATAATTTTGATAATTGGTGTCGTTCTCCATTTGTGAAATCTAGATGTGAAAATTACACGAATATCGAATCACTGATTTAAAACTTTGTTAACAACTTCAAAACTCGCTTTTGATCGAAAGCCACAAAGGCTTTCACTAAACACTTTCCGATACACTTGTTGACAGTACACGACAACACTTTGCGTAAAACCTTATTTGTTTTTCGTTATGTCAACGTCGTCTTCGTTTCAACCAATAAACGTTTGCTGAACAGAAATCTCTTGTAGGTCGCCAGACTGTCTTCTATTTTCGTATAACGAAACACAAAATTTAATCAATTCAGATATGTTATTGACGTGTTAACACACTACCCATCGATACGGTATTTTTTCAATGTATGCTGCATTATCGATTTTATCTTTCAGGTCTATTATTTTATATCTTATCACGTCGATAATGCATCCAACGTGTGGTATCGAATGACATCATGTTTTAGGATTTTTCGTAAACTACTTTGATGTTTTCTTAATTTGAGGTTCAGAATTATGTAGCAAGAGATTCAAGTTTAACGACAATAACTATTGTTAGCAATGCTGGCGGTATAGACATTGTGATGTAATTTAATGTTACGAATAAAACGCCTTAAGTCATTTATAAGCAAATTGTTTTAGCCGTGTGTAATATTTCTTTGTTTTTTCTTGCCCTTAGTGGATATTTTGTATCGTTAGCTATTTTAATTAATTCATGTAAACAGGCTTAAAAAATGTCTAGGAAAAACCATTTATAGCAGCTTGTTATTTTGAAACAGTTGCATCTATTTTACATCATTATGTTGCAATACAAATGTTACACAAAAGTTGCATAAAATGAACAACAATTAAATAAAGTTGCATAAATTAAAGTGTTGGTTAGGCTACATTACGTTGGCACGATATTGAATCATTTTGATAATTGTTTTGTCAACTGCAGTGAGTGTGAGTTGTGTCAACTGCATCTTATGACTAATATAGTGATGCAGATAATTTGATAATGTTAAGGTTAAGTATCGTGTAAACCAATGAATTTGTCTTATGAACGATGTATCCGTCTTTTTTCATCTGGGTATATATCATATAACCCAGGTAACCGAAGTAGAATTTAGTGTCTCCTCTTTTCACGTCGAACACAATTCACCCAGGTGAACAAATGCGTATTTTCAGTATCCAAGTAGACGTATCATTCGGATCAATAATGGTACAAACTACAAAGCTAACTAAATAAATGTTAAAATATACAAACCCGAGTCGTTTCAGACGTAAAGCTGACGAGTTTCCCCGCAATAGACGCGATAATAGTTGGCTATGTCATGAACCAGCTAAGACAGCAGTTATGCGCAAAAGTGTCTACGTCATCGAAGAAGAGACTTCGAAGCTTTTTAGTGGTGAAAGCATATTATAATATAAGCGAGTAATAAACTGCCTCGTTGGCCTAGTGGTGCTAAGCACGCCTGCTACGCTAGAGGTCTTGGGTTCGATTCCCGGGTCGACCAAGGTGTTATTGGGTTTCTATGAAATTCTCAGTAGCAGGTCGGAGTTTGGATTTGTGCCCGGTTAGTGGCAAAGGCTCGCCCCCTATTACATGGGACCTAAAACATATCGGCGAACTGTGGGTGTACATTGGTACGCCTCTGCCTACCCCTTCGGGGATACAGGCGTGATGATACCTTATTGAAAAAGATTTGCTAAGTTAGAAGAATGTTGTTTATTTTTGTTTGTGAATTGTTTTTCGCTTGTAATTCAAATGTTTTATATCGTTTGCATGCCTACATGGTAAAATATGGTTGAACCTGTCAATTGTTTTTTGTCATCACTCTTACCCATGTTTGCAAAATAAAATTATCTTTATCATAAATTATTATGGTCTAAACTAACGAACTCCATGGTCGAGTACCATACAACGGTTTTCAAAGTGTGTAGGTCTAAGGGTCTAGGTTCGATCCTCGGTCGGGTCAATAAAGGAAATCCACGTTTCTGCATTGTTTCGGGTCATGGTGTTTTTGGTATCCGGGTGCTTCAAAGTCTCTGGTTCTATAACACTTGGTTCTAGCTTCATACTTTGGGTTGAGATAAACGTACCTGTGTTTTGTTGAGCACAAATTCATTGTTCTTATAAATCATTACCGAAAAAAATCAGGGTTATGGGAACAATCCATGAAATATTTATTTATAAAGGTTTCTGACATAAAAATTGATAGTCATAGGAGGAAGTAGGGTCTGCAGGTACCTGGCGTCATTGACCTGCAAAAGGCGTTACATTTCAATGGGGTGTTATGTCTTAACTTTCTATATATATAAAACAAAGATGGGTTTGTTATAACACTTATAACTCGAGATCGGCTGGATCAATTTTCATGGTTCAAGGCGGACGTTTCTAGACCAAATCGGAGACGTCTTGAAAAAAGGCCAGGTCAAGAGTACCCTAAACCGAAGAGCATGTATGAAGGGAATTATGACAGTGGATGAAGCGAAACAAGTATGTAAGGATCGTAGCAAGTGGAAAGAAGTGGTCTCTGCCTACCCCTACGGGAAACAGGCGTGATTATATGTATGCATGTATGTAATTTTCATGGTTCATACAGAGAAGGCACGAGCATTGATCATCACGCTTGCTCAATTGCAGATTGGCGATTTCAGATCCCAATTTTAGAATCCAGGTTTCCTCACGATGTTTTCCTTCACCGTTAGTGAGAAGTGTCTTAAGGTGCTCCCTCACCGCATTCACGTGTATTGTAACATTATAGATTCGACTTTGAGCATTAAAATACTTTGATGTTACAAGTTGTATCAAGATATTACACATTGTATCATTACAAGGTGCGCATTGTAATGCTCGGTTCTCCTTCTTCACTGATGTAATGCTCAAATCTGTAACGTTACATTAATTGCACGCGAATGCTCCCGGTGAGGGAGCACCTTTCGAATAATTAAGAAAGTACATATAACTTTGGAAAGTTACATTCGTACTTGCCCGGATTCGAACCTGCAACCTCGTGCATACAAATCAGTTCATTGAACCGCTAAGCCACTATAAAACTATGGGTAAAACATCAAAACAAAACCATATAATACTAAGAGTTTGACGGTTATATCAGTGCAAACCAGAATAGTAGATGGCGTTTTTTTTCCTACTTGTCACTTATCGTTATATTTTATAAATGATGGCTTATATAATCCTTTAAACTACTAGTGTTTCCCAACCTTTTTTAGCCACGGAACCTAGGAAATCAAGCACAATTTTCACGCTGTTTATTTTATTAAGGGGGTCCCTTAACAAAATAAACAGCAAATCCAACTCCGATTAAGGTTTTTTTAGTCAATACAGACACAAAATAGGTACTTATAACTGTTTATTATGAAAAATATGAAAAAAAATATTGTGACACCGTGGACCCCCATGTATACTCATGGACCCCGGGGCCCGGAGCACAGGTTGGGAAACAATGCTTTAAACCATAGTAGATTTTGCGTGAAAGAGCAAAAAATATCTATCCAAACAAACTTTTGCGTTTAAAATATTGGTGAGGAGTAAGAAAATAAGGATTATAGTAAGGATAAGCCGTCTGAAAATATTATATTTTATTCAAGAATTAATATCTTTTAGCTTATTCTATTAAGTCTTTATTTTTCTCAATAATTTCTCTTTTAGGGCCTTGAAAGAATCTGCACTCTTAAAACCTTTCCTTTTCATTGACTGACGATTTTCAGCATAAGCATTAAGAGACGTCACAAGACTTATCGAGTCGTTGTTATGACATATTATTTATTGAAATCCAGCTTGCATCTTGCTTCATTTTTAACCAAGATTCAAAGAGGTGGAGGTTCTCAATTCGAAGGTGCCTCTTTTATTTTCTTATTTTCCTAGATTTCTCGAAGATGCTTAGAACGATTTGGGAAATTTTATCTTGTTTCTTAATCACACTAAATGTTAGTTAACTCTAACAATATTTATGCAAGAACGCATGAAGATCACTATATTTTGTTTGTCTTGCCAGATACTTGCTAATAAATTTGGCGGATTTTTCTTTGGAGTTGTTAAATTCGACTCCGTCTTCGAATGTATTGGCGGTATCTAGAAGACATTTTGCTTCATCATCCTCAGGATGTTTTTGACTATAATAACTGAAACATAGAAATTGCAGATTAATTAATTCACAATTATTTGTGAAAAGTTGTAACTATTTCATAAGTACTAATTACGAGTGTAAGTTTTTTTCCGTCAACTTCGTTTCGACTTTTGAAAATGATAGGTGCAAAGAAGCTTGACCTTGCTATTATTTGCATTTTGTTAATCAAGTGCCTACTATGCATTATCTGAAGCTGGTGTATCTTCGGTTTATACACGTAAGTATAGTTTGCTGATTATATCGTAAATATAAGTATTTGCTTAAAAATGGGAAAATTTACCTCAGACAGCTCCTTAAATATTTAAAATGGTCCAAAAAGCATAAACATGGTCCCAACGGTAAGTCAAGTGAGGGCGAGGTAGGACGGACGGTGTCTAAAACTTCCCTTCCAGAATCATTTGAAGTTGTAGCCTCATCCACAAGGGTTTCCACAGTATGATGATCTCTAAATCTCCTTAGATATAATTTCCTTATTAACGTTGAAGTCATGACAGGAATTTGTTTGTGAACACACATTTCCATAGTCCTCGGATCGTAATCTTCGGACTCATAGTCAATGGCCACTTCTTTCTTGACCTCTGTGATGATGGATTCAAGGTCGTGTGTTCTGGCTAGCGTGTCGATCTTACTGCACAACGTTTGAATGAACCAGGAGCCTTTGCATTCGTGCCTGTAAATGTAAGTTTGTTTATATCAGGAATCGTGACAGTCTTTATACTGAACGGGGTTTGTTGTATTCAATGGTCCAGATCTGACGATCGCGTACGAGCATCTTGCAAACGAGCAGCTCGCTAGTAGAAGGCGAGCTACGCATACAGTGCGTGTTTGCCAGATCTAGGCACGCTCTTTGGTATAACTCTATTATCAAGGGTAGAATTAGAAGTTTGATTTGTTTTTACATTTAAGTACCTAAATCTACTACTTAAGGGCTGTTGGACATGATTTTCAGATATTCAGAAAAGTTGATTGTTTATTTATTTTATTTTATTTTATAATTTATGTACACACAACACATTAACAGATACTCGTAGTATTTAATAATTGTACAAAGGTGCTGGTTATTTCTTAAGAGATTTCTGCCATTGTTATTAACGTGAACTGCTGTTTTGAGAGTAAACTGTCCCAATTTACAGAAATGGCCTCCTTCTTTGTCTTTTTTTTCTTTAACTTCTTTATCACTTAAAGCAAATTCGCTCTAAAAGCGTCTGGTTAATTCCTCAATTTTCGCTTGAGCCGACGCAAACCCATTCTTTGTTTCTAAGCAATTGTTTTTAGAATTACCAAAACATTAGTTCGACGCATGTACAACACGTGCAGGAGCCATTTACATAAAACAAATGTGTATACCTGTAAGCAGGCCCGCCCATGTAAGAACTGTGGATAATGAGAAAGTCTGACTCCATCGGCAAAAAGTAAGGCGTGGCGCCATTGTCTTTGTCATGATCCCTTCTAACCCTGCCTGATTGGCACTTGGAATGGACTGGGACCGCCCTCATTATTTCATCGCCTCGACATGCCTGAAAATTATATCCATAATCGAGTTATTCATTTCTTGGTTTACACAATTTACAAAAACGCGGTGCGGAGAAAAGTATGAAGATGGTATAATATTCCGGCTGCTTATTGTTGTTTGGTGATGCCTCCCAGGTCTACAAAGAGGAGTATACTCAGTTGACAGTTACATCGGGCGGCCCTATTGCACAAGGCAATTTTTACAGGAAACCAAAAATCATTTTACCTACTAATTATTAATTTGCTAACATAAAAATTGAATATGAAGTAAGTTATGATTTTTTATTTGTGACATTTTATATAACTTCGGCAATGTTTTCACCTTGGAAAAGATCAGAAACTAGGGGTATACTCAGGTGTAGTTGATCTTTATAAGATGTAAACTATAATTTTTGAGGGGCTCGTGGGCAAGTATGATTTTACTTTAGTAAAAGTTAAGAAGGGTCCGCCAGCGTGGATCCATGGTAATCGTTTGTGAAGAGATTGTGAGACCACCAGCGCTTCAAGCCTTAATTTCCGACATTACAAAAATTCAGATACCTAACCTTACTTTGAATGACTACATACCTATTACATATAAATTGTAGTTGTTAAAATTGTTTGCGGCAGTCAGGTCAAGATGGTTTTCAGATAAATGTTTTTAATAAAAATAATAATATTCCAGGACATTTCACACACGGTTGTCTGATGATAGTATATTCCAGGACAAATGTTTTGTTCTTTGTCTGGGTGTAATTTATCTATAATATGTATGTATTTAGAAATATATAAGTATGTTTATCAGTTGTCTGGTTAGCATAACACAAGCTCTGCTTAGCATGGTAACAGATAACCGTGTGTGAGATGTCCAGGAATATTCTAAAACCCACGACCTCCGGTACAGCAGTCAGGGTCTCTAACCACTAGACCAACAGGCCCGTCAAAATCATTAATCGGTGCAAGTTTGACTTATATATAATATAATAATTGTATATTCCGGGACAATTCACACACGGTTATCTGATATAATAATATATAATACGTATACATACGTTTGCCCTTAAACTAAATGATCTGACGGACAATCTTCATACATTCGACAATAATTGAAACACACCTGGATGAAGATAACTTTAGGCTTAGTTACGTGTGTGAGATTTGTGGTCTCTAAACATATTGATGATCTCAATCTCGCTGTATTGCTGGTCTTTTGCCCTGAGCAAGCCATCGCGGGACCCATGCGTCATCACAGCTACTGCTATGCAACCGTAGTCTGTAAAATCCCTCTCGGTAACTGTAATAAGATTACATAGGTACTCGAAAAATTGTTGCTGAAGCTGACTTTTCCACGATCTATTGAAGAGGGCCACTTTCAGGTTCTATGAGATCAGATCAGCCCCTTCATGAATTAAATTTCTGAGCGATAATTAAATCTGTAATGGTCACGTGACTTACCAAAATGCCAGTCTTTTAAACAATTCATATCATCGTTAACTTGTGGTATTGTCATTTGTCTACGGGGGCTTGTCGTCAACTTTGCACTTTGATTGATTGGTGACTTAAAGAGACACACTCTCATAAATCATTATTATTCGGTTAAAAAAAATATCAATCCAACCTTTTTAAGCAATAATGGTGTATCTTGTCTAAAATAGGTTCAATGACGATTACTACATGGATGTATAAAATTTGGTGATATTATTTATCTAAGCTATAATGTCAGCATAGGTTAAGAGACCTACCCAGTTGATATCGATGCAACAGGAAGATCGAAATGGTTATTTATTTAATCAAACATATTGTACAGGGTGTTAAGAAAACCCGGTCTGACCCGAAAGGGCGATATAGGGTTCACAATCACATGCCCAAATAAAATATCAAATTTGGAAAATCATGATAGAAACAATAATAACGAATTTTGAAATAACTCTTTTTTGCCCCGAAATTCCCTATATTTGTGATTGAAACCAAAACTACAACACCTATTTCATTGACATTGTTGGGGGCCTTTTGTTAGGTTATTAGGTAGCATCTGTGATGACGCCGAATTTCTGTCTCGACTTTTGAGAAAAAAATTTTTTCAAGGTTATAATTTCTTGCCATATTTTTTCAAATTTTTGTTATCAGATATCGATACCTAACAACACCTTCACGGATCGGTCAGGGCTTAATACCCTGTATAACATGGCAATATGATGCCAATGCGCGGTACAGTTAAATAGACGAAAATTTACATTGAAGTCTGACAAGAAATACTTACATTTCCGAAGTATATCAAAAATCTCATCCTTAGTTTTATCGGTGTGTGGATCAACTTCAAACCCGAGGTTTCCGAACGTTTTCTTCAACGATTCCAAATCTTTCTCAGTCCCTAGTCGCCGTTCATGTCCATCAATTTTCTCCTGGTTAAAGATAATTAAGGCATTTTTTCTAAACTTCTCTAGTTCGTACATCGTAGTATATTTAGTTAGAGCTCTAATATTGTGTAATACTGTCATATGTTCCCTAGGATTTTCTGGAGAGTGAGAGTTCATTTGTTGAGTTACATCTTCGGGTTCATCTTCATCACGAAAAGGTGCAGCATCTCTTGACAGTCGTGGCTTTTGCTCGATATTTCCATTGGAGTTGCTTGAAGTATTACCTCTGCTTGTTTCATCGTCGTTGACAGAGCCATTATCATCAGATGCATTTGAATGCCTGATCGAATTAACATTTTCAACTGTCTTCGAGTTTTCAGACTTGCTTAGAACGTTTTCGTCGTTATTAAAAGTTACAAGTGACATAGTCTTACTTTTTATTTTCTTTGTTTTTCTTCTTTTTCCAGTTACATTCCCGTTACTTGAAGAGTTAATATTCTCCATTTTGATGTGAAGTTTGTATGAATTTCGAAACTATGTTTGTTTTTGTAACAACAATAAAACTTATTTTTGTTTTAATTTGACTTTAACGTAACACTTAAAGTTTACTTGTTGATGTGTTTTACTACACTTTACGAAAAACTTTCTGGTTTATTTTAATGTATGCTGCCCCCGACTTGGATAGCAATATTTGTTAATTTTCAAGTGCTTACCCTGAAGCCTTAAATGTCAACATGGTAATTTAAATACAACCTGTTGATTGGCATTAGTATGTCAAAGAATTATTTTATTGATTAGCAAAATTATTGAAAGTTAACGAATGTAGCTATCGTTATCGGCAGCCATGTGGAGACTGCAGGCCGCGGTCTAATTTCTTATATCTTATCACGTCGATAGTATATCTAACTGTCTCGTATCGAATGACGTCACGTTTTGTTTAGCATAGGCATTGTTATACTTTTTTACTTTTGTATTCTTAGGTACAATCATCGGCACGGATCTTGAGCGCTGACCTTCACCTGCGCAGAAGTGATTTTTTGGGTCCCTTTTGAGGTATGAAGTGAGGCGCGGGGTGGGCTAAAGGGCGGTGATTGGCCCGCAGCGCATCGCGTCATAGCTGTCAATCGGGATTCGTTCTTTGCCGCACTTGCACCTACCTCACGACAACGAGTACACTTCTGGCCAATTTAATTTAAACAAGTATTAGTTTAATTATGGAAAGCGATTTAATGGAAGGTGTTACACCCATATCACCGTAACGTTTCGTCACTACCCGACTACGGAGCGTATATTTTTTAATATACTAAAATATATTTTTCTTGTTTATAAAAAAATGTTTTTCAAAGATGATTAATGAATAAATTAAATTCGAAGTCAAAAATGTTAACAAAAAAGTACAGAGGTAGCTACGTATGAGTTTTATTTTCGTAATTTTTGACAAACTGCAAGATTTAACTTATATTTTAAATTAGACTAGCGGCCCGCCCCGGCTTTGCTCGGGTGCAACGCTGCTACCAAATATAACACAATCATAAAGTTCTGTAGGGCGAAGCACAGCCTTAGAAGCATTTTTTGGTATAGGCACGCGCCCCCCGGCCCCCGCGCGGCCCACCGGCCAGTACCGCCGCAACCGCTATGGCCCTGCATTTTAAATCTGTAATATCTTCGAAAATATTCATTTAAATTACATGCTGTAAAAGGCAATATTGATCTATATTACATGCACAATTTTTTGAAGGTACTTAATTGGATAAGGATTAATGCTGTATTGCTTAAAATCGTCTTTTCGTGAATAAGTAATAAATAAAGGATAAAAAATGGTTATTGTGGGTTACCCTCAAGAGATAGACATATACCATCGCGGACTTTTTTGTAGATCTTTTTGAGGTGCACAATACTGTAGTACATTATTTTGATCTATCTCGTAGGTTCAGCCAGCGTTTGCAATGAAAGTGCAAAAAATGTGTTGATTTACGACCTGACGTCAAAAATCTCTAAGATTATCCATGTTTCTCTACTATATTATGCATGTATTATACATATAAACCTTTCTCTTGAATCACTCTATCTATTAAAAAAAACCGCATCAAAATCCGTTGCGTAGTTTTAAAGATTTAAGCATACATAGGGACAGACAGCGGAAAGCGACTTTGTTTTATACTATGTAGTGATGAAGAAACATTTTTGAGTACCTATTTTCATCCCAATCACCATTTATCAATTTAATAAATGTTTATAAAATCTTTCTTTCAACCATAGAGCCATTAGAAATTACGTAGGTAACTTAGGAAAAAATAAATATAAACGTGTTTTTTTTTGTCATAAGTGTACGATGCGCAAAGCGATCCCCACTCGTCCGCCGAGCGCTCAAGATCCGTGCCGGTATCTGTACTAGAATGGGCAAGCTTACCGAGAACGGATGGTGCCCATTTTGTTCTTCCGTCAGGTAGTACACATATATTTTTTCTTCTGACCCGTTAAAAGAAAATATGAAGATACAGTCAGTAAAATCCTGGCGCGACGGCAACAAAAAATTTACCGGCCGTCACACGCCCCCACTCCCGAACTTTTAGTGTTTCAGGTACTTTTTTTATTCGGGTATCATTTTTTTTTTTCACCTTTAAGTGTACAAGGATTGCAATAAAACGGTTTATCTTTAATTTTTTTATTGATTCGGTAAAGGAAAACTACGTGTTCATTATATTTTGATTATGTTAATGGCGGAGTAAATTGATCCTGACTTTACACACCCAATCATTTACCCCATTATCGTTAACAATGCTGTATACAGTGCGCAACAGTGCGGAATTTGTCATGTAATTTAATGTTTAGAAAAAAACGCCTGATGTAAGTGTTAAGCAATTGTTTTAGCCGTGCGTTTATATATTTATTTTGTTTATCTTGCCCTAAGAGAGTATTTTCAGCCATTTTTAACAACATTAACAGGATTATAAAATATACAGAGAAAAATGACCAAAGCATTTAGAGAATCAAGAGAATTTATCAAACATAAATTCACAGCATTTAAGTAGAGTGTCGTAATGATAATGTTTATTTCAAATTGAAACGGGACTGGGCTGGACCCGTGCGCCCAATGTCAGAATACCGTGGATGAAAACCTCTACAGATGGCTCCCTATATACGAAGGCCACATGGAAGACTCAGGCGGAGATGGAAGGACGAACTGGATGCATACAAAAAGGAGTGGCAACATAGCAATTAATAGAAACCCCGAGGAAACAGGAATGGAAGGCCTTTGCCCTATCCTAGGAATATAAATTATAATGTGGGTTAAGCGACATTTCCCTAGGACCTGGCACAGATTAGATATTAGTAGCAAGACACCATATCATTTCGATAGTTGTTGATAGTAAGATTATGTTTGATATCCTACATCTTAGATGTGTAAAGTGCTAGTGCATTTAGGTTACTTCACTGCTTACTTTGGGGTCAGAAGACCGTGTGTGAGTTGTTCCCAGGATTATTAAGGATATTATAAAACTTAAGCGACCTATACCAATTTATTTGTGAATGGTAAAAACAAAATCAAATCTTTTCTTTAAAAAGTTAAGAAAATACCGGGTTATGGGCACATGCAATGAGCTCATTAAATCATCATTGTTCTGATAGGTAATACCTATAAATACAAAATTTGCTGTTTGTTTTATGTAACCGAGAACAATGGATCCAGATAGATGAATTAGCTTTCATTAAACTAGTAATAAAAAATAATGCCAATCACCTTGAATTTTAACCTTCGAAATCTTGGTATTTCGAATTCGAGAAATAGGAGTTCCTTTATTGTTTCATCTCTTTTGATTTCACTACCAATGGTGTTATTAAACTTGTCACTTGTCAAGCCCACCGGGGCTGGGGCTAATATTTTTGACAGAAATCTGTAATAGTTAGCCTAAGCGTAGCTTCTGAATGCTTCACCGGATTTTATTGGGGTTGATGGAGTAGGGGATTGATTTCTTAATAATAGTGAAAACCTAGTCAGGAATACCAGTAAAATTTTGTTAACAGTTACAATTTGTCACAAGTTCATTGACTAAGAGATCTTTATATGTATATTGCCTCGAAGAATCATTTGGTATCCAGGACTTTCAAATATATCGTTTGTGTTAAGGTTAATTAAGATTTAATCTCGTAATTCAAAAGGTTTTATTCGCAAGATATTACGACTGTAAATAGCTTACTAACTGTTTTCTGCCTCATCTTATTTTACAATATGTCGGGGTCGCCTTTCAATCTTCAGATTCAGCTAAATATTTACCGTTTTTTAAGTAAAAACTTCTTTAGCGGCGTTGTGCACTTTTTAGTAATGTGTAAAAAACGTTAATATCTCGTCAGGACATGTGACCAAATCGAGTAAGACGAACACAGCAACTGATCGAAAATTCGTAAGACGGATGTCATGTTGCACTCGGTTGTAGGTCGTCGTTTTTTTTACTGAGTTTGGTCGATCTTACCGTTACAGCCTATGTCTCTATAATGGCCCAAATTTTAATGTAACCCACAAATACACCAAACATTACCCATTATTCATGATATGTTTTATGTTCTATTGATAGATTTCTCTTCGTTACATATTTCAGAATATTTTTTTCCTTAAGTTGAAAAAACCTTCTACTGATATGTATGACATTAAGAATTATAACAGTAACATAGTGTAACCCAAAATGGCTGGATGAGGCTGGCCCAGGACCGTAGGAAATGGCACGAAAAATTGGAGGCCTATGCCCAGCAGTCGGAGGACAAGGGCTGTGGATGATGATAATGAACCCGAATTAGGGCGGCCATACACGAACTGATCGTTATGCGCCTCCCACTTGATTTTGTCGACCGGTCGAAGCAGTCAAACTGCTTCACGCTTCAAGCAGTCTGTGTGTGCTCGTCCTTAGCGCCACGCTAATCTACGTCAAGGTGACACACGAGGTTTTCTCTCGTCTATGACATCAGCAGACAAAAATGTAGGCGTATTTGAGACGCCCGTCTGCCGTGCTTCTGATGTCATTATATTATGTTGATTCAAGCCATTCACTATGCTACTAGCTTTAGAACTCAGAACACATTACGTCAGAACTTTACAACTAGATACAATAACATTACCTTGTTGTTACTTTTTAACTGTTTAGTAGGATATAAAAGATAAACAGACAGATAAAAGAGAAGAAAAATATGTAACTGTAAGGGGTCCTTGTTTTATTGGGGTAGGGACCTCTTAAAAGTAAAATACGTTAACATGGGGATATTAACCATTCTACTAATTTCTTCTTCTTCTTTGTCGGGATCACTCTTGACAGAGTGGTCGTGGTCATCACTTCAGGTGTTCGTGGCAAGCTTCACAACACGCCGCCATTCTTCTCTGATGGCCGCCTTCTACTTTTGGTATAAATGTGAAAGTTCGGATGGACGTTTGTTTGTCTATCACACAAAAAGGATCTATAGGAAGTTGATGAAAGGCACATAACTAGTTTATAAATAAGTTTTAACCTGGATTTTAGGCCATGTATTTCCCATGATATTAGCGACAGCCTGACAGGGGTAATAACATATATCCCACTTGAAAACCAAAGCACACATGTTTATAACATTCTCAGACAATGTGTGCTAAGTGAAAACGCTAAAACACTTTAAATTTCAGGATTAGCAAGACTTTGTAAACAGATTATGAAATAAGCCCGCTGTCTTCAGATGCATAGCACCTGCATACTTTGTCTGCACTGACTCATGTTACTTCTGAAAATAACTACAATGACACAAACTCTTTTCACTTGGAATAAGGTTCAAAATCAATAAGCAGTTTGTATACAGTTATGACTGTTTGGGTGTCGGTGTTTCACAAAAATATCTCATGATGTGCAATCTGAATTATTTTGGTTCGTAAGTAAAAACAATGTATTTAAAATTACAGCTTCATTTTGTTTTACTGGTGCACTTAAATTCTAAAGACTCAACGTTAGTAGGTAGGCCCCACGGAAGCCAAAAGTCATTTCTACCACGCCATGATAAATCTCGATCAAAAAAGTTTTCCTGAGATAAGTGATTCATAGAAATGAAAATGTAATTTCCACACAATTAACATGAAAAGAGGCTTTTGCAAAGTAATGGGTCAATTACAGGTCAGTATTTAAAAAAAAACTTTGGCATATTAATAAAGTGCAACGGATCAAAGTAAGACATTCAAGAAAGTCTTTACACAAACGTTAGGGTACTGATCATATAGAAGAATCTTCCAAAGATTTCTGTGTGTCTCAAATCTTCAATATATGATTATGTTGACATTAGTAAGGAAATGACTGGTGGATATAACGCAATATAATCCTAGCCGCGATCGTAAAAGCATCTGATAAATCAGTTATGAATGTTATGATATTAATAGGTTAAATAGAAAGGAACACGAGCCGCTTTGAATTGGAAACGTACGGTTTGTTATTGCGTCATGGATTAGTTATCGTTACCTATGAATATTTTTGCTTACTGGCCTGTTGGTTTAGTGGCTAGTAACCCTGACTGCTATACCGGAGATCCTGGGTTCGATTCCTACCCAGAGAAAATCTTTGTGTAATGAGCGCGACCATTTGTTCTGTGTCTGGGTGTAATTTATCTATATCTATATTTATAATATGTAGCTATGTATTTAGAAATAAATAAGTACGTTTATCAGTTGTCTGGTCACCATAGTACAAGCTCTGCTTAGTTTGGGATCAGATGACCGTGTGTGAATTATCCCAGGATTTTTATTCTCACAAACCATGCATCTCTAGTGTCCAAAGATAGACCCAGCCATTTTTTATATCATGGTGTTAGGTGTAACTAAACCAACTGTCATACGAACATCTTTGGCAGCCGTTAAACCAATTCTGACATCCAGTCTTACTACGGGATACTGTGTTCCCCAGTAAAAATGGGCTGTGGTGGATAGGCCGTCGCTCCATGTAAAATACGGTAGTAATAAGACAGGTAGCCGACCCCAACATAGATTGGGAAAAAGGCTAGGCCGATGAGGCCGATGATGAGGTGTAACTAACCTTCTAACTAGCTATCTTAGCGTATCTGAATCTGAATTGCGATACCCGTTAGTACAATACGTCTGAATTTTTCCTTATAATAATGGTATGAACAGGTAATGAGGAGGGCTGAAAGGCCTGAGAATAAGAGAGTGATGCATTTGGATTGGGATGGCTGGAGAGGAAGAGGAAGGCCGAAAAAAAAGGTGGCTTGACTGCGTGAGAGATAATATGAATGAAACAGCAGTGAATGAGAGTATGACAGCTAATAGAGTGGACCGGAAGGAAAAATGTGCGCTGACCCCAATGAATTTGGGTAAAGGGCAGGAAGACTAAATAATAAAAATTCAGCACTTTATTCCGATCTAAAAATATGCCTTATTTGGGCAATGGGTTAATCGCGATTAAAAACACAATTTAGTCCCGTATATTTGATATTTCGGTGAAAGTAAAGTCTGAGAACAAACCCTAGTTTAACCTTGAGGTCATCAGCTATTTATGATTAGCTGCAGTGCCATAAACTGACGTCTAGTTTCTACGTAAGGTCATCCTAGGTCAACTTAGTATTAGATGCTTCAGTCTTTGTTATAAAGGCTATTAAATACTTCATCGTGATATGCTTATTACAAAGTTCTGAGACTTTTATTGCCTTATAGAAATATTAAAGACTTCCTTTATTATATCTAAGTATTAGCTGTAAAATAACTTCGAATAAAGTAGCCGGTACTAACAATTTCTCGGATTTAAAACAGCTTACTTTTGTAAACTATGGACCGGCCACTGAGACTGTTACTATCCTAAGCTATATATATATATATATATATATATTGTTGGGAGAAAACTACGGCAAGAATAGCAACACCGCGACGGGCTATATAAGGAAGGCGGCTGGCCACACTGCCCTCTTTGCCCATTGATATTCCTCTTTGCCCGTTGGTCGTCGCATAGCGCGGAAGCTCTGTCCGATTTACTCATAATCAGTTATTGTAATTTAGTAAGGCCGGAGGCCATTAAAACCTCTTCAGAAATAATAATTTGTCTTTTCTTTTATAACATCAGAAGTGGGATTCGAAGGCTGAAAAGCCGCTGACATTTCTGGTTTTATAAAAAACAAAAAATATAAAGAAAAACGCTGACATTTCTGGTTTTGATAAAAAACAAAAATTATAAAGAAAAATAAAATTGTATTCCTTCAGGTGGTTTGGTTATTTAATATTGGGACGGAGTTTCTGTCTGTGTGATGCCTTCCAACGATCAACGCAATAAGCGAAAACGCCGTGGGCGAACTCCTTCGCCTAATCCAATGGAGGAGATCCTGAGAAGGCTACGAGCGTTGGAGGACCAGTCCCGCGCGTCAGTGGAGACGCAAGCCGTTGTAGCGGCCAGCGCTACCCCGCTCGAGCTGCCAAACACGACTACATCGGTGCTCGGGGCACCTACACCGCCGCGCGAGCTTGTGTCCGCGCCAGCTGGGACGCCGCCGCTGACGCCACGCGCTAGCAACATGGAACCAACGCAGTCTGAAGACGTAGTGACCAACGCCGCAGAGCGTCTTTTGACCGCTATCAGCTGTGCTCAGGTCAGATCCAACCGATATTTTGTCTTTTGACCGCTATCAGCTGTGCTCAGGTCAGATCCAACCGATATTTTGTCTTTTGACCGCTATCAGCTGTGCTCAGGTCAGATCCAACCGATATTTTGTCTTTTGACCGCTATCAGCTGTGCTCAGGTCAGATCCAACCGATATTTTGTCTTTTGACCGCTAACAGCTGTGCTCAGGTCAGATCCAACCGATATTTTGTCTTTTCTTTTGTAACAATGCACTTTTCTAACCAAAGAGATAGAGTACCTAGGTAGAATTATATGTGATGGTCAGGTTAGACCGAGCAATTATAATTGTACGATTGCTGTTTGCCTTGTTAGCTTACACATCTGCCTTTGTCTTTACCCCATTTTTGAGTTAGATTATGTACTAAACAACCCTGTGCTTATTTATTTTTGACATGTTATGTGCTATGTTCAGTGGAAGAGACCCGTGTAAATCCTGTGCACATGGTATTGGGTTGACCCTGTAACTGGTGGTTTCTGGGGTGAGTCGGTGGCGCAGCCGACAACAGACCTGTGTAAATCCAGCCCTTATTAGGTATCTGGGGTGACCTACTAGAGACTGATGTAAATCCTGTTGCGCACGCGAGTATGTGCGGGGTATTCAGTTGCGTGGGAACAGACCTGTGTAAAACCTATGTGACTTAAAACGCCTGTGTGTTAAGCTTTTAATTGACTTATTTGGTTGACGGGTACATAATCTGATCTCTATGCACTATATGATTTTAGCCCAACTCTTGATGAACAATGTAAATGAGTATGACACTTAGAATGTGTGTATCTCCGCAGAGATCGATGATGAGGACGCCGAACAGCCATTGGACGCGGAGGTTGTTGCTGTCCCGTCCACAAGTTCCTGCTGAAGGCTTCGAGCACGCAGCCCCGTCAGGAGAGGCCGTGTTGGGAGAAAACTACGGCAAGAATAGCAACACCGCGACGGGCTATATAAGGAAGGCGGCTGGCCACACTGCCCTCTTTGCCCATTGATATTCCTCTTTGCCCGTTGGTCGTCGCATAGCGCGGAAGCTCTGTCCGATTTACTCATAATCAGTTATTGTAATTTAGTAAGGCCGGAGGCCATTAAAACCTCTTCAGAAATAATAATTTGTCTTTTCTTTTATAACAATATATATAGGGAAAGGTAGCCTGGAAGAGATGGCCAGGTGCAATAAGGCCGCCTTTTCTACATGTATCTTCTTTATTTTATTTTGTGTGCAATAAAGGAATAAATGAAAGTCACGCAACGAGACGAGTTATGAGTACGATGGGTATACTTGCAGAGGAAGACAAAAAGAGATGGATGGATTGTGTGAAAGATGATATGAGAAAGAAAGGACCGAATACTGAGATGACAAGTTGTAGAGATGAATGGAAGCTGAATACGCATTGCGCCGACCGCAAAAAATTGGGAACAGGGGAGGGAGATGATTATTATAAGGGATATAAAAATAAATTATATATTATAATTATTTCTTTACTCCTTTTAGGGTCGGCCGCCATAAAGTCTGCTTGCGTCAACCGCGAAACCAAACATCTCGCACTTGACCAGTTTTAGCGCTTTAAAGCGAAACGATTAAAATACCGATGCCGCGATCGTTTTCATTTTCTAAATATACCCCTTACCTCAGAGAACAAGTATCCGATTAAAGGTGAACTTAATTTGATATACGGTGATGATGAAATTGTTGGTTTTGTTGTCTTGTTTGTTTGTTTTGATTTCTAATTAATGTGTCAGAATTATTTTTAGAAATTATTCTGGTTAATTGCCATTTTTGTTACCTACATCTTTTGACAGAAGAATAAACGAAAAAAAAAAAGGAATTTGATCATACAGCACTACACAAGTTTTTCTTATTTTTAATT
Source organism: Autographa gamma (assembly GCA_905146925.1). Classification (NCBI taxonomy): domain Eukaryota; kingdom Metazoa; phylum Arthropoda; class Insecta; order Lepidoptera; family Noctuidae; genus Autographa; species Autographa gamma. The sequence goes on along the minus strand of LR989872.1, from coordinate 7,427,227 downwards.
GTACTGAATTTACTTGTGTAAGAGAATAACGTTTGCTTGCTCTCGATTAATAAGAGTAATATACAGTAATTTCTTGAGATATGGGCAGAAGTGGAACATAGACCGATATTATCTAACACAAGGAAAGCCAATTTTGGGCTATTCTTCACATTCGAGGAACCGCAAATCACGTACTTAGAAAGGAAAATAAGCATTATTTTCTTTATTCTCATAGTTGTAAATAAGTATTCTAAGAAATAAAATAAGTAAGAGATTAATTAAGATTTATGCTTTCATTTTTCATGTCATTCCGTGTTATTTTTATCAGTTGTCTGGTTACCATAACACGAGCTCTGCTTTGCTTGGGATCAGATTTAACCGTGTGTGAGATGTCCCGGAATATTGTATATTATATTTAATTTGATGATAATGATGATAATGATGATGCTAATTTAAATATTGGTTAGGTCATGTGAAAAATATTATATAAAAAGATTTCTATTATCAGTGTTACACAGAATCTTTACGCTTCTAATAAATGAATTATGAAGATATAAAGCCAAGTAAATAACACTAGACTTCATATTATTAATGTTCATAAAAATCTGATCGTTCATCACACTAGAGAGGTTTTTGGCTAGATGCCTATAGTTAGTAATAGCCTAGGTATTTAGGTCACAATTCAAAGACCTAATAAAACATTTTTACGTTTTACCTGTCAAAGAACAGTGAGAAATAGTATCATACAATTCAACGGTTTTAACTAAAACTATTCGCGTTAATTTTGCTCGTTAAATCCGTAATTAATATAAAAAATAATATGATTATATAAGAATATACTACCTCGGGATGTAGCTCAGATAGCCATGTGTGAGTTATCACACATGGCTATCTGATCCCTAACTAGGCAAATATAGACTACGGGCCCATGAACAAAATGGATGGGTCATATGAACCACCAGGTGACGTATATAGGACGATAGAAGAGCATAAAATAATACGATTCAGCACTATGCCGTCACTTGTGATCAGTCCAACTGAGTGCTGGTGAGAATTCAAAAGTGCAGCTAGAGTGAGTACATTTTGGTCATTTATTTCTGTACGGCATTGTTACCATCGAATAGATCCATGAAAAATAATAAGAAAGCGCGCAGTGCCGTACAAAAATGGTGGTCCAAAAAGTTGGTATTTTAGTTTTACTTTCTGTCAATTTCCAGGGTAAATTTGGTCATTTGATTCTGTACGGCATCAGTTTCATACTGTTTCAATACAGCTTCTAATCCATTATTCCGCAACGCCGTACAAAAATCTTTGAACAAGGGGAAAAAATCGAGGGTCATAACGTATTTTATTCGGTTGAACTCGGCTTGTAAACGAGTAAGGTGTTCCTTTTCCTGTAACCTGTACCCACGAAAATTTACGGCATGTAAAAAATATTATCTATGCATGAAATATTATCTATGTTGTTCAAATCACCCCTCGGACCACGGAATGAAGGCGGGTTGCAACCCTCGATTTTTTCCCCTTGTTCAAAGATTTTTGAACGGCGTTCCTAGCGAGCGAAGCGAGCGGCGACGTATGTAATTCAAAATTTGTCTCGAGATTTTAATGAGCATAGTCACCCTAAAATAACACTAACTCGCATTATAACGATTGAATGAGTTGTCATTTTGCCTACGGCATATTACAGAACCGCAAAAGTTTTTAAACTGACGACGCCGTATGTAAAACGCCAAATTATACTATTTGTCTGCGACATATGTACCATCAAAACGTTTAAGCAAGACGCCGCTAAGCGAGAGTAGAGCGCCGTCTCGCTCTCACAACGCCAACAGTTCTGTTTTAAGATTTCATAGTACAGGTAAGTACCAATTGTAAGATTCAAATCAATAGCTATTTCAGTAAATGCGTGGGATGAACCAACTCAATCATATTTAAAAAATCGACGATTTCAAGTGTTGTTTGCCGTTCTGTAATCAAATTTTATTGTGGTGCTGTTTTATTATCTGTTGTGTTCGGTGTTTATGGTTTTCGAGAAACATTTGCTTTGATTATAGGTCAAGAGTTAAAGCGCAAATATTATTATATGTGGATAGGCAGACGTTGTTATTATTTTCGAATAAAATTAGCAAATTTTTTCAATTTAATATAATAGAGAATCAAAAAATTTCAATCGTTATTAGGATTGAAATTGAAAGATATTTTAAACAAATGTAAATTTTATTACTTAGCACAGAGAAATTAATAAACAAAATATCAATGCAATTCATCCCTAAAAGTGCATCATGAACAACTTCAAAAAAATCTCTTTATAAACAAAACACGCATCCGTCATAAGTACAGTCCTGAACAGTAGCACTGGTATTAACAGCACCTTTATTACCAGGGCATAAGGTTGCTTTACATACCATTTTGTCACAGTTGATGACTGTACATCGTGGGATGGTTTGAGGTTATCCAGATATCAAGCATACTGCATTACCATTCATCTTTGTAAATAACCTTTATTTGTTATTTCTGTTATGTGTATTGGCAGAATATATTTACTTATCATATGAATCATTCTTACAAAAAAAAAACCGCCTTTAAAATAAGTCTTATATTTATTTCTTACGGATACCGTAGTCATAATTGGACCAAATGGGAAGCACCAGCTTTCAAATAAAAAAAGAATCATCAAAATCGGTGCACCCAGTCAAAAGCTGTAAGATGACAAAATAAAAAAAATACAGTCGAATTGCATATCTCCTCCTTTTTCCGTCGGTGAAAATACAACAAGGGGTCGTTTAAATTTGTCATAATCCATAAAAAATGGAATACGTACCAACAAATTATGAGTGTATACTGTATACAGTAGGCATAATACAGAAGAAGATTGACAATTCAACTTCGGATGAATAGGTTGAAAGACGAAAATATGTGCAAGAAAGGAGTAAATGCTGAGATGACGAGTAATAGGTATGAATAACATTTTACACCCCAAATATCCCAACTATTTGAGGTGTTAACAGAGCAGGAAGAAGAGATGACCTAAAAAAAGAAAAAGCAGATTTTAATATCAGCCAATAGTTGTTCTACTGGGCACGTCTCTTCTCATATAGGGAAGAACGAGCCATAATGACTCAGCAGCCGAATATCGATCTAGATTTTAGATTTAAAATAACATCCAATTTCTGCTATCGATTTACCGATATTCTAATCAATAATAAATAAATAAATGCGGACAACATCACATAAATTGTTCTGAACCCAAAGTAAGTAGCTATTAAGCACTTGTGTTATGGAATTCAGAAACAACGATGGTACCACAAACACCCAGACCCGAGACAATGTAGAAAAGTGAGTTTCTACATTAACCCGTCCGGGGATCGAACCCGGGACCTCAGAGCTAGCGAAACCTTGAAAACCGGTGCGTACGCCACTCGACCACAGAGGTCGTCAAATATATCTTTCTTATTGATATGTTCTTTTCAGGATCAAATCTTTTTACCCCATAGACACCAATGTTTCTGTTAAAGCTCGACTGTTTACAGACATTTTCAGGCCACACTCCCACGCTTTATTTCTATTTGTCTAATAAATGTCTGGTGTCTAATCTAGATATAATTTGCTACATCTAGGTGTTCTAAGAATTCCTTTGAAGTGTATTTTAAATGTTAGTGCGAAAACAAAATTCATTTCCACATTTTCTACTTTGAAGAAATTCTACATTTCTTTGATAACAGAAAATCTTCAAACTTCATAGTCTAGTTTTTTTAGTCTTTGTAATTATTTGCTCCAAATCGTTGTATTATTTTCTGATGACTGTGCTAGTTACGTGATTATTCATACATATGTTTCACAATTATCATGTATAGCGCAATTGTTCTTGTTCTAAGAGAATAATCAACTATATAACAATAATAACTAATGCCACCCTATAAACGTCCCACTGCTGGGCACAAGCCTCTTCCCATATAGAGAAGGCGCAAGCATTGATCACCACGCTTGCTCATTGCAGATTTTTTATAGAACCATAAAATAATGAAAATAGAGTTTTCGGGAATTTCTGTTTTGTTACACAAATACATATAATTAAATTAAATAATCAGAAAGCTCTGACTATCGGCAGGATTCATGTAGAAAACTTTTTCACATTGCCTTGGCTCTGAGTGTTTGTGGTTCCTTCGTTGTCTCCATAACATAAATACTTTAGCTACATACTCTTGGGTTCAGAGCAATGATTGTTCTCCACATTTATTTATATCTTGAAGATAAATTTATTATATCGAAGATGTTTGCCACCGGAATGCAGTCACAGGTGAATGCATTTCCATAAATAACTCGCTCCAATTAAATCAAGGCATCTTATTACAGTACTCATGAAAGAGAATGGTCTTAACAATAAATCAATTAATATAATATAAGTGTTTCATCAGACAGTTGTTAGCTATGTATTTCAGATCAAAGAGCTTTTTGTAATCAATTTTGGGTTCAGCAGATAATAACGGTTGGCTATTTATAGATGTATTCCGGTTTTTAAAGAGTGTAAAGCTGCTTATGCATTTTTAATAAAATTGTAATGGGATGATAATAATAAACACCTTAGATGAAAGGGTAATGAAAAGTGGGTGATGAGAATACAATAATCGTTTTAATACTATGTTCTAACCGACTCTAAGATCTATTAAGAATATCAACAGATTAATAAGTCTATAGAATTTGTATGAATTGAATTTAACTAAATTGTTACAAATTAACTAAAACATAAATCCGCATGTAATCATAAAATATGTGTATATAACATCTCAAATGAATTCGAAATTCCAAATAGTTTTTCGTTTGGTTTGACTGTCTGCAATTTTTTCCTGATGTACCTATACGAGACTTTATAAAAGTCATTATACCAAACTAAAATGAACATTATGTGAAAAATTCTTTGAAAATCAATAAGCTTGTTTCTTGTTCTTACTTCTTGCTTGTCAACTGTTTCTTGTGCTATACTTATGTCATCAGTGAAAACTTTTAATTGGCTTTCTTTCACTAAGAGCTTATTCCCACAATTTCGTCTGTCGGGACGTTTTTTCATCGAGTGTCGTAGCGGCAGAACAGTTTATATGAAGCTATTCCCACTTGTCCGACACCGATTTTGTGTCGGATCCTTAGAGAAATTAAAAGTGTGAACAGAGGCGCCGACACCCGATTAAAATCGGAATCCGACGGACGACATAGTGGGACCGAGATCTGTCAACTATCTGTAACCTAGCTGTAAGTTACTTAAGAAAAAAAATACAAATACAGCTCGAGCAGTGACTAGACTAAGCTTGTCCTCAAGGAAAAATACGTATTTTCATTACACACAAGCCTGATAATACAAGACACATTGCGAAACGTAAACAGAATGACTAAAACAATATAATCACATCTGAAACAACGTAAGGTGTGACGCATTCGTTGAAATGAGGTCAATTAACATGAAATAAGGATATTTACGTCACTAACACACTTAACTCGGATGTATCTTAGTATTAAGTGTTTTTGTAGTATAAATAAACATTTAAATAAAAAATATTAAAAAAGGCGTGGTGGCCTAGCGGTTCAATGAACGGGTTTGTATGCACATGGTTGCAGGTTCGAACCCGGGCAAGTACCAATGTAACTTTTCAAAAGTTATATATAATTTCTTAATAATAATTATTCTAAGACACTTCTGACAAACGGTGAAGGAAAACATCGTGAGGAAACCTGGATTCCAAAACTTGGGATCTGAAATCGCCAACCCGCAGAGAGCAAGTGTGGTGATCAATGCTCGTGCCTTCTCTATATGGGAAGAGGCCTGTGCCCAGCATTGGGACGTTTATAAGCTTTATTATTATAGTATTTAATAAATATTATGAGTCATCAACATCTCCCGAGCCTTTTCCCAACTATGTTGAGGTCGGCTCCCAGTCTTACCGGATTCAGCTGAATACCGTATTTTACTGTAAGCATTGGCCGTTAGTTGACTCAACTAACCAATTGGTAATTAAAACTAATAAACTCGAAACCCAGTATATCTTGCTAATATTGAAAACATACTGAGTCTTGAAGAGAGACATCTTACTAAATAACATTAAATTTACTTCGACATCTTTTTAAGAGGACATTAGTTAAGCTGGCGCCATGAGTCATGTAACAATAACTATTAACATTTAACTGGTACAAGTTGAACTAACGTTAAATACAAAATTCTTGTTACATAGCTAAAATGTCTCGCTGAATAGAGTCTTATGAATGAGGGTTCTGTAAGCTGAATATAGTCTGAAATTGCAAGAATTTCTGTCTATTTTTAGGTCAGCACTTTACTGAATTACTCGTAGAGGAAGCTCAGTTCCATATTTTGCGCGTAAATAAAGGAAAGTTTACTGCAGTTTAGATTATGATGTTGAATGTAAAATCACTTGTTGAGTTGCCCATCGTGCCCTACCACCTGTACACGCGAGGACCTGTACAATGCTACAGATGATGCTATCCGCGTCCCATCCCTTGCTGTTTTGCTTTATTAAGATTGTTAGCAACGCACTAAGTCGAGGTCCGAAACCCGCAGTAGGTGCCCTTAGTAGACGTTGCTAACGTAGTTAGTTTTTCCTATTGCTGTGGCTGGAGGCCTTAAGGTCCTCGCCAAAAGTCCGGTGAAGCAGTCAAAGCCTGCGCTCAGGCTAACTGCAAAGATCTCTACCAAAAAAAAAAAATGCTATCCGCGTAGCTGAGTACTGGTCCGGGAAAATCTAATACGAGTATTGCCATTTATCGACACGCTAAAAAGAATGTAAAATAAACGTAATACCCACTAACTCAGTTCTTCTGTTTTAACTGGCCTGTTTGTCTAGTGGTTAGTGACCCTTACTGCTATACCGGAGGGTCACACACGGTTATCTGATCCCAAGTTAAGCAGAGCTAGTGTTATGATTACCAGACAACTGATAAACACACTTTTAAATCTCTAAATACATACATATTATAGATTCTATAAATTACACCCTGACACAGAACAAATGATCGTGCTCTTCACTCAAGATTGTCGCAGGTGGGAATCGAACTCACGATCTCCGGTATAGCAGTCAGGGTCACTAACCACAAGACCAATAGGCCGTCGTTCGTCATGATGCTTTCCTTCACCAATTTGCAACAGTGAGAATACCTATATAAATCCCAAAAATAGCTGCACATACCTAGGTATATCAAGAGAATCGACTGAAGTGTGTTACCTATACAAGTTCTCACAATGAGTAAGCCCCAATGATTCAGATGTCGATTTATTTATAAAAAGGACCTCATTTTCGTTATTAGGTTAGTAGGACGAATCTTCAGAAAGGAGAATCTTAAGATTTCGATACACTGTAAGATTATTTAAATGAGGAGGGAGAAAACAAAGTCTTTATTCAATCATAATTTGTTTTCTTGTTAACTACCACAATAGTTGACTATTATACCATGGTGACATTAATTTAACACACATATAGGTTTTCACATTTTTGTTTCATGAAGAAATTATGTTTCCATTAAACGTTGTTATTTGCGGATTTATTTAAAGTTTTATAAAATAGCATTTTGGAGCAACCTGTACTTAAAGAACTGTCGCGCAGCGGTCATTTGTCGAGATCACGGATCATTACATCGCATCAATGAAATTAAAATTAATAATATCCCTTGGTCATTTTCAATTTACGAGTTATTTTATCGTATTATAATTAGTATGATTAAAGGGCACTAGCCCTACACGTTTGTTGAATTAATGTCACCATTGTAGCGCCACGCTAACGGGATATTAGTTGTAGTACATTACCTTTTAGATAGCCTTTGGATCCAAGCTTACTTAATGCCAAGTTTCATCCGTTCATTGATTTAGCGTGAATGTGTAACAGACATTTATACAAAGACTTTCGTATTTATAACATAAGTATAGATTTGAAGCTGTTTTTTTATACTTATGCACGATTTATAAAAGGATTATTTCCTCAAATTTATTATCAGACATACCCCAAGTTAGTTTCAACTTTATGTGATGACCGAGACTTAAAATGCTGTGCCGATAATTTATGGAGATATTCGTTACGTGTGTGGAGCAAGCCTTTCTTCCAGATTTATTATCTTGTCTGAACTAAAAGTTTATGAGTCCTAAAAACGTTTTATTTTTTGGTTTATTCGTCTCCATTTAAGAAGTCGTAACCTTTAAGATGTGGCTTGGGTCGGTTTGTGAATACTTTTTATTCGTGTTCAGATAAATGGTTCTTAATCGGGATTAATGTATTGAGGTTAAGGACTTCAAATTAATAAAAAAAAATTATATTATCTAAAAAATAGATATAGAAAAGTTATCTACAACATTTTGTGATATTCTACATATATAATGGGTAATACTTAAAATAAATAGCTTCTATTAGAAAGAATTAGTATAGCAGTATTATAATAATTTGCCAAAACAATATTTTTTATTATTATTTATTAAAAATTACACGCGCCGCCCTCCATCGCGCGACGTTGCCCCATTGTTTTCTACAGCTGTCAGATGACTGGAATTTCTAAAAGGTGTGAAACAAAAATGAACCATTCAAATAAAATCACATCAAAATACAAATAAAATAATATTTTATATTCGTTTGTAATTGATATGTCTGTTCTCTACTCAAAATGACGTCCAAAATAACTGATCCCATATACCTACCGGTATGAGCCCCATAAATTTAGGATATCAAACAAACAAAACGCATTCCAAGCCCGTTGCACAAATAGTAGCTGACGCTTTGGCAACAAAACGCAATCGTTAACCAACATCAGGTGAAACGACATATTTAAGAGCTATGGCATATGCACTGAATCATTTTCAGCGCAAGACACTGACGATTTACAACGAACGTAAAATACTCTGTATTTGTATTTTCTGTAACAATGTCGGTTTATTTTCAGTCATATTTCAGTAATTTCTTCAGTAATTTTATGGGTGGTTACAAAAATAAAAAATTGAGTGTTTTACTTTACAGGTGTGATTGCCATAACAACCGGAAAATTACCATCTGCTAATAGAGTATATGACTAGGTATGAAAAGTCTAAATTTATTTAGTCGGTCTTTTAGATAAGAAAGATATAATAGACAGTAGATACGTATTTTTTCTTTTTTGATAAAAGATCAATGAAAAATAATACGAAGATTAAGTTTTAAAGTTCAGGAGTGGGGGCTTGTGATGGCACGGGTAAGTACAACTCTAGTGTACGTCACGCAAGAATTGCACTCGCTGTATCTTAAAAAATCTTAAAAAAAAAAGAATATTTCTAATATTTTTCATCATCTGAAAGAAAGACAAAAATAAAAGTCATCATCCCTGTTATCACTACATAGTATAAAATAAAGTCGCTTTCCGCTGTCTGTCCCTATGTATGCTTCAATCTTTAAAACTACGCAACGGATTTTCATGCGGTTTTTTTTAATAGATAGAGTGATTCAAGAGGAAGGTTTATATGTATAATACATGCATAATATAATAGAGAAACACGGATAATCTTAGAGATTTTTGACGTCAGATCGTAAATCAACTCATTTTTTGCGCTTTCATTGCAAACGCTGGCTGAACCCTACGAGATAGATCAAAATAATGTACTACAGTATTGTGCACCTCAAAAAGATCTACAAAAAAGTCCGCGATGGTATATGTCTATCTCTTGAGGGTAACCCACAATAACCATTTTTTATCCTTTATTTATTACTTATTCACGAAAAGACAATCTTTAAGCAATACAGCATTAATCCTTATCCAATTAAGTACCTTCAAAAAATTGTGCATGCAATATAGGTCAATATTGCCCTTTACAGCATGTAATTTAAATGAATATTTTCGAAGATATTACAGATTTAAAATGCAGGGACATAGCGGTTGCGGCGGTACCGGCCGAGGGGCCGCGCGGGGGCCGGGGGGCGCGTGCCTATACCAAAAAATGCTTCTCAGGCTGTGCTTCGCCCTACAGAACTTTATGATTGTGTTATATTTGGTATCAGCGTTGCACCCGAGCAAAGCCGGGGCGGGCCGCTAGTAGTAATTATGTAGATCATGTTCTGTCACTCTGAAATCTAACTGGGTTGGACACATATCGTGTCAGACGACTAAATGGCAAGAGACATCGCGGTAGGCCCAGAGAAAGATGGCGGGACGAACTGGACTTCTTTATAAAGATAGGTTCACAGCCCCAACCAGAAAGAGATGGATGCTGTTAGAAAAGTCTTTGTTCAGCAGTGGGAGATATTCGGTCAGAGAAAAGGAAAATTGAATATCAAAGTAAGGTAGAGGAGTGTACACGAATCGGGGAAATCCCAAATAGGTAAATTGCTACATTATTGATAACAGAAAATAACCTTGAGAACATTCGTCATTTTCGGAGAAATTCCGTAATTTTGGAAAATGTGTAACAAAATGTAAAAAATCATAGCGCAAATACCTTTTACTTGAGGCCTTTGTCTGTGACGTCACTGACTGACACATAGTCCTAGGATACACATAATCACGCATACATATTATCACACCTCTTTCCCTTGTAGGGGTAGGTAGAGACCACTTCTTTCCACTTGCTACGATCCTTACACACTTGATTCGCTTCGTCCACTTTCATTATTCCCTTGATACATGCTGTTCGATTTATGGTACTCTTGACCTGGCCTTTTTTATGCAGACTCGCCTTATAGGATGTTATAATATTAACTTATAATATTTGTGTGGTGTTCCGAAAGGGCAAATCAATCCAAGAGGGGTGAAGAGTACATCTAGTATAAAGCCAGTTTACAAAATCTCAGCTTAAACTAAATAAATGAAGTAATTATCTTGAAAAAATCGTAGCTTGGTAATGTAAGAATTAAACGGATATTTAATAACAATTAAATAATGACGTTATTTCTTAGTCACGGGAAGAACATGCGAAAACTCTTGAATGTATAAACATACTCGCATATACAACTAGTTACTAGATGCAGCTAAAGGCGCGCCCAGACATCTAACCCGTCAGTTTGCATATTTCCAATTTAGTTGATTTTAGAAAAACAAATAAAACATTAAATGTTTAAGGGTAGTCAGGTTAATTATTAAGCGCATGAAATTATTTATCAAAACATTTTTAACCTTGGCTGCCCCAATGCTGTGCAAGTCCTCGCATTTCTGTTAGTACACTGTAATCCAGCACCACCTTATACTATCTTGCTTATAAGAAAACAAAAATGCCTTTTATCTACTTTCTCAACTTTTTTTTTACTAGCCTATACTGTCCCTCTGCTGGGAAAAGGCCTTCCCCTATTCCTTCCATTCAACCTTATTATATTTTTATATGAATCTTATTAACATAATTATATACTTTTAAAACATCGTCATCAATTCATGTGCATCGTATAAAACTTATTTGAATGACTATGCCATATACGGGCCTGTTGGTCTAGCGGTTAGTGAGCCTGACTGCTATACCGGAGGTCGTCGGTTCGATTCCCACTCAGGACAAATATTTGTGTGATGAGCACGATTGTTCTGGTCTGGGTGTAATTTATCTATAATATGTATGTATTTAGAAATATATAAGTATGTTTATCAGTTGTCTGGTTACCATAACACAAGCTCTCTTAGAGCTTAGCTTGGTATCAGATTACCGTGTGTGAATTGTCCAGGAATATTATTTATTTATTTATTATTTATTTATATTAAAAGAAGAGATGGATGGATTGTGTGAACGATGATATGAGAAAGAGAGGAGTAAATACTGAGATGGCAAGTTGTAGAGATGAATGGAAGCTGAATACGCATTGCGCCGATCCCAAATAATTGGGAACAGGGCAGGGAGATGATCATGCAATATTAAGCGAACGTGCCGCGCGATATCCCAAGGTGTGTGTCTCCGCCTTATCAAAGTGAGTCGGTTTGTAAATAAATCGCATTCTTGTTACACCGTTTATAGAATCATTCATTATTTCAGGCGATGACGCTCATTCATCAATGTTTCTGATATTTGATCCTATGATTGTAGCTCGCAATTGTTATGTAGCAACAATGTTTTAGTTAGTTACATGAGTTGCACCCATCTCTGTCTGACGTCATTTAGTTTTGCATAAACTTGCGATTGATCGGTGATCAGCAGGTACAATATATTTTGATTATTTACCCGACTTCAAAAAGGAGGAGGTTTTTAATTCGACCGATTTTTTTTTGTTTGTTAGCTCATAATTTTTCACTGGGTACTGGGAACTGACTCTGATGATTATTTTTTATTTGAAAGGTAGTGCTTCCAGTTTAATTTGGTTCAGTTAAGACAGTGGGATCCAGTGGGGTCCATAAGAAAATCATATAATAATTATTTTGAAGTTGTTTTTTTTTTGTAAGAATTATATTGTGAGGTGAAAGTCAATTAAGAGCCAGCCTTGCATCCTGGAGGTTGGAATGCAAAAGACTACAGCGGCAAAACACCCGGTGCCACCCTTCGCCTTAGTGGTGGCGTTACGGGTCCAACCGAAGTCTTAGCACCAGAACGCCCCCGGATAGCCGCTTAGTGGAGGGCCCGACGTGACTCTTCCCATGCAAGAGCGAGAACAGAGAGGGAAGTGCATGGCAGTAGGTACAAACCACATTGTCTACTGCAAAGTTGACACTATAATTTTTTTTTTGTCAACCTGATGTTCCATTAATTGTGAAAATGGAACACAGATAATTGGATGGAATGTCTGAATCGATATGCGACATATACTCAATGCTGAATAAGTATACAAACATTACATTTACATTACGAGTTGAGAATAATATGAAAAAAAAAATATGCTGCCCTAAATTATTACAAACTGAAAAGAAAGGTTAACAGAGTTTAGTACATACTTATAATCACGTCTCTACTCTGCTCTCCACTTGCTACGATCCTTACATATTTGTTTAGCTTCGTCCACTTTCATTATACCCTTCAAACATGCTGTTCGGTTTAGTGTACTCTTGTCCTGGCCATTTTTCAAGAGTTGAATACCATTTAAAAAACTGTCTGGTTGATCTCATAAATCCCTTAACACTTAAAAAGGTTTGACACAATATTATGTACCCAGATATCTTCTTTAATTAGTATGAGGAGCTTAATTGAATGTGACAGTGGCATAAATTCTGACTGAGATGGGTTCAAAGGTCTCATATCACTAAATTACTTAATATAGGTTACTCTGTTTACTGGCTTAGGGTTATATTAAGGTTTGTCTTAAATAATTAATATGGTTATCTTACGACGAAGGATTCCATAAGAAAAACAAAATAATTTATTGCGCATAAAATTAGATATAGAATTCAATAAAAAATCCTCAATCGATTTTGATGAAACTCATATTGGACCACTTCTTAGGGCCGCACCGCACTTCACCAAAGCGGAGATGAGCAGAGCAGAGCGCAGAAGTGTATAAAACAACCAATAGGAGTGCCTCATTCAGCCCCAGCTACACATCTAAATTTGAATAACGAATTCCTATTGGTTGCTTAAAATCTTCTCCGGTCGTCTCCGCTTTGGTGGAGTCCGGGCCTTAATCCAATAAATGACAAATATCGCGTGACGTCACGTCTAAGCATAAATTTTACCACAAGTCACAATGTCAAGACACCACTCCTGAAATAAAGCGGTTTATACTCAGATTTTTATTTTTGATCTGATAAAAGAAAAATACATGTCTATTATATTTTGATTATCTAAATGACGGACTAATTTTTTTTTTACCTTTCATACCTAGTGATCTACCCTACTGAGAACCTCCTTTTGAAGTCGTTTGATTATCAAAATACTTATCAATATTTGACTTCCACGTGTAAAATTTAAAATGAATAAGTTTCATTGAATTGAAATTATAAATATTTTTTTTCTTTACTAGAGGTTATCGAACTGCTGTTCATTGTATTTAAGATGAAGATTCTTTGTGCTAATTCCGGAGGTATTCTGTCAGTTATTTTTGGGATATTTTATCTGTATATAGGTTTTGAATAATAATGGTATAACCTTCCTGTTGAGTCGACTTATTAAAACTAACTTAGAAATGTGGAAAATAAAATACAAGTAAAATTATATGGGAATACCATCTTTTAATTATTTTTAAACAATCAATAATAAATTAACATAAAATCTTAAAAGTATTTTCTATTACGCCATTTATTATGTTACATTGTTTTTTTTCACAGTTTGTATACTTATTGACGACCTCCGTAGTCGAGTGGCGTGCGCACCGGTTTTCAAGGTGTCGCTAGCTCAGAGATCCCGGGTTCGATCCCCGGATGGGTCAATGTAGAAACTCACTATTCCACATTGTCTCGGGTCTGGGTGTTTGTGGTACGTTCGTTGTTTCTGAATTCCTTGACAAAAGTGCTTAATATCTACATACTTTGGGTTCAGAGCAATGCATGTGATGTTGTCCGGATTTATGTTTATTTATTATTTTATTTAGGGAAATTATGTCGTATGTGTTGCATGTAGGTAACATATTAGTTTACATAAATAGACGGCGAATCCCTACCCACCAGACAAAACATAAAATAAAAACATATACACATTATTATTAATATTTACATTAAATTACTACAAAACCAATATTGATAAAAGAATTACCTACCAGGAATTTTATTAGTAAATATGATCTTATTTTAGTTATTTTATTGAAACAATTAATTAATTTAAGGAAAACGGTCTGGATTAGGCTAGTAACTAGAATAACTATGACCTATGTATATTTGTCATAATAGTAATTAATGTTTCTAGAGTCCAATTAAAATATATCAATGGAATGTGATTCATAGAACTGTATGAATGAATGTTTAAATATATCTAGTTGAAAGAGTCAACATTGTATGAGAAATAGAAAGACCAAAATAGGTACCACGTAATTTAAAAATAATATATTTCATTTTATGAAATTCTACTAAAAAAAATGATAATTTATTGAAGTAAAACTACTTTTACGAATTTTGTCGCGGTTTAATTTTAGATTTTAGGTTAGTGACAAAATCCGTAAAAGTCAATGATATTTTATTTATCATTGGTAAAAGTAGTTTTATTTCAATGTCTAACATTCGCGTAAACCTAAGAAACCAATATGATATATTATTATTATTACAAACATAAATTGCTGTTGATGGATATTTTATAATAAATAAAAAAAATATTGGCCTATCCGCATTAAAAAGTTTATCAGCAAACTGTGGAGCATTAAAAATACAATCGTATAAAAATCCGCTAAATTAGTTCAATCTTTTAAAAGTTATAAATGCATCCAAAAATTAGGTAGGTACCTAATTGAGAAAATTTAATTTAAATATAGTCTCCCTGAGTATAGGTAGAGTTCAAAAAGTTACCACAATTAAAAGCACTTATCCTTAAAAGTTTCGTACCGATACAATAAATATACGTAGAGCCATATTTATAATCTCGTGAGCCGTGCATAAGCGTAGTTTGTTGCCGCCAGCTGAACGGAACGAACGCGTCGCAACCGTCACGACAAAACCGCGGGAATTCAAACTCGAAATTCGAATGTGAAGTTTATTATTTTTAAATAATTTCTTTTTACAAAATGGGTAGTTGATGTTTTTTATTATACGGACTCTGTGGTTTTGAAACTTTTTGATTGCATTGAATTGCATTTCGTTTTAGTCTTAGTCTTTTAGTGTTAGTGCTAGTGCCATGGCTTACACGTAAGTTTTATTTACATATTTATTTTAATGTATTCAAGTGTTACGTTATTTTAAAACCATTCTAATGGTACTTACCATGTAATTTGTGTTTACATGCATTGAATTTGAATGCCCGCTATGTTTGTTCCACTTTATAAAAATAAATATTAAAACTTTTTTTTTTTAATTTAAACATTTTGATCGTCAGTAAATATAGATATGTTTTTTTTTATACTTAAATTGATTTTAACATACGCAAATAATTAAAAAATCTAAGAATATTAAATCAAAATCTATGAACGTTGCAATTTTTTTTTCATTTATGCAAATTATATTTTATACTCCAATTGGATTTATTACGCATCATGGTTCAGCAGTTATTTATGACGCGCTACGACATTGACATTTACGCGGAGGGTAACAAGTTCTATACCTGTGCGATGAAATAGGAAACATCAAATAAATATTGAAAAATAACTCTTTCTTATTTAATTGGAAAAATTGTGTAAAGAAGAATATTTCTACTATTTCAAACTGCAAAAAATTTACCTGCATTATACCCTTTATCATGGACTTATCTGTGGGCTATATTTACCTAAAACCATTTAAATTAAATAAAGTTGCTTTTAACGGATTTTGTACCGCGACATAATCCGTAAAAAGCAGTTTTATTTTAATGTCTAACATTCACGTAAACCTAAGACAATATAAAACGATTAAGTAAATTTTGACTACCTAAAACCAAAAGTGTAAAAAAATGTGCGTCTCATTTCAAAATTAATTTATATTTATAATAAATAAACATACTTTCCTAGTACAATAAAAAAATAATTCAGAGTTATTTAAGTATAAATATCTCATTAGTAGGTTACCTATTTTTGTCACCGAAGCGAATATAATCCAAGCCATACAATGATTGATCGTCATTCACTTATTTTAAACCAAGCTAAAATTATAAATACGAGAATAAATCCGTCTGTATGTTTGTTACGCTTTCACGGCTAAACTGCTGAACCGATTTTGATGAGACTCAAGAAGTCTCAAACTTGGGTGTTTCGCATAATTCGTTATTTACATTTTAAAATTTGGTTATGATTGAATCTTTAGTCGGACTTTGACAGGAGAGATTTCGGTCATCAGTCATTGAAATCATACATAATCTATACAAAATAGTATCCTGGGTTTATTCATACAACCCAGTACAATATTTAAACCCGAAAGGGTTTCATAATAACTTGCCCAAATCAAATATGAAAGGAATATTCATGATAGTAAAATTGATGATGAATTTTAGAATGAACATTTTTTGCCTTTAAATTCCTTAAATTTGAGATTAAAACAAAAACTACAACACCAATTTCGTCGATATTATAGGGGGCCTTTTGTTTGATCATTTGTTGTTTGGCACCTGTGACGACGGCGACTGTCTTTCTCGCCTTTTTGAGATTTTTTTATCTTTTTTATCTTGTACGCCGTTGATGGCAAGACATAGCGCTCTATTTATTAATATTATTGACACTGTTCTTATGTACCTATGTCCTACAAATAAAGATATATGAATTTGCAATTTTTTTTTTTACTATTATGGCATCAGATATCGATACCTAACAATACCTTCATGGGTCGGGCAGGGTTTTCTCAACACCCTGTGTAAACTTTTGACGTAAAAAACCTTCGGAACTAACCATGACACTTCATTACTATCTAATTAACAGAACTGTTAATTTGATCTTAAAGTCGGCCATCATAGCCTGAGCACTAGAATGAATGCATGAGATCATCATCATCAAGTTAAGAGCCATGCTCTTGTCGGTGCAGCTCTTTCTAGTTTTATATTATATTCCGGGACAATTCACACACGGTTATCTGATCCCAAGCTAAGAGGAGCTTGTGTTATGGTAACCAGACAACTGATAAACATACTTATATATTTCTAAATACATACATATTATAGATAAATTACACCCAGACGCAGTACAAATGATCGTGCTCATCACACAGACATTTGTCCTGGGTGGGAATCGAACTCACAACCTCCGGTGTAGCAGTCCGGGTCTCTAACCACTAGACAAACAGGCCCGTCATCTCTGATATGCTAATTCTTGAACTTCTTTGTACGACATGCATGTGTTAATTAATATTAAAATAATTACTCACTAAATCTTTCTTTTATAAAAATATTTTCTCTTTTTATATCGTAGGTATAGGCATTACCAGTCATTACAATTTGTTACTTTTGATTAAGTATCATCACTTTTACTTTAGCTTTGTTATTAGTTACTATCCTTAAAGTCCCACAGCTGGGGTAAGGCTTCTTATATCGAAAAAGACTGGCTACAAAATAAGTCTTGTATTTATTTCCCCCTGTTAAAACTGAACTAAAATAAAATGGGACAAGAAAAGCACCAGCTTTCAAATTAAAATCATCAAAATCGGTTTACCCTGTCAAAAATTCTGAGGTTACAAACATAAAAAAATACAGTCGAATTGAGTACAGTTCGCGTCAACTAACTTTGCCGCTCTGAAGTTTGCCACAAATCACTGCGCCGCCGTCACAAATTTCTCCTTTTCTTTAGATGTATAAAAAAAATCAGGTGAGTAAAAAATTACACATTATAAAATAAAACAATTTAAAGATATTAGTCACGTCAGTGAACACTTTTTACGCGATAGTACCTGCGCCGTTGTTAGGAAAGCCTAGCTTCAGAGCGGCATACTTATTTGGTTCTCCTCCTCCTTTAAGTCAGTAAATAAATAAAACATAATACCCCCTGTTTCCATGCGTAAAGAGTATGGAATTTTAAGTAGTATATTAATCACAGCGGAAGCAAACAAAGTTTCTATCATCTATCTTATCAAGAGATATCAGAACAACGATATTATAGATATGAAAAAAATAATCAGACAATACAAATAAACACAATGTTATTTTGACATTGAGAGTCTAAAAACAAAGAAACGTCATTATTCATTGATAAAAGTAGAAAAAGTATTTGTTTGAAAATCAGATAATTTACGTTCCCCGCCATTGACAGGGATGACGATGAGTTCTTTGACGCCGTTTAGTTTTTATTTGTGTAAGTTTTAATTTTAGTATAGTTAGAGTTTGTTCTTATATTAGATTTAATTGTGTATTAATTTACGTGTTATTTAAACTGAAGGTTATAGACAAAGTAATTTCTAGGAAAGCGATTGTCGGTGCTTGAGATTGATACTGGTAATTCTCAAGTGGTTTTTCAGTCCTCAAGTATTCTACAATGTAACTTGACATTCATTATAATATTTGACCGACTTTGTGATAGACTAATAAATACATATCTAAATAACATAACATATCATCACGCCTGTATCCCCTAACGTGTAGGCAGAGGTACCAATGCATACCAACAGTTCGCCGATATTTTTAGGTCTCATGTAATAGGGGGCGAGCCTATTGCCACTAACCAGGCACAAATTCAAACTCCGACCTGCTACTGAGAAATTCATAGAAGAACCCAATAACACCTAGGTCGACTCGGGAATCGAACCCAAGACCTTTAGCGTAGCAGTCGCGCTTAGCACCACTAGGCCAACGAGGCATATTTATATAATAAATCAAATTTCTTTTTAATCGACTTAAAAAGGAGGAGGTCCTCAATTCGACTGTTATTTTTTTTTACGTTTGTTACCTCATAACTTTCGACTGGGTGAACTGATTTTGATGATTCTTTTTTTATTTGAAAGGTTTCACTTCCAGTGTGGACCATTTTATCCATAAGAAAACCATATAAGACTTATTTTAAAGTCGGTTTTTTTTAAGAATTATTTTGTTAGATTGTCTGAAACTACCTGCGGAATTATAAAAAGAAATACCCGACGACAGCGAAACTAAAAAGAGAATTCCTCTTTGTTGAACAAAGTAGATTTTCGTGTCTCCTTTTCATCTCGAACACAATTCAATATACTTAAATGAATTAACAAAATTAGTGTAATTTGATCACTTTGGAACTGTATAACCCAGGTGAAACATTGCGACTTTTTGGATGATTCAAGTGGACTTTTATCATCCACATATAAAACGAAGAGTCAGGATTTTTGCAGACTATGTATGTATGTATGTTTGTATGTACCACTATAGCGACTTAATTACTGAACCGATTTTAATGAATGAGGTGGCAATGGAGTCGTCATGATAGCTCAGGTAATATAGGCTATAATTACTTCTTGTTTCAAAACACAAATAGTTAGATTTAGGTACAAACTAAGATGAGTCATAAAATATTTATATTTTCAGCCATTACCAAAATTAACATGACAATAGGTGTTTTTGACGTAATGTCAACTTGCCTTGGCTTTATGCTAAATATGATCTATTTACCCTAATACTAGGAATACACGTATTATGAGATTTTACTAGTTGACCCGACAGTCGTCGTGTTTTTTTTTTGGTAGAGATTTTTGCAGTTAGCCTGAGTGCAGGCTTTGACTGCTTCACCGGACTTTTGGCGAGGACCTTAAGTCCTCCAGCCAGAGCAATAGGAAAAAACTAACTACGTCAGCAAAGTCCACTAAGGGCACCCCCTGCGGGGTTCGGACCTCGACTTAGTGCGTTGCTAACAATCTTAATAATGCAAAACAACAAGGGAAGGCTGGATCTAAGTTTTGATTATTGCCAATCTATAAACTAATACACACACGTGTCAATATATATTTTTTAATATATACCTATCTACATGTTAGTTATAAACTTTAACGAATTTTTTTTATTTTTGTCTTTGTCTTGACAATCACAAAAAACATAAAGAAACAGTCGTTGCCTTTTTTCAGTGATTTTCCGTCATACATTTGTCAATTGATTTTTAATTATGAAGGAAGATTAAATTATCTAGTGGTACCTATTAATTTCATTATTAGATTTAACTACGCTAAAAACATTTTATATTTCGGCGTCGCCGAGGCCGGCCCAGGAAGAGGTGGCGGGATGACTTAGTCGCATTCCGCGAGGGCTGGTTTGAGGTGGCGCGGGATAAGGTTGAATGGAAGGACTTGGGGGAGGCCTTTGCCCAGCAGTGGGACAGTATAGGCTAGAAAAAAAAAAGAAAAAAAAATCATATTAAATGTCTTCCAACACACCTGCGACTGGAATAAATCGAAAGGCGACATAGACACAGTGTGTATCACGAAACAAAAATAAATAAAAAAAGAAATAATTCATGCAGTATTTACCCAGATTTTTAAACGTCATTACAAATTGAAACCAGATTGTTAAACGTGTAGAAGCAAGGTTCAGTGTTCCCCTCCATTGCATTTAACAGCATTCGTCGGGAGATAAGCTGCACTAGCAACGTTTCCTTCGAGTCCTCTGATTAAATACTGACCTCTTTAGAAATTATTCAATCTTTACACCTTTCTCTAAGTAAGTCTGCATTTCTATGAACTGACTTGACTATGAGAATTCAATATGATTATAATAATAATATTCCGCGAAATCTCACACACGGTTGTCTGATTCCTAGCTAAGGAGATTAAGCATGTGTTATGGTAACCAGATAACTGATAAACATACTTATATAGTTCTAAATACATGCATATTATAGATAAATTACACCCAGACACAGAACAAATGATCATGCTCATCACACAAAGATTTGTCCTGGGTGGGAATCGACCTCCGGTATAGCAGTCAGGGTCACTAACCACAAGACCAAAAGGACCGTCAAAATATAAGAAGCAAAAACAAGTAGGCCGGTAAATGCAGGACGGCAAAGATATAACTGCTAGAAGTTTTGTTGCAATCTAGATGAATCACTACATAGTATAAAACAAAGTCGCTTTCCGCTGTCTGTCCCTATGTATGCTTAAATCTTTAAAACTACGCAACGGATTTTCATGCGGTTTTTTTTAATAGATAGAGTGATTCAAGAGGAAGGTTTATATGTATAATACATGCATAATATAGTAGAGAAACATGGATAATCTTAGAGATTTTTGACGTCAGGTCGTAAATCAACACATTTTTTGCGCTTTCATTGCAAACGCTGGCTGAACCCTACGAGATAGATCAAAATAATGTACTACAGTATTGTGCACCTCAAAAAGATCTACAAAAAAGTCCGCGATGGTATATGTCTATCTCTTGAGGGTAACCCACAATAACCATTTTTTATCCTTTATTTATTACTTATTCACGAAAAGACGATTTTAAGCAATACAGCATTAATCCTTATCCAATTAAGTACCTTCAAAAAATTGTGCATGTAATATAGATCAATATTGCCTTTTACAGCATGTAATTTAAATGAATATTTTCGAAGATATTACAGATTTAAAATGCAGGGACATAGCGGTTGCGGCGGTAACGGCCGAGGGGCCGCGCGGGGGCCGGGGGGCGCGTGCCTATACCAAAAAATGCTTCCAAGGCTGTGCTTCGCCCTACAGAACTTTATGATTGTGTTATATTTGGTATCAGCGTTGCACCCGAGCAAAGCCGGGGCGGGCCGCTAGTATGTCAATAAAACGATTACGTCATAAGCTATAATGATGGCTTGATATTACGAGTACATACTAGAGAAAAAGGTATACAGAATGAAAAAAGAAAGAAGAGTTAAATTTATCCTAAAAGTGGCTAACACGTTAAAAAGAACAATAATCCTGTATTTAAAAACAAGATAATTTTATTATTATACTTAACGTTGTCACGTCAAAAATTAGCCGGGGTCATTGCTTTAGGTACATAAATTTTATGAAAATCGGTGAAGTGGTTTAGCCGACAAAGTGTAACAGGGGCCCGAGTCTGCTATTGACAAATGCTTCAATCGTTTTGACATATAGTAGAATGCCAATTATCCTAAAATGAACCTACTGACGCCACCTACTCGGACGATTGAAGCAATTGTCAATAGCAGACTCAGGCCCCAGACAGACAAACACTTTCACAGTTACATGGCATACAAGTCGCTTAAAATCTTATCGGATTAGTTTTTTGTCCTAATTCAATACCAAACCACGTTTTAAGTACTAATGTATTTTTCATGTCATTGACAACTATCGACTGTTTGACAGATTGTTTTTAAAAACAAAGATTAGAATTAAAAGCGTGTGGCGCCAAAATTTGTAGGTATGTCATTTATCAATCGTAATACAGGCAGTCGATAGGAATTGTCTAGACCTTAGAGTATAGATAAGAAACTATAGAGTGAGCCTATCAGAGTTTGAACCGTGAGCACTAGTGTGAACTAGTTTTGTCGTGAATTATGTATGACGATGGAGATTGCCGTTTTAAAAAATCTATCTAAAATACTAATATTATACTAACAATGTCAAAACCATCGATATTTTCGAATATAAGTTTCTCGTTGCGCGAAAATTAACTTTAATCAGTAAACGAATGTACTAGATACAGACTAAAAACTGCTTTCGCTTGGCACAAGGGGAAACTAGCGATAGTAGCAGTCTATGTATATGTTTAGTGTATGGTCTAGACGAATAAAATGTTCGACTTATGTCACGCTTTATCGATTTAATGGCAAATAAATCCATTTAGCGCGCAAATGATCCGAATGCTAAAAGGATTTTTTTGTAGAGTCATTGACATTTACGAATGTTAATGGAACTAACATAATATATTTTCAATGTGCGTAACGGATGCTATTTTTGTAAGTAAGCATTTTAAGTTAAGCGGGGAAACTAACTGTCAATAAGTATAATTGTGATTGAGTAATTAGAAAAACAGTAGGTATACCACCTACTGTTTTTCTAGAATATATAAAAAAGTGTAATTGCTAAGTAGTTTTAATAAGAAAAATATTTATGTCTTTCAGTCGTCTGTTTTAGAAAAACATAAAATTAAATTAGACATTTGACAGCGTTGACGTAGAAATAAGTCACAGGGTCAACCGTATTCTTATTATAAACGCATGGTGTTGCTAGTTTAACAAAAGAATAATATAAAAAAATAGCTGTGGATTATTTATTGATCCCTATGAAATAAGATACTAAAATATGGCGTTTGATGTTTTCATGTTATTTGTTTTAAAACGAGGCCATGGTATAGGGAATAGAAAAACAAACGGGTGTTCTAAATTTAAACAATAGAAGCAGATATTGTTTTGAACTCTTTTATTTACTGCTCAATTTCAAATTCCGATCAGTTACACAGTTGTTTTTTTGACAGGAGCGCTTAACATTTTAGACTAATTGACATATTGACTTTTAAAATAAATAGTTATTTTTCATCAGTAATTATTACCTAGCTGGCTGTTATTTTTTATTTTATGGAAAATAAAAGATTCTGTCTTGTGTTTACAAGTTTCTGATCGTCAATGAAGAAGAGTCAGAAAAAAAAATGCTTGTTCAATCGTTTAGCCATAAAAGTGTAACACATTTTTATTTGTTTAAATTCGAGTGTTCTTGCAAATCGTTTAACAATACTTGTTATCTAATATTGACATATAAATCGGAAAGGCAGGTGTTAAAGTTGACAAGGAGTCGTCGATAAATGTCGAAATTATTCAATATTCATTCATTGATATCTCGTTCATTCTGGTAGTTGTTGCAAAACTTATCGGAATAACTAAATCAGGTGGGCAGTGGAATCCTGGGCCGATAACATTGTGGCGAAACCCGGTTTTACCTGGGTTTTAGGGCGGTTTGATACTGGTCTATAAACATTTTTCTACTATTAATTTTTAATGTGCAATTTGTTAGTCAAATATTATTTATTTGTCAGTAAGTATTATTTTTAACGTTGTTAACTGTTTTTTTTGGTCGTATAACATATTATGTTTCATAAGTTACTATAAAAATATGAAAATCGATATGAAACAAGCAGCTAAATAACATGTGATAAAAAAAAATAAGGAATACTTTTTTAGTTACAAAAAATATTCCTTCAAACGTAGAAGCTCCTACTAATTGCAAGTTGAATAAAAAAAGGGATCTACAAGATTTTGATAACTTAGACCAGTGGCCCACCATCCTTAAGTCAGACAGCACTGGCAATTCGTAAACCCCATTCGTCCTCGATGGTCACAAAAACCAAGGATTTATGTGACTTCTTAAACAGTGAAAGTCGCCTTGGATTCCGGTTTGCCATCGCAGGATGTATGAAGTAGAAACAATATTTGATACGGCCAAGTGCGAGTCGGACTCGCGTTCAAA
Source organism: Autographa gamma (assembly GCA_905146925.1). Classification (NCBI taxonomy): domain Eukaryota; kingdom Metazoa; phylum Arthropoda; class Insecta; order Lepidoptera; family Noctuidae; genus Autographa; species Autographa gamma. The sequence goes on along the minus strand of LR989872.1, from coordinate 7,402,453 downwards.
AAACATTTATTGCGGTGTGTAAGATTGGCAAACTAACCTAATAAGTATTATAAATAAACTAATGAGTAAACTCAACAGTAATCCAATCAAAAACACAGTATAACATGAAATATATTAAAATAATAGTTTTGTTTTGTCTTAAACCCTTAATAAAGCTATTTTTTTTCTTTTGTGATCATAAAGTATCTAAGCAGGTATTTAATAAAAATATTTAGGTACTTAGCAGTTTTTTTGGTAAAGTTCTTTGCAGTTAGCCTGAGCGCAGGCTTTGACTCCTTCACCGGACTTAGAGCTAAGCAGGGTAACCGACCACTGTACAACATATCATATCATCACGCCTGTATCCCCGAAGGGTTAGGCAGAGGTGTACCAATGTACACCCACAGTTCGCCGATGTTTAGATCCCATGTAATAGGGGGCGAGCCTATTGCCACTAACCGGGCACGAATCCAAACTCCGACCTGCTACTGAGAATTTCATAGAAAAAACCAATAACACCACTGTACAAGACAAATTAAAATTCTCTTTTTGCGTCGGAAGTTAAAAATATCATTTTTAAGTATATATTTTTTCTCGTACTATTTAAGTGCTTTGTTTAAGATATTATTAGATTGGTCAATCTAACATATAACTAATCCTCTTTATTATGTAGATGTATTATTTAGCTAGTATAAAATAGGTGGCCTATTTTTCAAACGTACTCTATTGATAGAGAATAAAAATAAATATGTCAGTTTCAGAGCCATAGATACTAGAAACTCTTGACCTATTTAATATTAGATTTATTGTTGTTTTATAAGCATTCAATAAAACTATTCCTATCATAGTATCTGCATATTAATTTACACTGTAAAATTGTCTTGTATTGTATAATAATCCAGCCTATAAACGTCCCACTGCTGGGCACTGCCTCTTCCCATATAGAGAAGGCATGAGCATTGATCACCACGCTTGCTCTCTGCGGGTTGGCGATTTCAGATCCCAAATTTTGGAATCCAGGTTTCCTCACGATGTTTTCCGTCACCGTTTGTCAGAAGTGTCTTAGAATAATTAAGAAAGTACATATAACTTTTGCAAAGTTACATTGGTACTTGCCCGGGTTAGAAAATGCAACCTCGTGCATACAAATCCGTTGAACCGCTAGGCCACCACGACTTATTGTATTTTATATCATGTTATAATAAAGATAAAACTATAATCACTTCTATTTTTGGTAGGTTCATTGTTCTAACTCATTATAAAACTATTTTACTTACTGTTAGGAATGTTAACAAAAAATTTCATGCTTCTCGATTCAAGTTGATATCATTTAAATTGCATTCATAAATAGTTTTATTTGTTTTAGTTTTCATATTAAGGTATGTACAATGTACAGTCATGGATGAAACATCATTTTTCGTTGTTAAAAATACATAGTCATAAGTCTCCAATAGTCTTTATAAAAGTAGAGTCGCCAGAGTATTTGCAAGCGATTTAACGTCTCCGGCCAACAAAGTGAAGGTATAGTTCGATTCAAAATTAATGGCGGCTCTGTAGTTAGCTACACGCTGCGCAGTACCTCGCCCCGCACCCCCGCTGGCGCATAAGTTTGGTACTGCGTACCGACTCGCCTCGTGATCAGAGCCGCCATTAAGTTTGAATCCAACTATACCCTGTTTTTTATCCTGTAAAAGTTCTGATTATATCCTTCCCGTATGCCCTTGGCAAGTGTCAATAGCTTATATAGATATAAACATAGAATTGCAAATCGTACGGTAATAAAAAAATATGCGGATTTTCGCGAACCTTTTTGCAAAGATTAGATATTTAACATATAATTTGAATAAGTAAACAGTTATGCCTTGTTACGTGTGTAGATTACTAACTGCATTCCTTTGACATGACGTTTATAATGTCATGACGACGCGTCACTCGGAAAATACGTAGGTAACCATCGACGTATGATATGCATAGACTGCTACTATCGCTTGTGCCAAGCGAGAGCAGTTTTTAGTCTGATCCTAGTACATTTCGTTTTTCATTTAAGTTAATTTTCGCGCAACGAGAAACTTATATAAGAAAATATCGACGATTTTGACATTGTTAGGATAATATTAGTGTTTTAGATAGATTTTTTAAAACGGCAAGCTCCATCTTCATACATAATTCACGACAACACTTGTTCACACTAGTGCTTACGGTTTAAACTCCGATAGGCTCACTCTATAGTTTCAAATGCAACCTCGTTGTAGGTCCCAGTGCCTAATTGTCATCGTAACTTTTTTTAGCAAGGTATCGGTTTTGAGCTAGTTTTTACCCTCGATTGCGTAAACAATGGGACTGGGCCGGACACGTGTGCCGAATGTCAGAAGAACCGTGGGCGAAACATAACATAACATATCATCACGCCTGTACCCCCAAAGGGTTAGGCAGAGGTGTACCAATGTGGTGTACATTGGTACACCTCTGCCTAACCCTTTAACCGACCACTGTACAACATATCATATCATCACGCCTGTATCCCCGAAGGGTTAGGCAGAGGTGTACCATTGTACACCCACAGTTTGCCAATATGTTTAGGTCCCATGTAATAGGGGGCAAGACTATTGCCACTAAGCGGGCACAAATCCAAACAGCGACCTGCTACTGAGAATTTCATAGAGAAACCCAATAACACCGTCGACCTGGGAATCAAACCCAAGACCTCTAGCGTAGCAGTCGCGCTTAGCGCCACTAGGCCAACGTTGACGCCAGCCTCTACAAATTGGGTTCCTAATAGACGAAAGCCGCGTGGAAAACCACGGGAGAAGGTGGGAAGAAATGGGGCCCGATGCCGCTATTTTAAGTCAGTGAATGGTGGGTTAACAATCGTTCCAGTGTACTTGTTATGGTGCCCAATTTTCGTCTTGCTTTAATGATTAAATTACAAAAACATCTAATTAAAATAGTTGTAAATTATCTCATACTTTGATGTGAGATTAAATAATGGAAATTCCTTTGATATTTTCCTCAACATTTGCGTGTTACTGATAACTAAATAAAAAACATCTTTTCTTTGTAATTATCTTCGACTTAGAGCTTGTGTTTATTTACCGTACAATATATATTCAACAAACATAGTCTTCTGATTGGAAGACATATGAGCATACACAAACAAAAATATTGTTGTTTAAAAGAGAAATCAAGTCTCGAAAGGCTATTTTTATAATCACAAAAATATTAAGCGCAAGAAGTTTTAATTTAAGACGACAGGAATAAACTGTTACAGATGACTTTTTTAGGGTTCCGTACTCGAATGTTCAAGGGAACCATAATATTCTACCGCTGCTCGTTCATTTGTCCGTTTCCGGATATTATCTCATGAAAATATATAGTGTAGAGTTTGTAAATCTTAAGTATGCTAAGTGAATAATTAAAATAACTATAATAATAAAAAAAATACGTAAAATAAAAAAAAATGTAAAGCTGCGGTAATGATATTGTTTTAAAAATTTGGTGAGAAAAATTAAATATCAATTATAAAATACACTAATTTTTAGCTGAGATTTCATTAACAGTCTCTCTACTAGATGTACTCTTCATCCCTTTTGGATAGATATACCCTTTAGATAACACCAAGTACATTATCTTGCACGATGGTACGGAACCGTTTGTCTGAAACCGACTCGCACTTGATTATTTTTACTGACACACATTTCATTTCACTTTTACTTAGCGCCAAATCCTTACTATTATATTTTTCAAACCAGTCCTTAAAATACCGATATCCGATCTCGCAGACGGATTAAAACGGCGTTGGCGCATGCGCGAAAATGATGGCGCCATTTAATTTCGGCCATTTTCGATGTTGACAGATAAATAAATGACAGGTAATTAAGCTGACTTCGCATGTCTGAACGTTAAATTGCACTTTCATTTTTTATAGCAAGTTCTGTAAATATTCCTTTTTATTCATTGGTTACTTTTCATATTTTATATTTTTCACTTACAGTGCCCAACAATATTAATTTCTTCCCGAAGCAAGTAAAATGATCTTATAACCTTTCACGATTTATAGGCAAAATGTATCAAATGCAAAAAGGCTTTTCAAATCGGACCGCTAAGTTTAGCGATCAGCACGTTTAGAATAGAATATATTTATTGTAAAAACATGAGTATACATCAAACAAATATGTGCAAGGTCTATATCAAAAATAAAGAATGCACCAATGATATTCTAATAAACAGATATGTTATAAGCGTGCAATCGTGAAGACTCGAAAACGTCCTAATTGGGACGTATTGCCATTAACAACAACACTATTTGTCTCTTTTTTTCTTATGGGTTTTATCGCACTATCTCTTTCGCTAGCTGCCGCGCTGCGCGGAACACTTTTTTCGATTGTTTTGTATGTGTATAACATATCTGTTTATTAAAATATCATTGGAATGCACAGATAGGGTTCTCTTCACTTGGTTACCATAGCAACGAAATAACAAACTAAACACATCTAATTGAGAGCAGCATAGTAATTGAAGCCGGAATCTCAAGGTTGATTGCAGCAATAACAACTGCTCACGTTATCTGATACCGTATCAAGGATGCCAAAGACAATGTAAACAAATTCTAAGTCGAAAAATGTGCCTATGCATTACTTTTGTAGACTAACATTTGGTCATACAGCTTGGGCTGCGATTCATCCAGTTTAAATGCATGTCAGTGGTCGGCCAGTGAACATGTCACTGTGCCTAATTTTTGTATTCAGATAAGTCTACAATAGAATTTCATTGAACTCTCGAAGAGAATGATCGTAATGACCAATTAATTATTATAATGACAGTTAACAAAATGACAACTATCGTAAGAATGACCAAATGAAGCAGGCCATTCAGTCAATTCACGCAACTCTTTTTAATCACTCAATTGAGGAGATATGTGTAGAGAATGTAGTGATCATGTTCAAACAAAACTATAATTAAGATGACTAACATTTTTAACCGACTTCAAAGATTTGAGGTGCTCTTTTCGTTGTAAGTATGTTTGTTTTGTTTCATTTCCGGCAATTGCGAATCAACAATGTTTATCATCGATTAAGTTTCATAAAAGTCTACTGCTACTCTATAAACAAAAAAAAAATGGAATTGAGAACCTACCTCCTTTTGAAATCGGCAAAAAAATACAATGGCATATCTTTAATAATCTCAATTAGTAACACAATGCCAGAAAAATGTGACGAGTAAATATTTATCATAACATCCGCTTATTTGAGTGTTTGTTTAGTCTACATTCGTTGACAACGATTTATTGATGTGTTCCTAAGAATTAGGATCCTTACTCTGCTGTTATTAAAGGCTTAAGATAGCTAGGTGTCCAGTGGCGGCGTGTAAATTGTCGGAAGAAATAAGAGTAGCACCGCTACTTCAATATCATTATAACAAGCCTGTTGCAGTCCACTACTGGATATAGGCCTCCCCCAACGAACGCCGCAGCTCACGATCTCCCGCCCTTTGCATCCAGTCACTGCCAGCTGCCTTCTTCAGGTCATCGGTCCATCTAGCCGGGGGGCGTCCTACACTACGTTTGCCTAAGCGTGGTCTCCATTCGAGAACCTTCCTGCTCCACCTCTCGTCGGTTCTGCGACGGACATGGCCAGCTTCTTCAAGATACATAAATTGTAATGATAATGATAAATGCAGACAACATCACAAACATTGCTTTGAACCCAAAAAAAGTAGCTCAAGCACTTCTGTTATGGAATTCAGAAACAATAAAGGTACCACAAACACCCAGACCCGAGACAATGTGGAAAATTTGGTTTCTACATTGACCCGCCTGGGGATCAAACCCGGGACCTCAGAGCTAGCGACACCTTGAAACTGGTGCGAACGCCACTCGACCACGGAGGTCGTCTAGAGATAAACAATAATAATACCAGCCCATAAACGTCACACTGAAGGCACTGTCTTCTTCCCATATAGAGAAGGCACGAGCTTTGATCACCACGCTTGCTCATTGCGGATTCGTGATTGCAGATATAATTTTTGGAATATCCTGGATCAAATCTTAAAAAAAGTTTCACCTGTTTTCTAGTTTATGAGAAGTTCGCGAGTATAATACTAATCTCCTATCCATAAATTATGTCATAAATGGGAGATTGCAGCCTGTATGGTTTCACAGCTAAACTGCTAAACCGATTTTGATCAAAGTTTTATATGTAGTTCGTTTGAACATGAAGAAAGGACAAGCTAAGCGGGTAAAACCACGGAGCACGGTGAGGATACGTATCAAGCCCAGAAAATGTCTTAGAAAAAATAAATATAAATAAAAAATAAATAAATGCGGACAACATCACATGCATTGCTCTGAACCCAAAGTAAGAAGCTATTAAGCACTTGTGTTATGGAATTCAGAAACAACGAAGGTACCACAAACACCCAGACCCGAGACAATGTAGAAAAGTGAGTTTCTACATTGACCCGTCCGGGGATCGAACCCGGGACCTCAAAGCTAGCGTCACCTTGAAAACCGGTGCGTACGCCACTCGACCACGGAGGTCGTCAAATATGAAAAAAGTAGTTGGTTAAAATGTATGTATCTTTCCACTATACAAAAACCATTACGTGTGACAATTACCTAAATAATCTACAGCTGTATAAATAACTGGAACAGTCATTATTTTGATAGCACGAATAAATAATAAACATTTGCTTACCTTTATAATTGGGTCAATGTTCATTAAATGCCAAAATTTTGCTATAGAAAATTTTATTTAGATTTTTTTTGTTAAATAAATTAACAGTTTACTAGAACTGTTGTCTACAAAGTAAAGTGTGAGACAACATTTATGTATATCCAAAATAGCAACACTAGAGGTCTTGGGTTCGATTCCCAGGTCGACCAAGGTGTTATTGGGTTTTTCTATGAAGTTCTCGGTCGGAGTTTGGGTTTGGATTATATGGGACCTAAACATATCGGCGAACTGTGGGTGTACATTGGGACACCTCTGCCTAACCCTTCGGGGATACAGGCGTGATGATATGTATGTATGTATGTAAAATAGCAACATAGAAACTGAAAAGATATTTATGAAAGTCCGTCAGCACACTTGTAACAGGATCTATGTCTGTCTGTCTTTTACGCTTTCTCGCCTAAACCACTAAACCGATTGTAATGAAACTTGGCATGGAGTAAGCTAAGATCTCAAAACAGCACACAGGCTATATTTAGCCGCAATAATCGATATAAATGCAGGCAGAGTCGAGGAAAAAGTTAGTTATAGATAGAAAGTATTCTAAGTTTAGTCATGGCTTTTGATAAGAGTATCTAGAAACCATTCGGTCTTCAATCAAACTTGCCATCAACTTTAATAACCCCATCGATCATTTTAACCGCACTCCATATGCAAATCAATTGCATTGCAATTGAAACTGTAATATATTACAATAAAGTCCAATTTAAGTTGACTGAATTTATATTGAGATCGGCCCTTAACATTGATAAATAACGATTTCGAAAGCTTTCAGTTATGGTTTATTGATTCGGTAAAGGGTTAAGGGAATGGCATTTAATAAGGAACTGTTGAATGAAATAAATGCCTTCATATAATAGTTTTGATTGACACTTTTATTTTGATATATAAATAACAAATAAAAGCCGACTTGAAAATAAGCCTTATATTTATTTTTTACGGATCCCACTATCAAAACTGGAGCAAAATGGGACCAAACGGAAAATTCCAAATTTCAAATAAAAAATATAACTATCAAAATCGATTTACATAGCCAAAAGTTCTGAGTTTTTCATATGAAACATTAAAAATACTGTCGAATTGAGTACCTCCTCATTTTTTGAAATCGGTTAATTATTAAATCAGCTATGATCATAATATTACTAAAGATAAATCCAACAAGCCCCAAAATGACGGGATTGCGTCGTTTCGTAAAGACATTCCTATGGGAACCTTATCATCAGACTAGCTAAAAATTAAAGATTGTATTGTCTCTAAACTTTTATAGTAAGTATGCAAAACACATTATTTGATGGCAGGAGTGGCTCTAATTTAATTTGCAAGATTTGACCTAAAAAAAGACAAACATGTCTACATAGCAAGCTATTTAAGAGCTTGTAATAAAAAGATGTACAGTCACGAGCAAAAATAAGTATACACTCTCCAATTTTTTATTGTTTTTCTCTTCACTTCTAGATTGACATTATAAAACATATAATGAAGAAATTATTGTAAACAGTACAATTTATAATCATTTACAATTTTTTTTTTTTAGTTTTAACACAAAAGTCTCTCTAAATTCTTTTTACAATTTCGCTATGTGTATACATATTTTTGCTCGTGACTGTACTATAAATATATTTCACTGTCCCGCATTGTAATGTTATGCTGGTATACTGCTAATTCAATTAACTATAATCACTAAATCATACAGTTTTGTGACCTAGATCTTAATTAACTTTTGCTAATCCTCTTTAGACCATCTCTTCATTCAAACAAAGAAATATATTTCTACATTTAGCAGATACGTTTTTTTGTTTGAAGTCGGTTTCAAACAAACAGTATAAATCTCTATCAATCACGTCAATTTCCACCTTTTAATAATACATTGCTCCATTTGCATAAACAAATATTATACTATGTTATCAATGCTTTCAATGTACGTCAAAATCAACTGTTTGTACAGAGGAAGTAGGCGATATAATTACCTTGGCGTTCATTTGAGATCCCTAGAATCAATCTGTTATTTGGGTCGGCCATTGACGTACCATATATATAGACTGCTACTATCGCTAGGTTCCCCTTGTGCCAAGCGAGCACAGTTTTTAGTCTGAACCTAGTACATTTAGTTTTTCATTTAAGTTAATTTTCGCGCAACGAGAAACTTATATAAGAAAATATCGAAGGTTTTGACATTGTTAGGATACTATTAGTGTTTGAGATAGATTATTTAAAACGGCAAGCTCTATCTTCATACATAATTCACGACAACACTTGTTCACACTAGTGCTTACGGTTTAAACTCTGATAGGTTCACTCTGTAGTTTCATATGTACACTCTAAGGGGTCGGCATTCATTCCTAGAATCTGGCCTTTACACCTAGAAACTGTATATTTAAATGGCTGGAGACCAAATGCATTCGTTGTAAACACAGATTCCTAATTGGACTATTTAAATACAGGGAATATTTGTATGGTTCACACGTTTTGAGCTAGTTCAATCGGTTCTGTAAGTTCTTTTGTAGATACGGAGTGAATTGCAATTTAGTAGCTTTGGAATACGTAGTAGGTAAGCAAAGAATATAAAAAGAACTGAGATATTCTTTTTTTGACATATACAGGCTGTAATGAATATGAGTGATCGCAATACGCCAGATTATAATTTTGAAAAAAGGTAAAATTAAAAGTTGTTCATTTCTATAAGCAAGAGCAGTATTTCAAATATAATCACTCATTTTACTTCCTGTAAATGTACCAACTGACTGACAAACTGATGATTAAAAAAAATAAACTCACTTATATCTTGTAAGGAAGGTTTTGGAGGTCTACTCTTATTCAACGAAAAACGAAGTTTCGATCGAAATTTCGCGTCCTTCCTACCACGGTTCCATTTCGAACGAACGAACATTTTTTGACGTTACGATTCTCTAAACCTACTCTAATTCGAAATCTTCCGAACGCATATTTGAATTTGACAGATGATTGTTCGTAATTTTAACCTCTGTGAAAGTGACCAAAAAGACGTATATTATTTTACTTTACTATGTTCGATTGCTAACGAAGAAGCTATAAGACCGGCAATATTAAAAGGTCATTTAGATAAGACTGAGAAAGTGACGTGTTGTGTAAATTATTTGGAACCCACACATGTGCAGATGACTCACGATACTGCTCCATATCCTATTATCATTTAGGCCACAAGGGCATTGCTTTGCATCCGAGCTATCTACATTCCAAGGATAGTAGAACTCAAAAGTAATACGATTCTGACGAAAAGGTAGACGAGTGAGTACCTACTAAAAATACTAAATCTGTAATTTAGTCCGTCAGTTAGATAAATAATTCTTACAAAAAAAAACGACTTTCAAAATAAGTCTTATATGGTTTTCTTATGGATCCCACTGTCAAAACTGGACAACACGTTTAGAACCAGCTTTCAAATTAAAAAAAGAATCATCAAAAGTTCAACCAGTCGAAACTCTGAGGTAACAAACATAAAAAAATAGTGGAATTAAGTACCTCCTTCTTTTTAAGTCGGTTAAAAATAAGTAAATAAAGCGAATGGTGAAAGAAAAATTTCAGGAATGATGACTTTTGTTTGATGTTATGCTTTCGCGCAGAATTTATGAAATAATCACGTCAGTTTTTGGCGTGGAAAAGGAAGGAATACTATATGATCTATTCTTTTTTAAATATTTCTATTTGACGGTCCTTTTAAAGAATATTCATCTACTTCACTCCACTGCTTTCATTTTGCAAGATTAGTAACACCGATGCCGCGAAATGTATGACTTCAGAACAAACTAAAGTCAGTGTTTAAATCTCTTTGAACGTCGATACATCGATCGATCAAAATACTATCAATATATTTAAGGAATCTCAGAATGTTATTGAAATAACTTCGATAGTTATCTGATAAGAGTTGTTTAGCAAAAATACTACGGATAAAAATAGCGTTAATCGTTTGATAAAATAGAAAAACAAACACATTCTTACATAATATTAAACATGTAAAAGAAACTCTTTGGTGGTCTGTCTGTTACGCTTTCACGGGTAAACACATAACATAACATAACATATCATCACGCCTGTATCCCCGAAGGGGTAGGCAGAGGTGTACCAATGTACACCCACAGTTCGCCGATATGTTTAGGTCCCATGTAATAGGGGGCGAGCCTATTGCCACTTACCGGGCGCAAATCCAAACTCCGACCTGCTATTGAGAATTTCATAGAAAAACCCAATAACACCTTAGTCGACTCGGGAATCGAACCCAAGACCTCTAGCGTAGCAGTCGCGCTTAGCACCACTAGGCCAACGAGGCAGTCACGGGTAAACCGCTGAAATTAATTAATATAATTCTTGCAAAAAAAACGACTATTTATTTCTTATGGATCCCGTTTACAAACCTGGGCCAAAATGAAATGGGACCACAAGAGAAGCACAAGCTTTCATAAAAAAACACATTAAAATCGGTTCACCCAGTCAAAAGTTCTGCGGTAACAAACATGAAAAATAGATTCGAATTGAGTACCTCATATTTTGAAGTTGGTTAAAAACTTGGTATGGGATAAAATTGGATCCCAATAAGGGAGAGTCTACTTCTTGCCGCGAAAACCAACTTCCACGCGGGCGGAATCGCGGGAAACAGCTAGGTTCAAAAAATAAATCGCTCAGTAATCGCTTGAAAATATACTAACGGGGTTTCAATAATAGGCGCAGTTATGGTAGTAAATTACTTTTAGTATTTTTTTTTGTATCTTGTTAAACAGTTAGCATTACCATGATAATTGGTGAAGTTATGACGTCAACACAAAGTTTGTGACTTTGAGTATACATAAGAAACTAGAGTGAGCCTATCAGAGTTTGAACGTAAGCACTAGTGTGAAATGGTTTTGTCGTGAATTATGTATGTAAATGGAGCTTGCCTAGCTTGCTAGGATGCTTACTTGGTTCAGACTAAAAACTGTTCTCGCTTGGCACAAGGGGAAACTAGCGATAGTAGCAGTCTATGTATATAGTACGTCAATGGTTTGTGATATAAGTATTATGTCATCGTGACATTGGCCACTGGAATTTGAATATTTATTATATTTATTTTTTTGTTCGAAATTAATCTTTGGGGCCCTTTGCTCTGAACATCGTATGAGACAAATTATTGTGAGGCGTCTTATATACAATGGTGTGCGCATTTAATTGCTTCATTACTAAGTCGGTTCTACAAAGTGTTACCGAAAGCATATATCTGTCGCAGGCAAATAGTTATAATTTGGCATTTTACATACGGGGTCGTCAGTTTAAAAACGTTTGCAGTTATGTAATATGCCGAAGGCAAAATGACAACTCATTCAATCGTTATAATGCGACGTTAGTGTTATTTTAGGATGACTATGCTCATAACATAAAACGGGACCTAAAATCTTAAATTAAACGACAAAATCCGTAAAAAGTAGTTTAATTTCAATATCTAACATTCGCGTATACCTAAGAAACCAATACGTACACAATAGTTTTCTTTCCGCGCTGCCTGCATACGGGTTCACTAAGAGGCAGCTGTTGGTCGTGTTAGGGTACATATTTATATGTAAGTATAACACTAAAACAGTCCCTGGCATTCAAAACAAAAGACTTTATCCCTTCACATTATGCTAATGGAAACACGACACATTAGGTCTACAAACTTATTTATGCACTCCAAACGATCACCTGTCAATACCTTTGTTGAAGTAAAACGATTTCATGCGACCGCAAATACAAAGTTGTCGAACTTTAGTATCGTAAATTTTGTATGGAAATCGGCGTTAAATGAAGGAATGATTTATTTTCTGTTTGTTAAGGCTTTGTTAGAAACTTGAGACAAGGGCAGTGGTGTGTATAACTATATAATTCTTTTAGTCGACACACTGGCGACACACGACGCCACATTTGAAAATGTAACGAATAAAAGTTATGTTTATAGAAAATTAATACGATAAAAGATAATGAGCGTGATATTAATTAAATTTATTATAGCTAGATACTCTAGCAATATTTTATAGCAAGGCTTGTACTATACAGTTAATTTGCGACCAAGGCTAGAATCTCCTTAAAGCTGCCACGCTAATGCTAAGCAACTCATATCTTGTCAATGATTCGATGTTACATATGTATGTAATCAGCTCTAGGTATCTATATTTAATATTATTTATTTAATCAGCTAATCCATAGTGCAGGATGACGTGGCGTACTGTTAGTATGTCTGACCTGAGTAATCCCACAAGCATCATAAATCAGTTTGGTTCACTCGTTGCTCAATCACAAACTCATGACAGTTATTGATGGAATTTGGCGCCAACCACAAGTTCGGAGTTTAAAATAAAATCGTTCATTCAATGCATTGTTATTTGTTGTTTTTATTTTAATTAGTGGCATCTTTATTTTCTATTGGCTGCCAGATTGACATTAAGAAAAAGTTTACTAGTCTTAATTCGTAGAGTTTATTGTTAAGTAATTCTCAATTCTCAATTTTTACTTACTTTTTCTTCAAGTAGTAAGTACACTGCATATTAATAATGCAGCCTATAAACGTCGCACTGCTGGGCACAGGCCTCTGTCCATATAGAGAAGGCATGAGCATTGATCACCACACTTGCTCTCTGTGGATTAGCCATTTCAGATCCCAAACTTTTGGAATCCAGGTTTCCTCACGATGTTTTCCTTCACGGTAAAAGCCACATTGGTACATGCCTGGGTTCGAATCTGCAACCTTGTGCATAAAAATCCGTTCATTGAACCGCTAGGCTTCACATTTTTCTTATACTGCATATTGGATCAATTTAAATAATATAATAACAAGATTAAAAAGAGACTTCTAAAACAGGAGCATTTTATTGTAACACGTATTTTACTAAACTGGTTTCTATCTAATTAATGTATTCAACTAATCCGTCATAATAATTTTAAGCTAATTAGTTTTTACTTGAGTAGCAACTGACATTTGTATCTTATATTAGATTAAAATACTATAATAATCTACGAGATTTTTTGTTTCAAACACATCAACATCTTATTTATACAGGCATTTAAAAAATGCCCGTTGGCCTAGTGGCGCTAAGCGCGACTGCTACGCTAGAGGTCTTGGGTTCGATTCCCAAGTCGACCAGGGTGTTATTGGGTATTTCTATGAAATTGTCAGCAGCAGGTCGGAGTTTGGATTTGTGCCCGGTTAGTGGCAATAGGCTCGCCCCCATTACATGGGGCCTAAACATATCGGCGAACTGTGGGTGTACATTGGTACACCTCTGCCTAACCCTTCGGGGATACAGGCGTGATGATAAGTTATTTAAAAATGTTTTTTCGATGGAATTAGATTTGAACCAAAAACAATAACTTAAAGTAAGACCAAATATCTTTTCCCAGACAAATAAATATAAAAGTACAAGTGCAGACAATAAAGAATTAATTATAATTTATCGCTAAAAACTGAGTTTATAATTAAAATGATAAATGACGTGCGAATGTAATAAAACGATCGACCGAATTCGCACGGTCTTTTGTTTTTTTACCAATTAATGCCTTTATTTGTGGCCTGCTATAATATTTATTGTAACCAGCTTCAATTAATGAGTTTAGTTTTATTGTATGACAGATGTAAGCATTCTGTTTCCCCCGACGCAAAAAGGACGGCGTGTTATAAGTTTAAAGCTTAGAGTATACATAAGAAACTAGTGAGCCTATCAGAGTTTGAACGTAAGCAAATGGTTTTGTCGTGAATTATGTATGAATGGAGGTTTTTGTTCTAAAAAAATAAAACATATATAAGAGTCAGACGGTGGAGACCTTTGCCCAGCTGTGGGACACTTAAAAGGTTACACAAAAAAAAAAAACATATATCCTAAAAATGTCAAAACCATCGATCGTAGAGAGAAGTTCCTTGTTGCGCGAAAATTAACTTTAATCAGTAAACGAATGTACTAGGTTCAAACTGCTCTCGCTTGTCACAAGGGGAAACTAGCGATAGTAGCAGTCTATGTAAATAATACGTCAATGGTTTGAAGTATATCTATATGACATGTCATGTGTGTGTGGCATCGCAGCTCCCGAACGCATGAACTAATTTTGATTTCTTTTTGTGTTTGAGTTTGTTTTCCTTCGATTGGTGAATTAGACGGGGGTGTTCTTAGCTGTTTAGTAAAAATTTGTTAAGTATTTAAAAAATCGAAGCAACTGTAATTTTTGTTTTTTTTTTTATAATATTTGGGTGTATGATTCTACTTAGCGTACATACTTACATACATATCATCACGCAGGTGCAGCTGCAGGTGTACCAATGTACACCCACAGTTCGCCGATATGTTTAGGTCCCATGTAATAGTTGGCGAGCCTATTGCCACTAACCGGGCACAATCCAAACTCCGACCTGCCACTGAGAATTTCATAGAAAAACCCAATAACACCTTGGTCGACTCGGGAATCGAACCCAAGACCTAGCGTAGCAGTCGCGCTTAGCACCACTAGGCCAACGAGGCACTTTCAATAATATATGCAGACATTGTGTTTAGGCAACAAACCTTAAGGCCTTACAAGTGAATATCTTTGTATTCGTAGTAAACCGTTATTGCCATTATGTAAACATTCAAAATGTGCTAACCTACTTAACATGATGCTTTTGTTCGTGAAATGTTAAAACGACCAAACCTTGTGACATACAGTGTGTTACAAAAACCCTGTTGTCACAAGTAAATGACGTGGTCAGAATCGATATTTGATGATTATTACATAAGAAATGTATATAAAAGTAATATTTTAACTATACAACGATACTCGCCCTGTATATGTATCTTATAAGGAACGACATTGTTTTTGTAACACACTGTATAAGCTGTCTCTCTGTTCTAAATATTTTTTAAATCTCCGACCTATTATAATGATAAAATTCAAAGCCTTTTTTGCGTTGCGCCTACCGTATAAACATTTATAACCGCTAAAAAGTGATACGGATTCTTATTTTCTGCGTTAATCTGTTAAAAAAGAATATTTATCTAAACTAGCATTTAAGAACAAGTAAAGTATAAGGTTAATAAATACTATAACACAAAGGAGATTTAATGGTTAAACTAACAAAAACAAATGAAAACATTACAACCTTAGCAGCGATACGAGCAATTTATAAATCGTAAAGACTAAGCCAAAGATGATGTAACTACAGAGAGGACACTCAATATTTTGACTTAGCATCTGCCTAGCCTTTTCCCAACTATGTTGGGGTTGGCTACCAGTCGTATCGGATTCAGCTGAATACCGTGCTTTACATGGAGCAACTGCTTATCTGACCTCCACAATCCATTTTTTCTGGGTAATACAGTACTTTTTAATATTGACTCAACGACTGCCAAAAATTATCGTATGACAGTCGGGTCCTACGGCTTAACGTGCTTTCCGAGGCACGGAAGGGGTCATTATTATCTCAAATGGTCACCCATCCACGGACCAACCGCGGCGAGCGCGGTTTAGCCTGTATTATCGGTCAAACCGTACGGCTTACACAAGCCACTCCATACATAATACTTAATCAATATAACTAATACTATAAATGCGGAAGTTAATCTGTCTGTCTGTATATTACGTTTTTACGGCTTAAAAGAGAACACCGCCTTCTATACATACTAATGCTGCGGTTTTCTTCGTGTAAAAAGCTTCTAGAGCAATCATTTATTTCCCAAGAAAAATATTTATTTATTTAATAATGTAGATTGCAAAACTATTCCGTGTAATAAACAACTAAAAGCCGAATCTTGAAAACATCTTGTGATTTAAAACAGTGTGCCATGACATAAAAAAAGAAGACCTAAATCTTTTTTAATCGACAAAAACAGATTTACAAAAAAATAACAATAAATTTCAGATGTTTGTGAATGAAAGTAGGATAATACTCTTTTAAAAATAGTCGTTTATTTTTAAATCGGTGTCTTTATTTTAGTTTTTGCACAGTGCCGCTTCTGCGAACATATTCATTGATCGTTTTGAGTACGACGACCCATTTCTAACAAATGTTTCTGATAACGGCAAATCGATACTGTTTCATTACTCCTTGCTCAGGACTTTTAACTTTTATTCGTCTATTTAGATCCTAATAATTCCACTACTAGCGAAATTAAATCATTTTTATGTCCATGTTTCAGATGATAAAAATATTAGACACGTATTCTTTCGTTTTGTCCCTTAAACAAAGAATTATAAAGAGTAAAGATATATAAAAAATATAAATTCTTGCGTGACGTCATGCCCAATCATAATGACGTCATAATCCCTCACTCCTAAACTTTAATAATAATATAATAATAATAATAATAATACAAGAGATGGGGGCAATCACTATCAGCCCCCAAGACGTAGCCAATGCAGTCCGTCCGATGGCAAACTGGAAAACGCCGGGGCCGGACGGACTGCAAAATTTTTGGTTAAAATGGCTTCGAAGTTCACATAGTTGCTTGGCTTCTCAATTCCAGTCTGCTGTGGAATCGGCTTCGCTCCCACAGTTCTTGACTACAGGATCTACCCATCTGCTCCACAAAACAGGTAGTGCTACGGATCCAAAGAACTATAGACCAATAACTTGTTTGCCAACGGTCTATAAGCTCCTTACGTCCATTCTGAGAGCAAAAATTAACGAGCATATCGTTAGTTTCTCTATTATGTCTGCTTCTCAGAATGGATGTAGGAGTGGATCCCGTGGCACTAAGGAGCTACTCCTTATTGACACGGCTATTTGCCAACAGGTTCGCCGCTCTAAAAAAGATCTGTCGACATGCTGGATAGACTATAAGAAGGCCTACGATTCGGTGCCGCATACATGGCTCATGAGGGTGCTGGAGTTGTATAAAATTAATGCAACTCTACGCGCTTTCTTGATGTCATGTATGGGGCAGTGGAGTACGGTTCTTCACTATCCAGGATGTCGGGATATCCAACAGGGTGGGGAACCAATTAGGATTGAGCGGGGTATATTCCAGGGCGACAGTCTGAGTCCCCTGTGGTTCTGCTTGGCCTTGAATCCTCTAAGCACTGCTTGAGAATTCGGGGCTGGGCTATTCGTTGAGGAGAGGGAGCCGGGTAATCTCCCACTTGCTATACATGGATGACCTTAAGCTCTTTGCCACCAATGGATTGCAGCTGATGAAGTTACTGAAGATAACTGAAAGCTTCAGTAATTCCATCAGCATGGAATTCGGTGTTGACAAATGTGCGGTCATGCATGTAAAGCGAGGTGGGATTGTGGAATCCCAGGGTATACAGCTCTCGGATTCCATAAACCTAAGGTCTCTCTCTGCAACGGAGACCTACAAATATTTGGGTATGTCAGAGGCGTTAGGTATCAACGCTGCTGATGTGAAACAATCATTACAGGCACGTTTCTTTGGCCGCTTGAACAAAGTTTTAAAAAGTGTTTTATCAGGCGGCAACAAGGTGCGTGCCTTTAATGATTGGGTCATGCCAGTGTTGATGTACTCCTTTGGTGTACTCAAGTGGACTCAGACTGAGTTAGACGCCCTAGATAGGAGAGTCCGAACACTGCTGACCGCAAATCGAATGCATCACCCACGCTCTTCAGTAATGAGGTTATATATCCCGCGGAAATGCGGGGGTCGAGGCTTTCTAAATGCTAAGACCCTCCATAATCGCGAGGTATGTAACCTCAGGGAGTATTTTCTCCAAGTCGACGTGGGGATGCATCGAGATGTGGTGGTAGTGGATAAGGGCTTCACACCGCTCTCCTTAGGCAAAGAGAACTGGCACAAACCTGTCGTACTGAGTGTCAAGGACCGCGAGGATGTATGGCAAAGCAAGGAGCTCCACGGGCGCTACTACCGGACCCTTCATGGGCTCGATGTAGATTTCTTAGCGTCCGTAGCCTGGCTACGCTTCGGTGATCTTTTTGGAGAAACCGAAGGGTTTGTTTGTGCAATTATGGACGAAGTTATCATGACGAATAACTATCGGAAGTATATCATAAAGGACGGTACAGTTGACATATGTCGGGCATGTCACTGTCCAGGTGAGTCCTTGAGACATATTATTTCGGGTTGTTCTCGTCTTGCTAACGGCGAATACTTGCACAGGCACAACCAAGTGGCCAGGATTATCCACCAGCAGCTTGCTTTGAGATACAAACTTGTGGAATCTGAGATGCCGTACTACAGGTATGTGCCCGACCCAGTTCTCGAAAATGGTCGTGTCACTCTGTACTGGGACCGATCTATCATCACTGACAGGACTATTGTAGCCAATAAGCCTGATATAGTGGTGATAGATCGATCGGAGCGTCGGGCAATCATTGTTGATGTCACTATTCCGCATGACGAGAACCTCGTGAAAGCTGAAAAAGAAAAACAATTAAAATATTTGGATTTAGCGCACGAGGTTGTCGACATGTGGGAGGTGGACTCAGCAATGATTGTCCCGATAGTCGTTACAGCCAACGGCATAATAGCCAAGAGCCTCGACCAGCACCTTAAGAGGCTCTCGCTAGGCACCTGGGTGAAGGGTTTGATTCAGAAAGCGGTACTTCTCGACACGGCGCGTATTGTGAGGAGGTTCCTCTCTCTGGAGTCCTAACCACCGGCAGCTTGGACCCTGTCCCGAGGCCGGTTGGACACTATATTTTATATTTTTAAATGTATATATACCTATAGATTGTTTTTGTATATATTTAAAAATGTACTTTATATGTTAATTGTTAAATAAAGAAAATAATAATAATAAATCATTTATTTGCTGAAATATGGTGGTACATAGGATAATGCGGTTTATCTTCATATTTTGTTATTGACTTGATAAAAGAAAAAATACGTGTCTAAGTATTATATTTTGATTATTACTGGCGGACTAAATAAATTTTGACTTTTCATACCTAGTCATCTGCCCTATTATCTACCTTCTTTTTGAAGTTGTATTTTTTTTTTATCTGAATTCTAATTCCGGGAGCAAGATGGGTCGACGACATAATACGGGTCTCGGGTCGTCTCTGGATGAGGCTGGCACAGGACCGTATATTATGGCACGAAAAAGGGGAGGCCTATGCCCAGCAGTGGGAGGAAAAAGGCTGTGGATGATGATGATGATGATGATGATGATGATGATGAATTCTAATTTCTTTGTTGCAGATTACCAATCGTGCTTTTGGTTTGCGGGACGGTGGGTTTGAGTCTCTGCTACTCGGGGCCCGACCTGCCCCCGGGTCCTTACTGCGGGATCAACCACTCCTGTTGCAAGAACAGGCAAGATGGATGCTCACACAGAATCCTTGGTATGCAACCAAATAACAATTTTTAACCGACTCTCAAAAAAGTGGAGGTGCATTCAGTTCCATTTGATTTTTTCCGCGTCATCTCCGGTAATTTTGATTTATTTCAAAATTATTTTTATTGGAGTACAAATCTGAGATTTTTACATAATATGTAATAATTATCAATTTTGAAATAAAACCACCAAGCGGCTTCAATCTAATAGGACAGTTGCACTAAGAAAACGCGATGACATAGAGACAAAATACTTTTACTAGTTCAAAAAAAATCATAGCAATAGCCCTTGTGTTACTGTGCAGGTCCTGTATGTATATACATTTATTTGCCCCCGATATCGCATCGGATTCTGATAACTGCCTCGTTGGCCTAGTGGTTCTAAGCGTGACTGCTACGCTAGAGGTCTTGGGTTCGAAATTCTTAGTAGCAGGTCGAAGTTTAGATTTGTGCCCGGTAAGTGGCAATGGGCTCACCTCCACATGGGACCTAAACATACCGGCGAACTGTGGGTGTACATTCTTACACCTCTGCCTAACCCTTCGGGGATACAGGCGTAATGGTATGTTATGAAAACAGTCTGACCGCTGACACGTCCGTCCTCTTCCAGACAGCAAGTGCTACTGCGACGAGTTCTGCAACAGAACGAGAGGGCACGACGACTGCTGTCCCGACTACCCTCAGGTGTGCCTCGGGGAGACTGCTCCCCAGCCCAATATCGATAGTTGCAGACACGGCAGAAAATTCTATTCTCCTGGAGACACTAGGATTGAAGACTGTCATGTTTGGTAAGTACCTTACAGATAAGAAAAAACGATAAAATCGTTCGGAACACTTTTCAGGCGACTTCGACTCACACTTGACCATTTTGAATGTCCATAGCCTATGTCACTCGGGATAATAAAGATTTGAGTATTGAGTATTGAGTATAACTCAAAGCTTCGAATGATACCACAAACATTGAAATCGGTCAAACCTTTTAATAAAGAAACTCACAAACATACATACAAACATAATCCCTGAATACACTCATATTTGGGCAGTCGTGTGAAAAAGAACTACCTATCAGGGTATGAATCGTAAGGTCTAGTATGAACTAGTTTTTTCGTAAATGTCGTATAAAAAACCAAACCCAAATATTATCCTAACAATGTCGAAACTGTCGATTTTTCGAATATAAATCTGTCGTTACGCTAAAAATAACTTAAATTAGTAAACGAATGTACTAGATTCAGCTGAAATACTGCTTTGGCTTGTTACAAAGGGAAACTAGCGATACTAGCGGTCTATGTATATTTAAAGTCTGCGGCAAGTAATAATTTATGTTTTAAATAAATAAACTTAAACAACATCACAATATACAGGTGTTTTAGCTACTAACTTTGAGTTTATAGAAATAAATAAATGCGGACAACATCACATACATTGTTTTTAACCCAAAGTAAGTTGCTAAAGCACTTGTGTTATGGAATTCAGAAACAACGAAGGTACCACAAACACCCAGACCCGAGACAATGTAGAAATGTGATTTTCTACATTGATCCGTCCGGGGATCGAACCCGGGACCTCAGAGCTAGCGACACCTTGAAACCGGTGCGAAAGCCACTCGACCACGGAGGTCATCAAAATACATCTGACGTTGTTATATTTATTTCTCTAATTAAAAATAAGGAGTCATACAGTCTGTAATAAAAGAATGAATAAAAAACTTAATAAAGAACAACATTGGCATTAAATTAAATACTGTTTATTTGTTATTTAAAAAGTCGTAATCCAAATAGTCTCATTCAAAACAGTTTAATAGCAAAATTACACACGTTCGACTAATGCCCAGCAATAAAATGAACACAATCAAAACAAGAATTAACTTTTGTCACTAAATATTCAAAGTTTTGACACTTGGATATTCTTTTAGAAAAATAATGAGGTTATTGCCCCATTTAAATGGCCGCGATTTACGGATTAATCATAGTCTTAGAGTATACATAGGCAACTAGAGTGAGCCTATCAGATTTAAACGTAAGCACTAGTGTGATCTAGTTTTGTCGTGAATTATGCATGAAGATGGAGATTGCCATTTTAAAAAATCTATTTAAAACACTAATATTTTCCTAAAAATGTCCAAACCATCGATATTTTCGTATATAAGTTTCTCGTTGCGCGAAAATTAACTTAAATCAGTAAACGAATGTACTAAATACAGATCATACAGACTAAAAACAGCTCTCGCTTGGCGCAAAGGGAAACTAGCGATAGTAGCAGTCTATGTATATAGTACGTCAATGATCATAATCCAATTTTAAAACCATTGAATTTTATAGTCTAGCAATTATTGTCACTCTTATTTTGTTGACTGGCAATAATTTGTGTAGAAGCAGGTGTTGCTAGTTAAAAGAAAATGAGGTCTGAATAAATAGGATTTGGGGAAATTAGGTTGATTCGAAATTGGAATTTTATACCTGTTTCTGGTTTTAAAAATAGACAATCACAGTCACAAAGACAATTTTTTTTACAATGACTTTATTCTTAAATAATGTTTTTGCTTTTGAATATAATAATAATAATATTCCGGGACATCTCACACACGCTTATCTGATCCCAAGCTAAGCAGAGCTTGTGTTATGGTAACCAGACAACTGATAAACATACTTATATATTTCTAAATACATACAAATTATAGATAAATGTCACCCAGACACAGAACAAATGATAGTGCTCATCACACATCATTTGTCCTGGGTGGGAATCGAACCCACAACCTCCGGTATAGCAGTCAGGATCTCTAACGACTAGACCAACAGGCCCGTCGGCCAATATTTACTGGTGCTTTTGAATAATACTTATTTGCCTTAATACTGCCACAGTTATTCATTGCATCATCATTGATTCACAATACTGAATTGCTCACAATTGGGAAGCAAATACTGTCATGGACAAAATCTGAATGCAAATAACATTCATTTTCAAAATTATTTTACTTTTTCCGCTTCTACTATACATTTTATTTTTACATATTATGAGATTAATAATTGTATAATTACGTAAATCATTTTTATTTTTTGAGCTCGTTGTTGTCGATATTTTCTAACTGACAGCGCTATCGCACTACGTCCGATCCCAATCAAATCTGGACCCGTGGAAATCTTTGGTCCGCAGTAGGTAGCGGTACAACTATTTCTATGGTTACTTACGCACTAGATCCGATCTCCGTCATGTGATTTTTTTACCATTTTTGACTAATATTTTCACGGGCTCTGAGAAGAAAACACAAAATAAATCATAGCCTACTTAGGTACTGTCTACCCATGATACCTGCAGAGCAGTTGAAACGTCGGAAAATAAATCCAAAATAAACCGCGATAATAATCCTTAAAGCTAGTTGTATTGTTTTTTTTTTCAGTTCAGACAATTAAAAAATTCTAGTGGTTAGTGACCCTGACTGCTGTACCGGAGGCCGTGGGTTCGATTCCCACCCAGGACAAATGTATGTGATGAGCACTATCATTTGTTCTGTGTCTGGGTGTAATTTATCTGTATGTATTATATGTATGTATTTAGAAATATATAAGTATGTTTATCAGTTGTCTGGTTACCATAACACAAGCTCGACTTAGCTTGGGATCAGATGACTGTGTGTGAGTTGTCCCAGGATATTATTACATTATTATTATATTAGGATAAGTTTTATCTTATTTGTATTTAAGTTTGTATCTAAATGTACGGCTCTCGAACAAATAGAATTCAGCGAACAATACAATTGTATGAAGGTCAAACGGATTTGCATTGAATTAATGAAATCGTAATACGAGAAGCGTCTGGCCAAATGTCTACCGCAATTATAGACCAAAACCAATTTAACATAACATATCATCACGCCTGTATCCCCGAAGGGGTAGGCAGAGGTGTACCAATGTACAACCACAGTTCGCCGATATGTTTCGGGACAATGTAATAGGGGGCGAGCCTATTGCCACTAACCGGGCACAAATCCAAACTCCGACCTGCTACTGAGAATTTCATAGAAAACCCAATAACACCTTGGTCAACTCGGGAATCGAACCCAAGACCTCTAGCGTAGCAGTCGCGCTTAGCACCACTAGGCCAACGAGGCAGTCCACTTTAACACTACAAAGATATTTATTACACAAAAATAATTGGAATCTCACTTTACTTTTGCATTCATAAAATTTAGTATTTTTAATTACCGGTCTTCTCTTATAAAGAAGACAGTAAATGTCGGTTTTCTGTCTGTCCGTCCGTGACGCTTCAACGGCTTAACCGCTGAACCGATTTGGATGGGACCGGTTTTGATGAGAACATACTAAAACAAGTTCAAAAAATAATGGCAAGAATAGGCAAAAGAGAATGAAATATACTGTATATGAAGGATAGGTACTTTTTACGCCGATTTTGGCAATGGAATAATAACGGGAGAAACCGCGAGTCCCAGCTAGTGTTTCATACAAAACATACATACCATCACACCTGTATCCCCGAAGGGTAAGGTAGAGGTGTACCAATGTACACCCACAGTTCGACGATATATTTAGGTCCCATGTAATAGGGGGCGAGCGTATTGCCACTAACCGCCACAAATCCAAACTCCGACCTGCTACTGAGAATTTCAGAAAAAAACCCAATAACACCTTGGTCGACTTGGGAATCAAACCCGAGACCTCTAGCGTAGCAGTCGCGCTTAGAACCACTAGGCCAACGAGGCAAGTGTTAACATAAAGTATTAATTATTAATGCTCTGATCTTGTAATGAAAGTTAACAGTCCCGAGAAAGTAGTAACTTGATACTAACTTGTAATAGATATGACAACCGCATTGCTTCATATTTATTTTTCGTATTCTCTTTTTACATCAATATATTATTATAATGTTGTACACATTTTTTTTAAATAGAAGTTATTGACATTTATTTAATAATTTATAAAACATACTATATTACAATTAAAAATTAATTTATATTTACAATAGGTAATAAAAAAAACTAAGCCTACACAGTAAATAAGAAAAAATATAAACTAAAATAAGGCATCAAAAAATTCATCCACATCGCTGTCGACTGGGAGTGTGCCCAAAAGGCTGGCAGCATTGCCACGTTGTATGGCAATGCTTATGCGCTGACCTAGGTAGAAGCCAGCCTTTGAGTCACGCGAAGTGTCAACCAGGCGTTTGGACAAAACTTTATATCTTGACGAAAGTATGAAGCAATGCGGTAAAGCTTATAAGTAGCTTTATTTATAGAAAAATATTTATATGGGTTGCTACAGAAATACGAGAGCATATTTGGAATACTGTAATAATATTTTTTAAAGAAGGTTTGGACTTTTCCTTTTACCTTGTCGGGATCGCTCTTGACAGAGTCCTCGTCACTTTAGGTGTTGATGGCAAGCTTCACAACACGCCGCCACTCTTCTCTTGACCGCCTTCCTCGTGCATTCATGTAGTGATGATGAGCCATTTACTACCGCTTTTATTTGGTCAGTCCACCTCATGGACAATCTTCCCCGTGGACTGGTACCCTCAACCTTAGGTTTGATAAGCTTCCTCGTGGCCTGGTTTGGACTCTAGGTTCGGACTAACCTTAAAAAATATTGGAGCCTTTTTACTATAGATACTAGTTTTGATCAGTTTATTAAAATATTGGAGGTAAAGGACGCTATGGAGACATGATTAGGTTTCCTAAAAAGAAGTTTTTTTTTTAAAGAAAGTTGCATTTCCATATTTTATTATTTACTATACTGTAAATAGAAAGTAGGTAAGTTTACAATTTATTCTTGTGGAACGAATGTGTAGCGTGTCTCAACTGCTAAGTAAGGTTATATGTCTTAAAGGACATCTGGCTTTGGCAGCAAGCCTGCTAGTCGAACAAATTCAGAATAGTAATTTAGAGAAAATCCACCTTGCATATTCATAACATTTAATTTATATAAATTTTTACACATACATCGCTCTTACTTATCATCACATAACATATCATCACGCCTGTATCCCCAAAGGGGTAGGCAGAGGTGTACCAATGTACACCCACAGTTCTCCGATATGTTTAGGTCCCATGTTATAGGGGGCGAGCCTATTGATACTAACCGGGTACAAATCCAAACTCCGACCTGCTACTGAGAATGTCATAGAAAAACCCAATAACACCTTGGTCGACTTGGGAATCTAACCCAAGACCTCTAGTAGCATAGCAGTCGCGCTTAGCACCACTAGGCCAACGAGGCAGACTGTACAACATACATTTGAATGTCATTCACAACTATAAAATACTCGTAATTGACGATTACATTTCTGTAAAGCACTCAGCAACATAACCCATTGACAAT
This sequence comes from Autographa gamma, assembly GCA_905146925.1. Classification (NCBI taxonomy): domain Eukaryota; kingdom Metazoa; phylum Arthropoda; class Insecta; order Lepidoptera; family Noctuidae; genus Autographa; species Autographa gamma. Next base: position 7,376,155 of record LR989872.1, on the reverse strand, counting down.
TTACGAGGTGATCCTTGATGGATCCTGGATGGAGTTTCTTGCCGACTCTTCTCCATAGGAAGGACACTAACAATAATAACTGCAACAATTTAATTTTTATAAGAGTAACCTATGGAGTTGCTTGCCGGTTCTTCTCAATAAGAAGGACACTTTGGAACCGAGCAACTAGAGTCAGTAGATTTTAACGTAAAGTTTCTTAAGCGCATTTTTTTGGTGTATGAGACATACAATCTTTTTGATTTTGAAGCCCTGTGGTTCTTATGGATCTGTGGTTTAGTATATTAAGCACAAGCTATACATTCTCTGAAGGGTTTCTCAGGAAACCGCAATTGCAATCTTGAAGCCACAATGCAATTATGACAGTTTACAATCCGTGAAACTGCACGTAGTTATTGAGTTATATTTAGTTGTGACCCAGGTGGGTCAGGTTGGCAAACCGCCATGCACTAGGTGTGAGCCACTCTGTAGTATGTCTAATGATGTCGATGATTTCACTATTATAATAATTCTTACGAAAAAAACCGACTACAAAATAAGTCTTCTATGGTTTGTTTATGGATGCCACAGTCATAACTGGACCAAATAAAATGAGACCACATGGGAAGCACCACCTTTCAAATAAAAAAAAAATGATCAAAATCAGAAATCACAAACATAGAAAAATGATCAAAATCAGAAATCACAAACAGAAAAAAAATACAGTCAAGTTGAGCTGACCTCCTCCTTTTCGAAGACGGTTAAAAATATAAAAAATAATTTAGTTACTTCTAAATTATTTCAGCTGAAATGCAGTTTAAAACTTTCTTTTTCAACTTTCTCGTTCAAAGTACCACAAAAAGTACCTGAAATGTAAGGTACCTATATCATAATTTGGGATTATTAGAATAAGAACCTAATATTTAATGCAACTTTGTCCTTTCTTTGAAATCTTACATCTACGTAGGGAACGAAACTTGTTTCCTACAAATTCTCTTTTCCTTCAATCCAATGCACTGTCAATTAGCATTAATTATATAATAATAATCTAGCCTATAAATTTCGCACTGCTGGGCACACGCCTCTTCCCATATAGAAAAGGCGCAAGCATTGATCACCACGCTTGATCATTTGCGATTGGCTATTACAGATCCCAATTTTGGAATCCATGTTTCCTCACGATGTTTTCCTTCACCGTTAGTCAGAAATGTCTTAGAATAATTAAGAAAGCTAGGCCACCACGACATTTAGCATTATTATTTATTTTTGTCTCTTATGCAAAGTGTTGAGAATAACCCCTGTCTAATCACTTACCGTCAATTTAGAATACACGTGAGACCAGGTCGACATCCTACATTACAATACGGTAAGCGTTGCCAACTAGGCGGGGGTCAATTATAACATCATGGCCGTATGCTGATAGCGTAGTCAGAGCTATGTGTTATCTTCTAGAAATATTAAAGACAGATCATACATATATCTTAAGGAATTTCGCGGCCAAAATTGGTTATTTCAAAGTTCATTATTATTGATACTATCATGACTATTCCAAATTTAACATTTAATTTGGGCATGCGATTGTGAAACCTGTATCACCCTTTCGGGTCGGACAGGGTTTTCTTAACATCCTGTATGTATGGTTATGCCAGAGTCAGTGTAAAGTTATGCACTTTGCTCTACAAGACTGTTGCCATCAGGTCGGTGCTCAGCTTAGATGTAGGTCAGTTAAAACAAACGACTAGCAGCTTTGCTTAACTTACATACTAGAATGGCAATAGGATGTATTCATTGCTATTTCGTTAAACACGACGTTACTCGATGTAAAGGTGCGTCCAGATCCGACGAACGCTCACCGAACGAGCATCAAGCTGCGTCAAGAACTGACAAACGAGCTGACACTAGCCGCACGCAAGCTGTTCGTGTAATACTTGTTCTGTGCGCGTTCAAATCTGGAGTCTGGACGTACCCTAAGAAGTGGTTTAAGAACATAGCACTTTTAAACTGATAATAGATTACCTCGTTGGCCTAGTGGTGCTAAGCGTGACTGCTAGAGGTCTTGGGTTCGATTCCCCAGTCGACCAAGGGTTTAATGGGTTTTTCTATGAAATTCTCAGTAGCAGGTCGGCGTTTGAATTTGTGCCCGGTCAGTAGCAATAGGCTCGCCCCCTATTACACGGGTAGGCCGTATGGCCGAACTGAGGGTACACCTCTGCCTAAACCTTCGGGGATACAGGCGTGATGGTATGTTATTTTTATGTTATGTTATCACTTTTAAAATGGTCTCTCTCCAAAGCTCAGTGATGACGTCAATCAGCATCTGCCGTTCTTGCAATAAATAATAATACAATGTCAATATTAATATCCATCACATACTCGCATAACAGGGATTGTTAAAAAATTGTGTCAATGTTAAATCAATTGAACAGTTTCAATGGATACAGACAGATAGACGTATTGATTTGTTACGTCAGCAATACGTTAACATATTGACCGAATTTTGATCTCCACATCTCCTTTTTTAAGATAGTTTTCCTCTTTTGTTTTTACTCTTAACAAACTTAGGTTTTACTATTTTGCATTGAACGTGTACAAACAAAGAATTTTAGGGAAGTAACGACTGTAAGCATTTCTAGCCCTCTTTATTTATTAGGCACGGTTTTACTGCTGTACTCAGATAATGTACTAAAGGGCTTCCTTATATCATTTAAGTCAGCAACCTTTCAGACTTCGAAGAGTTGGATTAGCTTACTAAGATTATGAATCTACACAGTTGCTGTGCATAACATAATATACCATCACGCCTGTATCCCCGAAGGGTTAGGCAGAGGTGTACCAATGTACATCCACAATTCGCCGATATGTTTAGGTCCCGTGTAATAGGGGGCGAGCCTATTGCCACTAACCGGGCACAAATCCAAACTCCGACCTGATACTGAGAATTTCATAGAAAACCCCAATAACACCTTGGTCGACTTTCGAATCGAACCCAAGAGCGTAACAGTCGCGCTTAGCACCACTAGGCCAACAGCAGTCAGTTGCTATGCATTAGAAATAAATGCTATTCTCGCATTCGCATAATTTTGGAACACTATAAGTGCCAAATACACCTGAAACTTGCTCTTTTAGTTCTGATGACGTTATTTCAAAACAAATGACGAACTTCGGAAATATGTGCTTTATTTAGGTGATGCAATCGCATTGTATTCGCGCAGGTATAGCACTTTGGCAGAATGTCACGATGGTGACGCGGTGTGAGTAACATCCTATTATTACAAATGTGAAAGTTTGTTAGCCAGTTAGGATGCTTGTTACTCTTTCAAGTGAAAACTACTAAACGGATTTGAACGAAATTTTACGAAGACAATGACATAGTTGATAATCTTGTCCAAAAACTCTGAACCCCGCTGGGGGTGCCCTTAGTGTACGTTGCTGACGTAGTTAGATTTTCCCTATTTCTCTGGCTGGAGGCCTTAAAGTCCTAGCCAAAAGTCCGGTGAAACAGTCAAAGCCTGCGCTCAGGCTAACTGCAAAGATCTCTATCAATTTAAACTTGTCCAAAATATAGGATTAACCCGTTGTATGCCGGAAGCGCGGATCCACGCGAGACACAATTGAATTCTATTGTCTTATTTATTGCGGCATACGAGAGGTTAATCTTATATCCTGTTAAGACCACAAATGGGATCTACATGGGTAAAACCGCGGGCAATTCCAAGTTAATACGTGTTACAAATAACGAAGCTTTCTACAAGAATAAGGACATGTTAAATTAGATGTTAACAAGCGTATATAATGAGGTCTGGGAGATTACAATTAACGCTAATGACATCAGTTATTGCCAATACAATACTAATTACATCGCCACCTGTTGCCAACACGTGCTTATAAAGATAATGAAATCGTAATGATGTAATACTAATATCCTGGGGCAACTCACACACGGCCGTCTGATCCCAATTTAAGCAGAGCATGTTTGGAGAACAAAGAGAACCAGACAACTGATAAACATACTTCTTCTTCTTTTCCGGTTCGCTCTTGACAGAGCGGTCGTGGTCATCAAATAGTCTGGTTGCGGGCAGCTGTAATCCGCTTCACGATGCGACGCCAACCAAACATACTTATTTATCATCACTATCACTACATAGTATAAAACAAAGTCGCTTTCCGCTGTCTGTCCCTATGTATGCTTAAATCTTTAAAACTACGCAACGGATTTTGATGCGGTTTTTTTTAATAGATAGAGCGATTCAAGAGGAAGGTTTATATGTATAATACATGCATAATATAGTAGAGAAACACGGATAATCTTAGAGATTTTTGACGTCAGGTCGTAAAGCAACACATTTTTTGCGCTTTTATTGCAAACGCTGGCTGAACCCTACGAGATAGATCAAAATAATGTACTACAGTATCGTGCCCCTTAAAAAGATCTACAAAAAAGTCCGCGATGGCATATGTCTATCTCTTGAGGGTAACCCACAATAACCATTTTTTATCCTTTATTTATTACTTATTCACGAAAAGACGATTTTAACCAATACAGCATTAATACTTATCCAATTAAGTACCTTTAATAAATTGTGCATGCAATATTGTTCAATATTGCCCCTTATAGCATGTAATTTAAATGAATATTTTCGAAGATATTACAGATTTAAAGTGCAGGGACATAGCGGTTGCGGCGGTACCGCGCGGGGGCCGGGGGGCGCGTGCCCATACCAAAAAATGCTTCTAAGGCTGTGCTTCGCCCTACAGAACTTTATGATTGCGTAGTTATATTTGGTATCAGCGTTGCACCCGAGCAAAGCCGGGGCGGGCCGCTAGTTTAAAATAAAACTACTTTTATGGATTTTGTCGCGGTTTAATTTTAGATTTTAGGTCTCGACGTTTCCACACCGTTGCAGGTATCATGGTCACGAGTAAAAGTGGTTTTGTTTCAATGTCTAACATTCGCGTAATCCAAAGAAACCAATATACTTTTATACGTCATCTAGACACAAAACAAATGATATACATCACACAAAGATTTGTCCTGTTCGGTAATTGAACCCTCGCGACCGTTATAACATTAAGGTCTCTAACCACTAGACCAATAGGCCGGTCAAAGGTATCTATTTAAATCGAAATAACTAGTAAACTAGTCCGATGAAGGTTCTTCATTAAGCACAACGCGATTAAAACCGCATGGAGCCACTAGTGTTCTAATCAGTCTCCCAAACAATAAACTGTCTACTACTTCTATTTTTTTTTTGTACACTTATATATTTTTATAAAAATCCAACAAATTATCTCAAACTTTCAACATAAACTTATACAATTATAGTTGGATTCAAAGTTAATGGCGGCTGTGAAGTTAGCCACACTTAGCGCAGTACCTCGCCCCGCACCCCCGCTGGCGCATAAGTTTGTTACTGAGCAGCGACTCGCCTTGTGTTCAGAGCCGCCATTAAGTTTAGACCGTACTGTAAAATGATTTATGTCAATGTATTGATAAAATGAAGGCTTATAATCAAGGCGCAAATTATTCTTTTCAAAGCTAAAGTTATTAAACATAATTATCATCATTTATTTTGATTAACACACGATTATTGATCGATTAAGTCTTGATTGATTGAGATGAATTAAGCTTCCAATGGATGCAAGTAGGTTATATCCTTTTTTAAGACTTGTTATGAAGTCTCAGTAGCAGGTCGCAGTTTGGATTTGTGCCCGGTTAGTGGCAATAGGCTCGCTCCTATTACATGGGACCTAAACATATCGGCGAACTGTGCGTGTACATTGGTACACCTCTGCCTAAACCTTCGGGGATACAGGCGTGATGATATGTTATGTTATGAAATGTGTATTTATTTGTACGTATATGAAACAAAGTCAGTTAGTAACAACATTTATAAAGATGAAGGAACACTCGGCTGAATTAATTACTATGATTTTTTATTTGTTGGGTTTGGATTCACCCTAAATAACAGAATCATTATATAATTAATTTTACCTAATTTTCAATTTAACACAATAATACATTTTCAATATTTTTTTACTATATTTGAACCCGTCGCTGTCGAGGTCTCGGGTTCGATCCTAGGACTAAACGATGTAAAGAAACACTCTACAACTACAACGTCTCTCTTCTCTATTATTTTCGTCCGGTTCTTAGTAGTGTATTCGTTGTCTGAATGTATTTCTATAACAAGGAATAAGCTTGATCAGGGTTACTGTGATAGGACAAACCGGGCAATTTTGCATTTAAATTATTTTCAAAGAGTTCTAAACGACATTCAGTTACAAAGCTTATAATTTTGCGTTGCATTTTAACAAACTTTTTAGGATATGCAACCAGTTGGCCACAGTGATCTGAATTCAAAACAAATAGAATTATAAGCTAGCATCAAGTTTGTAAAAATATTATCAATACAGGTAGCACTAGTGGCAGTTATCCTAGTCGGTTCGAGAAATGTATTATACAAATTATAAGACTTAAATAAAGTAATAAATCTGTTTACAATATAATTATTTTCTAATAAATTAATGTTAAAGTCTCCACAGACGGCAACCGTTTTATTAGAACTAGAGATTTTAAATAATGCATCTTCCATTAGTTTCTCAAATGATTCATATGATGCACATCTAATATTAATAATCTGATTTAGTGTTAGATATTATAATTATTCCACCTATTTTTATTATCTCATTTACAATAATCAAGAATTCTTATTTTATAGCATTTTAATGTTTTATTTAAAGATCTAAACAACAATTTAACGATAGCTTTGTAAAATTTTGCATATCTTTGATTTACGAGAAACTATAAAAATATTTAATCATAATTATAAAAATCACAAATGTTAATTATAAAGAACACATTTTAATTAATTCAATTAGGTTATAAATTAAATGCGAAATCTATAAATTTTGTTTTACTTAATTATATTAATAATATTGTCAGTAACGTGTTTAGACTTAGGGTTCCCACACATCGCAAGTAACTGCGAGCTCGCGTTCCATTTTGAACTATATTTAAGAAGTAATTGCTGCTATACGGCTTCGCATCGCATCAAATCGTCGCAGTTTTGTGTGGGAGTCCTAAATCAGAATGAAGACTCCTCATAAATGTGAGAAAACACGTTTAAGTTCTAATTTTAATTATTTCTTTAACCTTTTAGAAGTATCTTAATTATTTTCTCCCAAGATAAGTAACCTACTACTTCTTCGAGAATTGGTCTAGTTACTATTTTTTTTTGCATATTCTCTGCAAATCAAATTCAAATCTTTATTTGCGTTCGTCGTTATATCGTCGTTATAGAGATTAGCGCCTTGAAACAAACAAACCCTCTAGCTTTGTTACATTTTTATAATATTGACGGGCCTTTTGGTCTAGTGGTTAGTGACCCTGACTGCTATACCGGAGGTCGTGGGATCGATTTCCACTCAGGACAAATGTTTGAGCACGATCATTTGTTCTGGTCTGGGTGTAATTTATCTATAATATGTATGTATTTAGAAATATATAAGTATGTTTATCAGTTGTCTGGTTACCATAACACAAGTTCTCTTAGAGCTTAGCTTGGGATCAGATTACCGTGTGTGAATTGTCCAGGAATATTATTATTATTATTAATATACACATAAAGTGTTGTTTGAACTCACAACAGTAGCTCAAAAATATAACTACCGATTATCATAATAAAATTGTATTTATTCATCTACCGTTTTCACGAATTAACATTGTGTCCATGAAGATAACAATAACAAAGCATACGGAAGCTTTATAATACAAATAAACAAATAAATAATAAATGACATAATCAAAGATGTCAGGGTTAATAAGAATTAATGGGTATTTGACAATAATCTCATGGTGTCGCCACGGCGCCTGCGCGGCGTCACGACTTATGATGTCATACAACATAACATACACGCCTGTATCCTCGAAGGGTTAGGCAGAGGTGTACCAATGTACACCCACAGTTCGCCGATATGTTTAGGTCCCATGTAATAGGGGGCGAGCCTATTGCCACTAACCGGGCACAAATCCAAACTCTAATGTTTATTATTATCGTGTGTAATGAGTGTCCTTTTTAACCGACTTCAAGAAGGAGGAGGTACTCAATTCGACTGTATTTTTTTGTTTGTTAGATACCTCAGAACTTTTGACTCTGTGAACCGATTTTGAAAATCATATAAGACTTATTTTGAAGTCGATTTTTTTGTAAGAATTATAATTTGAAATTTTAACTGGTTGCAGTATACAGTCGTCTGACGGATGAACAGACGGATAGCAAATCTGCCGACTTATACTGACCAAAATAGCATTAGGAATATCGTATTAGCCTTTCCAGGGGCCCGAGTCTGCTATTGACAATTGCTTCAATCGTCCGAGTGCGTCGCGTCAGTCTGTCCATTTTAGGATAATTGGCATTCTACTAAATGTCAAAATTGGCCATTGGGACGGCCAATTTTGTTGACGCCACCGCACTCGGACGATTGAAGCAATTTATCGTCAATAGCAGACTCGGGCCCCAGGTCTTTGAAGTAAAAGATTACCTAAAATGCGTTATGTATACCTGTTTGTCCTTTCTTTAGATGTCTAACAAATCAATCAAAATGAAAGTCACCCTGACCTGAATATTGTTCAAACATAATTAATTCACTCCATCACTCTTTCGCGACCTATTTATATCACTTGCAGCCTATTTATCATAAGCTTGTCAAGAATGCATCCTTGCTAATTACTTATTCATTAATTATTATTCACCGACTGTAAAAATAGAGCACTAGATACAATAATGATGTTTTGTGGAGGATTACTCTGGCTATTATTTATTATAATATAATAATCCAGCCTATAAACGTCCCACTGCTGGGCACTGGCCTCTTCCCATATAGAGAAGGCACGAGCATTAATCACCACGCTTGCTCTCTGCGGGTTGGCGATTTCAGATCCCAAATTTTGGAATCCAGGTTTCCTCACGATGTTTTCCTTCACCGTTTGTCAGAAGTGTCTTATAATAATTAAGAAAGTACATATAACTACTTTTTACGGATTTTTTCGCGGTTTATATTAAGATTTTTAAGTCCCGACGTTTCGACACCTTTGCAGGTATCATGGTCACGGGTAGACTGAGGTGGTGTTCGTCTTGACGGTTGTTGTTGCTCGTTCTACCTTCATATTTTTATTAATTATTTGTGTTCCGGCCTACGCAATATGAGCTCACGGTGTCTTGAGGTCTTGCAGCGCTGCTCTTGGGTTTGATTTTGAGTTTGTTAATTATTGGATCCCAAGTAGGTGATATCTTCCAGCCGTCTTCTCTATTGAAATTAGGGTGTTTTTTAATCTCAATAGCCTCGCGAAACATCCTGGGTAGGAATTTTGGTTCTTTAGCGAGAATCTGTGGTTTATCAAATCTAATGTAATGGCTGGAGCCTTCAGCATGATCGGCGACTGCAGACTTCGTTGAGCGGCGGTGTTTCACGTCAGCAATGTGTTCTTTTACGCGGGTCCCTATACTGCGTTTTGTTTGTCCGATGTAAGAGAGTCCACAGTCACAGTCTAGTTTATAAGCTCCGAAATAAGTGTCGAAACGTCGGGACTTAAAAATCTTAATATAAACCGCGAAAAAATCCGTAAAAAGTAGTTTTATTTCAATGTCTAACATTCGCGTAAACCTAAGAAACCAATAAGTACATATAACTTTGAAAAGTTACATTGGTACTCTCCCGGGTTCGAACCTGCAACCTTGTGCATACAAATCCGTTCATTGAACCGCTAGGCCACGACTTTAGACAGAGATTATTTATTAGCCGACTTCAAAAAGAAGAGTTTCTCAATTCATGTGTTTTTTGTTGTATATGTGTAATTTATCTATAATATGTATGTATTTAGAAATATATAAGTATGTTTATCAGTTGTCTGGTTACCATAACACAAGCTCTGCTTAGCTTGGGAGCAGACAACCGTGTGTGAGATGTCCCGGAATATTATTATTATTAATATTATGTATGATTGTAAACACACTTTAAAAACCTCTTTATAATACAATTGCCTCCGAGATGGGTCCACTATAAATTTCAACAGAATCGATTTAATGATCGCCTGTTAAATCTTAAAAATATTTTTAATAAAACTAATTAAAAAATAATAAATTACTAATCAAGTTTATCTTTAAAAATCGACAGTTACACACATCAATTTACTGCTAAACTGCTCATAAAACATACATAACACACTCTATTAATATGTGTCAACACCTTGTGTCAGTAATTAACGTTAACGAGAGATAGTTGGCTAACTGTCAAAGTTAGCGCCGTCGCTAATCTACACTATTATTATAAACAAGCTTACAATATAAATACATGCGATAAATCGGTCTGTCTGTTGCGCTTTCACGACTAAACTGTTGAACCAATTTTGATGAAACTGATATGGATCCCAAGTTAAGGCTAGATTTTGCTGCGATAACTGATCAGGCGGGGCGGAGCTACGGGGAACATCTAGTTTGAAATAATAATATATTAAAAAAGAACATTTGTAGAATCTAGAAACAAACCCAAAAAGCGAAGGGATTTCGTCGTTTTATTACAGAGTTCCTATGGTCACTTTCTGGCTTCATCAACCTGATGATTAGTAATGATGACAAAATACTCGTAGATGACTAAAATAAAAAAAAATTATCGATACTTGTAACCTTGAATGTCCCATCACTAAACGAAAGTAACAGTGACATTAATAAAGCGTTCGTCACTAAATTGTCGACCGTATGCGCAACACTAATCATCGTTACGTAATTATGACGTCACTTCTATGACGTATAAAGATGGATTTATCTATTGCGTTTTTGTTGTTAGTCATACCAATTTGACAAATAATTGTTTGTCATTAGATAATCCTTTAAACCGATTATTTTATAATAAGAATATTCCGGGACATCTCACACACGGTTATCTGACCTCAAGCTAAGCAGAGCTTGTTTTATGGTAACCAGACAACTGTTAAACGTACTTATATATTTCTAAATACACATATTATGTATAAATTACACCCAGACACAGAACAAATGATCGTGGTCATCATACAAAGATCTGTCCTGGGTGGGAATCGAATCCACGACCTTCGGTGTAGCAGTCAGGGTCACTATGCACTAGACCAACAGGCCCGTCAAAATAAATTGCATTAATAGACATTCAACATTGAATGAGTTTATTTACCAGAATGATGTCAACCTAAAATAATAATGAATGACTTTCCGAATCATTTGCTGTCTTACAACTCTATTCCATAACATAACATATCATCACGCCTGTATCCCCGAAGGGTTAGGCAGAGGTGTAACAATGTACACCCACTGTTCGCCGATATGTTTTAGGTCCCAGGTAATAGGGGGCAAGCCTATTGCCAATAACCGGGCACAAATCCAAACCCCGAGCTGCTACTGAGAATTTCATAGAAAAACCCAATAACATCTTGGTCGACTCGGGAATCGAACCCAAGACCTCTAGCGTAGCAGTCGCACTTAGCACCACTAGGCCAACGAAGCCGTCTCACAACTCTATTCCCATGCAAATTATTATCGCTTATTTATTCTCAATTCTTTATTATAGCTTATTTATTTATATTTAAATGTGTCATACAAAAGTGGAATAAGCTAATAAATACACACCTGGCCATTTGAAAGCGAAACGTTTAAATAATACGCTATTTTCGTACTGTCGTTGTCATCAAGAGTCAACGCTCTTTTTATTATAAATACACTGTCGAGCAATATAGATAGGACGGTGTTCTAGAAAAATGTAATTTTTACATTATTATTTTGGGTCTTTTTTATTGTTAGGGTTGTACTACGAAGTTTTGTTTTTGTAAACATTAACTATATATTTTTTTAATTCCATGATTACTAATTTTGATTCTACCATGCGCTTACACTTTTATAGAAAAAAACAAAATTGAATAATTTATGTTCTTTTCAGAATTATCGCACAAGCCAGTTAAACAAACAAATCTTAGGAAAAAAAAATATTATTTAGTTATATTGTAAAAAATGATTTCAGTGCAATAGAAATAAATAAATCTACTAAGATCGTGACAACCCTGTAGGCCTCGTTAAGTTTTTGTGAGCTTAAAGTGTCAGTTATGTTTTGTATTATTTTCTTTTTAATGGCTACTTTTGTCCAGTATCGTGTTTTTCCACATTTATCTAAAGTGTAAGTTTTTGCTCATTTCAATTTAGGAACGCATTCTTTTTTTAACCGTTAATTTTACCCTGCAGACTTTTTACTTGAAATTCTGAATTGAAATATTATGTTAGTGTTTAGTTAGTTTGTTTGTATTTTATGATGTTTTTTTAAGATATGAATGTAGGGCAATGGTATTATCTATAATCCCAGTATTTCTGTGGTTTTGTGTTTGCTGTTTGAACGCCCACATGTGCTATTTATCCTGTCAACTCTAAAAGTTTTTTACCAGATTTTAGTACAAATAAAAAGGAGGAAGAGTAGTGTATATTTTATTATATCTAAAAATATATAGTAATTGTCTCTAGAACAAATTTCCCGTGTCAGAAATATTTATGAAACAGACTTTTATAATCGATTTAGCCTACTTTTTGTAATACTTTTCTTGTAACTTTTCTATGGCCGTATATTGTTTCATTTTGATTTAAAATGCTAGACTGACTGTTATTTATTTTAGACTCTGCCTTACAAAAGTTCATTATGAAAGCATTAATGATAAATAAAGAAAACAAGTAGTGCAATCCCACAATGCTGATTTTCTTTGGATACTAACGGCTGAATATTTTTCTTTTTTCTTTTTTTTTTTAAAGAATATGCTAATTGTCTAGTCGACCAAGGTGTTATTGGGTTTTTCTATGAAATTCTCAGTAGCCGGTCGGAGTTTAGATTGTGCCCGGTTAGTGGCAATAGGCTCGCCCCTATTACATGGGACCGAAACATATCGGCGAACTGTGGGTGTACATTGGTACACCTCTGCCTACCCCTTCGGGGATACAGGCGTGATGATATGTATGTGTATGCTAATTGAAATATGTTTTTTTGAAGTCTTGATAACACACAAAGATTGTCTTGATGATCAAGTTTCTTAATGTCGCAGCGTGACATCATTTCTAATCAAGCTTTGATTAAAATTATTTTGAAGGATCTCCATAAATTATAGGATACGTCATGTTTGTAAATAAATATTTGTTTATAACCTAATGACAGGCGATTTAAATAATATTAGACGACCTCTTATTAAAACTATTTTTATTTTTAATGCAAAAATTATCATAACGACTACATAATGAGCCATCTTTTAAAGTATTTCGTTTATTGATTATTTATTATTTTACTGTTTGTTCCTTGTGTAGGTTTTATAAAACTCAATACAGGTGTTACGAAAATGTATGATCATATTTGAAATATTACTTCTGCCCAGAATCTCTGAGGGGAATTAAAAAAAATGGTTTTACCATACAAAAATACTATCAGATGAAAATTTGGTCAGGAAAATCTTTTTTTACATACTTCCTGGATATATTTAAAATATGACCACGAATTTCCGTAGCTAAATATTCCGTAAATAAATATTTATTACTTACAAAACTAGAGGTACTTACCGCTCCTATACAATATAATACCATTGTGAATATTTAGTATTTATTTGAATCTGTTTAATAAACTAACAATAACGTTATTACTGTTTATTTATTCAATTCAACTACCGGCAACAGTTACTTTGTCAGCTGATTGACATGTGACATCAGGGCCTCGATCGTGAGTGATCGTTCAGTGTACTTGCCATTGTGCCTAATTTTCATATTTAATAATAATATCCTGGAACATCTCACCCACGGTTATCAGATCCCAAGCTAAGCAGAGCTTGTGTTATGGTAACCAGACAGCTTGTTACGCCACGGTACAAGCCCGGAATCGCTGACGATAGCCAACACCAATTCTGCGCATCGCGACAGCGTCGTCACGCGGCGCCGACACGAGGAGCCGACTCAGCGGAACGTGCATTCCCATCACGCCACTTTTATTTCGCAATAATTTATTTGAAACCTATCATATTGTAATAAAATAACATCCATTCTTGGTACAACCATCGACCAATTATCACCTAATTAGATTATAACTTCAATTGTAATTTTGTTATACAATAAATTGTCTTAAGTAAATTGGTTTTTTTTGCATCCTCCGGCTCCAGATCTCTTATTTGGCGCAGTCGGTAGGATACTCGCGGGCCGGTTCGCGAGAGTAGCTAGCTAGGATCGCTATTATAGGCGCGGTACGCGACTACGCGAGCTACCCGGGTGGCTATTAAGCACCGTACGAGTATCCGGATCTACAAGACCTGCAGCTGGGAGGTATATCCAGACATAGATACCGCAGAGAAGCCAATAATGTGCATGTAAGTACTCTAGAATTGTTCTTGAGTTGCTTCCTTTTATTTTTACTGTGTAATTTTAATCCTCCAAGATTTTCCATCCCAGGCAATCGCGGACCCCTAGGTTAGATAGATCATCTAGGTCAGATTTTATAGATTCGTTCAGACAAAGTTCTGATATTAGTGTTAGTAATAGTAATATTACGGAGATGGCGTCGATTGATGACGTATATAAGGCTTTGCGTATTGTCCCCGAATTTGACGGGAACACAAATGTCCTGACTAGATTTATTAAACTTTGTGATCAGTTAGTGCAGGCCTATGTTTCGCAAGAACCAGGACATGAGCTCATAAATTTAGCGCTTTTAAACGGGATCCTTAATAAGGTAACTGGACCCGCAGCACGTTTAATAAATACTAACGGTGTCCCAGAAACTTGGGAAGGCATTCGTAGCTCATTAGTGAACAATTTTTCTGATCAGCGCGATGAGACTTCGCTTTACAATGACTTGGCTCTATTAACTCAAGGTAACTCCACACCCCAAGAGTATTACGAAAAATGTCAGAGTTTATTTGCAACTATCATGACGTATGTTAGCCTACACGAAACCGTTCAGAGTACTATAGAATCAAAACGTTCACTCTATAAAAAGTTAACCCTTCAATCTTACTTAAGGGGCCTTCGGGACCCATTAGGATCACGCATCAGATGTATGCGACCAGACACGATTGAGAAGGCCTTAGAGTTTGTTCATGAAGAAATGAACACTCTGTACTTACAGCAACGTAATGAACAGTTACCAATAAAGAAAGTTTCACCTCAGGTTCCTACTCAACCGATGAAGCCATTCAATCCTGTCATGTCGCCTATGCCTATGAATACGTCTACGCCTATGCAGAGGCCATTTAATTTTAACATGCCCGGTCCTTCACGACCGAACGTAGTTATGCATTCTCAACGTCCTCAGATTATGTGGAGACCAAACTTTAACCAATCGCCGCAATTCCAAGGCCCTTCCCGCACTCAGCAAATGTTCGGGGCACACCCTCCTAATAACAACGGACAAAATAACGCGTTCAGAACTCAGCCTAATTCCCAACCTAGAGTGCCAAATGCAAATGACACTCCCAAGCCCATGAGTGGCGTATCTCATTATGTGGCTAGACCGATGCAAATGCGAGGTCATGATTGGTCGAGGAGTGGTAATCCACCACCTTCCAACTATTTTAGGAGCAGAGAACTTAATCTTAACGAGTGTTACGAACATCCCTATTTCGAACCCTATTATGATGATGGGTATCAAGACTATAACTGTGGCGTGTATTACGAACAACCTGACTGCATTTACTATGATATGTCCATGCTTCAACAACCTTGTGCTGATATGCCTTGCGCGCCTCCAGAAGAAGCGCCAGCTAAAGCTACGACCCCTAAAGATGAAAATTTTCAGAAAAGCCCGAATACAAAAGAGTCAAAATAGAAGTTAATCTGCAGACACAGCGATACTTACCTTATATAAAAATTTCTAATCCACCGTTGAAACTGCTTATTGATACCGGGGCAAATCAATCGTTTATTAGGCCGGAAGCTGTAAAGAAATATTACCCACACTTGCCCTGGAATTACGATCCGTTCGAAGTAACAAATGTCCATGCGACTAGCCGTAATGATTATTCGATTAACTTACCGTGTTTTCAGGAATTCAATGATAACACCGAATTAACGTTTTATATATATAAATTCCATGACTATTTCGACGGTCTGATAGGGTTGGACCTCCTAAATAAATGGGAGTCTACTATCGATCTTAAAAATAATAAACTCGTAACAAAGTACGCCACTAATTCAATAGTAATGTACAACTCTCGTAATTGCAATCTATATGAAGATATCATTCCCGCAAATTCTTCAAAATTAGTTAGAATCCCGGTTGATATTCAAGACGGTGACGCATTTATTTCGGAACAAAGTATCTCTAATTGCTGTGTGCATGAGTGCATTACTAGTGTAAAAAATAATCGTGGTTATTTAGAAATATTTAACCCTACATCGAACGATTTAATATTTTCCATGGACCACCCAATTAAGGCAGAGATTTTTAACACTGAAAGTTTTAGCATACCATCTTCACGTCGCGTACAGGAAGTTTTATCTCGGTTACGCACTGACCACATGAACGAAGAGGAACGAGCTAATTTAAAATCGTTAGTTTCCCAATACGCTGATGTGTTCTATTTAGATGGCGAACCTCTCACCTTCACTAATAAAATTAAACACCATATACGTACTACAGACGAAATACCGGTTTATACTAAGTCATACCGTTACCCATTTATACACCGCGAAGAAGTACGAAATCAAATTGCAAAGATGCTGGAGCAGGGTATTATCCGCCCTTCCGAATCCGCATGGAGCTCTCCGATCTGGGTAGTTCCCAAGAAAGCAGACGCGTCCGGGAAAGTCAAGTGGCGTATTGTAGTTGACTACCGAAAGCTCAACGAGAAGACTATAGACGATAAATACCCCATTCCAAACATAGCAGACGTTTTAGATAAACTAGGAAACTGTAATTATTTTACAACTCTCGATTTGGCCAGCGGATTTTACCAAGTGGAGATGAATCCAGACGACATTACAAAAACAGCATTCAATGTCGAACACGGCCATTTTGAGTTTCTGCGAATGCCGATGGGACTTAAAAATTCTCCGTCGACATTCCAGCGTGTTATGGACCATGTCCTTCGGGATCTTCAAAATTCTATCTGTTTGGTCTATTTAGACGACATAATTGTTTTCAGCACTTCTTTACAGGAACATATTGGTAATTTAGAAAAAGTATTCAAAAGGTTGCGTGACTCTAACTTTAAGATACAAATGGATAAGTCGGAATTCTTAAAATTAGAAACGGCTTATCTGGGTCACATCATTAGTAGGGACGGGGTTAAGCCAAATCCCGATAAAATCACTGCCATAAAAAAAATTCCCTTTACCGCGGACTTCTACAGAAATTAAAAGGTTCTTAGGACTATTAGGATACTATCGTAAATTCATCCCTGATTTTGCAAAGATTACTAAGCCAATGACACAATGCCTTAAGAAAGGTTCTAAGATAAATTGTAACGATACTAATTACATCAACTGTTTTGAAAAATGTAAAACTCTGCTCACCAATGACCCAATATTGCAATACCCCGATTTTTCCAAAGACTTTCTGCTTACAACTGATGCATCAAATCTAGCAATAGGAGCAGTCCTTTCACAAGGACCAGTAGGATCGGATAAACCGATAGCTTATGCGTCACGGACGCTAAATACAAGTGAAATAAACTATAGCACAATAGAAAAGGAGCTGTTGGCTATAGTTTGGGCCACGAAGTATTTTCGGCCGTACTTATTTGGACGCAAATTTAAAATAATTACAGATCATAAACCTCTCCAGTGGGTTATGAGCTTGAAAGAGCCTAACTCCAGATTAACGCGTTGGAGATTAAAATTAAGTGAATACAATTTTACGGTAATATACAAACAGGGCAAAATGAACACGAACGCAGACGCACTTTCTCGCGTCGAGATTAATACCGGAGAAACAGACTCCATTGCTGTAAATGTATCGGAAAAACCACCTTCGTCAGCTGATTCGTCCACGGTCACAGCTCACACTAGTACCGAAAATCCTATTCTAGAAATACCGATTTCAGATGATCACCTAAACAAATTTAATAGACAGATCTGTTTCACGGTAGTAGGCGATATAAAGAAACGTCCAACGGTTTCTAAGCCATTTGAGACCCACACTCGTACTTCAATTCAACTCTCAGAATCAAATCTCGAAGAAGATGTGATAAATGCTGTTAAGGAATATGCAAACCCAAAAGTTAAAACCGGGATCATAATATATCCCCCTTTGGCAATGTACAAAATAATTCCTATTATACAAGAGAAATTTAGAAGTTCGGCAATGAATCTAGTCCTGACGAAAACCGAGGTAGAAAATGTCAAAGAGTATCTGAGACAGCAGGAGATCATTCAAAAATACCATGAAGGTAAAACCAACCACCGTGGTATTAATGAATGCTATCTAGCCCTTTCGCACAAATACTATTGGCCAAAAATGCGGGAGCAAATTGCTAAGTACATAAATGAGTGTAACATATGCGGCCAGGCTAAATACGACCGACATCCCATAAAACAAAAATTTTCTATAGTTCCGCCGCCAACAAAACCATTTGATGTGGTCCACTTAGATTTATTCACTGCCCAGAACGAAAAGTATTTGACAATAATTGACGCGTTCTCTAAATATGCCCAGGCATACCATCTCCGAGATGGTACCGCTGTTAGCGTTGTTCAAGCTTTCTTAAAGTTCTGTTCTCATCATGGGGTCCCAGTATCCATAATTACCGACCAAGGTCCTGAGTTTACCAATCAGTTATTCACTGAATTCACCAAAGTCCATAAAATCCAACACCACAAAACTTTGGCCCATGCCCCTAACGATAATGGAATGGTCGAGCGACTCCATTCCACTCTATTAGAACACTTGAGGATCTTTAGATTACAAAACCGTAGCGAACCAGTTGTCAATCTTATGACATACGCGGTATTAGCGTATAACAGCAGCATACATAGTTTTACGAAATGCCGACCACTCGAAGTAATTACCGGGCATACGGATCCACGCGACCCCCTAGATATAGACCTATCTGCGCATTTACTACAACAGTACGTCCTCGAGCATAGGGATAAAATGTCTAAGCTGTATGAGGCTATAAGCGAAACTTCTTTACACCAACGCACGCAATTGATTGAAAATAGGAATAAAGATAGGGAGCCTGAAAAGGAGTACGAACCGGACCAGCATGTATTCGTGAAAAACCCATCGGCTAGTAGACAAAAACTCGCACCTCGTTTTACTCATGACACAGTTCTAGCAGACCTACCTATCCATATATATACCAGAAAGAAACGTGGTCCCGTTGCCAAATCGCGTCTAAAGAGAACGGCTAACACTAAACAATTGTTACAGGATATTACTGATGATGTTTCTTCACCTGGCCCGAGCGGAGGACATAATACTTGAACGTTTAGAAGATGGGCCTGGATTACTTCCTTTTAAATTAGGAACAGCAAAGATAATTTCACATTATCATTCTTTTCTCCTTTACATAGATCTAGACGATATCAAATCTAAAGTTAATGTAGTTGCGTTACAGCTGAGTGAGTTCAAACCTTTAGCTAACAATAGCACATTATCACTTTTCGATCCACATATCAGTTATCTCACGGACAGACTTAACCAGTTATCTTCCCAACTAGAGAGTTTCGAGCCTAGTCGAAATAGGCGTGGCCTTATCGACGGATTAGGATCAGTAATTAAAAGTATTTCTGGTAATTTGGATTACACAGACGCATTAAAATATAACAATGCCATCCGAGTTTTACAAGGAAACGAAGAAAAGTTAACGTCCGAATTTAACAGTCATATCAGCCTAACTAAAGACTGGATGTTGAAGCACTCCAGTATACTTGAGAAAATGTTAAACAACCAAAATTTAATTGCCAAAAAACTCAACTCGATAATAAAACAGGACATATCTAAGCAAGATCTAGTTAGCTTCGCTCACTTAGCGCAATACCTATTGATCTTAAATGATAATATAGAATCTCTGTCAGACGAGCTAAATAAGATAGAATATATGTTAGCTTTTATACACGCATCAAGTGCTACCCATACCATGGTTAGTTTAGTTAATCTTAAAAGCATGTTAGGTAAGTTAAGATTATTGTACTCGGAAGATGAAATCATCGAGATTGATCTTCGAGAATATTATAATGTTATTAGATTAGGTTCATATTATACTGATAATAGAATAGTCATAGTCATAAAATTGCCGATTGCCTCACCCGGAGTTTATACCCTGTATAAACTATCCATAGTCCCTAATAAGGATAACCTAGTTCTTATACCTACCTTACCCTACATAGCAATTCAGGGAACATATTCTATGTACATAGAGACAGAATGTCCGAAGCTAAATTCATGGTACCTCTGCGAAGAAAAGATTGGATATAAGATTCTGGACAAACCGGACTGCATTCAACAGCTCATCACGGAACAGCATCTCAACTCCTGCACATTAACACCAGTCGTCCTACACAAAGAAGCCCTGGAACAATTAGATGACAGGCACTACACTTTGAACTTTCCACACCCAACTAAGGTTCAAACCTCCTGCGGACAAGAACAATTCCAAATGCTACAAGGAAGTTATCTGGCTACCATACCTCAAGACTGCATTATGAGAACGACAGAATTCACTATCGCTAACATCAACGATCGGATTAAAGGACACGTACTGAAGATATTATCACCCAGCATCCATAATGTCTCTCTGAAAACTGAGGAATCGTTGGTTCAACTCAACTCAATCAATCTTGAAAGCCTCCATGACAGTTACAAGAAAGTCTCCGTGCAACCCTCTGTTAAACTTACGCCGATAACCGATAAAAGCATCTACCATACTACCATACCTGTCTACCTAATACTATTAGGTGCAGGTGCACTTAGTATTGCCCTATTATATCGACGTTACTTTGCGAGAAATAAAGATCAAAAAGGCGATGCTACCGACATGGAAGCTGCACAAGATATGTATACTGAAGTGGAACCCAGAAGGAACTTACGTCCCGCCGAAATAAGAGTTGATCCGCACACTCTAACAGCAACATTTTCAACAGCTGTTAACAAATAGTTGCTGGTCTACGGGGGGAGGTGTTACGCCACGGTACAAGCCCGGAATCGCTGACGATAGCCAACACCAATTCTGCGCATCGCGACAGCGTCGTCACGCGGCGCCGACACGAGGAGCCGACTCAGCGGAACGTGCATTCCCATCACGCCACTTTTATTTCGCAATAATTTATTTGAAACCTATCATATTGTAATAAAATAACATCCATTCTTGGTACAACCATCGACCAATTATCACCTAATTAGATTATAACTTCAATTGTAATTTTGTTATACAATAAATTGTCTTAAGTAAATTGGTTTTTTTTGCATCCTCCGGCTCCAGATCTCTTATTTAGCTGATAAACATACTTATATATTTCTAAATAAATAAATAATAAATAATATTGGATAAGCCTACAAAAAAATGTCATTGAACTCTCGAAGAGAATGATCGTAATGACCAATTAATTATCGTACTGATAGTTATCAGAATGCCAGTAATCGTAATAATTACCAAATGAAGCAGTTCATTCGGTCAATTCAAACAACTCTTAAATAACTGAATCGAGGACCTGCTGTCATGAGACTTAATGAATACTACGTTCGTCGAATGTTGGCCACAAACATATTGGCAAATCTTTGAAGACATCGTCTCATGTTAAAAATTGGCCAATGTTTGCCAGACTTTGGTTACCATTAAACCTTCTTACTTACAAAATAGTAATATTAGTAAACAATGGTCGTGGTCTTATTATAAACTACTATGCAGGTTATTTTGACTCTAAATGAATGGTTTATAGAGAAAATGGGGAGTTTGAACAAAAATTGGTTTATTTTAATTACAATCCACTTACGCGAAGATTTAAGCTAGAGTTAGTATATGTACTAGACCAATTATAATACTATTTCTGCGCTTCTTCCGCCTAACTAAGCCTGTCATAACATTTGCAGCCAATTTAGTTGACAATTACCAACGTCATTAGTTACCGGAAATTAACTAGCTCGCTATGATTCACTTTTTATGCAGTCTTCAATAATTGAAAACTATAAAAGATACATCTAGACTGGGTTAGGCTTTTAGAAATATAATTGCATTGAAACCTAAATACAGTTATGAACTCATGCTTCAAATACAATGGTATCATGCAATTAGCGAATGTTAGAGTTTTGGCAATGTCCTTGCTACTAAACAGGTAATTCTTTACTTTTTACGTCGCGGCTTATTTATGAAATAAAATTCAATAAAACAAATAATTATCCTGGGACAACTCACACACGGACATCTGATCCCAAACTATGCACAGCTTGTACTATGGTAACCAGACAACTAATAAACATACTTAGATATTTCTAAATTCATACATATTAATTGATAAAGTACACCCAGATACAAAACAAATGATCGAGATCATCACATAAAGATTTGTCCTGGGTGGGAATCGAACCCATGACCACCGGACATACTTATACACTAGACCAACAGGCCATTCAAAATAATTTAACATTCGCGCTAATCTTAAAGAGCAATGGATATTTTTATCCAAATTTAGGTAATACCTATATTAGATATATTTAGCATAGGTATAACTCATCAATTGAATAGACATTTATAAGATAATTTTCATATATTTATCTTTTAATAAACACGTATTTGGATCCCGTTTAGTACACCTGTTAGAAACGATTAGTCTGAATAGCGAATCATAAATTACTTTTAGAATAACCCATTAATGTCTTATAAAAACAAGATCGATATTCTTTGAACTTTTAACCTTATCTATGAATAATTGTGACTAATTTAGTTTTATTAAGGATAGTATAATTTTCTAGAATTATGCATTTTAGTCACACCTTAAAAGTTATGACTGAAGTCTTTCTCTATAATTTGTTGTCTATTAGAAAAAAAAAGTCTATTTCTAACAAATCAATGGCTAAAACTTGTCTTGTATCAAAACTTCATAGAATCATCTATAAACATTCATTCCATATTTCCGATGTGATTAAACCATCTATACGCAAATTAAGACATTTTAGCAAAAGCGACTGGTACAGTACGGTGCAAACTTAATGGCGGCTCTGAACGCGAGTCGCTGCGCAATAACAAACTTATGCGCCAGCGGGGGTGCGGGGCGAGGTACTGCGCAGCGTGTAGTTAACTTTAAAGCCGCCATTAACTTTGAATCCAACTAAAACCAGCGAAACGAATTTCTAAAATAACAATTTAAAAGTTAACGTAAAAAATATACAATACAATCTTAATAACGCCAATCCTTTCTACCCAACCACTATTATTACTATCTGTCTATTTTAGAAAAGATAGACACCATGACACACCGTTAAATTCTAGATTCTAAAATCCTAGACTGTGGATGGGCCACAGTCTACAACCGGTCAATGACCTAGGTTTTTGTAACTATACTGAACGAAATTTAGTTTTACGTCAGTTTTTAGCCTTGAACTGTTATTTAAAATAACTTAACGATTTAGGTAATATTTTTTGTGCTACAGACAGTGCTAGCAAGAGAATAGTCAATATGGTTGCCATTTCAAAAAAAAGTAATAAACTCAAAACAACAATGCTTTTGTGAGAAACTTATTTATAGAAATCTGTTATTATATTAGATGCTGATTTTAATGACGCCATAAATAAAAAAAGTAGCTGTTGCATTTATTTGGCCTTTGGTGTACGAACAAGATTTTTTGTCTAATTAATCCTTATTTTATCAACTCCTAAAGCTTTTAGTGTAGCTTCTTTTTCAATATTTCTTTTGAAATCAACTGATAGTAGTAACTTAGCACATTCAAACAATTTTATACGTTTGTTTGAAAAAACCGTCTTCAAAATAAAATATTATAAAGTTTTCAAATCCCACTGTCATAACTGGACCAAATTAAAATGGGTCCACACGGGAATGAAAATAATCAAAATCAGTTCACCCTGTCGAAAGGTCTGATGAACAGTAAAAAAAATACAGGCGAATTGAGTAACTCCACCTTTTTGAAGTCGGTTAAAAAATAAGAAACGTCGATTATACATTATTAAATAGGCGCCATTCACTTATTACAGCTGCCAATGAGTACAAATAAGTAAACGCTTTTTAATTACCCCTACATTCTTACAAGTAGGAAGTTGTCAAGCAGTCATTGATATAAGTTATAATATAATAATAATAATATAATATTCCGGGACATCTCACATACGGTTGTCTGATCCCAAGCTAAGCAGAGCTTGTGTTATGGTAACCAGACAACTGATAAACATACTTATATATTTCTAAATAAATACATATTATAGATAAATTACACCCAGACACCGAACAACTGATAGTGCTCATCACACAAACATTTGTGCCGGGTGGGAATCGTACCCACGACCTCCGGTATGGCAGTCAGGGTCTCTAACCACTAGACCAACAGGCCCGTCGAAGTTAGTCTGTCCACATAGTTGATAAAACTATTTTTAGCAATCCCACAGCGGTGCATTTAGATTTCAGTCTGCCTGTTACCATTACACCTACAGGCGTTGAAACGGAACCTCAAATGAACTAAAATCTTAATAATACCAACCAGGTTGTCTTTACATACTGAACCATCTTTTCCAGGAAAACAGTAAATATTTAAGCAAACTGCCTGTTCATCTGTTCATTTTATGGCGTGTCTGATATTCACAACTTTAACTTGCAACCGTGGTTGTGTAAAAAGCTAATCTTAATTTATAAAACAAAGCCGGGTTACCAACAGTATTCATAAGTTTAGATCAGGCCGAAAGCTTTTCATGATTTTTCAAGTGTTCGTCCCTACGCCAACTAGTAGAATCGCTATGAAAAAGAAAAAACGGGATCAGTAGTGCTATTCTGTAACATTCTTTTCGTATCTCGACAGCGGAATCCGCGGTAAAATGTCAAAAACGTATTCTCAAAGAATTCTAAATCAAGGCCAATTGGGTTCACTTTTGAAATAAGCTTTATTATCACTCAGATGAAGCTTGATATCGAAATTATTTACAGAATAGACATACATATCCCAAAGCGAGTGAAACCGCAGGGCACGGCTAGTATATAGAAAAACAACTCAAATAATGTTTACAAACATTTAATTGCACATACATGCAGTACGGCTTCCTCATTCAGTAATTATAAGTCATTTAGTTCAGAAATAATTATTTATTTAGCGCATAAATGTTTTTCTGTATAGTTAAGTGTATTATTGTTAGAATTATATATATAGAATAAACATACCTGCAATAATATATAATAATAAATAAATGTGGACAACATCACATACATTGCTCTGAACCCAAAGTAAGTAGCTATTAAGCACTTGTGTTATGGAATTCAGAAACAACGAAGGTACCACAAACACCCAGACCCGAGACAATGTAGAAACGTGATTTTCTACATTGACCCGTCCGGGGATAGAACACGGGACCTCAGAGCTAGCGACACCTTGAAAACCGGTGCGTTCGCCACTCGACCACGGAGGTCGTCAATAGCTATTGAATACACGAATAATACAATTTTATCGTCACTTGATCCACTCTCAATACATTGACAATTTGAAAGACCATTTAAGGTTTCACATTTGTTACAATGGACTGCACATCAGTGACATTGTGAACTTAATATAGCCTTTATTACAAAAGAATAAGGTTCATTTTCGTAATATATCACTTAATAAAACTTCCATTAATATTTCTGAGAACCGCGATCAGTTTCCAGTTCTGCTAAGTAGGCTCAAGGATGAAGTGTAGATCAAATAACACCGAGATGATGTCAAATTGTTTAGACCTTAATGACATCAATTTGTATGTGCAGTGGTCACACTTGATAACATCATCACGCCTGAATCCCGAAGGGATAGGCAGAGGCGTACCAATGTACACCCACAGTTCGCCGATATGATTAGGTCCCATGTAATAGGGGGCGAGCCTATTGCCACTAACCGGGCACAAATCCAAACTCCGACCTGCTACTGAGAATTTAAAAGACCTTTAGCGTAGCAGGCGCGCTTAGCACCACTAGGCCAACGAGGCAGTTTCACACTTGATGATATAATATAAATAGGAAACTGGATAACATGTAAAAAACCATCTTGGTATTGGAATCGATTCTCAATTGACGGAGTCTCACGGAGTTATCGATTAACAAAGTGCCAAAAAGCATTCTCGTTTGAAAGTCGTTTATAAAGTGAATTGTTACCAAAAAAGAGTTTAAAATAAGTCTTATATTTATTTCTTATGGACTGTCAAGTGCATAAGCACCAGCTTTCGAATAAAAGAAGAATTAACAAAATCGGGACATCCAGTCGAAAGTTATGAAATAACAAACACAAAGAAAATACAGTCGGCTTGAGTACCTACTCCTTTTTTGAAGTCGGATAAAAAGACAAATCGTACCACATAAAAAAGGATTGGTACACGCAGAAAAAGCGTTACATACACACAAAATTACAAATTAAAGTGATAAAAACAACATTTTAACATCACATGCATGCATATTGCATGGTTTTTCGTGTCCATGATATTTAAGAAGCTACATAATATTAAGGACAGTAGAAGTAAGCTTAATCCTCACGATGTTATAGGTCAGGTAGGCAGTAATCATCTATATTGGTTACAAGTCTGCGATTGCATAAACTTACTGAAAACATACGGATAAACCTCAGCAGGTTCCTTTTAAGGATCATTAAGGCTAGGCAGATGATCACATTGTATATTATGTATCCATGATACAACTGCAAGAGCCTCATAATAAATATCAATCACAATACACCATTTACGACAAACCATAAATTCTATATAAGTTACATAACGACAAAACGTGGCCGTTTAGAAAACAATACATTATAGCAATAAACTCATTACTTTGACGTTTATATGCATCGTAAATTATTGAGAAACATGTCAATGACTGAGATGGGTTAGCAACAAGGCACCTGCTCGAAACCTTCAAGGATACATACGTATAATCACGCCTGTTTCCCGTAGGGGTCGGCAGAGACCACTTCTTCCCACTTGCTACGATCCTTACATACTTGTTTCGCTTCATTCACTGTCATTATTCCTTTCATACATGCTCTTCGGTTTCGGGTACTTTTGACCTGGCCTTTTTTCAAGACATCTCCAAGGATACCTAATGATTAAAAGGTAGACTATCGAACCTTGCTTTAAAATTTTGATCCATTGAAGAATTAGATATTTTGGACATGTGAGGAGGGATGAAAGTCACGTAACTAGACGAGTTATGAGAATGAATGTGGGTATACATGCAGAGGAAGACCAAAAAAGATGGATGGATTGTGTGAAAGATGGTATGAGAAAGAAAGGAGTGAATACTGAGATGACAAGATGTAGAGATGAATGGAAGCTGAATACAAATTGCGCTGACCCCAAATAATTGGGAACAGGGCAGGGAGATGATAAAGAATAAGATATTTTGGCCCAAAGTGAGGCAACACACAGACAATGTAAATATAGAGTACATAATAATATAAACGAAAAGACATTCAAAACACTAAGAATGAGACTAGAACGTAAAAAGCTAAGACAATAAAACCCCACGCGCTTTTTCTCGATGACAAAATCTTCATCCAATTTTTATATCCTAACCTAATAAGAGGTATTGTTTTGATAGTGACTAATAACGCAAAACTAGATTATAAAGAGGTTACCGTGTATGGAGACCCGTAGGCTGTAAAACTCTGCCTACTCTATGATAACAATCTTATAACAACACTAGAAGTGCACTCCATTAATAAAACAAAACAATAAAATCATCGCAAGTATCATTTGAACATAATTCATCATTCGTTCAATTATCGCCATATAGAACTATGATGCTGATGTATCGATAAACAGACGCCTACTATCGATAAACAATGTCATTATCGAGTATCGACCTCGATATGTCGCGTCCCTAGGTATTACTTGTTAATTGAAGCAGAAGGTTTATTACATTATAAACTTTTATTTAACTTGTAATATATATTTGGATAAATCGTCGCAAATAAAGAAGATTCTCAATACGACGGTGTTTTTTAACGCGATATCTCTTCAATTATGGAACCAATTTCAGAAAATATTTGTGCCATAGTTTAGGTATGACCTCAGAGATAGTCCCACCTTTTATCACGTTGGGTTGACGACATAGCCAAGGTAACGGGAACCACCTGGATGAGATACTCGTAAGACAGACAACAAATTGCAGAAAAAGGGGGGGGGGGGGATACCTAGCTGTGGGTGATTCCGGGCTGATATGATGATGATTATGAAAACAATTTATCATTTTTCGAACTGACCTTTGCAGGCTAGATGGTGCCACTAGAAAATTCTTATGAAGTTGACTTACTGTACGTTCTTGGTTGTTAGACCCTGACTTACCTAATGATGTCAGCAGTATTGAATGACATTAGGATAAATATAGCATTTATTGTCATGACTTTAAATTGTGCCAGCGCATGTTCGTCCATTCATACCAATACATTGTAGTAAAGTAGTTATGTATGTATGTTTAATTGGATATATTGTTCTGTTTTATTATCCCCCTTTGTTGTCTGTACGTGTTCAGAGAGAATTGATCTTTAATTTTCGTCGAAATGTAGCGAAACAAATTCATGTTTGAAACAATTGAAACATAGCTTTTGTTACTATTTGCCTGGATTGTCCCACAGTTGGGCTACGGCATCCCTTCATTTTAACAAGCGTTGAAAACAACTTACATATTTTTAAAAATCAACGCCTTAAAATCGTGGAACATCCATCTCTGACCATTCTCTCTTCCGCAGCGAATGTATCCTGCCCAGCCAGGGTCCTCTCTACTGGCAGTGCGACCAGGACCCTTGTATCATAAGCGAGGATGTACTTCGCGGCATCAAACACGCGCGTCTTGGATGGAGAGCCTCTAACTACTCGCAGTTCCACGGCAAGAAGCTTAAGGATGGACTCATTTATAAATTAGGTAAGGATTCATTGATCATTTATTTATTTATTTATTTATTGAATTTGGCTCTTCAACAATGTGTACACTGTTACATACAAAAAAAAAGAAAAAAATTTAAACTTAAGTCAAGTGCCCCATTACTTAAAGAAGAGCACTACATGCACTATATTACGCGTCTAAACAGCCAATATAACCTTGATAAAACAAAAAAAAAATAGAATAAAAACATGACTAGATAACATTAAAACAGAAAATCCAAAATACGAAAGTAGTACAAACAGAATTACACTTATTTATGTGAGTTACTATCATCATCATATTATATATTATTATGTGATAAAAGATACAAAAAAAAATTGAATCGATACTGATGAAGTTTATATAGGACTACCTCTAAGGTAGGTTTACTTTACCGATGTCAATTTTTGTAAATGTATTCACAAATGCCGTATACGTCGCGTAAAAAAACATACAAAATAATAATGTAAAATAATTTACATTATTATTTTTGTATCCCGAGAATCAAAGCTAAGGTCTCGTGATCAGGCGTCGCGCTTGCGACCACTAGGTCAACGAGGCAGTCTTACATCTATAATAGTATTTAAAACCGGCTATTAATATCTTTGAACTATAAATAAACAAAACACTTGACGTATATAAAGGATTATTAACGTCTCAATTAAAAGGCCGACAGTATCCAATATAGTTCCATTAAAATATCAGACTGTTTCAAACGAATATATCAAACGTCATTCATTGAATCATTATTGTATATATATAAAGAATATATAAATAAGGTTTTAGTTACTTTAATATAATAAATCACACTTAAATAGTTAAAAGCTCCAGTGAATTTCAATGTGGTATTATCAATTACATACAGATGTTCTCAACACATCTATAAACTTAAAAAAAAAAACATTATTAGAACTTTTATTAATTTTACTAGAAAATAATTTATTTTCATTTCATTCATTACCTATCTAATAAAATGAGAAAAGTAACTCTGCTTGAATTGCCAATAGAAGTACTAAACATACCTTTACCAAGGTTCTATACTTCTCCTTCTTCTCGAGTCAAAAGTGTTTTCTAAACAACGGCACTTTTCAGCGCCAAACACAATGGCATCGCCATCTGCCGATTCTGGTTTCTCAGCTAGACGCAAGAAGAGAGCTAATAAATCTAGACTGACTAATCTCTTCACCACAATGATCCAAACTCATTTTCGATCTAAGTTCTATAGATAACATGTGACAGACCAACAAACATTCAAGATCGCAATCTGTTAAAAATTATTACGCTTCAATGAAACTAAAAAGGAATCAGTAACACTTTATCATCAATTTGCATTTAAATGTGGGTGCAGCTTTTGTTATATATGACAAAACAAAAAGTGTTAAATGGTCTGCCATAAAAACGGTTAAGGACCCCTGTCTCAGAGATTTATGGTACGATCGTGAATCAGTGTTGCTACTTAATCTCGATATAAATTGTCCAATTATTTTTACATTTATCATGATGCACTTACATTAACCGACATTACACAATTAATCAATATTTTGGAGAGGAAACACCTTTTAAAAGTATGAATATGCTATCAATCAATACTAATATTAAAATTCGGAAGTGTTTTCGGTACTTTGTCTGTCTGTTCATCTTTAACGACTAAACTGCTGAACAGACTTTGATGAAACTTGGTATGGTTTAATTTTAAATAACACAAAAAGACATACAGTACTTGTTGCCGCAATAATTGACACTCACGCGAGCAATGACGCAGTCTAGAGTTAGTTATTCATACTTTCAAAAATTAAAATCACCAGTAAATAATACCTATTACAAAAATTATAACGTGAGGACAAGAAGCGCAGCTCGAAAGTCAAGAATTAGTTTTTATTTTATTAATACACAACAAAATCTAATATAAGAACAAACTCTAACTATGCTAAAATTAAAACTTTCATAAATAAAAACTAACAGCCGTCAAAGAACTCATCGTCATCCTTGTCAATGACGTTAAACGTGCCCAGAAGGCTGGCAGCATTCCCACGTTGAATGGCTATGCCGATTCTCTGTGCAAGGAACTAACCAGCCCTCTGATCACGAGTAGATTTAGTTTATCTAAGTGGGCGCTAAATACCGCTAATCCAGTTAATACCAATGCTTAAACTGTACAATACAAACAAAGATCTAGTATTATAGCCCATTCAACTGTCTGTGAAAGTAGTCCAATCTAGAATGCTATTGTGGCTAGAACAACGGCGAAAGTACAGTAAAGCCAATTCGCAGTGAAATAGGATCTGACTGTTGGGTATGTCGCTTTCTTAAATTTATTTAACAAGGAATTGGGAAACTTTTAGAGAAATATAAAAAATTTGACGGGCCTGTTGGTCTAGTGGTTAGTGACCCTGACTGCTATACCGGAGGTCGTGGATTCGATTCCGACTCTGGACAAATGTTTGTGTGATGAGAACGATCATTTGTTCGGGTGTAATTTGTCTGGGTGTAATTTATCTATAATATGTATGTATTTAGAAATATATAAGTATGTTTATCAGTTGTCTGGTTACCATAACACCAGCTCTGCTTAGCTTGGGATCAGATAACCGTGTGTGAGACGTCCCAGGATATTATTATTATAAAAAGAGTTTGATCATTTACATCTGTATACAATATGTAGGTAGTGTAATAAAGGTTAAAATATTTTTTGCTGAAAAATACACTCATTCTAGTAATTTTATGAACTGATAAAGAATTGTGACACAAACATTTTACATATTATCATATTATTATGATGAAGTCGCTTTCGTTGTTTGATCGTTTAGATATTTTTCTATTACGCAACAGATTTTAATGCAGTTTAAAGTAATAGATAGAGTGATTCAAGAATTTGGTTTAGTTTATTATTCACAAATGTCAAAAAAAACCGGTAAAGGATCTTCATAAGTGGGTGTTTTATAATTCTATAGGTAGAAACACTTCTTAAACATGAACAGGTGGGACACAATTAAAGTTTAAAAATTGAGTCACGTAAATCGTATTGTCTGATTACTGAACCAAATTTATTTAAAGCGACAGTCTTTAGATTTATTTAGCTTCGGATTCTGAATACAAATATAATAAAATGGTTAACAGCATGTTGCACATTGTACGCAGGCTCCAAATTGTTATTTACGTATATATTTACTTTAGTAATGGTAATGACGAATACATTTTTTTTTTTAATCCTTATTTTATTACAACGCACTTATTATTTATCTAAGACAAAACCGAAAATCGGCGGCGAAAAGTATGTTGCATACCTGGTTTCTTCACGATGTTTTAAAATGAAATCTTATATCATTAATCTGGAACTGAGCAAGCGTGGCGATCAATGTACCTTCTCAATATTAGAAGCAGCCTATGCCCAACAGTGATAGATACTCAAAGCCGGTGTAAATCCATAAATGTTGATCTTTCTTCTTCCTACGACAATGATCCAACTTCTTTCAAACATAATAAACTCTTTCTTACAAAAATGTTACCACCCGGATGACCCGATCGTTGACAAAAGTTAGTTTAGTATTCGCTCATTGCCTCCAGATTTTGATTTTGATTTTTTGAGGTAATGAACGCCAATGAGCGAATACTAAATAGTGAAAAGACTGCCTCCAACATAGTTTTGCAAAAAAGGCAAGGTAGATGATGATGATTGACGTTATTCTCTGTTCCCAGGTACTCTGCCCCTCAGCCGTGAGACTGCTCGACTTGGGCCCATCAACCTCGACAAGGAGATCGCCTACCCGCCACAGTTCGACGCCAGGAGCCACTGGAAGAGCTACATCTCTCCCATCGTTGACCAGGGCTGGTGCGGCTCCGACTGGGCCGTGTCGCTGGCTACTATTGTATCTGATAGGTAAGATAACTTTTAAACGATCACCAGGTAGGCCGCTGTAAACACAACCTCGCAAAATGTGGAATAATCGATCCCCTTCACACCGCTTGCGAATGTGGAACTCCCACCAAAAAATGCCACTTATTGAATTGCCCAAAATGTCCGTACACCAGACATTAAACAAACATTTTTGGAGTTCACAAATGTGTGCCGCATGCGGGTATCGCGCCCGCAGCACATCGCGCATTAGCAAATGACCTATGCCATAGTATATTACAACTTTTATACCAAAAGGGTATTCCAAAATGGAATAATCTACCAATTATACTGTGTAACGTTCGTTATCAATAGATATGTTTAGCATAATTAAAAATTCGGCTCAGCTGGTTTTTAAAATAGGCGACAAATAACACACAAGAGTTTACTACATAGCTTTACATATATGAAATGAAATATCAACCAGATAATAAACACAATTCTAAAAACGAAAACCCAATCAAACAACATAATTCCAAGATTGACACATCCAATTAAACTAAAACCTACCTCAAGAATGTTGACACGACCAGTAACGCTGAGAATGATACTTGATTCTTATTCCTTTATGCAAACCTGACACGGAGTAAAAATAAAGTCGAGGGCCCTCCGGGGCTACTCCGCCTGTTACCAGGCAGACGTTACATGAGAAACAAGAGCTCGTTGGATTTCTTTTGTTTTTAACTTAAGGTTATGCAATTCGAAAATATGTAGTTCGATGAAATTTTTTGTACTACCTTATTCCGAATCCTACTAATATTATAAATGTGAAAGTTTGTGAGAATGGATGTGTGGATGTTTGTTACTCTTTCGCGCAAAAACTACTGAATGGATTTTAATGAAACCTAACAATAATGTAGCTTATACATCGGAATAACACATAAGCTACAATTTATTAAGATAGTGTATGTATTGTCATTCGCGCGGGTGAAACCGCGGGGCACAGCTAGTATCTAATAACGAGTGAAAATACTTGATTTGAGTGTAAATTTTTTGTGTGTTATGGCAAACTTGTTAATCATATGATATGGTTTTTATTGAAAATAATTGAATAGTGTACGGTTACATAAACAGGCCTAGGTATAAACGGTTTGTCTGTAGGTGCGGATATATTTATAATAAGAGATTGTAACTTAGTAGGATATGTCATATCCTATTATCAGCAGGTATAGGTTAAATATATTTAGTGCAGTATTTTGAAGTTTGAAAACATTGATAGTAATCGTAGGTGTTTAAGAGAAAATAGACGAGCTTTTAGTTCTTACAAATATGTGTTACGGAAATCGTCTGTACGTAATCCAGATTTACTGATGCAATCGTTAGATATTAGATAGCTATTGAATCGACGATATCTAAAATAGCTAAGCTTAAATAAATACCATGCATCTATTTTCAAGGAGCTTAATAGATTTTACTTGTAGGTAGTGTTCCATTTCATTGAATTTCACATCTTAAAATACTAAATAATTGTGTTTATTTTAACTGAATGAGAGTAACTCATGACAGCTTTATAACCCAAAAAAAATAATCTAATTGCCACGATTGTTGATATGACAACTCATAAAAATGTTGTCGAGTTTTGGTCTTAAAGAAAACCGGTTTAGGTCCAAAATATTTTGCTAAATGTTTGTCAGACAGGTAGCTTTAAAGCCTTAAAAAGTAAACAAAAACAAAGCGGTTTGTGGTGACGTGCTCTGAGATAGGCATCTCAGATAATATCTGATTAAATCTCAAGCATGTTGTGTTTAGAATGAGAAATTTTTAGGAACATATATAAATAAAATATATGTCATAATGAAGATTATACAGTATGTAGAAAATAAAGGGTCTGTTAAATATGCAAGTATTTTACATTTATGTGTATGATTTGAGATGATACCGTATATCTACATTTTTGTACGTCCGTGTAAGAAAACTTACACGAGCAGTAGTCAGTAGTAGTCATTGATCAAAGAAAACGGACAGGAAAAGTTTTGACAAAGTGTGGACATTTATAAGAAGCCTATTAAGATGCTCAAAAAAAAAACAGTAAAGTTACGTTTATCGTAAAACTTTTGTTGCTTAAACTGTCTTAATGCTGTGCAAAGGCATCCTTAAACCAATAAATATGTTTATTAACTTCAATAAATACTGCAATCGAAATATACAGAGCCAATAACATTGTAACGGAATAAATAAATACCTACTCATCTAATACATCTAATTACTAGTAATTATGTAATGGAAAACAAGTAATTAACGTAGGTAAGTTATGGTTGATTTGCAATCTAATTTGCAGTTTGATTGCATGTAGCAGTGCTGCCACAAAGTGCACGCGTGGCCAATTCTTGTAGAATGTGGTCCTCTGACTGAGCTTAGGCGAGCGTTTCTCAAAGTTTAAGAGATAATAAACCGTTTGTAAGGAACAAAATACTCAAGAAGTATATGGATAGTTAATGGACCCTTAAAATAATTATAAGAGAGGATAGATAATAATAAAAAATAACTTAAACTTATAAGCCCGAAAATGGACTAGCATTTCAATGAACGGATTTATATGCACAAGTTTGCAGGTTCAAACCCAGGCAAGAACCAATGGGGTTTTTCAAAGTTATGTGAACTTTCTTTATTATTCTAAAAAACTTCTGTCTAACGGCAAAGGAAAACATCGTGAGGAACCCTGGATTCTAAAATTGGGATCTGAAATCGCCAATCTGCAATTGAGCAAGCGTGATGATCAATGCTCGTGCCTTCTCTATATTGTAAGAGGCCTGTGCCCAGCAGTGGGACGTTTATAGGCTGGATTATTATTATTATGAGCCCACAATGGTCCCATTGCACGGCAAGAGCACTCTTACACTTTCACGCCTCTGGTTTATCTAAAAAAGTTGATGAAGTTTTTAAAATCACCTGCCAAAGGGCGAAAGAAAAGTGTAATACGACTTTTTTTGTAGGGAATAAATTCCAAATTGCTTTTAAGTATTATTCTAGTCTTTGAAACTTTGAGAAACACTCTCCTGTCTGTAAGACAACTTAGCATAACTAAGTGTGTGTTATTTTGTTTGTTTTTTTGTCATATCTTGTTACGGCATTCTTCGTAAGCGTCGGGGTTTAGGATCGTCTGATAAATGACTATAAGTTCCCTATATATCAGTTGGATATTTTTATTGAAATTTTTGAACGCGTATTTTGGGATTTATTTTAACCGATTGCTAAGGAAGGGTGAATTCGTGAATCTTGTACGTATTTTTTTGTTAAAAAAGTTTCTTTGCTAAAAGTTGTTTTGCAGGTACCTAGTGTCATGTATGTTGTATACAGATGATACTAAAAGGGATGGAGAGTAGGTACAAGTGTTAAAGAGTCTTTTAGTGTCAAATAATGAAGCTAGAAATTGGGTATCAAATATTTAACTACCTCATTTTGAGCTAAAAAATTTGTAAACCGGTTCCATACCAGGAGTACTGTTCACCTCTTTCCGATAGATATAGTCTTTTGATAACAACCTGTAAAAAAAAAATTTATTACTTTGCATTAACCGCAAATTGTTTGTCACCAGATTTGCAATCCAGTCGAACGGTGCTGAGAAGGTGATTTTGAGTCCTCAAACACTTCTATCCTGCAACGTGAGGTACCAGCAAGGATGTCGAGGTGGTAATATTGATACCGCCTGGATCTTCGCCAAGAACCATGGGTAAGCTACTTTAGAAGTCAATACTAAATGTAATCTTCTTATATATAAAAATGAATCGCTAAATGTGTTGGTAAGCGCATAACTCAATAACGGCTGGACCGATTTCGCCAATTCTTTTTTTGTTGTGTTAGTTATTATAAGGAGAAGGTTCTTATGAAAAAAAATTGGAAAATTGCTCGGTGAAAAAAAAAGTAATCCTGACCTTTGCTACGATAGTGATTCATCTGCGCCCTGAATAACATAAAGAGACCGGGAACGTTACATAGGCATTCATGCGGGTGAAACCGCAGGGCACAGCTAGTAGCAAATAAAAATAGTATATCTCTGATGTAGAAAGCTGAGCTATCGGAATTATTTTTAAACGTAGATTGGAAATAAAGAAAAAATCTCCTTTTGGAAGAGATCTAAAACAAAAAGCTTCAGATCATTTTTAATAAATTCAAGTTTTACATACTTACAACAAATTTAGCTAACTATAACCATGCATCGTGATCCAAACTAATTGTGTTGGTATGCAAAATTTCAGCTTAATCGAGAACCGGGAGATAGTTCTAAAGTTATAAAGATCTTTACATAGTAACAGTAACTCTAACCATGCATCGTGAATCGTGATACAAACTAATTGTCTAGGTATGCGAATTTCAGCTTAATCGGAAACCGCGAAGAGTGTCTAAAAGTTCCGAAATCTTTACATAGTATCAGTTTCTTTTTCATAATAGTATGTTAAAAAGAATTTCTAAAACAAACCAGTTTGGTATATGTCCTACAATAAGACAAAAGATTTCTGTTTTACACTGTTATTTTTTAAACTCGAGCTTCAGCTTGGAGCTTTTTCGTTGTATTTCATGTGTAAAAGAACCAGCTAGTATTAAACAATTCTTCTGAGGCTTTTTTTGGTTCCTTTTGGAGGACAAATAATAAGTGCTTGGACATGCACGTATAATGCAATATGTTACGTATGAATTGTTGTAGTTGTAGGTATGTAACATTTCTTGACCAAAATAAAGGAATCCGATTTTTTTTCCTCCCTAAGATCCCACTGCTGGGCAAAGGCCTTCCCTTTCTTCGTCCAAACCTTTAACTGACAAGATCGTCACACTACCTTCACCGCGGTCTCCGAATTAATCGGAAGAATTTCAGAATATAAAAATCAAGTCTTGTCTGTAAGATAGGAAACGCTAATAATCTCGTATTTACCGAATTTTCTTTACTTAAGTCTATTATTTTATTGATATACCTGAGATGCGGGCATGTGGCCCATATCCTATATAAATTTTATTTAGTTTACTCCTTTTGACATAAAATAGATGTGTAATCAAATATTTGATTATTTTCACCAGTTTGGTAGACGAAGAGTGCTTTCCCTATGAAGCGAAGATCACTCGCTGTCCGTTCAAGAAGCGAGGGAACCTCTTCACCGATGGCTGCCGACCGGTGGTGCCCCAGAGGACTTCGAGGTACAAGGTCGGGCCCCCCGGCAGGCTGATCAAGGAACACGATATCATGTATGATATTATGCAGTCGGGACCTGTGCAAGGTTAGTAGAATCTTCCTGCTTTTGGGCCAAGCCCTCCCATACATGCTTCTTCTATCGACCATTCGCAGCTCTTGAAACTATTGCCAGCGCCGCCATTGTTCGAAACTGTAGCAACACTGTTACCATGTAGGTCAAAATCTACAATGAATAACATAGAGTTGCCTAAGGTTGGAGAGGAAAGGAAACGATTGACTGTCTTGAAAACCTTTGAAACCCTTGAATTAATACGTAAATCAGAGAAGCAGGAAAAACGGTTGCGAAATTACATTAGCTATAGGAACGGTTTCTGATTTACTTCACCGACTATATAAAATTGATGATGTCTGAAAAAAATTATCAAGCCAGCAGCCATCAAAAAAAAAAATTCTTTATGAAGCTTCGGCCATAGGCATGTTATAAGTAGGTACCTAATTTAGAGCACTTGAAATTGCTTAAGAACCCAAGGTGTCTCGACGTCTCTAATTCAAAAGTTAAAAGAAAGAAAAATGAAGGTACATAGAATACAATATACTTATCAGAGAACATTGGATAGGACGCAAAAATACTACATAGTAAAATAGTTTCAAAATAAAGTGTAAACAAACGAAGTTGTCCACGAAGAATTTAATCGTGACACTGATTTAAATCATAACAGATTACAAACTATTTTTATCAGGAGATAACCTTGTCGGCGTTATCAATGCCTACTTAAACCAATAAAGATACTTGTGTTCCATGATAAGACTTGAACAACACTGGGCCCTTAGTGATAATTTAAGTGCTCATTGAAAAGAGTCCCTGACTCATGAAGAACTTACAAAACTGCAATGCGACGCGACGCCGCGTAGGAACTTCAAGTTATTTATTTATTTATTACTAGCTGTGCCCGGCGGTTTCACCCGCGTAAATGACAATTCTATAGCCTATGTGTTATTCCGATTTATAAACTACATTGTTGTAAAGTTTCATTAAAATCCATTCAGTAGTTTTTGCGTGAAAGAGGAACAAACATCCAAATATCCATTCTCACAAACTTTCACATTTATAATATTAGTAGGATTTATTTATTTAAAGCCTGAACTGTCCCACTGCAGGGCAAAGGCCTCTTTTCCTTCCTTCCACAAGTCTCTATTGTTTGCTATCTGTTGCCACTCCTTTTTGTATGCGTCTAGTTCATCCTTCCATCTCCGCCTGAATCAAGTTAAATAAAGTTAAAATGTAACGCGAGCTCGCAGATATTTGCGAAGCGATGCGAATTAGCAGTTATGTGTGGGAGCCCTTTGTAATATTATTTTAATGTTTTACTTTATGGGTTAGGTCGTTGTTTGTATGTGTAAAATATTAGTAGCGTTCATTGTTTGTGTTGCCAAATTAATGAACTTTCTTCTCAGTAAATGTGGTATAATTAGAAATAACTCAAATCGCACAAACTATTACTTATTGGAGTACATAAGTTAGTGGTTTTATATTTCACATACTCACTTTCTTTTCTTACTCAGCTACATTTGGAAGTTCTGAACAATTATGGGATTTACAATGTTGATAAGATTTAACAGCATTTAAGTCCGAAGTCAATAAATCTCGACCTATATTATTATTTGGATAATTACATGACAAAGCCTAGGTACATAAGATATGTACGTATAAAACCTCTTTGAACTAGCAATTCATGCAGATAAAAGTAGTTAATTCTTAGGTAAGGAATGCGACAAATATTTGGCATTCTTTATTGCAATAACATTACTCATAACTACGCTAAAAACAAGACGTAGTAGATCTTAAATGTTTATGTCGCAAGTCGTAAGAACGAGTTGAAAAAGTAGTCTGTAGAGTTAGGGTTTTGCCCATCAGTAGGACAGTATGGGCCACTCATAATAATATTATGAGCAAAGTAAGCTTAGGTACATCCATTTTCAGAATATAATTAACAGCTCTACTAAGCTATATCTATTATTATTTTAATTCGTCATAGTAGCTGAACTTAAAATCGTTCTTTTTTCCAAACTATTATTAGAATATTTTCTTCCGGGGTGAATCTCTAATGATTTCAACTCACGCTGAGGACATAGCTTGAAGATATGTCGGTCTTGCACCGACAAAAATAAAAATACCCCGGTTCCTTCCTTGCTTTAGTCGGGGCCAAGGGGTCGCTTACGCAATCTCTGCGCGGCAATATCCTTAAACCTAATCTTATGCCTTCCATGTTAATTAAGTGTAGTAAGTGAAGTATGTGAAGTCTAATGTCCTAACCATGTTATTTTCTCTTCTAGCCGTAATGACAGTATACCAGGACTTCTTCCACTACCAAGACGGCATCTACCGCCGCTCGAGGTTCGGGAACAACGAGTTGAAGGGGCTGCACAGCGTCAGGATTGTCGGCTGGGGAGAGGAGAATGGAAACAAATATTGGGTAAGGATCCCTTTCTAAAATTACACTTTAATGTTACCTTCCATATGGACCAGGATATGTTGGCATCCTGAATAGTAAAGAGGCCTATGGACGCCAGACGCCCGCTAGGCGCATGAACTAGCCGGTATTTTTATTGAACCAGAAAGAAGTCAATGTGAAAAGTCGACCAGAAAATGCTAAAATTCTTTATAAAAAAAAGGCCTATCAGTGGAATATTTACATGCCAGGATTACATGGCCCTCTCATACAGAAAAGGAACGAGCATTGATCGGTTGCTCATTGCGAATGGGTAATTTCCTGGCTTCCTTACGATATTTTCCTTTAGAATACCCACGTTTCGTATTGATGTGTTTATAGGTAGGATCGAAACTGAAACAGTGTGCAAATAAATAAATCAGGTAATTGAACTGCTATGTCACCTTCTTTGAGGAGTTCTATGCAATTAACCTGAACGCAGGGTTTGATTGCTTCACCCGGACTTTTGACCACAGCATTTCTTTCATGTGTTTAACAAATCTAATTTCTTCGTTCACAGATCGTAGCCAACAGTTGGGGCACAGCATGGGGCGAGGACGGCTACTTCCGCATCGCCCGCGGAGAGAACGAGTCCGACATCGAGCGGTTCGTCGTCACCGTCCTCAGTGACGTCACGGAGGCCTACCTCCGCAAATAACATAGGACCCACCTGGTCTCCCCGCTATGTGTCACCACTAGAAGAGTGAACACGAACAGGGGGTTGCTGCTGCTAAATACTACCAGGGATTTTGGTTAGAGAAGATTTTTTATGAGCATTTTTTTGGTTGAATTTTGTACCGACATCCCCCTGTAGATGAGTGACATTTTTACAAGCGTTAACGATTAGGTTAGGTCAGCTTGAATGTATGGAAATTACTTTTTTATTTGATAAGTCACGTGACTCAGTCATTTTTATACATTTGAGCGGTTCAGCGTCAGCGGTTGTTGAATTTTTACTTGTCGACGGGGAGGGTAACATTTTGACTTCAATAAATAGAACCACAGAAGTAGAATGATGGTAAATTTTGACTATGCAGATGTAGTAACTTTTTTTAGATGATACGAAAACTGAAAATAAGATTATAAAGTACAATTATCCAACCTTTTGATAGTTCTATAGAAATATATTTAGCTAGAATAAAATGTCTTCTTTAATCAAAATCGAAGAATTTTAATAAATTACTTAGAGTACGATCTCCGACCGATTAGGTATTAAGAGATTAAAATTATATTTTTGTATAATTATAGTCTTTACATAAAAAATAAAAGTAAACATTAAAAATACAAGATATCGATGTGGCTGCTGTTAAAGAAATAAAAAAAAAACAATTTTGACAGCACCTGTCAGAATAACTGTCAACCCAGTGTTGTCATACATAAAAAGTGGCGTACGAAAAAAACTAAAATTCCAAAAAAAATATGCTTTTATTTTCATATATTCATATTTATTGTACAGTAGATACATTTTTGTGAATCTTAACTGCCATGCTAGATGTGGACACTTAAATAAGTTACTTAAAGAAATCTAACTAGTCTTAGGCACATTTAAACTTTAGATTAAGCGATCATCTCAGTGTATGCTTGTAGACAATAATTAAATAGTAACAATAAAGTCATCTTGAATTACGATAATATTATAGATACCGCTGTTTAAACATTGACGAGCGATTTGAAGCCTTATGACTGTATCAATAAAGTGCAAAATTGGTTGAGCTTCGATATTCTAAGCAAATGTTATTTCAATACCTAATGCCTAATCAATTTTGCACTTTATGCACTCAATAATAGGGCTTTAAATCTATTCGTAGCATCAAAAATCAATGCTCCACAACTTAGAATTACAAAGGAATGTCAAATGGAACTTATTACTAATAGTAATTGCTTTTATTCACAAACTACACAAAAAGTGAGAATCCATAACATTTACAGATAAATGATATTTTTAATCAGGGCATTTGTAAATGTCATATTATTTATGAATAAGTATTTTTTTAGGCAATGCAATAAGCTATAAGTCTTAGCTCCAACAGTAAAAATCAGTAGTGTTACCATATAAAATAATATCAACAATAAGAGTAGGAAACACTTAACAATGTAATTACAATAAGTTTTAAAAATCAAAAGTGCTGCCATCTTTAAAAATATCAGTTGCCAAATGGTTCTAGCCGTACAATATTTAATAATATTAAGTTGTTATTTTTAATTAAGTAAAATATAATATTTATTATCTGATAGTACTTATTACTGTAATTTAAGTAAATAAAAATAAATATAAATTATGTGTTTTTATTTGTTACTTGCCCTTCGCTTTCTACATAGACCGTACGTATTATAAAAAAAACACGTATATTAATCTACCTGAAAACTATTAAAACACCAGATTCAGCCGAATACCGTATAAAACTACTTTTTACTACTTCTTATTCTAATTAGTTAAAATATGAAGGTAGAACGAGCAACATCTACTGTCAAGACGAACGCCATCTCAGTCTGCCCGTGACCATGATACCTGCAAAGGTGTCGAAACGTCGGGACCTAAAATCTTATTACAAACCGCGAAAAAATCCGTAAAAAGTAGTTTTATATCAATGTCAAGTAGTTTTAATTCGCGTAAACCTAAGAAACCAATATGAATACCGTATTTTAATATTTAATAGTAATATAATAATAATAAATATGGATAACATCAAAATAGTACGTATAAGTGCTTCTTCTCCAGGCTTTTGACGTGCCTGTTGGTCCAGTGGTTAGCGACCTTGACTGCTATACGAGAGGTCGTGGGTTCGAGTAACACCCAGGACAAATGTTTGAGTGATGAGCACGATCATGTGTCCTGTGTCTGGATGTGATTTATCTATAATACGTATGTATTTAGAAATATATAAGTATGAATATCAGTTTTCTGCCTACCATTGTGGGTTACCATAACACAAGCTCTGCTTAGTTTGAGATCAGTAGTGCTATTCTGTCACATAATCTTTCATATCTGGACAGCAGAATCCGTGTTGAGATGTCAAATACATATTCTCAAATGTGAATTCTAAATCGAGGCCAATTGGGTTCACTTTTGAAATTAGCTTTATTGTCACTCAGGTGAAGCTCGATACCGAAATTATTTACTGAATAGACATACTGATGACCGTGTGTGAGTCGTCCCAGGATATTATTATTATTTTACAGAGCTGCCTATTTACGGTAATTTAATCACGCCAAATAAAGCGATAAAGAGAAACAACAGTTTGATCGTAAGGTAATAATAAATTCTAATCTAGTTTAAATTTTTAAATAAAATTGCTTAATTTTTTTTTTAATAATAAAATTGTTTAAAGATTGAAACTATATATTTAAATGCCTGAAAGACTATCTTGGATAAAATACGTTGGGTGTACTACCCAGGCTGGGAATAGTGGGTATATTACCTAGGCTATGTGCTAGACACACTCTTACAGATCTACACTCATCATAGAGAACAATATAATAAACTTAGAAGAAATAACATAACATTCAACAAGATAACAACTATATTATATAACAAGATTGAAATAACACATAAAAGAACAAATAGCCAAGTGGACAAGTGGTATAACTCACTACGCCAATAACAGTATGACTATATAACTTGAAAAGTATAGAAAGATCTACAAGACAAGTGTAAGTGAGATGCAAATACACATAAACAGTGGGTGCAAAAGAGACCGCGATATTTTGTATCTCTTGTCCGACTCGCCAAGTTACATCGGCAGATACCACTATGCACGCAATGTGTGTGTGTGATTTGAACTTAGAGTATAGAAAAGTAAACTATAGAGTGTGCATACAGTATGAACTGTGAGCGCCATTATGAACAAGCGAGGTAAAATTGGTGTCAAAATAGAGCGAGCTTTTATTATAACTTTAGATTTCTCTAATAATATCATAACCCTAGATACTTCCGCATAAACGTCTGTCGTTTCACGAAATATGACTTAGATCAGTAAACAAGCATATTACATGATACCACCAAATATTTAAATTTTTAAAGGCCTACATTTTTTTACGCTCTTCATAATGGGCTACTATTACCGATGCACGCACTCTATATTTCTTATCTATACTCTAAGGCTATTAATGTTTGTGAAAGCCCTTGTGATACAGGGTTTAAATTCTTTATTTTCCAGTCATAAGTAAAGTTTTGTTAGTACTAACTGCTTGATGATCCAGGTCTGCTAGCCGCCTTAGTTTTAGCTGTCTTTTCTATATTAGCTGCTCTTGT
This sequence comes from Autographa gamma, assembly GCA_905146925.1. NCBI lineage: Eukaryota > Metazoa > Arthropoda > Insecta > Lepidoptera > Noctuidae > Autographa > Autographa gamma. Next base: position 7,331,358 of record LR989872.1, on the reverse strand, counting down.
CTGTAGATAAATAGATAAACAAATGAGAGACAATATTAATTTCTACGTAACAGTAACAGTTTTATTTTAATGCGAGCTCACACTATTTGTCATTTGTCTAAAACACATACACACATTAAAAACATTTAAATATTATTGTGCTAAATTAATAGTTTTATAAAAGTATTATAGAGATAATTATTTTAGTTTTAGTAATAAGCTACTGCATTACTCTCCAACTTCTTCAAGCTGTGCCCTACCTAGTCTACATTACATCTATCCTATAAATGTAACACCTGTATTAAACATTATGGAATGCTATAATAAAGAATTGAGTATGTGAAATTAAATATAAAACTTGAGAACGGAATCTTCGAAGCTCAGAAAGTTATAGATACATTTATTAATCCTATTGGCAATATTCGATTGCACAGCTACCAATAAAATATGGACTTTATAGCCTTGCATTTATATATAAACTTGCTGTGCCCGCGACTTTGTTCGCGTGGATGACGAAATTCATCAATTTTTTTTTTGTGTAAATTGCTATTTGTTATGAATGTTATATGACATAACTTTTTTATTTATGAACCAATTGACATGAAATAAACACTAAATATTAAGTGAAGCTTACTACAATATATTAGTGAAAACCGCATCTAAATCGAATGAGCCGTTTCTGATATTAGCGTGCACAAACACACAGACAAACAGACAAAAAAATAATGATTATTTCGGGTTCGGCATCGATATAATAACAACCCCTGCTACTTTTTTTATATTTCCATTGTATGTATATATACAAGAATAATACTGTTACGTGTTTTCTGTGCCTCTTTATTTGTGCAGTTTCTAATTGAAAGGCTTTTAATAAAATACAAAATGGCATTATAAACATTGTATTTGCTTCTGTTGCCGATTCTCAACAAAGTATCCCAAAACCTGGAAAGTGGATACTTTCCAGGTACGGTCCAGGTGTTTTGGGATTAAATAAGAGATTGTATATTTAGATCTATAGAAATTAAAATAATTACCTGTAAATTCTGCACTCTCTTGTGAAGACTCATCATTGAGTTAGATATGGTAACTAATTTCTCTCTGTTAGTAGCTATGTCAGCCAACTGAAATAAAATAAAAGTGTGTCATAAATATCTGCAAATATTTAAAGTTTAACAAAAAAAAAAATAAGACAGTCTGAGTTTTAAGGCCTTTATTTATGCATAGATCTAAATTCTAAAACATATAAAGACCAGTTCACTTTTTTTTATTACCAATATATATGATGATAAAATATTCAATTTCTTTCTATAAAAAAAATAATTTTCGTAATTTTGTATGGTCATACCGTTTTTTTTAAACCTAGCTTCATTTAAGCCTAATTTGACGAGTCATTCTTAAGTGATACTGTGTCATATAAGTGGCAATTGACTTTTATTTATATAAATATAGATTACCAAAGCATCCAGCATGACATCATTCTGTAAGTCTTCTAGCCTTCTTCTTTCTGATGTTAACATTCCTTGGACGGCATCTTGTTTTTCACTGTAATATAAAGTAGATAAGATTATAATAAAGTAGGTTGGTAAGTACATGAAGTTAGAAGTGTTTTTATATGCTTATCACATATAAACAATTTTTTATTCCTTTATTCTAAATTTTTAGTTTCTTGTTTCAAGTGTTTTAAACACTGTTTCTATTTACTATTTGTTTACCTTTTTATTTTTTTATCTAAATTGCTATATTTAATGTTACAATTAAATAAGATTCTAAAAATAAATACATCTTTGTCTCATATCATCATCATCATCTTTTATGCCAATGTTGTTTATTTAAAGTGTGATCAATTCACACTTTAAATAAACAACATTGTATTGTATACAAACGTATTTCTTGAACTACATAGTCCTTTAAACAGTAGAACCCTCTACATAAATTTAAACTAAACGTTCCCAGCAAGTTTTAAAGTATTATTGGATTCTTATTAGAAGTTCTGCATGATTGACTATTACTGACCCAAATTAATGTAGACGAACTTACGTTAACTCCTTCAAATGAGCGTTTATAGTTGTTAAAGGCGGCTCATACATCTCCATTATACCTTTAGCAAGTAATTGTACAACTTTAGCATCATCAGCACTTGAGGTACTTGAGCTGAAAAAGAAAGTAAAAATTTGTAAACATAATAACATAACATGAAGGTTATAGTTTTTCTTTTGTAAACAACACAAAAAAATACCTTTCCATTTTGTGTTCTTGCTTAATATATACCGAAAAGTGCTTTTTAAATGGATTATAATGCTATTTTGTACAAATAAAGTGCGAAATTGAATAGCATTTCATGACAACTAAGTTCAAGATGACAACAAATCAAAACACCACAGGGCACAGACTTTATGCAATATTGATGTCCAATTATGCAGAACAAGGTATTCTCGTTGTCAATACCGATTTTGTACTAGTTTTTGAACTTTTTATTTTTCATTTAAAGTCAGTCATTATGATTTCCAAACATTCGATTAATTTAATTAGATGAAGACTTTAATGGTTATATAAAAATCAATACTTTAAATGTAGCTCTAAGTTGAACTTCAATTACATTTTATTTCGTACAATTTCACTTTATCCATCTTAACGAGAATTTCTTAATATTTCTTATTATTGACGTTTACTGGGCAATGTTGCCATCCATTTCCAATGCGTTTTGTCGCCGTCATAAAACTAGCTTTCCGAAAATATTTGATAATTTTAATTATTTATGTGTATGTTGAATATAAGCTATGAAGGAAAATTAATAATGAGACATAAAAATAAATATTAATATCTTTTTAATATGAAACCTCGTTTTTAATTGAATTTTTATTTGATGAATACGTCGGTTACCGGTATCACCGCATTACACAACGAAACGTTGCTTTTTTATGGCCGCTAGATTCCCCTTGTTTTGACGTTCTTTCATTTCATTTTTCGTAAATCGAGAGGGGATTTCTTATTAGCAACGTTATAACGAGCGCGATTACGCTGCATTTTATCCGTTAAGCATACAATTAAGCCGTCAAACTGGAAGTACTTCAGGTAACGAGGGAGGACGCCGATATGACGTCCGTGGCTAGGAGACGAGAACATGAAGAATCCGCAGAATATTCGGATGCATCGCAGGATATCGAGCTGAACAACTCCGTGAACGTAAGTACAGAGACTAACCACAATAGAGTGAACTTTCGTTTTGGCGCTAAAAAGTATTACGGCTCACTTTCTCTCGGGCGTTCGCGTGACGGAATGTCCATTTCTTTTAGTTATATTGAGGTCACGAATTGGGCACCACTCACTGAAACGCCGCCGATGTGTTTAGACTTTAATTTTAGAAACGTTACCGCCACGTAGTTGTAAACAAAAGAGTTTTGTTGTGTGAAAAATGCAGTTGCTCAAAGTGGAAGGGTGTTTGCAGGATGGAGTGCAGCCGGAGTCTGATTACGACTCGCAGGGCAGCGACTCCGAACATTCTGACCAGGATACTGAAAATAAGGTAAATACATCATTTACAACTTATTTTCTCTCACTATTAAAAAAGTTTGTACCCTACATTGCAAAATATATTGAATACCTTACCTACCTACTTATCTGTTCTACAAAATTTTAATTGTAATTTACTTTAAATGAAAAAATATCAATTTCGGTACATTATTTTGTTATTGTACTCAGATTTACTAGTCAGACAATTCACATTTATCAATAAACTTGTCTTTAAAGTAAGAAAAGAGTTTCCTATATTTGCACAAAAACAATTTGAAGAGAACTTTAATGACTTATATGAACTAAACTTATATTATAATAATATACTAACATATTTTATTCAATTAAACCATTTATACAACAATCTTGATTGTATACAAACCAAAACTACTAATACAGTTGGAACATTTTATTCTATTATAATTGTTATATTGCTAAAATACATACTTTGCATTGAGATATTAACAAACACGAATTTATGAGAAAATATTGTATAATTTTCTTAATATTGTCAGGATATAGTGTACCAGTATTTCTCTTTATTTAGCTACCTATGTGCCTATATTTATGTTTTTACAAATAAACCATCGCCAATAGTACTGTATTTGTAAAAATAATAAAATACACCTCCAGTTTCATTACCAAAATTCCAATAAGATTTTTTTTTTCAACTTCCAAATATTTGCAATATCAACATACATGTTGATAGTTTACAAACATAACAATAATATGCTCTTGACCTGACCTTTCTTTAACACTTGTTATATAACATTTATTATGGTATGTTATGCATTGAAAACAATGAATCGAAACTAGGTCACTGCTACAACTGAGAACTTAGCACTTTTAAGGCATCTAATAAGTTGTAAAAGTAGATAATCTTCAAAACAATATACATACTTATAAAGCTAGGTATATTAAATCCTAATAATAACATAAAATAAAACGGAATAGAACTTAATAGAGTCCCGTTTCACGTTAATCTGTGTATTGGTTATTGGTCTCCTAAACCATGCAACAGACTTTGATTTGGTTTTGATTTTAAGAAAAAGTAAGACATGAAGCAGGTTCATTTAAAAATATAATTATTTAATTCTTGATTTAATATTTCCAAACAATATTGCATTCTGCTTTTCTGAAAAACAAGTAGAATAAATCAAAAATCATAATTTTGCTATACCACATTCTTGATGAATCAATATTAAAGTCCATGTTTGGCTGTATGTAGTTTATTTGTTTACTGATTAAAGTTATTTTGTGTCAGATATAGTATTACTGCCTTTTTGGCCTAGTGGCGCTAAGCGCGACTGCTACGCTAGAGGTCTGGGGTTCGATTCCTAAGTCGACCAAGGTGTTATTGGGAAATTCTCAGTAGCAGGTCGGAGTTTAGATTTGTGCCCGGTTAGTGGCAATAGGCTCGCCCCCTATTACATGGGGCCTAAACATATCGGCGAACTGTGGATGTACATTGGTACACCTCTGCCTAATCCTTCGGGGATGCTGGCGTGATTATATTTATGTTGTATTTTATTAGGGTTTGAGATAGTTATATTAAAACGGAACATTTGATGTTAGTCTTTTTTTATTTATTTATTTTATTTATTTATTTAGTATACTATGGAGAACTTACAGCTATGTAAAAAAACTTAACGAAACTGAGATATCTAGACAACATAAAGCCAATTACAAGTCCTCACTTATAGAGGTAGACTAGAAATTAAAGATTATGTGAACACACGCAAGGATATATTGAGTAAAATTTTCTTTGAACACATGTTATACATCGTGTTATACACACGTTATACATACATCGTTTTTTAACAAAACATATTACACTTTAAATGTTTATGTATCTTAGGTTAAAACTGTGTATAATAACAACAGTTTCATCCGTGCTTTACTAGTTACAAATATTTAACTGACCTACATATTAATATTCTAACTTAATTTATTAAAAGTAAAAGTAATAGTCTAGGTTTTTCAGCAATTTTTTACGGTCTAGATATTTCTGAGACTGAATAATTAAGTGATTACACATAACATGAATGTACTTAAAATTTCACATTTGAGTAATTTTAATTAACTAAAGTAAATATTAGTGTACTGTAGTTTCTTAAATGTAAGACTTTTGTGGCTAGAATTCAGCTGTTTGCAGACTTTCTTGTTAAGCCATATACAGGAAGTTACCGAAAGGTATCTATTCAAAGTTGAAGTACACATAACTCATATAGAGTCGGTTGAAAGTATTTCGGATCAAAATTTGTAATTTTTTCTATTGTCTGTATAATGGACGAGAAGAACTGTCTATTATTTAAATAATTTATAATAAGATGAAATATTACTGTCTCTATACTAGATGTTCTTTTCCCCTTTTGCCTATACATACAGGGTGTTACGAAACCCCTGTCCGACCCGAAAAGGTGATATAGGGTTCACAATCACATGCCCAAATAAAATATTAAATTTGGAATATTCATGATGATAACAATAATAATGAACTTTGAAATAGCCTCCGTAATCCTTAAATTTGAGGATAAATCAAAAACTACACCAACATTTTCGTCGGTATTAATGGTGGCATTTTGTATGATCATTTGGCAGAACCTGAGACGATGCCGTCACTCTCTCCCGCAATTTGGAGATTTTTTTTTTATGTTATAATTTTTTTTTTCCTTTTATTTTATACTTTTATTGTAATGAGATATCGATACCTAACAACCCCTTAACGGATCGTACACGGGTTTCGTAAGACCTGTACATCCTTACGTTGTAGCCAATAGATGCCATGTCATTGATACTAATTCCACTAAAGTGCCAATTTATGCAATTATGACCTTTACAATTATCGAGCAATGTTTCATTAAGATAAAAAGTGCATTCTGAAGACAAGGGGTCAATTTATTTGATACTAAAAAATATCAACAAGACATCCGGTTGTAGTACATACCGCGCATCTGTGGTAGCAACTGTGTTACGAAATTAGACCTTCTGCCTTTGCAATAGAGTCGTTAATAGCATAGTATTATCGCAACTTTGTGGTGGGTTGTACAATATAACGTATCTTATTGTGAGACGAAATTGAACCTTCCGCCGTTGCAATAGAGTTGTTATTCATAAGTTGTGCCACAACTGTGTGGTGGGTTGTACATTCTGAAGTATGTGTGTTTGTTGCATGCTAACGGATTTGTGTTTCAATTAAAGTAATGATATAAATCCTTAGAGACATTATGACACTTATGTCGTAGTTACCCTAAGGGCATTAAAACACATGAATATCTGTCCATACCAATATTTTGAATGCAAAAGTAATTCTGTCTTTCCGTCTGTTACGCTTTCACTACTAAACTCCTAAACCAAATTTGAGAAAAGTTGATATGAGATAGTTAGATCCCAAGATATTATGGTATAGACTCCTTTTTGCCGCCAAAACAAACAAAAAAAAGTAACACCATACTCCACCTTTTTGTAGTTGGTTAAAATACATAACATAACATATCATCACGCCTGTATCCCCGAAGGGGTAGGCAGAGGTGTACCAATGTACACCCACAGTTCGCCGATATGTTTAGGTCCCATGTAATAGGGGGCGAGCCTATTGCCACTTACCGGGCACAAATCCAAACTCCGACCTGCTATTGAGAATTTCATTTAAAAACTCAATAACACCTTGGTCGACTCGGGAATCGAACCCAAGACCTCTAGCGTAGCAGTCGCGCTTAGCACCACTAGGCCAACGAGGCAGTCATGAGTTATAAATAACTTATGTTATAAAATACATTTTAACTATCTTTCTATAATAATGACCCGTGCCCGTCTCTAATCATAAACCTCGTAATTGCGATTACAATTTAAATGCACTTTGATATCATTACTATTAATTTAATGTTTATATTAATATTATAGAACGGGGATTAGCGCGAACATGCATAAATACCTTTAGGGCTTGACGTTTCGACCGGGTTACACCGGCCGTGGTCGCAAGCATCCCAGTTCTATAATATTAATATAAACATGCAGCGCGATAGTTTAAAAGTTATTATTAATTTAATGATTAGTATAAAGTCTGTCGGATGCATGAAATACTGTAACAAAACAGATTAAATTGTCCGTAAAGTTATGTTTAACGAAACATTGTATTTCTCTTTTAATTCTCAAAATAACGGCTATTTTATGTAAGCTAGAAAGTGATTTGGTTTATGATTTTTAACCGACTTCTAAAGGAGGTTGTCATTTTGTCTGTTTGTTACGCGACAACAACGAGAGTTACGTTCATTCAAAAAGTAATCTTGGTATCGGTATCAACACATTGGTTTGAAATCCGCCAATCCGCAGAGAGCAAGCGTGGTGATCAATGCTCGTGCCTTCTCTATATGGGAAGAGGCCTGTGCCCAGCAGTGGGACGTTTATAGGCCGGTTTATTATTATCCAAACATACCTCAGCCGGTTCTTTTTAACATTTATGTAAAGTCATTTAACTATTATGTTATAATGACAAATTGACCCAATTACTAGTTACTACATAACTTATGAGCTTGCTCTATACAATAGTACCAGTACCGTGGGCTTTCAAAGTAGTTCTGTTGCCAATGTGTAAGCGAGACGGCACTATACACTTACGTAGTGGCATCTCGCTCCCTCAACTGATTTGCGCTTTAAGAAGCTCGTAGTAAGCGCTGCTACACGTGCTCTCATTTGATTGTGTTGTAAACGCCGTTTTGAACATGTGCCATTTGGAAGCACCTGCTTGACCCATTTCAAGGTTATTCCAGTCCCCTCTTAGTTAAAGATGTTCTTGTTATGTAGTTATTATTCAAACCTTTTTGATTTGCGCATCTGTTTATCATCTATCTAAAGCTATTCATGATTGTACAGATTTGAAGGGCTCGTTTACGTCTTAGGGTGCGTCTAGATCTGACGAAAATCGCGAGCATGGGGAGAGAGCCGTTGTTGACATTAGCGCATTCGCGGCATGCTCACGAGCTGCTCGTGTAATGCTCGTTCGTTCGATTTGGATGGTCCTTTACGGTTTGACCGATAGTAAAGATTAAGCTGCGGTTGGTCCGTAGATAGGCGACCATTTGTAATCTGTAGACACCTTTAGGTCGGCTACCAAACAGCCTGATTTGTATATTCTTTGAATCTCTCATTCTCTTTAAGCATCTCTAGACGTAAGTTTAAAAAAGCACTACTAGGTTTTTTCCTAGCCATTTCTGTCCCAATGCAAGGCAAAGGCCTCTACCCTCCTTCCATTTCTCTCTGGTTAGGGCAGTTTTATTACCGTCTAAAAAATCTGAACAGTAATTAATATTATATTAGTGAAAGTCGTCTACAAATGTTTTAAATCCTTCGTAAATAGCTCAGTATATTATGGATAGCTCAAACTCTTGCCAAAAATAAATGTTTAACCGTATTCTACGGCCTTTTAGATCATTATCTTTTTATTCCGGAGAATCTGTTCTACATTAAAATAACTGTTCTTTATTGGTTTATTGCTATTGTTTAGGTCTTATTTTGCTATTTAAATGTCTTTGTCTGACTAGTAATAATGCCTTTTAGTAAAACTAATATTTGCTTATAGCTTAAGGTACAGTCACTGACAAAAATTATTACATATATTTAAACAATAATGTAAAAATAATTGTATAATTTTGTTTTTAAAAGAGTAACCTATGGAGTTTCTTGCCGGCTCTTCTTCATAGGAAAGACACTTTGGAACCGAGCAACTAGAATCAGTAGAGTTAACGTAACGTTTCTTGAGCGCCTTTTTTTTTGGTTTATAAGAAATAAAAACATTTTGATTTTGATTTTGATTTTTGAAAATATATATAAACACATAGAAAAATTGCTTAGCAATCCGAGATTTTTGTATTTAATCTCAATAAGAAAAATATGTATATTATTGACGAACTGTCTTCAATCATTAATTCTACACATTTTATAACACCAATCTAAGATTGAAGATATACTCAATAAAAAAATGGATATTGTAGACATATTTTTAATCGTGACTGTGCCTACGTCTTTTTAAGCGGGTCGGACAAATAACCGATGTGTTCATTTATGTAGAGATGAATTGCGTAAATGCATGAATGTATAAGGGATGTAGGCCAGTTATCCTTACCCCAACTATTATTCTATTATCATACTAAACATCACGGAACCGGTCCTTTTGTGCTACATAAATGGGGATCCGACTCTAAATACTAAATAGCAATTGAAAATCCGTTTATTCAGATTCTGCCAACAAGTAGCACATTTTGAAGGTTGATAGATGGCACCCAGATTTGCCCCTATTAAGGTTCCTATATGAGTATTGAGATGAAATAGCGCGATAAATAAAACAGATCACAATAAAAAATAGAATATATACACAGTAAATAAATAGAAGAAAATCGACTTCTAAATAAGTATTACATTTATTTCTTATGGACCCCACTGTCACTATTACAAATTATAATGGATCCACACGGAAAGCAGCATCTTTCAAGTTAAAGATATATCAAAATCGGTACACCCAACCGAAAAATAAGAGGTAACAAAGATAAAAAAATACAGTCGAATTGAGTCCCTCCTCCTTTTTTGAAGCCAGTTAAAAATATGGTATTTTATAAAAAAAAAAATATTAATTATAAACACTATGTAGACTTAATTATTATTTTTTTCTCATGGACTTGTGTACGAAAGACTATGAATGAGAAATCTTAAGTTCAAGACCAAGGTCAAACAGAACAGTTAGTAGGTATACATATTATAATAATATTATGTTAATACCGTGGCTCGTGCTATAAATATAAATCAGTTTCTCGTATTGATTTGTTTGACGAAGCCCGGAAGTTTGAAAAAGAAACCGATAGCTTAATGCTAAAGCACTTTTTTTTAGGTATTATCATTGACTACTAGCTGTACCCGGCATGCGTTGCAATGCAATCTTTTCTACCTAGCATCTGCCTACTACCTACCTACTACCACTTAGGGTATAAAAATAGATAGTAACCGATTCTCAGACTTACTGAATATGCCTATAAAATTTCATAAAAATCTATACGAAATGGTAACTAACTTGTGACACGAGAATTTTGTATATATGATATAACTTCTAAAGTTCGGTTAAATGCAACGCACTAGGTTTAAAAGTAAAAGTAGTCAAAGCCTGACCCAATGTTTGCTGCAGTAGACCCCTCAAAAAACTTGTTTTTAAACTCTTATTTGTAATAGGTATAGTTTAACACCTATGTCCTTGTTTTATGAACATGCACTTTTGTAATGCAATTGTTTCAATAAATGTGTGGCTTTATAATTATACCTACATAATACTTTAGTTGAGAACCGATATTTACTTAAACGAAGATTAAACATGCATCATAAAGTGTATGTGTATGAAACTGACTGTTACGCTGTTTCTTCATAACCACTGAACCCATTTTGATGAAATTCGGCACGGTGTAAAGGCCTAGACTAATCAATGCTATAGTTGGATTCAAAGTTAATGGCGGCTCTGAAGTTAGCTACACGCTGCGCAGTGCCTCGCCCCGCACCCCCGCTGCCGCATAAGTTTGTTACTGCGCAGCGACTCGCCTCGTGTTCAGAGCCGCCATTAAATTTGCACCGTACTGTACATGAGTTGACGGGTACGCGGTTGGACGCCCAAGTTAAATACATGTTTATATTTAATAGCCAAACATGACTATTATGATAATTAATTAGTAAGCCCTATGTATTGCACAACTGAATTTTATCAGGAAGTGACATAATACACTGATAATACTATCATGACATACTTTTTATAAAGCTAGCAAAATAATATGTTGCAAATCTCGAAACCCATTAAAAATTGAGATCTACTCCATACTACTTAATAAATTATATTTATTATTATAAATTAACTGTATGTGCAAAAGTAACTCAGTTCGTCTGTCTGTCTGAAACTTGTAATGGAGTGAACTAAGCTACCATAAAGAATGTAGGTACCTAATTGATGACCAAATTAATAAGTTAAAACAAAACCTTTTTACTATCCCTTAGATGCATTTTTTAAATATTTAATAAATAAATAAATGCGGACAACATCACATACATTGCTCTGAACCCAAAGTAAGTAGCTATTAAGCACTTGTGTTATGGAACTCAGAAACAATGAAGGTACCACAAATACCCATATTTAATCACTATCACTACATAGTATAAAACAAAGTCGCTTGCCGCTGTCTGTCCCTATGTATGCTTAAATCTTTAAAACTACGCAACGGATTTGGATGCGGTTTTTTTTAATAGATAGAATGATTCAAGAGGAAGGTTTATATGTATAATACATGCATAATATAGTAGAGGAATACCGATAATCTTAGAGATTACTAATGTAAGGTCATAAATGAACCCATTTTTTGCGCTTTCATTGCAAACGCTGGCTAAACCCTATGAGATAGATCAAAATAATGTACTACAGTATTATGCACCTTAAAAAGATCTACAAAAAAGTCCGCGATGGCATATGTCTATCTCTTGAGGATAACCCACAATAACCATTTTTATCGTTTTTTTTTTACGAAAAAGCGACATTAAGCAATACAGTATTAATCCTTATCCAATTAAGTACCTTTAATAAATTGTGCATGCAATACAGGTCAATATTGCCCTTTACAGCATGAAATTTAAATGAATATTTTCGAAGATATTGCAAATTTAAAATGTAGGGACATAGCGGCTGCGGCGATACCGGCCGGAGGGAGGCGCGGGGGCCGGTATCGCCGGCGGTCGTGCCTATACCAAATAGTGCGTCCAAGGTTGTGCTTCGCCCTACAGAAATTTGTGATTGTGTAGGTATATTTGGTATCAGCGTTGCACCCGAGCAAAGCCGGGGCGGGCTGCTAGTTCTATATATTTTTTACCGTAAGTGAAGAACCGTTGATTTTTTTTCCGGATACGTCCATCGCGTCCACCGCATTGTAGTTTCATGAGAATAATTGTTTTTTTTTTCTCAGTCTTTTCTGTCTCACTGCTGGGGGTTAAGGGGGGTTTTCTACCCTCCTTCCATTTTCTCTGGGTAGGACTTTGGTGAACCAATTATTTTTGAAGTAATGTTATTGTTTGCAATAGTCTTGGAATGTTAACAGCTAATTGTGTTTTGTCTTTACAGGAGGGCGAGCGACGAGTGGATGATGACGAGGACCGGAGCAACCCTCAGTACATACCCAAGAAGGGTACCTTCTACGAACACGACGACCGAACTGCTGGAAGGTAACCATTACTTATATACCAATAATAATTTATCACTCGCTACTTGACTACAAGAGGGCCATAATAAAAATAAAAAAAATAAAAATGTAAAAATTATTATCAAAATCAGTTTCTAAAATTTGTTTTGGCAGTCCTGTAAAATCGATGTCTTTTGATTTGCGTCTTTTTTGTTTTCAAGGAGCTACCTATTGACGGTTTAAAATAGTCGGATAACGGCTAATTAGTAGCTATTACACGGGATGCTCGTAAGATTAAATTCCTTGGTTCGAAGGTTTGTTTTTACGGCGGACTCCTGAGCGCAATAACGTTAGACCTTATTTTTAGAGATTAAATGTAAAAAAAAAACCAAAATAAATAATGTAAGACGATAGCAGTTTTCTACACAAATCCGCAAAAGTTTATAATCTTCTATCGTCTGTACAATGCCTTGCGTGCTTGATAGACGATATAATTGGTGAAAGCACCGAAATATACCCATTTATTTTACTCAGTAAATACATAAGCTGAAACTGTGCAGATGTTAAAAGTCAGTTTGACGTTGCTATGACATTTTGATAGAACCAGCAACAGTGAAAATGCACACTTTCAAAAATCTAAACAAATGATAATTTATAACAAATTAATCCTACACCTAAATACAGTAATTAGTAAAAACAGTATATCTTCTGAACTGAGTATAAACACACAATTTATTAGTTAATTTGAGTTAGGATTATGTTGGTGAAGAGATAGTAGAGGTTAACGACCGAACAATCCTTGTGGCGATCTTTTGATTAAAAAGAATTTAAGTGTCAATGACATGCAACGAAGAAAATTAGTTAATCATTTCTCAAACCTTATGTTAAGTGAACTCATCCGTTGACTAAATTGCCATTCAAAATCCGAAGGTAACTGGATATACCATTCGCGAAGAAAAACTCAATATATTATATCTATTTATTATGTCATATAGTCTGTTATATGTTAATTACATTACATACTGTGATTGTTAGAGGCACTTGGTATTTTGACAATCTGTTAGGAGGACCCATAAACTGTATGCTGAGAATAAATTTTATTTATAGTGTAACTTCACGATTATCATTTTAACTAAACAAAAATTTCAATCAAACAAGTTAGAATCTAACAGCAATAAAGGCTAATTTTATTTTCAAGTAAAGTATACAAAGTGTGCCCCGCGTTTTCACCCACGTGTATATACTATATTTTGAACAATTCACACATTATCTTTACCAAATTATAGCCTATATGCTATTCTGATGTAAAAGCTGTATTCACGTAAATTTTCTTCTAAAACCATTCAATCGTTTCTGCGTGAAAGAGCAACAAACATCCATACATCCAAACAACTATCACGTTTGTTATATTAGTAAGGATAGGGATTGTGTAGTGCAAAGATTTCTTGCATTCAAAACAGCTAGACGTGTGATTTTCACTGTTCAACACACTAAGACCTTGCCAGTTCAGTTTCGGTGTATCCCAGCTTTCTATTGCCGCACCAATGAGCAGTCCGGTCATTACCGCTTCACTGATTGTAATTGTGTATTCGTACACGCATTGTTTCTTATGTAATTAGCGATGTTTACCTAAATACTTGCTGGTTTTACTGTAGTTTATTTTGCAGTAATAATCTATAATCAGATTAGTATTTTTGTTTGTTTGGGGCCCCTACAATATTAATAAATAAAATCTACTGGGTTATTTCTGGCATGGAAATCGTTTAATCACTTCTTTTACTTATTTAGAAACTTCACAAATTATTTATTTTTCGGAAAAGATTCGTACATATTTATTTGTTTCGTGAGGATATTTCATAAATTATTTATTAAATATCTACAACGGTATACGATAACAGTACCCATTTTTAATCAAAAGCTTGCAGTATATGTAATGCAATTTCTGTTTTAAAAGACGAGCATAATTTTAACCAATTTGTTTGGTTATACCTTGAGTTTGTTTCTAAGTGTGTTAATAAGAAGTAACAGTGCCGATATGTATTATCAAAGTCTTCTCTTCTTTTGGTTTGACTGTAAAAATAAATTATACGTAATTTGGGCTCGCAGTCTAATAATCAGAATAAATGAGACCTACCATAAGGAATCCCGCTGCCAGAGGCCAGTCATTCGCATCACCATTTAATTTCATTACATATTGTGATGTCATAAATGTCATGACAAAAGTTTGATGGCATCGACAACTGACCTGTTAGTGGCGCCAACTAGTGAGCTCAACATTCAATTTCATTACATGTGATGTCAGAATTTCAAAGACATTAGTAACTCCTGACAGCTGCCCCGCTAGTGGCGCCACCTATTGAGCACAACACCAGTAGCCCTCACCCCTTGAATTCCTTTCAGTGGAGGCGAAGAATCCAGCAATGCGACTTCGGAAGCCGCGTCGGAGAAGAAGGAGGGGCCGGACGGCACGCCGAGCGCCGAACGCCGCCGCCCGCCGCGCAAGTCCGAGATCGTCAACAAGTGGTCCCACGACAAGTTTAATGAGAACGAACAGGTAACATAATGCATACTATATGTTTCACCCTAGCTTTATCCCAAGGTATGATGAGGTCAGCTTCCATACTTACCGGATTCAGCTTATTACTGTTTTTTACATGGAGCTTTTTGGAGTTTTTTTATTAAGTTTTTTTTTCTCCACTGTTAGTCAGTCACTATCATCTCCCTGCTGTGGTCGGCCCAATATAATAATATAATATATAATAATAATATCCCGGGACATCTCACACACTGTTGTCTGATCCCAAGCTAAGCAGAGCACTGATAAACATTTTTATATATTTCTAAATACATACATATTATAGATAAATTACACCCAGACACCGAACAAATAATCATGCTCATCACACAAACATTTGTTCTGGGTGGGAATCGAACCCACGACCTCTGGTATAGCAGTCAGGGCCTCTAACCACTAGACCAACAGGCCTGTCAAATGCGTATTTTGTTTCCATTTCTGTCTACTAGTCCAAGCATTCACTCATTTCTTTCTCAAATCATCTTTTACACAACCCATTTATGTCTTTTTCGCTTTTCCTCAGCATTGACAGTTCCCCATTCAGTATTCAGTCCTAATCATACGAGTATGTAGTATAGCTTTTTTCAAATCATTTGTTGTTACAGATGCCAAAATCACGTGACGAACTAGTATCAATCTATGGATACGACATCAGGAATGAAGACGCCCCACCGCACGCTAGACGCAACAGGCGATATGGGTAAATATGTTAACTTGCTCGTACACGAACTGCTCGAGAGAGTCAGCGATCGTACACGAACTGCTCGAGACAGTCATTGATCAACATACACAGACTGAGCGAGCAGTAACTGATTACAGTATACGAACTGCTCGACTCAGCCAGTGATTAACGCACACGAATTGCTCGAGTCAGACAGTGGTCAACGCACACGAATTGCTTGAGTCAGTCAGTGATCACCGTACAGGAACTGCTCGAGTCAGTCAGCGAACGAACACGAATTGCTCAAGTCAGTCAGTGATCACCGTACTCGAACTGCTTGACTCAGTCGGTGATTAACGTACACGGACTGCGCGAGCTGTCGACCGCTCTCACAAGTCAATTTCCACTCCCGATCGCTCGCATTTTGTTTTGTCGACCACTTCAAGCAGTACTTGTGCGTGCTATACGACTACATAGTAATAAATATTAATATATCCATAGATGGTTTTCACTACTAAGAATTAACTAAGACACATCATGTAAATCTTGTGCCAAGTTCCGCTGTGATTGGTTGACCAAAATCTTAGCAGCCAATCTTCACACAGCACTTGATTTCAGATTTGATTGATGATTTACTAATTTTATTTGAATTGTTTATTATAATGGTATAACTACATGACTGTTTCTATTATGCTATTCGATTTGGAGGTTCAGACAATGGCGGTTAGTGATGTTAATGTCTAAGCATGCTGTAAAAATTTTAAGTATATATTAATTATTAAATGTCAGTTACATATGCTTTTAATGTTGCGTATTGAGAAACTATCTTTGTATATTGCATTTAATTATAAGTGCTTCTTTTGGTTCTAGTTTCGTAATACATGCAAAAATAGTGTGTTTTTACAAATTATTAATAATGATTTTAAATTTATTTTGCGCTGCCTAAATTTTACTGTTAGTATGTAATCTGCTTCGTAAATATTATTTTTTACAAACTGTCTTTTAAGTAACCCTTCGAAGTTTTGGCAATGTATGACTTTTTTGGGACTTGACCAGGGCCTGCATGCTTTTTTTCTGTTTCGATAGATCTAGTCGTCCTAGGTAGTAAGCGACGTTAGGGCCTGGCCATATGACTGCTTGCAGTACTGGAATGCGGCTCGTTGCCCCGCCGTGTGGTGCGCGGTACAAGGCCGTATTTAATTATATCGTGGTCATCTGGCCAGGTCTCTACCGATAGGAAATTTGCTTTTCATCCATTATTCACAACAAATTTATTAGGGCCCGATTCTTTTTTAAATAAATTGAAATAAAACTACTATTTACGGCTTTTCTCGCGGTTTAGTTTTAGATTTTGGGTCCCGTCGTTCCAACACCTTCTCAGGTATCATGGTCACGGGCAGACCTTGATACCTGCAAAGATGTCGAAACGGCAATATGTAACCGTATTTTTTTGGTTTTAACCCGTTGTTTTCTGTTTCCTAGCCGTGGCCCCAACAAGTACACTCGCACGTGGGAGGACGAAGAGGCGTACCGTCGCCAGGCGGCCGCGCCCGCCGCGCCCCGCAAGCCGCCCGGACTCGAGGACTTCCCGGAGCTCGACCCTACCAAGCGACAGACGTATGTATCGCAGCACTATAAACATAACATAACGCCTCTATCCCCGAAGGGTTAGGCAGAGGTGTACCAATGTACACCCACAGCGAGCCGGTATGTTTAGGTCCCATGTTATAGGCGGCAAGCCTATTGCCACTAACCGGGCACAAATCCAAACTCCGACCTGCTACTGAGAATTTCATAGAAAAACCCAACGACACCTAGGTCGACCTGGGAATCTAACCCAAGAAGTCTAGCGTAGCAGTCGCGCTTAGAACCGTTGAATTAGAACCACTAGGCCAAAGAGGCAGTCACTATGCACTGAAGTCCGGTAAAGCGGTCAAAGCCAGCGCTCAGGCTACTTGCTTAGATCACTGACAACGAAAAACTGTGTGCTAGTACCGCGGTGAAGATACGAGGCGGTACATAAAGGTTATAAAATCTAGTATTACAAGCACACATCAATTCAACCAACAAAATTTGTACTGTCACAAAAAGAAAAAAACGGTCAACACAATTTTCATAATTTTTTGATTAGGTTCTTAAAAAGAAAAGGACAATTAATTTCGAAAGTTCTAGTTATGTATCTCCCTGAAACACACTTTAACAGTTCTAATTTGTATCGTTCCACAGCAAGCCCCGCGCCCCCCGCCCCCGCTCCAAGTCGCAGCCGTCTCCGGGCGAGTCCCCCGACAGCAGCGAGTTGCGGCGCTCCAAGCGTCTGCCGCGCAACACCCGCACCACGCCGCGCCGCGCGCGCCTCGACCGCCCCGAGCGACAGGACCGACAGGACCGACCGGACAGGCAGGACAGACCCGAGCGACAGGACCGACAAGACAGGCCCGAGCGACAGGACATCAGGCCGGAGAGAGCGGACCGGGTTGATCTGCCGGCGTTGGAGAATCTGACTATTACTGCCAGTGTTAATAATAACAAGTGAGGTTTTTGTTTTTACTTGATTGTAAAAATTTATGATTATATGTATATTTCCTTGGCATACTTTAGACTAAACGATTTCGTCCCAATATTTTATTTTAATATTGAGAGTGACATTAAAAATAACTTTTAATTTTTATATGTGTACATAAAATTTCGTTTGAAGTTTTAACTTAGCGTTATTTCTAGCAATCAGGTCTTTATTTGTTTCAATAATTTATTAAGAGTTTATACGGCCAAAACATTAATCTTTTGTAGCAAACTTAAAGAGTTTAACCTTCATTGTTATTACAGTCCCAAATCAAGCATTTACAGATATAAAGTCAAGTTGTAATTTCCAGTCAAGGTCAGGCCCAGCGCAAGGTGAACGCGGTGGCTCAGCAGAGACCCGTGCCCACTGACCAGGGCAAGAGGAAGACTAACACTAATGCACAGGTGAATACTAAAATTCTTTATTAAGCGTATTCTCTTTATTATGTATATAATTCTTTTTTAGTAGGAGGAAAAACAGTAAAACAAGGCTGTATTGCAGTCCACCATTGCTTGCAGGCTGCATGTAAAGTTTTGAAGTAAAATAGGTAAATAAAAGTGGCAAGTAAAGAGGAAAATAGATGGAAAACAGTTTTAAAATCATTTTTGTTTCTAGTTTTTGGCATAAAGGGTGACTTTTTATAACTTTCTGTTATCGTAAGTCCGTGCGTCAACTTAAGTCGGTACGAAATTTTCGCATAATTAGCCCTATTTAATTTTAACAGAAACATCAATGTTTACTCAAGCAACCCACTCTTAAGTGTAACTATTTTTTTATATAAAAATCAAAATAAATGATCTACGTATGTGTGTTACCAGCCTTCACCACAAACGAATCCGCAGCCGAACAAGTCTCCGCCGCAGCAACAGTCGCAGAAGTCGCAACAAAACCAACAACAACCACCCAGTAAGTTGTTTATATATTTGTTAAATAAAAAAATATTAATATACCCCGTATCGCATCAGGTTAATAATAATAGACACGGAAAGATAGATGTAAAGATGCATTTATTTGTATGATTTTTTGCTTTTCTAAAATGAATAAATAATTCCAAAGAAATCGCTTTAAAGTCCTACAGAATTGTGACGTCACTCCTACTTGCTTCTTGGTCCAATTTTGACACCCGACGTAATAAAGTTATATGAAGCAGTCAAATCCTCAAGATTACTGTATGGCACTCTCCTACAAAATAACTATAGACGCACAATTTAAACAAGTGATGTCACACAAAATATCTATTTACTTGAAAAACACAAAATAAAGCTATTTTTTTTATTAACCTATTAAGTGTCCCACTGCTGGGCTCCCTAACTCTAGACATTCCTGGAGTCTATATTAATATTAAAATAAACAAAGCAGGTGGCGGCAGCAAGCGCTACAGCAGCCTACGCCAGCGACCGCTCGCCGATTCTTACACTCCGCAACAGCCCGCACAGCAACAGAAGCAGCCCGCACAACAACAGAAGCAGCCCGCCCAGCAACAACAACAGCCAGCGCAACAACAACAACAGCAGCAACAACATAGATATATTGCTGGTAAGTGAATTTTTTGGTGTTACACGTTAAATATGAAACAAACTTCAATTTTGTGGGGACCAATTTTTTTTTGAAATCCATCTTTATTTTACGGTAATATCGCAAGCCTCAAAAATCTGCGAAAGAACTTTTTCTTTTTTAAGTATTTTTAAAACCTATTTCAATAATATACAGAACGATCGGTACTTTTTCGGTGTAAATTTAATTCGTTCTTACTTCTGCCTAGCGCATTTCCCTTTTTTTTCTTTTGGCCCGGTGGAAATCCTTCATGGACTATGCCCTGGGGAAGACGGAGGGGTGTGCCGGACTCCTACCGGCTAAAACCACCGGAGTGCTTCACCCTTCCCTATAGCCGGGGACCAGGCGGGAACGCCTAGCGCATTTTCCTAGTCTAACAATGTCTCACTGCTGGGCGGCTAAGCCTCTTCCTATATATGATAGAATCATGCATTGCTCATGACTTCTCCTGCCTAGCGTATTGTCTTAACCTAACGTTGTGTGTGTCAGGTCCGGGCGAGTTCGTAGCGGGCGCTCACCCAGCTCCGCAGCAACACGCGCATCCACAACACATCATACATCAGGTAACTATCTCCTCAAACTCCGGTAATGCCTATAAACTGAGGTAGAACTTAACAAAACATAACAGTAACTAAAGTCCAGTAAAAAGAAAAAGAAACCTTATAAGTTTGCATTAATTCGTATAAAACTAAATGAAATATCAAAAGTACCCAAAAATCTGACTTGTACGAAAAAGTTACACAAGGTCAAAAGTCAAGAATATTTTATATTTTCCTAAAATGCCAAAGTATTATTTATTGAAAATAGGTCAGACAAATTTGTAGATCATGCAATTGTCTCATTACTTTTTTCCTACGGATCACCATTCCGGAGATATCGTGATGACAAGAATTGAAGAATATACTTTTTATCATTTTCTTTGAACATTTCTTATTGTGCCGATAAAAGTAGGGCCACTCTTGTATAAATTGTGTCGTATGTTGTATCAGCAGCAGACGCGGGCCAACGCGGCCGCGGCCCCGCACGCGCCGTCGCCGCCGCAGCCGCACGCGCCACAGGTGAGCAACACTCCTAACATGATGCACTAACGCTACGTATCCGTATACGTATAGAAGCGTCGCGACACAAAAGAGACGGGGCGCGGGCGCGACGCTTCTATACATTTTGTATGAAAGGGACTCTCTTCTGTCTGGCCTGCGCCTAATGCGCTCCTGGCGGGCGTGGCATCAACACCCGCGCCGAAACTGCGTTCCGCGTAATGCGCTCCAAATATCCTTTCGCACGTATAAAATTACACAGTTCGACATAAGAAAAAAAATGAACAAAATATTTTAAGTCTGACAGTTTCACTTTAGTGCTTGGTCAAATAAGCCCTTAAGTGTAACTGTCCGACTTAAGACATTTGGAGCATTTTATTTTTACGTCGAACTGTTTTACCTTTCACACGCGATGAGTTAATTGATATCAACTAAGCGCGCATGGCGGGCGTGGCAACTGTTCCAGTGTTCTAAATTACTGACTCGTTTTCGTCACGAAAAACTGCATAACAACACTTTTATTTGCAATTGCTTTTAAAGATAAAACATAACATATCATCACGCCTGTATCCCCGAAGGGTTAGGCAGAGGTGTACCAATGTTCACCCACAGTTCGCCGATATGTTTAGGTCACATGTAATAGGGGCGAGCCTATTGCCACTAACCGGGCACACAACTCCGACCTGCTACTGAGAATTTCATAGAAAACCCCAATAACACCTTGGTCGACCTGGGAATCGAACCCAAGACCTCTAGCGCAGCAGTCGCGCTTAGCGCCACTAGGCCAACGAGGCAGTCATTTAAAGATAATTCATTATTAATAGGGAAATTACTTCACTCATACAGGTGCGGCTAAACATGCTGGACCAGCAGCAGATGGCGGCCGTGCAGCATCCGCATCACACCATACACAACATCCCACAGCCACATAATATGGGTAACGTACCATAGATACTATCTAGGCTTAGCTCACGTTAAACTCGCGCGGATGTCAAAACGATGCTGTTATTTTGATTAAATGAAGAATTTGAACCCTATTTACATTTTTGACAAGGTAATTATTTACCGATGAATTGTTTTACATGGTTAAAGTATTCGAAAATTGGTCTAAAATCTTCTTAGAGATGATGAGAAAAATACCAATTTTTACAGCAATGGGAACAAAAACATTTGTAAATAAATTTGCACTATGTTTTTTTTTATTAAGGTATCGGTAATTATTGTTTTTTTTTTATAATTAAGGTTAATTTTATAGAAGACAATCTAATCGTAAATGTATTTCAGGTCAAATACAGCCAGCCCAAGGATACGCACCGCCAGCAATGATGCCCGCTCAGTATATGCAGGTAATTTATCTGTAATTAAATAGCAGGCTGGGTTTTGCACGGGTGGTGTGGGAATTTAAAAATATGTCTATTTTTTTTATTTCTTTATAAAAATCCTGTATTTAAAGTTGGGACGTACTAAAAAAATTGATTTGGTGCAGTCATTCGGAAAATTTGGGTTACTAAGAATCAGGATTAATTTTTAGCATACAAGATGTTACCAAAAGGGTATATCTATCCGAAAGGGTTGTAGAGTACATCTGGTATAGAGCAGTTTACAAAATTTTAGCTCAAAATAAGTTGAAAAAAAAAAACATAATTTGTTAATACATTGCAAGGGTCAATGACCGAGGTTCAGCCCACGAATTTACGCAGCAGTGCCATGAATCGCTTAAACATATTCGACGTCAAATACACCGCAATTAACCAAAATTAAAAGAGCACGTGGGTTTCCGTCGCGTGCGCTAAGTCGGCGATGAGCCAGTGTTCTAATGCGCGGCTGTTCTTATAATGTCAAAGAATACGCTTCTGCCGCGCTCTGTCGCGCTGCTAGCGTCCTTATGTGAAATTGCACTAAGCATTCTCAGCACAGCTCCGGCACAGACATAATAGTCTGCTATGGTATCAGTGGTAATGGGTTGTTTGTCATACAGCAAAGCGGCAGCGGTGCAGTATTCAGCGGCGCGCTATTCCCTGCGGGCGGGCACGCCCCGCCCCCACACGCGGCGCACGCGCCCCCACACGCCGCGCACGCACCGCAACACGCGGCCCACCCTCCGCCACACGCGGCCCACGCACCGCCACACGCTGCGCACGCTCCGCCGCACGCGGCACACGCTCCGCCCCACGCACCGCCACACCCTACATACCAACACCAGATCTACGCGCCGCATCATAATTACGTGAGTACTTACGACATTACTTTGTAGATAAGAAGTTATTTTATTTTTACCGATGTAGCAAAAATGTTTATTTTAAACACGATTTTTATGTAATTATGCATGTGTTTCAGCACTTTTTTCGGTTTTATAATGTTTTTGTGTTCATTTTTCTCGGTATATTTTAAAATGGTGTGCCAAAAATGTTTTTAAAAGCTCTCTCTCGTCCGATCACCAGATGACTTATGATTTATGTATAAAAAGTATATATTTTTTTAAGATTTTGTTAGGCATCGTAGTAAATATCACTCATAATAATGAGTAAATCAACCCTTAAAATATTCACGCTTTCAATTACATATTGAATACTACAAGTTTGGGTAGTAATATCCTAACATCGTGTATAGGCGGGCAGCGTGACGTACTACAACGTTTTCAATATTGGCCCCAAAGTAAATGTCACTCATCATAATGAGTAGAATCACACCTTAAAGTATTATTCGCAATTTCAATTACACATTCTATATGATAAGTTTTGGTGGGAACGTACTAAATATATGCAAATAAGCAGAGCTTACCTCCAAAAATCCTAACTATCTTCTTTTAATACAACAACACTCATCATACATAATCATAACATAAAACGGCAGTAAAACTTCTAACCAAACATTTCAATAATAAACAAATCATGACGTCACATGTGTCAAATTCAAATTCATTCAATAACTTCTAATCAGCTGTTACGAGGTAGGCTCGCGACAGTTGTGCCTAGTTTACACTCACACATTCAAACGAAATCTCCTTGTCCATATACGCACGCACACTTCAAAAACGGAAAACAATACCCCGCCATCTTGACTTTTTATTATACGACAAAAACAAAAAACCCTATTTTTGCTAAGAGTGGTGCTTTGACATTTGACATACGTAATTTTTTACACTTACAGTAAGCTAGCCTACCTGCCAATAGACTTATAGAGTCCTCGCAGTCCTCAGTCCTTTTACTTTCTTTTCACTCTCATATTCGTTTTGGAGCAAAAGTCTTTTGGGTTGTTCACCGCACTTGTCAATTCTTATTCCAGTAGGTAGTTATGGTATTTTAAATGAAACTTGCGTTTTAAAATACTTATAACTTATATAATTAATTATCACAATATTATTTACTTTTTATTAATGTTTATTATATTTATTTTTAATAAATATTTTTATTGTTTTACTTCTGTGTTGCAACTTGATCGTTTTTCGATATTTATTATCTGTGGCAGATTGTTTATTAAGTTTTTGATAGTTCGCGCGCCTGTTTTCGTCTTGTCTTTCGTAACAAGTTTCTATTAATTGTGATTTTGTGAAGTGGCTGTAGTTTAATAAACAGGAGCACTAATAAACAGCTATGTGTATGAATGTTAAGATTGTGGCGAAATTGAAATACGTTTGATAGCATACGTGCGTAATTACAAATTTACAATACAAACCCATCAGATGGGGTTTGTTGACAAAACTTAAAAGGTAAGGCTCTCAATAATTATTAACTCAAAATGTTAGAAAATATTGCCTGACTAGCGGTGTGCTGCTGGACGAACTGTTCTTTTTATGTTATTCGTCGTTTCTTGATTGTTATACGAAATTGTTGCGTGAATTGATACCTACGAGAATAACTACGACGAAAACATTTTGTTGTAGTAGATGATTATATTAAGTGATTGTTTTTAGTTACAATCTTATTAAAAATGGGAGTAAATTAAACATACAAGACAATAGTATATGTTGGCACGTAAAATAAAACGTCTGATTATTTTTTTGGCTATGTAATACATAACGTAGGTAAGAAAAATGTTGATCCCGAATGGTCATATTGACTATGGCTTAATATATTTACTATTATGTTCAGTTTTGTTTTCTTATTCAGAATAATACACAAATATGAGTCCTCAACCATAAGCTCTCCGCACCGCGACCCTTTGCTCGTCGCGAGTCCTGAATCGCAGATTCGGCTGCTGTTCGCAGTTAGCTTTACAAAGATTGTTTTATATAAACTTATACCTACAAGTTGAAATAGTGATTCAATCAGAAATTGGTTTGTAGATTAAGCTAGCGAATAGTTCGCGAGCTGCGCGCGTGCATTTTAAGTAGACTTATGATGTTGATCGCGCCGCGCGAGCAGCGCGCGTACTGCTCGCGAACAGTTCGGAGACGGCATTACTAAAATTTGCACTACCGACCTTTGCGTGAGTTGCGTCGAGGAGGCGCACTAACATATTGCAGTACCTAACTGCAAGCGCGAACAGCGCATTCGGTGTGCGTTCGCTAGATCTGAATGTACCCTGTGGTCCACAAAAATAATCCTTGTTCCAATTTTTTGAGAGTTCATTTGCGTATTTACGGTAAAGTTGGCCATACGAGTACATACGTACGTAGTACGTACGAGTCTGTGCCTACCATGGCCGAAACCCAATGCACGCCACTGATATAATCACGCCTCTTTCCCCATAGGGTAAGGCAGAGACCACTTCTTTCCACTTTCTACGACCCTAACGCACACTTGTTTCACTTCGTCAATTTTCATTATTCTCTTCATACATACTTTGGTTAAGGGTACTCTTGACCTGGCCTTCCTTCAAGATGTCCCCGATTTGGTCTCGAAACGTCCGCCTAAGACCACTAATTCTTTCCACTTGCTGCGATCCTGACATACTAGTTTCGCTTCATCCACTTGCATATTCCACTCATACACACTTCGTTTTAGGGTACTCTTGACCAGGCCTTTTTTTCAACCCTATTTGGTCGGTTGGTTCGGTACCGTAGCATAAGGTATTAATAACGTATGTATCGCAGGCGGGTGGCGTGACATACTACAACTGCGTGGAGCAGGAGCCGCCGGCGCCGCAGCCGCGGCCGCAGCGTCGCCCCACCGCCGCCATCCCCATCGTCAGCCCGCACCACTCCGAGAGGTAACTATAATACTAATACTATGCAGGCGGGCGGCGTGACGTACTACAACTGCGTGGAGCAGGAGCCGCGGCCGCAGCGTCGCCCCACCGCCGCCATCCCCATCGTCAGCCCGCACCACTCCGAGAGGTAACTATAATACTAATACTATGCAGGCGGGCGGCGTGACGTACTACAACTGCGTGGAGCAGGAGCCGCGGCCGCAGCGTCGCCCCACCGCCGCCATCCCCATCGTCAGCCCGCACCACTCCGAGAGGTAACTATAATACTAATACTATGCAGGCGGGCGGCGTGACGTACTACAACTGCGTGGAGCAGGAGCCGCGGCCGCAGCGTCGCCCCACCGCCGCCATCCCCATCGTCAGCCCGCACCACTCCGAGAGGTAACTATAATACTAATACTATGCAGGCGGGCGGCGTGACGTACTACAACTGCGTGGAGCAGGAGCCGCGGCCGCAGCGTCGCCCCACCGCCGCCATCCCCATCGTCAGCCCGCACCACTCCGAGAGGTAACTATAATACTAATACTATGCAGGCGGGCGGCGTGACGTACTACAACTGCGTGGAGCAGGAGCCGCGGCCGCAGCGTCGCCCCACCGCCGCCATCCCCATCGTCAGCCCGCACCACTCCGAGAGGTAACTATAATACTAATACTATGCAGGCGGGCGGCGTGACGTACTACAACTGCGTGGAGCAGGAGCCGCGGCCGCAGCGTCGCCCCACCGCCGCCATCCCCATCGTCAGCCCGCACCACTCCGAGAGGTAACTATAATACTAATACTATGCAGGCGGGCGGCGTGACGTACTACAACTGCGTGGAGCAGGAGCCGCGGCCGCAGCGTCGCCCCACCGCCGCCATCCCCATCGTCAGCCCGCACCACTCCGAGAGGTAACTATAATACTAATACTATGCAGGCGGGCGGCGTGACGTACTACAACTGCGTGGAGCAGGAGCCGCGGCCGCAGCGTCGCCCCACCGCCGCCATCCCCATCGTCAGCCCGCACCACTCCGAGAGGTAACTATAATACTAATACTATGCAGGCGGGCGGCGTGACGTACTACAACTGCGTGGAGCAGGAGCCGCGGCCGCAGCGTCGCCCCACCGCCGCCATCCCCATCGTCAGCCCGCACCACTCCGAGAGGTAACTATAATACTAATACTATGCAGGCGGGCGGCGTGACGTACTACAACTGCGTGGAGCAGGAGCCGCGGCCGCAGCGTCGCCCCACCGCCGCCATCCCCATCGTCAGCCCGCACCACTCCGAGAGGTAACTATAATACTAATACTATGCAGGCGGGCGGCGTGACGTACTACAACTGCGTGGAGCAGGAGCCGCGGCCGCAGCGTCGCCCCACCGCCGCCATCCCCATCGTCAGCCCGCACCACTCCGAGAGGTAACTATAATACTAATACTATGCAGGCGGGCGGCGTGACGTACTACAACTGCGTGGAGCAGGAGCCGCGGCCGCAGCGTCGCCCCACCGCCGCCATCCCCATCGTCAGCCCGCACCACTCCGAGAGGTAACTATAATACTAATACTATGCAGGCGGGCGGCGTGACGTACTACAACTGCGTGGAGCAGGAGCCGCGGCCGCAGCGTCGCCCCACCGCCGCCATCCCCATCGTCAGCCCGCACCACTCCGAGAGGTAACTATAATACTAATACTATGCAGGCGGGCGGCGTGACGTACTACAACTGCGTGGAGCAGGAGCCGCGGCCGCAGCGTCGCCCCACCGCCGCCATCCCCATCGTCAGCCCGCACCACTCCGAGAGGTAACTATAATACTAATACTATGCAGGCGGGCGGCGTGACGTACTACAACTGCGTGGAGCAGGAGCCGCGGCCGCAGCGTCGCCCCACCGCCGCCATCCCCATCGTCAGCCCGCACCACTCCGAGAGGTAACTATAATACTAATACTATGCAGGCGGGCGGCGTGACGTACTACAACTGCGTGGAGCAGGAGCCGCGGCCGCAGCGTCGCCCCACCGCCGCCATCCCCATCGTCAGCCCGCACCACTCCGAGAGGTAACTATAATACTAATACTATGCACCATACTCTGCCTTACGACAGGGAGGAATAGGGATGATGAGTAATTATTATTTTTTTGTCCATCTTTCAGATAAAAAAATATATTAGACACGATTTTTTTGTTTTGTCCCGTAGACAAAGAATGACGAAGATGCAGCGATTTCAATTCTTGCGTGACCTCACGTTTTAGCATAAATTGTACTCAACCGTGATCTCACAAACCCCCACTACTGAACTTTAAAGCGGTTTATCTTCCTAATTTTTTTATTGATTTGATAAAAGTAAAAATACGTGTCTGTTATATTTTGATTAGCTAAATGACGGACTAAATAAATGTTGACTTTTCATACCTAATCATCTACCCTATTACCTCATAACGATACTATCGCCAAATGCGTTCTCGCCCGGTCCTCGGCAAAAGGTAACTGAGCACTCTGGTAATTTAGGCCGGTAGGAAAACGGCAGGCCCCCCCGTGTTCCTCAAGGCGAAGCTAGTCCATGGAGGATTACAACTGATTACAAAACCTTGGGTTCGAGTATCGCTCAGCTGATGTTACTTGGCGAGTGCGACGAGGGATGCACAATATCGCCGTCTCTTGTCCACTAAAAATGTCTGGTACCTAGTTCTTGAAACACTTGCCGAGATAAGTCGGCCGTACTGTAGGTGCCGTATTTGATATTAAAGATTTGAACAAGGTAATCGGCTTGTTTAGAACTTTCATGAGTTGTTTGAAGTCATCTTCAACAAGCAGTGGGGCACTGCAAACACATGACCATCTGATCCAAAACTAGACTGAGCCTGTATTATGGCAACCAAAGAACTGATTCTCTACCTTATATGACAAAATACATTATAGGTAAGTTACCCAAACATAAAACAAATTTTCATGCTTATTGGTTTCTTAGGTTTACGCGAATGTTAGACATTGAAATAAAACTACTTTTTACGGATTTTTTCGCGGTTTGTATTTAGATTTTGTATTTAGATGGTCACGGTCAGACTGCCCGTGACCACGATACCTGCAAAGGTGTCGAAACGTCGGGACCTAAAATCTAAATACAAACCGCGAAAAAATCCGTAAAAAGTAGTTTTATTTTCAAATTTTCATGCTCATCACACAAGGATCATGACCTCCGGTTTAGCATTCATTGTCACAAACCACTAGACGAACAGGCTAGTCGAAACTATTCGCTAATGTATTGATTTTCCTACAGGGCAGCGAACTCTTCTGAAAAGGACAACATCGACAGGATCGTCGAGAATATGTTTGTGAGGAAACCCTGGCCCGCGACACACGGAGCTGGTGAGTTTATATTATAATACATTTTACATAATATATAATGTTTTGCATATATTGCGTGCTTACCTGGGAGAGGTACCTGGAAGAAATTGCCGTGTGCATCTAGGCCCGCCGCTTTGAACCGATATCTTACTTATTATAAAATTTTACTGTATTATTCTTTCTAGTTTACGATACAGAATAAATTAATACAACATTATTATGACTAAAACTCAGACAGGATGTCCTCACAGACAGACAGACACATAAAAACAGGTTCAAAGTATTATAAATGTAACAGGTGTTAACTGTCTTCTGACCGAATTACATTAACTTTGCTTCGAATTAGTCACTTGCGCGGGACATACTTTATTGCATCAGTGTGTGCACATATTCCTAACTCAGATAGTTGGGGCTATGTGCACACACAGATAGCTTTAGTAGGTTGTAAAGCTTTTTTTTACCATGCTATCTACTTATCTTGGCTAGGAAACCACTGTGCCCTTAGCTATTAAACATTTAATATTAATACAGAAAAAAGTGTTTTATCATTTACGATATTAGCTCAGGAAATAAAGAGCAAAAAATATTAATTAATATTTATCAATAAAGATTTGCTCTGGGCGAAACTGTCGTTGCAAGCATGGCTGCATTCTCGTATGCAATAGAAGTATCCAAACCGACTGCAAACAGAAGGATTTTACGCAGGGATAGAAGATCCCATTTTAAGTTAAACCAATTTTTTATTTTACTGTTAGTATTTTATATTTGTTTCATTTGAAATTGTAGTTGTATTGTACGATACATTGGTACATTCATCCCCATTTCTCAAAGGCATAAAAATAATAATAAATTACCTGTCAAATATGTCAAGGGCTGTGATTGGTTATTAGTCTTTTGGTCAACCAATCACAGTCGTGATAAATTGATTTGATGACAGATTATTTCAGATATGCGTTTTAGAAATCGAAGGTTACTGTGCCATAATCTGTGTCAAGTTAGTGTAGCATTTGGTAAATATTATGTAGGACTAGAACTGAATACTCAAACGAAACACTCTTAGGAATAATGTAACTTATAAACCTGTATATATTAATTAAAAACATCTTAGGCCACCGTACACAAACTGCTCGAGTAGTTCGTGTAAGCGCGGCCTGAAAGTCCCGTTTGAGTATTAAGAACGTTATAGTTTGTATTTGTTAGCTCATTTATTTCACCAAACCTTAGTTATATACCTCATTTTAGTTAGAATTCACCACATTAATACAAATAAGCTACATTAACTCAAAACTTCACAGACTCAAAGGACAAACAGTCCGAAAACCGCAGTTCTCAAGAACCAGCCAGCAAGGAATCCTCGCAGCCGAACAGCTTAACATCCAGCTCCATATCCACCGACTCCAAACCTTCAGAGAGCAGAGAAGAGAAAGTGGAAGAAGTCAAAGAGGCAGAGAAGGAGGTCAAGGAGTTGAAGCAGGAGGCGAAGCAGGAGTCAGAGGAGATCGCGCCACAGGATAGCATATCGACAGATGCCTGACTGGTAAGGATCCGGCTTTACGAGTGCTATCAAGCCAAGTACTTCACCAGGAGATAATCTTTTATCTAAAGGACGGTCACGCCAATCAGGCCCAATATAGACCACTCATGACTCCAATCACACTACTAGAATAATATAAATTTATAAATTAAGTATCCAATAAATCGTTTTAAGAATAATTATAATCAACGTTAATTCCTTGACGCAATAATTTACAATCATACGTCGAGTTCGTTTAGATTTAATCAAAATTTTTAAACTAGTTAAGATGTGTAAATTATTCGTAAATTTATTAGTCCGTGTAAAGTTATACGTAATATAGATTATTTAAGTAATTACCGATACTACACGAAAAATCAAATAATTTAGTATTTTTATAAATATACATATCTCGATTTGATGGTTCCATGTCAATGATTCTAATTAATATCTCTAAGTATTCCATGTCTGTAAATTGGCCTAGGAAATAAATCTTGTAGTGAATAGATAAATAAATTTTGGCGTGATCGTCCGACAATATAAATTATGTGTAGTTTTCGAATTATACACGACGGTTTTTTGAACGAGGGATGTATTGAATAATTCATAAATTCACTGAAAAAAATAAATCAAAATTGAAACAAAAATCACCTATTACAAAATTAAATATTTTTTGACCCTGCCCTTTTTATATTTCAATTCGTTATCTATTACGGTTCATAAGACAGAGCCTGTTGACAGACGGATGGACAGCGGAGGCTTGAAAAGGGTTCTGTTGTCACCCTTTGGGTACAGAAACCTGGTTCTAAAATACATATTATTTTTCTTAACGTTTAAATGGCACTCAAATTGCCCAGAATATTTCTTTTCAGATAGGTGTAGATACACTACACTCGTAAATGCGTCTCTCGTTCAACGAATCACCCTGTATACTACTTTGGCTGTGTTAGGATCTGTACGGTTGTAAAAATAGTTAATCAGGACTCCTAGTTTTATACCATTGGCTATATCTCGATGCAAGCGCGGTAAAAAATGCCTACATAAGGCCTATTTTGAGCTCTCTGGGTGTTTTATACTCTAAGACTTTTCGTACAAGGCAACACACTTCGTCGATACTAAAGTAGGTACATCAACATATGATTATAACTAGTGCTATTCTGTAACATTATTTTCATATCTCGACAGCGGAACCCGCGGTGAGATGTCAAATACGTATTCTCGAATATGAATTCTAAATCAAGGCCAATTGGGTTCACTTTTGAAATGAGCTTTATTGTCACTCAGGTGAAGCTCGATACCGAAATTATTTACAGAATAGACATACTGGTAACGTAAGGTTTGTACACACGACTAATTAAATCACGAGACGAAAGTTACCTAATAAAATCTTAAGACAGGTAATGTAAGGTCCTTAATCTATCTCCAAGTAAATAAACGTGGAAAAAACAAATGACAAATCTTTAAATCCAGAGATATATCATCTATTTAGTTGATAATCAATTTTTTATTTCTCGGTTCAATTTAAGATTTCGGTCCCGACGTTTGTAGGTATCATGAAATAAAAATCCGTAAAAAGTAGTTTTATTTCAATGTCAAACATTCGCGTAAACCTAAAAAACAATATGTAACCCAGTACGGACTGGACAAAGCAAAATCAACTTTTAAAATAATTAACGAGCCTACTTTGTGCAGTCGTACGATAATATGGTATGTGACCGCTTGCAGCGAGATTCGGCGAATAGTATAAGACTTTTATTTCGTGGCCTTGAATTCTTTGAATTTAGGGCTTAAAACTATAAAGATTAACTTTTAACTTTGATATCTTATTACGATTAAGATTTTCTCAGAGAATTGATTTAGTTTGACACAAACTTAATGGCGGATCAGAACACAAATTGCAAAGTACTTGGACAAAGTATTTTCTATTTAGTCAACTAAAATTAAAGTTAGTTTAGTTCACAGTTTTGTCAGTTTTTCAGGTTGATGTTAACTTCAGAGGTGTATTTTGCGGTTGACGGACATAGTATGAAAAACTTAGTCAACTAACTAAATTAATTTAATATAGTTGTCGGTAGGCGGTCTACTTTATATTTGTATCAAACTACATCAATTCTTTGACAAAACCCCTGGTTTCTGATTGACTGGTCAACGTAAATACTATATCAGTTGTCAAAGGAATAAGCTGTGATTGTTTGTTAGTCTTTTCTTCAACCAATCACAGCCGAGTCCGTTATTTTAAAGTCAGTGGGTGGCAGGTTAATGAACGTTCCAGGGTACTTTTATTGTGCCTATAGAATAGCGGACTTGCTCCCCAATAAATTTGACAATGGATTAAATTGATTAGCTTTTCAGTAACTAGGGGTTAGTATTTTACAACCTAACAGAGTACTCTTAAACAATAAGAATGAATTCTAAATCCTTATTATAATATAAAATAACTATCACATCTGTTGAATATTGTAATATTGTTCAATTTTAATATTTTAGAAGGGTGTGTAGATAATCTTTCCTCTAGTTGTGTCGTGTAATGAGTGAAACTATCTATAGATGAAGGCGTGTAATTAAGTGGAATAAATTATTTGTAAACGACTTTGAAATGTTCATTTCAGAGAAAGTATGTACGTTGGTGTTTTTGTTTTTATTGAGGTCGTGGCTGAGATTTTTGAAGGTACTTTTTAGCCTTATTCAACAGGAAATTTAAGCTACAAAATTTAATAAAAATCATTTTTGAAGTTAATAATTATGCATCGATTCAGGCCACAACCCGCTAGGCCATGGCCTCATATAAAGAGACTCGGACTTTGTTGCGTTCGGGTTAACAATATAACGTGAATAAGGATTTATTTGTTTTTTTTTTTTATCGCGATCTCAGTGCTTTGTTTGTTGTAATCGCATCTTGTTATTATTTTTATTAATTATTATACGCCATGTTTTCTTTTGCGTTCGACGCTTCGGGTTTTGTCAATCATTTTTAAATCACCGACTTTTTTTTTCGTAATTTAGTCAAAAATTACAACACCATTTCTATACTGCACTGTACACATTTAGTAGATATTTTTCAAATTCAAATCCCACAATATTTTATCGAGAAGAAATAATTTGTCGTATATTCTAAAAACCTATTGTAATGTTAAATTTTCACATTTTTTATGTAATAAATGTTTAAATACTTAAAATAATAAATTACAGGATAATCGTATAAAATATTTTTATTTATTAACTATTTTTTCATAGAAATTCAGGGTTCTGGAACCATCTCGGTTCAAAAATAAGGTAATAGTGAGCTGTATACAAGATTTATATAGACTTATGATAATTACTATTTATTATTGGATTTTAATTTTCTGGTCTTATTTTGTTCTGACTACAAGTCGGACTTAAAACTTTAATTTAGTGTGCAAATCATACAATATTCTATGTTCGATAAAAGGGTAGTTTGTCCTTGGTCTGATCTATTTGTTTAAAATGAAAACGAAAATACTTATTT
Organism: Autographa gamma; assembly: GCA_905146925.1. Classification (NCBI taxonomy): domain Eukaryota; kingdom Metazoa; phylum Arthropoda; class Insecta; order Lepidoptera; family Noctuidae; genus Autographa; species Autographa gamma. The sequence continues at coordinate 7,296,821 of LR989872.1, read as the reverse complement.
GGTACCTTTTAATTGAGAGATGACAGAGTCGCAAGACGAGAAGTTTTTTTTTATATATTATCAAAATATTCGTGTCAATAAAAAAACCTAAATTCTTTGGCGTCTTCCAATTTTTTTTCTTAACTAAACAAAATTTTGAAGTAATTTACCACTGGCAATCTCGAATTGAGTGTATGTAGGTATGTATGTTCTTACAAATATCTTGAATTATTCGAATTGTTGTGTATGAAAATGAAAGTTTAAATTTCCAACTACTCGCTTAGTTATTTAGGCCTTTATAAACCCAATATTTTAATTTTAGGGTTTCCTTACATTACGACGTAACATGACGTAGTTTTCTAAATATTTGTGTTCATATTATTTTTTGTCAAAATTTGTTTTATTTTTAATCAAAGAAGTAAAGATAAATTGAAGAAATTAAACCCAGTTTTTACTGAATGTGTCTCGTTATGTCTTAATGAACGGAGTCTATTACCGCATGTGTAGATTTAGTTATAAACAATGTTGTATGCGACTAGTCTTTTTTTATAAGTATCGAGCGATTATCTAAGTAAGACTATGTTCCGACTTTGTACATTGACGGTTTTGTTATATGGAAGAGTAAGAGCGGTTTCGCACTATGTACGATCCAAACACGTGAAAATTTTACCTGAGAATTAAAAATAAAAAAAGATGACGGAGATCGGATCTAGTGGGTAAATTACCATAGAAATGGTTCTACGGGCTCTACGGACCATATTTTCACGTTCCAAATCGGATTGGGATCGGACGTAGTGCAAAACCGCTGTAAGACTGGACGAGTACTGCAACGCCAATCAGTTTTAAATTACAGATAATGAAGGTATTCGCTATAAAAAGGATTGACAGTTCGATAATCTAGCGTATGGTCTAACTGACGATTTTCACCAATGAAAGATAACCCACTGACTCGTCATCATCATCATATCAGCATATTGCAGTCCACTACTGGACATAGGCCTCACCCAAGGAGCGCCACAGCGCACGATCTCCCGCCCTTTATTTACTGGCTCGTGATTGGTGGAAATTATCTACTAGACCACTCGCTACACTAGCGAACCTAGCGGATTTTTTTTATAGAAACCCTTATTGTCATGTTCTCTATCGGTTTAAGTCATAAAATAGAGGCAGAAATTAAAGAACTTCTTAGACTTAAATCGCGTTTCAGTAATCGGTCAAGTGAAAATCATCGATGTACACAAAACCGAAAGTTATGATATAAGTTGGAACCCTATCGAAATGAAAATTATTTTTAAATGAAAATCAGTGACAGGTACCTAAAAACGGGCAATAACGTTACAATTGAATTCTAAACGATATTTTATAATAAAACGGAGGGAAAAATGAAAAAAAAAATGCTTTTGTAAACTAAGCTGGTTATTTATTATGATAAGTAAATCTTCTTAAACTGGTGTGTTTTGTTTTATTTTGTCTTGTTATGTGGGTCCTCTACGCTAAGTGGTATAAATAATGCTCAGCCAGTAAGTCCACCTTGTTTGTGCATAAAGTAAAAAAAATATGAAAACTTCATTTAAAATATCTTATTAAATAAAATACAAAGAAATAAAAGTAGTTCTACAAAGTTAAAATTCATTTTTTGGAGCTCTTCTATAACTAAGTTCCTAAAAATAATTTCAATTCCTATTTTATGGATGTATTTCAAAGAAAAGAAAAGAAAGTAATTTAAAAAATATATATTTGTTATCACATATTGTCTTTTATAGTTATATAAAATATTGTCCGAGGAATTAATAAGCGTTGCAACTATCAACTCTGAACATGCACTGTACACGTAGGTACATAAATAAAAACATTTACTTAAATATGTTATTTTATTCGTATAAATAATTGTACTAAAATAAGTGGAATAATAACCTATATTTTACTATGTCGTTTAAGATAGGTTTAACTTATTTAACTGGAACTATTGACGTACTATATACATAGACTGCTACTATCGCTAGTTTCCCCTTGTGCCAAGCGAGAGCAGTTTTTAGTCTGAACCTAGTATATTTCGTTTTTCATTTAAGTTGATTTTCGCGCAACGAGAAACTTAGATACGAAAAGATCGATAGCTTTCACATTGTTGGGATAATGTTACTGTTTTGGATAGATTTTTTAAAACGGCAAGCTCCATCTTCATACATAATTCACGACAACACTTGTTCACACTAGTGCTTACGGTTTAAACTCTGATAGGCTCACTCTATAGTTTCATATGTATACTCTAAGACTGGAACAATCTTTGTCGTCTATAACATAGACGTATATTTAAACTTACCTAATATTTTTCTCAAAATCAGGTTTAATGATTTTTGTGATCTTAAAGCACTTTTTTAACTGATAATAATTATAAGTAGAAAGTCAGGTTTGATTACCTACCTTTCATTAATTATCGAAACCAACATCTACAAAATATCACTATCTAACTAAGACCGATTTACAATTCAACCTAACTAACTTCTTACAAACTTAGTTAAAATTTTCACTCACTGCCTCATAGACCAACAAAAAAAGTAGATAAGACGTAGTTACGTACAGGAAACGGCGATAGTGTGATATTCTCTACTATTTGTATTTAATCAAAAGGAACAATGTTATTCGCAAAAAACACATTTTATCTCAGAAAACTCATGTTTTTTGAAGTGTGTGTCCGGTAGATAGTAACTATTGCCGGACGCGCAACGGTCTGGAACGAATGATTTTCCTTTTATTTCTCTCCTATTTCCTTTATCCTGTTTCACGCTGTCTACTTTATTTATTTGGTCCCCGCGTTTCAGTAAGCATTAAGAGAAATTGCTTAAAGCACCAATAAATCTACTTACATATAAAACTTAATTACAAAAATACCTGTGTAACAACATTGTCTATTTTGTAAATGGTTTTATTAAACAATTTATTTTACGGAAAGCTATTTGAGCAGACGTACCGGTGACTAGAAATAGACAATGTGACCAATAAAACATAGTATGGCATCGTGGAATGAATATGATCTTATTTAAAAGAGATTTTTAACCATTTTATTCGGTTACAGTAAGGTGCAACCTTAATGGCGGCTCTGAACACGAGGCAAGTCGCTGCGCAACAAACTTATGCGCCAGCGGAGGTGCAGGGCGAGGTACTGTGCAGCGTGTCGCTAACTTCAGAGCCGCCATTAAGTTTGAATCCAACTATACTAACTATAATGTCTACAGGTAGGTACTTTCATACCAATAATTAATACTGAAACTACATTTTGTAGATCAATTTTATCAACAAAATGAGCTATGAAAGGAAAAGCACGGACCGCATTTAATATCTAATATAACCTACCTTAAATATTTTAAACTGCCTACCTGAATAATTACAAAATAGGTACCAAACTTATTCAGACATGTCGACGCCATTTTTATTTGTCAACGGCTCTTGTTAAGTCGTTACATTTGTACCTACACCAAAATGGTTAGGCATCTAAAAAGCTTCATATCAAATCTTATAATAATATTAGGTATCAAACATGGTTAGTCTCCACAACTTGCTCATCATTCTTCTGTCTCCTCTTCTTTCCTTCTAAGTCCGCGTAAATGTCTTCTAGATTCCTCATCTTCGTTTCTGGTACGCAGAAGATGAGGTAGAACACGTTTGAGAGGCAGATGAAACTGAACATCCAGAATGTGTAGTGGTAGCCAATCCATGCGTTGAGCGGCGCGAAGAGTTTGAGCAGAGCGAAGTCTGTGCCCAGGGATATCGCCATGATGAGAGTTGCGACAGTTCCTCGTAGCTGTAATTAGAAGAGAAAATATGATTAAAAATAATTATTTCCTGGAATTGGGTAGGTACCTACATTTTTTAACGTTAATAATTTTTGTTGTGTGGTCCCAAAAATATGCCTATATTCTTGTGACGAAGATACCTAATACCTTGACGAGAGACTTTTCTACAAACTTTAATGATGATAGAAATGACTTGAGATACTAAATGTTTGGAATTTACGTTTTGTACTACTTCTGGTGAATGTAGGTAGGTATACCCAGTATCATGGTGTAAACATACATAACATCAAAAATATTTCCATGAAAAACTTTCATACATTTAACTCAAGTCATTAAGCATTATGCGAGTCACAAAGTACATTAACAGTAAATAGAAGTCCATAGCTTCTAAGAGTAAAATAGCTTACCTGGAAGTTAAACATCTCAGTCATGATAACAAACGGCAAAGGCTGCAATCCAGATGCATCAGCAAATATGCAGAAGCACAGCGCTACGATCGGCACCCAACCGGGCATGAAGACTCCGATGCTTTGCAGATAGAACCATACGCCGAGGAGACACATGCTGAAGCCGGCTACCACGCTCGTGACCGCTAGGAGTGGCTGAAAACAAAAATAAGGCTAATTTAGGTAGGTAGGTATGGAGTAGCCTACCTGGTAACGTGGGTAGATGAAGAATTACAGGTCAAAAACATCATAATTTCTGAATGTGAACGGGCGCAGAAATAAAAAGTGGGACATAGGTTCGCAAAAAATCGCGGTAGTTTGGCTTTCTCGCCTGGTCTCGAGTATAAGTGAGAAGAGAAGCAGTCCTGCGGTTTTAGCCGGTAGGACTCCGGCATAACCCGCATTCCCCAGGACGGAGAAAGACCATGAGGATATTCCCGCTAGAAAAAAAAGTAGGTAGGTACCTACCGTCCGATTCCTTACACTGCCCTACACAAAACGTGCGCCTTTAACACGTGACTTCATGAATTGCACACTAAGTGACCATAGTAGTTAGGTATTTTTTATAATCATACCCTGTCAACGATCCTATTGATATTTTCTTACTACTACGTGTTCTAAATTAAACCATTAACAAGATTCTCGCTAAATATGCTGACGTTTGCAAAATACCCGACGAATAATACCAACTTAAGTTATTAGACAAATTATCTGTTACAAGACGTACCAGGCTCTGACATAATGTATTTGAGGTATCATCTTCAATAATCACATGTTATTCTGTTTTTACATCTGTTTCTAGGGGCTTAGGGCTTCCACACATAACTGTTCATTCGCAATCGCATCGCAAAGACAGTTGCGCTAGTGTCGCTTGAGGTCCTTGTGACAACAGGGATGGTGACTAATTTTTATTTTTATGTCCACCTCTTGATAACAAAAAAAATATTCGACACGTATTTTTGTTTTGTCCCGTAGGTAAGCAAAGAATTACGAAGTTACAGCGAGTACAAATCTTCCGTGACATCACGTCCACGCACAAATTGTACCTAACCGTGACGTCACAACACTCAACCCCCACTCCTGAACTTTAAAGCGGATTATCTTCGTATTTTTTTACTGATTTAATAAAAGAAAAAATACGTATTACTACTTTCACTACTGGCTCGTGATTGGTGGAAATTTACAGATGGACCACATGCTAACTAGCGGACTTACATAGCGAAAACCCTCAACGCGTTATATTTTGAACTTATTTAACTAGAAATTCTTACGCGGCGTCGCATCGCATCGTTCTTTGTGTGGGAGCCCTTAGTGGACATCATGATTTGACAGTGTTTAGGTACTTAGGTAAGTGTATGTTGTGATTTAATTGGCGAGTAGGTAAGTATGTGTCTTGTATCAATTGGCGCTGAATTAAATATAGTCTGATAGAGAATAGATGCCTGTAGGCAAGGTAGGCACCAATGATATTTTAATAAACAGATATGTTATACACATACAAAACAATCGAAAAAAGTGTTCCGCGCAGCGCAGCAGGTAGCGAAAGAAATAGCGCGATAAACCCATAAGAAAAAAAGAGACAAATAGTGTTGTTGTTAATGGCAATACGTCCCAATTAGGACGTTTTCGAGTCTTCACAATTGCACGCTTATAACACATCTGTTTATTAGAATATCATTGGTAGGCACGTTTTCCTTACTCTATACAAATGATATGAAGATTACTGTATTTCTGTTAAATTTTTTCGGCTAAACCGCTAACCAATTTTGACAAAACTTGATAAGGACTGAGCTTGAATACTACAGAAGGACATAATCTGCTTATGACGTGATAAAACACTCACGCGAGCCGACCTGCAGGGAACAGCTCGTCATAATATGCCGAGAACAATTAAATAAAATCTAATAATATACACAAACATCCGGATATAGCTATCTACTGCTAATCCCACGTGGATGGTTTGGATGCCAAATTATTCCCATATAAGAAGATTGCACGCTTGACATATTACTAATTCTTTCTTAAAGGTTAGTAGAAAATCCAGCCCCAGATACAAGTATACTTTAATGCATGGAATTGACATTTCGTTATAACAACACGAAGGTACCACAAACACTCAGACCCGAGGCAATGTAGAAAAGTTAGTTTCTACAACCCGTCCGGGGATCGAAGCCTGGAACTCAAAGCTAGCGACAACTTGAAACCTGCACGCCACTCGACCACGGAGGTCGTCATACCATGTTACTTAGCTTTTTCTAAATTAATTCGTCAAATAAAACGGCTAACAATTTAATTGTTTTCTAATCATTGTGTGTGAATAACCGTTTCTACAATTAGGCGAGGCAAATACCAAGTAAATCTAATTATAACGCACGAGACGGCACGTCTACAAAGATGATTAAATACTTAGTGACGAGAATAGTCTCTACTAATTAAATCTAGGCATTGTTCTTTCAAGTGTTCCGTAGGCACTTTTTTGCCTATTGAAGGTCCTGAGTTCAACCCACGTCGAGGGCTCGACATGGGTATGTCAAACTTGCACCGACCAAAAACACCCCAGGGCCCGAGTCCGATATTGACAATTACTCAACTCAGACAATTGAAGGAATTGTCAATAGCAGACTCGGGCCCCTGCTCCCCTTTTCGCCTTTGCTGGAGCCGCGGGATCGTTTTCCGTAGGCACTTGCCTACCTCGAAAGGGATCAATACGAACCACTTGGTTGTCCGTATGTCTGTCAAAAAATGTGCTCTTAGTCATTTGTTCTCATTATGTTTATATGAATAGCAATCTTCATGTAGGTAATAAAACAGGATTCTATGCTATCTGCTCATAGCAATTAAAAAATACAGCCATTTAGGTATGTGATTAGAATTAAAAAATAATCTCTACCTATCTATTAGATCACCACTTTTAGTTGCGTTCGTTCATAGTGTATTAGATACTATTTGTACATAACACGGCTACCTTAATTAGTGAAGCTGAGACAATTTCGTTATCAAAGTTATTTCGAAGATACCTAACATTTAGACCATAGATTCCTTTGTTCACTATTTGTAAGTAACAATTCTGTTTTCATGAAAATTAATTGTTGTAAATAAGAGTAACAAAATACAATTCAGAGATTCTATTCATTCATTCATTCATTCATATTCATTCTATTCAGAGATAGTTAAAACAACTACTTTAATAGTTATTCCAAATTCATTTTTTCTAATAATTAATCATACATTGTCATCTAAACTAAACGAGGTATAACTACACAATTTGAAGACGGGAAGTGTGTCTTTAACTGCTAAGATTCTTTTTTCACACTTTTAGTTACAGGTGAAGCTATTTGAAGATCATCATCATCATCATCATCATCATATCAGCCCGGAATCACCCACTGCTGGGTATAGGCCTCCCCTTTTTTCTGCCATTGTTGCCTGAAGATCATATAATAGAGTAATAAAGAAGTAGAATCTTACCTTCCTACCAGCTCTATCCACAAGCTGGCACGCCAAAAAGGACCCTATGATTTGAACAGCAGCGAGCAAAATGGATTGCTTGTTGGGGGTCAGGGCGATGCTGGTGCCAGGGTCCTTGCCGGCTTCCGCGAAGATGTGGCTGGCGTAGACCAGGACAGCGATGCAGCCGCAGAACTCTCTCGTCAGGTTCACTATGAGGGCCACCCAGAAGGCTTTGACTGCAGTTTTGTCGGAGACTAAAAAGAAAAATAAGAGGATAAGAATTAAAAACTTAAGAGGAAAAAATGGACGGATAACTTTCGAAAGATTGAACTGTGAAAATCATAGTAAACTATCTTCTTAGATTACGTATTATTTTTATTTAAATCAGTCGTGGCAAAATCTGTACATTGTAGGTATAGCCTACTCAAAATTTTATAAGAGTTATAGTTAGTACCTACCACTTTTTTAGATTAGGTATGAAATATCTTATCTAATTGAGCCTGAGTAATCCCACTACAGGACAAAGGCGTCTTTCCGCACTTTGTCCTGCGTTAGAATCCTGGCCTTTCGCTAGGAGTCAAGAAACCAATGAAACAAAAAATTATACTCAACTCCAATTTTTGTGCCGAGTCTCTTTCCCAAACTACTTAGGGATAGGCTTTTGTAAGTAAAGTCTACATTGTTCTCTTACAATAATAGCTGTTATTATGTCTCAAAAACTAAAATCTACCAAAGGTCAATTCGTTACTACCTAGCTACCGAAGTTTAACATCGAATATTTTTTTAGAAACAAACTTTGAAACAACCTATAATTTTACGACGCCGTCATCAATTTGGATAAAAGTAATTTAATTGAGTTCGGAATATAATATACATAAATGTATTAAAAAATCAACTAAAGAAATTTTAATGGGATTGAGGTATTCCCACGGTCAATAGTACTTACTTCTGATTACAACATATATAATTTCATGAGGTCGTAAAGCTGTACAAAAAGTTCATGTCGAACTCCTCCTTTTGAAAACGGTTAATAATTTATTACATACTAAACTAAACATTATAACTCAGCATGCGGGTGAATTAGGCTTTCATTTCGGTAATAAACATAAGTGCAGTCATAAACTGCCTCGTTGGCCTAGTGGTGCTAAGCGCGCCTGCTACGCTAGAGGTCTTGGGTTCGATTCCCGAGTCGACCAAGGTGTTATTGGGTTTTTCTATGAAATTCTCAGTAGCAGGTCGGAGTTTGGATTTGTGCCCGGTTAGTGGCATTAGGCCCGCCCCCTATTACATGGGACCTAAACATCGGCGAACTGTGGGTGTACTTTAGTACACCTCTGCCTATCCCTTCGGGGATACAGGCGTGATGATATGTTATGTTATGTATGCTGTCATAAAAAATATTAAGATAGACGCTGCTGACGACCAGAATTGAAAGCACCTTCCTCCAACATGTGTCTATCTGTTCTACAAATTACAGTTTCGGTTTCAGCCAGAATTGTCACACACTTTATCAATCTTTTATTTAGAAGTGAAGACTTTTAATTGGTTGTCGGTCTCACACACTGTTTTTACTATGTTTACTTAAGCTGTAGGTAAGTCTTCCATGATAAATAAATAATTTAATAAATGAAACATCTTTAATACTTAGTACCGTAGGTTCTACAAATATCCCTGTTCATGTGTAACTAACTGTTCGCCGAATACACTTCCTAAATTACAGTTTTATTATCTCTTAACTTCCGAAGAACGGATTCACATAAGTAACTACCATAGCAAGTATGTTTTCTTATATTTTCTTTTTATTTTAGTGGTCACTGACAAATTGCTATGCTATTTCTTGGCTTTCACAGCTAGGTCTTACTGCTGTAGGGCGATTTTGTATCACCTTACCCTGTTCTTTCTGTTCCGTGCACCTTACGCACTTACAGATCTTCGTTGAATGCGGACACTTTGTAGATAAGCTAAGCTACTAACTAAGCTAGTTGATAGCTAAGAACCATATCGATCAAGACGTCGGCATAAAGAAAAACCGCATCAGAATTGGTCTATCCGTTTAGGAGCATACAGACATCAGACTTATGTCGTCTCCTTTGACGTCGGTGGTGAAAAATGCTAAACAAAACAGAAGTGCGCAGCCATTACAAAAACATACCAGGAACACATAACAGTGTGTATTGACATCGCTCGAATGTTTGACCCCAAACAAAACGTTACCAATTGGCTTTTGACATATGCAAACTGTCAGAAACGAATTAAATGTACCAGGGAATTATGAATGATGGTGGCTGGTCAAGAATCAAGGACATTCTGTTCCACGCTTATAAGGAGGTCGGCCAATTGAAATATGTATTAATAAATAGATGTTTTTCGATGTAAATTTGTTTGGCATCGTATTTGGTTGTTAGAGGACATTTTAAGAACGTATGATAGATAAGGAAATGCTGTGGTCTGATAGAAGATGTAGTGATAAAATTGAGAAAGGGATGCTCAGATGGTTTGGCCATGTCGAGAGAATGAATGAAGAACGATTGACGAAAAAAAGTGCAAAAGGCGAGTGTGAATGAAAGTGTTGTAAGGGGTAGAGCTAGGCGGAAGCTTCGAGACCAAAACGGAGACGTCTTGAAAAAAAGCCCGGTCATAAGTACCCTGAACAGAAGAGCATGCATGTATGAAGGGAATAATGAAAGTGGACGAAGCGAAACAAGTATGTAAGGATCGTAGCAAGTGGAAAGAAGTGATCTCTACCTACCCCTACGGAAAACAGGCGTGATTATATGTATTTATGTATGCTAGATGTTATTAAGTAGAAGTCGCAGACTAGTTAGAAAACTGTATGGTTATGAAAACTAAAAAACCTGAATTTGCCTTAATTTTTTACATAAATGTATGCTTACATTGAGTAAATAAATTGTCAACTCACATTTAATTAGCATGACGATAAATGCTCTTTTTTAGGGGTTAGGACTCTATTATCATTATATTAGTAGTAAATTTTTCAACGTACTGTTTGCTTATTGACCTAAATTGGGGAGTTGACATTTTAAAAAAGTTTGCCGATACAGAAAAAGCAATTGTAATTAATATTATTTTGTACGTTACGCTACCTACAGAATGCTTTATTTGTGAATCCGACTCGCACTTTGAAAAGTGTTTCAGTATAAAAACCTACTCTGCAATATGACAGATACCTAAAAGCCGTAATTATTACTGTACCTAAGTATTTATATTTTGCACTAAATTGAAAATAATGGTCTCAATTTTGGTTCTAAATTGTAATTTCGTGGTTTAAGTGAATTGTTGTACAATTTCGGTGACATTAAAATGGTTTAACAATTATGACGCACAACGCTCCGCTTTTAGTCATTTCCTACACGCAATTGTGACGTCATTATAATATATGTACCTATATCCAGAAATAGCCGGGAACTTTTTATGTTTGCAGCCTGTTATGTCTTAGTGACTGGATTTGTATGCTCATGGTTCAAGAATTGAACTCAGGTACAATGCCTAGCGATCCCGCGGCTCCAGCAAAGGCAAGAAGGGAACCGGGGTGTTATTGGTCGGTGCAAGTCCGACATATCCCCACGTCGTGCCCTCGACGTTGGTCTAAATCATTAGAATTTCACCCCGACAAAAAAAAGGTCAATAGGTTACTATCCTGGGTACGACATTGGTAATTGACAAGGAAGTCGTTATCAAATACTAATGTTGCTCTTTAAAGTTAATATTATCGTAGTTCTTTAAATACTTGTCAGTATTTAAAGAAACATTGCGAGGCAACCTGAATTCCAAGATTTAATCTAACATCGGATATACCTTCTTTAGAAAAAAAGGCCTTTTCCAGCAGTGGAGCCGTTGCAAAGCTGGTATTACTAGCGTTCCGTTGCGTCGCAGCTTCGCACCATTCCTCGTGAATTGAAGGCTGGGAAACCATATGAAAATCGGTCCGCTAGGTTTTGAGATTATCGCGTATGTGGCGTGGGACTTTGTGTGTTTCATGTTAAGTCTGGAGAGAGAATAGTATAGATTAAAATACTTACAAAGCAACTTAGGGGAGAACTTTGGCTCGCATGTTGTCTGCTCTATAATTAGTCTGTCTACTTCTTCTGTAATCGACTTGTCGTCAACTGGTAAGGATCGAAGCCAAGCTAAAACCTTCGCTGTTTCCTGAAACAAACATACTTTAATTGTAAACTGATTTTTTGTTTCGGTAACCGAAATTTTCAGCGGGTTTTTCGACGTTAACATAAAAAAAATAATCGAGGCGTTTTCGAGTGATGCTGTGTCATACATGAGACAATCTATTTTTATTTGGAGCTAGCGTTTTTCCAATAATGTAAAGTTTAGTTTTATTTCTTATATTTTATTCACATATTATTAGATATTTAATTAACAAGCACAATATTATATAATTACATTATATTATACAATATAATTTATAATAATTATATTGGACAATACATAACAAAAAATTATATTAATTATATATATGTATAAAAAGAAAAAAAAACTAAAACCTACCTATACCTACTAAAATGAAAACTTACAATAAACAAAAAAACAATTTAATTAAAGTCGTAATTAGATATCTCTCTTACCTCATTCTTCCCACACTTGACGAGGTAGGACGGTGTCTCTGGCAGCCGCAGAAGAATGCAAAAGTGGATCAGAGGGATGGCCAGAAGAATCCACAGCACCGTGTTGAATGGCAGAAGGTCTCCGAGAACGAAGACTAATAGGTTCCCAACGGTCTGCGGACAAATATATGAGGGTTATCTACCCGACTACAAAAGAAGAGGTTCTCAATTCAAAGGTATGTTTTCTTTATATAAATAAAGAAAACATACATAGTTTGATTTTTGTGATCACTGGATCACTTGGCTCCTTAAATGTGGTCCAATGTGGTCTTATAATAATAAAAGTTTAATCAAAATCGGTAGAATAGTTTTGTTTTACATGGAACCCCTGTTTTTATAATTTCCCTGTAATATTAAATAGTATGCAAACTGAAATTGATAAACCAAATGAATGAAATATTAGACTTTTTTTTTAATTTTGGCTTTGTTTTACAAAACTTAATTATATCATCCAGTTGTTACGTGGTCAGTCAAAAGTAGTCAAAACTTGGCACAATAATGAAGTATGACATTTATGTATATAAACGGCAAAAAGGAACAATCACATACATGTATGTAATCCATTGTATGTAAAAGGCAGCACGTGCCTAATACAGCCTTGGGCTGAACAGGAAAATCAGAAATCCATATAAATTGAACTTTCCTGTACCGAAGTTGCAAGATTTTGAAAGATGTTAAGAAAGTTATTGAAAGGTGGCAATAAGGTGTAAGGGTCTGAAAAATAACTCGGATTTTAAGATGTGGGAGGCCAATGACAAGCAAATTAAATAAAAAAATAGTTTTTTTTATAAATTGAGTCGCACACTGACTGCTGTTATTGACGACATCTCTTTTTGCGGGTATGCTGGCAGAAATTTCTTTAGAAATAAGCAGTACCTTTGTACATCATCCGATATCTTTTTTCTATAAACTATTGTGTGTGTACATAAATTAATAAATAAATAAAAATTGAGTGCCAACGAAACTTATCCTATTTTGGTAAATTAATAGTCTGATGGAATTTGTCCTGTTTTTAAAATAAGCAAGTAGGTATTAATTAGGTACATACCTAATTAAAATATCAACAAAAATTTGGTCCTTTTATTTTTTATAGGATTTTCGTATTTTCTATTAAAACTGTTTGTCATCGTACACGGTTCCGTACTTAACATTTTTTGTCTTTTATTTAGTTATCAACTAAAGACGATAGTTTTTCATGAAGGTAAATATGCATTACCATTAGTGCTTCTTAAAACTCGGGGATTACCGACGGTCATTTTGAGAATAGTTAACGCAACAGGAAAAAAGAATTTAAGATTGCCTTGCTTATTAAACATATTGAACAAAAGGAACTTCACCAATATATTGAATATATTTAATTATAGTAAGTAAATAGTATTTTCTGAAGCGTGCTTTTTTGATGTAATGCATTTTCCTTAAGACGGTGCTTAATTTAACACCCCTAATGGGGGCACTAAATCGACTATTACTTTTTAGCCAGTGCAACTCAGGCATATATCCTACACTCGAATAATCAAACTGTATACCTACTTTTCTATTTAATAGTTGAGTGAATTGAATGAATGTCCTGCTTCATTTGGTCAATTTTACGATAATTGGCATTCTGCTAACTGTCATTACGATTATTAATTGGTCATTAAGATCACTCTATTCGAGAGTTCAATGAGATTTATTGTTGGCTTATCTGAACACGAAAAGAGCCGAGATCCTGTAAGAGTCAATCTTTAAATCAAAAGTTTAGAGAAATATCCAGCAGATGAACTTTTTACCCTGTATAAATTATAATTAATACTTGAACAGAACCGAAAGCAAAGCTTGTTAGAAAGTTTTAAGTTAATTACTCTGAGACTTAAGGATTAGATAATGTTAAAGAAAATTTTATCCAATGTCCCGAAAATTACCTACAATCTTAAAATTATCTACTACTTCATCGTAATAAGAAATATGCCAAATTGAAACTTAATTAAATCATTTTGAAAGGTGTATCAAATTTGAAGATGTGTTGAGGAGATGTTGATATTTGTCAAAAGGAACCCTAACCCACGTTTTCCGAAGTCGGCGATCACGGCAAAATAATTGTAAAATCGGAAAATTAACATAATTTGCCACATGTATTATAGGTACCTACCCAAGTAATGGTCAAGGTATAGGAACACTTTGACCGGTTTCCTTTTATGTGAGTATATAATTTTCAGGATAATTAAAGGTATGAAAGATAATTTTCGTAAAATCCGCGGGAATTGACGTGTTTCTTTCACTTTTTCCCTAACCGTACCTATGTATGTATATTGAGTTCTGACGTTTACGCGAATGTTAGACATTGAAATAAAACTACTTTCACGGATTTTATCGGGAACTAAAATTCAAATACAAACCGCGATAAAATCCGTAAAAGCAGTTTTATTTCTTATGTATGTAGTCTATATTATAAATTAATGTATATAAAAATGAATCGCTAAATGTGTTGGTAAGCGCATAACTCAAAAACGCCTGGACCGATTTTGCTAATTCTTTTTTGTTGTGTTAGTTATTATCAGGAGAAGGTTTTTATGAAAGGAAAAAAAAGTAAAATTGCGCGGAATAAGAAAATAAGTAATCCTGACCTTTGTTAGGATAGTGATTTGTTGGATTCATCTGCGCCCTGAATGACATAAAGACACCGGGAATGGGACCTAGGTATTTATGCGGGTGAAACCGCAGGGCACAGCTAGTTTGTAATATAAATAGATTATGTAAAGGCACTTAGTTTTTCCAAGAATCAAAACAATATATTTAATAAAAAAGTGATAGTTTTTTCCTGTTCCGTGCCTGACTTCTCACGATTTATTGAATCGTGAAATTAAGATAAGATATTGTGGTTTTATTAAAGTTTTGTAAGAATGGGTTGTGTATTGTGTTGTAATTTAATACTGCTAATTACACATATGTATATTTAAAATTACACCAAAGGAAAAACTGGAAAGTACAATATGCATAATTTAGGTTATTATAGGTGGTTATAGGGGGCGAGCCTATTGCTACTAACCTACCACAAATCCAAACTCCGACCTGCTACTGAGAATTTCATAGAAAAACCCAATAACACCTTGGTCCACTTGGGAATCGAACCCAAGACCTCTAGCGTAGCAGTCGCGCTTAGAACCACTAGACCAACGAGGCAGTAAGTTTAAGACTCTATGCTTGGAATCAAAGTCATTTTTTAGAAATCGTATAAAATTCTTAAGTTTTATACATTTCTGTTTACATATAAATTATTGATGTAGAGCACAAGCATGTCATGCGATCATTGAATTAATAATAGCAAATTATCAACACTTTTTATATTACAAAGACAGTCATTATAAATGATGGAATCTTATTAATTGTTATCGTCTCGCAGCATTGTAGGTAGGTATTTCTTTTATTTGTGTTTTTCCCTCGATCAAAAAAAGGGGTGTTATAAGTTTGATTTGTCGATCTGTGTCACCTTAGCTCCCGAAAGAATAAACTGATTGTGGATCGTTTTTTTATGAAATAATTTCGCTCATTTGATGGAAAATATTAAATTTTTCATTTATTTTTATATATTTAATCAGTAACTACGCGCCCTAGCTTTACCCGCGTATTCTAAAGCATCCTGGGGCCTCATTCCCCTATTTAATAGTTGCTTGAATTGACCGAATGACCACCTTCATTTGGTCATTTCTACGATAATTGGCATTCTGCTAACTGTCATTACTATCATTAATTGGTCATTACGATCATTCTCTTCGAGTGTTCAATGAGATTTTACTGTAGGCTTATCAGAATTCGAAAATAAAGCACAATGACGAGTACACTGACCGACCACTGACATGCATTTAAAATAGCTGAATCGAGGCCCTGTATTAGTCGTTGGTATCTGAGACTTGCGTCGCGTCGTGTATAAGGAGCCTTATTTCCGGCATGATTCATTGTCGCCATGTTTTAAACATAAAAGTTCATTAACTATTAGATTACCTTAAGCTTAAAGTTAATTTGCTATGGTAATTAACAGAAACGTGTGACTAAAATAATCAAAAGATTTAACGCTATTTAAAACAACAAACTTTATTTTTACCTTTTTAACTTAAAATTCTAAGTAAGTATGATTCATTGAATTTTTCTAATCTTATCTTTTACATAATTCATCAGGCTAATTTATGCATGTTTCAGAAATTTCTGTAAGAATTACATAAGCATACCTTTTTATTCTTGGAGTAGCTACAGTTTTGAGGTATTTGAATGGCCTGTGATAGCGGGTTAAGGAATATTTTGTAGGGCAGAAAAGAGAGCGACCAAGGTGTAATTGGGTTTTTCTATGAAATTCTCAGTAGCAGGTCGGAGTTTGGTTTTTTACCTGGATAGTGACAATTCTCTTTAATATTTGAACATGATCTGATATCAAATCGGAGAACGTCTTGAAAATAGGCCAGGTCAAGAGTACCCTAAACCGAAGAGCATGTTTGAAGGGAATAATGTGGACCATGCGAAACAAGTGTGTAAGGATAGTAGCAAGTGGTAAGAAGTGGTTCCCGTCTCTGTCTACCCCTACGGGAAACAGGCGTGATTATATTATATGTATGTATGTATGTATAATCTAAAACTACTAGTCAGATATGAAATGATCTTTTGCATTTGATAGTCCATTTCTTGAGGGAGGCTATTTAACCACACGATAATTGCTTTGGAAGAAAACCAAGATGAGGAAAACAAGGGGCACAGCTAGTTAAAAATTAAATTGGAGACTTCTGACCAGATTCAAGATTTCTCTCATTTCAGATTCAGATTCAAGTTATTGTTGAAATACGTATGATTAGATTTCTACTTAAATCCAAGTGCAAAAACGAGTAATAAACAAAATTGTTTATATAATGTAATATATATTCATATAATACTAATATTAACTTCTTAAGAATTATTCAGTTAGCATTACAATCCACATGTTTCTGTCGCATGTAAGCTATTAAAATGTTTACTACTAATAAAACATATACAGTAGGTTTTATCCTTAATAAAAATAATTGCATCGAGACTGGAGATTCAACCCCTGTTTATTGTTCCTATTTATACAAAACTTTGTTTAAATCAAACGCACGACGTAATTAGTTATTTTATATGCATTTTATAATTGTTTAGTTTTATAATCTTTAATTAGGTAGGGACATTGAGTGAAACTAGATTTTACAGATACGATTATTTTGACGGGCCAGTTGGCCTAGTGGCTAGTGACCCTGCTATGCCGAAGGTCATCACAAATGTTTTTGTGATGAGCACGATCATTTATTCTTCGTCTGGATGTAATTTATCTATAATACGTATTTTGACGACCTCCTTGGTCGAGTGGCGTATGCACCGGTTTTCAAGATGTCGCTAGCTCTGAGGTCCCGGGTTCGATCCCCGGTTGGGTCAATGTAGAAATAAACTTTTCTACATTGTCCCGGGTCTGGGTGTTTGTGGTACCTTCGTTGTTTCTGAATTCCATAACACAAGTGCTTTAGCAACTTACTTTGGGTTCAGAGCAATGTATGTGATGTTGTCCTCATTTATTTATTTATATAAAAAAAATATGTATGTATTTAGTAATATATAAGTATTTTTATCAGCTATCTGATCCACAACATAGCTTTGAATAAGGTTTGGCAAAAAAATCGCGCGTCAATTAAACAAGTTACAAACATTAGAATAGAATGTATTTAGTTAGTAATCAATGAATCATTAATCAGATTGTGAGCGGAATAAATCTAACAGGCGCCTCGCGAGCGCGTCGGATTCGTATAATTAATATAATTAATGTCTGAACAAGCATTTATTAGTTCCCACGACACTTAGGTGGCTGGGCTTGCCTTGCAATGCCTTCACAGTATTTTCATTTATAATACTTCTTGCAGCCTTCTCCTGAGTCTTTTCCCAACTATGTAGGGGTCGGCTTCCAGTCTTATCGGATTTAGCTGAATACCGTATTTTATATGAAGGGACTGCCTATATGACCTCCACAACCCATTTTACTGGGTAACACAGAATCCCATAGTAAGACTGGTTGTCATAATTTACTTTAAGACTGCCAAAGATGCTATCCGAGGCACGCGGCGGAGGGGTCTCGGTATATTTAGAAATGGTCCCATCCACGGACTTGTTATAAATACATAAATACGGACAAAATCACATACATTGCTCTGAACAAAGTAAGTAGCTAAAGCACTTGTGTTATGGAATCCAGAAACAACGAAGGTACCACCAACACCAGACCCGGAAGAATTTTAAAAAGTTGGTTTCTACATTGACCCGTCCGGGGATCAGATCTAGCGACACCTTGAAACCGGTACGCCTTTTAACCACAGAGGTCGTCAAATTATTGTTACTAACCTGTGAGAATATAACGAAGGTGCCTGTCATCCCTCTGATGCTATCCTCACTGATCTCCTTGACGTAGAGGGGGCACACCACGAACCCACCACCGGAACCGAAGCCGATGAGGGCGCGCGCTCCGATCAGCGCGATTGGATGGGCACACATTAGTTTCACTGCCCAGCCTAACTGTGGGGTAATAAATATATTTAATAAACACGCCTTTTTTATTTCTTACACTTAGCTCAATTGATGTAAATAATAAACTTAGTATAGCATGTAATGTAATCAAAACTAATCGACTATTACCTATTTCAAACTGTACAATTGATCGGGTGGGTCAAAGAAATTCAAGAGGTTTACAAATGAGTTTAAATAAATTGGAAACTACGATTCTAATGTCATATTATTTCATAGTATATAACGGAGTTTTTTTGAACCTAAAAATTATCGCATTGCAAGGCATAATCTTGCTTGCTTCTTCCGAAACGTTATACTTACGTTCAAAAATCAGGAGAAAAGAATCTTAGATTCAAAATTCGCTCAAAAACATAAAATACTAGTACCAAAACTTACAGAAATCGGCAAAGTAGCACACAACAACGCATTCTTCCGTCCAAACTTATCCGCGGCGACTCCATACACGAAGACTGCTATTGGCGCGAAGATGAACATGATGGAAGCCATCCAGGACACGTCCTCTTCCGATAGGGGGGAGTTGGAAGGCGAGGAGTCGCCCATGAGGAGCGCCTTGTTGGGGGAGATCCAGCCCATAGCGGTCCCGTAGGCAAGGATCGGCATGCAGACTGTAAGAGGAAGTGGGTTTTAGAGGTATTTCAGGTATGTTTTACTTTATTTTTTTTATCAATTTTTCAATTTTTCAATTTTATATGTATGTAAAATTCTCGGGTCACAATGTTAGTTACCATACTCCTCCGAGACGGCTTAACCGATTTTTATGAAATTTTATATGCACATTCAGTAGGTCTGAGAATCGACCAGGTAGGCAGGTGTTAGGTAGAAAAAATTGCATTGCATGCCATGTACAGCTAGTGTAATAATATAAACTACCTCGTTGGCCTAGTGGTTCTAAGCGCGACTGCTACCCTCGAAGTCTGGGGTCGAGTCCCAAGTCGACCAAGGTTATTGGGTTTTTCTATGAAATTCTCAGTAGCAGGTCGGAGTTTGGATTTGTGCCCGGTTAGTGGCAATAGGCTCGCCCCTATTACATGGGACCTAAACAGGCCGGCGAACTGTGGGTGTACACCTCTGCCTAATCCTTCGGGGATACAGGCGTGATGGTATGGTATTTTATGTTATGTTACAATTGTTTACACTGTTCTGTATAATAAAATTCATTGCTCAGATAAATTAAGATGTTTACAACCACTTATAGCATGCAAATAGGATGGTTAGATAATGCAATAAGATATACTTAATACTAAAATGTGAAGTTTAAGTTTACTACTCGTATTTATTTTAGAATAGATAAATGATTTTATAGTATAATTGTACACCACGTGAATAATTTATGTGTAATTCATAAGCATATTCTGTACCTATATTGCAGCACCAAAACTTTTGAAAAATTCTTAAACTTAATTGTTTGTCTAACAAACTAGTCTAATTTATTTATTTATTTTATTTTATTTTCAGCCAGTGTCGTCCCACTGCAGGGCAAAGGCCTTCCTTTCCTTCTTCCAATTCTACCTAACTATTAACTAACCTATTAAAAACAATAATTAATAACTCAATAATAATCTCACTATTTCTCAAAGGTTTGCTGGAAGAAAACTCAATTTTGAGTTAAGCTCGCCTCTGTACATCTACTTTAATTAATATATGTATGTTCTATGTTATCTATTTGTGTACAATAAAGAATTAAGAATTTAGATTAATTAATTAGTCCCTCAAGTACACATATCCTGGATTAAAGTTTTTAACAAAAACTTATTTCCATAGAAATGATCAAGATGTGTATCGTGGAGTGCCCACAACAAAAAAACAAAATGTTTTCTTTCAAAACTTCTGTGTGTGCTTCTTCTTCTTTTTAGTTACATAACATTGTTGTTTTAATACCTGTTTGTAATTTCAGTTGTAATTATGCAGGTCGAAAACTACAATACAACAATAAATTAAAGTTTAAATATATCACTTTGATTATGACGTAAATTAAGTTATGTAGTTGATTCACAAGAATTAAATTTTCATTTTAAAATTTTCTGCTTGATGAAACACTTACGCAATAAAAGGCGCGGACGCAACAAAAGCAAAGCAAAAGCAAATAAGAAAAGGGTTTTATTAAAATATTAAAGAAAGACTGTGTTATGCTTTTACGTAAACGGCTGAACCGATTTTATGCATCTTGGCGATGGGTTTTTTTATTATTTAGTTGTAGAGTTATATCCGTGAAGATAACTTTGAGCAGGGGACGCATAGTATTCGATTCTAGTTATAAATGTTGATGAAAAGTATGTTTTTCTAGTTAATCAATTCAATTCAAATTCGTTTATGTATTTATATGTACACAAAATAAATGCAAAGTAAAATCTAAATTAAAATAAAAGAAAAACAAAGAAAAGATGAATATCCCGTAGACAAGTGGCATTTGTACAAGCGTTAACTATAGAAGAAATCACTAAACTAATAATCTATAACTATAAATAAAAAAATTACCGATGAACATTCTTATATTTCTTCATACATAAATATAATAGACAAATTATACCCAGACACAGCAATTGATCATTGCTCATAACTTTTTAGTTACATTTTCACATTTTACTTTACTAAGTTTAGTCCTGAGTGGGAATCTAATCCACGACCTTTATAGCAGTCAGGGTCACTAACCACTAGACCAACAGGCCAGTCGAAATGAATGGACATTATACATTTGTATAAGTCACGTGGACTTATGACGTCAGGACATAATTACTATTAAATTAATTAGTTTATGAATAGAAATGTCACTAGTCTATCTAGGATGACTGGTAGCAAAGTTTGTAGCCAAAGGAAACTTTTAATAATATATTATTAACTAAGTTCACGACCATAATCTTTTGTGCCTATTAATTAATCTACAGGGTGGTGAGAAAACCCTGTCCGATCGGTTATGTTAAAAAAATAAATAAAAAAAAACTTTTTTTTTTCGCAATAGTCGATAGTGTGAGAGTCTGCGTCTCCACTGGTGCTGCCTAGTGGTCAAACAAAAGGCTGCCAAATAATACCGACGAAAATGGTGATCTAATTATTGTTTTAATCTCAAATTTAGGCGACCAACAACCGTTATTTCAAAGTTCATTATTGTTGATCATTCCAAGAACATTCCAAAAATATTTAATTTAAGCATGTGATAGTGGAACCTATTTTAGGGTTGGACAGCGTTTCTTAACACCCTGCATATAAACTCGAAATAGTAAAGGTTATACACCTTTTGATCAATAATAAATAGAGTGAAAATGTGAACTATTTTAACACAATAAACTAAGAACAAAAGCATGTGTAAGCGAGACGCCACTACGTCCCTGTATAGCGCCGTCTCGTTCCCTCAGTGGCAACAGTCTTTACTTCATAGTACAGGTCATTGACTTGCTCCGATTTAGTTTGAATCAATGAAGAATGGTACACAAGAAGCCTATGTAATGCAAGTTTATTGGTCCCCAACAAGTAATGTTGTAGAAATTGATAGAATATAAAAATGTAGTCTCTATTCAGTAGTCGAGCTAAAAGATCGAAATAATATAATTATTAATTACATAAATGAAAAAAAAACACAAATTTTAATGAATAAACAGAAATCTTTTATAATCCAAAATGGCGGCGATGTGGTTCGTGGGTTCACCGCCCATCACGTTTCGTCTCTTGCAAGAAGAGGAATGTATGGTAAGGTGGATGAAGTATGTCAGATTATGGATGTATTGACAAAAATTGAAAAAGGTACGCTGAGAAGGTTTGGCCATGTCGAGAGAATGAATGAAGAACGTTTGACGAATAAAGTGTACATGGTGAGTGTGAATGAAAAAAGGCCAGGCCAAGAGTAGGTATCTACCCTAAACCGAAGAGCTTGTATGAAGGGAATAATGAAAGTGGACGAAGAGAAACAACTGTGTAAGGATCGTAGCAAGTGGAAAGCGGTGGTCTCTGCCTACCCCTATAAGGGAAAGTGGCGTGATTAAATGTATGTAATATTTTTGTTATTGGTTTTAATCTAACTCTGGACACCGGATTATCTCCACTTTTGTATTACCCTGTATTTTGTTCAGGTGCATTTGTTTATATGCATCATAATATTATATTGTGTGTGACATTGCAAATGACACGTGGCTCGGAATAGTTTGGCAGCGACTGTTGCTGAACAAATTAGCTGTGATGTAAGAAATTGTTTAGACTATTGTTATTATTATTTATTTGTATGTTACACTCAAAAGGGTTTTTTTATGTTCAACGTTCATTTTAATATAAATTGATAACACGTAATTTTTTAACTGCCTCGTTGGCCTAGTGGTTGTAAGCTCGACTGCAACGCTAGAGGTCTTGGGATCGATTCCCGGGTCGACCAAGGTGCTATTGGGTTTTTCTATGAATTTCTCAGTAGCAGGTCGGAGTTTGGATTTGTGCCCGGTTAGTGGCAATAGGCTCGCCCCCTATTACATGTGACCTAAACATGCTGGCGAACTGTGGGTGTACATTGGTACACCTCTGTCTAACCCTTCTGGGATAGAGGCGTGATGGTATGCTATGTTAACTTTTTAAAGTACCGACTTAACTGAGACTTTTATGTGACCACTTCTGAGCTATATCTGCCGTATCTAGTATAAAAATATTTCTTGCTCTAGATACGGTATGTATATTTACGGTATACTGAATATCGTGTAACAAACAAACAAATAAAATACAGTCAAATTGAGAACCTATTCCCTTTTTAAGTCGGTTAAAAGTTTTGTTTTTCATATGTCTTATAAGCAACCAATACCTACTGAAATTATAAAAGGCCAAGAAAACAAGAAATTACAGTGAATTGAGATTTCGCGGCCCATTTGTTACCAAACATTACCTACATTTTACCGCATCCAATAATTTCAGTCATTCTTGGTTCTACGTAAAATGTATATTTAAATATCAGCTGATAATTATATACAGGAAGGGAGCACATACATTATTGTGGCACTTACATTATTTGAACTGTACAATGTTTTTATTTTAGGTCTTAGGATAGCACCAGGCAACTTAAGTATCCAAGCGACAAACTTATAAAAAAAACACGTACTGTCCCACTGCTGGGCAAAGGCCTCCCCCAAAATAAATACCAATATAAAAATGTATTAATTTAATAGACAAGCGTTGAAAATTATATAAATAAAGAATTTCTCAATGATAAAATTTAATTTCTTAAAACAAGTGTTACCTTTAATGTAAATTGTTGCCGTCCATTATAAACGATACATATATATATTTTGTTACTTTTGTTATAGTCTATTATAGTATATTAGTATATACGCCGAAAAGGCAAACAATGACCGGACTTTATTACCTATTGTAAGAGTAACATCTTGCATGCCCTATGGATGTTAACTCATGTTTTGAACAAATAAATGCTCTTGTATCTAAAATACAATATACTTATCGTTGGAGACTATACTTGTTCAGTATCGGACTTGTTTGCCTCGCGTACGAAAGCCCTAATAGCTAGACTTTGGATAACTATTTACCTGGCAGCCCTTTGCAAAACTCCTTAATTAGAAAGTTAATACTTATTAGTCCTATAACTAAGTATAAGAGTTTTAACTTGTTTTAATAGATAACTAACAAGCTTAGGTACCTTAATTTGTTCTTTAATGAAATCTTAATTAATTTAGTCTACTTCAAAATTCATTATTCGATTTAATAAAGGCTACACAGTAGCTCTTACAGATCATACATTTAAGAAACCATGGCTTTTCTAGGAAATGTTTCGTAATATTATTCATTTATTTCAAGTTAGACTCATAATAAATGCGAAAGGTTTTTGTTTGTTGCTCTTTCACGCAAAAACTACTGAATGGATTTTAATGAAACTTTACAATAATGTAGCTTATACATCGGAGGAACACATCTATACTAATATTATAAAGAGGAAAGATTAGATGGTTTGTTTAAATTGAATAGGCTCCGAAACTACTTGACCGGTTTGAAAAATTCTTCTACTGTTGGGAAGCTACACTATCTGCGGTTAACATAGGCTATATTAAATTTTCAAAAAAGTTATGGATCCATAGGATATAGGTATTAACGCGGGTGAAACCGCGGGGCACAGCTAGTAGGCTATAATTTATAAAGATAGTGTATGAATTGTCATTCACCTAAGTGAAACCGCGGATAGTAAAACAAAAATCAATAACGAAGTCAACTGCTAAGCAGTCTAATAACTGTCTATATGAAGATATTTTGAAGTAATGTTTCCGGACGTTGCTTTTAGGCGACTATATCTAGAAATTAATATTGATGTAGGTTTCGTAAATAGTATTTTGAAAGATGCTGTGATCGAGGTGGTTCTTAGCTAAGTAGCTGTGCCCCAATAATTAAATAATTCTTCTTATTTCTTGTGTAGGCTTAGTTTTTATATTATTGTAAATATTTTAAGTTTAATTTCTGAAATAAACAACCAATATAGCCCACCATTTAGATTATCAAAATATAATGGACACTTATTTTTGCTCTTTTATCAAATCGATTACGAAACACAAAGATAGGACAGGAATAGGGGGTTTGTGATGAAAAAAATAACAAAAACAAATTAAAAATAGTCATCATCCCTATTCACACACTTTTTTCACAAATTATAGCCTAAGTGTTATTCTGATGTATGAGCTATAGTATTGCAAAGTTTCATTAAAATCCATTCTGAAGTTTTTGCGTGAAAGAGCAACGAATATCCATACATCCATCCAAACAAACTTTCGCGTTGATATATTATAAACATAACATATATTTTTTTTATATTTGTGCATAAATCTATATAATATTTATAAAAAAAAATATATACATATATATAGCGAGGATTTATGAAGATCGGTTCAGTCTTTTAAGATTTATGAACAATTTCCTAAAAAAATGTCGGAGGTTTCTTAAATTTTCAATTTACATCTATTTATTTATATCATATCTATATCTATATCATCCTATTTTCGAAAAAGCAACACAAGATTCCCTTGATAGTAATTAATGTAACTTTACCACTTATGCAATAACATGATACCTATGTAAAATTAATAAATTTGTCTTTGATGATTTTTTTATTTATATTTTGTTGTAATCTATTAAACGGTCTTGTCGCTACGCCACTAAATTATGTATAGCAAAAAAAAAACAATATCTTCTAATTTATACTTTATACAGCTGGCATTTCCTAATCTTGCGATTAGGTATCTAGGTTTTTAATCCTATTTTTAATAAAGAATAGAATATAGGTGACCAATATTTTTATTATCAGACAGAATAAACAGATATCTATTTTTAATACTTAAGCATCAAATTTACTTAATGTATACGTATAGCGCAAGTACTATTTTTTTTATATTTTACTTTAGACATTCTGTTTTAAATTCTCATAATATCTCCAAAAATATTAACAAAGCTACAACTTAAAATTAGTTAAGTGAAGAATATAAATAAATAAGTGTAATTAAAATTTAATTATTTTTGTTATCTTACAAAGCACTACTTTATTAATTCTATATATTTTATTATACTTTATTAGTTCTTCTTAGGTTGTCGATCAATGTCACTAAAGTTATTTTTTCAGCCTACTAAGCTACGTGGCCAGCATTTCCATTTAATTAAAAAGAAAAACTCTTAGCAACTTGTCAAAGAATAATAAATCATTTTGTTCGCAATAATAAAAAACAATTTACATTGTCTATCCTCTATTCGATCTCTATAATAAACGGAATTGTCTTTTGCAATTAACTCACCGACAATAGACATTAATATCTGATTGTGTTTGCTTCCAATCTTCTCTTTTCCCGAACTAACTTTATACACTTTATTCACCATTTTTTTATATTAATCACCACCTTTTAAAACACACAAAATTAAATTAAAATCCCAAAAAATTAACACTAAAATAAATTTAAATTTTGTTTTTAGAATACTGAGTTTAAATGAAACGGTTTTACAAAAATCCCAAAAATAAACACAAATTAAAATTTTATGTTACAGAACAAATTAATATTTTGATTTTAGAATACCGAATTTGAATAAATGGTTATACATTCGAATGTTACGTTCGAATTTTCAATTGATTTGATATCGCGATGAGTAGTTGATTGATACTCGTCTCGCGTTGAGAACTGCGCGCGCGCACTGTAGCGTGCTGTGTCATAGCTTGCTTATATATATGTGAGATGAAGACGTAACATGTCTATTACTATTTAATTGAGAGATAAGTAGAGTTGGAAGTAAGATGTATGCAAAGTAGCAAAGAATGAGTAATATAAAAGAAGTATGGAAAGCCCTGTAGTGTAGTTTCGAACCCAATCTAATATTTAAGTCCGGTGAAGCAGTCTTAGCCTGCGCTCAAGCTAACTGCAAAGATCTCTACCAAAAAAAAAAAAACAATTTATTATTATTATTATGTAGATAAAACTGCTTTCTTAGGTTTACGCGAATGTTAGACATTGAAATAATTAATAAAACTTATTTATACGGGTTAAGCCGGAGACCATAATACCTGCAAAGGTACTGAACCGTTGCGATCTAAAATCAATACAATCGGACCTAAAATAATCCATAAAAAGTAGTTTTATTTATATAAAACTAAGAAATTTGTCTGAAAAAAGTTACGGCGCAGTAAAAGCAGGCTTCATTCACGCAAATATTAGTCGGAACTTAATTACTTTTTGTATTATAAGCATGTAGGAACATTGGTTTAGTTGTATTTAATGAGATTCCACTGTGTCAATGTAATATAACATTCGCCAAACTGATTTTAATTTATTTATTTGTTGCCACTAAATCAGTCAAGTTACCCACATTTCTTCTTAAGCCACTTTAAACCAACAATGCAATCTAAGAATAGCCATTAAAAGGTCAAATATTCTCGTATTTACCATTATTTTTAGATTTTATTCTTGAGCGGAATTCTTACGGTTTCCATATAAAAGTCTGTTCGTGAACATGACATCGTCATTGTATTCAAGAAAACCAAATAATGGTACGTTTTCCTCAATATTTCGAGTTTTTCTTGTAAGCATGTTTTGGTAAAACCTTTCCGATCGCCCTGTGTGAAAATGTATCGGAAGGATTAGAAATATAAAAAAGCGAGGTTTTCGTATATCCGTGCAAGCTTACATATCAACTAGCTTTTACGCGCGGTTAAACCTGCAAGGTTGTCATTTATCGCAATAAAAGTATATCAGGAGTTCAATTTCAATGAGTTAAATCTTTACAGTGGTTTAGATGTGAAATTTTACACTTTGTCAGCTAAACGCACACTACTAATGACATTTTGGAACCAAGAAACTAGAGTCATTACTTTTCATTGATAAGTGCCTGAAATGATTACTTGAAATAAAAACATTTTGATTTTGGAAACAAAAAGATCCCATCATAATCGGTCAATTCGTTTACGAGTTACAACACTCATCCCATAAGAAACAAAACCAGTAGGTCAACAGTTTATCTTTTAATATAGAAATGTGGTATGGGGGATTCCTTAATTTAATATAAATACAAAATCTTTAATCTATAATTTACCTATTCACTGTCATCTCTAAAAAATGGTTACAATTTATCGTTTCTAAGATTATTTTTTTTGACCTCCTTTGGATATATCAGGGGAAGACTGAAAAAGAGGTGGATTTATTGTATCAAAGATGATGTGAGAAAGAAAGGAATAAATGCTGAGATGACGAGTAGTATAGATGAATGGAAACTGAATACGCATTGCGAAGTCCCCAAATAATTTAATTAGGAACATGGCAGGGAGATTTACCCATAAGTTTTCAGATGTAATTCCAATTTTGAGGTCGACTTTTTCATTCTTTCCTCTTATAAACCTTATTCAAAAGTTTTGAAAAGATTTACGTTTTCGGTACATTATATACATTGGCTAATTAGTGTACCATGTTTTCTCTGTATTTTTTTTTCAATTCAATAGGGGCGACCGACATTATTTTGTAATTTTTTTATAATATACTAGCTGTGCCTGCCGTTTCACCCGCGTTAAAACCTATATACCGTTCCCATAAAATAAAGGGATAAAAAGTAACCTATATGTTAATCCAGGGTATAACCAATCTACATACCAAATTTCAACCAAATCGGTCCAGCCGTTTTTGCGCGAGAGAGTAACAAACATCCACACATCCATTCTCACAATCTTTCACATTTATAATATTAGTAGGATTTACCGATGAATTGTGAACGAGATTGTTATATGCTAGTTAAAAGTATTCAAATTGTAAAGCTATAATATAATTTATAGTTTGTGAGTTTGAAATGTAGTGTTTGAATTAATTCTTAGTGAAATAAACAAAGGTACTTAAAAATTATCCCAATTATTGGAACGCTTTGTAAAATAGGTCAAAACTAAAATAAATACAAAAAAAGTCTAAGACATGTTTTGGTATTAAAATTTTAGAATTAAATCAAATAATTTTATGATTTCCCCAAAGGTTACTTTGAGTAAGTGAAAACAATAGATAATAAATATTCCGTTTTAATTATTATGTAACCAAATAATTGTTGCAAAAAAACGTTGGTTACTATTTCGTTATATTTAAGGCTTTTGATGATGTCGTGGTGGCCTAGCGGTTCAATGAAGGGATTTTTATGCACTAGGTTGCAAGTTCGAACCCTGGCAAGTAACAATGGTGACTATTTTAAAGTTATATGTACTTTCTTAATTATTGTAAGACACGTCTGAACAACGGTGAAGAAAAACACCGTGATGTAACCTGGATTCCAAAATTTGGGATCTGAAATCGCTAATGCGCTGAGAGCAAGCGTAGTGATCAATGCTCGTGCCTTCTCTTAAAGTTTGAAGAGGCCTGTGCCCAGCAGTGGGATGCTTATAGGCTGGATTATAAGGCTTTTTTATTTCGAACTTTCTTTAAAAAAATGTATATAGAGGAAGTTGTCTTAACAAGTATACAGGGTGTTAATTAAATGCGTGTGCATATTTAAAATAATGCATCATTAAATATAAATTAACAACTTTTTTAAATAATCTTTAGTCTAAATAGTTCTAAATAAATTGGTCTTAGTAATAAGGTCTTAGACACAAAATTATCATTTATTAGCTGATCAAAATTACTTACAAAGGAATTCTAAATATGTAAATCGGTAGGCAATTATATTCTTGGAGAAATTTGCTCATTTTTTGGGCAGAAGCGGTATTTCATAGAAGAGCACCCATTTTCTTAGCGTTCTGTAGACAATTTCCTCAAATATCAACAGTTCGCCGAAAAAAAAACGTATAATATATAACTTTACGAAAATTGACAAAGGAAAAGTGACGATATGAGAAATGTTATATACGCAATCCCATTTTATTGTATTTCGTGGTAGAAAGCATTCGTTATTACGTGATTCGTGGTAAGAACAAATGGTTTTAACATATCCTGTAGACTCTTCCAAAATAAACTTTGCACTGACAATAATAGGAAAAACACAACCAAAAAAACCATTCTCTTTCATACATGCGGCACTTGATTTTTATTTTGTATACCTTCAGATATCCCTGAAATGGGAAGACGCTCGAAGAATCGCGCGGGACCGGCCGGCTTGGAGAAAACTTGTTGGGGCCCTCTGCATCAGCGGGGTGCCTTAGGACCACTACTACTATACCTTCAGATAAATAGGTCAATTTCTAAGTGAAAAACTTATTTAATATAAATTAATTAAATGAATCGTGAACAAACGTCACACCCATGCTCTGAACATCAAGTAGGTAAGTAGCTAATAACCATTTGTTTTATGGAATAAGTAGGTAGTAGATATAACGAAGGCATCACAAATACTATTAACCGAGACGATGTAGAATAGGGATATGTAAAAGTTCGCGATTCGGACTTATACCTACATAAGTCCGAATCGCAAACTTTTTCGGACATTTACCATTGAGAATTGTAAATCTAAGGTTTTACTGGTAAATCTTAGGATTTACCGTTGTTCGGGCCTTTACAGTAACATGTACGAGGCCGTCTGAAAAGGAGAGCATCCTGGGTCACGATTTGAGTTGCTTGAATTGAAAAATGACCTGCTTTATTTGGTTATTTACGATAGTTGGCATTCTGCTAAATGTCATTACGATAATTAATTGGTCATTACGATTATTCTCTTCGAGAGTTCAATGAGATTTTATTCTAGGCTTATCGCAATACGAAAATTAGGCACAACGACAAGTACACTGACGACCACTGACATGCATTTAAAATTGAATCGTGTGCGTGAGTACAATTTATAAGTATATCTATTGTAATCATCAGAACGTATTGTATTAAAGGTATACTGTATAAAACAATAACACTGTATATTGTTGTTTTTCGTAGACTTGTCCTTTACCCATCATTGTCTCCACTTTGTAGTCCTGTACCTATAATGCTAAGAAAATATATACGGAAACAAAAGTGTTTAGTAATGCATTGTAACAGAAATACATAATAAAAATATATTGATATCTATGTGTAACTATAACAAAAAATAAAGATTATTATTATTAACTGCAAGCCCGAACAGATTTCGTATTTAGTCGGTATAACTGGATAATGAAACATACACACACACATACTAATTACATACATTATTACTAATTACTACATATAAATATTATGATAGATTGAAAAAGTCACGCCTGTATCCCCGAAGGGTTAGGCAGAGGTGTATCAATGTACACCCACAGTTCGTATGTTTAGGTCCCATGTAATAGGGGGCGAGCCTATTGCCACTAACCGAGCACACAACTCCGACCTGCTACTGAAATTTCATAGAAAAACCCAATTACACCTTGGGACGACTTGGGAATCGAACCCAAGACCTCTAGCGTAGCTTTCGCGCTTATAACCACTAGACCAACGAAGCATAAGGTCTAAAGAAAATACTACTTTTGACCCCTATAACTAACACCCACGCGATCCTACTTACAAGCCAGCTGGTAACAGCTAAATGTTTCATTTTCTTTTACTAATTAAGCCTACAATTTAGGCCACAAACACAGCTTCTTATGACGTCATTATATGAATTATTTCTCACAGTAACTGTCTTACATTACGTCACAGTACTTTAACTTGAACGATGAATAAGGGGCTCCCCCGTAGCGTAGTTATAATTGCAAATGACTGGTCGAGACTATAACAATAGTCTATATGAGACAGCCCGCTATATAGTCTTAATATTAATATCTAATAAATCATAGTCGTTTATTTTAAGAAAATTACCCAATAAATAGATTTTAATTCAGTTATTCTCTATTCTAAAGAAACTCATGGAAAATCTACGCTCAAACAACATTAACTACGTCGCTACAGAAAACAATAAGTTATAGTTTTTTAGATAAAATCTAAACTTCGCTTTTTATTAGCCCATACTAGATTCCACTGCTTGACAAAGTCCCTTACGCCGAACCCAAAGAGATTTTTCTTCAAAAGATTTTTATCTTTCATACGTTATTTGGGAAAGAACAACATACATACATACATATAATCACGCCTCTTTCCCTTGTAGGGGTAGGCAGAGACCACTTCTTTTCACTTGCTACGATCCTTACATACTTGTTTGGAAAAAACAATATCTATGTAAAAGTAGTAAGTACCTTACTAAGCTGACTTTCCTGTATGTGTCTATATTTGGAGGAAAATCTTCACATAAATAACATCAAGGTAACAATTGTCTTTTGGTCCTGTTGCTAAGCGTCTCGGTAAGTAACAATATCGCCAAACAATATCATATAACTGGGTGACAGATATTATTACTAATTAGTCTTTATTAACACCCTCAAATGAAATAATAACTATTGATGTTATTTTCTATCCCTAAGAGCAAAATAGATTGATCGGCATACCATGTTAATATAAACATATCATCACGCCTGTACACCCTAAGGGTTAGGCAGAGGTGTACCAATGTATACCCACAGTTCGCCAGTATGTTTAGGTCCCATGTAATATGAGCGAGCCTATTGCCACTAACCGAGCACAAATTCAAACTCCGACCTGCTACTGATCTATCTATCATTTTAAGCCGTTGCAGTTGGTAAGAACTGTTTTTTTTTTTCAACTTAAATAAAAAGAATGTTACCCATATGTCGAAATAATAGGAATGTTTAATTTTTTTTTTTCTATTTAACCTAATGCTCGAAGACTCCTGGACTGATTTAGAAAGTTATTTTCGTCCCAAAGTTTCCTAATGTGGTTTTATGGTCGATCTGATGTTGGGATTGAAATTACGTCTTAAAATTCAGGAAAATTAGAGTTTGCGAAACAGAATGGCAATTTAAACTTTATATATAACTTCACAAGGCTCATTTTAGATAAAACAACACGAGAAGTTATGCGCACTAATAGTTTCAAGCTCATCGATTGTTTTACGAAAATTGACTTTATTCTCCAAAGCATAGGAGTCAAATTCTTATGATCGTTGTATTGAATGAAATTGCTAGTTTTGTATATCATAAGATCAAATGTGGGAATCAATAAACCTAATGTTCCTTTAACTAGAATGGAGAGAATCTTTCTAGCTTATGTACAGATTGGATGGATAACCATTAAGGCCAGACATGCATTGGTTTTCCGTGCCTCGGAAAACACGTTAGCCGTAGGTCCCGGCGATCCCGCGGCTCCAGCAAAGGCGAGAAGGGAACCGGGGTGTTTTTGGTCGGTGCAAGTCGGACATATCCCCACGTCGTGCCCTCTTCGTGGGTTGAAATAAATCGATTTTCACGCCAAAAAAAAATATCACGACTCTCATTCATTGATCTTTGGCAGTCGTTAAGTCATTCCTGACCAGTCTTAACCGGGATACTGTGTTACCTAGTAAAATGGGTTGTGGAGGTCGGATAAGCAGTCGCTGCATGTAAGATACGGTATTCACTATTCAGTTGAATTCTGTGAGACTGGAAACCGTATTATGAGAAAAAGGCTACGCAGATGGACAAATGCTTCGGTCTGAAGCAATTTCTATCTCCATTTATCTTAGTTCGACTGCTTTGAATTATTCTAATACACCACGGCCAATAGATGAAACACTTCGTGAGGAAATTTGGGTTCCGAAATGTAATCTGAAATCGCCAATCCGCAAAAGAGCAAGCGTGGTGATGAATGCTCTTCTCGTCTCGTTATTTGAAGATTGTATGCTCAGCAGTGGCAAGTAGATGGAATATAGATGACTATGCTTCATAAATTACTATTAATACTATTTCGACTGCCTCGTTGGCCTAGTGGTGCTGAGCGCGCTTGCTACGCTAGAGGTCTTGGGTTCGATTCCCGAGTCGACCAAGGTGTTATTGGGATTTTCTATGAAATTCTCAGTAGCAGGTCAGAGTTTGGATTTTTGCCCGGTTAGTGGCAATAGGCTCGCCCCCTATTACATGGGACCTAAACATATCGGCGAACTGTGGGTTGTATATTGGTACCCCTTCGGGTATACAGGCGTGATGATATGTTATGTTATGTTTGTTACTATTTCGTTTTTCGTATGTCAACAAGAAACTCCATAAATCGACCTCCGATCTCTTCTAATATAATTAATTGTGGCTAATTTAAGCAATTGCTGTTGTTGTGTTTTATTAAAACACATGTACAGGTCAATCATGGTATGAGTACTGTTGGAAACACAAGTTATTTTTAACCGATAGCACAAAAAGTTGAATGTTGTCAGTTCTTCTGTATACAATCAAAAGGACTTTTTTATAGGCAGGCCTGAATAGAAGTATTTAAAGCGAAAAAAAATAAGTGGGTTCGTAGTTCT
Source organism: Autographa gamma (assembly GCA_905146925.1). Classification (NCBI taxonomy): domain Eukaryota; kingdom Metazoa; phylum Arthropoda; class Insecta; order Lepidoptera; family Noctuidae; genus Autographa; species Autographa gamma. The sequence continues at coordinate 7,262,231 of LR989872.1, read as the reverse complement.
GACTAAAAAAACTTTTTTTAATTTTCCGCAATTATTTTTTTTCTTATTTTTTATTGTACACAAATAAACATTTAAATATACTACATAAACTATTTTTAACGTTAGGTACAAATCTAATCAGGTATTGAGTAAAAATCAATTCTATTTATAAAGCACTTTAAATAATTAAATATTCATTGATCTATAAAGATAAAATATTAAATAATAGCATAAAACTTTTTATTTTGTTTATTTTGATCATGCCGGATACAAAAACATGCTTATTACTAACAATAAAATCGTATTCCTTAAGTATTGCACAGAGAATCGGCATAGCCATTCAACGTGGCAATGCTGCCAGCCTTCTGGGCACGTTCCCCGCCATTGACAAGGATGACAATGAATTTTTGACACATGTTATTTTTATTTATTGATGTAAGATTTAATTTTAGTATAGTTGTAAGTGTTTCTTGTTATATTAGGCGCAGGCCCCGGCGGCGCCAGGCGCCCGTGCCCCGTCTCTTATGTATATTTTGCGTCGCGACGCTTCTATACATTTGTATGAAAGGGACGCGGTAGAGACAAATGTCCGCGCCCCGTCTGCGTCTTACGTCTCTTCTGTCTGGCCAGCGCCGTAGATTTAAGTCGCGAAAGTGATTTATACAACAAGAATATCTATTCAGTATTAATTTAAATCAATAAGGAAAACTTGTGTATATCTAGTTATCGACACAATTATGTTTTATTGATAACAATAATTGGTAAATTAATCTTAATAATTATTGTCAATGGGTTTACGGTTCGTCCCCTTATACTTATGATAACATATCGTGGGGTCAAGTTACTAATACTTATTAATTACTCGAGTAACGACAATACAGATGTATGCTGTAAATGGGAGAGTAAACCGCTGAACCGATTTTGATGAAACTAGGTGAGGCCTGGATTTCAGGATCGTGGGCAATTTTTTGATGAGAACGACTTAAATAGGGTGTATTTTTTTTTTACACGGAAATGAACTAATTTAAGATATTGGAGAACTAACTACCTCGTTGGCCTAGAGGTGCTAAGCGCGCCTGCTACGCTAGAGGTCTTGGGTTCGATTCCCAAGTCGACCAAGGTGTTATTGGGTTTTTCTATGAAATTCTCAGTAGCAGGTCGGAGTTTGGATTTGTGCCCGGTAAGTGGCAACAGACTCGACCTCTATTACATGGGCTAAACATATTGGCAAACTGTGGGTGTACATTGGTACACCTCTGCCTAACCCTTCGGGGATACAGGCGTGATGATATGTTATTTGTGAGGTTATGAAAAAAAAACATTCTACACTTATTTTTTGACGTCACATCATAAAGTTTAAGTGGACAGTTAATAAATTCTGAATGTGAGTAAATATTAAAAATAAACGGGACAAGTGCAATTTGAACACGCGTGAAGAGGGAGGGCTCGTGTTCGTGTGACAGACAGACATACAAGTGATCCTTTAAGGGTTCTGTTTTTTATTCGCACGTACGGAACCCTGAAAAGAAAACAATACTTGTTTGAAAATAAAGGTGATACATGAAAATATTTTATAGAAAATTCAAAAAGGTTGTCTGGAAGAATCTTAGCGATAAGACCGCCATTGTACGCATTACTGTTGATGTACTATATTATTATGTAATTTAATAGTGTACAATAAAGAATATTCTATCAATCTATCTATTTGCCTATTTGCCTATTTCGTTGTAAACTGCACAATATTTTGACGACCTCCGTGGTCGAGTGGCGAGTGGATACCTTTGTTGTTTCTGAATTCCACAACACAAGTGCTTAATAGCTACTTACTTTGGGTTCAGAGCAATTTATGCGATGTTGTCCGCATTTATTCATTTATTTGGACGCTAGAAACAGCAAAATATTATGAACCTTATTTGATGTAACACCTATTGTAACAATATTCTTCTTAATTAATTATTATTATTAATAACTAGGTGCTAAAGAATCTTATTGTTGGCATCACAAAAAACCAAAATCGTATTTTTCAGTATGTGTCAGACCTATGATACATATATTACATGGTGAAAAATATATATTTCACAATATTTACAAGGGGAAATTACGTCACATGGTTTTTCGGTGCCTTATACCAATAAACTCTATATATTATATAGTGGAAAATAAATATATGGTGCAATATTTACAACGGTAAATTACCATATACACATGATTTTGAGATCTAATAACGATAATTAGAAAACAAACAAAACATAGAAATATTCTGACAACTAATGATATCATTGAAAGTAAATAAACAATCTTTTCAGCCTTTACGTCTGCTATTTCAGGTTTTAACTTAATACCAAATATGACCAAATTTGACAGGTCTGTTGGTCTAGTGGTTAGAGACCCTGACTGCTATACATATATGGTCGTGGGTTCGATTCCTACCCAGGACAAATGTTTGTGTGATAAGCACGATCATTTGTTCGGTGTCTGGGTGCAATTTATCTATAATATGCATGTATTTAGAAATATGTAAGTATGTTTATCAGTTGTCTGGTTACCATAACACAAGCTCTGCTTAGCTTGGGATCAGACAACCGTGTGTGGGATGTCCCGGAATAATATTATTTTTATTATATGAGAGTAAGGTCGCTTTTCCTACTTGTAGAATAAAAGAGAAAGAATGGTATACAGGGTGTTACCGAAAGGATATATCTATCCGAAAGGGGTGAAGAGTATATCTGATATAGAGTCAGTTTACAAAATTTCAGTTCAAAATTATTGAAATAAATAATTTATATCTGTCTCATCCGCTATTTGACATCAATTATTTGAAGTAACAAATCTAAGCCACATGACTTATCAACAGTAAATGAGATTTCCATAGATTTTGAGTCATTTCGTGTTAAAATGTCCCTCTAATGAGAGACGCTAGCACCTCTCTCGTTAGAGGGACATTTTAACACGGGTCCGTTTAAAACAAAAAAACTTAAACCAAAAAAAATAATTCATTATGGAAGGAATTGGGGGAGGCCTTTGCCCAGCAGTGGGACAGTAAAGATTAAGAAAAAAAAGCCAAATGTTTTCATCGACTAATATTAGAGTTATGATATTCTTTTAAATTTAATTTTTAATTAGATAAGGCAATTTTTGATTTCCCTTACATATTTACACACTGTGAAAAATCCTTAAATTTCAAAGGAAAAACATCTTTGTAACATTTTCAGGAATCTTGTAAGTAAAGAATATTACACAAAAGAAAACATTATTTTAATTAAATTACCAAGTTATTGGCATTTTAAGTAAGTATACATTTTAAATTTCCAATGAAACATGATTTGATATCCTGCCTTTTGTTGCAAGCTCGTTAGATACTGTTCTGAATACGTGCCTTACGGCTAACAAACCTTTTGTCGAAAAATATTTACTTCTGTACTCTTTATCCGTAAAAATATGTGCTTGTTAATTTTATTAACTGACTAAGGAGGTCGTGATACAGGAAAATAGGGATGTCAGAGAGAGAAGACAAACTTTAAAAGTGATTGTTTAATTTTGTGGTTTAAATTATGAAAGTTTTGCACGAGAGCAGTTTTTTATGACTTACTTTTCACTGAGCCTACAGCTTCGCCTCTTCGTTATGTCAATACCTAACTCTTCTTTTTCTAGCAAAGCAAGATTTCACCACTGCTGCGCCGGGCCGCGGCTTCGAATCCTATCTGACTTTTAAATTTAGCTTTTCTATTGTTGGTATTATTTTACAAGTATTTGTTTCGCACTTGGTCTTGTTATACTGGCAAGCCTTTTCCTGCATAATATGTTGGGGTTGGCTTCCAGTCTCACCGGATTCAATTGACTAATATAGTTTACATAGAGCGATTGAATAAAAGACGTCCACAACGCATTTTTGGGTATATTATCCCTTAATAAGACTGGTTCAACTGGTTGTTATATTTGGGAGTCGCTTCGCATGCGATACTTCGTATTGAAATATAAAAATCAAGATTAATTTTCTTTAACTTTAAACTAACGTCATTTGCCTGTTACGAATAGTAGCTCTTTTATACGTTCTAGAATTACATAAATATTGACCTGATTTGATTGTGATGTATAACGAACGAATAAATCAACTCCTTTCATAGAAAATGATCGATGATTTGATGATGCGTAGTTAAAATTTATTTACGGACATTTGCGACAAACATTTGTGTTAACCAATATTTATTCCAAGTCTGGGTATTTCTTTATCCATTATTAAATATATTGGTATTCAAGTACGATGTAAAGTCTAGACAAAAACCTAATTTAATTTTATATGCAAGAGTAAGAATTTAAATCTCAAGAAAAATATTTTGTATTTAACGTTCCCACGTACTCCGTAAACGAATTATAAATCTAATATTTTAAATAAACGAAACAAAGATAATAATGACGGCAGCAAAGCAAAATAAGACGACTCGACCTGTTATGAATTTCATTTTTTTGTCAATTATGACCTTAAAATTAACAAGAATAATGTAGATAATCTAATATCTCAATTTATACCTTATTTTTCGAACAACGATACGTCAATCAGAAATAAAATAATATGAATACATATATTTTGTCTGTAAAAGCCAGCGTCATATAATTTATGAGCGAAAACACGACGAAATACAAATTACGAATATATAACACCCAGACAGCAACTAACTGATTATTTTACTCATCACCCATAGATTTTCACAATTACGTCCCGAGTGGGAATCGAACTCTCGACATCTGATTCAGCAGTCAGGGTCACCAGCCACTAGACCAAGAAGCCAGTTTAGTATACAGATGAAATGACTGCTCTATAGATAAGCCAGTGACGTCAGATATCAAATCCCGCGCATGCTAGGGGTCGGAAGATTATAGTTATGCATCATCATCATCATCATCATATCAGCCTGTTGCAGTCCACTGCTGGACATAGGCCTCCCCCAAGGAACGCCACAGCTCACGATCTCCCGCCCTTTGCATCCAGTCACTGCCAGCTGCCTTCTTCAGGTCATCGGTCCATCTAGCCGGGGGGCGTCCTACACTACGTTTGCCTAAGCGTGGTCTCCATTCGAGAACCTTCCTGCTCCACCTCTCGTCGGTTCTGCGACAGACATGGCCAGCCCACTGCCACTTCAGCTTGCTACATTTTTGGACAATATCAGTCACCTTGGTCTTATGTCGTATGATCTCGTTCCGGATCTTATCCCTTAATGAGATCCCCAACATAGACCTTTCCATAGCACGCTGAGTGACGTGCAGTCGGTGGGCCAACTTGACTGTCATGTTCCACGTTTCGGCTCCGTAGGTTAAAACTGGTAGGACGCATTGGTTAAACACCCGGGTTTTCAGGCACTGCGGCAGTGTCGACGTGAAGATATGACGCAATTTCCCAAATGCTGCCCAGCCAAGCTGCACTCTTCTGGCGATTTCCCGCTCGAAGTTGTCTCTACCGAGTTGCAGTACTTGCCCAAGGTAGACGTACTCTTGGACAACCTCAAGCGTAGTGCCCTCGACGCTAATTGGTTCCGGGATGACATGTCTGTTGAACATTATCTTTGTCTTGTCCAAATTCATCCCAAGCCCCACACGTCTCGAAGCAGCGTTAAGACTGTGCAGCATTTTTTGCAGATCCTGCAGCGATTCTGTCATAATAACTATGTCATCGGCAAAGCGAAGGTGCGTAAGATATTCGCCATTTACATTGATGCCCAGTCCGTTCCAATCCAGCGTCTTGAACACATCCTCCAGTGCATTGGTGAAGAGTTTCGGAGATATGACATCTCCCTGTCTAACACCTCGGTGCAGCTGGATGGAGTTTGTTCGGTGGTTTTGTACTTGGACGGACATTGAAGCCATACTGTACAGGCTTCTTAGCACCTTCACGTACCGCCAATCGACTTGACATCGCTGCAAGGATTCCAAAACAGCCCAGGTTTCGACCGAGTCGAAGGCTTTCTCATAGTCCACAAAGGCCAGGCACAGGGGCTGGTTATACTCTTCGGACTTCTGTATAACCTGCCGCACCGTGTGAATGTGGTCTATGGTACTGAAACCTTTGCGAAACCCAGCCTGTTCCGGTGGCTGGAATGCGTCAAATCTTGCGGAAAGACGGTTTGTGATGACTCTCGAGAACAGCTTGTAAACGTGACTTAGGAGCGTGATTGGCCTATAGTTTTTCAGGAGACTTTTGTCACCTTTCTTGAAAAACAATGCAACCACGCCCCCACTCCACGCCTCCGGAGTTGTCCCATTGGCTATGACGGAATTGAAGAGCCTCTTAAGTTCGCCAAGCACAGGTTGGCCTGCAGCTTTTAAGAGCTCAGACGTGATTCCGTCTTCGCCGGGAGCCTTCCCATTACTAAGCTGTCCGAGGGCCACCCCAATCTCATCCTCCTCCACGTCTGGGAGATCTTCGGTGAAGTGGCGGGTAAGCTTGGCTCTTGGGTCGCTCGCGTCGGGCTGCGGCTGTAGGGAATGCAATGCGTACAGTCGGCCGTAAAAGCCTTCGATTTCAGCCAGAATCTCCGGAACCGATGAAACGATTCTGCCATCCGAGGTTTTCAGCTTTGTCAGGTGACTTTTTCCCAGTCTTTTAGTGAAGACTTTCGACCCCCGATTCTGCTCAATCGCCTCCTCTATAAGGCGAGTATTGTAGCTGCGGAGGTCGCGTCTTACCAGTTTACGGATCTTTTTATTGGTACCTGACAAAGCTTCCTCTGGCTTTTCCCGTCGACGTCTCATCAGTTCCAAAGTTTCACTCGAAAGTTTGGCCTCTCGGCACGCTCGCTTTCCCTTCAGGTGCCTGTTTCCCACTTCGCGTATGACTCCAATCACGCCATCAAGGTCCTTGTCCACGTCCTCAGTAGTTTCCAAAGCTGCGAATCGGTTTCGGAGCTCCAACTGGAATTTTTTGGAGTCTTGGCCGACCTGGACCAGTGTCGGACGAAGAGTCGACCTCATCATGCGGCTTCTTTCCAGCTTAATATTGATATTTAGGGTGCCTCTTACCAGTCGGTGGTCGCTACCGGTGTTAAACCTATTTACCACAGAGACATCCCTAAATATATGCTTCTTGTCCGTCATGATAAAGTCTATCTCATTCTTCGTCTTACCATCTGGGCTTAGCCAGGTCCACTTTCTATGGGGCTTCTTCTGGAAAAAGGTGTTCATACAGAAGAGCCCCTCCATACTTAGAAAGTTTACCAGCATTCGCCCTCTGTGGTTCCTGGTTCCATAGCCGTGCTGTCCTACACACGATTCGTCGCGTTCCTGTACTCCTACTTTGGCGTTAAAGTCGCCCATGACAACGGTGAAGTGGGTCTTGGTTGTATGGTGTATGGCCTTGGATATATCTTCATACATGGCCTCGACCATATTATCCGAATGCCCTGTCGACGTCGGCGCATATACCTGTATGACTTTGAGGGAGTACCTCTTGGTCAGTTTTAGTACAAGGTACGCTACCCGGGTCGACACGCTGGATATCTCCAACACGTTGTCACGGAGATCTTTGTGGACAAGGAAACCTACGCCACCTTGGGAGAGTTGGTCTCCCTCTCGGAAGGAGAAAATGTGGCCAGATTCCAAGGTCATCGTGTCCTCCCCCTGTCTTCGAACTTCTGACAACCCTAGAATATGCCATCTGATGTTTTTAAGCTCTTCCTCGAGTTCGACCAGGCCTTCATCCAGCCGTAGGCTGCGTCCGTTGTACGTCGCCAAGGTCAGTGGTTTGTGGCAGCCGTTCGTAGCCCGGGGATTCTTCGCACCCCCTGCCCTACCGTAACCGAGGCCGCTGCCGTGACCCAGAATAGTAGGGCGGCCGGGAACTAGGCGCCGTGGTTTTTTTCTTCGGTTCATGAGGGGTACATGCCCGTACTCACCACGCTAGGCAAGCGGGTTGGTGAGCGCAGCACAGAGCCTCGCACCAGTGACGCTGCTGCCCGCCACTGGCCAGAGATATTTGGCTCTGCATTTAGTTGGTTATACCGCCAACGGTTCGGTCGCCAGAGCCTCGTCCGTTGTCCAGCAGGGTGCACCACGGGCAGGTGAGGTTGGCATTTGGGGCAGAAGATGTGCGTTTGCCCCCTTACACCCCAGTGTTTAGTTTAGTTATGCATGCACTGATAATATCGTTAAATAGACTAAGGAATTCCTTCTCGGAATTTGATAAGGTATTTTGTACCTAGTCGGGATGCAAATAAATAATATTATTATTATTTTATTTTTAGCCTAAATTATCCTACAACTGGACAAAAGTATCCCTCCATTCTTTCCAGCGGTCCCGATCTTGTTTTCTTTCCTGCTAATTCCCAAGGTTTTCAGTTTGTCGCACTATGTTCTTCGCGAAGGAGAAAAGATATTACTCTTACGCACTAGCGGTTAACCGCGGGGGCGGCTTACCGCGCGGTCCAGTTTAATATGCAACCGCTTGGCGATTGAGTGCGTACAATCACAAGCGGTTGCATATAAAAACTGGAAAGCCGGCTAACCGCGCGGCTAGCCACCCCCGCGGTTAGCCACTAGTGCGTAAGAGGGCTTAGTATGGAGTATAGTCAAAATATAAAATAATAAGCCCTTAATACAACACATTATTATATCTAACTTATAGATCTTTGTATATTCAAGGTTTGTCTGGAAGATATTACCATGGTATTTTTTCAAGGTTAATATAACAATATTTTATCTCAAACTGTTTTTCTTGTCTAGTACATTATGTTGAGACTTATATAAGGTAAGAAATGTATATGTATATTTTAAAGCTAGATTTCTTAGGAAAAAGGTAAGCTTGTAAAAACAGGTTTGTTTCTAGGAAGTCGAGTACCTTTAAAGACAAATGTAACGAGATGGGACTGTGCTGTATTATAAAAGTTTTTTTTTTTCTCCGTCATCTGGCCACCTTGACAGCATTTTTCCATTTTTTATAGAACAAAAATGTTTGATAAATAATAATGTCCTAGGATAACCTGCACACGGTTATCTGATCGCAAATTAATCAGAGCTTGTGCTATGACAAACATACAAGACTTATATATTTCTAAATACATTCACATTACAAAGAAATTAATGTAAAAACAATTAATGATGCATCATCACACAAAGATTTGTCCTGGTTGGGTATCGAAGTCACCACCTCCTTTATAAAGTTAGGCCAATGGTTAGTCAGGGTCACTAACCACTAGACAAACAGGCCAGTCAAAAAAAAGTATTTTCTGAGTAATATAAAACAATGGTAGATAAATACAATAGGCTTCACATAGTAAGTTAAATAGAATGAAAAGTAACAACAACAATTAACATGGATCGGTTAGCGAGAAAACGTATACTTGGCTTTACATGTTAATACAAAATAAGCTCGTGGATACAGGCGAAGGACACACGGATTGTTTGAAGCAACCAGTATTGGTATCGACTGTTTAAAACTGTGACTGCTTGTTGGATGGACAACTCTTGGACTGCTAGAAGCAGTTCAACTGCTTTTAAAAAAAATCTCGTGCGGGAGGCGCACGTGATGCGCCAGCTCGCGCATTTTTTTTTTTTTGTAGAGATCTTTGCAGTTAGCCTGAGCGCAGGCTTTGACTGCTTCACCGGACTTTTGGCGAGGGCCTTAGGGCCTCCAGCAACGTCCACTAAGGGCAGCCCCTGCGGGGTTCGGATATCGACTTGATTATTTATGGACATGCTTGGTCTAGGGACGGGAGGATAACATTTACGTTACTGTTATTTATACTACGCGACGGGCCTCTCCGGCGAGGACGTAATATACGGCGTTTGTGTTTTGTATTGCTACTGCTAGCTAAATCGACGCTTCTTGGAGAAATGTTGTTTTATCGTCGGGGTAGGAGAGAGTATGTCTGGGGCGTCTAATTTAAGATATAGTTGCGGAAGGTATAGTTGGATTCCAACTTAATGGCGGCTCTGAAGTTAGCTACACTTAGCGCAGTACCTACCTCGCCCCGTACCTCCGCTGGCGCATAAGTTTGTTACTACGCAGCGACTCGCCTCGTGTTCAGAGCAGCCATTAAGTTTGCACCGTACTGTACGTATCGCGCGGCCGCTACGATTAGCGGGTGACAGCAGCTTGCGCAGTCCGTGTGCGGGGATCACTGACTGTGAGAGCAGCTCGTGTACGTACGGCCTAACATGACTAATTCGACGAGAGGGAAAACGGGAAAGTTTTAATGAGAAGGGCAGAGTAATTAATAGGTTCCTAAAATTTTCTGAAAACGTGATTTAAGCAAGAAAACCTCTTTTTGCTAATCCATCGAACATTCGATCCCTTCAAAAGTAAATATATTATATTATAATTGAAGGTTCTAACTTAACGTAAATAAGTCGTAAAAAAGTGTAAAAACAACGTCCTTGTCAATTGCAACCCATTCGCCACATTCAAGTTGATTCTTCTGCTCTTGCTGAGAACACAATACTCTATTCTGACTGTACCTAAGAATTTAGTCGAGTGGTATTTTGACCACGAAAATTACCACATTGATACTCGCAAACATTTTAGTGCATTATCCGGAAAAAAAAACTTTCCTAATACATCTTCTAATTGATTACCTACTTCTTTATTTTCAAGTAAAGTAATTGTTTCGATATATATTATGTAAATAATATTAAATATATTGCTTCCGTTACAAATAAATACTCGTAGAAGCTTCGAAACATTTCGGGTAAAATAGATCCGTTGACAAATAACCAAGAACATTTCTATGCTCCAAGGAAAACATTACCGGTGTGGAAGGGAGATGCCGCTATGCGTATTATAGTAACCCATCTCCCTTCCACAAAGTCTTCAGTCCTGCTTTAAGATTTCATCGTAGAGACACAGGTCTATATTAAGGTTTTAAGCAAATACTAGTGTTTGTAACCTACGGCACTGACAGGAAATTACAAGAAAAATATGAGAGAATCCTTTGTTATATTTCGGTACTGCCTGAACTGAACTTTTCGTAACCACTTGTGTAGTGTATGTTTCCGAAAGGGTATAACAATCCAAAAGGGGTGAGCAGTACTGCTGGTCTACCTACTTATAGATCTTTGTATATTCAAGGTTTGTCTGGAAGATATTACCATGGTATTTTTTCAAGGTTAATATAACAATGTTTTATCTCAAACTGTTTTTCTTGTATTGTACATTACGAGACTTATGTAAGGTAAGAAATGTATATGTATATTTTAAAACTAGATTTCTTAGGAAAAAGGTAAGCTTGTAAAAACAGGTTGTTTCTAGGAACTCAGAGTTCTTTAAAGACAAATGTAACGAGATGGGACTGTGCTGTATTATAAAAGATTTTCTTTTTCTCCGTCATCTGGCCACCTTGACAGCATTTTTCCATTTTTTATAGAAAAAAAAATGTTTGATAAATAATAATGTCCTGGGACAACTTACACACGGTTATCTTATCGCAAATTAATCAGAGCTTGTGCTATGACAAACATACAAGAGTTATATATTTCTAAATGCATTCACATTACAAAGAAATTACATCCATACACAAAAAATTTATGATGCATCATCACACAAAGATTTGTCCTGGTTGGGTATCGAAGTCACCACCTCCTTTATAAAGTTAGACCAGTGGTTAGTCAGGGTCACTAACCACTAGACAAACAGGCCAGTCAAAAAAGAGTATTTTCTGAGTAATATAAAACGATGGTAGATAAATACAATAGGCTTCACATAGTAAGTTAAATAGAATGAAAATTAACAACAACAATTAACATGGATCGGTTAGCGAGAAAACGTAAACTTGGCTTTACATGTTAATACAAAATAAGCTCGTGGATACAGTTAGGCGAAGGACACACGGATTGTTTGAAGCAACCAGTATTGGTATCGACTGTTTAAAACTGTGACTGCTTGTTGGATGGACAACTCTTGGACGGCTTGAAGCAGTTCAACTGCTTTTAAAAAAGCTCTGTTGCGGGAGGCGCACGTGATGCGCCAGAGCGGTCAACAGCTCGCGCATTTTTTTTTGTAGAGATCTTTGCAGTTAGCCTGAGCGCAGGCTTTGACTGCTTCACCGGACTTTTGGCGAGGACCTTAAGGCCTCCAGTCAGAGCAATAGAAAAAAATTAAAACGTCAGCAACGTCCACTAAGGGCACCTCCTGCGGGGTTCGGATATCGACTTAGTGCGTTGCTAACAATCTTAATAAAGCAAAACGGCAAGGGATGGAAGGGACTAAGTTTTGATTATTTAGGGATATATTTTTATTGCTAGTTTGGCCGGCTCGGGCGAGTTTGGTCTAGGGACAGGAGGATAACATTTACGTTACTATTATTTATACTATGCGACGGGCCTCTCCGGCGAGGACGTAATATACGGCGTTTGTGTTTTGTATTGCTACTGCTAGCTAAATCGACGCTTCTTGGAGAAGCGTTGTTTTATCGTCGGGGTAGGAGAGAGTATGTCTGGGGCGTCTAATTTCAGATATAGTTGAGGAAGGTATAGTTGGATTCAAACTCAATGGCAGCTCTGAAGTTAGCTACACTTAGCGCAGTACCTACCTCGCCCCGTACCCCCCGCTGGCGCATAAGTTTGTTACTACGCAGCGACTCGCCCCGTGCTCAGAGCCGCCATTAAGTTTGCACAGGACTGTACGTATCACACGCGGGTGACAGCAGCTCGCGCAGTCCGTGTGCGGGGATCACTGACTGTGAGAGCAGTTCGTGTACGTACGGCCTAATATGACTAATTCAACGAGAGGGAAAACAGGAAAGTTTTAATGAGAAGGGCAGAGTAATAAATAGGTACCTAAAATTTTCTGGAAAGTGATTTCATCAAACAAACCTCTTTTTGCTAATCCATCGAACATTCTATCCCTTTGAAAGTAAATATATTGTAATATTTCAATTAAGTAACTAAGTCGTGATAATAGCGTTCTTATTACAGCCTATTCGCCGCCTCTAGTTCTTCTGCTCGACTTCATCATCCATGGTCTTCCCACTGCTGGGCATAGGCCTCTCCTTGTTCGTGCTATTTTCTTCGGTCCTGTGCCAGCCTCATCTAGACTAGACCCGAGACTTTACTATATCTTCGACCCATCTTGACGAGAGAAAGAAAACTATCTCGATTTGTCATGACACCTTCTGACTGAACCTATGGATTGCCGAGTGACATAGGATAACCCGAAAATTATAATGATCGCGGTGCCCGATGTACTGCATTAGAGGGGCTCGTGGCTAAGACAGTGTAAGCCGATATAGCCGATGGTACAGGTTAAGCCGCGTATACCGCGTTCGGTCCGTGGATGGGTGACCATTTATAACATACCGAGACCCCTCCGTGTTTCGGAAAGCACGTTTAACAGTAGGTCCCGGCTGTCATACATAGATCTTTGGCAGTCGATAAGTCAATTTTGACAACCATTCTTACTATGGGATACTGTGTTTTAGTAAAATGGGTTGTGGAGGTCAGTTCTATAGGCAGTCGCTCCATGTAAAATACGGTATTCAGCTAAATCCAGTATGTCTAGTAGCCGACACCAACATAGTTGTGAAAAGGCTCGGAAGACGATGATGAGTGCACGATGTACTGCAGGCTCGATCCCAATCATTTTAGTGCTCAGTAAAATAGTAATGCATACTCAAAGTCTGGACTATCTGGAGGATTTTTAAATATCGATCCCAATACTTCTTCGTATTGATAACGTCCTTATTTTCAAGTAAAGTAGTTGTTTCAAAATATGTAATATAATATTTAAATAGGTAATGTTTAATATATGTATTGCTTCCGTTACAAATAAATACTCGTAGAAGCTTAGAAACATTTCGGGTGAAATGGATCCGTTGACAAATAACCAAGAATCTTTCAATCTCAAAGCAAGAGCATTACCGCTGTGGAAGGGAGATGCCGCTATGCGTATTGTAGTGTCCCATCTCCCTTCCACAAAGTCTTCAGTCCTGCTTTAAGATTTCATCGTAGAGACACAGGTCTATATTAGGGTTTTAAGCAAATACTAGTGTTTGTAACATTCGGCACTGACAGGAAATTACAAGAAAAATATAAGAGAATCCTTTGTTATATTTCGGTACTGCCTGAACTGAACTTTTCGTAACAACTTGTGTAGTGTATGTTTCCGAAAGGGTATAACAATCCAAAAGGGGTGAGCAGTACTGCTGGTATAGAGTAAGTTCACAAAAAATCAGCTCAAAATGAGTAAGCTTAATAATTGAGACAAAAATTGTAATCGGGGGACACGGCAGTGCCCCCGCCAAGTTGAGCGCGAAGCAAAAACTGCCTTACCATCCTTTACTGGAACCATTTCGCCAAATTCTCAGGCCCCTATTTGAGAACCTCTGGATAAGACCAGAACGCAGAAATTTTCGTCAGATTTAATTACTTTTTAAAGATAAACAAGCAGCTCCATCGAGACTTGGCTAGTTTTTTAGAGAATGAATTTGGTGGGATTTTATTTACACCAAAAATCATTACCCGACCACAGAAGCGATGTATCGTGACATTTAGCAAATTTTAATGACGAAATAAATTATTGACAATTGCAGTGCGGTGACACGTTAATCATGAGTCTAGTGTCAAATAATTAACACAAGTGGGTATCAACAATTAAATGAATTCAATTTGATCTGAAATTCTGTAAACTGACTCTAAATGATGTACTCTTTAAAATATATCATACTCTCTAACATGATGTACTCTTCACCCCTTTTGGATAGATATTCCCTTTCGGTAACACCGTACATGAATCATTAAAAAATAATTTAATAATTCATATTTTTTTACGGGCCTGTTGGTCTAGTGGTTAGTGATCCTGACTGCTATACCGGTGGTCGTGGGTTCGATTTCCACCCAAGACAAATGTTTGTGTGATGAGCATGATCATTTGTTCTGTGTCTGGGTGTGATTAATCTATATTATGTATGTATTTAGAAATATATAAGTATGTTTATCAGTTGTCTGGTTACCATAACACAAGCTCTGCTTAGCTTGGGATCAGATAGCCGTGTGTGAGATGTCCCAGGATATTATATTAAATAAATAAATGCGGACAACACCACATACATTGCTCTGAACCCAAAGTTGTTTCCTATATCAATCAAATTAAATAGAAGGGGAAGGTTGTGACGTATAAGGAAGTTCAGGAATTGGCTCGATAGGAGAAAATGGAAGGAGCTGCACCGACTAGTCTCTTAAATTAAAGAAGAAGAAAATAAAAGACAAATAATGGTCAAGGTGTTACCGAAAGGGTATATCTATCCGAAAGAGGAAGAGTTCATGTGATATAAAGTCATTTTACAAAGTTTCAGCTCAAAATTATTTACTTAATTAATTGATAAGTATCTCTCTCATCCGCTATTTGACATCAATTTTTTGAAGTGACTTATCGCCACATGACATATCAACAGTAAATTAGATTTCCATAGATTTGAGTCATTTCGTTAACGCGTGTAAAAATGTCCCACTACTGAGGAGAATGTTAGGGACCCGTTTAAAAAATCTTACGCCAAATGATTTGATTGACAAATTTTAGACTAATGATATTCTGTTGATCTTAATTTTTAATTAGATGTGTAATATTATTGTGTTTATTATGTATATTATATATAAGTATATTATATATAAGGGAAATCCAAAATAGGTAATCCCTTACATATTACACAGAATGAAAAATCCTTAAATTTCAAAGGAAAAACATCTTTGTAACATTTTCAGGAATCTTGTAAGTAAAGATTATTACACAAAAGAAAACATTATTTTAATTAAATTACCAAGTTTTTGGCATTTTAAGTAAGTATACATTTTAAATTTCCAATGAAACATGATTTGATACCCTGCCTTTTGTTGCAAGTTCGTTAGGTACTGTTCTGATACGTGCCTTACAGCTAAAAAGCCTTATTGTCGAAATATTTACTTGAGTATTCTTATCCGTAAAAGTATGTACCTCTTTATTTTATTATGTGTAAGAGAAAGTTGTGAAAGAGGAAAATAGGGATGTCGAAGAGAAAGAAGAGGCAAACTTTAAAAGTGATTGCTTAATTTTGTTAAGTAAATTATATTATCAAAGTTTTGCACGAGAGCAGTTTTTTTATGACTTACTATTCCCTGAGCCTACAGCTTCGCCTCTTCGTTATGACAAAAACTCTTCTAGCAAAGTTTGCAAGTGTCCACTTTCGCAGCATCGAATCCTGTCTAAAGACATCCTTTTTAATTTTTGTATTCTTTTCGTATACGGTCTTCTTTTTCTGCGGTTTCCAATCTTACGAGATTCAGCTAAATACTGTAGTCTACATAGATCAATTGCCTATCTGACCTTCACAACCCTGTTTATTAAATATAGTATTCCAAACGGCAAACGTAGCGTAGGGTGCCCCCCGGCTAGATGGACCGAAGCCCTGAAGCAAGCGCCAGGCAGCTGGCAGTGACTGGATGCAAAGGGCGGGAGATCGCGAGCTGTGGCGCTCCTTGGGGGAGGCCTATGTCCAGCAGTGGACTGCAATATGCTGATTTAATGAATATATATAATATTTAGTATTCCATGGAAAGACTGGTTGTTATATTTGGGTGTCGCTTCGCAAGCGATGCTTCGTATTAAATTATAATAATAAGGTAAATCTATGCTATCTTTAACTTTAAACTAACGTCATTTGCGTATTACGGATAGTAGCTCTTTTATACGTTCTAGGATTACATAAATAGTGACCTGATTTTAACTTTTGATTTATTACTAACAGATAAATAAACTCATTCATAGAAAATGATCGATGATTTTGATGATGCGTAGATTCAATTTATTTATGGTCGCTCGCGCAGTGTCTTTAGCACAGCGTGGGTGTTACGAAACCCCTGTCCGACCCGAAAGGGTGATATAGGGTTCACAATTACATGCCCAAATAAAATATTAAATTTGGAATATTCATGATAATAGCAATAATAAGGAACTTTGAAATAGCCTCCAAAATACCTAAATTTGAAGATAAATCAAAAACTACACCAACATTTTCGTCGGTATTAATGGTGGCCTTTTGTATGATCATTTGGCAGAACCTGAGACGATGCCGTCACTCTCACCCGAAAAATGGAGGAAAAAAAATGAGGTATTTTTTTTTTCACTTGTTTGTAATTAGATATCGATACCTAACAACCCCTTAACGGATCGGACAGGGGCTTCGTAACACCCTGTATAAACATACTAGCTAATTTCAAAATAGTTTAATAATAAACAACAACAACATTCCATTTCAGTTACCCACAAATGTTTGTACCAAGCAAGTCCGGGTGTTCCTTGTGTATCTGCTTTATGCTTAATACTTGTAAAGCAAAATACAGTAGAGCTATTCTGTAACAATATTTCCATTTCTCGCCAGCGGACATGACAAATACGTATTCTCGAATTTGAATTCTAAAACAAGGCCAATTGGGATCACTTTTGAAATGAGCTTAATAGTCACTCAGGTGAAGCTCGATACCGAAATTATTTACAGAATAGACATACTGTTCGTGTCGCAAATATTGTATGTGCAAAAATAATTCCTGGTCATTGGACTAAGAATTATTATAAATATTGATCTTCAAGAACGATGTAAAGTCTAGACAAAAACCTAATTTAATTTTATATGCAAGAGTTAAGATTTTATATCTCAAGAAAAATATTTTGTATTTAACGTTCCCACGTACTCCGTAAACGAATTATAAACCAATTTGACATTTTAAATAAACGAAACAAAGACAATAATGACGGCAGCAAAGCAAAATAAGACGATTCGACTCGTTATGAATTTCACTTTTTTGTCAATTGTTACCTTAAAATTAACAAGAATAATGTAGATTAATCTAATATCTCAATTAATACCTTATTTTTCGCACAACGATACGTCAATTAGAAATAAAATAATATGAATACATATATTTTGTCTGTATAAGCCAGCGTCATATAATTTATGAGCGATTTAGGTTTTTATATAAATACATACATACATACAAATAACGAATAAATAACACCCAGACAGCAACTAACTGATTATTTTACTCATCACCCATAGATTTTCACCATTACGTCCCGAGTGGGAATCGAACTCTCAACATCTGACTCAGCAGTCAGGGTCACCAGCCACTAGACCAAGAAGCCAGTCAAGTATATATATGAAATGACTGCTCTATAGATAAGACAGTGACGTCAGATATCAAATCCCGCGCGTGCTAGGGGTCGGAAGATTATAGTTATGCATGCATTGATAATATCGTTAAATAGACTAACTTTGTTCTCGGACTTTGATAAGGTATTTTGTACCTAGTCGGGATGCAAATAAATAATATTATTTGACGGGCCAGTTGGTCTAGCGGTTAGTGACCCTGACTGCTATACCGGAGGTCGTGGGTTCGATTCCCACTCAGGACAAATGTTTGTGTGATGAGCTCGATCATTTGTTCTGGTCTGGGTGTAATTTATCTATAATATGTATGTATTTAGAAATATATAAGTATGTTTATCAGTTGTCTGATTACCATAACACAAGCTCTCTTAGAGCTTAGCTTGGGATCAGATTATCGTGTGTGAATTGTCCAGGATTATTATAATATTATTATTTTATTTTTAGCCTAAATTATCCTACAACTGGACAAAAGTATCCCTCCATTCTTTCCAGCGGTCCCGGTCTTGTTTTCTTTCCTGCTAATTCCCAACAAAGGTTTCCAGTTCGTCTCGCTATGTTCTTCGCGAAGGAGAAAAGATAATAATGAATAAGATTTGTTGCAAAACTGGCTTATTTTAAGTTTCGTTATGATACAAATATACCTAGCTTAATTATCTTTAATTTGTATAAGCCAATTTTCAATGTTTAGTTTGGATATCTCAGTTTCATCGTAAACCGGAAAGGCGTTCAAGATCTCCCCAGTTTTTTTCTTTTGCTAGTAGCCACTTCACTATTGGTAAAGATAAGAGGCAAAATATAAAATAATAAGCCCTTAATACAACACATTATTATAATAATATCTAACTTATAGATCTTTGTATATTCAAGGTTTGTCTGGAAGATATTACTATGGTATTTTTTCAAGGTTAATATAACAATGTTTTATCTCAAACTGTTTTTCTTGTATTGTACATTACGAGACTTATGTAAGGTAAGAAATGTATATGTATATTTTAAAGCTAGATTTCTTAGGAAAAAGGTAAGCTCGTAAAAACAGGTTGTTTCTAGGAACTCGGAGTACCTTTAAAGACAAATGTAACGAGATGGGACTGTGCTGTATTATAAAAGATTTTCTTTTTCTCCGTCATCTGGCTACCTTGACAGTATTTTTCCATTTTTTATAGAACAAAAATATTTGATAAATAATAATGTCCTGGGACAACCTAAACACGGTTATCTGATCGCAATTTAATCAGAGCTTGTGCTATGACAAACATACAAGACTTATATATTTCTAAATACATTTACATTACAAAGAAATTACATCCATACACAAACAATTAATGATGCATCATCACACAAAGATTTGTCCTGGTTGGGTATCGAAGTCACCACCTCCTTTATAAAGTTAGACCAGTGGTTAGTCAGGGTCACTAACCACTAGACAAACAGGCCAGTCAAAAAAGAGTATTTTCTGAGTAATATAAAACGATGGTAGATAAATACAATAGGCTTCACATAGTAAGTTAAATAGAATGAAAATTAACAACAACAATTAACATGGATCGGTTAGCGAGAAAACGTAAACTTGGCTTTACATGTTAATACAAAATAAGCTCGTGGATACAGTTAGGCGAAGGACACACGGATTGTTTGAAGCAACCAGTATTGGTATCGACTGTTTAAAACTGTGACTGCTTGTTGGATGGACAACTCTTGGACGGCTTGAAGCAGTTCAACTGCTTTTAAAAAAGCTCTGTTGCGGGAGGCGCACGTGATGCGCCAGAGCGGTCAACAGCTCGCGCATTTTTTTTTGTAGAGATCTTTGCAGTTAGCCTGAGCGCAGGCTTTGACTGCTTCACCGGACTTTTGGCGAGGACCTTAAGGCCTCCAGTCAGAGCAATAGAAAAAAATTAAAACGTCAGCAACGTCCACTAAGGGCACCTCCTGCGGGGTTCGGATATCGACTTAGTGCGTTGCTAACAATCTTAATAAAGCAAAACGGCAAGGGATGGAAGGGACTAAGTTTTGATTATTTAGGGATATATTTTTATTGCTAGTTTGGCCGGCTCGGGCGAGTTTGGTCTAGGGACAGGAGGATAACATTTACGTTACTATTATTTATACTATGCGACGGGCCTCTCCGGCGAGGACGTAATATACGGCGTTTGTGTTTTGTATTGCTACTGCTAGCTAAATCGACGCTTCTTGGAGAAGCGTTGTTTTATCGTCGGGGTAGGAGAGAGTATGTCTGGGGCGTCTAATTTCAGATATAGTTGAGGAAGGTATAGTTGGATTCAAACTCAATGGCAGCTCTGAAGTTAGCTACACTTAGCGCAGTACCTACCTCGCCCCGTACCCCCCGCTGGCGCATAAGTTTGTTACTACGCAGCGACTCGCCCCGTGCTCAGAGCCGCCATTAAGTTTGCACAGGACTGTACGTATCACACGCGGGTGACAGCAGCTCGCGCAGTCCGTGTGCGGGGATCACTGACTGTGAGAGCAGTTCGTGTACGTACGGCCTAATATGACTAATTCAACGAGAGGGAAAACAGGAAAGTTTTAATGAGAAGGGCAGAGTAATAAATAGGTACCTAAAATTTTCTGGAAAGTGATTTCATCAAACAAACCTCTTTTTGCTAATCCATCGAACATTCTATCCCTTTGAAAGTAAATATATTGTAATATTTCAATTAAGTAACTAAGTCGTGATAATAGCGTTCTTATTACAGCCTATTCGCCGCCTCTAGTTCTTCTGCTCGACTTCATCATCCATGGTCTTCCCACTGCTGGGCATAGGCCTCTCCTTGTTCGTGCTATTTTCTTCGGTCCTGTGCCAGCCTCATCTAGACTAGACCCGAGACTTTACTATATCTTCGACCCATCTTGACGAGAGAAAGAAAACTATCTCGATTTGTCATGACACCTTCTGACTGAACCTATGGATTGCCGAGTGACATAGGATAACCCGAAAATTATAATGATCGCGGTGCCCGATGTACTGCATTAGAGGGGCTCGTGGCTAAGACAGTGTAAGCCGATATAGCCGATGGTACAGGTTAAGCCGCGTATACCGCGTTCGGTCCGTGGATGGGTGACCATTTATAACATACCGAGACCCCTCCGTGTTTCGGAAAGCACGTTTAACAGTAGGTCCCGGCTGTCATACATAGATCTTTGGCAGTCGATAAGTCAATTTTGACAACCATTCTTACTATGGGATACTGTGTTTTAGTAAAATGGGTTGTGGAGGTCAGTTCTATAGGCAGTCGCTCCATGTAAAATACGGTATTCAGCTAAATCCAGTATGTCTAGTAGCCGACACCAACATAGTTGTGAAAAGGCTCGGAAGACGATGATGAGTGCACGATGTACTGCAGGCTCGATCCCAATCATTTTAGTGCTCAGTAAAATAGTAATGCATACTCAAAGTCTGGACTATCTGGAGGATTTTTAAATATCGATCCCAATACTTCTTCGTATTGATAACGTCCTTATTTTCAAGTAAAGTAGTTGTTTCAAAATATGTAATATAATATTTAAATAGGTAATGTTTAATATATGTATTGCTTCCGTTACAAATAAATACTCGTAGAAGCTTAGAAACATTTCGGGTGAAATGGATCCGTTGACAAATAACCAAGAATCTTTCAATCTCAAAGCAAGAGCATTACCGCTGTGGAAGGGAGATGCCGCTATGCGTATTGTAGTGTCCCATCTCCCTTCCACAAAGTCTTCAGTCCTGCTTTAAGATTTCATCGTAGAGACACAGGTCTATATTAGGGTTTTAAGCAAATACTAGTGTTTGTAACATTCGGCACTGACAGGAAATTACAAGAAAAATATAAGAGAATCCTTTGTTATATTTCGGTACTGCCTGAACTGAACTTTTCGTAACAACTTGTGTAGTGTATGTTTCCGAAAGGGTATAACAATCCAAAAGGGGTGAGCAGTACTGCTGGTATAGAGTAAGTTCACAAAAAATCAGCTCAAAATGAGTAAGCTTAATAATTGAGACAAAAATTGTAATCGGGGGACACGGCAGTGCCCCCGCCAAGTTGAGCGCGAAGCAAAAACTGCCTTACCATCCTTTACTGGAACCATTTCGCCAAATTCTCAGGCCCCTATTTGAGAACCTCTGGATAAGACCAGAACGCAGAAATTTTCGTCAGATTTAATTACTTTTTAAAGATAAACAAGCAGCTCCATCGAGACTTGGCTAGTTTTTTAGAGAATGAATTTGGTGGGATTTTATTTACACCAAAAATCATTACCCGACCACAGAAGCGATGTATCGTGACATTTAGCAAATTTTAATGACGAAATAAATTATTGACAATTGCAGTGCGGTGACACGTTAATCATGAGTCTAGTGTCAAATAATTAACACAAGTGGGTATCAACAATTAAATGAATTCAATTTGATCTGAAATTCTGTAAACTGACTCTAAATGATGTACTCTTTAAAATATATCATACTCTCTAACATGATGTACTCTTCACCCCTTTTGGATAGATATTCCCTTTCGGTAACACCGTACATGAATCATTAAAAAATAATTTAATAATTCATATTTTTTTACGGGCCTGTTGGTCTAGTGGTTAGTGATCCTGACTGCTATACCGGTGGTCGTGGGTTCGATTTCCACCCAAGACAAATGTTTGTGTGATGAGCATGATCATTTGTTCTGTGTCTGGGTGTGATTAATCTATATTATGTATGTATTTAGAAATATATAAGTATGTTTATCAGTTGTCTGGTTACCATAACACAAGCTCTGCTTAGCTTGGGATCAGATAGCCGTGTGTGAGATGTCCCAGGATATTATATTAAATAAATAAATGCGGACAACACCACATACATTGCTCTGAACCCAAAGTAAGTAGCTATTAAGCACTTTTGTTATGGAATTCAGAAACAACGAAGGTACCAAAACACCCAGACCCGAGACAATGTAGAAAAGTGACTTTCTACATTGACCCGTCCGGGGATCGAACCCGGGACCTCAGAGCGACACCTTGAAAACCGGTGCGTACGCCACTCGACCACGGAGGTCGTCATAATAAAAATATATATTATATTATATTTGTATTGTATTGTCATATTATATATTATATTTATACTTTCGAGATGTTATGAAGTAAAGTAGTTAATAAATAAGGAATGTAGGGCAACCTAGTTATTAGCAGTTTATTACCCTTATTGTCTGGCTTCCCTGCCTCCTAGTTTAGTATAATTATTAATTAAGAACCATCAGGTAGGTTTCCATCTTAACGTGAAAACAGCTGGTGCTGTCGTTATTTTTATACGACTTTATAAGGAGGTTCTCAATTTTAACTGTATGTTCGTTGTGTGATATCTAAGGAAAGCGCGTATCGATTTTTGAATTATTTTTTGCCATCGATAGGGTCTACCTTGGAGGTGATCCTTATAATATTTTGAAGTATAATTATTTTATATTTTTTTGTGTAATCAATTACCTACTGTTAATATTGTAATATCCTACGTTTTTTATAGTATGATTATTAATTCAATAATCACACACCATCAAGCGTGTAATTATACTTGTCTACCTCATAAATGTTAATTTAATTATTTTAGTACCTAAAGTTTATTAAACCCATTTGTACTGAATAATTCATTTTTATGCAAAATTTCCATTTTGACAATAATTACTCAAACATAATACCGGCTTGTAAACGTCCCACTACGTCCCACTGCTGGGCAGAGAACTCTTTTCATGCAGAGAAGGAACGGGCATCGATCACCACGCTTGCTAACTTGCAACTATTTACATGACGATGTTGTCAATGGTTTCTTAAAAAAAATAACATATGTAATTTAAAAAAATCTTCGGATTCCACTTTTTCTCTGACCGATTTTCTACTAAGTTGTATCTTGGAATATTAACAAGGCACACACAATTTTTCCTAGTTACATCGGTAGGTACCAACCTGTAAAAATATAATATTAGTGCTAGCCTGGGTTACTTCTATGTAATTACCTACATACTAACCATTGACCTATAAACTCGCCATATTTTGCGATACCAAACACAACATGTCAAATATTGATTGATCGTACCAATTGACTTGTGACGTCATACGCTCGGCCTTGTAATCTGTTTGTGCTGAAACACAGACTTATTAGGAGTCTGATATTATTATTATGGTGTAGACTTTCAGCCTTCCCCCCGTCCCTAGAAGAAGCTGGCCCGAGCCGGCCAAACTAGCAATAAAAATATTTCCCTAAATAATTAAAACTTAGATCCAGCCATCCCTTGTTGTTTTGCTTTATTAAGATTGTTAGCAACGCAATAAGTCGAGGTCCGAACCCCGCAGGGGGTGCCCTTAGTGGACGTTGCTGACGTAGTTAGTTTTTCCTATTGCTCTGGCTGGAGGCCTTAAGGTCCTCGCCAAAAGTCCGGTGAAGCAGTCAAAGCCTGCGCTCAGGCTAACAGCAATCTCTACCAGAAAAAAAAAGACTTTCGGCCTGTTTTCTCGTGAAATAATTTTAATTATAATTATAATTTTCAATGGGTTGTAAAGGTCAGATATACAGCCTTTTCATGTATTTTTTTTATTATATGTATTGACTGTAAGCTGATCCCAACGCAGTTTAGGAAAAGGCTAAAATCATATTTAATAAATGTACAAAAATTAATTTCAAAGGTACTGGAAAAATTGAAAAATAAAATAAAAAGTTTTGGGTTCGTATAATACAAATAATTAAAATAAAAATACCGAGTAATTAAGAACTTCCGTTTTTAAGTTGGTTAAAAATAGTCGTAGTGTATCTAAACATAGCTTACGTTACACGAGTCTGTCTGTCTGTCTGTCTACGACCACGTTCAAAACGTTTAGCCAAATAATTAAAATGGTAATTCCTATGGAAATTATTTTTAAAAAGAATGAATATTTATACCTTACTGAATAAATTGATAGAAAATTTCCATAGCGAATTAATTTTCAGTTGTTTGTCAATTCTGGCAATATTGAATGACAATATTATTATGTACCTAGCATTTCGATTCAGCTAATATAAATGCATGTCAGTGGTCGGACAGTGAACATTCTACTGTCATTGTGCCTAATTTTCGTATTCGGATAAGCCTACAAAAAACCTCATTGAACTCTCGAAGAAAATGATCGTAATGATCAATTAATGATCGTAATGACAGTTAGCAGAGTGACAATTATCGTAAAAATTCCCAAATGAAGCAGGCCATTCGGTCAATTCTAGCAACTCTCATATAGCTGAATCGAGGCCCAGACCAAACGATAATAACAGAGCTTCGGTAATACAAAGGCAAAATGTAAATTCCTATACATCAAATAGACATTAACGAAAATCAAAATAAGGGACTTGTAAAAAGGGCAGTGAAGGTTAAATACCTAAGCTTTTGCTCTTGAAGCCAGTCGACTGAAAAATTAGAAACTAACCCAACATAGTTTTGAAAGGTACTAGGTAGGCAGAGAAGAAAAAAATCCTTACTAATATTATAAAGGGGAAGTTTTGTTTGTATGTTTAGATGTTTGTTCCTCTTTCACGCAAAAATTACTGATGGTTTTTGAAAGGCTGATTAACTTAATCTGACGGCCCTGCTGGTGTAGTGGTTAGTGACCCTGACCGTTATACCGGAGGACACTCAGGACAAATGTTGTGTGATGCGAATGATCATTTGTTCTGTCTGGGTGTTATTTATCTATAATATGTATGTATTTCGAAGTATATAAGTATGTATATCAGTTGTCTGGTTACCAAGATACAAGCTCTGCTTATAATGGATTCAGATGAGCGTGTGTGAGTTGTCCCAGGATAATATCATTAGGATATTATTTATTAATCTGTTGTCAAACAGCTAACGGCTGTGATTGGTCGTAAGACTAACAATCAATCACAGTCCTTAAAATGAGATGCGTTTTCGGGTCGATCAATGTTTCAGAATCAGGGGAAAAGTATAACTATTCTAATAACTGACATACCTCGTAATCTTGACTTCATAAAGGGATTCGTATTTAATCTGGGGTTAAGCAACTTGTTCCCAGAACACTGGTTTAAACGATTAACACATTTTAAGACCAATAAGGCACAACCAGCACATCTGGTATCAAAATATCATCCAAGTTTGATAATGAAACTTACTGCTTTGACATAAAGATGGTATTACAATGAAAATTTTGACAAATTGGTGCTGTTATCTGTTACCAAGATTGGCAAAGTTTGGCAAATGTTGGCTTTTCCTTTGAAGTCTTAACCGCCCTTCAAACTTTGGACATTTAGGCAGTAAGGCATGTCATGGTGAACCGGCAAGATTAGTTACTTTGATTGAGAGATTAGTTACATGAGCTAAAAATTAGTACTATATAAACCATTTCCCTGTCCCGTGAGTCACATGTGAACATTTCCATTATTTAACTATTGTGTCAACTAGCGGGACAGTTAAGTTGTTAATGTCGTATTTTAGTGGGTGATAGGTCCCAGGCATTAAATTATGCCAGGCATTAAAAATGCGTTTAAGAGCCTACTAAAAATTAAAAAAAAACTATTTCAAGCAACTTCATTACATTACAGAAAAACTTTTTAGGTACATCTTAAATTAATGTTAGTAAGAAACGATACAAAAATAAATAAATCTGCATAAGTTATCCCGCTTTCAATGAAACGTCGATTTGCTATTTCTAGAGTTCAGTGACCTCCTTTTTGGTCTTAGTTTTCCAGAATTTAACAATATGAATACAAGAACAATAATTGCAGGTCAATGTCCTGGTACTGTGAAGAAGGAATAGAATATTTAATTACATACTTACTTATTGTTTTAGAATTAAATGAATAAAACAATTTAAAGAACTTTCTAAGCGTTTGGTAGAATCTACTCGTGATCAGAGCGGCTGGTTTGTTCCTTGTACAGAGAATCGGCATAGCCATTCAACGTGGCAATGCTGCCAGCCTTCTGGGTACGTTCCCCGCAAATGACAAGGATGACGATGAGTTTTTTTATGCCTGTTAGTTTTATGTAAGATTTAGTTGGCGTGTTTTAATTTTAGTACAATTAGAGTTTGTTCTTATATCAGATTTAATTGTGTATAAATAAAAAATAAATTTGACACATGAAATTATATTATGAATAAATAATTAAACTAATAATAATATTATAAAAACTCTATTTTGCTCTTTTTTTTCAAGCAAGTGGAAAGAAGTGGTCTTTGCGTACCCCTACGGGAAAGAGGAGTGATTATAATATGTATTTCTGTATGTATTGTGTACCAAATGCTTACATATAAAAGTATGCAAATGGAGAAAAGGAAACTTAGAATGATATCTTAGGAATATTTTCTTTAAGTTTAATTTACTTTCTCCAGTATTTAAAGCAATATCCCTCGAGGTGCTACTGAAAAATTCCAGCCAGTTGACAGTTGTTTGAACTAAAACGCCTGCAAAAAATGTAATAGCAATGTGCATGTGCCAAGGAAATTAGTTTTCAACAGGCGCTTTGTTCTGTTTATAGTCACACAGTGGTCTTTTCAGCTGTTAATTTTATTTTTAATTAAAGTTTTCGTTATCAAAAGCATAAAAATATTGTATTTTATCAATAAATATTATAATGTATTTTTGAAAATTGTGCAACTTTGACTAAATCAACAATCATGAAAATAGAAATAAAATGGTTTCAGGACGTAATAAGTTTTTTATTAAATATGGCGAGAAATATCGAAGCTGTAAAGCTCACGACATTTTCGTATATATGTATTTTTTCCTTGACGAAAAAAATTATAACTTACTCTGATAGCATCCATTAATTAAACTAGGTTTTATTTTTTTAACCTGATTTATATTCTGGCCACTTACTTTTATGACCCATTTCACAAAAGAAATATTTTACTACGTATCCTTACAAACTCCGGAATCTGTTGTCATCATGTATTGTCCACAAAAAATAATTAAAACAAGGATTTTATTAAATCCCAAAATCGTTTCAGGATAATGAGAAAAAAATTGAAGAAAAAAAAGATTTTGTTTAAAAGCACTTGTACTTTAGATTGATTAATTTTTATTTTGCCAGTTAAAAGTAAGGTAAAGGTATTTTTGACAGGTCAAGGCTGCCCGTTGACTTAACCCATTTTTGGGGTCTGAAGTAATTTAAAACAAAGAGGATAATGGAAAAATAAAAGTCCTTTGAAACTAAATTATTCGTGTCATGGTTTCACATTTAATAACTTCACCAAAACAATTCGCTATATTTACATGTCTAACTATCTCGTTGTCCTAGTGGTTCTAAGTGCGACTGCTATGCTAGCGGTCTTGGGTTCGATTCCCAAGTCGACCAAGGTGTTATTGGGTTTTTCTATGGAATTCTCAGTAGCTCGGAAGTTTGGATTTGTGCCCGGTTAGTGTCAATAGGCTCGCCCCCTATTACATGGGACCTAAACATATCGGTGAACTGTGGGTGTACATTGGTACACCTCTGCCTAACCCTTCGGGGACACAGTCGTGATGGTATGTTATAGATTTTATTTTATTTATATGTTAAGAGAAAATGATAATCAGCCTACTTTGATTTAAGTTTTATTTAACCTCTACAAACTAAAATGCTAGCTAACTTTAAAATATTCTTAAATATCTTTCCGTCTCTAATTTACACTTTAAAGTGACAAGGACAGCAAGAGGCTTAACGGCAACTTTAAGCTGACTTAAGTTTCAGCATGTTGAGAACTGAGACGGCACTATCAGCTATTCTAAAAGATATTTATAGGAAACATATTTATTATATACTTAAGGTTTACTGTACTACCTGGAATATACCCTACTCACTATACATAACATAAAAATAATAAATCAAAATTTTAAATTAACAGCTTTTCACTTAGCGCGTCTGTTTGTTCCTATTTATCTTTTAAACTGCTGGACCGGTTTGGCTATCCTTTGGTAATAAAGAGTGACAATAACGTACACAGTCTACAGAATACTTTTTATACTATTTTAATAGGGGATTAGGTACTATCACGAGTGCAACTGAGAAGCAGAGCTAGTAATACTATAGAAAACAGAATATATTTATTGTGAAAAATGAGTAGATAAACATTTACTTTTTTATTGTTTATTTCAAATTTTGTTTGTTTTGTTTTGAAAGATATTTATATATATATATTTTTTTTTGTACTTATGTTTCCTCGCGTTAGGTGGCTGCTACCCCATAAGCACAGTAACTCCCGCACAAAAGCTCAGGGAGTAGGAATGGCCGAAAATCAGCGTTGCGACGTTGTCGAAGCAACTTTAGCTGAGCCATTTCCTTTTGCTACTGATTGTTAAGATTTTATGTAAAATATTTCTTGTCTGTTTCTTTAGTAGCAGTAAACGTCTTTTTATTTTATTTATTTATTTAATATAAATACTACAAGATACTATGGTGTTATAATTCGTACTGCAAACCGTTCTACGTAACCACTTGACAGGGCCAACAGCTAAACTCATTAAATTACCATCCCCTCATCTCTGACATATATGTTAATTATTTAATTAATTAATAGGTATAGACCAGTTACGGTCTTGAGAGAAATTTCGTCACAATGAGGAGGATGACTAGGTATGAAAAGTCAAAATTTAATTAGTCCGCCATTTAGATAATTTAAATATAATTGACATATATATTTTCTTTTATCATATCAATAAAAAATACTAAGATAAACCGCTAAGTTCCTCAGTGGGGGCTTGTGACGTTACAGGTAGGTAAAATTTTTGCTGAGACGTCACGCAAGAATTGTACTCGCTGTATCTTTGTAATTCTTTGTTTACAGGAATAAAGAAAAAATGCGTGTATAATATTTTTTATTACCTAAATGATGGACGCATACGGGAAGGAGTGGCAACAGATAGCAAACAATAGAGACTTGTGGAAGGAGGAAAGGGAGGCCTTTGCCCTGCAGTGGGACAGTTCAGGCTTTAATAAATTAAAATAATACAATAAAATAGTAATAATCCAGCCTATAAACGTCCCACTGTCTGGCACAGGCCTCTTCCCATATAGAGAAGGCATGAGCATTGATCACCACGCTTGCTCTCTGCGGGCGATTTCAGATCCCAAATTTTGGAATCCAGGTTTCCTCACGATGTTTTCCTTCACCGTTTTCGTTCAGGCTTTAAATAAATAATAATAAATGATGGACAAAAACGAAAATTAGTCATCATCCCTATTGGTCCCGTGTCAGAACTAGAGCCTTCCAAAATCAAGCCCTTGACCCAATTGCCTAACGAGACTCTTAAGGCTCTTCATTGAGGCTCTTGACTCTAAAGCTATTGCTAATGATTTATCTGTTATAATAATAGATTAATATCGTATTAACCTTTTCACGTAATTGGTTAAATGAAAATAGATATCGCCCAAGTGATTGCAAGATTCTGAAGCATAAAATATCTTATGTGTACTCCAAATAAATCGGTGAAATTTTACGAAAGTCTATTTTTTGTTTTAGCCGAAATATTATAACAGACAGACAGACGTTGTCACGTTCGCTTTTGTCATATTTAAGTATAGTCTAAAATAGTAGATTACTATTTTTACAGAACCTTTTCGCTCTAGTTAAAATAAAGACTTATTTTTTGTACCGTTTTGGCATAAAACTCTAATAAGACTAGACAGTTTGGGAAAAGCTACGATGGTTTTATGTGGCATTTTGATTTAAATGTGGGATGAACTAGCATATGTAGGAGGTAAATTTTAGTACAATTTTTCATCCCCCTATACTTTCTTTCTTTTTACGATGTTACATAGATTTTGGACTTTAAGTGTGAAAGTATGACGTCATTAGCCCACACGTAAATTAAAAAATCTGATTAGAATTTTCTTATTTTAATAAAGCAAAGAATACTTGACTAATACATATTTTTTATCTAATTGAAGGTTTAATAGTTTTTGTGTACTATTGTAGTATTTATATCATATCAATTGAATACTAAGTTCGATAATAACATTTTAAACAGTTTATAAAATAAGTTATCCGTAACAATTAGATACGAATAACCATTGAAATCTATAACAAAAGCATGAACACAGAATTGAATGTAAGAAAGAAATCCGAGTAGGCGTCATTGTGAAGAAGACAATACACCAATGTTGTACACGGCAATTAAACTCAAATAAAGTGTGTTCTAACAATCCTAAATAAGGCGCATTTTCAGTTTTCGTTAAATTTATAAGGGTGCGTGCACATCTGACGAACGAGCATTAGGTACGCGAGCGGCGCGCACGTATGGCGAAAGGCGTTATTGACTCTAGTGCGTTCGCGATATGCTCGCAAGCAGCTTGATAGATGTGGACGCACCTTTATAAAGCATCAGGTACAGGCTAACGATTAAATAAAGTGTGCCAGTCGTTATGCAGCATGCGGCGAGCACCGCACGCGGCCTAACAACTGATAAATAAAATAATTCTTACAAAAAAAAACGACTTCAAAATAAGTGTTATATTGTTTTCTTATGGATCCTACTATCATAACTGGACCAAATTAACTGGACCACACTGAACCCACCACATTACAAATAAAAAAGAATCATCGAAATCCGTTCACCCAGTCAAAAATACTGAGGTAAGAAAGAAAAAAAAAATACATTGGAATTGAATACCTCCTCCTTTTTTAATTCGGTTAAAAATAATAACAATTCATCTCAAGTATCTAGTTTAAAACTCTCTTCTAATATAAATAATTTAAAAACATTTTCATAAATGATAACTTAGGAAATAAAAAATGCACGCCTAGTAGTCAAACAAAATCATCTCCTTAAACAAAATCTCCCGCACCCCGAATACAGTTAAACGACCAACGAAAATGAGCGTTCAGTGACTTAAAAATGAAAATATTTGCCCTCTCCACAAAGGTTCAACAGTTATAATGAGATTCAACCCTAACCAAATAACTCGATGATTGAATAATCAAAATTCAAACAAGACACGACCAACAGCTATCAAAAGAGCAATCTTTTTTTTATTACAGCTTCATTATGCGACGACCTCCGTGGTCGAGTGGCGTAAGCACCGGTTTCAAGGTGTCGCTAGCTCTGAGGTCCCGGGTTCGATCCTCGGACGGGTCAATGTAGAAAATCACATTTCTACATTGTCTCAGGTCAGGGTGTTTGTGGTACCTACGTTGTATCTGAGTTCCATAATACAAGCGCTTTAGCAACTTACTTTGGGTTCAGAACAATGTATGTGATGTTGTCCGCATTTATTTATTTATTATTTCTTAAAGGTTCTTACAGAAAATGTATTTTTCTATCTTTCTTTGTGCTAAGTCAGATGTAATTAATCCGCCCTTCCTTTATTGTTTCGCCGCGCTTTTATTTTTCAACGTTCTTGGTAATACTTGGAATCGTCAGTCAGTAAGCGGCCCTCGAATGGAGCGGTTGTCCTGGTTCGCTGTACGACTTTGAGCGGGAAAGTCGAATACAGTGTTCGATATTCAAACTGGTGTCAGATTTTGGAAGTGTGTTTGTTTCGTGTAGTGATTATTTGTGTACTCAAATTACTATTTTGGTGGGCTTTTGTAAGTATTTACACTATTTTTTTTTATTTTTTACTTTTACTATTAGATATAAAGAAAATTTTTACTTTGCTAAGAACTCGGGGGGAATATATACAGGAAAATCGGAGCTTTTGTACATTTTCGTGTTTTCAGAATAATTAGGTACGTTACATCGGAATAATTATGTACGTAGATTGTAGGTAACAAATAACAATGATGGTAATATTTTTATATAAGGATAAGATGATGAGGAAACTAAGGTAAATAAAAGCAAGATACCTATAAAGATAAACACACAGAAACAACAGACAAAAATTGTAGAAGTACCTAGGAAATAGTTCACAGGAAAAGAAAAATTAAGCGAGTGTCACACTCGTTTTGACTTTGTAGTCGTCTGAAAAGCTCAGTGCTCTTACTGTTTCATTGCTTGGTATTTGGTTAGAAATGAATTTACAATGTGTGTTTATCGAATAATAAGGGCCAATTAACACTTACTGCTTTAAAACAACTAAGTTGTATATTTTTTTATTTAGACTTTAAAATTATGGAATTGAGTTTTCGAGTTTGTACGGTATTATTCCTCTGTATTATTTATGTACATAGATTAGAATAGAATATTCTTTATTGTACTCCATACATACATACATATAATCACGCCTGTTTCCCGTAGGGGTAGGCAGAGACCACTTCTTTCCACTTGCTACGATCATTACATACTTCTTTCGCTTCATCCACTGTTATTATTATTTTTGTGGTAGGTACTAATTTACTTGGTAAAATGGGTGGTGGAGTTCAGATAGGCAGTCGCTTCATGTAATACGGTATTCAGCTGAATCCGGTAAGACTCGTAGCCGACCCCAACATAGTTGGGAAAAGGCTACGCAGAAGAAAATTCAGGATGTTTTCAGAGTTTTTCCTTAAAATCAGGTACAATTAGTTTTTAAACTTTTTACTTCTACAGGGTGTTACGAAACCCCTGTCCGACCCGAAAGGGTGATAAAGGGTTCACAATTACATGCCCAAATAAAATATTAAATATGGAATATTCATGATAATAACAATAATAATGAACTTTGAAATAGCCTCCAAAATCCCTAAATATGAAGATAAATCAAAATCTACTCCATCATTTTCGTCGGTATTAATGGTGGCCTTTTGTATGATCATTTGGCAGAACCTGCGACGATGCCGTCAGTCGCAAAGTGGAGAAAAAAAAACATTTGGTTATTATTATTTTTTTATTTTTTCAATTTTTTTTTTTACTTTTTTGTAATCAGACATCGATACCTAACAACCCCTTAACGTATCGGACAGGGGTTTTGTAACAACCTGTATAAATGGATGGATGACTTTTTTAGGTTACTTGTTTTTAGAGTTTATTTTGCTTTAAAAAGTTTACCCTTTGAAAACTTTTGAGCTTGTTTTCCTATTCATACAATTTGAAAATTTACGTACATTTTTGTATAGTTGTTTTTTCTACAGCCATTTTGATTGCGCTTATGATACTAATGCCCAGCAGTGGGACGTTTAAAGGTTATTGTTATTCTCTTTATTTTTCAATTAACATATAAACAGCATTTTTAAATAGATATAAAAAAATGGATATAGGTACTTTTAAAAATATAAAATATAGTGTCCAACCGGCTTCGGGACAGGGTTCAAGCTGCCGGTGGTTAGGACGCCAGAGAGAGGAACCGGGTATTATTATTATGATGCCAATACATTTGATAGATATATATCTAGATAGGTAACTAAATATTGAAAATGGCAAAAATGTAGGATTTAATCACTCAGAAATTGAGCATGAAATCTCGAAAACGGCTTTACCCGAAACTGAAAGAAAGCTGCATTTTTGCGGAAAAGTAGAGTTATGCGGAAACGTCAGGTACAAAATATCTGACTTAAAGAGTTTAATCAACGAGGTTGCATTTGAAACTATAGAGTGAGCCTATCAGAGTTTAAACCGTAAGCACTAGTGTGAACTAGTGTTGTCGTGAATTATGTATGAAGGTGGAGCTTGCCGTTTTAACAAATCTATCTAAAACACTAATATTATCCTAACAATGTCAAAACCATCGATATTTTCTTATCTAAGTTTCTCGTTGCGCGAAAATTAACTTAAATGAAAAACGAAATGTACTAGGATCAGACTAAAAACTGCTCTCGCTTGGCACAAGGGGAACCTAGCGATAGTAGCAGTCTATGCATATCATACGTCGATGAGTTTAATATAATAATTCCAGCCTATAAACGTCCCACTGTTAGGCACAGGCCTCTTCCCATATAGAGAAGGCATGAGCATTGACCACCACGCTTGCTCTCTGCGGGTTGGCGATTTCAGATCCCAATTTTGGAATCTAGGGTTCCTCACGATATTTAACTTCACCGTTATTCAGAAGTGTCTTAGAATAATTAAGAAATTACATATAACTTTGAAAAGTTACATTGGTACTTGCCCGGGTTAAACCTGCAACCTCGTGCATACAAATCCGTTCATTGAACCGCTAGGCCACCACGACATCGACATCTAAGAGTTTAATATTCATTAAAATTAATTATTCCATACGAATTGCATTGCGGTGTTTTTATGTTTTTAGTTTCAGACTTTTCACTTATAATCCCTGAAACAATAACTTCAACTGAGCAACTGTGTTCAACTTTTTTTCGATTAAGCTTTACTTTACTTTTGTCTTTTTGTTTGTAAAACTCTTTTACAATTAATTTATAGGACATACTAATAACTAGAAATGTGAAAGTAATTCTGTCTGTTTGTAACTTTTTCCTGGCTAAACCTCTAAACCGGTTTTGATGAAACTTTGTATGGGATAAGATCTTAAGAAATATTAGATGAAAAGTAGCCTATTTACTTAACTTACTAACTTATTGCATTAAAAAATAACTTATAAAATTTAACGAATAAAATTACTTAATTCAATTTAGTAAAATTAAATAATTAAGTAAAAAAAATATATAAATTTAAACAATCAAGCTACTTTTTGCACTGATTACCGACATTCACGCGGGCAGAGCCACGGGTAAAAGCTAGTTAAACACATACCAAGTAATATCAACACTCCGCTTCCTGTCACTACTAATTTCTACATTGTGTTAATGAATACATGTCATAGTAAAATTAATTAAGTACAATGGAATCGCAATTTATAAGCCAAACATGTAAACAAACACGAGTCTTAGAAAAAACGACTGTACCACTTAGATTTAAGGTTCAATTTGCATTACAACTGTATTTTCTTATATCTTTTTCAACAATACAAGTCACAAGGTAGCAGGTTCGAACCCAGACAAGTACCAATGTGGCTTTTTCAAAGTTATACGTGCTTTCTTAATCATTCTAAGACACTTCTGACGGACGGTGAATTAAAATTTCGTGAGGACCCCGAAATTCCCAAGTTCGACAATCCGCAGTGAGCAAGCGTGGTGATCAATGCTCGCGCCTTCTCCATATGACAAGAGACCTTTACCCAGCAGTAGCGTTTATAGGTTGGATTATTATTATAGGAAGTCTGTACTAATTTTCATCATAGAGATGAGTCTGGAAGCCGACACCAAAACAGATCGAAATAGGCTAGGAAAATGCAAATTACGTTCTCAAATTCAAATGAGTAGCGAGAAAATCACGTGCGGCACGTACACAGAATATAGGAAACTACTTTATATTCAAAGATTATTTAAAAACCCTGATTTCTTCAAAATACAGAACAGATCTTCATAATTATAATTAAAAAGTCACTTTTGAAAGATATAAAAAAAAATGGTTTTTGTGTGTGGGATTTATGATGCCACGGACAGATAGACAGACCAACACGCCTCACTTGGTCGTTGTCCACAGAAGAGTAGGTACCTATAAAAAATTAAAAATATAGGGCTATAATATATCTTATTTGCATAGGGCCATTTGTTTATTTAAAAAGTTATGTACATTGTAAACACAAAATCATAAAGAAACAATGTAATACAACAAATGTACAAAGGTACTTACTACTTATTACTAACTAACTTATTCATAAAGAAATCTCTACCGACACCTATAGGACGAGACAGTGTTAAATAGTGGCAGAATAATTTATTTTCTAAACAGATTCTAAAAAAAAAATTGAATAAGGCTTATTCCGCAATACGAGTTTTTCCGTAATCAGTAAACCGCGAAAACGGAATACCGCCCGAGACGCACACAATGCGAGTAAAAATCAGTCGCGGAAAATAACCGTCAGTGCGGCCGCTTCCATTAGTTTCCTATACTCATAAAATCAGGCGTAGTAGAAATCCGCGGCGGTTTAGCCGTAGTGCGGCCTTAGCCTTAAGAGTAAGCAAGGGAAGAAATCCTGAAATCTATTCCACAGACAGTCCAGACAATTTCAGCTTCTCAAACATTGTTACGAAGCGACAAAGGGACACTTTTAATCTAGTTCCATTACATCTTCGGATCGTTGAAATAGCAAAGGAATGTAATCGGTTAAGGTTACACTTTTTGCGATAACAGAGCAGTAGCGAATTTTCCATTCGCTACTGCTAATCATTCACACTTCCTCATTTATTCCGAAACATCTCACACACGGTTATCTGATCCCAAACTAAGCAGAGCTTGTGTTATGGTAACTAGGCAATTGATAAACATACTTGTATATTTCTAAATACATACATATTGCACATAAATCACACCCAGACGCAGAACAAATGATCGTGCTCATCACACAAAGATTTGTCCTGGGTGGGAATCTAACCCACGACCTCCGGTATAGCAGTCAGGGTCACTATTCACTAACCACTAGACCAACAGGCTCGTCATCTTCAAATCTGATCGCTTTGCTGACGTTGGGCTTTCGCAAGTTAGGTAATACGACTACACTATTACAGGATACCTAGTATACCTACTTTCAGTGGTGTTTGGCGATTCCGGGTAAAGTAAGAGAGATGGAACTCGACTTAATACTTGATTCACAAGTCTCTTGTGACTTTAATGTTACTTTAAAACCTTTTTAAGTTTTTCACGACTTTATTTGGTCCTTGCAGTTGTGCTTATTTGACTTGCGTAGAGACAAATTGATTACATAGTCATGAAAGTAAAAGCTTACTGGCTTCTATGAAAATTATATGGGACCACCTCTGAGCTATTATCTACCTTAACATAAAAACGACCTAAACTGGTGATATCGCGTAAGTAACGTACAATAACATACCGACTAATTGTGAACTTTAGAAGTCGGTTGAAAAGTAATGTTTCATTCAGTATATTTCATGTAATGCTTAAATTTTTGGTATTTAATCTACTACCGAAAACTGTTGGGCCAAAGTGACTACAATGTGGACTCCACAAAACATCAAAAGACCTCGTGGCCGGCCCACAAGGAGATGGCGGGACGAGCTTGACTCCATTTTGACAAAATGGAATACAATAGCTCAAGACCGGGAGAATTGGAAGAAAGAAAGGGAGGCCTTTGCCCTGCAGTGAGACGACAATGGCTGAAAATAATAATAATTATCTACTGTTACATACTGAAGCAAGTTTCATTTACAGCTTATATACAGCATTTAAAAGAGTAGAATTTTAACGGAACATTTCTGTAAACACTAATGAAACACGGAATCCTAAAACAAACAAATAGCTAATAGTAAAATTAATTAAAATTCCGAGATTTTAGCTCTAACCCAACGAGGTTGCATTTGAAACTATAGAGTAAGCCTATCAGATATCAAACCGTAAGCACTAGTGTGATCAAGTGTTGTCGTGAATTATGTATGAAGATGGAGCTTGCAGTTTTAAAAAATCTATCTAAAACACTAATATTATCCTAACAATGTCAAAACTATCGATATTTTCTTACATAAGTTTCTCGTTGCGCGAAAATTAACTTAAATGAAAAACGAAATGTACTAGGATCAGACTAAAAACTGCTCTCGCTTGGCACAAGGGGAACCTAGCGATAGTAGCAGTCTATGCATATCATACGTCGATGCTCTAACCACTAAAACATAAGTATTCTCATTTCGACTATTGAAATGTTATTTAATAAGTCTGGACCAACAACCTTGGCCCTTCGAATATCTAATAGATTTGTTGAGTAGATATAGATTTCGTTGATTTAGTATAATTTTAGTATTAAGAAGTTTTTGATAACTTTCTTGATTTGAATATATTCGTAATTTTTATCTTAGTTTCAATAAGTTTCATATTTTATTGGCTTTATTATTATGTTACTACGTAAAATAATTACGTAAAGTACGTAAAAAAACCGACTTTAAAATATTTTATTATTTATTTTATTTCTTATGGATCCCACTGTTAAAACTGGTAAAAGGGAAAAGCCAATGCCAAAAGGGTCCACACAGGAAGTGTCACCTTTCAAATACAAAAATTATCATCAAAATCATTTCACCCAGTTAAAAGTTATGTGGTAACAAACATAAAAAGTTACCGAGAGTACCTCCTACTTTTTTAAGTCGGTTAAAATGGGATTTAAATGTTATATAGCCCTAGAGCAAAATTTAAGAATTGACAATCAAATGGCGATAGTTAAAACGAATTCCCACTATGAAAGCAATAATTGTACAATTTTTACCCGTTACGTACCATATCATCACGCCTGTATCCCCGAAGGGTTAGACAGAGGTGTACCAATGTACATCCACAGTTCGCCGATATGTTTTAGGTCCCATGTAATAGGGGGCGAGCCTATTGCCACTAACTGGGCACAAATCCAAACTCCGACCTGCTCCTGAGAATTTCATAGAAAAACCCAATAACACCTTGGTCGACATGGGAATCGAACCCAAGACCTCTAGCGTAGCAGTCGCGCTTAGCGCCACTAGGCAGTTTACGTATTTTGCTTATTATTTATCGCGAGTTAGGTAAAGTTACTGCCTGTTCCCAATGGTATGATTTTTTTTAATACACAACGCAAATAAATAGTGTATTTTGAAACTATTTTATTTTTCAATATCACCTAAAAAGTTTGCCGTAACCGAATGTTAAGCTCGTTTCCTAGCTGCCAGACGCAAATTTTATTGAAAATAGTTCGCGGGGAACTCCGTAAGTTGTTATTCTTAGGCTGCATGTACACGAACTGGTCTCACAGTCAGTGATCACCGCACACGGACTGCGCGCGCTGTAGCGCTTTTTGAAAATAATGTCAGTTAGCCATGTAGCCCGTGTGCGAACGGCCCCTACATAAAATATGTAATTGATATTTTATAATAATTATTTCTTATCTGTCAATCGCAACTGCTACGCTATGTGTCTTGGGTTCGATTCCCAAGTCGACCAAGGTGTTATTGGGTTTTTATGTGGAATTCTCAGTAGCAGGTCGGAGTTTGGATTTGTGCTCGGTTAGGGGCAATAGGCCCCTTATTACATGGGACCTAAACATATCGGCTAATTGTGTGTGTACATTGGTACACGTCTGCCTAACCCTTCGGGGATACAGGCGTGATGATATGTTATTAAGTTATGTCAAATTAAATTTAACCATATTTCTGCTATTTCTTTTATCCTCCTAATATCTCCTGTCTGTCCTAAATATCTTACAAAACATGAAAATAATAAATGTGTCACCTGCAGGGGTTATCTTATAAAGTAACTTGCTCAATGCTAACGAAACATCGGTTTAGAGATATTTTAATGATTACAGATTCGAGGTATCAAATAATATAGATGCAAAATAATTGTACATGTTATTTAATTAACTTATTTCGCTTTATCCTTTCTGAATGGATGTGTCGTTTCGGTAACACCCTGCATTTTTTGCATAGACTAAACATATACATAGGCTGCCACTATCGCTAGTTTCCCCTTGTGCCAAGCGAGAGCACTTTTTAGTATGTATCTAGTACATTCGTTTACAGATTTAAGTAAATTTTCGCGCAACGAGAAACTTATAAACGAAAATATCGATGGTTTTGACATTGTTAGGATAATATTAGTGTTTTTGATAGATATCTTAAAACGGCAAGCTCCATCTTCTTACATAATTCACGACAAAACTAGTTCACACTAGTGCTCACGGTTCAAACTCTGATAGGCTCACTCTATAGTTTCTTATGTATACTCTAAGATATTTTGACATGCAGTTGCTTTGATATCTAAAGCTTGTCAGTCAGTGTGTGCTCGTCTTTACTGAGAAATATTGACCAGTACCATAATAATCCGTTGAGTTATTGACGGATCGAAGACTGACATACCATTTTAAATCTCGAATCAAAACTCTATTTTTAAACATTGGAATTTACGTTCCTATCTTCGTCATTGAATTTTTAAAATGGTTATTCGTGTACATTGATTGTTAGAGTGAAGGCGCTATTATTAGTTTTTATTGAAATTACGGTTCTGTGTTAATTTAAATAATAACCACAAACCTATGTTTTGGAGATGTGGTATTTGAAGCACTCTATTTAATAATGATTAGTTACCTAAGTAATACTTTTATAATTATTACATATATATATATTTTTTCAAATGAAATTAGATTTTGTTACGATTTTGTACGAAAGCGAGACGTCATTAGACCCCAAACTTAATTTACTTATTTTTTATACATTTTGAAAAAAGCAAAAATCACGTCGTGTAAATGCAGACTTTTTTCATACCATGGAATGTATTGTTATTTTCCACATTATCTATGTCCAGTCTACTAGACCAAATTTGAATTTTACGCGCACATTTGTAGAGTTACTTTATTTTGCATGTAATTAATGTTAGTAAAGTGTTGAACCTGAATATACGATCGTTTCAAAGTCAGTGCACTACTAAACTGAATCGTCTGGAAATAACAATAGAATGAAAGCCTTAGAGGAGCTGAAAGGTTACAATAATGTATTACAATGGAACCTGTAATATTATTGTCTTACAGCTAACAGAAAATACTAGCATATAGGGCCGGCTTTCCTCGCCAAAGGGTATATAATAATAATATTTCGGAGCATCTCTTACCCACATTTATCTGATCCCAAGCTAAGCAGAGCTTGTGTTATGGTAGCCAGACAACTGACAAACATACTTATATATTTCTTAATACATACATTTTATAGATAAATTACACCCAGACCAGAACAAATGATCGTACTCATCACACAAAAATTTGTCCTGAGTGGGAGTCGAATCCACGACCTCGGGTATAGAAGTCAGGGTCACTAACCGCTAGACCAACAGGCCCGTATATTTTGGCAGTGAAAAATTCTTAAACGGCGTTGTACACTTTTTTTGTAATGGGTGTAAAATGTTAAACTCGCGTCAAGACACGTGACCTGATCGCAAATTCGTAATACGGATGTCATGTTTGTGGACGATAGCGCAATAAAGATTGTATTCTTACACATAAAATATGATAGTACTTTTATACTGATAATTACAGCAATTCGTGCAAAATGATTCCTTAACCATTCCAACATTCAAATATGTACAACGTTAATATTAAATTTTTCACTTCTGCCGTCTAAACAACCTATTAAGTGTCCCACTGCTGGGCAAAGGTCTCCCCCGACTCCAGACATCTGCCTCGAGCCACATGACATCGATCACTTAAGAAGCGATCGAAGTCATCCCGCCACCGTCTCCTCGGCCTGCCTCGTCTGCGAAATACGACATTAGGGACCCACTCGGTAGCTATTTTCACCCATCTGTCCGGAGTCATATGGCAAACGTGTCCAGCCAGCCCCAGTCAACTTGGCTGTTTGAACTTCTAATAGTTATCAAGTTGTTGTTCCCTTATTTCAATAATATTTTCGAAAATCATTGCTAGATGGCAAAAAGTAGATGCAATAAAGTTTTTATATTAATAAACTTTCAGCAACGGAACAATATTATATGAATAAAGCGACCCGCCTTATAAAGCCCCAGCTTTCGAAATGTGTATGAAATATTCATGAATTAAACACACAATCTTCCCCTTACATCCATTGATGAAAAGCATACGAATAATCGCTTTTGTATTTTTTGAATTAAGATGTCTTGAAAGGCAAGACAAAGCGGGAAGCGAAACTTTGTTCGGATGTATTGATGTGTGTTGCTCTTTGACGCAAAAACTACTCAGTGGATTTTAATAAAACTTTACTACAATGTAGCTTATACATGGTAATAACACAAAGGCTATAATTTATAAAGATTATGTACTAATTGTCATTCATGTGGGTGAAACCGTGGGGCACAGCTAGTGTAGATAATATTTAAAAGATTTAGATTTTTTAATATTTAGAAGAAGACACGTAGTAAATATATTAAAACATAAAAATTAAGGAAGCTTAGGTTGTTCCATCAATTTGCCATTTTCTCCAATAATGTAAAATGTATAGGTTGGTATATAGGTACCAATACAAATAAAATACTTTTTCGACTAACTTTTACTGTTTAGAAAGTATAAACTTTTCTAGCTGTAGCGCAAACTGGACCTTATTACGTAAGGATTACAGTTGATTTCCCTAAAACTCGTGTTTGTTTACATGTTTGGCAAATAAATGGCGAACACAGTATGATAGTGTTTTGTAGCTTTAGTTGCAAACTTTCATTTTGAATGCATCACGCTCAGTGCACCTTATCCCGTAGACAAGTGATATTTGTAAGAGTTAATGAAAAATAGTTTTTAAAAGTCTTGCTATATTTCTTTTTAATTTGTAATGTGTGTACGTTTGTTACTAAGAATCACTTCCTAGCAAAATAAGAAATTATAAGTATTATGATACCTTCTAGCTGGTCTTATAATGGAGCCACGTGACAAAAGGAACTCTGTATCAAAACACAATTTACTGACCTATTTTAACAAAAAAGAAAATCTTTCTCAGAACGAATCAGGTCGTGCTTAATTTGAAGTGATGTGTCTCATATTAATACGAGGAAGTTCCCAATAAACGATTTAATAGTAGGTAAGTTATGTGAGATAGGCCCCGGAGGACACGGACGCTTAGAGTATAAATAAGAAACTAGAATGAGCCTATCAGAGTTTGAACGTAAGCACTAGTGTGTACGAAGAGGAGCTTGCCGTTTTAAAAAATCTATCTAAAACACTAATATTATCCTAAAAATGTCAAAACCATCGATATGTTCGTATATAAGTTTCTCGTTGCGCGAAAATTAACTTAAATCAAATCAGTTAACGAATGTACTAGATACAGACTAAAAACTGGTCTCGCTTGGCACAAGGGGAAACTAGCGATAGTAGCAGTCTATGTATATGTTTAGTCTATGTACGGACGCATCGTTCCACGCGTTCGTTTTCAGAAGGAATGAGGGGTGGGCACTTTACACCCACCCCTCTAGAAAGAGTCC
Organism: Autographa gamma; assembly: GCA_905146925.1. Classification (NCBI taxonomy): domain Eukaryota; kingdom Metazoa; phylum Arthropoda; class Insecta; order Lepidoptera; family Noctuidae; genus Autographa; species Autographa gamma. The sequence continues at coordinate 7,218,368 of LR989872.1, read as the reverse complement.
TTAAAGGACCGTCGCCTGCCGGAGCTGCGCTGAGAATGCTTAGCGACCCCGCGGCTCCAGCAAAGGCGAGAAGGGGACCGGGGTGTTTTTGGTCGGTGCAAGTCCGACATATCCCCACGTCGTGCCCTTGACATGGGTCGAGTCATTAGATTTTCACACCCAAAAAAAAAGGTGTCTTACGTGACATATTTGGACGTTTAGCGAATGGCAAAAGTAATAATTACAACAATCAGGCAATATAAGATTGACCTTTTACCTACATTCACGGCTTAGGTATAACTTTGGACCAAGTAGGCTAAAGCAAACCTTTAAAAAAACAGGCACAATAATAAAATTGGTTTCTTACGTTTACGCGAATGTTAGACATTGAATAAAACTACTTTTTACGGATTTTTTCGCGGTTTTAATTTTAGATTTAGGTCCCGACGTTTCGACACCTTTGCAGGTATCATGGTATCATGTATCAGTCTGCCCGTGACCAATCCGTAAAAAGTAGTTTTATTCAATAATAAAATTGTTTAATAAAGTAAAAAAAATACACTAAATAAAATTGAAAACGGACCACTATCGAGTGGAACGTTTAAAAAACTGGTATTTCCTAACCTAAATGCCATGTTAGTAATATATTTTAATTCAAGGTCCGTCAAATACTAAAATACCAAGATCCTTCTTTATCTTAAAACAATGTTACAAAAGCTGCGAAGTTTTTCATTTAGCTTTTTGAAATTAAATACTTCTTCGTACTAAGGATAACATTTTCTCAGACTAAATAGGAGATTTTTTGTAAAAGAATATAGGACACAGACGAATTTAAAGCCTAAAAACTCCTTACTATTTAGACGAAAAGATATCTTGAAGGTTCATAAAATTTAATTTTCGGATTCTCTAAATGTTATTTAATTTTGTCTACCGACTCGTTACAAGGAGGATTATTAAATGTTATGAAAAATATTTAGCTTTAATTCCGCTACAAAAATCCAGGCTTGGCAGCAGGATGCAGTCCCACCCTCTCACCCTCATGCAAATATGCACATGCAGGAAAGCCCACCCTCCCGCATATGCAAACATACACGAATAGTGAGAACAAAGGAAGAAGCATGCCATGCAACCAAACCAATACTCGCAAAGTAACGCCTGATTCTATAACTTACGGAGGATTATTTTCTATAAGGAGGATTATTATCTATATATATGGTTCAGGGGGTGGATCTACCAGTTATCTGTCCGAATGCTGGCTAGATCCACTACGGGTACGCGACCCCGGACTGCCCTAGCTGTTGCCGTCACATTCATTGTACCTCCGTGATGGTAGCATCCTATAACCCGTCCTACCTTGTTATCCTTTCCAACGTATCCTTTCCCATTTCCTTATCCCGCAGGAACGCAATGGATATTCATAAAAATAATTTAATTATCCAAAATGGCGGCGATGTGGTTCGCCACCCATCACGTCTCGTTTCTTGCGGGGGCGAAAAGTGGGCCACGGAGAGCCGCTTCGCTACGTTGAATGTAAGAGGAGAAATGCATGGAAAGGTGGATGAAGTATGTCAGATGATGGATGTTGAGACAAAAATTAAGAAAGGTATGCTGAGGAGGTTTGGCTATGTCGAGAGAACGAATTAAGAACGATTGACGAATAAAGTGTATAAGGCGAGTGTGAATGAAAACATGCCAGGTCAAGAGTACCATAAACCGAACAGCATGTTTGAAGGGAATAATGAAAGTGGATAAAGCGAAACAAGTGTGTAAGGATCGTAGCAAGTGGAAAGAAGTGGTCTCTGCCTACCCCTATAAGGGAAAAAGGCGTGATTATATGTATGTATGTATGTATTATCTATAACAGGACTTATTTTGTTTATTCATAAAAAGAAAACATAAAGTACATAAAGCGATTCTCAGTTCTGTAAGAGCTGATGACTTCTTGCCTTCAGATGAAATGTACAAAATTCTGACGTCATGTAACATTTCAAATTATTACAACCTAGAGTATTGCATAAAAGCAAAATACACAAAAGAATAAAACATGAAAAGCATTATTTATGTTTTCTTTTTCTATCTACAAGACATCATCATATTAGTTATTTCCCAATTTACTTGTTTTTATAGATAACTAGCTGTGTCCTGCGGTTTCACCCGCATGAATACCTAGGTCCCGTTCCCGGTGTCTTTATATTATTGGGGGGGCGGAGATGAATCCAACAAATCACAAACTTAAAAAAAAATCTGCGTAATTTTCCATTTTTTTCTTTCACAAGAACCTTCTGCTGATAATTAATAACACAAAAAAAAAGAATTAGCGGAAACGGTCCAGGCGTTATTGAGTTATGCGCTTACCAACACATTTAGCGATTCATTTTTATATAATAGATTTTACAACATGTCCGATACATATTTCATATACGAAAACCAGTGTTCTGAATAGCTTAATCATGTATTTAATTTACCTAAAGTCAGGCTTCAGCGAAACTTTAATTTCCTATAACTTTGGGGTTGATTTCCTGAAAACGTTTTAACTTTGTTTCCAAATATCAAGGCGAATATGAATTTTCATACACTTAGGAGTTTTTAGAAATTTTGACTCTTTTTTTAATCTTATAGGTGTTTTGAAATACCGTTCAACGTTTCCGACTTTTGACTGACGAAGTGTGATATACAGGGTGTTCGTAACCCCTGTTCGACCCGAAAGGGGGTATAGAGTTCACCATCACATGCCCAAATAAAATGTTAAATTAAGAATATTCATGATAATAACAATAATAATGAACTTTGAAGTAGCCGCCAAATTCTATATAATAAAATTTTAGGTTATATTTTTTTTTTCATTTATTTTCTACATTAATGTAATCAGACATCGATACCTAACAACCCCTTAACGAATCGGACAGGGGTTTTGTAACACCCTGTAGAGGGTGTTATATGAATGAAATATTTGAAATACTGCGTCAAGAAATAAATATTTCTTTTAAAAGGAAACCGACAGCTACTAACTTCCAAAAAAGAGAGATTTCTTGATTAGCGGTGAGTGAGATATTTACTATACAGGGTGTTATATAAACGCGTTATCATATTTTAAATACTGCTTCTACCGATAGAAAATAACAACTTTCTTCTAGAAAACCATAGTCATTGCACAAATAACATTATGTATTAGAAAAAAACAAAACTATTATCAACTGTTATTGGGTTTTTCTATGAAATTCTTAGGTCGGAGTTTGGATTTGTGCCCGGTTAGTGGCAATAGGCTCGCCCCCTATTACATGGGACCTAAACATATCGGCGAACTGTGGGTGTACATTGATACACCTCTGTCTAACCCTTCGGGGATAATGGCGTGATGGTATGTCAACAACCTCCGTGGTCGAGTGGCGAACGCACCGGTTTCAAGGTGTCGCTAGCTCTGAGGTCCCGGGATCGATCCCCGGACGGGTCGATGTAGCAAAATCACATTTCTACATTGTCTCGGGTCTGGGTGTTTGTGGTACCTTCGTTGTATCTGAATTCCATATAGTGCTTTAGCAACTTACTTTGGGTTAATAACAATGTATGTGATGTTGTCCGCATTTATTTATTATTATTTTTATTACTAGCTGTGTCCCGCGGTTTCATCCGCGTGAATTACAATGCATGCATACACTATCTTTATAAATTATAGCCTATGTGTTATTCCGATGTATAAGCTACATTATTGTAAAGTTTCATTAAAATCCATTCAGTAGTTTTTGCGTGAAAGAGTAACAAACATCCACACATCCATTCTCACAAAATTTCACATTTATAATATTAGTAAGGATGTATTCTCAGCACCCTGTAGATACTACGACCCATTGTAGTATCTATTGTACTTAGTCTTCCGGTGTTATCTATTAGTGAATCAGAATCTAGAGAATCTCAAAGAGATCATCTATTCAGTTGTAAGGTCAATCATATTATCGTCTAATAGGATAAAACGAATTTTGATGTCATTGTCAAACTTCCTAGAAGTTTCGTGTAGGTAAATTTATTTTTAACTAACTGTTTCATTGACTTTCCTTGTGTGGAATAGAAAAACATACTTGTAAACGTTTTCATGGGATTTAAGTTTTTAACACGGAATTCTCAATACTCTTTCTTTACATTATTAGATATCTAGAAGTTTGAAAAAAAAAACAATTTGTCCTTTTCGAAGATTAACCGTAACCAACACAAACAAAAGGTCGGTATAAGCCAAATTGTTCACTCGAGCAATATGATCGAGTGAACAATTTGGCAATGTTGGCTGTGTGTCATTTGGGTGTGGACAATTTTAGATCAAGTTTTTAACTTATTAGATAAATGCCAATTTTTAATCTACTGCCCAAAAAAGGAGGTATGTAATAGAGAGTTTGTTTATTATACAATAACTTCTAAATACCAAAAGAGATTTAGATGTATGGTATGAGGTATTGTTAGAAACCTTACTTAAAAGAATATCACAGCGCCAGTTGGGAGACGAGGCATTTATCATTTAAAAGCCATCTCCTTAAAGAATATTTTTTCTTAATCGAATAAAACTTAAAAATAATAAATGAATCTTGAACTCCATAATTCAAAGCATTTTCTTGAAACAATAAAAATGAAACTTGAGTCACTTTCTTTACAAAGTGTATCTTTCGAAGAATTTTCCTCCTATTTAAACTTTTTATTAATAGTTTTTTGCACTGCATCTTTGAAAATACAGCTTTTATAATAGGGTAGATGACTGGGTATGAAAAGTCTTAATAAATTTCGTCCACCATATAGATTATAAAAATATAATAGACATGTATTTTTCTTTTATCTAATCAATTGCAAATTACGAAGATAAACCGCTTAGTAGAGTGTGGGCTTGTGACGTCACGGCTTGGTACAAATTTTGCTAAGACGTGACGTCACGCAGGATTTTTACTGTATCTTTATAATTAATAAAATTCGTTCACGAGGCAAACGAAAAAATACGTGTCTAATATTTTTTTGTATCGAAAAAAATTACAAAATAATGCTTCAAAAAAAATTGCGTTCAAAGTAAGTATTATAGTAATATGGTTTTCTTATGGATCCCACTGTCATAACTGGACCAAATTAAAATGGGAGCATAGGAAGCCACCTTTCAAATAAAAAGAAACATCAAAATCAATTCACCCAGTCGAAAGTTCAGAGGTAAAATACATAAAAAATACACTCGAATTGAGTACCTCCTCCTTTTTGAAGTCAGTAAAGAATAGTATCCCTATTTCCCGCGTATTTCTGTAAGAGATTAAAAAAACATTCGAATTGAGTACTTCCACAATTTTGAAGTCCGTAAAAAATAGTCTTTATCCCTATTTCCCGCACGTTTCTGTAAGAGATTAAAAAAACATTCGAATTGAGTACTTCCACAATTTCGAAGTCCGTAAAAAATAGTCTTTATCCCTATTTCCCGCACGTTTCTGTAAGAGATTAAAAAAACATTCGAATTGAGTACTTCCACAATTTCGAAGTCCGTAAAAAATAGTCTTTATCCCTATTTCCCGCACGTTTCTGTAAGAGATTAAAAAAACATTCGAATTGAGTACTTCCACAATTTTGAAGTCCGTCAAAAATAGTATTTATCCCTATTTCCCGGGTATTGCTGTAAGAGATTTTAAAACCGGCTTACTAATTTTGTATGTAATGTTTATTGCTGGTCTTATTTTAGCACATACTTCAAACCGCAATAGAATAACACTGAACAGTTAAAATCGAACTCTGTTGATTGAGTATTTGATTATTTTATTTATGCAAGCTATTTGTTATGTTAGCTTTCTCGTGTAACGAATTACTGAGTACTGATTTTGGGTTTGAACGTTAGCTAAGTAGTGTTAAGAGAACAAGATTTTTTAGAGAATGACGCGACCATTTTCTGACATTATCGTTAATTTGTGATTAGGTTGTTGTCATATCGCCCTATTACTAATCTTCAAAAGGAGTCAGTCAGTTATTAGGCGTCAGACATATTGACAGATGATTTAGGCAGCGCTTACGCGAGAGGAGCATCGTCGCTCGTGGCTAAAGAGACCGATCCTCGAGCGCCACTTTCGTCCGCACTTACGGCACGCAAATTGAGAGTCCGTTGCAATGGAGTCTTCAAACGGAGTAGGTTCTTATTAAGTCTCTATGTTTTTATGGGATATCTACGGCAATAGTTGACCGATTTCAAGAAATCTCTTTTATACATAGCATATACAAAAAAGTGGTCCAATATAAATATCATCAAAATCCGTCTAGTTTTTTTTCTATTGAAGTTTTTTTTTACTTTATTGAAGTATCCGTTACTGCATTGGTGTATGTCAATCCCTTGTAAGTTATCGCCACATCACACAATTTATTTGACAAGAATTTTCTTTTGGAAACATTTTTAGTATTATTGATTGAAGCATTTTTGGCGTCAATCCCCATAGCTTCGCTATAGCACATAAAGTAGAAACTACCTGCCAAGCTAGTACAAGGATAAACGATTCAAGAAACCACCCATTCCCTATTCACATAGATCTACTATTTACCCCGAATTCGTCGTAACACCTGTTTCCTCTCGCGAAATATAAATGAAGGCTATTCAATATTCCATTTCCTTACTCATAAAGTAACATAATGTGTATACAAGGTATTACCAACAGGGTATATCTATCCAAAAGGAGTGGAAAGTCGGATTACAAAATTAAATAACTAAATAATCCGGCAACATCACATACATTGTTCTGAACCCAAAGTAAGTTGCTAAAGCACTTGTGTTATGGAATTCAGATACAACGAAGGTACCACAAACACCCAGACCCGGGACAATGTAGAAAAGTTGGTTTCTAGATTGACCCGTCCGGGGATCGAACCCGGGACCTCAGAGCTAGCGACACCTTGAAACCGGTGCTTACGCCACTCGACCACGGCGGTCGTCAATTTCAGCTCAAAATGAGTTATTTTTTAAATTGAAACCTTTATCTCTGATGTTACTATTAATATGATTTGTGGCTTCATAAACTGTTTTATGAATTAGTTGAAGGGCGTAATTTTGAACGACGATCCTATATTACAGCCTAGGCTTTTCCCAAGCTAGGGTCGGCTTCCAGTCTTACCAGATTTAGTTAAATACATTTTACGAGGTGCGATTGGGTATCTGTCCTTTTTTTTGTTAGGGGTATCTCATTTATGAGCCAGCCTTGTATCCCCAGGGGGGAGGATGCAAGAGTTCAGGCTTCCAGAGACTTGAGAAAGGCTCCATACAACTGGACAATACGGTATCCCATGGTAAATTGACAGTTTTGAAATGACTGTCAAAGATCAACAACTTTTGTCGATTAAGTATCTAAGGAAAGCAATCAGAGTTGTGAAATTGGTTAACGCTCAAGGGACACTCACAACTCTAACGAATAGGAAAATAACAAATGTATTAGACCGTGCCAGAATTATAATGACTCTTATTTCTACCTGGATAAAGGCGATAATTAATTGGACAAATCCAAAATCTAATACAAGCATACTCCTAATTAGCGTAAACATACTTACCTACAAATATAGGAAACCTTAATTAAAAATCTATACCTATGTCCACCAACGTCATGACTTAACTGTACTCGCAAAACTGCTAATCGATTGACGTAAGCATCATCAATTTCGGCCCACGCGTTTAGTCCCTAGAGTGCCTCATAAGCACAATCATAAATACATAGATTGGTAAACACTATGTCGTGTAATTTTAATTTAAATAGCAATTTTCTTTCAGCACATAAGAGTCATTATAATAATTATTTATGTGTAATTACATATTTGTGCTGCCGTGCAGTATCTAAGCTGCCTCGTTGGCCTAGTGGTTCTAAGCGCGACTGCTACGCTAGAGGTCTTGGGTTCGATTCCCGAGTCGACCATGGTGTTATTGGGTTTTTCAATGAAATTCTCAGTAGCAGGTCGGAGTTCAGATTTGTGCCCGGTTAGTGGCAATGGCTCGCCCCCTATTACATGGGACCTAAACATACCGGCGAACTGTGGGTGTACATTGGTACACCTCTGCCATCCCTTCGGTGACACAGGCGTGATGGTATGTTATGTTTTTATGTTATGTTCAAGCCAATATTTAAATTGCGAGCCTCACAGTATTTGTAAAGACAAATCAAACGAGCCCAAACACGATGCTATTTAATCGTTTCGTTGGAGAGTTCTTAAGCCCACCTTCTGACTCCATCATGAGACCAGCTTGATATTACCAAACGATTGCATTGTCGCCATCAGATGCCAAGCATTTCTAATTCCGCTTGCATTTGATGTAACGAACATACATTGAAACTTAAATAAAAACTTGTAAAAACAATTTTATTTAAAGTTTAACCCACTCAGGTGAAATATTAATGGACATTATCTCTATAACACCTCCTAATATCCGTATGTTTGTTCTCCTATGACTCAGTAACACATTGCCCACGTCAATTGGAAGTTCGAGTTAAATCTAAAACATTTGTTTTGCTTCCAAAGAATTTATAACATCCAACGCAAAAGTATTTATTGTAATGTCGAAAATATACTAAATATATTTACGGTCGGCCATCTTGAATTTGCTGTCAGGGCCTCGATTCAGCTATTTATTTGCATATTAGTGGTCGGTCAGTGTACTTGTCATTGAGCTAATTTTCATATTCAGATACGTCTACAATAAAATCTCATTGAACTCTCGAAGAGAATGATCGTAATGACCGATTAATGATCGTAATGACAGTTAGCAGAATGCCATTTATCTTAATATCGTCAAACATTTGCCACCAATTAAATAAACTGCCTTTATCTTCTCACATGTTGTATAGCCTGCCTAACTAGAATGCCATTTATCGTAAAAATGGCCAAATGAAGCAGGTCATTCGGTCAATTCAAGCAACTCTTAAATAGCGGAATAGGGTGAGCGTCGGTCAATCGAGTTGTTATTTTTTGTGACGTCTATATCGTTATAAAATATTGATACAGAGTCTAGATCATGTCTAGTTATTATGTATTTACGATATTTGTGTTATTGGCTAGTATTAAGTATTCGGAAGGCATTATTTGACGGGCCTGCTGGCCTAGTGGTTAGAGACCCTGACTGCTATACCAGAGGTCGTGGGTTCGATTCCCACCCAGGACAACTGGTAGTGTGATGAGCACGATCATTTGTTCTTCGTCTGGGTGTAATTTATATATAATATGTATGTATTTAGAAATATATAAGTATGTTTATCAGTTGCCTGGTTACCATAACACAAGCTCTGCTTAGCTTGGGATCAGATAACCGTGTGTGAGATGTCCCGGAATATTTATTTATTATTTATTATTAGGCCGCACCTTATTGCCTTAGTGTATAATATTGTTATGAAGTTTTATGATATTCCACATAGATACAGTGTGTTCTTCCTTATAATATTGAAGTATAAGGTACTTAGAATAATTGCCTTCTAAGGACAACGACATTGAATTGGCACATGTAATTAGTTAACACACACCTAGGATAATTATAAGAAATATATAAGACTAATGAAACTCGTAATGAATTATTTTATTTACTTATTTAATTCAGGCAACAAAGGCCCATAACTTTGCTCCCTATGTAGATTTGCATGAATTAATAAAATAAAAAATAATATGTCAAAACAAAACATAAATTAATGTCATTACTGATGCAGAACAAAATCCAAAAATCAAAATCAAATCAACCAGGGCCCCAAAATTGATCCTTGTGAAACTCTTGAACGGATAGAACCAAATTTTGTATGGTATTGGCTAACGTCTTGCGATGTCGTGTTTTTGCAGTTTTGCCCCTAGTCATTATCAGTAACTCTTTTTAAAGAACTTTCTAAACGTTTGGTAGACTCTACTCGTGATCAGAGCGGCTGGTTTGTTCGTTGCACAGAGAATCGGCATAGCCATTCAACTTGGCAATGCTGCCAGCCTTCTGGGCACGTTCCCCGCCATTGACAAGGATGACGATGAGTTCTTTGACGCCTGTTAGTTTTTATTTATGTAAGTTTTAATTTTAGTACAGTTAGAGTTTGTTCTTATATTAGATTTAATTGTGTATAAATAAATTCCATGTTTTTTTTATCGGTTGAATACTCAACCGTATACAAGCCCATAAGCCTATTATTAAGCCTATATTGGTGTAGATAATAGCAAACACCCAGAAACAACAATAATAATACTGAGAATTAAACGATTCTTGTTATATGCTTAAAATAGGATGGGCTTGTAACTTCTAAGAATTTGACTACTTGCTGTGATATCAGAAATACTTCCGTTTCATTGACTAGAAGGAATGTTGTTACTTTTAGATGTCGAATTCTTATAAAGGTTATACACAAAAACTAGAGAATGCTCATTATATGCCCCAACGTAACAAATTGACGGGCCTGTTGGTCTAGTGATTAGTAACCCTGACTGCTATACCGAAGGTCGAGGGTTCGATTCCCACTCTGGACAAAAGTTTGTGTGATGAGCAAGATCATTTGTTCTGTGTTTGGGTGTAATTTATCTATAATAATGAATGTATTTAGAAATATATAAGTATGTTTATCAGTTGGCTGGTTACCATAACACAAGCTCTGCTTAGCTTGGGATCAGAAAACCGTGTGTGAGCTGTCCCGGAATATTATTCTTATTATTATTCTTTTAGCATATTAAAGAATTTCATGGGGTATGACGATTAGCTGACCAGGACCTGTATGATCGCATTGTGTGAACATTTGCTCGTTTTGTATACATCGGCCGTAATACGATAAGATATCTTGGGCTGTTTCAAAGAATGTGCAATACAGGAATCGTCAATTAGGTAAGTTTCTGGGAGAATTGGTCCCCTTGTCCTGTGGCTGTAAAGTTCATTTTGAATCCCAATATTCTTGAAATTGCTTTCGAGAATACCTTGTTTCCTGGCTTCTACAATAAATAACGAATCGATATGTAACGTAAGCAATTATACCTCGGTTGTATTGTGTTTTAGTTCGTCTTCAAAAAGGAGGAGATTTTCAATGATATTCTGGTCGGTAATTTGGATGTATGCCAAAAAATAATTTCGTCATCGATAGGTTTCACCTCAGAGGACCCATATAAATATCATTGAAGTCAGTCCCCCTATTTACGTTTAGGTTTTGTTCACTTACCTATTATTTCACTTAAACAAATTCTAACTGCCTCGTTGGCCTAAGCGCGACTACTACGCTGAAGGTCTTGGGTTCGATTCCCAGGTCAACCAAGGTGTTATTGGTAATAAGCTCGCCCCCTATGACATGATACACGTCTGCCTAACCCTTCGGGGAATACAGGCCTGATAGTATGTATGTATAAACAAATTCTATCATGATATACATTGTCTTCCTACATCATTGTTTTAGTGCCAAGCTCAAGAAACTTAATGGTTACTTGGGATTTCTAGTTATAGCCTCTCAGAGATCTAAGACTTGGCTTACCTAAATCGATCTAAGAAATCCCTTAAGTAAGTAACCATTAAACGTCTGATAGTTATTTTACTAATAAAACATTCCCATTTAATAAAAGTCTCTCATTTCAAATTGGATACATAAAAGTTACTGGAATTTCAATTTAAAAGAAAAACAATCAATTACCCGAAGTATGGAGCAACCCAAAAATATTTCAATTTAGTTTGTTTAAGCACCGTTTGGTTTTATATACAGAGTTGGGTATTCAATATCTGTTTTACATAACCTTTATACAGTAGAGAAAAACTAAAAGAATTTGGTTTCCATCTGTTTTCTTATATATCTTTAATATCTGCACATGTGGCCTCCCTGGCGGTACTTAAGATTTGCTTGTTTACTTTAAATGAGTTCATAAGCCGCCTGTATTTCCTGAAGGCACTTGACATGCCTTGACATTCCTGTTAGGGTATTTCTTTATTTTCTGTGACTATATGTATTGTCTCTAAAATTGTTTTCTTTTAATTTTATTTTATATACAATTTCATTTTTAAATTTTGGTACTTTTTTGTTGTGATTGCTTCAACAGCGCGGTTTTTATTATTCATTATAACGGATTGATTGCTTTAAATTATTTTTATTTTATTTTTTTCTTTATTTTATTAACGTAGTTTTACCTCGGTGTTGACGCATATATTTAACCAACAATGTAAAAATTATTGTAATAAGTTTATTTTTAAAAGTGTAACCTATGGAGTTTCTTGCCGGCTCTTCTTCATAGGAAAGACACTTTGGAACCGAGCAACTAGAATCAGTAGAGTTAACGTAACGTTTCTTGAGCGCCTTTTATTTTGGTTTATAAGAAATAAAAACATTTGATTTTGATTTATACGTGTTTTCCATAGATTTTAAGCCCACTTCTTTCCACTTGCTACGATCCTTAAACACTTGTTTCGCTTTGTCCACTTTCATAATTTATACATGCTGTTCGGTTCATAGTACTCTTGACCGGGTCTTTTTTCATTCACACTCGACTTATACACTTTTTTTCGTCAATCGTTCTTCATTAATTCTCTCGACATAGGCAAACTATCTCTGGGGTCGGCGCAATGCGTATTCAGCTTCCATTCATCTCTACAACTTGTCATCTCAGTATTTACTCCTTTCTTTCTCATATCATCTTTCACACAATCCATCCATCTCTTTTTTGGTCTTCCTCTGCATGTATACCCATCCACATTCATACTCATAACTTGTCTAGTTACGTGACTTTCATCCCTCCTCATCACATGTCCATACCACGACAAACGGCGACCTCTTATCTTTTCATTCACGGGGGCTACTTTCAAGCTTCCTCTAATATATTCGTTTCTTATCCTATCCAATCTCGTTACTCCAGTCATCCATCGAAGAATGTTCATTTCAGCAACATGCAATCTTCTTTCATCCATCCCTTTCACTGCCCAGCATTCTGAACCATGTATCAATACATACTTATGTTTTATATGTATTTTTAAATATACAATGAAATTTCGTTCTGTCTTGCGATTGTTTTTTAGGAAAACGTGTAATCGCTTTATTAATCCAGAAACTTCGGAGCTCTAAGTTTATAAATAGCTAATGTTCCCAACTTTGCACCCCTAAAAACATTTCGAGGAGGCTAACATTTATATAACAACCCTTGTAGGTCTAGTACGTCTAGTAACTCAGTCTTATAAGCCTAACTAATTATTTTAACTAACTAATTTTAATGGGTTGTTAAAAGTTTTAAAACAATTTGCCAATAGGTTATATTTTCAATTTATTCTTTCATACATACACACAAACATATAATTACCCCTCTTTCCCGTCAGGCAGAGGCCACTTCTTTCTAGCTATGATTCTTACGCACTTCAATTTATTTTTCGATTTATATTTTTACGAATAGTTAAAACTTAATTTTATAGGTAGGTTTTAACTTTATACTATAAAATCCGTCTTCTACACTTAATGTTGTGTTCTTTGTCGGAATCACTCTTGACAGAGTGGTCGTGGTCATCACTTCAGGTGTTGGTGGCAAGCTTCACAACACGCCGCCACTCTTCTCTGATGGCCGCCTTCCTCGAGCATTCATGTAGTGATGATGAGCCATTTACTACCTCTTTTATTTGGTCCACCTCATAGGCAAGCTTCCTCGTGGCTTGGTACCCTCAATCTTTCCCAAGACCACAAATCACTCAATATCTGCCTCACCTCGGCGGTATACGTGACCACAGAGGTGAGGTGAGACGAGACTGTACCAAAGATGATAGACGCTGCTTGATGCCAAATTCTCGAAGTAGTCTTGTTGGTACGGAATACAGTCCATGATACTCCGACTTTCAGCACTTAATATTATGAATTTGACAGTACCTCTGTCAGTCACACTTTCTCGGCTAAACCCATCGACGTATGATATGCATAGACTGCTACTATCGCTAGGTTCCCCTTGTGCCAAGCGAGAGCAGTTTTTAGTCTGATCCTAGTACATTTCGTTTTACATTTAAGTTAAATTTCGCGCAACGAGAAACTTACATAAGAAAATATCGATGGTTTTGACATTGTTAGGATAATATTAGTGTTTTAGATAGATTTTTTAAAACGGCAAGCTCCATGTTCATACATAATTCACGACAACACTTGTTCACACTAGTGCTTACGGTTTAAACTCTGATAGACTCACTCTATAGTTTCAAATGCAACCTCGTTGGCTAAACCGATTTACCGATACAATGTAACTTAGTTGGTATTCCAAGAAAGGACATACTCTTTTTTTCAGTCGCCATAACCGACATCTCGACTACAGGCAAAGTCTAGTTTAAATACAGGGTGTTAAGAAAACCCTGTCCGAACTTTTCTTAACATCCTTTATAAACATGAAATCAAATTCCAAAAACCAGTTTTTTTTTCTTTTCGTACAATGGTTCAAAAAATCACAATTGTCTGCGTAAACATCAATATTTTCCAATCTATTTCTGTACTGGCAATGACTCAGAACTTTAAATCATACTAAACCGACATTGAACGACGAACAAAACCAATTTGTGTGTTTAGTAAACGAATTATTAATAGGTCAATTTGTTTTTCTTCGACATCTTTACTGCGTATTTTTCAATGTTTTTTTAGGGTTCCGTACCCAAAAGCTGACGGCAAGATCCTTTTTGCAAGGCTCTGCTTTCTTTATGTCTGTCTGTATGTGGGCTACATCTCATAAACCATTAGGCAAACATTTTAGGTAATCAAAATCAAAAATCAAAATATTTTTATTTCTTGTAAACCAAAAAAAAGGCGCTTAAGAAACGTTACGTTACAAACTACTGATTCTAGTTGCTCGGTTCTAAAGTGTCATTCCTATAGAGAGAAACTCTATGTTACTCTTTTTAAAAAAAAGGTTAACATCGGTGTTAAGATTACATTAATTTTAAAATATGCGACAACAACGTAAACAGCAGGATGTTTAGATTAATTTAAAGTAGGACATCCAGAATGGAAGAAAAACTAGAATCGAACATTCCTACTAGATTTACATTGTTGTCAAATTTACAAAGGACGAACATAATATAAGAAAAGACAAATCTCAGGAAATTAAACGAAAGAAAAAAATCAGAGTGTATATCTGTTGCTGTTGTAACAACAAATAATAAGAATAAAGTAAATTAAAAAGCCTTCAGTTTTTAGTTTATTTTATTTTTCCTGCTAGAGTTATTTTTTTGCCCTATTTTAATTTTATATCCTGTACGATTTTACGGAACCCATCATACACGAGTCCGACTCGCACTTCACCAGTTATATTTTCATTTGTTTACCTTTAATTGTGATATATTATTTTTGTTGCAAGAAAAAATATTTTTGTGATGATTTGTGAGGTAACAATAACATGGATATGTACATAACGCCTTCATATGTCTACAGGGAGAGCAGGTGTGATTTCTTATAAACATAAATCAAATATAAATAAACAATTTTAAGCGGAGAAGGATTTATTATGTTTAACAATGAAATTTTGCTTATTCTTAGGATGTGACCAGGGTGACCAATCTAGCAATAAAAATATGTCCCTAAATTATTCTTAATAAATAAATGCGGACAACATCACATACATTGCTCTGAACCCAAAGTAAGTAGCTGAAGCACTTGTGTTATGGAATTCAGAAACAACGAAGGTACCACAAACAGCCAGACCCGGGACAATGTAGGAAAGTTAGTTTCTACATTGACCCGTCCGGGGATTGAACCCGGGACCTCAGAGCTAGCGACACCTTAAAACCGGTGCGTACGCCACTCGACCACGGAGGTCGTCAATAAAAATAAGATCCAGCAATCTCCTGTTGTTTTCCCTTATTAAGATTGTTAGCAACGCACTAAGTCGAGGTCCGAACCCCGCAGGGGGTGCCCTAAGTGGACGTTGCTGACGTAGTTAGTTTTTCCTATTGCCCTGGCTGGAGGCCTTAAGGTCCTCGCCAAAAGTCTGGTGAAGTAAAACGCTCAGGCTTACTGCACAGATATCTAACAAAAAAAAAGTTCTTAAAGCAGCTAAAGCTAAAGCTGTTGCGGTTGAGTGAGCAGGACAGCGCTATGCGCAGTGTAGTGCGCCGTCTCGCTTCTACAAGCTCGACAGTACTGCTTTAAGAGATCGTGGTACGGCCAGATCTACGTATGACTTGCACTTGAACCGTTCGGTCGCAGCTCGACAAAAAAAAAATATAAAGGTCATATACTAAGATAATATATGACCATGATAATACATTGATATTAGTACTATTGCTGGGCACTGACTTTCTTTTCCTGTGGAATTCGTAATGGACTTCCTCCGCCCTGGGGAAGTCCATTTGGAAGGAAAGACTGGTATCCGGACTAATGCCGGACTCTTACCGGTTAAAACCACCGGAGTGCCTCTCTTTTAACTTATGATGAGCTCATGAGGGTTACCCATGTCGGACATGTCGATTTTTTGCTTTAAAAATATGAAATACAGCAATGTAAATGAAGTATTTATCTCTAATTTACAAAATTAGGTACTGAATAAACTTGATATTTCGACCTTGTTTGTAATAAACTATCAAAATTATTAATTTTAACTTTAACAATAGCCAGTAAATATAAACAAAACCTTTAAAGTACTTTAAACCTTGAAATATAATTTGTGAATGATCTCTTTGTGCTGAAGTTTTGAAAACAAGGGCCTCTTAAGGAGCCCGAAATATCTTTGGAAGTACCCATCTTAAATATTTTGGATTACAAAGCTCCATCATGTTACTAGTCTACGAAGTTGTTAATTGTTCCGTTATTATACTTCGAAATTGTTAATTTAAAGGCGTCTGATTTCATCCGTTGAAACACTCTAATCATCTGTATTTTCTTGTGAAGAAGTTTCGACGATATCACATAAGTTTTCAACTATTTTTTCTGAAATAATTTGGTCATCCTCATATACGTCTGAATCTAAAGTAAGAAGCTAAAGGACTTGTCATCGAATCGGTGAAAACGAAGGTACCACAAACACCCCAACCCTAGAGATTGTAGAAAAGGTGGGGTTCTACATTAACCCCTTTCGGGGATCGAAACCGAGACCTCAGATGTGACGGTACCTTGAAAACCAGCTCGCCTTTCGACCAAAGAGGCTGATAAATAATTCTTATGTAAGGTCTTTATCTCCCTGCCTTGTTCCCAAATATTTGTGGTCGACGCAATCCGTACTTAGCTTCCATTCATCTCCACTACTCGTCATCTCAGCATTCACTCCTATCATCATCTGCTAAGCCTTTTTCCCAAGCTATGTTGGGGTCGGCTACCAGTCGTACCGGATTCAGCTGAATACCCTATTTTACATGGAGCGGCTGCCTATCTGACCTCCAAAACCCATTTTACTGGGAACCACAGTATCCGATGGTAATACTGGTAGTCAGAATAGAATAACTATATAATAAATAACGACTGCCAAAGATGTACGTATGACAATCGGGACCTACTGTTTAACGTGCCTTCCGAAACACGGAAAGGTCTCTTTATGTCATAAATGGTCACCCATTCACGAACCAACCGCGGCGAGCGCGGCTTAACCTGTATTATCGGTCAAACCGTACGGCTTACACTTAGCCACGAGCCTCTTGATTCGCATTCACTTCTATCTTTATCATATTTTATCACACGATCTATGTGTGTTTAAAACATAATATAACATATCATCACGCCTGTATCCCCGAAGGGTTAGGCAGAGGTGTACCAATGTATACCCACAGTTCACCGATATGTTTAGGTCCCATGTAATAGGGGGCGAGCCCATTGCCACTAACCGGGCACAAATCCAAACTCCGACCTGCTACTGAGAATTTCATAGAAAAACCCAATAACACCTTGGTCGACTTGGGAATCGTCACAATCGAACATTCGCGCTTAGCACCACTAGGCTACGAGGCAGATTATATTTATGAAGTATAACATCGTTGGCATTGACCTACGTATCACGAAACAGTATAATAGAGTAACTGGATACCCCTAACAATACCTAAATGGTTCCCGGCAAGATTTTAATGACTATGATCATTAACCTATCAACAGGGTGGTATTAAATGATGCCATGACGTAATCTGTTGTCTTTCGGCTGTTATGAGAGCAAATAGAATTATTTACGACCACCCTGTATTTATGGTATGAATCATTATTATTAGAGGCTCGCTAGGTGTAATTTCATATTGAAGGTTAGGTTAAGCAGCGCTTGCCGAGGTTTGTCCGTGGATGGGTTTTTGGAAATTGGTCTACCGTAGATAGCCTGAGCACAGACTTTGACTGCTTTACTTGACTATATTTACACGATTTAAAAATATATTTTTCCTATAAATAAAAATCTATCATCATTCTGAAATGAATTAGTTCTTATATGATGTAAATAGCTTGAAGGAAAATATCTATACCGTACAAAATTAGTAACCGACTGCAAAAAGAAGGAGGTATTCAATTCGACTAAAGTTTTTTTTAAAAGGTGCTTCCACTGTTGTTCCATTTTAATTTGGTCCAGTTATGACGGTAGAATCCATAAGAAAACCATATATAAAATTTATTTTGAAGTCGTTTTTTTTTGTAATAACAATTATTTTCAGATCATAAAACTGACTACTCGAGATTAAATTTGTTTTTCAGATCTAAGTTTTCTATTTCTTGTTGAAAGTTGTTTATTTCAATGGGCTTAAGCAGTATATGACGGGCCTGTTGGTCTAGTGGTTAGTGACCCTGACTGCTATACCTTAGGTCGTGGGTTCGATTCCCACTCTGGACAAATGTCGTGTGATGAGCACGATCATTTGTTCTGTGTCTGGGTGTTATTTATCTATAATATGTATGTATTTAGAAATATATAAGTATGTTTATCAGTTGTCTGGTTACCATAACACAAGTTCTCTTAGAGCTTAGCTTGGGATCAGATTACCGTGTGTGAATTGTCCAGGATTATTATATTATTATATTATACATATATCCAATAAGACCACATATTTCCTTAAAAGCCTGTATTTAAATGTAATTGTTATTGATTAAGATAAACTGCAGAATCATTGACTTAATCTGAGAACGTAATTCATTTAAACGGGGTAATTTATGTAATTATTTTAACTGATATATTAAATTACCTACCTTTACCCAGCGTGGAAATACCAGGAAAAAGAAAATTGATTCATAAATATTGTAATTACATTATTATTTTATTTTATAGGCTTAAGTTATCTGCTATAAATTACATCCCACCACAAACATTCAATGTAAAAAAAGCCAAGTCTCTCTATGCAATTCTTCAATCGTAAAAAGTTTTGAGATCGCATAGGAGCCAAGCCCTGTTCAACTTTATTTGTAATAATAAATCAATATTTTGTGACTATATCAATAGTTTTGTTTGCATTGCAATAATAGTGACTTGGCCATGAGCTCAATAAGGTACAAATATTTGGAGCAGTTGAAAGTAAATAATTAATAATATCAGGACACCTTAACCGACAGTCTGTATCATCCAAGATCAGTGAACTGCACATGCACTATGGCGCATGTTAAGTGCATAGTGATCTCAAATTCCAATTAGTTACAAAATCATTTGAACGATATTTGCACGTAATTACAAAGAGCAAAGGACATTTAACTTGTGCTCATGGCCAAGTCGCTATTATTGCAATGCAAACAAAACTATTGATATAGTCACAAAATATTGATTTATTATTACAAATAAAGTTGAATAGGGCTTGGCTCCTATGCGATCTCAAAACTTTTTACGATTGAAGAATTGCATAGAGAGACTTGGCTTTTTTTACATTGAATGTTTTTGGTGGGATCTCATAAATTTTTGGTAGGTCTCTTTGTTTTATTTTTAGGTGTTTTAATTATAACTTGTGCTTCAGCTGATGCTTTGCTTAGAGCCCATTCCCTGTTTCTTACTCTGTTGCCTGTATTATGATGTTTCGTAATTTTTAAGGCACACAAGTCTGGGCGGTAAATATATCTGAATCGATTATATTCAACAGTTGCTGTCTCTTGAACTTTGATGCTTTTAAAATCGATATTTACCAAATATAATCCACCCAGACTTGTCACTCTTGAAAGAGCCATGTATACTTGACCATAGGTGAAAACGGAGGAACCTATATCCTTCATCGCGTGGTTTAGACTTAGCCCCCTGGCTTTTATGGGTGGTTACAGAATAAGCGATGCATATAGGAAATTGTTGATTATGCGGCGCCGTGTCTCATCTTAATGCTATACAAAGTTCATATCTTTTTTTTATGTATATGCGTTGTTTGGTAGCATTTATTTTACGCTATCATTAGAAAACGTAATAAATGTTTATTTAATTGAATCTCAGTACCTACACCTGCATATTTATACTTTTACAAACATGGAAAAATAATAAGTAGGGTAGATTTATAAAATAAATAATTAGCCTGTTATTCGTAAACATTGTATAATAGTCCTCCGTATTTACTTATGTTACATTACGTGTTATTTGTATTACATTCCTCAAGTGATTTTGTTGTGTGATATCGGACTTTTGTTTTGTTGTTAAGTGAGAGAATTGACTCTAGTTTTAATGAGAAATGTCTACACCGGGTGGATATCGGACAAATCAACCACTGTCTCGCCGGTGCGTAAATTGTTGTTTTAATAAACCTGTGTATTAGGATTAATTAAAATACATTTTAGCATAACCACCATAATCGGATGGCACTTTGATTCGACAAATTCACAAATTCCCCATTCACTTGGGCCACCAAGATGAGATTTTTACTAACATGAAGATGTCTGTAAAAAGTGGGAGCCATTAGCATTTACCACAATATCAATTCAAATAGTAAACGAATATCTATTTAGAAGTTGATAAACCTAGAAGAATTTAACTTTTATAACCTCAAATTCAGCAACCTAAAATAAAGATTTCTCTTGAACCAGGGTGTATAAATGGATATCGTTTGCAACACTTATTCTATTGAGCATGTCAACGAAGTCAAAATCATTGGGCTGTCGCAAATTAATTGTAAGTTCATCGTATATAAATAGTTCATTCCACAGATTCGGCATACTGAGGGAACCTAACAACCTATTAGTTTCAGTAGATGAAAGTTTTTTAAAAGGTGTAATTTTTCTTACCGGCGCTGGCGGTAGCTGTAAGAGATCCCCGAATACTACGCTATGTAACGAAATCATAGCGCGATTTAGACCAGGTACACAGCCTTCTATCGAGCGAGCATAGAATATTTATAGCATTGCATTATGTGGATGAAAGATTGTAGCTTTATTAATTTCATTTTAACGTAGCTTTGTTTTTTTTTTTTTTTTTTAATACTAATGTTTTTAATCATTAATAAGACATACTATATTACAATTAAGAATTAAACTTAAGATATTTACAATAGGTATTAAAAAAAAAGGGAAATCCTAATGATAATTAGACTATATTTTTTTTTTGCGTTTACAACTAATCACATTTAATTTTTTTCTTATAATAAATTAAATTATAGTAATTAAATTAAATTCATTAAATTAAATTATGTTAATTAAATTAAATTACATTCATTCAAATTATTTCTTAAATTAAAAGGAACTTCGTTCCATCCGAGTGTCCCTTGACACCTCTCAAGTTTTTATAATAATATAAATCGATTTGTTTTACTTTTTGTACATAAACGAAGAACAAAGTTAACAATGCAGTCAAAATGTATACACCATGTTCTTGTAAAACCGCAAATGTAAATTTGTTTCCTAATATTTACTAAGGTATATAACTTCTTACCGTTTTTATAATTTTCCCTTTACTTGTAGCTAAAAACCTATCTTGGTGCCAAATTTGAAGGTTCTAAGTTTGCTAGAAGTACCTTAGACTTTTGATGATCGGTCAGTCAGTGAGTGACAAAATGGTGTAACTTTGATCACTCATAACTCTAAAACTATTGGTTCAAATGTCATGTAATTTTGAGGCTAAGCTTGTTTTAATACTCTCTCTAGGTCTTCGAAAACCTAAACCCCTAGCTTTTTCCGTTTCGATGATACAGGGGGGGTGAAATAGCCGCGAAACGCTTCGAGAAAAGTATGGTACGGCCGTGCCCGTTTTGCTCGAGACGGCACTGTTGTGCCCCTAGATACATTATTACAATTCATTGGAATGAAGTTCCTTATCCCGCGTTGAGAGAGGGAGCTAGACGGAACAAATTCTTACGAAAAGTAATAACAACACTTTTTAATGACGTCATTAGTCAACAGTCTTATGATTAAGACTTTCGATAGATACCTTAACTTCTCAGATGGCGGTGATGACATATGACGAGATTGCCAAGGGGCGGGTCTTGCGTTCAAATCCCAACGATAAGCAGTTGTCTTTTTGCGTTTCCAACTTATCATAATATATTTAATTTCATAAATTGTTTAATATTCTTTTTATTTAATAATTAACTAAATTAAAATAACTTCGTTTCATTCGGGTGTCCCTTGACACCTCTCAAGTTTTTATAATAATATAAATCGATTTGTTTTACTTTTTGTACATAAACGAAGAACAAAGTTAACAATGCAGTCAATTTGTTTCCTAATATTTACTAAGGTATATAACTTCTTACCGTTTTTATAATTTTCCCTTTACTTGTAGCTAAAAACCTGTCTTGGTGCCAAATTTGAAGGTTCTAAGTTTGCTAGAAGTACCTTAGACTTTTGATGATCGGTCAGTCAGTGAGTGACAAAATGGTGTAACTTTGATCACTCATAACTCTAAAACTATTAGTTCAAATGTCATGTAATTTTGAGGCTAAGCTTGTTTTAATACTCTCTCTAGGTCTTCGAAAACCTAAACCCCTAGCTTTTTCCGTTTCGATGATACAGGGGGGGTGAAATAGCCGCGAAACGCTTCGAGAAAAGTATGGTACGGCTGTGCCCGTTTTTTTTTTTGCTCGAGACTTGGCAGGGGCACTGCCGTGCCCCCAGATCATTATTATCCTACACCTTGAATTATTAATAAATATAAAAGAAAATTCGACTTTAAAATTTGTCTTATTTTTATTTCTTATCAATGTCACTCTCAAAACTGGACCAATAATAAGAGATTACGGAAAGCTGTTTTTAAATAAAAAATGAATCATCAAAATCGGTTCACCCAGTCCAGAGTTCTGTGGTAACAAACAAAAAATTGTCGAATTGAGTAGCTCCTCCTTTTTTGACGTCGGTTAAAAAGAAAGACTTATTTGATAAGATTGCGTATTTTTGTTATTGTTGGTTTGAAGATTGAATACATATTCGTTTGGGATATTTGTAATGCTGTAATAAAAACTCATGAAACTTTTGTTCAGTGCTCTGCAATAACGACACATTCAAATTCAAATTCAAATGTATTTATTTGTGGAACATAGGTGAGTATTACAAGCATACATACCTACTTGCTTTATTTATTTCTCCTCAGTGTCAACAGATTTGTGATATTTACAAGCATTAAATCTCTGTTCGCATTAGCAATAAACATAAATTCCAAAAAGTAATAAATAAAGATTTTTGAGAAATTCTCGCATGAAGTTTTTTAGCAAAAAGGTCTCTTCAGATAGGTTTTCATCAAAATGTATTTGACAGTAATAGACGTTTTAACGAAATTCCTAGAGTATGTAACAAGAAGCCAATAATGTAATTGATTACAAATAAATGTAATGTAATGAAAGAACCGACTTCAATTCGATTTAAAAAAGAATGCCTGAGACTATAAAATTCGCAATTTATTTAAATTACAATACAATTGCCATACAACGTGGCAATGCTGCCAGCCTTTTGGGCACACTCCCAGTTGACAGCGATGTGGATGAACTTTTTGATGCCTTATTTTAGTTTATAATTTTTCTTAAGTTTAATAATCTTAAGTTTAATTTCTAATTGTAATAAAATTAATAAAGATTAATTGAATGGTATTTATTTTACAATTATTTTTTGTTAGATACCAAAACCTTTGTCCCATGTACTATAACATAGTACCTAACATCGATACGAAAAGAAGAAAAATTATGTATTGAGACTACCTCTAAGTTATACCTACTCTCACCATATCGATAATGTTTTAAATCAATACTATACTTAATCATCCTTCTACATTGCCTCGGGTCTGGGTGTTTGTGGTAACTTCGTTGTTCCTGAATAGCATAACACAAGTGCTTTAGCTACTTTGGGTTCAGAGCAATGTATGCGATGTTGTCCGCATTTATTTATTTTATAATACTAAGAAATATACCGTAAGGTTAATGCCGCACTACGGTTATTTTCGCACTCACAAAATTATTCAGTTAAAATCCCACCTGATTTTGTGAATAAAGAAACTAATGAAAGCGGCCGCGCTGACGGCTATTTTCCGCGACTGATTTTTTAAACGTAGAGTGTGCGTTTTGGGCGGTTTTGCGGTTTCACGGTTAACCGCTTGAGGAAAAACCCTTAGTGTGTTTTTAACTTAGAAATTGTGCAAAAAAAAAACAGCTTTTAGAAAATTTATAAACATTACTTTTTGTGTTACCGACGACTTTTTGAATTGTTTTCTCAGTCGCTTACAAAATGTTCTCGAAGCGTCTATTAATGTGGGCAAAAATATCGAATGGAGCTAAATCCGGGCTTGCCATCCGGTGGGGTAGTATTTACCCCTGAAGTGGTCAAACAGTCGAAGGTTCTATTTCTACTCTAACATCCGTTACTCAGCTGAAGTGTGGGCGTCTCTTATTAGTTTAACACCTACTATAACACTCGATTGTTGATAAATCTTGAGTTTAGTTTTCCGCTGTTTAGTTAGTGATATGAAGAACAAGGATTAGCGCGTAAATGCTTACTGGACACAGCCTGTGTATTACGGCCTTATGGGTTACACAGGTCGTGGTCACAAGCAGACCCGGTCGAAACGACAAGCCCTAAAGGTATTTAAGCATGTACGCTAATCCCCGTTCTATAACATTACTATAAACATGCAGCGCGATAGTTTATAATTCTTACAAAAAAAAAACGACTTCAAAATAAGCCTTATATGGTTTTATTATGGATGCCACTGTCATAACTGGACCGAATTGAAATGGAAACACACTGGAAGCAACTGCTTTCGATAAAAAAAGAATCATCAAAATTGATACAATCGAAAGTTATGAGGTAACAAACAAAAAAAAACAGTCGAATTGAATACCTCCTCCTTTTTAAAGTCGGTCAAAAAGTTATTGATAATTAAGTGGTCTACTTTAAGCATCATAGGGCTTGTCTGGCAGCACATTAGTTTATTTCACAGTGGTATTGGCTAGGCGTACTTCAAATGTTTTTTAAAGGTAAATAAACTCTATAACGTATTCAGGATTCTTCTTTCCACTTTATCTTGTCGGCTTTTAAATTAGTCGGGTTTCTGTATTCGTATAAACATGGTTGTTTCTGCTCAAGATTGAATGTTCTAAGTAAGAAACGTACGGCAGAGTATTTATTCTTTTTAAGTACAAATCGGAGACGTCTTGAAAACAGGCCAGGTCAAGAGTACCCTAAACCGAAGAGCATGTATGAAGGGAATTATGACAGTGGATGAAGCGAAACAACTATGTAAGAATCGTAGCAAGTGGAACGAAGTGATCTCTGCCTACCCCCACAGGAAACAGGTGTGATTATATGTAAGTACAAATTCTTATCTTGAAACATGTCTGGAAACTCGTCAGGCGAAGACAAGAAAAATAAAAATAGGATAACTTGTACCCTGTAGGTGCTAAATTAGGGCCTTTGGAACTAATTTTGATTTATTTGTTATTAATTGGACTATGATTTTGAAGAAAGTTTTTTTGAAGAGGCACAAACAGTATTTCTCCATACATGTTCTTAGCACTATATTAAGATCTTCTACTAATAAACTACAAAGTAGAACTACAAGAGATACATAATTTAAACGTACGAATTCTAATGTTGCCTTGGTTATTTAGTTACTCAAGCGTTTGTGAATATGATTGCTTTCCTTGTAAGTTCAGAATGAGATGCTTGCTTATTTACTAAGATTTGATTTTGTTTTCTCTTCAGCTGCATATGTTGAACATAAGGTACTCGACGTGAACGTAAATTGGCCTATAATGTAATGCTCGTCTAGCAAAAAATAGTAATATTGTTTTGTGTTTGAACAACTAATTTAACAAATTAAGGATACATTAAAAACCCAGTGATTTTATAACCAAAGCAAAGCCGAGCCCTTTCCCAACTTTGTTTGGATCGGCTTCCAGTCTTACCGAATTCAGCTGAGTACCGTATTTTACATGGAGCGACTTCCTATCTGACCACCACGACCCATTTTACTGGGAAACACAGTATCGCATGGTCACACTGGTTGTCAGAATTGTGTTAACGGCTGCCAAAAATCATAGTATGACAGTCGGGACCTACGGCTTAACGTGCTATCCGAGGCACGGATTGGTCTCGGTATGTTTGAAAATGGTCACCCATCCATGGACCAACCGTGACGAGCGCGCTTAACCTTTATAGCGGTCAAACAGTTCGGCTAACACTTACGATTTTACAAAGAAATTGTTTTTAGGATATCTATAAATAACATCATAAATGCGAAAGTAACTCAGTCTGTCAGTTATGCTTTTTTGGCTAAACCACTAGACCGATTTTGATGTTTTTATACTTAATAATTTTATGGTGGAGCAGTCCTCATCTCGGAGGTGGGCGCTAAAAGCTGCGACACAGTTTTTTATAACTAATGTGGCTGTTAACGCATAATTAATGTTACTTACTGGTTTTTGTTCCAAATAAATGATTCTGATTTTGATTTTTTTTTTATTTGATGATGATGATTGTAGGCAGTGAGGAAAGCTTAGATCCTGCAAAAAGTTGTAGACTACTTTTTGCTGTATTACCGACACCCACGTGGCAAGAATTAAAGGCAAAAGCTAATATATTATTCAAGAAAATCTTTTCAAACGTTTGGAGATTATCAACTTAATATAAAATGTGGGGCTTTTAAAAATATTATAAAGTATCTTTATATTTTTGTTTTTAATCTTTAAATTACCGTTTTATTGGTCTATTTTTATTAAAACTTTTATACCTTAAGAAAAATTATGTTATTTTTAGTTTTTGAGATTATTTCTGTACAAATATTTTATTAAGTCTTAGATTTCTTTAAGCTTATAAAAAATATATTATTTTTAATTCTTTAGATATTCATGTTTATGTAATTTTTATTAAACCTTAAGTTTCTTTAGTACTGAGAAATGGTTTCAGGAGTATTTAATAAAAGTATTTAATTAACGAGAATCTTAGCTCAGAGAGTTATTCATAAGAGTATTAGGGTCAAAGCAACTCAGTAATAAATTTTTAAATATAAAAATATCCTATTGCTATGCTAGTTTCTTATGAAATTAGCAGACACTTGGCTTTTTTATTTTTAGTATTTTTCATACCATGTAGTAAGATGAATAGACAATGCAAAAGTTATTTTTAAGAAGATTTACAGAAATAGAAGAATTATTTCAGCTATAAACACACGTTTCTGTAACATCCTGTACCTATATAAAATATACAGGGTGTTCTTTTTATGTTGACATGATTTAAATTACACTGACCCTAACATTTAAATTCATATATTTTTTATATTGCTAATTTGATTTATTTAAGTTTTTAATGCAAAATTGTTAAGCGTTAGAACAGCATCTACACATTAAAGCATTCAATCACGAGTCTTTTACAAATACCGAAAAAATAAACCGAAATTTCAAAAGTAATTATAATTCGCTATTGACGTCGTTTGTATATTAATTTTTGTACATAAATTACAACAATCATGTCAGGGAAATGTGTTCATTATTTCGTGCAAATAAACAGAACTGATGACTTGGAAACGTTAATGAAGGGAGACGGAAAATGTTTTCATATTCATATTTTATCGTTTTTGGAAACAATAATATATACTACCTATCCTCAAATGATTCATATTAAGAGTATCAGTATTATTTTCTAAACATAACTAGCAATAGGTACCTACTTGAATCTTCATCTCCGAAGTCGCCTACCAGTCTTACCGGATTCAGCTGAACACCGTATTTTACATGAAGCGACTGCCTCTGACCTCCACAAACCATTTAACTGGGAAACACAGTACTCCATAGTAAGACTGGTTGTCAGAATTGACTTAACGACTGCCGACAATCATAGTATGACAGTCGGGACCTACGGCTTAACGTGCTATCCGAGGCACGGAGGGGGCTCGGTATGTTTGGAAATGGTCACCCATCCAGAGACTAGCCGCGGTAAATGCGGCTTAACCTGTATCACAAGCCGTTCAAGATTTGTTCTCACTGTATTTTATTTTATTTTTTTGTTTAAGGGAATCATCGAAAAAACGTATAAAACAAAAAAAATTGTCATCATCCCTTTTGTAAGGGGTATACTCTGACTGCGGTCATTGAACCGTCTAATACGCTAGCCGACCTTGAAAAAGTCCTTTAAGTCTTTTACGACCTACTTCAACACGACTTTAAATGCAGCCAGACTTAAGTTATCAGCCCTAAAACACTCGGTTACCCTTTATAGATCTAGGCACTGATTTTATGTTAAATTATATGTCTGTAAACGTCGACGAAGTGAAAATTCAAACGGAGTAAAGACAGTGGAATTTCACAGTTTATGCAAAACAAGATCTTTTACGCATTACAAATCCTTACTAACATTATAAATGTGAAAGTTTGTGAGAATGGATGTGTGGATGTTTGTTACTCTTTCACGCAAAAACTACTGAATGTATTTTAATGAAACTTTACAATAATGTAGCTTATACATCGGAATAACACATAGGCTATAATTTATAAAGATAGTGTATGAATTGTCATTCACGCGGGTGAAACCGCGGGACACCTGGTATGTATTGTATTTCGAACGACCCGCACTGATTTCTCTGGGGCTGACAACACATTAATTATTCATTAATGATGTCAACACAAACCTTCCTCTTGAATCACTCTAACCATTGGTGAAAATCATATGAATGTTTGGTATTTTATGAGTTTATTGCCTTCAGGCAGATAGATAGAAGCGGTGGGGGATTTTGTTCTAAAATAATATGAATTTATATAGATTATACTAGCGGACCCGACAGACGTTGTGCTGTCTACACGTCTTTAATTTGAAAATTTCAAAACAATAACACAATGATAACAAAACTTTTTTTTTTAATTTGATCGCAGCGCTAACTGTCGGGACAGACTAAAATTAAAATTCGAATATTATTTAAATTTGACACTGCGATGGTAGCGCCGTCTGTCGGATCCAATGTAAATCATTCCATAATCAACAACTACTGATAAATAAAAAATTAATTAAAAAAACATTGTCCAGCGGACAAAATTGTGAATTCTAAACCATTCCCAGATCCCCTTGAACACACACAAAAAATTTCATCAAAATCGGTCCAGTCGTCTGAGAGAAGTTCAGTGACATACGTAGTGTGTATGTGTGAGATATTATCTTTATTTGCAAAAAATGTGGTACAAAAGTTGGCATATTAGTACATAGCGAAACACATTGCTGAGAAACAATTTGCTAAGTTTAATTAGCATGCAGATTTTAGAACTAATGCTTGATTTGTTTGTCTCAGTTCATATATTAGTTACTTCAATCAATCAATACTTTAATCTACGTACTATTATGTACTTGGAACGGTATAATTATATTCTTGGTAGCAATTCTGTCTACAAATTGTGTTAACGATACTCACTTTGTCGATAGTTTTCATGTTTGACTAGAGCCAATATAATTAAGACACACGAACTGCTTTCACAGTCAGTCAATGATCCCCGCACACGGATTGGCACCTATTTTAAAATATGCATGTCAGTGGTCGGTCAGTGTACTTGTCATTGTGCCTAATTTTCGTATTCAGATAAGCCTATAATAAAATCTCATTGAACTCTCGAAGAGAATGATCGCAATGACCAAATGCCAGTCAGCAGAATGACAACTATCGTATAAATTTACCAAATTAAGCAGGTCATTCGGTCAATTCAAGCGACTCTTAAATAGGAGAATGAGGACCCTGCGCGAGGTGTCGACCACTCTCGCGCGTCACGTGCGCCTCCCAAGCGCTCGCTTTTTGTTTTGTCGACCGCTCGGAGAAAACAAACTGCTTTACAGGCCTTGGTGGCATCTGAGGTCTTTATTTTAGCTTGACGTCGTTTATACCGACCGCTTCAAGCAGTCGATGAGCTGAAAAGACTGCCTTGTTGGCCTAGTGGTGCTAAACGCGACCGCTACGCTAGAGGTCTTGGGTTCGTTTCGCAAGTCGAACAAGGTGTTATTGGGTTTTTCTATGAAATTCTCAGTAGCAGGTCGGAGTTTGGATTTGTGCCCGGTTAGGGGCAATAGGCTCACCCCCTATTACATGGGACCTAAACATATCGGCGAACTGTGGGTGTACATTGGTACACCTCTGCCTAACCCTTCGGGGATACCGGCGTGATGATATGTTATGTTATGTTTATGAGCTGAAAATGTCTAGAAATAGCTGCTAAACTATTGATGTAACACAATAGATGAACTTTTATTAAGTTGTTCTTTTATGTAAATAAAAATTCAATAAGTAAGCAAGAATATAAAGGATATTGTATATATAGAAAGGATGTAGGTAATACATAAATTGAGATAAACAACAACACAGAATCAAGTAAAAGGGCAGAGAGGAAAATAGACCGGACGTTAGTTAGACGCTACGAGGAAAATTATGAAATTAAACGAGAAAAATAATATTACACTAGTTGTTTCTTTGTCTCAGCTTGTTTCTGTATATGCGTATATATGATTCTCCAAAGTCTTATGAAGTAGTCAAACCCTTCGCTCAGGCTAACTATGGTAGACTTTTCCAAAATAGATTTTGGTGAAGTTTGACGACCTCCGTAGTCGAGTGGCGTACGCACCGGTTTCAAGGTGTAGAAAATGACATTTCTACATTGTCTCGGGTATCCCCGGACGGGTCTATGTAGAAAATCACATTTCTACATTGTCTCGGGTCTGGGTGTTTGTGGTACCTTCGTTGTATCTGAATTCCATAACACAAGTGGTTTAGCAACTTGCTTTGGGCTCAGAGCAATGTATGTGATGTTGTCTGCAATTATTATTATTATTATTAAATATTTAGTTGTATTGAGATGGAAATTTGTAAACTGACACTATACCAGAACTACTCTACATCACTTTTGGATAGATATACCTTTTTGGTATCATCCTGAATAATATTATTGTAATATTCTTGTTAGGTGTTTTATATAGTGTCAAACGACTAGTTTGCCTAGTGAATGAAATTAACCTATGGAGTATAAAGTTTTGTCCAAACGCCTGGTTGACACTTCGCGTAACCCAAAGGCTGGCTTCTACCTAGGTCAGCGCATAAGCATTGCCATACAACGTGGCAATGCGGCCAGCCTTTTGGGCACACTCCCAGTTGACAGCGATGTGGATGAATTTTTTGATGCCTTATTTTAGTTTATATTTTTTCTTATTTATTGTGTAGGCTTAGTTTTTTATTATTGTAAATATCTTAAGTTTCATTTCTAACTGTAATAATGTAATGATGCAATATAATACACAGTAAACCTAAGAAGTATATGTTTTTGTATTTTCCATAAATTAATTTCATTTGGAAAAAGAAACTGTAACCACAATGAATGAGAAAAGTTAATTTAACATCTGTGTACACAAATCCTAGGAATAAACCGCGTTGTATATATTTACATCCATTACAGATTACCGCGTTCAAGAACACAAACATTGCACGAAAAATAAAATTCTTCAAATACCAATACGTATTCACATTTTTATTGAATGACTACGAAGTACTTATCTTATTTTAATTTCATACAAGAAAAAGGGGTGTTATAAGTTTAACGAGTTTATCTGTGGCATTTTAGCTCTTAAACGATAGGACAGATTATGATTCAGTTTTGTTTATAAGGTTACATGGTCTGGTTGATAAATAAATGAAGAAACATTTATGAAGTTTCTTTTATATATATTGCCGGTACTGTTTGTATTTATCGATCGATTAGTTTTTTTTTTTTTAATTTATGGTTTTTGACGATGTTTTTATTCATCTCTTGCCGGTGGCGTCCCATGATGTTTATTAATGTACTAAAATGACTTTTAATAGCCATATAGGTTATATCTAGGTCGGAACGAAACCAATTCCAAAGTATTAGGTACCAGGGTAAAAAATTTGAACTTAAATCCAGTAAGATATTTTCAAAGTTTTATTTTAAATCATACATTGAGAATGCAAAATGTACAGACACAAGCAAACAATTTTGTCCATTTTAAACCACGTTTTTTGTGAAACCTTGAGGTTTAATTAATTGTAACTGGATTCGATTTTAAAAACAAATGTAAAAATGATTATGAGAAAAACCTTTTAAAAAATACAAATTACATAATAATGTTTAAGCTTAAGACAAGTTTATTAAAAGCAAAGAGCTTATCGCTTATTAAAATTCATATTTAATAATGATAATTATAACATAATTCCTAAGACGGTTTTATGTAAGCTGCCTTTTCAACACAATTTAAATCACATTGTGAAGCTCTGTAGGTAGAAACATGTGGAATATAATGCTATTAAATTATGAGATAATTAATTTAAATTAGCATTACTTAATTATAAATAAAACAGAAGATGAGTGTAAGAGGCTTAATAATAATAATAATCCAGCCTATAAACGTCCCACCGCTAGGCACAGGCCTCTTCCCATATAGAGAAGGCACGATCATTGATCACCACGCTTGCTCTCTGCGGATTGGCGATTTCGGACCCCAAATTTTTGGAATCCAGGTTTCTTCACGATGTTTTCCTTCACCGTTTGTCAGAAGTGTCTTAGAATAATTAAGAAAGTACATATAACTAAGAGGCTTACTGTGTTAAAATTTCTCTAAGTACGCCTAAACTTTAATTCACATTAAATCCGTAGTTTTTAATTATATACAACCGACTTCAAAAGTAGGAGGTTCTCAATTCATCGTGTTTTTTGGACTCTCCAAATATATTTTTATAAACTTTTAATCTATCTACCTAACCTTTTTTTAGCTTGATGCTATGACGGCACGAAAAACGGGTATTACGGGCACTTATTCCCGTGTTATCGTTACTAATATTATAAATGTGAAGGTTTGTGAGAATGGATGTGTGGATGTTTGTTACTCTTTCACGCAAAAACCACTGAATGGATTTTAATGATGTTTACAATAATGTAGCTGATACATCGGAATAACACATAGGCTATAATTTATAAAGATAGTGTATGAATTGTCAATCACGTGGGTGAAACCGCGGGACACAGCTAGTATTACAATATTTTTATTTCTAGTCTATTTTTTATTTTCGTATTCTAATTAAGAGTAAGTAAATTTCTAAATTTCATATCCAGTTCAATCCCAATTATTTACCAAGTATAAAACAACCGATACTTCTTTGTCCCAAATCGTCACAATTCCATAGGTCAACTGACTTTGGCCGTACGAAAGTAATTCATTATGGTGATAAAACAGTAGCATCGTAAATGGCTCGTAAAATCCACAGGTATATTATAATTAAGTGGAAACTAAGGTAGACACGTCAAAGCCCATAATTTTCTTATTAGGTCAGTTTATTAGATTTTCTGAGACCATTTTGTGCTATATTTCAGACTTCTTGAGACTAATTTATTACCTAACTAGTTGGAATATTGAAGTAACTATTCACCACGACCTCCGTATTCGAGTGGCGTACGCACCGGTTTTCAAGGTGTCGCTAGCTCTGAGGTCCCTGAGGTCAATGTAGAAAGTCAGTTTTCTACATTGTCTCGGGTCTAGGTGTATGTGGTACCTTCGTTGTTTCTGAATTCCATAACATACATATCATCACGCCTGTATCCCCGAAGGGTTAGGCAGAGGTGTACCAATGTACACCCACATTTCGCCGATATGTTTAGGTCCCATGTAATAGGGGGCGAGCCTATTGCCACTAACCGGGCACAAATCAATTTATCAATTTATTTTTATTCTTGATTTTATTTATGTCGTTAGTTTTCAGTTGCGAATAGATTAAGTTTTAATTAAGCACCAAGTAGTTAATAGTGGTTAAAACAAATTTATATAAATAAATGCGGACAACATCACATACATTGCTCTGAACCCAAAGTAAGTAGCTATTAAGTAAGCACTTGTGTTATTGGGTTTTTCTATGAAATTCTCAGTAGCAGGTCGGAGTTTGGATATATGCCCGGTTAGTGGCAATAGGCCCCCTATTACATGGGACCTAAACATATCGGCGAACTGTGGGTTTACATTATACACCTCTGCCTAACCCTTCGGGGATACAGGCGTGATGATATGTTATGTTAGTTATTCTGCATAATGGAAGAAAACAAATAAAATGCGAACAATGATTGTTTTTGCGACAGGCAACGTTTTATTTTCGTTGTCCAATTAAGATTGATTAATTGTTATTGTATTGTCAATTACAGTTATCCTTGTCGAACGGAAAAAAGTGCCTTCTATTGAATGTATTGTTTTTCCTTTTTTATTCCCGAAAAAACGTTTGTTAGGTATAAGTTGTGCTTGCCGGTCTGTCTGTGGCGTAATGGCTTGTAAGTAAATTGCAGTATATGTAAATATTGTTTTTGTTTAAAACTTTAACTAAGACGCATTTTATAAATTTGATTGTGAGCTAAGTAGGCGAAATATGAAGAACTGTACTAATTTGTAAGAGCTGTAAAGCAAATAAACAAATTCTTCTTATTCTGTGGACCCAATGTGAGGCGGTGTTTGATTGAAAAATGATGTGATCGACATAGTTCTTAGCTATTATTTGTGTTATCTGTAGTTATTTATCAGAAATAAGGAGTTTCTTATTTTTAAGTTACAGTTTCAATTTGTTATTTACCCTGCATTTTATGTAGTAGGAGGTAGGTATATAGATTAATTCTAACGAATGAATATACAGTCTAGTTAAAGAATACAATAGAGAACTTATGATCAATATAAAGAGAATATGGTGAACGTTTTAGTTATGATTATAACTTATCTATTGTTCAAAAATAATTTGTTGCTCTATCTCTTTCTAACACAAGTAAAAGATAAGGACGGAATATGACACATGTCAGACCATAATACGCTTGAACAATACGTGATAAGCATTGCCAAAAGTACAAACTTTTATAGTAAACTATACTTAACGAAATGGTATACATACAAAACCTATAAATGGGAATAATTCATTAAAATGTTAATCCATATGTCCATCTATCTATACATAATAATATATAATAAAAAATGACCCCCCACAGCGTCTGAAGTCGATGAACTTAAAAACTACCGAACGGATTTTCATATGGTTTTGCCTAGGGATAGAGTGATTTAAGAGAAAGTTTTGATAGCTTTTCAAATAAGTATATTTTAAGTATATTACAAGTCGTGGTGGCCTAGCGTTTCAATAAACGGATTTGTATGCACGAGGTGCCAAGTTCGGACTTGGGCAAGTAGCAAAGTAACTTTTCAAAGTGATATGTACTTTCTTAATTATTTTAAGACACTTCTCACTAACGTCAAAGAAAACATTGTGAGGAAACATGGGTTTTAAAATTGGGATCTGAAATCGCCAATCCGCAGAGAGCAAGCGTGGTGATCAATGCTCGTACCTTCACTATATGGGAAGAGGCCTGTGTCCTGCAGTTTGACATTTATATACTGGCATTATAAATTTTATAATTTATTAATACAATGACGACCTCCGTGGTCGAGTGGCGTACGCACCGGTTTCAAGGTGTCGCTAGCTCTGAGGTCCCGGGTTCGATCCCCGGACGGGTCAATGTAGAAAGGCAATTTTCTACATTGTCCCGGGTCTGGGTGTTTGTGGTACCTTCGTTGTTTCTGAATTCCGTAACACAAGTTTAGTGCTTTACGGCTACTTACTTTGGGTTCAGAGCAATGTATGTGATGTTGTCCGCATTTATTTATTATTATTTTATTTATTAATGTTAAAGAAGTTCGCTCCAACTGTATTTCCTCTTAACGGCTACTCAAATTCCAGTGACATTTGAGTATTCCGATAATACTATATAGTTTGTAGTACTACGCGAGTTGTAGACAGCCTTCAATTAACAGTTTGTCGAACCTTACCAGCCCCCAATTCCGAGAGACAAGCTTGAATATGTTATAGTAATGAACGAATGAAGCTTACGTGTCAATTAACTATTCTTAGAGTAAGCGTATAAGACCTTTTTATAACGTTAATTAAAGTATAAAGCCTGTACACGAACTGCTCTCACAGTCAGTGATCACCGCACACGGACTGAGCGGGTGAGAGATGAGAAAACATAACATATTATCACGCCTGTATCCTCGAAGGGGTAGGCAGAGGTGTACCAATGTACACCCACAGTTCGCCGATATGTTTTAGGTCCCATGTAATAGGGGGCGAGCCTATTGCCACTAACCGGGCACAAATCCAAACTCCGACCTGCTACTGAGAATTTCATAGAAAAACCCAATAACACCTTGGTCGACTCGGGAATCGAACCCAAGACCTCCAGCGTAGCAGTCGCGCTTAGCACCACTAGGCCAACGAGGCAGCCTAGTTAGTTGAGAGATAAGAGAAGAAATTATTAAGAAAACTTCTTGAAAACTTCTCTTCTTTCTTTCTCATCTCATTTATCACACAATCCATCCATCTCTTTCAGTCTTCCTCTAGACGTATTCACAGAATAATTCTAAATTTATCAAAACCCAATAAATATTTCATAAAAACAAAAAGAAAGCAAGAGTTATTTATATACTTCGGTTTCTATTCGTTTCTTTGTTAAATATTATTATTAACCTTAACACAACAATGGCCATTCACCTTAAAGTCTTTGCCAAGTAAAATCTTACAAAACGTAACTTGTAGAAACTTTTGTTCGTAACAAACTTTGGCAATCAATATATTTTTGAAAGCTTAGAAATTCAAGTATTATTTCAAATGTTATTAACAGGACTTCCTGAACAAAAAAGGAGTAAGGCGAGTTTTCAGGTAGTTAATTTAGTTTATTACTCGTAGGATACACCGCAAAAAGATACAGTATTTTTAACCGACTTGAAAAGGATAAGGTCCCCAGTTTGGCAGTTTTTATATGATATTTCAGGCTATTGTAGACAATGTCAATTATTTTGAATTGGTTCATATTTACACTTATGTATAATCACACAAATTACAACTTTTGTCATATCAAATATATTTTGTATGTATTAGTTATATACGTTTAATTTTACTCGATTTTAATAAAACTGACCCACGAAATAGGCTACTAATATTGCTAAGAAAACAAAAAGCCCAAGCGAGGGAAGCCTCGCGGCTTCCCTCGCTTGGGCTTTTTGTTTTCTGCAAAACTGCTTTATAAAAAGTGCCAAAAATACTCACTCCTTATGCAATACTCGTCAAAGGGGTTTAAAAGCACAAAAAACAGAACGCATTTCACTCGGAAAGCTGCCACATTAAATTATACTGAGCTGGAGGTACCTGGCACGTGCCAACCGATGAATGCCAATCTCACGACCCAATAGGCCTCACATGGGTATGGGCATGCCAGATCTCACCGAGACCAGACTGAGAGGTGGAACCCTGATAGGTTCCTCTCCTTTTAAAAGCGGTTAAATAACTAGATTAGTATACATGGTTGCAAGATCAAACTTCGTTTAGCACTGAAAATGGCGAAAAAAGGTATCAAGCACTGAAAACGCATGTGAGTAATGCTTTCTCCCTTTAAAATATATAAAGGGCTTTGTTAAACTATAGACCTATAAATAGATATAACTGCCTCGCTGGCTTAGTGGACTGCCTCGTTGGCCTAGTGGACTGCCTCGTTGGCCTAGTAGACTGCCTCGTTGGCCTAGTGGTGCTAAGCGCGACTGCTGGAGGTCTTGGGTTCGATTCCCAAGTCAACCAAGGTGTTACTGGGTTTTTCTATGAAATTCTCAGTAGCAGGTCGGAATTTGGATTTGTGCCCGGTTAGTGGCAATAGGCTCGCCTCCTATTACATGGGACCTAAACTTATCGGCGAACTGTGGGTTTACATTGGTACACCTCTGTCTAACCCTTCGGGAATACAGGCGTGGTGATATGTTATGTTATAAATAGATATCATAATCATGAATGACGCGGCTGTTTTTTATCGAAATTATTTATCATATTATAAACGTAAAAGTTAGTGTAGATGGATGGATAGCAACAATCATCTGTCCATCTGTCCACATCTTCCACGCAAGGCTACTCACTCAATTTTGATGGAATTTGGCACATGATATACTATGCCTGAACTGTTAGCATCGTTTTAATTCTGAGAAATAATATAATATCCTGGGACAATTCACACACGGTCATCTGATCCCGAACTAAGCGGAGCTTTTAGTATGGTAACCAGACAACTGTTAAACATACTTCTAAATACTACGTATTATAAATAAATAACACCCAGACACAGAATAAATGATTAAGCTAATCACACAACATTTGTCCTGGGTGGGAATCTAGCCCACGACCACTGGTATAGTAGTCAGGGTCACTAACCACCGGACCAACAGGCTAGTCACACAAATCTAATGCCATCTTGAATGGTATTTATTTGACGCTGCGTAAATGACAGCTGTTTATTTATTCCTTGGTTGTATACAAGAGAATTAATACACATAATAATAACAAAAGAATACAAAGTAGTTACCTACTTATCACCTGATCAATTTTCTTTCGTTGACAAATCAAAATTATGGAGACACAATATACATACATTCAACAGTGCTAGTAGCTGGATAGATTATTACACCATTTATTTTTTGGAAAGTTTCTATTTGATTAGATTATTATACAACGTCTTTTTTGTACAAATCTCAAATGTTTAGATTTTATGAAAACTATAGAACAGAACAGACCGTAGCGATGGATGCAATGGCTGTCAAAACATACTCTGTAGGCTGCGTTGTTTGCAAACAGACATTTCTGCGTTGCCATGCTCGAATAGCGCGCTGGGACGACAAACACTACAGGAACGGTAGTTTCAAAACCGCCCCTATTCCTATTTGGAAAACAAGGGTTTATTTGCTATCTCCTTCGCTCATCGGAGAAATTTTTATTCTTAAACATTTTCCTGTCCAATGAGTGACAAATGAAAATTCCTATTGATAAACTGTTGTGTCTATTGGCGGACAGTAAAGTTGTATTTAATGAATAAGAAAAATAAGATCTTTATTTTTTTGTCTTGTTTTTTTTTCGTATTCTTTTAAAGACATTGTTTTACTTGGATAATTATAAGCACGATGCTTATATTCTAACTGCACGATTTGGCGCTTATGTTGGTTTGATAACTACAACGCGATCTTATATTCCCTTCATTTCTTTTTTTTCATCTTATAGTTTTGATCCATTTGTTTTGTTGTATTTATATTGTGTAAAGAAATTGTGTATGTGCTAGAATATTTTAAGTTTTCCCTTACCTGCTGCAGAGAGATATGGCAAGAGTTTTTTTCTTTATTTAACATCTATTTTATACACCAAGTCTCTAGCGAATAAAGATTATGTTTTATTCTATTCTATTTTATTCGATGCAGTTGCGTATATCGTTTGTTTTTCACCCACAAGAGTCGTAATATGTTCGTGTTTTGTTTGTCTCCGCTTCACCAATTTATGTGCACACATACGACACGAAGATTCCGTGTTCGATAGTTCACTATTTTACTTTTAAACCGACTTCAAAAGAAGAGGCTTTTAATTCAATCTTTTAATTAAAAAAAAAAGACAATTGATGCGCTACTGACCTTAGTTACTATATATGACATTATGTTAAGTGTAAAACACTGTTACTATAATGTGACTATGCAATCTGGATACTTATTAAATTATTTTAGAACATAATAGTTTTAGATGTGGTAGCATAATTGTTTAAGGAATCATTTCAATGTTCTTAATTCTCAATTCTTTATCAGACTCATTTTAAAGACATACATAAACTTGTGATGTAAAGAGGCGGACTTATTTATTTATTTATTTAATTCTTCATGTACACTATTGCACAAAGGCGGACTTAATGCCATAAGGCATAATCATAATGTTAATTCCATGTTACGCTACGACGATTCTCTTTGCGAACAGACAATGTTTTTTTAAAGAATTGAGATTTTGATTTGTTGAACGAATTCAACATTCGAATGAAATATTCTTATTTACATCGATAAAGTATAGTTTAGAGGTCCCCGTATCGATATCGATTTCAGAGAATTAAACATAACATACATATAACATATCATCACGCCTGTATCCCCGAAGGGTCAAGCAGAGGTGTACCAATGTACACCCATCGTTCGCTGACATGTTTAGGTCCCATGTAATAGCGGGCGAGCCTTTTGCCACTAACCGGGCACAAATCAAAACTGCGACCTGCTACTGAGAATTTCACAGAAAAACCCAATAACACCTTGATCGACTTGGGAATCGAACCCAAGATCTCTAGCGTAGCCGTCGCGTTTAGCACCACTAGACCAACGAGGCAGTCATCATTTCAGAGAATTCCGTACCTTTTTTTAGTTTATTCAATT
Source organism: Autographa gamma (assembly GCA_905146925.1). Classification (NCBI taxonomy): domain Eukaryota; kingdom Metazoa; phylum Arthropoda; class Insecta; order Lepidoptera; family Noctuidae; genus Autographa; species Autographa gamma. The sequence continues at coordinate 7,177,890 of LR989872.1, read as the reverse complement.
ACCGTTCGTACTTTTTTCAGTGTTGCCACAAACCTACGTCTAATGAGTAACGGAGGTATTATAAACATTTATTTAACCCGCTCTTTGATGATCCAATTCTTGTTCTATAATTATAACAAATCGTTCCGGTGATTGACGCTTCCATGTTTATGTTTTCTGTTAAATCAAATAATTTATAATTAGGTTTAGTTGATTCATTTGCTATTTTATGTACTATATGATGAATAGAAGGTATGTGTGTACATTAAATAAATTTAAGACTCTTGCAAATTTTTTATAAACATACATATAATGACGCCTCTTTCCCTTGTAGGGGTAGGCAGAGACCACTTCTTTCCACTTACTACGATCCTTACACACTTGTTTCTTCTCGTCCACTTTAATTATTTCTATCATACATGCTCTTCGATTTGGGGTACTCTTGACCTATCTTTTGTCATTTTAACTCGCCTAATGCCTACACTTTTTTCGTCAACCCTTCTTCATTCATTATGAATCTCGGTAATCTAGGTATACTTAATATTATTTTTAGGTACATATTTAAATAAAATATTACTTACTCGCTAGGTGGTGGTGTGTTGCACTTAACTGTCCCACTGCTGGGAGGATGCATCTTCATTCTTCAAGAAACATTACTGAAACAATATGAAAAACTTTTAAAAGTAATATCAACACAAAATAACGATAAATATGTCATCAAGCAGGAAGAAGAACCAATAAACCTTGTAATTGGGATACAGATGAATGCCACCTGTCGTTGCTACCGAGATCTTATAAATAGTAGAAAACATACAGGTTGTTAAGAAAACCCTGTCCGAAAGTACGAATCGAAAACTTTTTCGGACATTTACCATTCAGAATTGGTAAATCTTCGGTTTTACTGGGAAATCTTAAGATTTACCTTAGGTGGGGCTTTTACAGTAACAGATACACAAAAATACTCAACATAAAAACTTAATCTGTAGTACTGTCCAATTGACTGGTTTTCATAGCTTTTATTTCAATTTAATCAGGACTCTTCATTTTAATATTGAACTCTAAATAAATTCTTTACTTGAAGCCCAATAATAAAACATAACATATCATCACGCCCGTATCCCCGAAGGGGTAGGCAGAGATGTACCAATGTACACCCACAGTTCGCCGATTTGTTTAGGTCCCATGTAATAGGGGGCGGGCCTATTGCCACTAACCGGGCACAAATCCAAACTCCGACCTGCTACTGAGAATTTCATAGAAAAACCCAATAACACCTTGGTCGACTCGGGAAGCGAACCCAAGACCTCTAGCGTAGCAGGCGCGCTTAGCACCACTAGGCCAACGAGGCAATTATAGAGCCCAATAATAGTTAACTAAATGTAAGTTTCTATAAATTTGTTTTTGATCAACGAGTTTTATCCCCCCTATTACTTATAACTTGTAAAGTTATTTTTTATGTCAGACTTCACTTAATCTTAAAATAACAAAACAATCTAATTTTAGTAAAGGATTAATCTGCAACTCCCATACAAAAGTACAGGGCTGCACCGAAGCAAATAATTAATTTCAAATTAATTAAAATAATACAGATTTATTCAATACTTAATTCTAAAATAACAAGTTACTTACAACTATACTAAAATTTAAACTTATATAAATACACAAAACTAACAGGCGTCAAAGAACTCATCATCATCCTTGTCATTGGCGGGAAACGTGCCCAGAAGGCTGGCAACATTGCCACGTTGCCAGACTTCAGTTAATGTTATATGGGACTTCTGAGGAATATACATAGCCCATATATCATACTATAAGACATAATAATATAATGTTTAGAATCGATCCACAATAAATAATTTGTGGAGACGTAATGAAAAATAAACATGCCAGTTGAAAAGTTCCTCTTCTTAATTTTTTTTTTCTCTAAATGATAGTGAGAATGACGGCATCGTCACAGGTTGTGCAAAATGATCATACAAAAGACGAAAACGGTGGTGTAGTTTTTGATTTATCTTCAAAATATATAATATTCCAAATTTAACATTTTATTTGGGCATGTGATGGTGAACCCTATATCCCCCTTTCGGGTCGGACAGGGGTTTTGTAACACCCTGTATAAAGATTTGCATGTTTCTACATAGCAATGTAAAATCCAGTTTCCAGAATGCATGGCATTTCTAATGCAACTACGTTTAATTTCAGTAGTGTTCAGCCGTTTAGTTTTCTTTTCATTTAAAATATGAAAGTGCCAACCCTAATCAAGGATAATGCAATTTATTTTAAATAAATAAGATTACTTGCCTGTTTAAAATAGATTTACTGCAGAAAATCTGATCAAGAAATATAAAAGGGCAAGTTAAGGGCAGATAAAGGACAAATTACGCTAATAATAACATAACGTAACATATCATCACACCTGTATCCCCGAAGGGTAAGGCAGAGGTGTACCAATGTACACCAACAGTTCGCCGATATGTTTAGGTCCCTTGTAATAGGGGCGAGCCTATTGCCACTAACCGGACACAAATCCAAACTCCGACCTGCTACTTACTATTTCATAGAAAAACCCAATAACACCTTGATCGACTTGGGAATCGAACCCAAGACCTCTAGCGAAGCAGTCGCGCTTAGCACCACTAGGCCAACGAGGCAGTTACGTTAATAATAGTTGCAAAAGTTTAGCTTTTGTTTTACAAAATCGGCGCCACGGACATTTTTAACGTCCGACTCAAAAACGACAAGAATTATCACCTCCGTGGTCGAGTGGCGTACGCAACGGTTTCAAGGTGTCGCTAGCTCGAGGTCCCGGGTTCGATCCCCGGACCGGTCAATGTAGAAACCAACTTTTCTACATTGTCCCGAGTCTGGGTGTTTGTGGTACCTTCGTTGTTTCTGAATTCCATAACACAAGTGCTTTAGCTACTTACTTTGGGTTCAGGGCAATGTTTGTGATGTTGTCCGCATTTATTTATCACTTTAACGAGTCTATCTATGGCATCGTAAGCCCCGAACGCATAAACCGATTTGGATATCCATTTTTTATAAATGTGAATTAGATTGGATTCTTTGTACAGATCCGTTCAGTTTCATGATAGTTTAGAAAAAAATATAAATTTTGTGAAGGGTTGCGTAGATTTTCAATTTATTTATTTTACCTCTAAAACGTTGGCCTAGTCGTTCTAAGCGCGACTGCTACGATAAAGGTCTTGGGTTAGATTCCCAAGTCGACCAAGGTGTTATTGGGTTTTTCTATGAAATTTTCAGTAGCAGGTCGGAGTTCGGATTTGTGCCCGGTTAGTGGCAATAGGCTCGCCCCCTATTACATGGGACCTAAACATACCGGCGAACTGTGGGTGTACATTGTTACACCTCTGCCTAACCCTTCGGGGATACAGGCGTGATAGTATGTATGTATGTACCTCTAAAACTAACTTTTTCAGTAAAAAAGTACATCGGTAGCTTGAATTTAGTAAATCTACAATTGTATACAACAATATTTTACCATTTCATATCAACAAAACCTAATAAAAGTTCTTAGTATTCAAACAATGCTGAAACATTCTGCTGTATCAATACAGGGAATATACCTAGTAGGAGAGCTACAGAACTATTGGACTAAACCAATTCCCCCGAGTGGTATTTATTTATTAAATTATGCTCTTTCGAAGCAACCAAAATCCGATCTCACAGAACAATTAAATAATAATAATATTCCGGGACATCTCACACACGGTTATAAATCTGATCCCAAGCTAAGCAGAGCTTGTGTTATGGTAACCAGAAAACTGTAAAACATACTTATATATTTCTAAATACATACATATTATAGATAAATTACACCCAGACCAGAACAAATGATCATGATCATGACACAAAAAAATTTCCTGAGTGGGAATCAAACCCACGACCTCAGGTATAGCAGTCAGGGTAACTAACCGCTAGACCAACAGGCACGTCAATAAAAGTGTAAGAAAAATCTTTTTTCACGGTAAAATTTTAATTAATGATGGTTGCGTATTCAAATTTCATCGTGGTCACCAGTTTAGTAAAGGGGTGTTATACAAATATACAAAAGGATTATGTAATAAACTATTATAAATTCTTTACCACAATCAGCAAGAAAAACCGGTCGATGACTTAACTAGTTACTCGTAACCATGACAACGTAGTTCGTAGTAAATAAATGTTTGTCAAAGCAGTATGCTACATATGTAATAGACGTTGGGAAAATAAACAGTATTTTTAAGAGTGGCAAAAACGTCCTAGACGATAGCTAAATTGTTATTGGCAACAATCAATTCTAGTGAGTTAGTCAAAATGTTCAACAGCTCTTAGCCTTTAGCTCTTAGTAATACTTAGTTCGTGCCCTATCCACTATTCAGTCGAATAAGCACGAGTGCATAAAAAAGGTGTACATAAGTCTGGGAGAAGTGACCGAAAGCGTGCTTGTCGTTCAATAATATACCTTATTGGAAATACCTTTTTTTATCTCTTCTCTATTCGACAAAAGTTTTGTTGGAGTTAAGCTCGCTGTATTGTACTTTGTACTGATACAGACTTAAAACATTATTAGTTAACTTCGTAATATGTAGTGTATATTAACATACATTATTTTTTCAATATGCAGGGTGTTATCAAAAGGGTATCTATACAAAACAGGTGAAAAGTACACCTCGCATAGAGTCAGTTTACAAATTTCAGCTCAAAATTTGGTAATTAATTAATTGATATTTATTTACACGTATAGCATCAATTATTCAACACCAAAAATTTACCCTTCACCTGTTTTGGATATTTATAACGTTACGTTAAACCATACCAGTATGAACTGAATGTGTTAAAATTCAATACTACATATCATCACGCCTGTATCCCCGAAGGGTTAGGCAGAGGTGTATCAATTTACACCCACAGTTCGCCGATAAGTTTAGGTCCCATGCAATAGGGGGCGAGCCTATTGCCACTAACCGGGCACAAATCCAAACTCCGACCTGTTACTGAGAATTTTATAGAAAAACCCAATAACATCTTGGTCGACCTGGGAATCGAACCCAAAACCTCTAGCGTAGCAGTCGCGCTTAGCACCACTAGGCCCACGAGGCAGTTCAATACTTGATATTCCAAACCGATAAAATATGGGAATAGATACTATTTTTACAGAAAATTAATTCAAACACCAGGGCCTCAATACAGCTTTCTAAAATGCATGTCAGTGGTCGGTCAGTGTACTTGTCATTGTACCTTATTTTCGTATTCAGATATGCTAACAAAAATCTCAAAAATCTCATTGATCTCTCTCTGAATGATCGTAATGACAGTTAGCAGAATGCCAGTTATCGTAAAAAATACTAAATTAAGCAGGTCATTCGGTCAATTACAGCAACTCTTGAATAACTGAATCGAGGCCCAGATTTTCTCATAATTACGAATCAAACAATAATATCGCAATAAATGTCCTAAAGAGAGTTTCTCAGATCACCATTTATGATTTGTAAGACGTTTGAGTTGGAAATACATTTTCTATGTTTTCAACCGTCTACCTAATGAACTGTATAACTTAATATTTCAATCAAATGTATTTAATTTGATTGAAGATGAAATACAGTAATCAGACGAAAGACAGAGTATTGTATATTTAGGCAAAGGGTTCTGTAAAAAACGTTACAATATTGGTCCCTATTGTCATATTTAGATCTTTCATAATTATCACTCGAGTCACAGCTCTAGTTATCCCACTGCTGGGAATAAGCATACTATGTTAACTGGTTTGTAAAAAAAGTATCCCCATTTCCAGTTACCGATTAAACTGAAGTTATACATATAATACAATATGTATCATATGTATAATTTCAGCTTGCTAGCTGCTAGCTACGTCAAATGAAAACGATGTTGTTAAGCTGCGTCATAAATAAATATAAAAACCAAGTTCAACCAATAAGAAGCATCTATTATGTATGTCAACATTTTTAATTAAAAGTATTTTTCTATTTATGACAGTTCAGTCCATAGAGTATCGAATTTCAAATATATCGTATCAAAAAGATAAGCGTATCTCTGGATTATTTTTCCTAAAGCACCTAATTTAATTAAGTTACTTTATCTCTGATAATGTGAAGAGCTGGTGATTATTTGACAATACTTGTTTATTGATAACCCTTATCAAAAAAAAAAGTACAAAAAACAGTTTTTAGCTTGACGTTTGTTTTTCCGAACTTCCCCTTTGCCTAGTGGTGCTAAACTAAGGTAAGCGGTTGCTACGCTAGAGGTTTTGGGTTCGATTCCCAAGACGACCAAGGTGTTATTGGGGTTTTCTATGAAATTCTCATAAGCAGGTCGGAGTTTGGATTTGTGCCCGGTTAGTGGCAATACGCTCGCCCCCTATTACATGGGACCTAAACATATCGGCGGATTGTGGGTGTACATTGGCACACCTCTGCCTAACCCTATCGGGGATACAGGCGTGATGATATGTTATGTTATATGTTTTGGTTTTTTGTTCATACTATGATGCCAGGGAGAGAAGTCTAGACGATGTTTCATGGCGATATGATCATCAATTTACTAGAAATGCCCTCTTCCAATTCAAGAAATAATAATTTGGCCTAGACGGTAGACTTTTCTAGGAAAAGCCAAGAAAATTCAACCGTCCGCATAAGTTCTACGAAATGGGTACTTTACCTATCATCATCATTCCCGAGCCTTTTCCCAACTATGTTGGGGTCGGCTAGCAGTCTTACCGGATTCAGCTGAATACTGTTTTTTGTGGGTACTTTACTTATCAATAGGTGTATATGACCATACCGCCGCTTAAAGCCTTAGGATTATCTCTTAAAATTTAACGAATATCGAGAAAGCATTAGCTCTTAAAATTTAACGAATATCGAGAAAGCATTAGCTCTTAAAATTTAACGAATATCGAGAAAGCATTAGCTCTTAAAATTTAACGAATATCGAGAAAGCATTAGCTCTTAAAATTTAACGAATATCGAGAAAGCATTAGCTCTTAAAATTTAACGAATATCGAGAAAGCATTAGCTCTTAAAATTTAACGAATATCGAGAAAGCATTAGCTCTTAAAATTTAACGAATATCGAGAAAGCATTAGCTCTTAAAATTTAACGAATATCGAGAAAGCATTAGCTCTTAAAATTTAACGAATATCGAGAAAGCATTAGCTCTTAAAATTTAACGAATATCGAGAAAGCATTAGCTCTTAAAATTTAACGAATATCGAGAAAGCATTAGCTCTTAAAATTTAACGAATATCGAGAAAGCATTAGCTCTTAAAATTTAACGAATATCGAGAAAGCATTAGCTCTTAAAATTTAACGAATATCGAGAAAGCATTAGCTCTTAAAATTTAACGAATATCGAGAAAGCATTAGCTCTTAAAATTTAACGAATATCGAGAAAGCATTAGCTCTTAAAATTTAACGAATATCGAGAAAGTTAAAATGTTTAGACGGGCCTGTTGGTCTAGTGGTTAGTGGCCCTGGCTGCTATACCGGAGATCGTGGTTTCGATTCTTACCCAGTACAAATCTGCGTGTTGAGCACATTCATTTGTTCTGTGTCTGGGTGTAATTTATCTATAATATGTATGTATTTAGAAATATATAAGTATGTTTATCAGTTGTCTGGTTACCATAACACAAGCTCTGCTTAGTTTGGGATCTGATGACCGTGTGTGAGATGTCCCGAATTTATTATTATTATAAGTAAGCGTCTATCAATTTGTGTAAACGACAAAGTACTACAAGGTTAAGCTAAAGCTTAAGCTAAAGCTTAAAGTAAAGATAAAACACAAAAATACTAAGAATTTTCTACTTAGATTATTGTTGGTTAGAAAAGGTAAATAGAGGAACAGTTCAATTTCCATCTGGCCTTGTCTAAACTAATTTTATTACGTTTCAATCAACCCATTACAAAAACGGAGCTAACTTTTATTATCACAAAGAAAGGAAAACCTCGATATTAAAATGAAGGAAAATTCTTTTACCAAAGATTTAATGAATTCTATTTCTTTGTTACAGATTTGAAATGGACCAGGAAAACAGCTGAATACTAATGTCAACATGTATTTCATCGAGAAATTTCCAATTTTTATACTAAGTATCTTCATTACTATAGCGAATGCCAACGCTGATAAGTATGATGAAGAAGCAAACATTGATCTTAATTACAACACCACCAGACATAAGCGAACAGCTGAAGAAGTTGAGATAGAAATAGCAAACACAACAGAAAAGAAAGAGATGGAACACAATTTAACAGAAGACTGTGTAGGACAGAGAGAATTCTGTAATCTTTCAAGGGAAGAATACGTTTCTATGTTAAACGCCTATATATACCCACACACTTACGAATGGATATTGATAGGCACGCACACAGTGGTATTCGTCACCGGATTGGTTGGGAATGCGTTAGTGTGTGTGGCGGTATACAGGAACCATTCCATGAGAACAGTGACGAACTATTTTATCGTGAACTTGGCTGTGGCAGATTTTATGGTGATCCTCTTTTGTTTGCCCCCGACTGTTCTTTGGGATGTTACTGAGACCTGGTTTCTGGGGGACGCGCTTTGCAAGACACTGCTTTACTTTCAGGTACAAACAAACATAATAATTATTATTACTTATGCATTATATCATATCTACCTCTTCCTTTTTCGATGCACTTGTCCGTTGGCTAGTAGGATAACCCAGCCCTAGAGAGGCTTCTAGCCTATAGTGGGTCAAAACTGATGTAGATTAAATTTATAAACATCAGTCAGGTCTTTTTTAAATTCCAGTTATTCATGACCACGCCCATCTTGCCAAATGGTATCAAGCCAAAATTTGATCGAGAATGACCGACTTAGAAGTCGTGTTTTTTTTTAATGTTTATCTATTCATCTACGTTGAAATTAGAAATCTAAAAAACTTATCTATTTAACCAGCGCTACATTCTGTGCTATTTATGAATTCGAAGATGTCCAGAAGAATCGTTTCTTAGTCTCTAAAAGACAATCATTGTTTACTAATATTCTATTTCTTTACAGTCAGTATCAGTGACGGTGTCAGTTCTAACGCTGACGTTCATCTCGGTGGATCGCTGGTACGCCATCTGCTTCCCGCTGAAGTTCAAGTCCACCACAGGACGGGCCAAGACCGCCATCATCGTCATATGGTCGGTCTCGCTGTTATTCAGTAAGTATGTCAACATAACATAACATATCATCACGCCTGTATCCCCGAAGGGTTAGGCAGAGGTGTACCAATGTACACCCACAATTCGCCGGTCTGCTTAGGCCCCATGTAATAGGGGGCACGCCTATTGCCACTAACCGGGCATAAATCCAAACGGCGACCTGCTACTGAAAATTTCATAGAAAAACCCAAAAACACCTTGGTCGACTTGGGAATCGAACCCAAGACGTAGCCGTCGCGCTTAGCACCACTATGCCAACGAAGCAGTTCCAAGGCAAAACAAATGACGGCAATTGCAAATACCGTGCGGAGGCGGCGACGTATGCCACCGCTTAGGGACCACTGAAATTAAGAATCGAGAGTTCGAATTTCATAAGCAGCCATAAATTAATACTTTTACGACATTCTAATTGTACAAATCATATCAATTGACGAGCATACTTTACTAAGTTCACCATTTAGTTGTTTTTGCTTTAATCAATTCAAATTAATTCAAAATATAAGATTTTGGAGAGGTTATTAACATTAGTCTATTTATAACATCTTCGAGTGCTTCCATGGAAATGTTTACACTCAAATTAAACTTTCGCTGTAAACGAGTTCAAAGTTTTGAATCGTCGAATCGTTCGGCCACGTTAGTGCAATTAGAAATCTGAGCATTGAGCTCAGTTTCTCGAGAACTTTTTTAACTTTTCAGCTTAACTGATCGCGTTCATATTAATCCGCGAAATCGGCTCTCAGCACTTAAAGTGTGCGTGGGCACATGGAAAAATTCTAAATTTAATACTAGACATAAAATCTTACTCATTTTTTAATCTTTTAAAAGTGAACTTAATTGGCTTCTTAAAGGTGGGGTATTCACGATCCTTCCATTTGTCCTGACTCCTACGTCTTCAGTCTAATGTGCACATTTTACCACGCCTATGTTCTCTTATTTCTAAGTATTGTTTGGGCCAAAAATCGCGAAATAAGCTTCAAATAAAAGGAGTTTCGGACATTCGAGCCCACATTTTGGCACGATTGGAATAATTTATTTTGAACCACTCGTAGTATTTACAATTTATTTTGTAAGCTCTACAATGTTATATTGAACAGCAATTTCAATAAGTACTAGCTAGATGCATATCCCAAAAAATGTATAATTAAAAACTATATGAACTAAGTTTCCTTCATTACAGATTCACCGGAGCTGATTGTCTTAACTACGGAGAAGTCAGTACCACTACGCTTCGAGTTGGAGTACCTAGTCCAATGCATCGCCACGTGGTCCTCGAATAGCGACCTTGTGTGGCACATCATAAAGGTCTTATTCATTTACACGTAAGTTTTTACTCCATGATTTCAATGTTGCAAGGGCGAACTGATATTTCTTTTTTTTTTAAGTTATCTTTAATGACGGGCCTGTTGGTCTAGCGGTTAGTGTCTGCTATACCGGAGGTCGTGGGTTCGATTCCCACTCAGGACAAATGTTTATGTGATGAGCACGATCATTTGTTCTGGTCTGGGTGTAATTTATCTATAATAAGTATATATTTAGAAATATATAAGTATGTTTATCAGTTGTCTGGTTACCATAACACAAGCTCTCTTAGAGCTTAGCTTGGGATCAGATAACCGTGTGTGAATTGTCCAGGAATATTATATTATATTATTATATTAATGATGGGACGTGTCATTAAAAGTGTAGATTTGCGGATATCGATATTTTTCAGTTATTAATTTTTAACTGCTTTTCTCACACGTTTTTTACACGTTTACACGGAGTAGCTAGACTTGTTACTTTCGGAGGGAGTAGGGAGGCCCCTTATTTCTTATTTTAGACGTATACCCCTATACTTGTTCTTATACTTCAAATCCAAAATCATTGATATCGTTCATTTTGTATTGTTCGTTGTGTGTTACTTTGTTTTAATGTATTGTGGATTCATCATGAAACCAGGTAACATTAACAAAGAACATTTTATAAGTACCTTATCTTAGTGACAATAATAAAGTACACTATATGTGAATTTCAACTGTCCTGGTAAACGGACAGACAGCGAAGGTTAATAGGATCCCGTAGTCACCCTTTAGAAACAGAACCCAAAAAGGTGTTAAAACTCGTCCTTAAATCGTAATCCTCAAAGAAACAGAAATGTTATCTTAAATGTTTATTTTATCCGAGTAATATCCCTTTAGGCTGCGCTCACACGGACTGCTTAAACAGTCGCTACAAAATACTTAAATCCACTGCGTGATAAAATATGGACTTCAATAGCCACATGGACTGCTTATCGCAGGTCGACTGTTGAGCGGTCGTCAAAACAAAAATCTCTCGTGCGGGAGCCGAACGTGACGCGTGAGAGCGGTCCGTGTGCGGTGGTCACTGACCAAGGGCTGGACTCCACCAAAGCAGAGAAGAGCAGAGCGGCAGAAGTGGGCTCTAAGCTGAGCAGAGACAATCGAAATTACGAATTCCCATTATTATTCTTATGAGCCTTTAGCGCCGCACTGCAAGACAAAGGCCTCTCTTCCCTCTTTCTATTGATCCCTGTCTTGCCACCTCATCTTGACTTTGCCAAGAGATCGCGAATGCATAAAATTCCTTTTGAGCCTTTTTCTCGTCTCGGGTGGTGGAGACTGCCTCGTTGACCTAGTGGTTCTAAGCGCGACTGCTACTCTACAGGTCTTGGGTTCGAGTCCCAAGTCGACCAAGGTGTTATTGGGATTTTCTATGAAATCAATCTCAGTCAAAGTTTGGATTTATGCCCGGTAGTGGCAATAGGCTCGCCCCCTATTACATGGGACCTAAAAACATATCGGCGAGCTGTGGGTGTACACCTCTGCCTAACCCTTCGGGATACAGGCGTGATGGTATGTGTATGTAGTAGAGTAGATCGCCACTTGTAAGGAACGCATTATCTCAGCGGCCGGACTAAAGGTAATTTAAAAAACTTCTCCACTCCGCTTTGGTGGAGTCTGACCCTAAATACCCGAGCAGCCTGTGTACGTATGGCCTTAGTAAACAGTAAATCTTTTTCTGCTTGTCGGATGTCTATAAAATAACAAACGGAATTAAGAAAACTCTTGATTCGAAACACTTAGGATATTAAAATCTTTTTCGAATCGGCTTTGCGGAATTATACAATTTGAAGAGTGGATAAAACCTATTCCAAGAATGGCAATTATTACGAGCTGTTTTGTAGGTTTTGTATTTTTAATTATTTTTGAATATTATGTATAATCCTTGTAGGTATGGTTTTATTTTGGTTATTATATTTTTTCGTATATACATATTTATAATTAATTGATATTTTGATTGATGAGTTTTTTTGTTTTATGATCAAAAGTGACTGGCCGTGACGAAATAATTTTAGTTCTATAAGTCCGCTGAGAGAATGCGATTCTGACAGGTTGTAGTGAAAAAGATATAACCTTGATAATGCGACGAATTTACTTTGCATATATTACAATCCCTTAGTTTCCTGTTAACGAATAATATCATTGAAAACTCTATCATGCCTGGTTATAAGGCTTTTGTTTCCCCAAACATATCAAGATCAACTGACAGGTGTCTGGAAAGCACTCTCTTAGCGGCTGGATCATAGACTACATTTTTGTATAGCTATTAATTACTTCAGGAGTTTGGTATCTATTAAAATTATTTCCTATTATTTAAAATCCCTTATTTATTGTAAGCTAAAAAATCGAATTATATTTTATCTCCTTTTTAATACCGAAATATAATGCAAATGCTTTTCGGAAACCCACATAACACTAATAGAAATAGCTTTTGTATGTAAATGACATTTTAATCAAGTTTGTCTGATAGTCGTCTGAAGACGGTGATGAAACGACCTTTTTTGAGGAAATGATGTTGATAGATAAAATGAGATGATAAGAGTTGTTTTGAGAAAAATCGTTTCGCTAGAAGTATTGACCACGAAAAAAGAGAAGAATGCCTTTGTATGTAGAAAAGTCCTCTTAATTTTAAAAGTGTTTTTTTTTTTATGAGAGTCGCATAGTAATTGCCGCTGCATGTAATGTGCATTTACTAGCATGGTCTAGTGGTTAATGACCTGGACTGCTAAAGGAGAAGAAAGAGATCGTGGGTTCGATTCCCACCCAAGACAAATATTTATGCGAAGATCATGATCATATTTTGTTCTTTGTAATTTATCTGGAATATGTATGTATTTAGAAATATATAAGTATGTTTATCAGTTGTCTGGTTACCACAGTACTAGCTCTACATAGATTGGGATCAGATGTCCGTGTGTGAATTGTTTTGAGATATTATTATTATTTAATCTCTTGATCCTTTATCTCAAATTAAGTGACCTTAATAGCCTTAAAATATTTTGATTTAACAACATACCACGAACGAACGTCTATATTAAAAAATACATTAAAAAAAGGTCCCGATCCCAATACCGTATTTCAGGGCAAATACAAGTTAATTAAACGGGTTTCCTGGCCATGAGAGAAATAATTATAAAAAAACAAAATACTCCAAATATTTGGAATTCAAAATGGCCACGTATTTTTCAATGCCAGTATAGAAAATTAAAAAAAGAACGGAAGTATGAATTGGGTTTAATTTGTTTACCAAATTTTAATAGCGGTTGCTTATAATAATTGAGAAAATAATTATATGAAAGGCTTTTGTGGGATAGTACCTACTTTATTTTCAATTAATTATCGGCGTAAACACTTTTTGTGTGGATTGTTTTTGGGAGAAAATTTTGTTTTGAAGAAAGGTTTTATATCAGCAACAATGGTAATGAGGTATTTATTTGGCCTTTGATTATACAAAAAATGAGAATTAATTAATCACGCATAACCTGAGCCTTGATTTAACTATTTTAAATGCAGTGGTCGGTCAAGGTAAAAACATAAATAAATGCGCACAACATCACATACATTGCTCTGAATCTGAAGTAACTAAATAATAATAATAATAAATCTTTTATTCAAAGTAACAAGACTCAATGGATTAGTAACAATATTTACTTAAATCTATATTAGTAAAGCACAGTTTTTAAGTATACAATAACATTAGCAATATTGATTACTGAATCATTACTTCATAAATCCCGATGAAATTTTGGAGCAACGATTCAATACATGGCTATCCAGCCTATCTGCAATCATACCCAGGACGCTATTGGAGCTGGCCCGCACCCGGCGCAGCAGGGATGCACATCTTTTTCTCATTATGGTGTAGAAACAATCCACTCTCATTTCAGCAAACATCCCTGATGCGCTACAGTAGCAAGGCAGCCCCATCAACATCCTGAACGCATTATTATACTGGACGCGAAGGGCGCTGTACGATTTTTGAGTAAAATGTACCCACAGGCTACAGGTGTAAAATGAGGTACAGTAGGCTCTAAAGAGTGTAAGTTTTACATCCTTAGAAGCCCTCGCGAATCTGCGGACAATCATATTAGCCCTCACCGACAGCGCCCTTCGCTCCCTTTCAATGTCGTCATCATCTGCCATGGTAGATGTCAACACATGCCCAAGGTACTTAAATTGGTGTACCCTTGTTAAGCACACACCTCTTAATCTGACTGGAGGTATCGTTTCTAAGGTTTTTCCAGTTTTACCCATAAACACCATAACGACACTCTTTTTAACATTATACACGAGACCATGTGCTTCGGCAAACGCCTCACAAGTGCTAACTAGTTTTCTTAGTCCGCATATTGAGGCACTGAGCAGCACCATGTCATCAGCATAACTTAGATTGTTTACGCAAATTCCATCTATATAACATCCGACTCTGGTGCTACTCAGCTCCACAATCAGTTGATCAATGTACAAATTGAACAGTGTAGGAGAACTTAGTCCCCCTTGTCTGACTCCACACTCTAGTCCATAAGGAGAAGAATACGACCCTGCCCATCTAACGCAGTTGATCTGGTTCCCATACCAATATTTAATAATATTAATGACTTCTGACGGCAACTGGGTGTCTTTTAGTTTTTTCCAGAGAGTATCGTAGGAAACCAGATCAAAAGCACTCGACAGGTCTAGGAAGCATGCGTAAACAGCTGTTCTGCGGTCTGTGTAGTACTTCACAGCGTGCTTAAGCCCCAATATAGCACTTTCTGTAGACAGGCCTGGTCTAAAACCGAACTGATTGTCATGCACTTGTGTACTGCACTTGTGTTACGGAATTCAGAAACAACGAAGGTACCACAAATAGCAGTGTAGAAAAGTTGGTTCCTACATTGTCCCGACCGGGGATCGAACCTTGGACCTCAGAGCTAACGACACCTTGAAAACCGGTGCGTACGCTACTCGACCACGGAGGTCGTCAAGTGTACTTGTCTTTGTGCCTAATTTTCAGATAAGCCTACTGAACTCCCGAAGAGAATGATCGTAATGTCAGTTAGCAGAATGCTAATTATTGTAAAAATGACCAAAGAAACCAGGCCATTCGGTCAACTCAAGCAGCTTTTAAAAAGCTGAATCGTGTAAAATAAAAACACCCTAGTTGTATAGAAACAGATGATAAATAATTTAAAAAGCTAATCTAAAAACTAATTAGTTGATTGCTATTAAGTATTACGTTTAAAGTCTCAAATAGCGCTTTTAACTCAGTAAAACCAACAGTAAAACACAGCAAAAAGGAAAAACAAATCAGTTTTAGTTTTGTAATTATTTATTTCTTCATTTTATTAGCTGATTTTTTGCTATTTAATTAATTGTGTTTCATTTGACAAAATTAATTGATTAGTAGTTATTAGGTTTCTCGTCGTGGTGGCCTAGGATTCGTATGCACAAGGTTGCAGGTTCGAACCCAAGCAAGTACCAATGTGGCTTTTTCAAAGTTATACGTACTTCCTTAATTATTCTAAGACACCTCTGACAAACGGTGAAGGAAAACATCGTGAGGAAACCTGGATTCCAAAATTTGGGATCTGAAATCGCCAATCCGCAGGGAGCAAGCGTGGTGATCAATGCTCGTACCTTCTCTATATGGGAAGAGGCCTGTGCCCAGCAGTGGGACGTTTATAGGCTGGATTATTATATTACGTTACTTTTGTCTGAGTAACTACACTTTATAAGTAGTTTGCACATAGAAATCGACAGGCATGTAAAATAGTTCACAATTCTTTTTTTTTTTTCTTTTTTCACAGGCTTCCTCTTCTGCTGATGACAGTGGCTTATCACCAGATCGTGAAGGTTCTCTGGCGGTCTGACAAGATCCCAGGACAAGCAGAAACCATGAAACTAGCTCCAGCCGAACAAAGTAAGAGATTTACAAGCTTTTATGTAGTTTCACGTAAGTTTACGACTAACATTTTACGTACAAAGTAGAAACATTACTTAGTTGTATTTTAAATTCTATTGTAAAGTACATAAGGTCTGCATTTCATTGATTTAAACATGAGTGTAAGTTAAAGTTTCACCTTTGGTGAGGTTCCATGCGTTAGTAGTATTTTAAATCTTATCGTAAAGCACATAAGGTCTGCATTTCATTGATTTAAACATGAATGTAACTAAAAGTTTACCTTTAGTGTGGTTCCATGCGTTACTTAGTTGTATTTTAAATCTTATCGTAAAGGTCATAAGGTGTGTATTTCTTTGATTTAAACATGAGTGTAACTAAAAGCTTCACCTTTGGTGAGGTTCAATGCGTTACTTAGTTGTATTTTATATCTTATCGTTAAGTACATAAGGTCTGCATTTCATTGATTAAAACATGAATGTAACTAAAAGTTTACCTTTAGTGGCGTTCCATGCGTTACTTAGTTGTATTTTAAATCTTATCTTAAAGTGCACAAGGTCTGCATTTCATTGATTTAAACATGGTTTTAACTGAAAGCTTCACCTTTTCTCTGCAAGTGAATGTTTCCGTTGGGAATCATAAAAGAGACATGAAACTGAGATGACAATGTAATGTCTTGGAGATGGTCTAAGGATGAAGCCTGGTCTCTATTTGTCTGTGACACTTTCACTGCTAAATCGCTGAACCAATTTTGATGAAATTTGTTTTATAACTAACTCTAACTCACAAAAAGACAGGCTACTTATATATCTTGTTAATTTTGTTTATTTAGTTATATGAACAAACCTTAAAAACCATCAAGAAAAGGTTGTTTTTCGAGGAATGACCGATATACCCGCGGGCCTAGCAGGGGCCAAAATTTAATCCATACATATTTTATGAATACGAAAGTATATCTGTATATTACTTTTTCACATCTAAAGCGCTGAACTGATTTCCTAGAATTTCAGTATGGTTTGCCTAAACTTCAAGACAAGACATAGGCTACTTTTTACCAACATCTACGCGATCGACTAAAAGCTTATATCATAAAAAAAATCTCGTCTACAGAATGGAGTATTTATTCAATTAATTAACACTTTATATTTGTGTTCTATAAAGTCGTGTGCTCAGTTACGTTCCGTCACGCGTCCGGCAAATGTGTTTTCAAAACACGTGTTTTGTCGCCGTCTCCTTAATTACATAATAATAATAAATAATAATAATAAATGCGGACAACTTCACATACATTGCTCTGAACCCAAAGTAAGTAGCTAAAGCACTTGTGTTATGGAATTCAGATACAACGAAGGTACCACAAACACCCAGACCCGAGACAATGTAGAAATGTGATTTTCTACATTACCCCGTCCGGGGATCGAACCCGGGACCTCAGAGCTAGCGACACCTTGAAACCGGTGCGTACGCCACTCGACCACGGAGGTCGTCAATATTATTTATAGAATATATTTATTGAGATTCTGCTTTACTGTTTAAATCTAATATAAGAACAAACTCTAACTATACTAAAATTAAAACTTACATAAATAAAAACTAACACGCGTCAAAAAACTCATCGTCATCCTTGTCAATGGCGGGAAACCTGCCCAGAAGGTTGGCAGCATTGCCACGTTGAATGGCTATGCCGATTCTCTGTGCAAGGAACAAACCAGCCCTCTGATCACGGGTGCAGTTTATTGAGATTCTTGATTTTGCAACCTAGAATGTTATCAGGTCAATTTGGAGATTTTTTATTTCGATAGACATATTATTTTATTGTGCGTATTTAACATAAAATTAATGCTAGCAATTCGCCCCTGCTGAATTACACACAAAACCTGCCTATTAAATTTAGAGTAATTTAAGAGGCAGGTTTTGGTTTTGACAATTAATTTATTAAATACTATGTGACAATTTGCTTGTCGTTTTTTAGTTCTAAGAGACAGTGGATGTAGTGTAATTTGTTTTATAATACTAATATGTATACATATGTACAAAATGAATTTGCAATTAAAAATAGGACTGAAAAGAAAACGTAACTTAATAAAGTAACATCTTAAGACTGTGACTCGACCACAAAAATATATTTTAAATATCTCAACAAATATAACTTTAAATAATTATAGCAGGTTTAAAAATACATTAGGAATTAGTTGTACAATATTTTATAACGAAAATATTATTTCAGTTGTTTAAAACCGATTAGCGTTATACAATGCACACGCCACATTCACAGCATGTAAAATGCAATGTGCAATAAATTATAAATTTTACGAAAAACTTCTTCTCTTTGTGAAGCGTTCTTTTGAACAAATATCCTGTTTATAATTATTCACTGACGTTTATAGCTGAAGAATAAGTTATTGAGATACTTTAATATTTTATTAATTTAGATAAAACTATGATTTAGTATGCTCACTGTTAAAAACTTCCTGCCAACGCGATTTAGCTATAAGAGATTATGGCTAATTGTTAGATACAGTTTGACTGATATTCAAGGTTAAGCTGCTCTCGTCGCGGTTGATTTGGGGATGGGTGACCAAAGGCAACCGCCTAGGTCGAGTGGCGTACGCACCGGTTTCAAGGTGTCGCTAGCTCTGAGGTCCCGGTTTCGATCCCCGGACGGGTCAATGTAGAAAATCGCAGTTCTACATTGTCTCGGGTCTGGGTGTTTGTGGTACCCTCGTTGCTTCTGAATTCCATAACACAAGTGCTTTAGCAAATTACTTTGGGTTCAGGGTTATGTATTTGATGTTGACCGCATAAAAAACTGACTGTCATACGTTGATCTTTGAGAGTTCTTAAGTCATTATTTTGACAACCAAACTAACCATGGGATATTGTGAAACCCAGTAAAATGAGTTGTGGAGCAATCACTTGTTTGTGCTATAAACATAATAATATTTTTATCTATTCATTATTCCATGTTACAATGAATAATAAATATAACAGGGTTTTTTATTTCCCCATGGAAATCCCGTGGAGGCAAAACAAAAGCAACTGACATGTGTCAGAAACGCATTCTCTCGACGGCTGGACTATAGTTATATCAGAGCTTTTCCCTTAGTGACAATATATTTCAGTATATTAGTTAGGATGTAACGGGAAACATCTGTATTGATTTCTTAGATTTACATTGAAATAAAAATACTTTTTCTCAGACTGCCCGTGACCATGATACCTACAAAGGTGTCAAATCTTCAGGACCTAAAATCTAAATAAACCGCGACAAAATTCGTAAAAAAGTTAAATCTTAAGTTCATGGGAAGTATCCCATTCAGAACTTAAGATTTTAATTGCAGGTGAAATCAATTTCGCCCTCATCTCTGCCCGTGTTGATTTTTCTTAATTGGCCAAATATTAATTAGTAATTCAAACCCTCAAACTATTAGACTTTTCTTAAAATATTAGAATTAAAAAAAAAGTATTGTTGTTTTGTACTTCACCTCTGAAAGAGGTTTGTTCTTTAGTAACAATAATAATAATAATAAGTTTATTGGCCAAAGAAAGGAAAATACATGAAATGTTTGTTGTTACATACATAAACATATGATTTGAGTTCCTTTTATACATTTTATTTTGAGAAAAACAGTAGTAACAAACAGTTAGTAACAAAAATTTTTTTTAATTGTGATCTTTTTACCCCTACACACCGATTGTTTTTACAATAGAATGACAATAGAATGTAAATGGACGAAAAATAAACTACAATGGCCATCCAATCGACACTATATTGAAAAGCATAAAATTCTATCATTGTTCTGACGGCCCTTATTTTTTAAAAACAAAGTCACTGATTCTTGTAACTCCTATACCCGATTGTTCCATTTGAACTGATTCCAGTTCTCATAATCTGTTATAGATGCCTATTTATTTATATGAAAATGAATGCCTATTTCCGTTAATTACGGCATCACGCGTGAAAGGCTGGACCGATTTCGCTAATTCTTTTTTTATTTATTTATTTTTAAACTGCTCGACAAATTAGAAAATTAAAGAATACTTAACCACCATATTAAGTAATCCTGACTTTTGTTACGATAGTTATTTGTTAGATTCATCTCCGCCCCCAATAATATAAACCGGGACCGGCACCTACGTATTCACGCGGGTGAAACCGCTGGGCACAGCTGGTTGAGTATAAAATAGATTTAAAAAACTAAAAAACCTGTTTCAAAATGCTGAACTGATCATTGAGGTCTTCATAGATTATAGTGATCTTGACACGTCAGCTTAAACAAAAAACTACATCATTATCGGCTTATTCGTTTAGGAGCTACGATGAACCAGACAGACACATAGGTATACATGTGGTAGTGCCAAACTTAAATATAACATCCATTCACCCTGTTTTAGTAGAAAAACAAGTGTTTTTTTTTACCATACTATATATTTTTTATTCCAAATCTTTATTGAAATAAATCTAAGCAAAGAGACATCAAACTCTACCTAATTAGCAATTCGCAAAAACTTTATTATTAGGGTTATTTAATAATTCAGTAAATAACAATTCGTTAGCTTTTCCACCAATCGTCAAAGGTAATTATTATTTAATTGTTTTCAACTTTCTCATGCATTTGATTTAGATCTTTTAGTCATTAGTTCTGATTAAAATTTTCTTATTAAACTTAATTGGTTATAATACAAGATTCGCAGAATACTTTTTAATTTAATTTAAATTTAAGTCACAGTCAATTAAGTGTATTGAAATAAATAAAATACCTAGTAGTACATTTATTTAAAACTAGCTGTACCCGTGACGTTGCTCGCTTATATATCATTCTTCTTATGAATACATAATTATTTTTAGTACACACAATTAAATCTAATATAAGAACAAACTCTAACTATACTAAAATTAAAACTTTAATAAATAAAATACTAACAGGCGTCAAAAAACTCATCGTCGTCCTTGTCAATGGCGGGAAACGTGCCCAGAAGGCTGGCAGCATTGCCACGTTGAATGGCTATGCCGATTCTCTGTGCAAGGAACAAAACAGCCCTCTGATCACAAGTAGAGTTTACCAAGCTTTTAGAAAGTTCTTTAAAAAAATATTATTATTATTTTGAGAGTTATATTAAGGACCAACTTGAACTACCTACTGCGAGGAGGTTTTCCGTATGGCACAAATAAATTTAATTCACATAACATAATAACATATCATCACGCCTGTATCCCCGAAGGGTTAGGCAGAGGTGTACCAATGTACACCCACAGTTCGCCGATATGTTTAGGTCCCATGTAATAGGGGGCAAGCCTATGGCTACTAACCGGGCACAAATCCAAACACCGACCTGCTACTGAGAATTTCATAGAAAAACCCAATAACACCTTGGTCGACTCGGGAATCGAACCCAAGACCTCTAGCGTAGCAGTCGTGCTTAGTACCACTAGGCCAACGAGGCAGTTAAGTTACTTTGTAAAGACAACTCAAAATCAAATTCGATTTATGTTTTAATTTCTTACACATTTTATAACCTTTTTTCTATACACAGGATGTTTGATTCAAATAAATACAAGAAAAATAAAAAAATAAGTTTGAAAAAAAAGGGAAAATCATTTTCCCGTGACATCTAATATCCGTGATCACGAAAGCGTGAAAAATAAAACAAAAGCCAATTAATGCATTAAATAAATAATATTATACTGCAGATAAGTTCTACATTATGTTTCCGTTGTATAAAGAACAATAAATAATGAAAATGGATTGTTTCAGTGCATTCACGGATACATCCTGTTTCCTCTTTCTTTTAAAGATAAGAATTTTATTAAAATAATAAAATAAAAATGAGAGATCATTTTTCTAATACGGTTGAGTGCATTTCGAGTTGGTTCCATGGAAATATGGACTTAGATCTTTTTACACCCTTTTTGTAATTGAAAGCTTTTCATTAACTAACGTATGTTTGGTAAGATCAAATCTTGAAAGCTAATTAAAAACTTCTTCTGACCTTCGATTGATATAATAATTTGCATTCTTAAGTCAACGAAATACTATATTAGGCTAAGGCCGCACTAAGTTTTTTTTTGCTGGCGGTAAACCGTGAAACCGCAAAATCTTTCGACATGCGCACAATACAGTTAAAAATCAGTCGCGGAAAATAACCATCACTGACGCATCCATTAGTTTCCGTTACTTATAAAATCAGGCGGTTAAAATCCGCAACGATTAAGCCGGTCTTTGCCTGTCTTAGGCGCAGGCCAGACAGAAGAGATGTAAGTCGCAGACGGGGCGCGGACATTTGTCTCTACTGTCGCCCGCGCCCCGTCTCTTCTGTATATTTTAAATTGCGTCGCGACGCTTCTATACATTTTGTATGAAAGGGACGCGGTAGAGACAAATGTCCGCGCCCCGTCTGCGTCTTACTTCTCTCCTGTCTGGCCTGCCTTAGCCTAATGGTACTTTTGTGCTTGATAGGAAATCTGTAACGAAATGACGCAATCCCATCTTGTTTGGACTTTTTGCATTTATCTTTAAAAAAAAATCGTATATTTAGGTAATAATTATTATATTTTTACATAAATTGAGAAACTAACTTTTCAACTATCGCGCTGCATGTTTCGGTACATATAATTTATTGGGAATAAACGCGAACATGCATATGTCATATACATCATATATCATGTTTGTGTGATGAGCACGATCATTAAAAATTTCTTCGGTGTCTGGGTGTCATTTATCTTTAATATGTATGTATTTAGAAATATATATGCATGTTTATCAGTTGTTACCATAACACAAGCTCTGCTTAGTTTGGGAGCAGATAACCGTGTGTGAGATGTCCCGGAATATTATATTATTATTAATACCTTTTATGACATTTTAATTATACATTGAGAAAGCAACCCTTAAGGGATAGAAGTTTTTCTGAAAACATTTGATATTTCAGTTTTGATATTTAAGCTTCTAAAATGATTAAAGGCAATGAGAGCCTTTCTTCGTAATATTTGCTCTCATTCTGTCCGCCCACGACTTGTAACAAGACTTTAGGCCGGTTTAATGCTCCACTTGTCATTTATATAAAATATATCGCTAAAGAAACAGCTATATACGTACACTCATTTGTTAACCCACAAAAAGAAGGTTGTTATATGTTTGTTGGACCGTCTGCATCATCGTAGCTCCTAAACTTTTACTTTTTATGTCTTTGCAAATAAATAAATATCTTTAATCTTGTATCTTTAAACGTGTGAACCGATAGTGACATGATAGATGGTCCCTCGTCCGTAGCTATTATTTGTGAAGTTCAGCATTTAGAAAGTCAGTAATTAAAAAAAAAAACAAAATGTTTTTATTTCTTATAAACCAAAAAAAAATGCGCTCTTTCCTATGAAGAAGAGCCGGCAAGAAACTCCATAGGTTACTCTTTTAAAAATAAACTTATTACAATTATTTTTACATTATTGGTTAAATATATTCGTCACGACGAGGTAAAACTACGTTAATAAAATAACGAAAAAAATAAAATAATAATAATTTAAAGCAATCAAACCGTTATAACGAATAATAAAAACCGCGTTGTTGACGCATTCACAACAAAAAAGTATCAAAATCTAAAAATGAAATTGTATTTAAAATAAAATAAAAAGAAAACAATTTTACATACAATATTATCTTAGTAATGAAGGGTCTTTTTCATTTATATTACTTATAAACATATCATCACGCCTGTATCCCCGAAGGGGTAGGCAGAGGTGTACCAATGTGCACCCACAGTTCACCGATATGTTTAGGTCGCATGTAATAGGGGGCGAGCCTGTTGCCACTAACCGGGCACAAATCCAAACACCGACCTGCTACTGAGAATTACTTATACTCGTACGTATTCCCGGACATCTTCACACACGGTTGTCTGATCCCAAGCTAAGCAGACCTTGTGTTATGGTAACCAGACAACTGATAAACATACTTATATATTTCTAAATAAATACATATTATAGATAAATTACACCCAGACACCGAACAAATGATCGTGCTCATCACACAAACATTTGTGCCGGGTGGGAATCGAACCCACGTCCTCCGGTATAGCAGTCAGGGTCTCTAACCACTAGACCAACAGGCCCGTCAAAATTACGTACGTATTATATATAAATGACAATCTTTACTGATGTACGTACTAATAATATCTGTACCATCTTTATTAAGATTGTTTTGTCCTTTTTCCTTCTCATTAAGGATGTTTTCGTTATCCTCTTACAAGCATTCTTATTTTTAGGATTATGTTTAACGGAAATAATTAATGAGCTACTGTTGTCCGTCTGTTTGTCACATTTTATCTGATTAGTGAGAAATTGAGTTAAAATTAATAACATAACATAACATAACTGCCTCGTTGGCCTAGTGGTGCTAAGCACGCCTGCTACGCTAGAGGTCTTGGGTTCGATTCCCGGGTCGACCAAGGTGTTATTGGGTTTTTCTATGAAATTCTCAGTAGCAGGTCGGAGTTTGGATTTGTGCCCGGTTAGTGGCAATAGGCTCGCCCCCTATTACATGGGACCTAAAACATATCGGCGAACTGTGGGTGTACATTGGTACGCCTCTGCCTAACCCTTCGGGGATACAGGCGTGATGATATGTTAAAATTAATATATGTAAGTAATTTATATTTTCGTCGTGTGTCGAAGTCGTGGTGGCCTAGAAAGTCGTGGTGGCCTAGCGGTTCAATGAACGGATTTGTATGCACGAGGTTGCAAGTTCGAACCCGGGCAAGTACTAATGTAACTTTTCAGAAGTTATATGTACTTTCTTAATTATTCTAAGACATTTCTGACAAACGGTGAACGAAAACATCGTGAGGAAACCTGGATTCCAAAATTTGGGATCTGAAATCGCCAACCCGCAGAGAGTAAGCGTGGTAAATCAATGCTCGCGCTTTCTCTATATGGGAAGAGGCATGTGCCCAGCAGTGGGACGTTTATAGGCTGGATTATTATAACTTTAAATAATAAAAACTTAAAAATACATAGTACTATCATGCGTATGTTATATAACCACCAAAATTATAAAAATAAATCAATTATCTATATTTTTAATATATAAAAGAAAAATATTATGTAGGTACGGAACCCTTCGTGTTCAAGTCCGACTCGCACTTGACCAGTTTTATTAATAAATCCGGATTTGCAATAAAAATGACTACATAACTATTTATAAAGGTTTTCCCCATGTTAAAGTCAATCGCATAAATTATCGGACAATTATCAATGTAGTGTTAAATCAATATAAAAATAGGTAGTATAGGTAAGTCATCATGTTTCTTGCGTCAATTGTTTCCTTGTACAACTGGTTTTTAATATAATTCATTTATTCTACACAATTTAATGTAATATAATATAATAATAATAATATTCCGGGACACCTCACACACGGTTGTCTGATCCCAAGCTAAGCAGAGCTTGTGTTATGGTAACCAGACAACTGATAAACATACTTATATATTTCTAAATACATACATATTATAGATAAATTACACCCAGACACCGAACAAATGATCGTGCTCATCACACAAACATTTGTGCCGGGCGGGAATCAAACCCACGACCTCCGGTATAGCAGTCAGGGTCACTAACCACTAGACCAACAGGCCCGTCAACTCACACACAATAAGAACAAACTCTAACTATACTATGGCGGGAAACGTGCCCAGGAGGCTGGCAGCATTGCCACGTTGAATGGCTATGCCGATTCTCTGTGCAAGGAACAAACCAGCCTTCCGATCACGAGTAGAGTCTACCAAACGAGGATTGCCATTGACAAGGATGACGATGAGTTTTTTGACGCCTGTTATTTTTATTTATTAATGTAAGATTTCATTTTAAATATAATTGAATACATAATTATAATCTTGCTACTTATAATATTGGATCCAGTTTTTAAGCTAGAATAATATGCCTGGTTTATCCCGCTTACGGTCTGGTTCCTAATTCTCCTGTAAATTAAAAACTAAATGGGAATAGCAAAACTAAATAATTTTAAACAGTAATCAAAAAATCTCTCTTTATTTTACTATTTCGCTATCAGTAAGTCTAAATGCATAATTATTTTTGATGGGGCCTTTACAATGAAAAATAAAAGCTACAGATAATAAACTCGGAGATCATTTTAATAAATCTTAAACAATATAATTTGCTAATCTGTACCACACACTCTTTAAACAGGATTTTTAACCAACTTCAAAAGAAGGAGCGTCTCAAAGCGCAAGTTTATTTTGTTTGCAAATGCCTTCAAAATGTTCCGATATAAATTCTTACTCCATCGATTTTGTAGTTTAGTCATTAAATCTAAACAACTGGAATAATGTACTAAGAATGTCATTTCGGTAAACGAAATTGCGTATCTTCCAATTTTGAATTGCTTATTAGATCACTGCCTGGACTGCCTCGTTGGCCTAGTGGTGCTAAGCGCGACTGCTACGCTATAGGCCTTTTAAATTCTCAGTAGCAGGTCGGAGTTTGGATTTGTGCCCTGTTAGTGGCAATAGGCTCGCCCCCTATTACATGGGACCTAAACATATCGGCGAACTGTGGGTGTACATTAGTACACCTCTGCCTACCCCTTCGGGGATACAGGCGTGATGATATGTTATGTTATTATATCAACTTTGAAGTCCTTTTTACATTTGTGTTGTAAAAGGGTTTCCCGAAAACAAGGCAACGAAACAATCTTGTTTATTTTCATAATGTGTCGGAATTGTTTACACGAAAATATTTGACACGTGTTACGTTAAGATGTACTGAAAATGAGGTTGTTTGTATGTAAATGTTTATGATCTCTAGAACATTGATGTTATCCATTTTCTTAAAAGAGTAACCTCTGGTGTTTCTTGCCGGTTCTTCTCCATTGGAATGACATTTTGGAACCTGTAACTAGAGTCAATAAAAACGTTTTAAAAGAGCTTAAAAAGGCCTACTTAAAATAAAATAAAATGTATTGATTTTGAGAATTACTTTTTTTTTTTATTTATTTACTATCTTTATGTTTGTATTGAGTGCTTATCGATCAATACTAATATTAAACCAGTGATGAAAATTAGTATGTATATTATAGTTTCACGACTAACCCGCTAAACCGATTTCAACGAAACTTAGATCCCAAGAAACTACTTAGGCTGCATTTAAATGACATCTACACGAACGCAGTCGCGGGCAACGCTGGTTAAGAATAAAATGAAGAACCTGTTTTTATAATTACCTTGTATCTTGTACTGCGGTACTTAATATACAATCATAATTTATTTATAAAGGTTTTATGTTAAATAGTATTTATAGGATACTATTTTTTGTAGATTGATTTAAAGGACATGGGCTACTTTTGACCTTGATAACAAATATACAGGCAGGCGAAACCGCCGGCAAAGATAGTACCTACGTAATATAAACGCGGAGTAGGATACTGAGTGTTTCTTTTAAACTCAGAAGACTTAGAGACATTTACTGCCGAGTAAAGAAACAACTGCCTCGTTGGCCTAGTGGTGCTAAGTGCGCCTGTTACGCTAGAGGTCTTGGGTTCGATTCCCGAGTCGACCAAGGTGTTATTGGGTTTTCTATGAAATTCCCAGTAGCAGGTCGGAGTTTGGATTTGTGCCCGGTTAGTGGCAATAGGCTCGCCCCCTATTACATGGGACCTAAACATATCGGCGAACTGTGGGTGTACATTGGTACGCCTCTGCCTACCCCTTTGGGGATACAGGCGTGATGATATGTTATGTTATATGTTATGTAAAGAAACATTCGCAATGTAAATAATTTTGTCGCTGAGAAGGTACAACAACCTTACTTTAAAGTTAAAGACTAAAGCAAACAAGACTTCGGATAAACTAATTTATGTTAGGAGAAAGCGATTTATTCAACGCCTGTCAAGATATTCTAGTTGAGCGTGACATTAACTCTATTCTCAAGAGTAAACAAGCTTTACACGTGTCTGACTATCGTCTATGCCAACGTTTCTCAACCATTTCTATATTGAGACCCCTGAAAAGCCGAAAATTTCAGTAGTCTTGCGACCCCCGACACTATTTTCAATACTCAATACTCAATACTCAATACTCAAATCTTTATTAGCATTCCATATGTTACATAACAGGTGGTACAATTTTATATTAATATTTTTCATGTTATTTATTCATCTCAAGGTTTAGTTCATATTTATTATTTTACTTAACAAACAGACCTTACAAAGCAAGCCAAAGCGCCCCAAGGGTAACCCCCTACTTGAGAAACGGTGGTGTATGTAAAGAGTTTATTACACTACCCTATCTTTAGGAACCCTACTTAGGGACATTTTATTTTTAATAATAATAATAAATAAATAAATACGGACAACATCACATTCATTGCTCTGAACCCAAAGTAAGTAGCTATTAAGCACTTGTGTTATGGAATTCAGAAACAACGAAGGTACTACAAACACCCAGACTCGGGACAATGTAGAAAAGTGACTTTCTACATTGACCCGTACGGGGATCGAACCCGGGACCTCAGAACTAGCGACACCTAGAAACCGGTGCGTACGCCACTCGACCACGGAGGTCGTCAAATTTGACTCGAGGTGGCCTATGCAGTGGGACAGCATAGACAAACCCAAAAAAAAAAATCATCGACAGAATCAAAAAGAGATCATTTTACTTTAAATTAGACCCTAAATCCCACTACACAGGGCACAGTATTGAAGTTGAGTCTAATCTCCCTACTTTCAACTTTGATTTCATCTACCGATTTTCTAATTATAGTTGTCTATGTTTCCCAACAAATTGGGTAATGTAATAAGTTCTTAACTCAGCCAGTCTAGGTGAATAATTTCTTAGTATCAGAATTAATATTTACAATTATCTTGGGATAGGGGATTTGCGGCTAATAACTTGAGAGTCAATTGATGGGTGACCAATGTGACCATCCATAAAAATGTTTTTTACCCGTTTTTTTTTCAACGTATTTTGTCGTTGATATTCAAAGAGCTTATATGTTTTATATAATGATGATAATGTTTTACAGTTATTTTCCAATTAACCATTATAGAGGGATTTTTATCGCCAACCAGCAGAGAGCGCCTTCTCTATATGGGAAGAGGCCTGTGCCAAACAGTGGGACGTTTATAGGCTGGAATTATTATTTATCGCCTTAAGTTTAAGGAGGTTTCTATCTTTATGAACGTACAAATGAACCCTGTTTTCTAGAGAAGAAAAACACTTATTAATTCTTCTTAATGAGACCTTAGACAGAAATAAATAATTACTCCGTCCTTTGATCACCCAGCCGTTTTCTTAAGGCTCAAAACAAATAGTTTTCCATTTTCACGTCGTTTTCTAAGAAAATGGGTTTAGCTATCACTATTGCAAAGGTCACTTACATTTTACGCAGTTTTTGAGATGTCGTTTTTTTTGCTTCGTTCGTCTATCATATTATTTCAGCACCTAATTATTTAATTTATTAACCCCGAAATAAAGAGGGGTGTAATACACTGGCTGGTCTGTGTGTCTCGTGGCTAATAAACTAACGGACAAATTTTGATGCGGTTGTATTTGTTTGATAGCTCACGTAATCACGTTTGGTCTAAGCTATGTGATATCGATTTAGCATTTTAATAGTTTTTTCTTTATAATAATAATTTATTTGCTTGGTACAATTGTCAGAGGAGTTCAACATGTTTCGCCGGCGCAGCGGCATGCAAAATCTTAATACAAAACTAAAACTATTAAAAAGTAATTTACTATAATCATGTTATGATGAACGACTGCCTCGTTGGCCTAGTGGTGCTAAGCGCGACTGCTACGCTGGAGGTCTTGGGGTCGATTCCCGAGTCGACCAAGGTGTTATTGGGTTTTTCTATGAAATTCTCAGTAGTAGGTCGGAGTTTGGATTTGTGCCCGGTTAGTGGCAATAGGCTCGCCCCCTATTACATGGGACCTAAACATATCGGCGAACTGTGGGTGTACATTGGTACACCTCTGCCTACCCCTTCGGGGATACAGGCGTGATGATATGATATGTTAAGTGTGATGAACACAGTAAATTTATGTCTGTATCTTAACTCAAAGTCAAGCGTGAAAAATGAATACTTAGATGTTTTATTTATTTTTAATTCATTCTTATGATTTCCAGCTCAGCTGCGTTCCCGGCGTAAGGCAGCTAAGATGTTGGTGGCTGTGGTGATCATGTTTGCTGTCTGCTACTTCCCTGTGCACCTACTCTCTGTACTGAGGTAAGACTGATCTTATTACAAGATATAACTTTTTAACCGACTGCAAAAAAGGAGTAGGTTTTAAATTCGAGGGTATCTTTCTTGTGTTTGCTACGCGATATGCCTGAATCTTACTGAAGATACAACATATTTTTTACTGACTTTAAAAACGGAGTAGGTTTTCAATTTGAGGGTATCTTTCTTGTATGCCTGAACCATACTAGAAAATACAATTTAATTTTTAACCGACTTCCAAAAAGGAGGATATTTTGTCTAGGATTGGACAGTATGTTTGTTTTGTACGTTTGCCACTCGTTATAGGTACCTGAATCTTACCAGAAAATACAACTAACTTTTTAACCGACTTCCAAAATGAAGGAGGTTCTCAATTCGACGGTATGGTTTTTTCCGTTTGTAACGAAACCTTTGTCAAAAATGGTGTATCGATTTCAGACCTTTTACCTCAGAGGTGTTCATATTTATAGACTTAAATGAAAACCTTTTTTTATTTACGTTAATGTATGGGTAATCAATCATTTATCCTCACCCGTATTA
Organism: Autographa gamma; assembly: GCA_905146925.1. Lineage (NCBI taxonomy): Eukaryota > Metazoa > Arthropoda > Insecta > Lepidoptera > Noctuidae > Autographa > Autographa gamma. The sequence continues at coordinate 7,146,728 of LR989872.1, read as the reverse complement.
GGGGGGAGGGCTGAAGGGAAGGGGGTACAAATATTCAAATCATATGTAAATGATGAGGTAAACGTATTCTTGGTAAAGATCACAGGTATGAAATAATACTCGTTTAAAATATGACTTGACATACCTACATAGATAGGCAGAGTGTGTCATATAATTGCGTCAATAAATATACGGCATCTAAAAACTCCCATGAGTGTGTTAAACCCCCTATAAGTTCCATAATTTTTAATAGTTTAGGAGATATGACAATTCTATGCAATACTATGTCTCGAAGAATTTCGAAAAAAGATATTTAAATCCTCATAAAATTCATACATAATTCATATATTATACATACATCTCCCAAACTTTCAATATGGCATGCAAGGGGAGTTTTTAAATAGGTCTAATGTGAGTAATCAAAATTTTCTTTATTGACGGGTCTATCACCACCCTGAATACACATCTATATTGTATGTACTGTAGTACATAGGTCTTGTTTAAATGATGATAAATGAAAAAAATAGTGTTTTGGATCCGTCAGATTGAGGAAAATATTTGACACGTATTTCTTATTATTTCAGTTAACAAAAATGTCACCACAATACATAAATGTAAAATATCCCATGAAAATTATTTTTACATAAGTACTTACATACTTTTAAATTATTTTAATAGTTTTTCTTCTTAACTTTTAAATTCTATTACTAAGGCTTTTTTACTAAGTTCTTGCTTAATTTAGAAAAAAATATATATAAGAATGAAATATTTTTTTATTATACATATAACCGACAGGCTAAAAATATTCCCTTTTTTCACAACCACAGTTATAAGTCTACCCACCCAATTCTGACAGCCAAATTAATGAAGTGTCGTTGTTATACCCAGTAAAAGGGTAAGTGGTCGCAGGTCAGCACTCAAAGTAAAATACACCCTTTTGACACCTGAATTCGTGACGCTGAAAGCCGATACCTACATAGTTCAAGAAAAATGTAGGCTGAAGGTCATATTGTAACCGATATAGGTTTTTAACAATTGACGCAAAATGAAGGGTTCATAAGATTGACGAAGGTACTTGTCTGAGGGGAATAGTGTATACGTATCCCACTAAAAACATAAATGTAAAAAAGAAAAGCCAAGCCAAGTCCAAGAAATGCACAAAAAGAATGGAGATCAAAATGAGTGCCAAGTTCTATGCAAAATCCAAATATGTATTTATAGGAACTAAATAACATTTTGAACAAGTATAGTTGTTATATGTTCCTAGCTATATATTTTAAGAAGATCTGTTCAACATTTCGGAAACCTATCATAATCGGTCCATTCGTTTAGGGTTTTCGATGTCACAGACACAGTTGGACTCGTCTAACTTATAAAGTCGTTTTTTTTTTAAAGTCAATTTGTTTAGGAGCTACGATGCCTCAGACAAACTTACGTACTCGTCTAACTTATAAAATAGTTTTTTTTAAACAACTAAATTGAGAACTTACTCCTTTATGAAGTCGGTTAAACTTCTATCTATTTGTTTTCAGTAACGAGAAAACTTTAACTTCTGTAGACGGTAAATCAGTGTCTCTTTGGCATTGTACTTTCATCCTTACTGGTTAAGAAATAAGGTACATTTTTGTAATATGCTCTTATGTTATACGTCTATTTTTAGTCTAAACTTAGTAAGGCTAAGAACTAATCATGAATAAATATTGAATAAGGGACAGATTTAGTTCGAATCGAGACAGACTTACTCAATTAAATTGAAAATGTAGACAAATAGATTTATACTATAAATTGTCAAGTATGCCTCTATTTTAGTCAAAGTTTGACAAATATTAGCGATAAGAGACCATAGTCAGAATCATCGATAACCGATTTCAGTGAGACAATTCTCAGACGTCTGGCTTTTTTAAATCAATAATTAGAAATTCATTAATTGACTATTACCATTTCTAAGTATGACAGCACGTCACCCTAGTGCTTGTCTTTTTGCTGTCCTATCTATCACTGGTAAAATTTTACAGAAGAAGAGTTTTGTGCTCTATGTCTTTTAGAAAAGTAACAATTATTGATTTGATGGTTTTTTTAATACTCGAGTATTATATTAAATAGGTAAATCAGTAATCGTTAGTTTAGCTTTTAACTAGATATTCAAGGGTTATAAAGGCAAGGAGTGTCAGAATATGGAGAGAAACTCAAGCCATTCGAAGTGTCAAGGAAAAATCTATTATAATCTACTAAAATATTTTAACAGTCCCTTTATGCCCTTAACAAGGTTACCTTTCATCAAATAAGTAATTATATTTTCCGAGAATTCATTTAACGCCAAGTGATTTCGTTGTCTACTATTAGATACTTGCTTTTTCCCGCAATTATGTCTGTGTGTGTTTAATATTGGATCAAATAAGAATCAATTATTTTCTTTTACTCAAATAATGTAAATATTTATTAGCCAAACATAGCTTGGGTAAAGAGTAGGCAGATAGACAAAATAAACGTACTTACATACATATAATCACGCCTCTTTCCCTTGTAGCGGTAGGCAGAGACCACTTCTTTCCACTTGCTACGATCCTTGCACACTTGTTTCGTTTTGTCCACTTTTATTATTCCCTTCATACATGCTGTTCGGTTTATGGACCTGGCCTTCTTTCAACACTACACTCTCGCCTCTCGCCTTATACACTTTTTTTTTAATTTTTCAATCTTCTTCATTCGAGGTCGTCAAAGTACATATTTAATGCCTCAAAATCATTATGTTTAGTGTAACTAAAGTTTCATGAACTAAGTATACATTTGGAGGTGTAACACCGCACAAAATTTAAGTGTGTAAATTACCTTAGATATTCCATAAAAGACACTTGATTAATAATATAATGTGTTACCGACACTACAATACAGGGTGTTACGTAACCCCTGTCCGATCCGTTAAGATGCTGTTAGGTATCGCTATCTGATTACAGTAATGTGGAAAAAAATGGAAAATTTAGGGTATTTCGGGTCAAAAAATGGTCATTTCAAAATCCATTATTATTGTTCCTATCATGAATTTTCCAAATTTGATATTTTATTTGGGGATGTGATTGTGAACCCTATTTCACCCTTTCGGGTCGGACAGGGGTTACATTACACCCTGTATATCTATCCAAAAGGGGTGAAGAGTACATCCGGTATACAGTCAGTTTACAAAATTTTAGCTCAAGTTAAATTATAAATGGACATCTAATTTAACAGCCTGTGTTATTATGGTTTTCAATAATAAACAATAACAATGAAAACAAAAAAAAACATCGCTTTTCCGAGTGACCCTTGTCAAATGCTGTGGTATAAAAGTCTTTCAAAGCAAAATATTCTTTTTGTTAAAGAAAAACCTTGGCTAGCTTTTGAATATTCAAAACAAAATGTTTATAAAGCGGCAGAATACCAAAGTAACTCAGTCAAAATACTTGGAACAGACCAACATTTCCGGTTTCATTTTAGCAGGGTTTTGATTATTTTGGAAATCATGAAGAAGGCTCCCGTCACCCGTAATTTTTCAAAAATCAAAATATATTTATTTCTTATAAACCGAAAAAGGCGCTCAAGAAACGGTAATTTAAAAACCGCTGATTCTAGTTCTTCTCGTAATAAAAAGGTGATTTTTTACTGTCTAGGCGAATAGATTGGATGGAGTATTAAAAAATATACAGTGTGTTACAAAAAGACAACAATATACAGTGTGTTCCGTGGTTGGAATCGATATCTAAATAATCAATATTTATTAAGAACATTTTTTTGTTAATCTCCCTAATAAAAAAGAACATTTATAATGCTAATTAAAACTGTTCGACTTGGCTTTACCGCCCGAAGGCTAAAAGGCTATTGCTTGTAAGTTCAGATGTAACAAATATTTTTAAATCGAATTTAAAAGTTGTATGCTGTCTTCACATTGCAATAATGAAGGATATAAAATTAATTACTAAATAGATTTTTAAATATTTTATCTTATTTTATGTAGTTATTTTATAATTAACTATACTGTTATAGTAACGACAACAATATACAAACTTATCGATATGTAGATACATAGTAAGATATACAAATAGAAACTATAAACTAAATAACTTAACCAAAACCTGGTTCTGGTTTAATTATAACTTAATTAACGGTAAGCCTACAGGTATGTGGGTGAATTTCCCAAATGCCTTATTTTTTTGTCTTCGTTGAAATTAGTATTTGAAAAAAGGAATATAGTTCTGAATTATTATTTTTAGTATTCAATAGGTAGTTATTGGGTTGTGGCAAAAATATGATTTGCCTAGGACTATTACAAATGTAAAAATAAAATACATAAACCTCTATTTTCTTGCAAATCGGTGCTGTCCCACTACTTTTTATGCAAACAAAACAGCTTATACACTAATAAAAATGAATAAATTAGCTATATAACTTATTCTATTTCATAGAATATTAGTTTTTTTATTAATATATAGCATATTTTATTACATAATTAACGATTATTATTACTGAGAGGCACAAACGTACTTGTCCTGAAAAATATTCTCATATCGCTGGACAAAAGTAATTCAAACATAACTTTACATCGACGAGTCGGATAGCATCCCCACCCCAATTGTATTTCCCTCGTTGGTGTGTGCTAGTGGGCAATCAGGATAGAAGTGGGTTAAATCGCTGTATATGCCCACCAAAACTGTAAGAACGCCCTTTCAGGTACTCCCGGACAATTATTTTATATAATCGGTGGTTGCATTTTTCTAGTGTAATGAGTAGCTTTTTTATTGTTGTTTGCTTCTAACAGAGGCAGTAAGTAAATTAGCTTCATTGTCTGTTATTGAATTTATCCTAGATATTATGCATTTTTTATAATTTTCTAAAAGGTGTGTTTTTTCTCATGTCGCTGTTCTCATATCGCTGTAATCGGTGGTCTTTTTTACCACCGATGTGATAATTTACACCGAAATAATACGAAAAAATCAATCGGTGTCATATATCTCATATCGGTGTTTTGATTCGTGATCAACGCACAGTTTTGTCACATCGGTGGATTGCTTTATCATATCGGTAGATCATTTTATCATCTCGGTGAGTCGTTATATCATATCGGTAGATCCCGTGTCATTTCGTTAAGTATACAAAGAAACAATGGCACATACAAACATACATACAGACACATACATATATACCTACATACAAACATTCGTACATACATACATACAAGGTAAGTTTACCTACATAGACTGCCAAAATCATTACCACGATACCACTGGGTAGTAGAAGATGTATAAATAAATGTATCATCAAGGGAGGTCTGTGTTCGGTAATACGTCCATAGGCTGAGATGATGATGGTGAGGTGGAGCAATTGAACACATTAAAAGTTTCTATGGAAAAAAAAAAATTGTTAAAAAAATAGTAAGTACGTAACAATAAATAACAAAATAATTAAGAATGCCGAGGCCAAAACTAAAAGATGAGGAGAAGTACAGGTGAAATAGGTTGCTGGAAAGAATAAGCAAAGCTTTAATCAAAAGCAATTCTGTGTTAAGAGAGGGGCATTTAAGAAAACGTTTAGCTAAACTTAGACATGAGATTTTTGTTTTTTTTTTTTCATATTTCATTTTAATAAAGACAATGATAATAAAAAAAAAATATTTTTAAATTTTAAGTACCTCTAGAAAACGTAAAAAGTAGGTATATAATTTCAAAAATACATTTTTATTTTTTATCTAAGAACTCAGTTCTCTTTGTATGTGATCTACCCTAAGTTCAGATCTTCATTTCTAAGTCACCTCTAAGTACCTACTAACTATTTCCTTTTTGATGTTCAAAGGTGAATAGATTATCATATCGCTGGATAGGTTCATCATTTCGGTGGATACACTTATCATATCGATGTACAAAAAAAATAATCGGTGCCGGTTTTTCACATCGGTGGAAACCAAAATTCAAACTGAATTTTCTCCTCAGTCTTAAATGATACGTTGATGATATTAAATTTGGGGATGTTTTGTATCCTAAAGATTACATAAAACCTGAAAAATCTACAAAAAAATAAAAATTGTAAAAGTTCACCGATATGATAAGAAAAATGGCATTTGTTGAAATTCACCCATGTATATAAGCTGCTAAAAGAACGTCAGGGTTGTAACACGCTGTATATGGTATGCGGACAGGAATACAGGGTACCACCCTGTATTCCTGTCCGAAAGGGTATATCTATCCAAAAGGGGTGAAGAGTACATCAGGTATAGAATTAGTTTACAAAAAACCTGCTGAAAATGAGTGTATTTAATAATTTATTTAAAATTTAACATATCAATTATCAATTAATTTCTGCAAGTCTTAATATCTTATTACGTCACTTGCAAAATCTCAAGGATATATTACTTCAGCAGCATATTGTTTTTGATGTTTTTTGTCAAAAGATTAATGCCAAAACATGAGTATTTTAATATCTCATTTTGAGCTAAAACTTTGTAAACTTACTCCATACCAAGAGTGCTCTTCACCCCTTTTGGATAGATATCCCCTTTAGGTAACACCTTGTATAGATTTTTCATACGAGGCAACGAAAATGCATTTCATTGCATCGCAGTCCGTTCTATTTCAGTCCCTTTCAATTCGACAACACTGTAGGTGTGATACGATATTGCTTTATGAAAAAAGGCTTTTTTAAAGCCGTATTCTGTGAGACTGAAAGTCAACCACAGTAGTGCTATTCTGTAACATTATTTTCGTATTTCGACAGCGGAATCCGGGGTGAGATGTCAAAAACTTATTCTCAAATTTGAATTCTAAATCAAGGTCAATTAGGTTCACTTTTGAAATGAGCTTCATTATCACTCAGGTGAAGCTCGATATCGAAATTATTTACAGAATAGACATACAGTTCGGAAATAACTAGAAATAGCAGCACGTTTTTATAACTAAATACATCTCATTTTTAAATCACCATTAAGTCTTATTATATGTTCTTTGATGCATAAAGTAGCTACCTAAGGACTCTAACTGTCATTTTAGAGTAATGGGGATACAAAAACAGGAAGACCGAAAAAGAGCTAATTTTTACGGATTTTTTCGCGGTTTGTATTTTAATTTTAGTTCCCGACGTTTCGACACCTTTGCAGGTATCATGGTCACGGGCAGACCGAGCTGGCGTTTGTCTTGACAGTACATGCTTGAATGCTGAGATGACGAGTAGTAGAGAAAAATGAGAGCTACGCATTAAGCCGACCACTTCTGGTCAGGCCAGGGACATGACGATGGTCTCTACATGACTACGTAGCTTTAATAATATAGCTATCCCTTTCTCTTTTGCAGGTTGACGCTAGACATGGAACAGAGCGACGCGATCACCGCTCTCGCTCTGATCTCACATGTGATGTGCTATGCTAATTCTGCTATCAACCCAGTGATATATAACTTCATGAGTGGTAAGTACAGAGTACTATTACGTTAAAAGTACTCTTACTAATAAGAGTTAGTCAAGTAATCGGAAATTCATGATCTGTATGCTAAGTTATGTCAAGCCTCAAGGTCTAGTGTTAAAGCATCAGCTTTCTTAGACTTGTGACGTTTCTACTAGCGTTAATGCTGATCAAATAGCTAAAATTTATGGAAGTGACTAGTTTAATTCAGGTTCCATTATTGACTATGCATGTCTTTTTAAAACCTTTTATTTAATTTGCTATGTATGTATGTTTGTTAATATCAAATGTTGCAAGCTTCATTAGAACAATATGATGAAATTATGAAATTTAAAAAGAAAGTTATAAATTGTTCGTATTGTCTTTATAACAAAACGACACAATACCATCATGTTTGGTCTTGTTTAATTCGTCTTCACAGGAGCTTTAAATCTAAAAACTTATTTCACCATAATTTCGTACTTTTTGTTTCGCAAAAGCTGATCTAAAAAAAATCATTTCCCAGGTAAATTTCGCCGCGAGTTCCGCCGCGCCTTCTGCTGTGCAACGGCACGTGATGCTGAAAACTTCTTAACTCTGAGCCGCATCACGACATCTAAGAAGAGGTCGAGTGAACTCATGACCTTTGAGAATAAGCCTCGAGGCCGAAACATTTGTAGAACTACCTTCATCGAGAGCAGTAATAAGGATAAACATGGGTTGACGTAAACCTGTTCTTAGGTTCTTAGATTTACACAAATGTTAGACATTGAAATAAAACTGCGTTTTACGGATTTTTTCGCGGTTTAATTTAATTTTAGTTCACGACCTTTCGACACATTTGCAGGTATACTTGGATTCAAAGTTAATGGCGGCTCTGAAGTTAGCTACACGCTGCGCAGTACCTCGCCTAGCACCCCTGCTGGCGCATAAGTTTGTTACTGCGCAGCGACTCGGCTCGTATTCAGAGCCGCCATTAAGTTTGCACCGTACTGTAGCAGTCTGCCCGTGACCATGATACATGCTTGAAGGTGTCGAAACGTCGGGAACTAAAATCAATTTAAACCGCGAAAAAATCCGTTAAAAAGTAGTTTTAAATATTTTGATGTTCTTAGTTTAAGAAGCGTCGTGTTTTATATGGAAATAGACGGGAAAATGATGTTATATATTTTGTATATTTGTTACAAGCTTTTTTTTATCTTTCAATGTATTTAATACCAGCCATCATTTGTTTGGGACAAGTCTTGCAAATTTCATTAGATTTGACATCCGATTGCGTACTAGCATAAATTCGGAGATACGTGATAAAATATGCTTTCGAGACAATCGGACACTGGAATGTAATGAAAAAGGCGATGAAAACTATTTTTAATCAACTTTTAGAGGAAGAGGTTTTCAATTTACCTGTACCTTTTTATTTATCTTAGCGTTTCCGAAGGCAATAGAGCAACGATTTAAAAACATAAGGACGAATAATCGCCTAAACTCTGTCTAATTTTATATAAATTGAATATAATTTAATTGTTTTAAATAAATAATAAATAAAAAATAAAAATAATTTAAATAACAGAAAGAGATAGAGCTATACAGCAGATAGCACCATCTCTTTTTACAACGACACACACCATCATAAATCCCATCTGGGCCTCGATTCAGCTATTTAAGAGTTGCTTGAATTGACCAAATGTCCTGCTTCATTTGTTACTTTTCCGATAGTTGGCATTCTGCTAACTGTTATTGCGATCATTAATTGGTCATTCGAGAGTTCAATGAGATTTTATTGTAGGCTTATCTGAATACGACAATTAGTTACAATGACAAGTACACTGATCGACCACTGTCCACTGAAAAGCATTTCTATAGCTGAAGCGAGGAGCCGTTTTAAGAAAAAAAGAAAGTGAGAAAATGTAGTTTACGATTATTAATGACTTTAGGCACAGGCCAGACGGAAGAGACGTTAGACGCAGACGGGGCGCGGACATTAATTGTCCCTTTCATACAAAATGTATAGAAGCGTCGCGACGCAAAACATACAGAAGAGACGGGGCGCGGGTCCCTCTTCTGTCTGGCCTGCGCCTTAGATATAATAATATATTATTTACTGTTTTTTTTTTATTAAATGTGATGTTTTTTTTTACTTTTATGAATGTTTTTTATTGTTCTTAAGGGGGTGATCGACCGCGATTTTGTAATATAAATAGCTCGTTTTTACATTTATGTGCTATTAATTAATGAAACTAGAATCTAAACTTTATTACAATTAAAAATTATGATATTTACAATAATAAAAAAACTAAGCCTACACCTTATTTTAGTTTATATTTTTTCTTATTTACTGTGTAGGCTTAGTTTTTTTAATTAATTGTGTAAATAGTGTAACATTGATCACTAGTGAGTGCACCATAAGTTAATTTTCTTGTATTATTTTTATAAAAAAAAATATAGTATTTAATATTTATATGTATCTCGTAATCTGTCTAGATAAATCATTAATGTTTTAGATGGATTGTACATTTTTATTAATTTACGTAATTAGTAATTAGTAGGTAGTCTGAAATAAAAGATTTGTTATACTTTTAGATTTTATATTTTTCTTATATTTTTATATTGTTACAATTCAGTATTTGTCTTGATAATTCAGCACTCGGATTTTTCATATAAATATTTTACTCTATACATATTTTAATACTCTGTCTCCGTCAATTTTGTCCCAAAAATAATCTTTAAAATAATTCTGCCTGTCTGTTACAATTTCACTGTTTCGAAAGTACATATAACTTTAAAGTCACATTGGTGCTAGCCTGGGTTCGAACCTGTATCTTCTCACGCGAATCTGGGCATTAAATCATTGAACCTCTACCATTAAATTATTTTCCAAAATTCGTAAATATTTTTGTGCCCCTATTACGACATTGATTACAAATAGCTTTAGGGTAAGGCCGCACTACGGTTTTTTTTGCGCAATTGCAAAATCGCCCGAGACACGCTACGATTAAAAATCAGGCGCGGAAAATAACCGCCAGTGCGACCGCTTCCACTGCTTTCCTTTATTCACAAAATCAGGCGGTTAAAATCCGCGGCGGTTGAGCCGTAGTGCGGCCTGGCACTTACTGTTTACCGACGCACATAATGTCACACCCCTAGACTAGTGACATTTCTACAACCGTTAATGCTGATCGAATCGCTAAAATGTATGGAAGCGAAGTAAAGTGACTTATCGATAATAAATGTTATTTCCGTACATTTATGAGTGAATTATATTATTATCATTGCTACGTCATGGCGTTCTATTAAGGCAGGGCTCGCGTTAATAGGACGCTACGTCGCTGGCTACAAAGCTGGCTACGCCGCTGGCTACGATGCTGGCTACGTCGCTGGCAACGTCGCTGGCTAAAGCGCTGGCTACGTGGCTGGCTAGGACGCTGGCTACGTATCCAAACCTTATTTTGTTGAAATAAAACTACTTTTACGGATTTTATCGCGGTTTTTATTTAGATTTTAAGTCTTTCTTTATTTTGGATACGTGGCCAGCGAAGATTCAGAATCACTTTCATTCCCATTTTGTTTTATCATAAAAAATACGCATATCAATACTAACAGACGTTTAAAAAGTCACCTGGTTTAAATGTCTATCATTATGTGAGTGAATGAAACAGATCATTATAAAATGTACGAGACGGAAAGAGAGAGCAATAGTTGAAATTACACCAATTGCCCGAATTTTTAGTGCGATAACTACCTCGTTTTTGTTTATTAATATAATTATATTATAACAATACATTAATCTCTCTCGAAAAAATGAGCCAAAGTATATAAATTAGTGAATATCGAAAATATAAAATTACGTTAACTTTGTTTTAGGGCCGATTTTTCTAAATAATTTTTATGTTTTTTTTGATAGGTTGATGCAACGATATTCTAATAAATAGATATGTTATAAGCGTGCAATCGTGAAGACTATAAAACGTCCTAATTGGGACGTATTGCCTTTCAACAGCAACACTATTTGTCTCTTTTTTTTCTTATGGGTTTTATCGCGCTTTCTCTTTTGTATAATTTTGACTTATAGTGACATGTATGTCAGCTGCCGCTGCTGCGCGGAACACTTTTTTCGATTGTTTTGTATGTGTAAAACATATCTGTTTATTAGAATATCATTGGGTTGGTGTCAGACGTAAATTTTATTTATTGAATAATTATTAGGTTTTGGAAAAACCGGCCTATATTTATTGTAATCTTGTCATTAAATTAGTATAATCTTAACTCTCTAGTTTTGTAAAAATATAAATTAAATGTATTTTGTAAATTGCGCAATTTGAATGTTATAGTATGAATGATTGTATTATTCTATTGTCAATTGACGATTTGTTATGAATATAAAGTTTTTAATAAATATGATTTTTATTTACTTAATTATTAACGTACCTATTTTTGACGCTGAGGTTTTTATTAATAGCTTCAATAGTCTGAGTGCTAAAAATTAATAATTGCTTTTTATTTATGATTTTCAATTTGATCTGTGGATACTATTAAAGATATAATTATGTAGAATCTGTGTGAAGAAAGAACCACCGTGGAGTAAAATAATAAAATTAACAGGCTAAAAATTATAACACTAGTTGACTCTTGCAGAAACCTGTGACAATGCGTTTGCTTACCATATGAAAAACAGAAAAAACATCAATCCTCATGCAACATCAATTTGATACAATTTTGATAATAAATATCGTTCCTTCACTATGTGAAAAGAAGCCTTTGCCCAGAAGTAAAAAATAACAGGTTGACATTTGTACCGCTAGAAGAAAAAAAATATTTAGGTAAATGAAAAAGAGTCAAAATTCAAAAGCTCATGTTTAAAGAGAATACTGGTCTGTGATTGGTGGAAATTGACAGATAGGTAGCTGGTGCGAGACTAGGGATCCTAGCGGATTTCTTAATCCCATTTAATTTTAGTAAACTTTCATAAAATCAAAACTGTTTCAAGTTCACGTTCTAAAATCTTCATCTAATCTTAGATTGAGTCAGGTAAAATTAATAGAAAACCAAAATGAACCTTATTTCCCCGACATAAAGCTGAAAGTAGAATCTCCCAATTAGTAAACAACACATCCGAACGTCTTGTAAAATTAACACCTTACCATGCTATAGAAATCTGAACCTTACCGTAATGGTATAAAGTTGAAAATTGTAGATCTTAAGTAATGAAAAAATGAAAATTTTGTCATTGTTCCCTTTAGTTTTCGTTTGACGTCAGTGTGATATAAATTTATATGACAGGTACCCTTGGACTATAAAGAAAGTTGTAGGAAGTAATACATACAATTATAATAATAATATTACTAGCTATGCCCCGCGATTACACTCGTAAAGTAACGTCTTACAGAAATAAAAAGTATACCACACACACATAGGTAGGTACATTTCTTAACATAACATAATCATCACGCCTGTATCCCCGAAGGGGTAGGCAGAGGTGTACCAATGTACACCCACAGTTCGCCGATATGTTTACATTACATTACATACATTTCTAAATATAATTTATACAATATTTATTATTATTTATGTCATCACAATCAGTATAAATAAGTTTCTCTTAGGGTGTGTCCACATCTTGACGAGCATGACAGTAACAGCTCGCGAGCATTCCACAAACGCACTAGTGTCAATAACGCCGTCCGCCAGACCTGCGCGCGCCGCTAGCGGCCTGCTCGCGAGCTGCTCGTATAATGCTCGTTCCTAAGATGTGGACGCACCCTTAAGAAGGAAATAAGCCAATGCGAACAACATCACATAGATAGATCATAAACCAAAGTACGCAGCTAAAAGCGGTGTGTTATGGAATCAGAAACAACGAAGGTACCATAAACACAATGCGAGACAAAGTAGGAAAGCGTTTCTTTTACCCATCCATCTTTTACTCCCATCTCTGAAGTCCTAAGTTAGAACCTAAGACCACAGAGCTGGCGACACCTTGACAACCGGTGAAAACACTACTGGACCACGAAGGTCAAGAAAAATGACATTAGTACATAACTGAATTTGAACCTACAACCACGTGCATACAATTCCGGTTATTGAACCGCTAATCCACTGACATATTCTTTTGGCAGTTGTCTTAAAAGACGTCAAAATGTCTAGCTGAGCACTCCCACTCTAATAATGGTGTCAACGGTCATCAACACCAATCCCATTCATGCTATAATAACCCTTATTAACAAGTCTCATAAGTGCTAAAATCCCTTGAACTATCTCGCCAAATTTATTGGTCATACTGTCAAGCGAAAATGAACTATATAGCCTAAGATTTTAGGTTGATAATGTGTGATGTGTTTTAATTAAACATGATTAATTGACAGATGCATAGCTGAGTCCATGTTGAGATTTCGTTGTATTTGGCGTTGCTCAGTCTTGTTGATATTGCGGAGGCACAAAGGCTAATAATGTAAGTGTTTTATTTATAACCCTTTTTAATTCATTAATGTAGATTATATAAATTAAAATAAATCAAAAAAAAAACGACTTCAAAATAAGTCTTAGGTGGTTTTCTTATGGATCCCGTTGTCAAAATTCCACCGAATAAAATGGAACCTCATAGGAAGTAACACATTTCAAACAAAAAAAATCATCAAAATCGGTTCACCCAATCCAAAGTATGCGGTAACAAACATAAAAAAATACAGTCGAATTGAATACCTCCTCCTTTTTGAAGTCGGTACAAATAGTTAATACGAAATTTCTACGTTATTAATATTTTTTAATTTGTGCAATCTGCTAATGCGTTAGCAAAATACTTAACTAATTATTGCACAAAGTAATGAATGGAAGTTAAATGAATGCAAATGGCTTTAGGTAGAAATAAGTCGCATTTAGCCTCGATCGCACTTTTACTAACCAAGGCATAAAGCTATCTATTCTATCTAAGTAAATTACGTTGTATGTAATCTCTACAAATATATAAAATGCTTTGCTCTCCAAATAAGTACTATACACCATACACTGATTCATTTATCGAGTAAGGAATAATTACGGTTTATTTGAAAATTGGCCTTTCATGCTCCACCTACTAGATTTATTATTCAAAACATTTACGCTTAAATAAATTATCTCTTCTCGAGTGATATCTACAAATAGATAAATTACATTATTAGGAAACACGTAGAAAGCTATTTTGAACACAAACGGAATCTTCAAAGTTTAAACGCATTCGATTTCATGACCTAAATCTGTTTTAGAGCGTTCAAAATTACTTCTAGTTATAACTCCGCAACAATCCTATTAAATCACAGACAATAATAATACAAAGAAAATTAAACTTTATCGTCCAAAACAACTAATTCCGAAATTATGTTAGAACAATAGAAATTTCCGCGCAAAGACAGACGCCATTTTTCTTTCCGACACGAGGTCAAGAATCGAAAAATAAATCTCGCGCGTTAGAAATTGATGTAAACATTAGAGACTCCAGAAATAAATGTTACATCCTCTCCAGTGGAGCCAGTGCCAACTTTTGTCGCCCTTACGTCGTCAGTATAAACGGAAAATTCACGGCAGGTGGTCAACAGACAAACAAAACGAAAAAAAACGTGTTAGAAATCAATTGTCAATTTGACATTAGATCCCGCGCTAAATAGTTTTTTTTTTCGTGCAGTGACAACTACCATACAGCCATGGATGAAGAGTACAGAGAAGTATTTTCAAGAATGGAAGACATCACGGAACAGGATGACAAAAATCTCGCTGGTGCCAGAAAAGAAATAAGAAATGACTTAACAGTTATTATTCCAGAAAATCCGTTTCCTGACATCGAGGTAGATGCTTATCCACCATTAAAATTCTCATGGGTGATTCCGAAGAAAATAGCAGCTATGGCTTTCCCCAGGAATAAGGAAAATTTGAAGTTTTTAGTGAATCAGGGTATTACGCATCTGGTAACACTAACGGCGGGAAAAAAGCCCCCTGTGGATGATATTTCTAGGTTAAGATGGACTGAAGTTCCTGTTGAAGAATTTGAAACACCAAACGTGGAACAAGTTAAGAAATTCATTGATGTGTGTAAGAAATCCGACAAGAATGGTGAGGTAAGATCTATTTATTTTAATTCAAAGTACACGATCGAAAATCTTATTACCTACGTATACCTAAAAAGAGGTTATTTTGAAGTGTGCCGCTAACTTGTAAATGTCATAAACTTTAAAAAACATTATTTTTTCGACTAAAATAATTATTTATTAGCGTATAAAACGGGTAATTTCAGTTTCACCAAATAGGTACCTCCCTTATTCACGCTAATTTAACCGACTCTAAAAGAAGCTTTTCATTGAAACCAGTCTTCTCACGTGAATGCGTAATCGTTTATTTTATGAAGCTCTGACTTTCTGATATATATTTTAAAGTCTTGATGTTACTTATTTTGTTATTATTTAGCTTTGAAATAAAAAGAAGTTTTACGTTTTGTTGCGGTTTGTTTTTGTATTTTAGAGGTCCCGACGTTTCGACACCTTTGCTGGTATAAAGGTCACGGTCTGCCTGCATAGTCTAAAATCCGTCAAACCTAATTTTATTTCAATGTCTAACATTCGCGTAAATCTCAGAAACTAATATTTTTTAGCTCTTAAAATATTAATACTAAATCGAGCCATACTTTCTTAATTAATCTTAGCAGTCATGTTTTAATAGCTTGTTATATAAATAAACAAATTATTTATAGTTGACTAGTTATTTACCTGAGCCAATTTAAATTGCTGCTTATAAGTGCCAAGCAACTGAAGAGAATCATTAAAATTGTATGGCTTTCTGCCATAATTAAAGTAGACAGGGAAATTATGAACTTTTACATATAACAGCTGAGATTACACGAAAAATGATATGAGAAAGAAAGGAGTGAATACTGAGATGACGAGTTGTAGAGATGAATGGAAGCTGAATACATATTACGCCGACAACAAATAATTGGGAACAGTAGTGCTATTCTGTAACATAATTATCATATCTCGACAGCGGAATCTGCGGTGAGATGTCAAATACGTATTCTCGAATTTGAATTCTAAATCACGGCCAATTGGGTTCAATTTTGAAATGGGATTTATTATTACTCAGGTGAAGCTCGATACCAAAATTATTTACAGAATAGACATACAGGGCATGGCGATGATGATGATGTCTCACACGAAAAAAAGTATTTAGGCCGATATATAAACGAGTTCTCTCGATAAACACCTGTGTATTTAATTCCTGTGTAAAACATTTAATTTATACGCTAAAAGAATATTCAGACTTTGAACCGATCTTTGTGGATGTTTATGAAAATTCTTTATTTGCTTTTCCACAATTTTATTACAAAAAACATCTAAATATAAATATCTTAACTGAAGTAGAAAATCATTATCAGTTAATACATGGTGATTTTATCGTTGTACTTACACGAAACTTTGTTGTAACTCAAAAAGAAAAATATGATTTAAATAATGTCTTCGTTACATTTTTTTATAATACCAATCCAGAACTGAACAGAAAATCAATAAAAAATTACTGTGTATACATATTTTTGCTCATAACTTTACATACAAATTGAATGGATTTTCTAGGAACGAACCCAAATGACCTAAACTGAATACTAACTTTTAAACCTAAATTGAATTTTGTATCCTTGTTTAATAAAACAACTTTAATGTGAATAATTTAAACTTCAGACCTTTTCGTTGTTAGTAAACTGTAATAAACGAGTTTGTGTTCAGTAGTTTGCGTTACAATTTTATTATTAAACCCTGTTTAGTTTATTTATGTAGAACCTTTTGTTTGCGAAAGTCTGTGACGGTCTAACACAGCTGATTTTGATAAAGTTTGAAATATATACTATCTTTATTTAGTTGGAACTCCAAGAAAGAACGTAGGCTAAGTTTTGCCGCGATATTTGAGATCAACTTTGTCAGTGCCGCAGGCAAGTATGACATAAATACAGCATCCGTATATACAAAGTTATTTTGCTCATAAATCAGAAAAGTAAAACAAGTCTTGAGTTTCTTCTACAATCTTTGGAAGTCGTCAAGTCAGTATACTTCTGACGACAACTCTTATGGGATACTTTGTTACCCAGTAAAATCGGTTGTGGAGGTCAAATAAGCAGTGACGCTATATAAAGTTTGTTAAACACGTCATGTAGAATTCAGTATCAAGTTTAAAGGTAGTAAGTCTAGTCCGGAAACTGACTCCAAAAAAGGTAGGCAAAAGGGTAACCAGGACGAAAAATGCTAAAAAACATTAAACTTATAAATGAACCAAAAGTTTTTTTTTTGATATAAAAAGGTATACGTAATATATTTGAAGTAGTTTTCTATATCTATTGTTCAAGTCATTAACCAAGGTTTCTTTCCCCAGGTGATGGGCGTGCACTGCCGGCAAGGTCGCGGCCGGTCAGCTGTGATGCTCGCGTGCTACCTCGTCCACTTCCACCGCTTCCTGCCCGACCAGGCCATGAATGTTATCCGGATGATACGGCCAGGTAAACACGCTTTTATTATTGGTTTACTAGCTACCTCGGATTTTTTGGCTTTTCTGCACTATAATATGTACTAGATATTACAGTCATGAACAAAAATATGTAAGTAGGTATACACATGGTGAAATTAAACGAAGTTTTCATAAATAGGTATTCAGCGAGATTTTTGTGTTGAAAGTCAAACTGGTTTCATAAATTTCTTCATAACACTTTTTGCACTATCAATCTTGTATTGAAGTACCTAAAAATAATTGGAGAGTGTATACACATTTGCTCGTGACTAGACATAAACCTTCCTCTTGAACCACTTTATTTATTGCCGAAACTGAATTAAAACCTGTTGAGTAGTTAAAAAGATCTAAGCTAATAGAAAGCGGAAGTCTTCATTTATACAATGTTAAGAGTATTGGATACCACTGCTTGACAAAGGTTTAACCTTTCGTCTTTCAAAACTCTCTATATTTCGCGATGTTTGGCCTCGTGCACCAGTTATAATATTGTATTGTCAGATAAACAAACTAACATAGTAGAATAATACGGCCTTATTACCTAAATTGCGGAAGCAATTGACATTAGTTCAATTATTGATGTCTAATAGGTATCTAATATGTATTAATTATAGTGTTGTGACACGTAATACGAATTAGTAATACAATATCCATAACACTTGCCAGTAATTTTCGCATATATTCGCGAAGGGCGTTTTCAATAATAATTAGAATAAAACGAGAAATGATCCTAGCTTTTACAATTCCGGGAGAAGCTAGATTCCATTTGGAAGCCAGATTTCCACACGTAATTTTCTATAACAATTTTCTTATGGCCAGCTTTTGGCCCCATTATCACACCAGCTCAAATGTGTCTTTAAACTGTATTGTCATCAAAATGTTTCAAAACAACTTTATTTACCCGCGATTTCGGAAAAATTGATCACCACAAAAAAAATTAGGTAACAAATGGTCTTTTGGTCAATCTTTTGATGAATTCATTTGGGAAATAACGAAATATTAAAAAAAAATGTTGATCTATGCTCGTTCCTTATATAAGTAGGTGGGTATATCATATCAATATGGGATAAGAGTTTTCACCAGCTGTTTTACTGCGGGTACAAATATTATTATGTGGGTGTACATTGGTACCTACGCCTCTACCTACCCCTTCGGGGATACGGGCGTGATGATATATGTTACGGGATTGAAACATAATGTTTTAAGATGCCTGCTTGATTATATATTTTTTTCCGACTTCAGAAAAGGAGGATGTTGTCAATTCGACTGTATTCATTATTTCGTTAATCAGTTCCATTCTATGCCACGACATGACGGCTCTCTATCCGCACAAAATCTATTATTATATTTTACGATAAACTTCGTTACATCACGAAAGCGTTCATTGCGGAAAACATCGTAAATTTTGTACATTGCAACACTTTTATTGTTTGCATTCTAAATTTTACATCGATGAAGTTTTATTTATCAAAACTGTGCAGTGATCATATTTTCAAATTTAGAACTTACAAAATATTCTAGATTTAGAATCTAGAGATCCGGTTGACGTCACTTTGTATTTTGAATGTGTGTAGTGTTTGGGTCAGATTTAATTCAGAATGAATTCGAATAAAAATATTCGAAAGTCATTTTCCACCATTAAAAATAATTTATCTTTAAGAGCCATACAAATAAAGACTTTTAAATTTAAGAGAGCAGGCAGAGAGTTGATATACAAGTATATGAATAAAAATAATAAACAAAAATAAAATAAGGTATAATTCCATTTTCACAGGATAGGTACTTAAAGTAAAACGGAAGTGTTTCTTTTGGTTGAACTTAAAAAAATGACGTTTCTACTTTAAAAAAGAGCTGTCATTAATTGAACGCTATGCCTTTTTACAGTTGTTATCAACGACGTACAATACTACTTACGACTAATTAGAGTAGGTATCTGTTAAATAATGGGTAAAATTACAAACTAAATAATTAAACTAAAATTAACTACAAGAAAAAAATGGGAAAACTATATCAAACTTTTCAATTAGCTCTGTGTGAGTACAAAAAAAAATCACACGCCAATCAAGTTTGCAATTCTTCTCATCAGGAAAATAAAGTTCCCTTTTTTGTTCCCCAGCATCCTTAGACTCTGACGAGCACGAGGAAGCAGTGGGGAGGTACTTCGAGTACCTCACGGAGGACAATCCCCTCAAGTTCGGAGTCAGCGTCGAAGTCATGGAGGAGTTCATTCAGGCCGCCAAGGAGTGCAACAAGAACGAACTGAGCTAGACTACTGTGATTCTATATTATTGTGTACCTGACATTAAATGTTATTTGTTTTTTATTTTAGCTTTTTATTGTAAACTCCGGCTACTCTAGCCGACATTTCCTCTCAAAATTTTAACAATTACACCTAGATGTTATGCTGTCTTTTTTTATTAGAGACGTAGTTTGTGACAAGTACAAAATAATGTGGCCGGTACTTTAAGTGTAGTTTCTGAGTTCGATTTTATTAATTTTTCGACTAGTCTATCTAATATTTAACGGTCTTTCAGTTAATTTCGGTATTGAAATATTTAAAACTTGTCGTCGCCCTAGTGCTTGTTTGTCCTATCTACCATTGGTTAAATTTTACAGGAGAATAGTTTTGTGCTCTATGTCTTTTAGAAAAGTAACGATTATTGATCACACGGTTTTTTTAATACTCGAGTGGGCGACGTTGTGTCACTCGAAATTTCAAATCACCATGTTTCATAATTAACAACCCATGGGATCCTACTTTTAAATGGTATTTAATGTATGGAATTGACATTTCTTTCTGCAAGCACTTCCATACATTTGAGGGAATCGATCAGCGTTAACTATTGTAGAAATAAATGATGTTTCTTGTTTTCGAGAGCAATATACATACACACTTAGGTTCTGTGATCAGGGGCCCGAGTCTGCTATTGACAATTGTTTGAATCGTCAGAGTGGGTGGCGTTAGTAGGTCCATTTTAGGATAATTAGCATTCTCCTAAATGCTAGATTTATTATATAATGACGTTTTAAAGGTAAAACGTAATTATATTGTCCTCCTGAAAGGGACCTACTATCGCCACCCACTCAGACGATTCAAACAATTGTCAATAGCAGACTCAGGCCTAAGGATAGGTATTAGATACATCTAGTCTAGTCTATAAATATTAACCTGTATATCATTGCAGGTCAAAGTCCTGTTTTCATTAAGAGAGAGAACGCTCATTAATCATCGCGTTGGCGATTGGTGTTGACAATTTGGAATTTTTTGCTTGAGTAGATATATTTACGTTCACATCTTTTTAATTACCTATGACGTTATAAGTGTGTTTATTTATTCCTAAATAAAACAAAGTAAGTAGGTATAAAAATACTCACATTAAAATATTAATTATAAGAAAGGTGTATTAATAAGATTATAAATAAATCCCGACAACATCACATACATTGCTCTGAACCCAAAGTAAGTAGTTTTGGAATTCAGAAACAACGAGGGTACCAAAAACACCCAGACCCGAGAAAATGTAGAAAAGTTGGTTTTTACATTGAGGTTTCTGGGGATCGAACCCGGGACCCCAGAGCTAGCGACACCTTGAAAACCGGTGCGTATGTCACTCGACAACAGAGGTCGTTATTTATTCAGATCTATGCTCCACACTATGTTACGAATGTGACAGCGTGTTACAATCTGTTTATTACGCTTTCACTGCTAAACCGCTGAACGAATTATGATAAAAAAAAATACAGGGTGTCGTTGTATCATAAGTTAGGATATAAGTGGGCAACAAGGCATATGCAAACGGGGCCGCAATACTAGCAGGTATAAATCCAAAGTGATTGAGGTTTTCATCACGTAAATTTATTTAGGTTTCATATTTTTGGACTATTGTCAACTAAGAAATATGTTACGTACTCGCTAGGATTAATAAATAATTAGTTGATTACGATAAAATAAGACTTAGTTATTAAATAGTGAACACCGATCTGAGTAGCACAATCCTGAACAATCGCAAGTCGCATTCAACCGAAAGCAACAAGACGATAATCCGATACAGTGTGAAGTTCATCACACTCCGTAACACAATTAAAGCTGCATCTAAAATAAGCATTATTATTTGTAATTGACATTTGACTATAAATACAACATTAAAATGTCGATTCTCCCTGTGCCAATCCTGCTGCCAACGTGGTCTGGCGAATTACCAACTGCGGTGTACAACGTTATAAATAAACTTTACTGATTCCCTTACGCGTTGTGCTGATTAGTGTTTGTGAATATGAGTACAGTGCCCAATCGGCCTAACGTGAAGTTAGCCAAGCTTTGGTACAAATACAGAGTGATACCGCAAGAAGAAGATGCTAAGAAGGCTAGGGAAGCGCCAGAGAAGCAGCCAGAAGCAGAAGTTGCTGCAGAAGTTCCTCAAGAACCGAAGGAATATGAATCTTATCCTCCGTATAACTTTTCCTGGTTTATTGAAAACAAAATCGCGGCCATGGGATTCCCTCAAACTGTGGCCAATCTGAATTATTTAACGGATGTGGGAATCAACCATTTGATAACGTTATCGCCGGAGAGAATCCCGCCAATTTTGGAATGTGAGAAGAAGCTGAAATGGACTGAGATCCGGATTAAGGAGTTTGGTGTTCCAACTTTAAAACAAGTTCTGAAGTTCATTGAGCTATGCGAGAGAGCAGAAATGAGGGGAGAGGTTAGTTTAATAGATTTTATATGATAAGTTTTTAATAAGGCGCTGTAAACATGTATTTTAAACCTACCTATTTTATCATTAGTGTAACCTATGAGTGCAACAAACAGAACAATATCGTAAGTATATTTAGTAAACAATACTTCCAATAGATGGCGTTAACGTGCATCGAGAATTTTTATTCGCAGTTTCAACCACTAGATGGCGTTAGTAGACACATAAAGAAACATCGATTGTATTGTACCCGTGGAGTGTACATTTACAGATTTTTATGCAAAATGTAGAAAGTTTATAGAAATGGTAATTGTGTACTTACAGATAGTAGGGGTCCACTGCAGGCAGGGTCGAGGTCGAACAGGCACTATGCTCGCGTGTTATTTAGTTCATTTCAAAAACATGACACCAGAGAGAGCCGTCCTTACTGTTAGAGTTCAGAGACCGGGTAAGTTTAAGTTCCACACATATTCTATACAACTATTAATTCGTGGTACCGATTTATTAAGAACGCAATAAACAATCAACCTATTCCAAGATACACCACTCTGGTCACTATTTACCACTCGCACCTCCGCCTTCTGCACATTTTCAGATATAACAAATAACACTAACTTTTAAACTATCGCGCTGCATGTTTACAGTAATATTATTCACGGGAATAAGCGCGTACATGCATTAACACTTTTTTTGAGCTTTGACGTTTCGACCGGATCCGTCCACGAACTATATGATTTTTCATCTACCCCCATTCTTTAAGTACCCGACACACTGCACTGACCGTGTCCGTATTCTGTTCTTTTTCCGAATTTGCAGAAACGCGCGGTTTTGTTAAGCGAATCACTGGATACCACGAAGCTGATAGCCTAACGCCGTCTTGAAAGGCCAATAAAAATAAACAGTAAATTTCCATACGAAATAAATCCAGTTTTCAACTAGAAAGGAAAACTTGGCACCATTTTCTTAGAAGATACAATACATAAAAAATGAGTATGATTAACCTTAATTTTTGTCTTTACAGGTTCCTGCGAGACTTATGAGCAAGAAAAGCTAGTGTGCCACTACCACGACTGTGTTCGGGGCACTATAGAAAAACCCGACTACCGCTTAGTAGAAGACAAACTTTACTTCGATTTCTCCATGAAATACATGTTCGACGACGAACCATTCCGTAGAAAGGAAAAACAAGAGGTCGATGAACCCGAAGAGCAAGATGGCGACCTCAAAATTGTCAAACTAGGAAACAGCTCAAACAGCGACGAGAAACATGTCAAAATAAAATTACCGCGAAAAAAAACAAACGCTATGGTTATTAATCATAAGATTTATTTTTAGGCAATGATATTCTAATAAACAGATATGTTATAAGCGTGAAATCGTGAAGACTCGAAAACGTCCTAATTGGGACGTATTGCCATTAAAAACAACACTATTTGTCTCTTTTTTTCTTATGGGTTTTATCGCGCTATCTCTTTCGCTAGCTGCCGCGCTGCGCGGAACACTTTTTTCGATTGTTTTGTATGTGTACAACATATCTGCTTATTAAAATATCATTGGTATTACTTCTAAGAGATGAATATGAAAATTATAATTACACAATAAAAGACATGCATGAAAAACATTGTATTTCCTTTCCAAGTTATGTTCCAATTATACTCGAAAAATAGGTGAGCCCCAACTTTACGCACTGGTTTATTCGTCTAAGATATTACATAAAGAAATAAAGTGGCCCAGTGGCCCAGAGTCCCATTCTTCAGGTAGATAATGAAAGAAAATAATAATTATGTATCTTTTATAAACACAAATGTAATGTATAATAAAAGAGTTTGTTTTAAGTGTACTTTTAGTATAATGTCTGTTATTTCTAGTTTTACTAGATTAAATAGCAAAAACATGAACTTAAAACATCAAGATAGTTTTATTTGAAGTCACAACTAAACAGTATTTTAATTTATTAAAAAATATAACTAAATAGATAAGCCAATTTTGAAAAGTAATACATGAATATCACAAATCTTTTCAACGGCGAAAAAAACTTAAATTCTTATTACGATTTTCTTTGAATATGGCAGCCCAACAAGCCAGGTTGTTGCCAGGGTCTGGGTATAACTGTCAGATTCATAATGTTATGGTCTCGTTTGACCTTCACGTTCACTCGCTGGCCGACAGAGTGCGCCACTATGTCGTTAATCTGACTCATATCTTGGAAATTCTGGTGGTTCACAGAACCAAATTGCAGGATCTCATCGTATTCTTGTAGGCTCTGAAAATGAGATATTTTACAATATTATTACTATTCAATAATAGTAGTAACTATTCAAATATATTCACTACTATAATTTCTCTTGCTTATAGCGTTCCTTAATTATTATTGATTGATGACAAGATTGAGCTATATTTTACAACATAGTCAACAAAACATACATAAAGAAAATTTGAGTTTTTTATAGGTATAGCATTATGCCTTTATCACAGAGGCTTTCACAAACTCAAAGGACACTTAGATTGGGAAGGTTTGACCCATGTGAAGGTGAGAACCGTAGCATGGCACACAGTGGTAACAGTGAAATAAAGTTGTCAAGAATTATATTTTATATGCAATACTTACAGCAACATCTGCTGGCGATCCATTATGGACACATCCAACAACTGCAAACGCCTGGCCTTCCTCAACAGCGCCATTACCAGTATCCCCATTGCTTGTACCATTCATGTGACCATTACCACTGCTTGTACCGTTCATGTGTCCGTGACTTGAAGAGGGGGCAGTAACGGAAGGCCCTTCTCCGTTAGATCCGAGCAAGTCTGCGTGGACCTCCGCAAGGCCTCTTTCAATCATCTTCATTAGGTTCTTATGGTCGTTTTGGAGGCCTGAAATTGTTTTAAAGATAATTATTAAATAATACAGTGTAAGTTAGTTTATTTGACATCCAATTTCTATTTTCCTCAAAGATTTGAATTCAATTTTATTGTATTTGGTGTGAAAGACAAGTACAGATTGTAATCTGTGTAACATTTAGTTATTAACATTGCAAAATCATGTTTAGTTTATTCAGACCTTGAGAACTAACTAATTTACATGTGTATAGCATAGGTTATATAAGAGAATGCATTTTACTCTTTAGAAGTAGGTATTTTAGATTTAAAATGAAGAAAAATGCTACTGACTCTCTTAGGGTAGTCATGATTTCTCATATTACATCATCTGACAGTAGCTTCTATACTTTGGCTCTTTGAGACTGCCACCTTATCAAAACTGCAAACTCATTGTAAGGTCCCATAAGAAAAGTCTTAAAGATATATAAAGGAGGTTCCAATACTTACATATTATACGATGTCTGGCATGTCTGACCTTATACACGTCTATGTCATTGCGTGGAAAGCCGTCAGCATCCACCAGAGCGTCGTGCATACCAATATTATTGGTCTCCAGTACCGAAGTATGTTCCCTAATTTCGCTCTCTATCCTGTCCTTGTCTTGAATTAATTTCATCACACGATCTCTAGCGGCACTATTCATGTTGATTCCTACCATGTTTAATTACTTTATTGTAGAATTTAGAGCTCTTGTTTATTATTTTCGGTGATAAACACAAAACAACGTTTGACGTTTATATTTTTACATTTTGACATTTAGCGGTTCTCATCGATACCTCACCACTTGAATCGATGTTGCCATATACATGAGGAACGATAACCGTTAAGTGCTATTTTAAACGGTTCATAGCTCAAAGGTTTTTAAAGCTATATCTTGAGCAGACAGTTATGATTGTTTTGCTATTTTATTTAAGTCATGGATATTTGGTTAGTAGTTAGTAGGGTAGTTACAATTCTTTATTTAATAATTAAGTACACATACAAAAGTTCAATAAATATAACTAAATAAGTGATGTACATATAGGTACATACAGGTATACGGAATATGTTACCTCTACTATTTTAATTTGGTGTGGATTTTGGGGATTTGGAGGGATATTTATATGAGTTCAATAGCGACTGACGCAATCACATACTAATCTGAAAAACATATTTTTTTACAAACCAGTCTCAGTCAGGATTATAATAATTTATGAATATTTTACGAACCGAGTCGCAGGTCCAGGATTTGGTTTATGGGAAGCATACTTAGCAAATTTTTTAATTATTTTATATTCATCTGAATAACGCTGTTTGCCTCATTTAATAACGGGTGAAACTTCGAGATCCGACTTAAGCAGGTAGCTATAACAATATCAAGAATTTGAACCATTGGTCGTTAATTAGATCGTAAATCCATAGGATCAGCGCTAGTTATCTTGCGGAAAATTTTATCTACACACACGCAAATCATTGTCAAAATCTCCTACTACCGGATCCTTCATATAAAGTCAGAAGCGGGGATCGAACCCCTAGCTATTCACTCGCAGGAAGTCATTGACCCGAGTCGGCTATTCGGTCACAGTGCAGATAAACACCGATAGGTCAAAGCTAAATTAATTATTTTTTTACTACAGGTCAATTACATACTTACGAATTTCATAATTTTCCTTCTGCTTCAGCAATCTAGTTGAGTATAGGTTCTCTCATATATACCCAAGCAAATTATATAAAACTGTTACAAATTAAAATTATGGGGAAAATTAAAACGACACATAAATTGTTACTTTTCATTTATTTGATAGGTTTTGTTATGAGATTTTAAACGGATGTAATGCAACGATATCCTTTTATACAAAAAGTATCATAAGCCTTTTAGTAGATTTGCCACGATTTTACATAACAAATATAACAATGATTTAAATAAAAATGACCAGATTAATATTTTCGTAATAATAATAATTAAGCTTAATAACAGAGACAGATTTATATTAAAAACTTAGAAATAAATGGTGAGCGATGGTTAACATTTTGAAAGAGGTTACATTTTAAAGCAATTATTGCAAAAAAAAATCTTAGCGATTTATTAAACAATGTCTTTTGCGACATGTACTTGATGTACTTAAACAAAATATCGGTCAACATGATTTGATTTTCGATTAATATAAAAACGTAAAACAGTCTCGACTCTGGCGATAGTCTCGAGTGTTTTCCGTTCGGTGTATAACGTATCTGATTTATAATCTCTATAAGAGCTTGTGCTGCTGTGATAAATATATAAATTATATACAGAAGTGTATAAAACAGAGTAATTATCAAATCGTTATCATGTCTAATGACAAATAAGGCTTAAAAATATTAAGGGAAACACATAATTGTGCATTACAAAAGAAAAAGTATTCTATTATCACCTTAACAGATTATGAGCGACTGTTTCAAAACTGCCTGTCTGGACATGTATCTGGCGAATACACACGCGAGACGACAGCTAGGAAGCGTTCGCCGACAATCACCTATCTTCATTATTCCGTTAAACCAAATGGTCCCTAAAGAAAACAATATTATAATCGTCATCACACTTTCCGGTCTCTGTAAAGAGACATTAATACGCATTTTACATACAAAAACATAGGTACACTAACAATTATGGCAACGTTGACAATAAATAAGAGAAAGTATTTTAGTCACATCGACTAATGAACATACATGTCCTGTATAACTTGACAGCACAAATAAATAAGACAAGTAATTACGAAGTGCAAAAACTGGCGCGGATTTTAGAAAAAAATACAAGGCAACAAGTGCAGACTTTAAGTTTTACTAATACCATTATCTATAAATTGTTCTCACTTAAATTAAAAGCCATATTGGCATATTTTTTTATTAAGCTTGGCTTAATTCGCGCGTTGGTTAAATTTATGTTAGTTATTAAATGTTATGTCAGCACTTGCCTCCACCTGCAAGCCGCTCGGACGTTGTAAAAGATTAAAGGTGGGTATATAATAAATTTTGGCAATTGATTAAACATGATTTTGATTGTATAGCAAAACGTCAGAGCGGCTTCCAAAGCGTAGGTGTTGTCCTCGACTCATAATTTTGAGTTTTCAGAATTACGTAGTTCGAGGGATTAGCGTTATATTTAATCGTCTAAAGTCGGAATGGTTCGCGTTTCTCCGTAGTTCGAGATGAGGCCGGAGTGGCGCGTCGTGAGGCGGGCGTGGTGGGTGTGCCCGCGTCGGACGCGTCCGAGGGCTTCCGCAGCAGCCGGGTCACGGCGGTCTGCTGACCTGACCGCACCGGCGTCGTGCTCCCGGACGGCGTCCTTTGCCTGTTGTAACATAACACACATTAGAAACACTCTTTAAAAATTCCCGGAACATGCAAAGCACTAGTCAACACTAAATAACAGAAAAACAAAACATAAACCCCAAATTTACCGCCAATTACTTGTCTACATTTAACAAAATACCTAAAACAAAATTTTGACTACGAAAAACAAAATAAATAAAGGAAAAAGCACACTACATAAGTTTAGTAGTTACCTATTCATATTAGAGTTAGTATGGTGGTCCTTTAGTACTGGGATGCGACTTCTGCCGGGAGTTTGTCCATCAGTGGAGGCAAACGAGCCACTCCTAGGTGTTAGCGAGCACAGACAGACATACAGAAAATTAGTCAGGAATATAGAAAAGGAAATTCGTTAAATTGTCACTGCACCTGCATTTATTTCGCAACATTTATCGCTCATGATTTAAGAACAAAAGCATGTGCAGAGACAAATAGAGAAATAGTAAAAAGATACGACATAAATAGACAAATTACATATCAATAAAGGTGTTGTGATTATTGCTTAACACCAAACATGCTTTTGTTAAAAGTTCCATTCACAGAAAACCTTTGAACGTTTTTATGTAAAACCAAGAAGAGAATTTAATTCTCATGTAAATTACTAAAACGATATGTAACAACAGAACGTGCATTTTAACAAAACATGTTTGATGTTTCTCAGTAGAATGTTACTTGGATGACAATACAAATGCAAATTCCCACACAGTGCTAGACAATACAAGGCATGTTATATGAATGCTGGAGTGGTGAATGTAAGATCAAGATATCAAATTAGTCAATATACATCAACTTTTTTGGTCACTCAACCCATGGACGGTGCAAAGCTGTAGGTAGCCGTTAGTGCTTCAGGCGATGTTAGTATTAACTAATGCATAGTGATATTATGAACAAATGACGTGTTTACAGTGCGAACGACTCTGATGAAACGGACTGATGGCTTGACAAGCAATGAACTGTCAGATGTAAGAATGAAATTTTGCGGCGATGAAATGTACGTATGAAAACATAAATTCCAAAAGTCAAAGAGCATCAATCAAAAATAATCGGGCAAAAACCGAAGCTAGCATTCTACAAGCTTGTACCCTTTGACGTCGCGCTGGGTTGGCTTTGAAGCTTCGCCGCTCGATTCGCTTATATTACTCTCATATTCATTGTCGCTCGTCATTCCCGATATGCTGAACAGCGAGGAGTCGTCTTCGGGACTTCTCTGCTCAGACTTCCTCGAGGGACCTTGGGAAGTGGGACTGGGTTCTTGGGAGGTTTCCCTAGAGTGCGATTTTCTGGATATTTTTAATCGCCTCTCAACGGACGGGGATCGGTGGGAACGGTTGCCGACGTAAACTGGAATTTTAGTGGAACCTTGTGTCTGGAATGCTGGATGAGTATGGGAAATGGATTTAGGATGTTCGGACGCCATTGACGATGGCTGGGAATGTGTCGAGCTGTTTTATTTGTTTTCCATTTTCGTATTCGCATGCGGGAAGAAAAAAATATAATAATTTAGTTTCAACGCACTTTATATTCCTATCGATTGATTGTTAGTAACCACACTGTGAAGCTTTTTAGCTGTCTACTTAAACATGCCGCCCCATCTCCTCGTAGCCAAACCTTGATGAAGTTTCCACCACCATCTTTACATATTTTACATACATATTTCATACGATAACAAGAGAACAATCTGTGATCTGGCCCATACAGGTGCACCCAACATGTCTAGACATACCCTTGACGTCACTACACCTAAAAACCCTCAACAAGCGTGACGTGCTCAAAACTCGTGTATCTTCGACAACCCATTTACGATCGCAATATAATTCCAATTCTTACAATTCCTTTTTTTAATCCACATTTATGTTTCACTGTCTTGTCTTAATCTTGGAGAATGTTAATTAGATTGCGTTTGTAAAGTAAGATACACGTTGGACAAACCAGTCAAGGGCGAACTCTGGTTGTGTACCTCACTAGCGCCGGCACCGGTGACAGTGTCGGTATACTGGATGTGCGGTACATGCCGCCTGTAGGATACCTGTCCGTGCGCAGTACACCGGTTATTTTACACTTTCTAGTACGTTTTTGGAGAAATAAAGGACATTTTGCTAACATATTTCGTGGAAAAAAGTAGTATATTCTTTAAGCCAGATGGAGCATAAAAAAGTGTTATATCCTAAATAAAAGGCTAAAAACTAACTTTTACAATTTTGTAGAAATTCATAATCAGAAACCTCAATTCCTCCAATCATATTGAATGATAAAATGACTCCATTACTCTAAGTGTCAGTGATGATCACTTGAAATCATACCAAACACCTCAATACCTAAGAAATGATCTGATCATATCTATATTCACGAAAATAAATAACTATCAAAAAATCAGTTTTTAATCAACGTACCTTCCGCTAGCGGGAGTAAGGAATCCGGTTGGTGTTCGAGGCCGGGATCCTCCGTTGGGTGTGGTGACGCCGAGCTTGCTGGCGTTGGCGGCCGCGCGAGCTATCGACGTCCGAGTGTTCGTCACCTTACGCATCGGGATGCGAGAAGGTGTGGATACGTCATCTATAAATAACGTAAACATCATTCAAATACATATTAAAAGAAAGTTTAAAATTTACATTTTGCTGAAAAAATGTGTACTTAATCTTTTTTTAATTTATTTCGTAAGTAATTAATGTTATTAGTGTACTGACCTGTACTATCTAGAGAGAGATTTGATCCGTGCCTTGACGGGGGTTTTGATCCAGCTCTTGAGCCGGGCCTGGAACCTGGTCGAGATCCTCCAGGTGTTAAGGTAGACCTGTTAATAAATGTATACCATCGTTATATACATATTCTCGAAGGGTGACCTAAGTTTAAAAGACATGATTCAGTCAAGAGCTTACCGTGGCACACTGGGTTTCCTATATCTTGCTCCAAGTCCGCTCGCCGCTTCGTTGTCGCTCAATGAGTCAGGCGTGCCAGCGCTCAGAGAAGACCTCGATGCCCTGCCCGCTACTCCTCCCGCGGACATTGGCACAGAGCGAGCCGTACGTTCCCTTACCTAATCACAAAACAATATTTTACAAGTGCAACGCTAGCTTTCTTAAATTGATTCACACTTTGCATTGAACTACTTGAAAAGTTAAGTGTTAATGATCTCATAAAAGTGATAAGTTAAATGAAATAAAAGCAATTTTGACAAACAAATCGATAGACAATTAACTAGAATCATGCTACTCTAGCAGACTTGACGATATAAACTACTTTACTATGACATATACGATGGACTTACACAATCAACAAATTAACAAATAATAAAACAAAATCCTCAAGTTTTAATGAAAAGAGAGTGCAATCAACTGCGACACTTTCACACTGCCTACGTAGCATTACCCAATGGTATCCTGGAGATGGCTGATAGCCATGGTGGTGGCTATAGTGGTGCGGGCCCGGCGTGGTGGAGCCCTGAGATCTTGAGTGGCCATATATGAACGCCTGCTTAGTGCCATGTGTTGAACCGACGTGCAGGGGATACGAACACGGAAGCTCCTCCCGCTGCCGTAGAGCCTCAAATATAGGCCTCAGCTGCTCCATAAACTCCTCAGCTAAACGCATCAATACAAAACCGCGATGCTCATTAAGGAAGGAACCGTATAAAACGAAACTCGTTTTGTCTTCATAGTGCCAATCGTTTTTGCCGGAACGCGTTTGTTTACGTCGAATTTTCACGTTGTTACTATTAGTCCACACGTTTAGTCGAACGCGGAGTGAATTTTGCTGATGCGGGTATGATTGGGGACTAGCGGGATGGGTGAACGAAAATACATTACCAAAACATCCATAGGCGCTGACGTGCCACCTCTCCAATGCAGTGGATCCAATGAAATACACTAACAAACAACACCAACACACTACACGGGCCTGTGCGTCAATGCATAGCTTGAACACTAATGCAATACGACCAAACTCTACGAGCTCAACACATGCTGCACTCACGACAATGCACCTTGCATATGGATGTACAAAATCCATGTGCAAAGTTCAATAGAAAAACAAAAGCGAAAAATTGAGTCCCAAACCGATTGCTCCCTCCAACAACTACTGTGCGCTTTTTTACTTGTGCGAAATTAAAACTAAGTTCTATCCTGTAGGAGAGAAGACTTAATTAAGTATAGCGGTTTGAGCACTTACCTTTGTGATAGGTCCAGTGGACGGTGGTGTGTTTGTGTTAGAGCGGGGCGTACGCGGTCTAAACGCTGCCATGCTCTGTGACACCCCATCAGCCAGAATGAATTGCTCTCGCAGTTCGATGTTGGTGCGTCCCTTGGCTGCATGCGGGCGGCGTCCGGTGCGCGGGATCACAAACGGGAGGGGACGGGACGGGGCCAAAGAAAACCGTTCGGTAACAGGAAAGGCAGAAAATAACACCGCAAAGTGTTAAAAAAACGGGATAGCGTGCATCGGTAGTGAGGAAAAGAAAAAAAAAACAACAAACAAATCAGAACATGTCAAACATAAAACAAACATAACAGTTGTAAAAAAAATGGGGGGGATTTGAATTGTGTGCAGTTAGGAATAGGGATAGTAAAATACGATTAGTTTATTCTCTCACCAAATGTTATGCAATAGATATAAGTCAAGAGCAAGATTCATAAAATATATAGTGGCAAAGTGAAGTTATAACGATATGAGACATAAATGTTGAAATGTAAGTTACAATAAATAAAGTGCGATGACTCATATAAAATATTTACATGAAAAACTAATTAGGTAAATCAATACCCACAAGGTGCAACACTTGAGTATTATAATTACATTAAAATGAATTTATTAACACTGATATCTTGCGCTTGAATTATATACAATTAGTAGGTATCTACCAAATAAATAAAATCCATAAAAAATATTTTATGCAAATAAAGAACCATTAGTCATGCCATTACGTATATAAAGCAATTTTTATTACACCGCATATAACCAACCACTACATCATATATTTAGTTAAATATTAATATTCCAAACTACTATAATATTCTACACCTTTGATGAATAAAAAGCTGTATAAAGCACCAAACGTGTAAAATGTATTTAATAGAGCAAAATAATTCTACAACATTGCGAAATTAAAAATCTAAGCCACACCAATTAGACGGACTTGCAATGGAACCGTTATTTTACAATATTGTGTTTTTAAAAAGCCAAAAATTGTGGTATAAATAATTTAGGTAGGTTCCAAAGCAGGTCGTATCTCTTACCGAGCGGGCAACAAGCTTCATGCTGCTCCGGCTTACTCGGATCAGGCAGCGGTAGCACTAATGATACTACTTATGTAAAGGGATTCCATAGGGATTCAAATAAAAGATAAAAAAAGTAAAAATAACGATTTTAAAGGACAACGGGAATGGATCGGGCAAAGCGAATACGAATTAGTAAATTAGTAGCAACATCAAAATTTTGGTGGACATCTTCAATGCTTACTTTAGCGTATAAACTGTTGCTGTACTAGCTGTTTGTTGATAAATGCTTCACAATGGAGTGAAGTGAATAATGTAGCTATGTGAGGATTAATGTAAACAAGTTTACTATTGTTTTGTTTAAGTTTAGTTAATTTCAATGTAAATTATTTACTCGATAACCTAAAGAACATTATTAGCCGTTATTTTTGTTAACGTTATTTTATAGCAGTTCTTTGTTATAGCGCGCGACGACGACATCGTTATAAACGCGTTCCGTTAAGAGCTGGCAACACCGCTTCTGCGCATGTCAGATACATCGCGTCGGAAAAGAAAACAAGAACAATGGAATTCACCACCGGTCGATGTTAACGCGTGTTGACTCAGTTTATAAATGTGATCCGTGTGTTAAACGTCTGAAACATGACGGGGACTATAATTGAGAACTTAAGTGGCCGTAAGCTCGCCATTTTAGTGAGTTTTCTATTGTGTTGTCAAGTAACATGTTTCTTAATCGGTGGGTTGGTCGCACCCATGCCCGCAAACGTTCAAAACATACTCGCGACCGTGTGCCGAGATACATCGACAGTGAAAAATGACACGACAAAGTGGTATTATAACCGCGGCAAGGGCTCCTGCAAGACCGTCGACCTCGGCGAGACGCATCATGACTTGTCGGAGACGGACATTGTTTTCGCTTTTCAAATGCCGGTTCCACGAGAGAGCAAGATTCTAGACTACTCGCGATGGCAACAAAACTTGATTGGAGTGCTGCAAGTCGACATAAAATACCATTCGCAGATAGAGGTGCAGCCGCGCAGCACAATAACAATAGACGCGCGCCTAGCGTACCGGAATAAAGGTGATCCCGAGGACGAATGGAAGCTGTACACGCAATCCATAGAAAAACGACACCTAGACTGCGATATTGACGTGAAAAGTGAGGAATATCTGTATAACTGTTCAGCCATACCATTGTTTGAGCTAGGTTCTTTGTTCCATGACTACTATTTACTCAATGTTAGACTCCCAGTCGACACGCCGACAATGAACACACATATAGGGCATATACAGGACATGTGGTTAACGGTTATTAACCAAAATGGTGGTTTTACTAAGGTGTGGCTGTCTTTAAAGACTGTATTTTTCCCCTGTATAATAGCTATACTTGTTTGGTTTTGGAGACGCATACATATGTTACAAAGAAAACCTGTATTACTTGAGAAAATGCTACTGAGTTTAGGTTTGACTCTTTGTCTATTAAACATGCCAATTGAGTATTTTACACTCCATTTTGATTTGCCATTTATGTTGTTGTTAGGAGATATCCGTCAAGGTGTGTTCTATGCTACATTGTTTTCCTTCTGGCTTGTATTTGCTGGGGAACATATGTTAATACAAGATGCCTCGGCTCAGAGTTCGGTGAAACAGTACTGGAGGCATTTGAGTGCAGTAGCTATGGGATGTATCTCTCTATTTATATTTGATATGTGTGAGAGAGGTGTACAGCTACGTAATCCTTTCTACTCTATCTGGGTGACTGATATTGGCACTAACTTGGCTTTGACTTTCATTATTTTGGCTGGTATATCAACTGGGGTGTATTTTCTGTTCTTATGTTATATGATATGGCAAGTGTTTATTAACATTTCTCACAAGAGGCAGTCCCTACCGACTATGTGCTCTGTCCGACGTCTGCATTATGAGGGGATTATCTACCGATTCAAGTTTCTCATGTTGGCTACTCTACTGTGTGCCGCCTTGACTGTAATAGGATTTATCTTGGGCCAAGTTGCCGAAGGGCAATGGAAGTGGGATGAGAATATTGAACTGGAATACACTTCAGCATTCTTTACTGGTGTGTATGGCATGTGGAATATCTACATTTTTGCTTTGTTGGTCTTGTATGCCCCAAGCCACAAGCGCTGGCCGGCTGTTGAAAACACATCGGACACACAAAACCTGAGTGAGGAGATAGAATTCAGCCCTCTACCTAGTGAGAGAGGAAGCAGCGAGATCTCTGCTCTAACATCCTTCATTAGGAAGACAACCATCGACTAATCTGTGCCAATTTAGTATTTCATGTTATTTCAACTAGTAATTAAGATGTCTGCTCTTCCAGCTTTTTGATGAATTTATTGTTCCACTTATTGGAAGTAAAATCGTCTTGTTTCTTGCCTTTATATGGATGTTCGGCTAAATATATAGCCCTAATGTTAGATCTGGTGTGTAAAATGACGTCATCGGTCGTTGAAATTCGCTTGAAACGTCTTTACGATAATTATGGGCATCAATCGTCGTGTAGTTCGGTCGAGTGGTCGTCTGCGCCGCTTACCGTAGGCGTTAATTAGTTAGTATGAGAGAATATCTCGGAATAGGCATTAGCCATAGTCTCGACGAACAATTTTGTACTCAAATATTTAACCGGAACTGTAGTCCATATTTATTGAGTCTTATCGCTCGTACGTAGGATTTACTTAGGCGAGCAGTAACCATTAGCTTAAGAAATAAGATGCCTGTTCTCAATTATGTATTTAGATTTTTAAGACTAATTTTATTATTATACTAAAATTTGAACTGATTATTTACTTATTTTTCGAATTATTTACGAAGTCTTTTATTCGGTCTTAATGTCGTGTATTACTCAGCGTTAGGCAGCTAAGATTTGTATCGAGTCATTCTAAAAATATTTTTTTAGATCAAACAGGTAGTTTGACCTTGATCTTTCCAGTTTTTTAAGCTTCAAAACGTATTTTTAGTCTAACTTATTTTCTGTGATTATTATTTTGCATTTCTAAACAGTATTGCTAGATTAATTATTAACTAAGTTGCCAGCTACTTAATATTTATAAATGTAATGTAAGTTTAATGTGAAATTAATTTTGTAATCTGTAGTTAATATTTGTACCCGTAATAAAATTGTATTAAAAAAGTGTTATTTTGTTATTTATAACGCTGTTGACAAATATTTCCTTGAAAACCTGAATGTGTTGGAGAAATATTTTGTAAAAGGCATAGTGATCAAATCAAAGATGCGAAATTGGTAGTCAAAAATTACTTAGAGATAAAATATGTGATATTTTCGTAATTCAAAGTGCTTTTTACAAATATTTCTGTCCAACACATGGAGATCTTACAGAAACACTTGCCGGTAGTTAGGACGTCACATATTAGTCAAAATATCCCTGATTAGGGTGTTAACACACTGGATTGTATACGAAGTACCGAGACGATTGATTGACACTTTGAATATCACCAAGAAACCTAATATTAAAAAGAAAATTCGACTAGAAGGCACTTTTAAGAAAAAACTTATCAAAAATAAGTAGGTAAAGTACCTACTTATTAAAAATATCTAATGAGTAGATTATAATATTTTAGTAACTTTTAAACGATCGCGCTGCATGTTTATAGTAACATTATAGAACGGGGATTAGCGCGTACATGCGTAAATACCTTTAGGGCTTGACGTTTCGACCGGGTTACACCGGCCGTGGTCGCAAGCAGAGTCAAGCCCTAAAGGTATTTATGCATGTACGCGCTAATTCCCGTTCTTTAAAATTTAGGTCCGAGCTATTTTATTTAAAGATATATTTGTGCCTAATAGTCGAAACAACTTTTACAGCGCTTTCATTTTAAAAAGCATTGTAGAAGTTGACAATCATTAGCATAGATTTTATAAAGCCAATATTTTGCTTTAATATTTTGTTAATGGTATATTAGGGCAGCAATAAATATTGTTTATTTTGCATTTATTATAATATATTGGCTTCATAACGTCAAATGTCATATGGACAACAAAAGTGATTTTATTACATGGAAATACTAAAGTTCTAAAGATCTGCTAAGTTAATTCTTATGTCATCCATATTGCATTTTATATTCATCACAGTTTCGATAAACATCATTTTTCTCGATCAATATTCTTTTGAGGAAAATGATGATGTAAGGAGACTTTTTTATAATTTTCAATATATCGAAATACATATTCTATTCGTTATAGATATACTAAATTACATAACCATATACTATTAGAGTAGTAACTGAGATTAAGCCGAGGCATCCCAAGTCTTCGTTGCCCGAAAAATTAAATAAATCTTGGGGTTTTTACGGATTTTAATTAAAAAGTCTCCTTTTAATATTATTGTCGATCGAACTGCATTTTTAGATATTTGGTGTCGTTTATGGGATTATTATTTTATGCAGTAAGATCGACATATTATTGAACGCGTCAAGATTACCAAGGTGCTTTACATAAACAATCTTTTAAAATAATATTATAAGTTGTTTATCTTGAAGAATCTAATATGTACTAATATCATATATGAAAGTACCTAAAATGTTTTTTTTTTTATATAATTGGTATGTAAATTGTGGTACCAGTGAAAATTAACTATCAACTTAGTCATAAACTTTCCTTAGTAATCTAGAACGTATTTAGAACCTGGAATACAGTCATTTATGATGTTTTATTGTCCATTATATCAACAAATTATTTCTTTGCAAGAATGACAAAACACTTTGCGTGTTTTCATGCACATGCAATATTCGAGGTCATAATTATCTCATCATTTAATATTTTAGAAGCCCCAAAATGAAATCAGCATTGCAGCTATCTGCCAACAGGAGTATACTGTTTTGGGGACCTATTTTTGACCCAAATCCATTATAAAAAAAATAGTCTTCAAATAATTGTATCTCAATATTATTATTTTGTATCTTTTTTTTTGTATGAGAGAACATAAAAGGTACGTAATATTTTAGCAGCATATACTATATGTTTATGCTTAAAAATCTTCACCAGAATCTAGACATACTTTTTGAAATTTTATTCATCAAAACATTTTTCTTTGGCTCCAATGGACAATAAAACACCAAACTCCCTACCCGACACCCACAACATCACGGTACATACCTCTGCAGGGGTCGTTCTTGACAAGGAACTCGTCAAGCGCCACCCAGCCGCCGCCGACGCGCACCATCACCGTCGAGCGGAGGATGCGCACCAGGCGGAGCTTCTGAGAGTCGCCGAACTGTGGGGGAGAGGGGGGGCTAGTGGCTGTTGCTAAAGAATGGTACTACTGGCTGTTGTAGCTTAAAGAAACTGATTTCGTGGCTGTTTTTACTAGAGAACAGCACCAGCCGCTATTTCGCTCAAAATTCAAATGATAAAATGCCAAAAAAATAACCTAGTGGCTATTCTGGTTAAAGAAATATCTTAGTGGCTGTTCAACCTAAATAAATATCCTATAATAGTGTCAAATCTGTTGAACTGTGGTTTAGAGAGTTCTAGTGGTTGTTGTAGGTAGAGAATGCGATGCAATAGTGGCTGTTCTGACTAAAGATCTATTCTAGTGGCTATTTTGTTAAAAAAGTCACCAAGAGTCAAATGAAAATACAATTACTAATTACTTGTACGTAGACATTTGTACATACGTACTTCGTGCTTTTTCAATAAACACTGTATTTTGTACATGGGTTATTGTTTTTTCATTAGCCAATTTCTTGTAAACCTATAAACTGCCACAACTCCATCAACAAAATATAAATAAACATAACGACTCACCCTGTACTTGCCCTCGCCGACTTGGAACACCCTGAACTTCTGCCTGCAGGTGCACAGCATGACGAGGCGCTTCACCTCATCATGGATCTTGTCCGCGTCGGTCGGCGGGCCGCGCCGTTCCACCTGGTAACAATACTCTTATATAGGAACTGAGAGTAGATTACATTACCTACTTCGTAGACACAACCTTAATGCACATAATAATAGGTATATTTAATTTAGGAAGGGCGTAATATAGGACGAAGGCTGCGTGGAACACCCAGGCGGAGATAGAGGGATGTACTGGACGAATACAAAAAGGAGTGGCAACAGACAGCAATCGATAGAGATCTGTGGAAGGAAGGGAGGCCTTTGCCCTGCAGTGGAACAGATCTGGATCTAAATGAAATGAAATAGGAATACGTGGTGGAAAAAATACCGAATGCGCGGATAACCGAATGGTATAAGCCACCATGCAGTGTGTAGGATACAAAAGGTTCAACCCCGGTATAGGATATAAGCATTGAAATTTCTATAAATATTTTATAAATTTCAATGCTTTTTCCAAGTCTGAGTCTTCTCTGTGCATGTAATTTGAATCACGAAAGTTTGTAAAAATGATTGTCAACATGGCTAAAAGCGCGAGCCATAGTTAAGAAAATCTGGGCAAGATAAAAAAACAACAATTAAGAAAACCTTCTGGTAAATAATAATAAACAATTACCAAATATGGACAATATGTTCAAACAATACAAAACACACACTGGTATCTATGCCCAAAAATGACTGCGAAAGCCCAATTTCTCTCATGTCACTATCGGTTTTAGATAAGATTATCATCCATAGATAAGTGAGTATTGCATTCTAACACTGATGCTATCCATGTCAAATATCGGTAGAGGAAAATGGTCTAGTTTTTTTTAAACCAAATGTAGTTTACAGTTGACTCGAGAACAAAGCACCTATGTGTATTTTTACCTATTAATTGGGATGTACACTAAACATTATTTTCATCCGTCATGTGGATCAATAAACAGTTTTATTTTGGTTTAATTAAAATTTAAATTTTCATCCTACTAATATTATAAATGTGAAAGTTTGTGGGAATGAATGTGTGGATGTTTGTTACTCTTTCACGCAAAAACTACTGAATGTATTTTAATGAAACTTTACAATAATGTAGCTTATACATCGGAATAACACATAGGCTATAATTTATAAAGATAGTGTGTGAATTGTCATTCACGCGGATGAAACCGCGGGTCGCTGTGTCCCGCGGTTTTGTTGACTTATAAAGTAGTCAACAATTAGTTTTTCAATTTTGACGTTTTTGCGAAAACATGACGTCATTAGCTCATCTGCTGAAGTTTCATAAGCCTACTACTTAGATTTTCTCTTATTAGAAAAATTCAAACATATATATCTCATTATTTTATTCACCCACTGACGAAGTAAATAGATGTTGTATACTCATACCAAGTCATCTACTCTTATCGTGACTTAACTACTGTAAAACACTGTTCGCCATCCATTAACTGTTGTGTTTGAGTAAGACTTACCCAGTCGGGTCTGAGCGCGGCAATGAACTCCTCCCAGTCGATGAGACCGCTGCCGTTCCTGTCGAACAGGTCGGCAACAGCGCCCAT
Organism: Autographa gamma; assembly: GCA_905146925.1. NCBI lineage: Eukaryota > Metazoa > Arthropoda > Insecta > Lepidoptera > Noctuidae > Autographa > Autographa gamma. The sequence continues at coordinate 7,105,329 of LR989872.1, read as the reverse complement.
CTCAAGGCGGGATGTGTCGAATTCTGTATGGAAGAAAACATAATATATTAAGGTACCAACATAATACAGGATAACTATAAGGTTTCTATGTACTCCTTTCATATAAGTAAAACTATCATAAGTACATATTTTGCATCAATGTTAATAAGTGCTTATGCCAGAAGCATTTTAAGCTGAAAGAGTTTTTTTAGCCCATTTTTCTGGAATGCTAATTAATTTCATCTGTTGTCAAAGCAAATGACCGCGACACGAGTGATAGTGATTTATTAAAAAAAAAAACTAACAGCCAATACCAGCGCTAAACATGAGAGTTGTATGGCAAATAATGGCTTATTAATTAATCTTTTCTTGAGTAACTACTAAAATTAGTTTTTTTATGTGAATTTTTCAGAGAAGAATTGTGCGAGGATTTTGAGTGCCAATAAACTTGATTTATATATCAGACAGGTCACAGCACTTATGACTTTCATGTCATTAGAATAAGGTTTAAATTGCAATACTCACTGGTGTTGATGATTCCGTCGATGAACTCGTGTCTCGCGATCAGTCCGTTGTTGTCCTTGTCCATCTTACGGAACAGGTCCGTCAGACGAGACTTCTTGTGGTTCATGAACTTCAGGAACTACGGAGAAAAGGCATAAGTTAGTTTTATCTAGATTTTGCATTGATACCCACCTACCTATCTAAACTAAATATGTGGTGGTGGAAAGGTTTAAAAGACCCCCTTAATATTTTACTTGCAGATAGTTATTTTATTTCTGAGTAGTACCTATTAAGAAAGATGGTCGCACACAATCGTTATGCAAAAGCCAGTTTTTCAGGTCTAATATGTTACAACTAATTTTAAGGTTTGATATAATAATGGACACGCTACTGTTTTCTCAAGAGTTGCGATTCGTTTACATAACACCGAAGTCTGGCTTTTCCCGAGATATTTTGGGTTCGACATCTCTCTTCAAGACTATACTCGCTACTCGCTCATCGTCCGCAATGGGACAAGTACCTTAGTATTTTACTGTCCTTATATTGTGTCCAATAAAATCTCTTTTGTGTACAGAAATTGTAAATAATCACATAATTATAATAAAACTCACCCTCTTCCTCCAGTCATCCCAACTGAAGTTGGACACCCTCTGCAGCTCCTTAAGATGCACCAGTCGCTCGTGCAGCCTGCGCTGTCGCTCCCACGCCAGCAGCCAGACTGTGCGCCACTTGTCCCACAGCTGCTTGACGCGCGGTGATCTGAACTCCGGCTCTGCGCCCTTGCTGCTGAGGTGGAGTTATTGTCAGTTTTAGACGGAAATTAAGCAGATTTTTTTGGTTTGAGCCAGTATGAGGATCTTTTGAATTTTGTCTTTTGAGATATATTATAGAGTTTTTAAAAGGTTTTGTTGAAAAGATGTTATTGAATAGGTTTTCTTGAAATAAAATCCTGGTAAAGAAATTATGGGGAAATTACGTAGCATAAATTTGATATTAGAGATTTGAAAGTACTGGGTGAGATTTAAAAGTATTAAGTTTTTAGGTATCAAATTAAGAAACAAAATAAATTAATAATAAAAACAAAACAAAATGACGTTATTACTATGAAAAATAGTTAAAGTTATTGAGTGACTAAAATGAAATAAAACAAATGAAATTAATGAAATACAGTTATTACAATCAAAACTACGATTTACTTACTGTCATAATAATAAAATGGAGTTTTCAATAACAAACCTCATTTGAGCTGTCCATAAAATATGTTCAGATAATAATAAAAAATATGCATATCTATACAATATACATATATTTGCAAAATAAATAAACTCTGCGAACATTCAAAAAACTAGCCATGCTGATAAAATAAAAGTATACAGCAATAGGGCTGTCACACACAAAAAGCAAAAATAATAATAAAATACTTTTGTAAAAGCGTTACCCCATTGTGAATGATCGAATGATTTCCACATGGTTGACAACCCTTAAATGAGCGAAGTTTGTTTGTTATCGTTTGTTGCTCAAAATAATGTTCGAAAATAATTTATTAATAATTTTAGTTGTTTTTTTCAGGGGATTGAAAATGTATCATTTATAGTAATATTATGACGGGGATTAGCGCGTACATGCATAAATACCTTTAGGGCTTGACGTTTCGACCGGGTTACACCGGCCGTGGTCGCAAGCAGACATCAATCCCCGTCATAATATTACTATAAACATGCAGCGCGATAGTTTAAAAGTTTATGTATCATTTATATTGTTTCTTTGACTAGGATTTCAATTTAAATTGAAACCTAACTTTTGCTAGTTAGAAATTTAACAGTGTGACTAAAAAATATTTGTTTCATTATATTTTTATTACCTACACCTAATTCATCCTTGATTACCCTAACTAATTTGAAAAAGCATTTCTGTTGCTCTTTTTAACACAACTGTTTTTTTTATCACCCTAAGTTGAAAAGGATTCATGCTACTATTCCTAACACAATCTTTTTTTTTTAACTTTGATACCTCTATCATCTTGATTCTTGATTGCCTAAATAGAATTTTCTATTTAATTTCTTTTGTCCTGTAAATATCGATGCCTTACCTTCCCTTAGGTGGGAACCTCGGGCCGTAGTGCGGCAGATTGCGGTCGGGCGTCTCGCGGCCGGGACTCACGCGACTAAAGCACACGCATTATTATAAACACAGGGAATCAACACCAAACCGTTAGTAGGCCCCCGACGAGTTTTGACAACCCTGTTAGTTCGCAGGCGAAAGTGGACCGTAACTGTTAGCTCATAAGGTGCGGTTTTAAACAACAGTGCGGTGAAGTTAGTAGCCGACGAATTTAACAATACTGTTAGTTCGCACACTAAAGTGGACCAAACGTGATATTAGTAGCCGGTTTTGACAACCCTGTTAGTTGTGTTGTTCCACGCGAAAGTGAACAGTAAATGTTAGGTAATAAGGTGCGTTTTTAAACAACAGAGTGCGGGGAAATTAGTAGCCGACGATTTTAACAAACGGGTTAGTTCTCGAAAATGAACCGTATCAATCAGGTCATAAGGTGCGTTTTTCAATAACAGGTGTTATTAGATTTATTTATTAGCTTGTTAGTTACTATCCGTGATTTTTGTATAAGACGGCTAAGTAAAATGAACCGTGTTTGTAAAGCGATAGAGTGCGTTTTTAAATAACAGAGTAGAGGATAATTTGTTTAAGAAATTCAACTTTATTTGTTAGACTATAAAGTTTATTTTAGATTGCTTTTGTTTATTTGCAGTTTTAGCGTCTACGTGTCTGTTTTTCGTCTGGTTAGTGTTTGTGGCTGACAACCCTAGGTCATGCATTGTTTAAGTCTATCAAAATTCAAGCAAAAGCACATTCTATTTTAAGGATACATTGCTCTGCGTCTCAACATACACTACAACTAAATTCGAACTTTAACGCCTGTACATAAGGTTCAAGACAGCATGTCAAGCATTTTCTATAATACTATAAACTTCTCTACTATTTTGTGTATATTGCATATCATAGTTACCTAAAGTAAAATCCGTATCGACTGCATTCCGGGGATGCAAGAAATAAAAATGTCTACTTTAAAAAGTAATTAAGATTACACATTTCATTCCAAGCTTAATACTATCATACAAATATCTACTTTGGTCCAAATGGATGTATTATTTTTGGGGTAAAAAAGGGGAGTATTGGGTAAAATAATATCTACTAAATACTATTTTATGGGATTAATTTTTGGTAGCGAATAAAATCTTAATAGTTTAGCATTCAATATTACTACTGGGAGATAGCATCATTATGGAGGATCTATAATAATTACGAGAAATGTTTAAATTAGCTACTAGTCTTCTATTTAGCTAAATCCTATTATGTTATGTGGACTGACCATATAACCGACCCCAAAACCTAGCAGTTGGGATCTAGCATTGATTAAAATGGTTTTCTGAGTGGGGTATGTGACTACTTTTTATTTATTAAGCAGATACATAAATATACATTGTTTTCTTTATTTATGACAAAAAACCTTATGATACATTAATTTGAAATGTCAGAAATCACAACTTATTCCAAAAACACTATACTAAGTGTCTATATGTATATTGAAAAAAACAAAGCAAAAAATTCAACTCGAATTTTTAGCTTTTTTTTATTATCTGAGTGCACGACTATTTACATTTAATCTGATCCTACTCAGTCCTTATTGTTCTCACTCAATTAATGTCAAAGATCTAGGTACAAAATGTACATAAAATTATTCTAGGACACAAAACATGCTGTAAGACCTAACTACAAAACCATTCACTAACTACGCACACATAATAAACAGTAGTCGATCAAACCTTCCTCTCCTATTGCGACTGTGAATCCGGGACCTGCCGTGCGAGCGAGCGAGACAGAAAGCAACGTTTACAAGTGTTAGAGCGGGACGAAGCTATGGTGGGTAGCGTTCACAGAAATAAACTATTATTTGACATTAAAGTAAAAATTTTGAAATAGTTATGTCTTTTTACTGTAATGTTTTTAAATGATTTTGAAACGATTTATTTTCTTTTCATGCCAGTAAGTCATGGTTTTTTTAAAGCCTCGTTTGGAAGGCCTTTGCACAGCAGTGGGACAATACAAGCAAGCCAACAAAACCTTTTTAAAAACCCCCTTTCACTGCAGATGGGTATTCTGTATTTTTTTTAATATTTTTTCAGAAGTACATTTTGTACTTTTATAAGTATGTTTTTGTATAGTTATGTTTGATTTAATAGTTTATTTCTATGATAACGCACCAACAGTTACAAAAATAGACGGACACAAAAAGCACATGAATTTAACCAAAATATAACTTGAATTACATTAACAAGACTTATCAATGTTATTTAAAAGAATAGCAATCAAGAATACTTTGGCAACATTGACTTAGAATCTGAATATTAAAAATTTTACAACGGTAGCAAAAAATAGAATAGTGTTTTTACTAAAATGGTTAGTTCACTTATTATCTTGTAAAAAAAGTTAGAGTATGTGTTTTTGAAAATATTTTTACTATTTTTGCAGTCTTGTTAATGTCATTCAAGTGTAGGGGACATACATAAAATGTAATAATTTAGGAGTATTTATAACATGTTTGTAACTACAAATATTTTAGAATCTACAAAATATGTCGCAGAACAAAAACAACTGTAATTCTTACACAGAAGGTTCAGTTTGCGTTACAACTTCATATGTTTTTTTCAGTAGTTATAATTAGTCTAAAATAAACTTTATTTTCAGTAGCATAAAGATGATGTTTGTTTAAGTTAAATGCCATCAGGAATTGAAATCTCTTTTACAAACATGATATAAAAACTCCTCCCAAAAATTAAACAAAAAAATGAACATTTAACCCAAAAAAATATGTAAATGAATAAAAAACACACCTGAATCGCCTAGACCCGTAGTAATCAGGCGAAACGGATCTCTCCCTATTGAGATCGTGCTGAGAACCACGGCTATATTGTGACATGGCAACACAGTTTCAACATTTCAAGCGGGCAACACCATGCAATGACGTCACAAGATGGCGGCGCGGTGTCGACGTGCATGATCGTGAGGGGAGACAAAACGAATAACATAAAATAATGGAACACATAACATAAAATAAACGAAAATAATTAAAAACTGAATAATTAACATGAATGAAGCTTTTTAACCTTTTAAACGCCAATGTTTAACGCAAGTTCTTAGAAACACGATGTGTCTAAAAAGTTAGGTAATTAAATTCCAAATATAATGCAATCCAATTAATATGATTGGTCGACTAAAATTAAAACAACCAATCACTGCTCTAGGCTAACTCTTTGATAGACGATCCTTGTGGATAAGCCTATCAAAAACCAAGAGTATGAAAAATAGAGGTTACAGGCCCCTAATTTTGATCAGCTGATGATAATTTTGAATAGTAACTCAACTTCTTTTTTGTAGAGTATTGCTGTCTTGGTGAGAATTATTTATTTTTAAGACAGAAGAATTTCAAATATGACCCCACATATTCATAGCACCCTATATCAATGGCGATCAAAAGGTTGAAAATGAAACATAAACTTGAATTAACAACACAAATAAAACATTAAACAACAAAAAGGATGAAGTAAGTAAGTAGTTAGATATAGTTACATACCCAGGCGCGCCCTTAGTGGCTGTCTTCGCTGATACCTTGCGCGGAGTGCTCTCCCGGCCTTGGCTCTGACTCTTCACCTGGTTGGAAATTAAATTGCACATCTGTTTCTTACACACAAAACACTAAAAATTAAATAACTTAGCTAAGAAAGACTTTCAGTCATAATATTTCTTATTTGACCAATATATTAAGAAATATATGTTACTTTGTAAGGCAGTTTAGGAACTAAAATAACCTTGTAACAATGTAACCTTGAAGCAAAAAAGATGTGCTTTGATCCAATTTTATACATACTAAATGTATGAAATACAGTAAGTAGGAATATAAGCCTATTTTTAACCGAATTCAAACAGAGGAGGTTCTCAATATTTGTCTGTATCTTTTTTTTATTGATAGAGGTGACACTTCGAAGATGGTCCCATATAAATAGATCTAGTAGTTTTGTTTTTTTTTTTTTTCTAATTGTAGTCTTTTTTGCCATGTATGTGCAATCACATTATTACCTAGACATAAGAATATCAATATATTTGATGGATCATACCTGGTAGGCCTTGCAGACGCGGTCGACTTCGTTCTGTCTCTTCTGCGTGTGCTCCATCAGCTCCTTGTGGTCTTCGATAAGACCCTCCAGGAGTTCGATGGATTCTGGCAAGGGTTCCGCTTCGAGCGCTAAGTGGGACAAAAATATTATATAAACAAGGGATCTAAATATGCTTATGAGAAGAAGAAACGGTCTAAAGTAGTGAAGGAATGTTTGAGAACAGTGAAGTAACCTTCAGTTTATTTCTTAAAACTACTCCTATACTAATCTTTTTAATGTTTAACCTCGGAGGAATATTAGCAGAACAAGAACAGTAAAATAAAAGGAAGTTTAACTTGAAAAAAAAGCTTTTGATGAATCTGATGGGGACATGTAGATAAAAAGGGGTAATGCGTAATATTAAGGAACACATATATTTTCTCTCAAAAAACGTCAAATTTCCCTACTCAACTTCCGTCCGACACATCTACAATTTTCTACCTTATGGCATTGCAAATAGAGTATAAACTCACAGAGCAGCATCTTCTAGTCAACGCATCTACAATTTTCTACCTTATGCCACTACAAATAGGGTATAAACTCACATAGCAGCGTGTTCTCCAATCCAATGAGCCACTGCAGCAGCTCTTCCAGCACTAAGTCCAGGTCCTTCAGGCTCTGCATGTGCGTCTCCAGCTTGGTGCCGCGCTGCATTGCCCATTGCCATACCTGTGCAACAAGGTATGTTAGTTATGTATTGTGTACAAAAAGAAATATAAAAGTAAAAATTTTGGTAAGTTCTTAAAACAGATCATAGTAGCTTTCAAACATAAGAACGGGATTAATATCGGTAAAGCTATCTGGGTGCTAGAATACCACAGAACGCACAAAAGTTAAATTTATAATCCCTCTTTTTTAAGTGGGGGTTGAAATTTAGCTAATGGCGATGTCAATATTTATTGTGAACAATGAACACATTTATTACTGCAAAAGATCTAAATTATAATTCAAATTATATATCTATACAGGTATACAAAAAATTGTATACTTATTATCGTAACAAACATATCTTAGCTTGTTATCGCTAATAATATAATCGGAAATGCATATAATGACCCTGGCAATATTTTCTCATCAACCTTAAAACGGATTAGTATTAGCGGGTTTGTACTCAACTATTCAAATGCATAACTAACCAAAAATTTAAGTTAATATAACTACTTTAAAGCCTTCTGAATAACTTGGATGGGTTGAAAAATAAATAAAATACGTAAGGCAGCTATATTTTAAATGAGTACATGATCAATATACAAGGTTATTATTTATGTATACCTGTCCCGGAGTAGCTTTCCTAAATATCTGTAGGAATGGCGACAGTTTTGTCACCATTTGTCTTTGGTCACTATTATTATTATCACTCATTTTTTAAACACACTTAACGATGTTCAAACTATATTAAATCTTCACATGTCGTATCTCAATACACACAACAATATACATATTTATTTATTTGAAAACAAAAAACTCATTTTTTTAATATATTTTTTTTTGCAAGTTATTCAACAAACAGCTAACTTTAATTATGTAAGACAATAATTAAGTATGTCATATGTTTTTAAATTAAAATTGAAATCAATAGTAATCAATTATTATCAATGTTATCTAAATATGTTAAAGATAAATAAAACTGCTGACGATAGGTTTAATATTTTGGCGAAATTAACGTCAATGTATTAAAATCTAATCGGTGGAAAATCCTTCATTATTAAGGCCAGATAGTGCAATAAGGATTTTAAGGAACCATCCTCAAAAGTAATTAACTAATATTATTATTATGTATTTGCTAAATGTACACTAATGCCAAAAATATATTTTTATTTTCCAATCTTTTTAATAAACAAAATATATTTTTTATATCTATCTATATTAACCCGTACTGTCCCAATGCAACGGCCTCCATCTACCTTCTTCGCGCATATTTTGAATTCGAATAATTTTATATTTTTAATCATTTTGCTGTCATTCAAATTATCATATCTGTCTGCAAAATTTCGTTCACATTTGTTAAGTAGTTTTAGCGTATAAACAACTAACTTCAATCCTTACAAACAATTTTTTTTTAAATATAGTATTAAGGACAGTAAATTAAAAATTAAAGGTCACTAACCTCATCCCACCGACTCTGTATAATCGTGATCCAGTGTTTAATAACCGTCACGGCGTCGGGGTGCGCCTTGCTCAGGATAGAGTGAGCGAGCGTGATAGTGTCGTCCTTGTCCTTCTGCTTCTCGTTTAGTTCGCGCACGAAGCGCTCGTGGTCGAAGATCTGCTGCTGCGTCTCGTGGTCGCCTTCGGGCAGTTGTCCGGAGAAACGGAGCTTGGTTTCCGCGTCCGATAGCCATTCGAGGAGCATGTTCACTGAGCGGTGCAGCTTTTCGGCCTGGGAAAAGTTGGGGTTATAATATATTATTTTTGTAGAATATTTGGAGGTTTTTTTTTGTACAAAAATATGGAATTTTTGTATGCATGTAGTTATACTGTTGAAGAACAGTTATTTTTATAGCTATAGTGTAAAAGACAAAAGAAAATTGTCAAATAAAAAAATAGTTTTTTGTGTAAGCTGTTATTACATTTTTGGTTCTTTAAATTATGAAGGATATGTTTTTAGCTGATATTTCATTGAGCCAAATTAAAAAAAGACATACTTTCTGTTATTTTATTGTATGCTGGCTAAAATTATTTGACAGTCTTTAAGAAGAAAAAGAATTTGTTTTTTTTTTTTAATATCAAAGTAAATATTTAAAGTAGTCTTACCTCTTTAAGAGCAGCTTCCAGTTTGTGAGCCTTCTTCTCACTGAGGCTCTGTACAGATTCCCAAGCGCTCTTCAGTTCAGCGCATTGTGTGCGAATACTGGCTGCGTCTTCACGAGGTACCTACAAAGGAACATCAACCTTATAGTAAGAACTACAGTGTTCAGAATTGCAAAGCAAATGTCCATCATTTTTTTGGGCTAACGAAGAAATTTCCCAGTGATATTTAACTCTATAGCTATAAGTAAAAGGTTTAAAATTGTGTGGTGCTTACCGTAGCTTCAAGATCTTTGCCGGTCTTCATAACAGACTGCATTTGTTGTTCGCGCGAGTGAAGATCCTCCTCGAATTGCTGGAACAAAATGTTTGTTTAAAAAGAGTTTCTATTACAAGTACATAAGTTCTATTTTTGTTCTAACATTAATCAGGTTTTCCGACAAACATCCGCCTCTTTACTTAAGAAAACACGATCAGCTTTTGGTAATTTAACTATCGTAAAATCAAAGCAATCTTACCATTTTAACAATACTTTGTTACCCAGTAAAATAGGTTGTTGAGGTCGGATAGGCAGTCACTCTACCTAAAAAACTGTATTCAGCTGAATCCGATGAGAGAAGTCGAAGTCAATATAACTTTGGAAAAGGCTAGGCGGGCGAGTTTGTACGATCTACGATCGATTGGACCCAAAATGGCTTCAACAAACACTCAATGACGTCACTCATGTACCCTGCTTACCTTGTGTTGCTCTATGAGCGCCATGACAGTGTCCAGGTCTCCGTGCACGGGCGCGTCTCCGGCCAGCTGCTTCTGCTGCTTCTTCAGCCACTCCAGGAGTGCTGACATCGCATCCTTGAACTGGCCTGAGTATAGCAGAGCTTCTTCAAGCTTGCGTTGTCTGTGGAAAGATAAGGAAGTTTAATTATTAAAGTCAAAAGCTCTAAAGCTCAAAATCCAACTTCTCTTTGAAACCTATTCAAAAATGAACTCTACACCAACAGTTCTAGAGCTCAAATTCCAATGATAACGTACCACAGATATGCCTACCACATAACATACAAAACTGAACCTTACACTACATGAATTAAAGTTCAATATCCAACGCTTACCTATCAACAGCCTTAGAGCATTTCGTAGTCCTCTAAGTGGTGGCTTCAAGATGTAGTTCGAGCTCAAATACTAAATGACTTTTAACCCAATGCTTTATTCAAAAATAAACTTTACACTCTCTGACTTAAAGCTCAAATTTCAATGCTATCCTACCCGACATATACCCACAATTTATTATAAAAAAATTATCTCTATAACACCTGTGTCAGAGCTCAAAATCCAACGCTTACCTATCAACAGCCTTAGAGCAGATGGTCGTCCATTTCGTCTTCATATCTTGCAGCATGGTCTTCAAGGTGTTCTCGTCACCTTTGGGGGCCTTGTCCTTCAGCTGCTTGCCGGTCTTCATGGTCTGGTCGTAGACCGGCTGCTTGCCAGCTAGGGCCTTTTGGAACTCGCGGTGTTTTGTTAGTCTGTGGAGAAAGGGAAAGTTTTATTTCTGATATGATTTAATTATGTTTTATTTTGGTGTTATAACCGTGAACTCGTGTAAATAGATAGGTTTTGACTAATATTTTTTATGTAAAATAGTTTCTTTCGCTATAGTTCAAAATTAGTCGATAATTTCCGATAACAGAAGTATACTCAATAACATAAAGAAAAAAATCACTTTGGAATAATAATTTTCAACCGAAGTCGGTAAAAATTTTGTGCATCGTTTTAATATTTCTTAAATCACTAATTATATTTTTGTTATACGTTTTTATTAAAATCAGGTTATTCAGGCGAGTATATCATATCAGATATCTTTTATATGATTTTTACAAATTCGGAATTTATGACGATGTATAATTACTATGTTACCTCTGTTTGATCTTCTCGGGGTCGTTGACCGTGGCCTCTGAGTTGAGCTGGTCTAGTTGCTCCTCGGTGTCGTTCAGCCAGTTCATCAGGTTGTTCCTAACATACACACAACGTTTATTACATATAAATTATATAGAACAAGAAATATTTACCCACATGGTGATGTCAGAGTATTTACAAGTAATAAAGACTTGTATCACGAATACGCTTGTTATGGGGGCTACATTTATTGCGATGACTAATTGGCGCTTCTAGCGCGGCCACTGTCAAAGGCGACAAACAAACTATGGAATTTAACATTTATGCCATCTTGTACACTATCACGGATCGTTGAGCTTTCGCGGATAAACAGCAGACAAAGTCTGATGCAAACTGACATAAGGTTATGAAAACTTAAACTCCAAAAAAGCTACTCAAAGCTTAGCTACCTATTGCATCGAAAATCAATATCCAGGCATAACACAAGGGAAGTCGCTGGCCTTAACTAGTACATATATGGGTGAACCAGAGAGTCACGTCACGCCTAGGGTCATTCAAAAAACCCCCGTGTATGTCCGGCGATTTTGGAAAAAGATTAAGTATCTTGTTGTTCAAAGCTCACCACATATCATTAAACTCCTTGGCCTCCTTGAAGCCGTGGTCCAACGCTCTGGTCCTCTCGGCGGCCTTGGACACGACCCTCTCCCAGCGGTGCTGCACGGACACGAGCAGGTTCTTGATGAGGATGACGTCCTGCTTCTGGCTGAAGTACTTGAGGTGCGTGCCCTTCTTGTCCAGCTGCAGCATCGTCTCGCGGTGCGTCGCCACCTCCTTTTGGAACGATTTGTGCTCTTCGATTTGGGCTGTGGGGGAACGGTTGGTTGATGGCTTACAAAAAGTTTTTTCTTAAACTTGCTTTATGATTATTAGCTATTGTTAAAATATTGAAGTCAGATTTGACAATCTCAATTTAAATGAAGAGTTTTACTAGATTCAGACCATCTTGCATTTCTTGTAAAACAAAAAAAAAGGTTTACTGTTTTTTTCAAACAGAACATTCATAATGTAATCTATGCCGTGTAAGTTAATATGGTAATTAACAATTCAATTTTAAGAATGCATCCAATAGTTCTAAAAATGCCTACTCTACGTTCTAAATTAGCACATATGACATGCTGGATTTTTTTATGTAATTTGCGTTCCATTGCTCGCTAAGTCTCTCGATTCACACTAAAGTTTTTTTTCCCAGAGTCACTTGTCCAATCCCTTATACAGTAAGTAAGAGTGATTTCATCCCGCCACTGTCTCTTCGGCTTATCTCAGACAATACTTGGTAAATAAATAAATAACTTACTAAGCAGCGTCTCCATGACCCTGGACACAGGCTTAGCGGAGGTCAGCGTCTTCTCAGCGCTGGTCAGCCAGTCCACAAACGCTTGGAGCGCGTCGTGGAACTCTGTCGCTTCCTTCAGAGCTATCTCCAGTTTGATCTTCTTGTCTGACGCTCTGTTGAGAAAAGTATGTATTTTGTAAGAGTTACCAATCTCATTAGCAAGTATTGATTGCCATTCAAATGTGTTAGGGGAGAATTTCTTATCATTAAAGGATAATATTATATTTTTTAACTGGATTCAGTATTTATTAAAAAAACTTTTTATTGAATCTAAGCGTCCAAATTTTAGAAAGCAAACAGACCAATATTTTTTTCCATGATAGTCATATTTTTGAAACCATAAATATGTATCTGCCGGTTGAAAAATCCTTAAGATTAAGCATGTTTTTTTGCATTTGCTCTATAATGTATGTTTTAAATATATTTTACTCTATGTAACAAAAATTATGTAAAATACTTTTGCGACTTAAAATCTTAAATTAATTAAAGGTGATCCCATATAAATTTTCTCGAAGTTGTTTTTTTTTAATTTATTATTTTTCAATTATATTTCTGTTTCGGCTTTATACATACAGGGTGTCCGGTAAATAATCCGACAAACTGTGGTGGCTGATACCTTAGGTCAGGCCCTATCAAATGAACGCAACATATGTTCGCCGAAAAGTTACAGGTTTCGAGTTACAATCGATTTTCGAAAATTTTAGAATTTCCTACCTTGCATCAGACTTTTCCATTTTCCTTGCTGATACATAGCTTTCGTAATATTTTTTGTGCATCAAATTAATCTTGAATAGTTACTCTATCCTTTGATAAGTCTCATATTTATCTAAAAGAAGAATATATTGGCGATAACGCCATTCGTTTTACAATTTTCACTATCGGTTTTTCTTAAAGCTCAACTTTGAACTGCAGTGGTGAAAAATAAATGTATGTAGGATTTTTGTACAACAATCTTAAAAACTTGCTTGAATATTGGTGATTTTGGGCAGGTACAATACTTGCATATTTTCTTTACAAAATTTGACAAAATAAGCTGCTGAAGTACACACGGGCCTATTTTTTGAAATATTACTAATGTAAATCTGAGTAAAAATGATACGTAACTTAACGCTGATCGTCATTGTACAATTAAATGAGGTATTTTCTTCGCGCCATTAACTATCTATGCCAGATTAAAACATGTTTTAGTGTAAAGTTACCTTAACCTTCAGTATTTTCTTACTAGATAAATCGATTTTATAACACCTTATTTTTCATGCAACAACACTGAAATAGCTAGTTTTAGACGCCCAATTCATCTGCACTTAACGGGTTCCGTATCATTGTAAAAATTTAAACGAGCATTTTTTTTTTTTATATTTTCTAAATTGAAATTGACCACAATTATTTCGTGTCACTAGTTAATCGCTAGAAAAAAATAACTTATTTCACTGGACCATAACGATCCGCATTAAGTTACGTCGCATTTTTACTCAGATTTACATTAGTAATATTTCAAAAAATAGGCCCCAGTGTACTTCAGCAGCTTATTTTGTCAAATTTTGTAAAGCAAAATATGCAAGTATTGTACATTCCCAAAATCACCAATATTCAAGCAAGTTTTTAAGATTGTTGTACAAAAATCCTACATACATTTATTTTTCACCACTGCAGTTCAAAGTTGAGCATTAAGAAAAACCGAAAGTGAAAATTGTAAAACAAATGGCGTTATCGCCAATATATTCTTCTTTTAGATAAATATGAGACTTATCAAAGGATAGAGTAACTATTCAAGATTAATTTGATGCACAAAAAGTATTACGAAAGCTATGTATCAGCAAGAAAAATGGAAAAGTCTGATGCAAGGTAGAGAATGCTAAAATTTTCGAAAATCGATTGTTACTCGAAACCTGTAACTTTTCGGCGAACATATGTTGCGTTCATTTGATAGGGCCTGACTTAAGGTATCAGCCACCACAGTTTGTCGGATTATTTACCGGACACCCTGTATAAATAAATATTTTTATAACGACTTACCTAGCAGTAACATTATCCCATCGCGACTTCAAGTTCTTAAGGTTGTGGTGTAGCTGCGACGTGGGGTTGGGCTTGTCCTGTCGCTTGAGGTACTCCTGGCCCTGCTGCAGGACCGCTTCCACCTTCGGACGGTTGGCTTCGATCTCGTTGTATACCTCCTGTGTAGGAAAGTGGGTTTTATTGTAAGGGGTTAAAGTTTAGTTCTGAAGAGCTAAAGTTTGGGTGTTGATAGTTGTCTTTCATGACCCTTTAATCAGGCAAGATTTACATTCATGTGAAATTACAGACTTAGTATTTCATAAAAAAAAATCTCTTCTTTACAAAAAAGGGCCTAGTTATATGTATAAACATTTAACAGCATACCTTTTATTCAATTTAAGATGCTATGATCAATTAACTTAAATATTTATTTTAGTTTTGTATCGTTGTTTGAAAAATCTACTTTAGAAGTCAACATAGAAACCATCAATATAGGCTAGCCCTTTATTAACTAATGTAGAGATAACGGTTTAATTTAAGAACGCATACTTTATGTTTTTAGAACCATAAATCATAGACAACAAGTTCAGTCACTTACCATAAACCTCTCGAGTTGTTCGGAGGCGGTTTCCGGAAGTCCCCCGACGGGCTTGGAGGCTGTGATGACGCTGTCCACCTCGGACAACCAGCTGAGCAGGTCGCCGATCTCCGCGTTGAAGCTGAACCAGGCAAAATAGTTGGAATAAATGAAAAATACTAAAATAAAGTAGTTAAAATAAAGTTTTTTTGTAATTTTCTAGTTACACAAAATTATTAAGTTACTAGCTACCTAGCATTTACCTATATTAATTATATATTTTGTGTCTGAACCATCCTGTAGTGTAAAACCTTCCTTCTGTAACTCTATTTTACTATGTTCTGCGTAACTAATCACACTTGAAATTGATGTTATCTAAATTCATCAAGGATGTATGCAATTCCTTTCTCCAATACTTTGACAACACGGTCTGTTATGACCATTTAAAGGTCTTTATAACTTTTCCAGAACAATTGTGGCGTAATCTTAATCATTTCCCTGTCCCTTGAGTTCACATATTATTATGAACATTTCCCTTTTTTAACTATTGTGTCTACTGGCGAGACAGTTGTTTAAGGCACAAACGAGACACATGACACCTTTGTTTGCTAAATGTCTTGTTAAAGTTTATAACTAACCTCTGTGCCTCTCTGAGCGCATCCTCCAACTCGGTCTGTCGGTCCCGCGCCTTTTGTTGCAGTTCGCGCCATTTTCTGTTCAATGTTGCCAACTTCTCAGCAGTCTCGCCTGCCTCGTCGGTACCTAGAGGATTATTATATGTTGATGAAGATACGCTTTATTATTGAAGGTTAAGGTTAGTTCTGAACTGGCAACATTGTTTGTGTTATTGGTATTGCCAGTTAATCATTCCGAAGTCTTTAAATATTTTATTCTCGCTAGTGTGTTTGGTATTAGAGAATTATATGCAAATTATGCCACATTAAGTAAGGTGTCTAAAATTAATTTTATATTTTTTTTGCCGTCTGTTTTTTTTATTCTTTAATTCTTCAGAAATCTCTCCATGCTTGCCGTATCAGTTATTATTTCTTTACATGTTGTTTTTAAACTGATAACATTCCATGCGCGACTTTGTATATTAATTTAAAATCTATTGATTTCGGTCTATTATAATAGGGTTAACACAATTTATATCTAAAACAAATAAAGCTTAAAGCATTAGTGCTTATTGCACACGGTAAGAATTATTAGAAATGGTATGTGTTTGTAAATTAGTATATTATATTTTGGATAATATATTTCATTTCAGTTAATGTATGGGGAGAAGTAGGTTTTAAAATCTCAAGGTTTAGGACCTACAAAATTGTTTCAAAATAATTTTCACGTTTTAGCTTTGATTCACATTAGTATAGCATTTAGATATACCTACAGACAGTTTGAAAAAAAAAATATTAGTTAGGAACAATTTTTGATACTAGATTAAAAAAATAATATTAAGGAATCAACATGCAATTATAAACAACGGTCAGGCATAAAGTCAGCACTTCCAATCACTATGTCAAACTATACTTAAATTAATGTCTTCAACTTTAAAATTCAATTTCCACATTACTTTTTCAGTCACAAATACTGCGCCAAACTAAATTCAACTCAATCACTGTCAACTAAAGCTCAAATTTCGCTTGTACCTGACCGTCTAACCCTCGGTTTCTAAAACGCAGACAACGCGCTGTGATTGGTAGGAAACCGGGGGTTAATGTAATATATAAAATGTAACATATAGTGAGAACAAAAGCACAAGCGGCAGGCACATACCCGTACCCTGTTGAACGATCTGCGAGCCGGCGTCGTTGAGCGTGTCGACGCTCGCTTGGTGGGCGGCGATGTCGTTGACGAGGACCTTTAGCTTGGCGAGCTCGACTTCTAAGATTTGTGGGTCGCCGGCAACCTGTGGAAACAAGCAAAATTTGAAAACCATGTGTAATAGATTAGTAGTCTCTTTTAAGTCCGATCTAGCAGTCGCAACCTGTACTCAGAACTTCCAAAGGATATTAGCTGTCTATTTTAAAATAAAATGCATGTAGCCAATGCTATCCGGCCTCATTTATTAAAAAAGGTAAAGTACCTTAGGTGTAACGGTGGAACTTAGAAATATAAATAGACTAAAAAACCTGAATAGCACGATTCCCGATCTAGGTACTTTGATGTATGTTTGATTTTGTGAAGTGAGTATTTTACAAATAAAAAAATTGCTTATTTTGTATATCACACATTTTTCAAACCCAAACACCGGCGTTGCATTTATTTACTATATGTATGTATCTATTCATATTAATCCATAGTAAGATACATAATTCCAGCATTCTTCTTATATAGTCCTCTTTTTAAGTCCTCAATAAAATTTCGTGTCGATTTAAACCCCTTTTTACTTAAACTCCACATTTCCTTTTTACTTCCACACAAACCTAGCACACTAAAACTAAAAGTTCACAGCACTTCAACAAAATACCTATTATCCTCCGTCAACTTACCGGCCTCAAAGTATCCAACGTATCGCTGGTATGCTGTATCCAGGACAGCAGTTCTTGCAGCGCGTGCTGCAGCTGTCCGAGCCTCAGCAGCGCCCTCTCCAGTTGCTGTTGTCGCTCCACCATCCCGCGGAGTAAAGCCGACCAGCGGGAGTTGACTTCTGTTAGCGGGGCTTTTATAGCCGCCGCTTGTTCCGATGATGTGCGTTCCGTTAGCTCTTGGGCTTGTCTGTGAAGGGTGATGTTTAAAGTTGAAGTTGTTGTAGGGTGGGAATTTGTTGTGGCTTTGCGATTGTAGTTAGTGGTTTCCTTGTAAATGATGATTTAAATTATTTAAACTTAAGTTTACCATTTATTTTTGCGTTATTTCATACAAAAATAAATGTTTGTAATTGTTTTAGATACCCAATTTTGACCTATTAATGTATACTAAAAGTAGTTCTAATTTATATGTACCTACTAGTAAGACTGAAGGTTAATTCTTGCAATATAAAAACTTTTTAACTATCATCGTAAAGCCACCACAGATTCATTTGTAAATTGCATGAGCATGACAAACGCGAGACAGAAAGATGAGATGTTAGTATGACAGACAGAGACAGAGAACAGAGAAGCACAGAAGAATACAACTACAAAGGTGACACATAGAATTGGAAGATGAAGCCATTGTATTACTTAAACAACTCGATTAGAATAAATTTATTATGAAGAGTTAAACTTTTATATTTGCTTTTTCAAGACTGCGATACATGGGACTATTCATGCACTGTTAGGTCATAAAAACAGTTGGACCAGGAAAAAAAATATATCTTACCCCCAGATTAGCTTCAATTTCAAGTTTTATCAGAGTAATTTGTTATTTTTATAAATAAATAATGATTTTTACAGTGTCAGCAACATTAGATACTAAATTGAATAATTTGGAAATTCTTTAAAATTTATTAAAAATATAAATTGACTTGGCGTTTGGCTATGTAATGCTTCTTAAGCTTATTTTTTAAACACATACTCCTTAAAATATGTCAGGCTAACAGAAGCCGTTCGAACCCTTATGAATAAACAGGACAAACACACACGAAGTAACTACACTACAGCATTGAACAAACAGAAGCTTCACACAAGATTAACTGTTATTCCTTGCCTCATAAGACTCCTTTTTCAATGTCGGGTCAATCCGGGGAACGCATAGAAAAATACACGATTAGTATGTGGTATACAAGGGGGAAATAGTGCAGTGCTTTTAAAGGGTAGTTTTAAAAGAAACTTTAAAAAGAAAACTGTGTTTTTAATGAGATTTTGGTAAAATCTTTTCAATAACTCGGCGCAGATTTATAAAAAAATCTCATTTAAAATACAGCTTTGTATATTTAGGATTTTTCTTAAATGTGCAAGTCTATGTAAATTACTGTAAGTTTAATCACAGACATATTTCGAGGTTGCTCCGGTAATTTGATACGTAGCTTTCTAGTAATAGGGTTCATAATCATGCGGAAAGGTTTCTAGGGTTTTAGAGCAAACTCGAATTATGCCGTTCAACATACAAAGTAGCTTTTTTCAATTTGGATCTAAAAACATGAAACAAATCTATTATTATTATTTCATTTTTTATTATAAGACAATTTAGATCGAAAAAGGGAAGATTTTTTCCAAATATGAAAAGTATAGATGGAAAAGGTCTGTTTTGTTACAATAAGAACCATCACCATGTTATTATTCAAACGGAAAAACAAGGTGTCATTCAAATCTATACCAAGGGAAACACGCAAAAACGTCTTATATTCAGAATAAGATTAAAAAAAAAAAACGATATAATAATATGTAAAAAAATACTTCCGAAAAACAAATTTTCATTCCAAAATTGACCATCGAAAATTTTACATGACAATATTTAAAGTAGATTTTCTAAATTGGTTCTAGGTACACTATCCCATAAACACTCGGGAAATTCTCAAAAGTGCTCAAAAATAACCCCATTCTCTACAATAATCTACCATAATATTTACGTACCTATTAAGAGCTTCGACCTTAACCATGTGGGGGTCGACCTCTTGCTTGAAGGAGGCGAGCTGCGCGATCTGGCGCTTGACGGCATCGATGTCGGAGCCCAGCGCCCCCATGCGGGAGAACTTGTCTTCCGCTGAGTCCAGGAATTGTTGCAGGTTCTAGGGGATAATAATTAAGTTAATTGTATGTTACATGGGTGTATAGTCAAGTTGTAAAGTATTTTTTTTGTGATATGTTGGTTATTTATAGATGTTAATGAACTAGATATCCTAAGTGCGCTGAAAATATACGTTTGCGGATAAATAATTAATGGAAAAGATCTACTCAAAACCGCAAAAGTAACAAAAAAAATATATTAGGCATTATGCATGTTATAGAACTGTATAGATCTGTGTGTTTTTGATCTTAATGTAAATTATACATCTAAAATATTTATATATACTGCGTAAGGTTTACTTATTCATTACAACCAAGTAAAAAAAAAAACAAGAAGTGTATTTGATGAATTAATTTTATATAAAAATCTGTTATTTCAAAATATATTTACAAACGACAAATTCTAGCACTGAAAACCAACCAATTTCATCATATTTTTAAGCGGCATCTTCTATTCTTAACATTAACCCTTACCTGCAACGTATCATGGAACTCCATGGCCTTCTCCATAGCATCGATGAGGTTCTCCTCTCTCCTGGCGTACAGCGCGGTGATGTTGTCCCACGCACTGTCGAGGTCCTCCATATGTTTCTTAACCTCCGGCTTGTCGGGCTCGCCGCATAGCGACATGAGGGTTGAGCCGGTTTTGCGAACTTTCTCCACCTGGACATTTGATGGGTTAGTATTGTTGCATTTATAACCTAGGCGTAGTTTGCTATTACTGTGAACTTTTAGGCGCCTAAAACTGTTTTTAAGAACTATAAAGAAGGGAATTAAATTCTTGTAAGGAATTTTTAATGCATGAAAATTCATATAAAAGACATTTTAAAAATAGTCCCTTTATTTTACATTTAAAAACTGGGCAAAGAAACTTGTCTGCGCTTAAGAAATATGACAGTTAATATATCAGGCATTGCCAAAATAGCCTTTTAATTTTACATGTAAAAACTGGAGAAAGTAACGTGTCTGCACTTAAGAAAAACAGATTTTAGAAAGAAATTATGTACTGGAAGAAACTTCTATTTGGATGATATTTTCTTTGACTATGTTATCATCACCCTACTCTGCCCTTGCTGTGTTAGGGACAAGCACCTACTTTTAAATATTGACAATCGTTTTCTGCACTATACAAAGTGTGACAAAAACCTTGTAGATCCAACAAGAGACGTCGTCAGAATCCTACAAAGAACACCAGTGTTTTTATAACACTCTGTACACCCTCAAAACTGACCTCCGGCTTAGTATGATCGATCTCATGTCGGATCTCCTGCAGCGCGACCTGCTGCGCCTGTATGGCTCGCGGCTGCGCGGCGGGCGGCGGCTGCGCCGACAGCGTGTCCTCCAGCTCCGACAGCTGCGACATCACCGCGTTCAGCTGCTGCCAGAACCTGCGAGCCACCTCCAGCGTGCTGTCTAAAGAGTTGCCGCGCTCCGAACTTGATTTTTGGACGTCGTCCCATAGTCTGTTAAAGAGTGAGTTAGATTAGTTGGATGAAGTAGTTTTTTTTTTGGGTAGGTGTGTTAAAAATTTGTGTAAAAAATAATATAAGGTTGGAAGATAAATAAATGAAATCTCATTCATTATCTTCCTACCTTGTAAAATGATTTTTGTACAGTAATTTTGTTGTAGATGCTGCTTTTTTTCTTTTTTACGTACATTGCTCTGAATTCAAAGGATGTAGCTAAAGCGTTTGCGTTATGGAATTCAAAGACAAAGAATGTATCACACACTCGCATACGTCACATCCTCACGTGCCTGAAAAACCAGGTGTTTAACCAATGCGTCCTTCCAGGTTTAACCTACGGAGCCGAAACGTGGAACATGACAGTCAAGTTGACTCACCGACTGCACGTCACTCAGCGTGCTATGGAACGGTCTATGTTGGGGATCTCATTAAGCGATAAGATCCGGAACGAGATCATGCGAGATAAGACCAAGGTGATTAATTTGCCAAAAATGTAGCAAGCTGAAGTGGCAGTGGGCTGGCCATGTCTGTCGCAGAACCGACGAGAGGTGGAGCAGGAAGGTTCTCGAATGGAGACCACGCTTAGGCAAACGTAGTGTAGGACGCTCCCCGGCAAAGGAGATCGTGCGATGTGGCGCTTCTTAGGGCAGGCCCATGTCCAGCAGTGGACTGCAACAGGCTGATATGATGGTGATATACTAACTTGTTAAGCTTGTCCAGCTTGTTCCTGATGTCTCTGACGGCGGGGTCGCTCTTGTTGGCCTTGCTGATGACGTCAGACGCGGCGCGTTGTACCGCGTTGTACGCCTCCTGACGCTTCTCCAGGTCTTCGACTAAGGCGTTGTTCTCTTCGATTTGGTCCCTGTAGAAGAAGGGGTTAGAAGTTATGGTTGAGAGAGGATTTCTTTTTTGGTTGGAGGGTTGCTTGGTATCTTATCTCTATGGTAAAATTTCTGTCAAAATAATTGATTACAAATAAATGTACTAAAACCATTTTGTTGAATTCATTTGGGACCACTTCAATGAATTCAATCCAGAATTGCAGGTGATATCGCGTAACAATAATACTCAGAAAAATCATGCAGTCGAATTATTGAGAACCTCCTCTAATGAAGTATATTGAAAACGGTGATCTATTATCACTAAGGTTAATTGTTGACTTTTACTCCTCAAATATTATAAATGAAATATATGAGACTCACTCAATCTTAGGCGGGTGTGCGGACACGGGCTCGGCCCTGTGTAGCTGGTCGGCGGCTCCCGACAGCGCGCGCAGCATGCCCTCCAGCTTGTCCGAGAACTGAGACGACTCCTGTAGAGCCTGCGGAGAGAATACACATTAATAATAGTTACACAAGTGTAGAGCTTGGCTAGAGCCTCGCTATGTACCATAGAGTCTCGCTCCCTACCTGTTCCAGCTCCTGCTGTCGCTGGCGGAGCTCTGCCCTCAGCGCGTTGTATCTCTCGCAGTCGGCGTCCACGATGTCCCGCACCTTGGCCGCGTCGTCGTCGCCGCAGAGCTTGGCTAGAGCCTCGCTATGTACCATAGAGTCTCGCTCCCTACCTGTTCCAGCTCCTGCTGTCGCTGGCGGAGCTCTGCCCTCAGCGCGTTGTATCTCTCGCAGTCGGCGTCCACGATGTCCCGCACCTTGGCCGCGTCGTCGTCGCCGCAGAGCTTGGCTAGAGCCTCGCTATGTACCATAGAGTCTCGCTCCCTACCTGTTCCAGCTCCTGCTGTCGCTGGCGGAGCTCTGCCCTCAGCGCGTTGTATCTCTCGCAGTCGGCGTCCACGATGTCCTGCACCTTGGCCGCGTCGTCGTCGCCGCAGAGCTTGGCTAGAGCCTCGCCCGTCTTGACCAGCTTGTCCACTAGAGGCTTGTGGTTGCCGATGGACTGTTGTAGCATCTGTGAAGGATAAATAGGTCTATGAAGTGACATATTTATGTGTGCGATCATGTGGGAAAACAAAGCACGTTTCACAGTTAAAGTTGGTACGTTGAACCCTACCATACTCGACTGTTCACGCCGACAAGTTGATTTAATGTTCAATTGCTATAGCTTGGTTTCCACGTCATCTTAACTAAGAAATCCTAAAATATATACTTGGCTAAACACGCTGCCATGTGCTTAGATACAGTTATACAATAGTGCAGATAGTCAGTCAATGAAAAACGTTATACAATGCCTGAAAATTAAAACTGAGCTCCTGCCTCCCAAATTTAATAAAACCATGTAAAAAAAATATGGACATTTCTCTGAAATAAACTCTTTATTGCTATATTTTTTGGTGTGTAATTCTTTAGCCAATAGTATGAATACTTACTTCATTCTTGTCTTGCTGCTGAGCGATCTGTTCCGGTCGCAGAGCGGGCATGGCGAGCATCTGGATCTGTTTCTCCATGTCATCCAGCCACGACGACAGGCTACACACACAAATAAACAAGGTAATTAACACTGTTATAATGTGTAACATATATTATATAAAAATATAGAGCAATATATTAGACCGTTTCAGCCTTGTTATAATATAGCTAGAGTCCAAGGCAGGGAATTCAAAATATTCAGGAAAAAGAGCTAAGGTTTATGGTATATAGGTACTTGGGGGAACCCTTTGCCCATCAGTGGGTCAGTACAGCTGGAAAAAAATTGTGGTTTACGGACTATAAATTTCGTAAACCGACTCTATACCAGATGCACTCTTCACCCCTTTTGGATATATTTCGGTAACGCCCTGTATAAATCTCTCTCTCTTGTCGCTCTCATTCTCCGCACACCTTTCATGAGTGTCACTTCACCCCTTTTGGATAGATATACCTTTTACGGTGACACCCTGTACACATCTTTCCCTTTCTCTTTTCACTCATTCTCACATCATACATCTCTCTCTTGTCACTCTCTCTCCACTCACCCATGATGCGTGTCAGCGAAGTGCTCGGCGAGCGGTAACGCTTGCTCGAGCGCGGCGAGTCGCTCGGCGCTGAGGTGGCCGACCTCTTCCATCATCTCCTTCAACTCCTCGCTGCGGTCGCGGATGACAGCCGTCTCTTCTGATGACTGGCATTCGCGGAGGACCTGGTAAGAGAAGGAGAATTACATTTAAAAAATTCTTATTAAAATGAGAAACGGTTAATCGAAACCTATCGACGTTGTTTTAATAGAACGCAACCTGAACGTAAATGGCCTGAAACAGACCTAAGTGGCTTTTGGGTCAGAAAGTCACCACAGGGAGTATACTTATAGTATTCTTTTTCTAATCGTGTCGGTGACAATTTATTTACATTGGCCCAAAATTCTGCTACAAGCACTGTTTTATCATAAGCTTGCATTAAATCGTCCGTCGTGCAAGTATAAGGGCAAGCAACAAAGGACAAGATAACAGGTGTTCCATCGCCTAGAAAATAATACCAGTAGTATATAAGACATGATTATATTGTTCTTCTGTCCTCACCTTCTTAGCCTGCGACAGCAGATCCCTGACCCTCACGCGCTGTGCGGCCACGTCGTCGCTGAGCGGGCGTTGTTCCCGCAGCTGTGCCCGCACCACGCTGGCCTCGCACGAGGGGGGCTCGGCCGCCCGCAGCGCGGAGTCCACGCCCCGCAGCCATTCTAGCACCTCTTCCATGTCGCCTACCACTTCTAGGGAACGCTGTAGGGGGGAAAAGAATAAGTTAGATTAGGAGTAGGTTTTTCTATGAAATTCTCAGTAGCAGGTCGGAGTTTGGATTTGTGCCCGGTTAGTGGCAATAGGCTCGCCCCCTATTACATGGGAAATAAACATACGCGCGAACTGTGGGTGTACATTGGTACACCTCTGCCTAACCCTTCGGGGATACAGGCGTGATGGTATGTTATGTTATAGATTAGGAGTTCAGATGAAATAAAGTGAATCTGCCGCTGTAGGCGGAATAATAAGTTTGTATTTACCGTCTTGCTAAGCAGCAGTCTCTCCGCCTTCCGCTGCACCTGCTCAGCGATGGCATCGAAGCGGCGGTTGTCGCGCATCACGATGCTCTCAATGTACGTCGCGCCCTCTCCAGGGGAGATCTGTACACAAAGGAAAGATTTTGTAAAGAAACAGTGGAATAATATCCTGGGACGAATCCTAAAATTCAAAATCATATTAATATTCCAGCCTATAATCGTCCCACTGCTGGGCACAGGCCTCTTCTCATATAGAGAAGGCACGAGCATCACCCAAATAAAATATATATTTTTTAAAATTCATTATAGGAACGATAATAATGGATTTTGAAATATCAATTTTTTGGCCCAAAATTCCCAAAACCAATGTTGTCGGTATTTTTTGGGGCCTTTTGTTTGGTAATTAGGTAGCATCTGAGACGACACCGACTTTCTATATCGAATATTGAGATTTTTTTTTCATTTTTCCACATTTTTAATCAGATGTTGATACTTAACAACACCTAAAAGGATAGGACAGGGTTCTCTTAACGGACCACTTTCACAATACAGGGTTATTGTGAAAGTGGTCCGTGACTGCTAAAAGTTAAAGACCAACGGGCCAGTCTAGTATTTGTTACCTGGCAGAGCTGCGGCCCGATCTGGTTGAGGTTGTCGAGCACGGGCCGGTACTCCTGCACCTCGGCCTCCAGACGCAGGATGTCCTCCTCGCGGGGCTCCACTGATTGCAGGCAGGACTCCGCCCCGGCCATCCAGTCGGTTAGTCTGTAGGGAATAGGTGTAAATTAGGTGGTATGTAGGTGTATACATCATTATGTCGTGAGTATATTTTCTGGGTATATACTTGGGAAGATTCAGAAATGAAAACTGAATTTAAGAATGATATTCAGACAATGTTTTGGTCCCCTTGTGTTATGTTGGACACATAGATGTATACAAAATGTTGGATAAGTATTTTTCTCTATTAAGATAATCAAAACCTTACGTCGATATAATGCTTTCAAATGGCACACAACGTTACAATTTTGTACACAATTATGACATTTTCAATCCCCCTGTTCGTAATTTTATACATTTCTTGTATGACGAACAATCTAACATTTAAAACACATGCACAAACATAATTTTGCTTTTCATACCCCATCATTATCCCTATATCATTCTTTAATTTTTATACGACAACCTTTGTAACTATGAATCAGATCCTATGTAACTAGGTGTCTTAACCTTTGTAACATTATAACTTAACCTTTATAACTACATAAATATTACTATATTCATTCCACGAACCTGGCATGACTGTTGTACAGCTGCTGCACTAACGGCAGCGTCTCGGACGCCACCCTCAGCAGCTCCGCGCCCTTGCTGGTCAGGTCGTTGTACCGTCGCTGCAGAGCATCCAGCTTGTCTTTAAGCTGAAGAGCCTCGTCTCCAGATATGTGCTTCATGAGTTCCAGGCCAGATTCTACCGTGCTGTCGACGGCTTCTTGTTTGGAGGCGATTTCTTCGGTCTTTTCCTGTTATAAATAGAGGTAATTATTAAAAATCACCATTGTAAAAAACTTTATGGGATCACTGTAATAAATATTAAATAAAAGGAGATGATTTGGAATTAAGGCTACATAAGGGAAAGTAATGATTTGATAATTCTCTGCAAAGTTAAGGGTGTACTTTGCCTAAGTCAAAATAAAGTACATATTCAAATAAAACCAAATATCAAATCGGATTTTAAACTAAAATATCTAATACTATTTTTTCAGCTATTTTTTTCCATTACTATAGGTATTTCTAAAAGAAATTCTATTAGGATTTAATTGAGCAGTATTCAGTGTGTTTCAACAACCTTTGTGCGTCACTACGTATGCGTTCCTACAAAAAACGCACAGAATTTTTTTGGAACACACTGAATCTGTAAAAGATCTACCGGTAGACAGATAGAGTATTCTTTATTGTACACCATTGAAGTACTAGTCCAGTATTATAGTATACTCACAGCCAACTCATCCATCTGCCGCAGCAGTTTCTCCATATGGACTGGCAGCACCTTCCTCTTGGCGAGGAACTGCTCCATGCCGTCCATCCAGGCGGACAGGTCCTGGTACGTCAGCACCAGGTGCCGGAGACCCTTGCGAGAGCTCTCCAGTAGGTCGCCGATGTTCAGGCTGTGGTCTACTAGGGCTTGGTATCTGGGGAAAGGTTGTTGAGTTAGATATTGAACAATCCAAATTATATTAGATAAAATAAAAGTTTGAATTGAATTGAAATTTTGAGTACAGAATCCTTTTTTGTTTAGGACAACTATCGGTTGGTAAACTTTGGGCTTTCATCTATAAATTAAAAGTTTTTGCATTTCAAATGGACTCCTAAAAACTGGTATAAAATATGAATGTTGAAAAGCAAAATCTTGCCATTTCTCGTCGTAGCACTAGTTTTCAACCATAGCTGGTTAAAGAATCTTATATTCTCTAAGCTAAAACAAAACAAAAATACATACATTCATCTATAAATACCAACATATAGGTATACGGCGCTTAGAGAAAAATGTAACATATGTCCAGGACTTTACCCAGCAGCAACACCAAAATTATCTTCTATATACCATACAATATATCCTCACATTATAGTAGGCTATCTCTTATAATTCCAACACAATACTAGAGGGGAGGCCTTTGTTCAGCAGTGGACGTCTTCCGGCTGATAATGATGATGACTGGCCTGCAGTTGTTGTTGCTGTTTGCTACTGGAAAATTGAAGTATATTCTCTACTCCTCACCTGTCAGTAGCGGCTTGCAGCCTATCAGCTAGCGCCGCGGCCTCGTCATCGCCCACCAGCCCCAGCAGCGTGGATGCCGTCTCCGTCAGCTGCTTGAACGGCGGCTGCTTTGAGATTATGTCCTCGTGGAGATTCTGGAGAAAAAGTATCAAGTTAGAACACATAATTCATATATTTCTGGAAATTAGGTAATCATTTGAACCCGTAAAACTAGTGAATGCGATCAAGTTACGTCAATCAATTTTAATTAGGCCGACAATCTTGTAAAATAGACACCTTACAAAATATATTGGTGGTCGTTCTAAACGAAATAATAAACATAATTATTCGCATATAATTGTTCCGCTGATTTGCTGCTGGTATTTAACTAACCGGATGTCCATAAATTCTAACAAAACATCATGTTAAGTACTTTAACGCAGTCCATGTCATGAGACATGGACTGCGTTGTTGACCTTTTTTAAACTTAGATAATCGAAAATATATAAATTAAATTGAAATAAAACAACTCCTGGACGGTTAATCACGGTTCATCAAGGGTTTTGTTCCTGACGTTTCGAAAGAGTAACTTTGGTTTGCTAGTAGCAGCATTGGGCTGCTGATTAACTTAGTCCTTACCTTGTGCTCCCTGATCTTGTGCTGTATCTTCTCCTCGTCAGTGGGCACGAGCTGCAGGTGCTTGACCTTGCGCTCCGTCACGCCGAGCCATTCCACTAGAGGCTGGAGTTCTTCTTGGAACTGCTTCGCCACCTGTTTGTAAAGATAGTTCATTAGTGTTTTTTGAAGACTTAAGAATATATAGGTGATTAGGCTTCATGTACCAGATAGTGTCGGTCGAGTTTGTTTGACGGTTAATGTTAATTTTTTATGTATAATTGCATGCAGTATAAGTACTACGACTGTTAATCTCGTTTCCAGAGAAGATATATACCATTAAAAAAGTTCAAATAAAATAAACTAGTAAGTTGCGAGTTGAACTCACACATTGGGGTAAGTCACATCGTACTAGATATAAAACTATAAAAGTTTTTTTTTATTGTTTAGCAGCAACAAATATACGCTCTGAAAATGTCAACCAAAAATAACATTTGTTTTAGGGTCCAGACACCCTTTGTGTACGGAATCCAAAAAACTAATATAAGTATATGAGAATTTTAACCCCACACGACATTTAACCTGAAACACAACATATAACTTAAACATATCCTTACCATCATAGCCTGCTCCAGATCCAGCATTCTCTGCTGAGCACCGTTAGTCAAGGCATCGAACCGCTGCATGAGTCCCTTCAGTTGTTTCTCAATGGCCTTGCGCTCGGCCGTGTCGCAGCCGGCGGCTACCTCGTTACCCATCGCGAACAGAGATGACATCGAGTTCTGACGGTCCATTAGCATCTTTTTGAGGAACTGTGGAGGAAATTGAGTGTTAGATATGGTGAACTGATTTATAAATGGTACTGTAATGTTTTTAACTTGTTTTATTGAACAAACGAAAATAAAAACGAAATATCAAATGTAGAACAGCATTTTTTGTCATTAGAGAAGCAAAAGTGTTTGAATTGTTAAATGCCTATATCCTAATTGAATAATTATGTACTATTAAAAATAGACAGTACATAACTTTAAAGTTAAAAATATCATAATACCATAATATTATAATATCATAATATAATTTCATAATACAATAATAAATGAATATGTTTGGTCATTTTGCTCATCGATACAACATACTGTGATAGTATGTAATTATGCTCTAAGATAGGGAATGGTATCTGTGATGTAAAACCTGAATACTAGGCTATCTTCCGAAAAGACTAAAAAGTATAGGTCGCGAAATTGTAACACAATTTATCAATAAGTCATGAAACGTAATACAAAACATTATACAATATATCCCATACATTATTTTACTGCTGCAAATTGCGTCCTATTAAACGGTACACAAAACTCAACCACATCTCTCTATAAATAAGGTACATTACCTTCTGCTCCTGCAGCTGCGCCTTCACGACCTTATAATCAGCCGAGGGTGGCTTCTGGTTGTTGACCATGTCCTCCGTATCAGCGAGCCACTTCTCCAGCCCGGCGAGAGCTTCCGCGAACTTGCCGGATTGCAGGAGACCGACGTCGAGACGGCGCTCGCGTTCGTTCATCTGTAGGAGAAGAATATTTAGTAAATAAAGTAATATATAATGTTAACACTATAAGCTCTTGTTACTCCTGGACAACAAAAATGTATAGTTCGTGTAATTTTAAGTATTTATTTCTGTACAAGTGATTTGTAATCTTTAGAAATAAATTAATTCAAACCGTAATATTGATTTTGGTGCGTCATATGTCCGGATGAAGACAGCTACTGACAAATTTTTAGGATTTACTTTCAAGTAACAATTGATTTTTTTAAGTACAGTCGATTTTTATTAAAGCAAAAAATACGTCAGTCCGTAAGCAATATGATTCGTTTCTTGAATGGACTAAAAGGAATGGGCTTAAAGATGAAATGTTATGTCAACTTGTTTAGATTAGTGACTTTATATCCAACCGACAACCTGAACTTAACAACAAAAAAAAAATAGTTTTCGGGTAGTCATAATTTAAGAATACAATAGCTTAACCCGTGCTATAATCAGTAAATGTGGTAAACATGCAAATTGATGTGGTTTTTTTTGCATGCAGCAAAACCTGTTCTAGACACCCTTTAGCCGAAATTGAAAATAAAATTTATAATTTTAAGAAAAAAAAACTGAAAAAAAAATGCCAAAACCCACCTTCTCCTTCAGCGCGTTCCATTTATCATTCATCTTCTCTAAGTCCTTCTCCAGCACTTGGGTATTAACCCCCTGTAGCGCCGACCGGACCAACCCCTGGCCTATCTTGTTGCAGTGGCCCACGTTCTGGCCCAAAGGCTCCAAGGTCCGCTTCTTGAGCTCCGCGAAGTCCTTCTGCTGGGACCTGATCTGTTCCACTTCTGAGGACACCGGCTTTAAGCTTCGGACTTGTTCGGCGGCCTGGGGAGAGAAATTGTTAGTACAATGTCATACATAATGTAAGTTTGAATATTCAATAGATATACTATGTTGTATTAATTGAACTTAAATGAGTTTCAGTGGTATACATGTAAATGCATCACGAGATTGTTCGAATATCAAAGGACAGCAGGTCGGTAAAGTAGTTTTTGATTTGCATATGCCAACCATAGATAGTCCTTTTATTGTCTATTTATTGTCCCACTGCAGGGCAAATGTTACACTCCAGATTTTTCTGTCTTGGGCCACATGCCATGCAAAATATCCTATAATAAATATTTTGATGTTAAATGCTTAAACATCCCTAGTCAGAAGTCCTCCCTCTAGACAATATAAATATGGCTCATATAGATTTTTCTTGCTTTCACCTTATAAAAACTCCAACAGCTGCATAAGTCCAAAAGACCCTAATTACCTCGGACACATCATCCATAACGGAGTCGTAGGCCTTGTAGAAGGCTTCCAGCTTGCTGAGCGTGTCGTCCAGGTCTTGCTCCTTGGAGCGGGCGCGCTCGTCCAGCTTGCCTAGTTGCTTGCGGAGACCTTCCGCCTAGGTTACAAAGACCCTAATTACCTCGGACACATCATCCATAACGGAGTCGTAGGCCTTGTAGAAGGCTTCCAGCTTGCTGAGCGTGTCGTCCAGGTCTTGCTCCTTGGAGCGGGCGCGCTCGTCCAGCTTGCCTAGTTGCTTGCGGAGACCTTCCACCTGGGAGGGGAGAATATCGTTAGTTGTCACGCGATAATTGTGAAAAAAAATAGTGGAAAATGGAGTCTGACGGGAAAAGACTATGGCCCTATTATCATTAACTGAACACTGTTTTAAGAAAATAAGCTCTCCATTCTACAATGCATAAAAAATATGTTTTTGAGCTGCTTTGTTATAAGAAGTTTGAATATTCAGAGCTTATGTTCCTTGAGTATTTCTGCATCATTCTGCATCATATCAAGAAATCCTAGTCCTTTAACCGAATTCAAAAAGAGAAGATTATCAATTCGTATTTTGCAATGCATTTGTATGCTTATTTTTCTATTCTTCACGCTTACGTTAGAATTTCCGAAAATGTAGATCAATTCCAAATCTTTTTCTTATCAATACGAGGAGCCATCTAAATTTCATTGAACGGACATCGTTTTAATTATTTAACTAAGACCGTGCGAGACACATATCTTGCATGTTTAGAAATTAGTTCAGTAATAAACAACACTCATTCTCACCTGATCCCTAGTCTTAGCGGTATCCACAGTGTACCCTCCATCAACCAGCGTCTCAGCCGCGCGCTCGGTATCGGCCACCAGGTCATCAGCATTCTCCAGTCGCTTGTAGAACCGGCCGATGTCGTCCAGCTGTTGGCGGACAGTCTTCAGGTCGCGGCCCGGTGGCTTCATGCTGTCGAGCTCCTTTTCTAGGTCTGATAGGTCGTGGGATAGGCTCTTTACTTTGTCCTGGGAAAAGAAATACAAAATAAATGGCTAAAAAATATAATAGGTATTTAGAAATATATGGGTCTATAGGTTGCTAGCACAGGCTATGTGTTTGGGACTAGATGGCCTTCTGTGAGTTTGCAAGAAAGAAAGAGGAAAAGCTTAATAAACTTATAAGATTTGCAGGGTGTTATCGAAAGGGTATATCCATCTAAAAGAAGATGTAGAGTACATCAAGTATACAGTCCATTTACAAAATTTCAGCTCAAATTGAGAGAGTAAAATAATGTCTATACAATCTTTCGTTTCAAATACTTGACATCAAAAATCAAAACCCGACCGGCTCAAGCGCTTTATATTACCCTCTTTTAGCACTGACGTAGTAAATAACGACGTAATAAATATAGACCGTTTGTGTTGCCATTGTGTTGTACTATATCGTACCTGGAAGTGCGTCATAGCGGCCGCAGCTCCGGCCAGCTTGCCCTTAGCGTCTCCGGCCCTGGCCTCCAGGTCGTCCAGGCGCTCAGCCAGCGCGTGCGCCTGCTCCTCCAGCACACTCCTGGCGCGATTAGCTGCCTCGCGACCGTTGCATTCTAGAGCGAGGGTCACGATGTCGTCAGCGGCTACGTTGATGCTCTGTTAAGAAGAAAATTGCGGTTAAAATTTGATCTGAAAATACCCAAAAATGTGGTTTTGGATCACCTAAATCTGAAATCTTCGACTTGAAAGAGCACATAAGGCTTTAGTAGTATTTACGTTTGCGTTGCTTTTAAGTAGTATCAATGTCGAAAATGACAAAAACCAACAATGACATTCTCATCAAGTTTTCGGCTTACCGAAATCACTATGTAGCAATGGCACTAAAGCTCTCAAACAAAAGCACCAAAACAAATACGATTTTGTTGTTTCAGCGGCCAGCGCTTCCCGCAGCCGCTCCTCGCAGCGCTGCAGCGGCGTGTCCACCGCTCGCACCTTCTCTAAGAACTCGCCCAGCTTGCGGGCTGTGGTCTCCAGCGCCCTATTCATACCTGTAGCGGCGCCCTAAGCGCGTGTATCTGGTCGGCGAGCCTGGCCACAGCCTCGGCGGCCTGCGCGGGCGGCGCGGCCAGCGCTTCCCGCAGCCGCTCCTCGCAGCGCTGCAGCGGCGTGTCCACCGCTCGCACCTTCTCTAAGAACTCGCCCAGCTTGCGGGCTGTGGTCTCCAGCGCCCTATTCATACCTGTAGCGGCGCCCTAAGCGCGTGTATCTGGTCGGCGAGCCTGGCCACAGCCTCGGCGGCCTGCGCGGGCGGCGCGGCCAGCGCTTCCCGCAGCCGCTCCTCGCAGCGCTGCAGCGGCGTGTCCACCGCTCGCACCTTCTCTAAGAACTCGCCCAGCTTGCGGGCTGTGGTCTCCAGCGCCCTATTCATACCTGTAGCGGCGCCCTAAGCGCGTGTATCTGGTCGGCGAGCCTGGCCACAGCCTCGGCGGCCTGCGCGGGCGGCGCGGCCAGCGCTTCCCGCAGCCGCTCCTCGCAGCGCTGCAGCGGCGTGTCCACCGCTCGCACCTTCTCTAAGAACTCGCCCAGCTTGCGGGCTGTGGTCTCCAGCGCCCTATTCATACCTGTAGCGGCGCCCTAAGCGCGTGTATCTGGTCGGCGAGCCTGGCCACAGCCTCGGCGGCCTGCGCGGGCGGCGCGGCCAGCGCTTCCCGCAGCCGCTCCTCGCAGCGCTGCAGCGGCGTGTCCACCACTCGCACCTTCTCTAAGAACTCGCCCAGCTTGCGGGCTGTGGTCTCCAGCGCCCTATTCATACCTGTAGCGGCGCCCTAAGCGCGTGTATCTGGTCGGCGAGCCTGGCCACAGCCTCGGCGGCCTGCGCGGGCGGCGCGGCCAGCGCTTCCCGCAGCCGCTCCTCGCAGCGCTGCAGCGGCGTGTCCACCGCTCGCACCTTCTCTAAGAACTCGCCCAGCTTGCGGGCTGTGGTCTCCAGCGCCCTATTCATACCTGTAGCGGCGCCCTAAGCGCGTGTATCTGGTCGGCGAGCCTGGCCACAGCCTCGGCGGCCTGCGCGGGCGGCGCGGCCAGCGCTTCCCGCAGCCGCTCCTCGCAGCGCTGCAGCGGCGTGTCCACCGCTCGCACCTTCTCTAAGAACTCGCCCAGCTTGCGGGCTGTGGTCTCCAGCGCCCTATTCATACCTGTAGCGGCGCCCTAAGCGCGTGTATCTGGTCGGCGAGCCTGGCCACAGCCTCGGCGGCCTGCGCGGGCGGCGCGGCCAGCGCTTCCCGCAGCCGCTCCTCGCAGCGCTGCAGCGGCGTGTCCACCGCTCGCACCTTCTCTAAGAACTCGCCCAGCTTGCGGGCTGTGGTCTCCAGCGCCCTATTCATACCTGTAGCGGCGCCCTAAGCGCGTGTATCTGGTCGGCGAGCCTGGCCACAGCCTCGGCGGCCTGCGCGGGCGGCGCGGCCAGCGCTTCCCGCAGCCGCTCCTCGCAGCGCTGCAGCGGCGTGTCCACCGCTCGCACCTTCTCTAAGAACTCGCCCAGCTTGCGGGCTGTGGTCTCCAGCGCCCTATTCATACCTGTAGCGGCGCCCTAAGCGCGTGTATCTGGTCGGCGAGCCTGGCCACAGCCTCGGCGGCCTGCGCGGGCGGCGCGGCCAGCGCTTCCCGCAGCCGCTCCTCGCAGCGCTGCAGCGGCGTGTCCACCGCTCGCACCTTCTCTAAGAACTCGCCCAGCTTGCGGGCTGTGGTCTCTAGGAATTCCACTTGTTGGAGTACTTCTGTTGGGGTAAATAGAGGATTTTAGTTGAATGACGTGAACGATGTTTCCCAAACTCATGATATATTAGATATGCGAAGGGCTGAACTCCGCTTCTATTTATTGTAAAGGAGCGTTAAGGTGCGTACGGACGCACGCGCGCACGCTCGGTACGCGTTCACTCTTGGAGAACGCGTACCGAGCGAACTAGCTTGCAGCGCGACCCGCCACCATTCGGTTTTTGGTCGCGCGTCAAAGGGGATGCACTCGACCGGCTACCTACGCTATATTTGGACGGCGAAATGAATTGACACGCGTGTTTTTCAAGTTTCAATAATGAAAATACTATCACATTGATTAACTTGTGGTATAGCAAACTAGTTGATAATCGATTTTAAGATTTACGTAAAGACGAAAGGAAGTCAATTTCAAAAGAACTAAAAATTCCAATGAGTGATAAAAAAAAGATGACAACTTTATTAGCAACTAATAGAAAAGAAAGGAGCAAAATCAAAAGAAGTTTAGTAACAGGACCAGGTAAATTTATAAGCTAAGTTTGTCGGAGTCATGGCGAATGACTGGGGCTCAGAATCGATTGACCTCGCGTTTTAGAAGAGAACATTTGTAATTGTATGTGTAATATGTGTTTCGATTACAAAGTAATGTATGTTAGTTCCCGGCGGTTCGTACAGGAGCGGTACGCGTACCCAACGCCTGCGTGGACAGTGATTCCCAACTACGCGTAACACAAAAACTCGCTAGCCGTAGCACCTTAAGTATTGCAACACTTCAAATTTAAATATTTGAGGTTGATAATAAGACAAAAAAAACTTAAGTTACCAGAACAAAGGGAAAATATTGAATCTTAGGTTCACGCGAACGTTAAGCATTGAAATTAAAAAACAATACGGATTATTTCGCGACTCCCTTTCGATCGATATCTAACTGGTAAATTAAATGTTATAACACTTTAAGTACGAGAGACAGCACAATTTAAATAATAACATATACAGTCGGTTAGATGACTAGGTATGAAAAGTAAAAATATACGAAGATAAACTGCTTTTTTCAGGAGTGAGGGGTTATGACGTCACGGGTACCATTTGTGCTTAGACGTGACGTCACGCACGAATTGTACTCGCTGTATCTTCACAATTATTTGTTTACAGAACAAAAGAAAAAATACGTGTGTAATATTTTTAGCATCTAAAAAATGGAAATATAAATACAAAAATGTCATCGTCCCTATTAAATCGCGTTTCAGTATACGGCCATACCTTATAAACATATTTATCAATAACTTACCGTTGTTAATTCTGTCCCATCGCTCCTTGATGTTGTCGAGCAGTTTCCTAACGATCTCCTGGTCTATATCGCAGGACGAGATGAACGTCTCGCCGAGCGTCTTGTTGTTCTCGTATTCACCAGACCTGGGTGTGAATGGGTGAAGTTAATAATATATGGTTGTGGATTTTAGTTAGTTATGGATTTTAGGTATTTAGTTCATAATTTATCTTATTTATTGTGTTGGCTTAGTTTTTATATTATTGTAAATATTTTAAGTTTAATTTCTGATAAATGATTGTTACATAGTAAAAATAAACTGCATTGCTGTGGATTAATGATGAACAGACCCTAAACTATCATGCCGCCTGAAGAGGATTTCTGTGTTAGGCAATATTTTGATAGGCGAATTATTTATTGATTTCAATATTGTTTGCGAAATTTTTGATAACATACTATCTCATTGAATCATTTTGTTTCCTATCGAAAAGAGGTAATGTTTAGTCAAAACTTATACTATTAGAAGTTTCGTAAATCTACCTACATTTTAAACAAGCAGTACCATCCTATCTTTAGATAACGTATTGCATTTGCTTCGTCAACCATTAAATTTTTCACTCATCATCATAACACCCAAAAAATTAATTCAAAATTCAAGAAAAAATCTTCAAAATCCTCAACTAAACGAGTCAAATTGATCACATGAATTAAAAAATACATTCTTAACCTTTCGCGTGCCTTAAGTTACACAGTTCTACATAAGAAAAAAAAATTAAACTTAAGGGCTTGGGTCAGGATTGGTCGATAAATTACCAATCCTAACCAATTCCTTAAGTGTCACTGTCCGATTTAAGCCCTTTGGAGCATTTTTTTTTTACAACGAACTGCCTTACTTAAGACAAGCGGAAGGTTAATTCTATAACAACCCGCAAGAATCCTCAACTGAAACAATCTAATCGATTCCAATCTATATCCATATCGATTCTTATCATCATCACTCACCTCTTCCAAATATCGTTCCTGATCTGCTGCAGCTCCCGCAGCTGCTTCTCGACCTCCTTCTTCGTGAAGGTGGTGTCGGGCAGCTTGGCCAGCCGGTCCTCCAGGTCTGATAGCCAGGGTACGAAGGATTCCTGTGCCTTGTGGAATTTGCGGCAGTGCTCCTGTGGTGGTAGATATAGAGATTAGAATATAGCAAAATTGCACTCATTTATACTTTGGTACATAAATTGTATTAAATTTTCTTAATATCAAAATCTTTAACGTAATTGTTTATCTTCCAAAAACTTAATGTCATCTTAGGATTTTTGATTTACTTAATGTACGGACATGTTTTACGCACCATACTATGATAAGTTCTACGATAAAATACAAATTGAGAAAATCTTAAGAAATCTTTTTATCACATTGTTAATTTTTATTACAACATGCATTACCTTGTTTTTCATTCAAATAAACATGTAATATTTTAAAATCTCATATCATCACCTCTTTCTAAATATATATTTTTCTACTTGGGCAAAAAGTTTTCTCTTTACTTTAAGTCATTTCTTTGTCATCAATAGGACTGACCCCATATAAATTTCAAAAAAATCCTTATTTTTATTTACTTAATTAGTTACTCAAACACACACTATTTTTCTATTTAACTCACCATAGCAGTCTGTAACCGAGTGTACCGGTCAACAGTCTCCCGCTTCAGCTTGTCCCACTGCGCTTGGATCCTGTCCAGGTCTTTACGAAGGTTCGCGTGCGCTGGCTTCTTCTCCATCTCGCGACCTGGTGGAGAATATATGCGTAAGATATAAGGAGAGAAAGGAGAGAGTAGAAGAACATGTTTGAGGAATGTTTATAGCAATGTAGGTGAAGGAAATGCTATACAATGAACTGAAGTTTCGAGTAATTTTGTGGGGATTTACGTCGTAGAAATCTAAAAGTTGTGAAGAGTACATGTGGTATCGTGTCAGTTTACAAGATTTCAGATTAAAATAAGTTAATTAAATAATTGACAATGATTCTTTAAATTTTATTCTACGATCTAAAAAATCCTCAATAGTGCCACCTCACAGGTCGATATCCTATTGTCACTCGGCGGTAAACATGTATCGCCTCAAAAGTTTGTGAGCCTAGTACTCGTTGTAGGTACGTACTGTGCATAAATGAATACTTTTAAGAACCTACCTTTGTCTAGCAGCATGATGAGCTCGTGCTCCCGCTGCGTGAGGTCTCTGTACAGCGGCTCGTGGCGCTCCAGCTGTTGCTGCAGCTTCACGCTGTCGGCCGACACCTGCAGGCGAGCTGGTAAGGAGTTCAGCTCGGATTGCAGCCAGCCAAGAGTGCGGGCTACGTTCTCTTCGAGGTTGCGGCCGTCCCTGAAGAAAAACAGATGATTAGGTTGCGTAAATATAATGTTTTAAAGGTGAACTCTTTTAGGGTAAGCTTGGATAAGCTTGGCCTGTATATCGTGCCTTGCACTGGGGTCCGTGAGAGCTGCTGCTCTCTAAGTCTACTATAACATCAACTTACTTAAGAGCAGCTTCGATCTCCGCCTTCCTATGATCCAGCTTCCGCTGCAGCGCGTCATACAGTCTAGCTAGCGCGGCCAGCTTGGCCTGTATGTCGTGCCTTGCGCTGGGGTCCGCGAGAACTGCTGCTAGCGCCGCGCCCGCGCCCTCTAAGTCCGCGAGTAGCGGGCGCTGGCCTTCGAGTTGGCGTTCCAAGTTCTATGGGAGGAAAGGAATTATAGAGTAACTTGTATACTTGAAAAAAATATATAGAACGTGAAAAACACATCTACTTATAGGAAAAAAGTACTTTTATTTGACGTCCCTGGCGTATTGAATAGCAAAATCATGTCATTTATCTGCATAAACAATTAGACATTATTTCGCACTGAGACTGTTTGTGATTGAAAATATCACAAAATCAGGTGTTTCTAAAAACAGATTCCTAAAAAAATACGGCAGCAATGCGTCCCAAAGTCTTCTCCATAAACCAAATTCAGGTTAGAACATTCATAACTCAAGAATCATTGGAATGATTTTCATTTGTGCAAATCCTCGCCGACGCAAGTAGCTAAATACTTCAACTTTTGGGATAAAAATCCTGTTTCAAATCATGACATTGCTATAAAATACCATATAACTTAATACTATCCTTACCTCAATCTTCCTCAGCTGTTCTTCTGGCTCGTTCTCCATGGCCACATCGTCGAGCTTGTCGCCGATGGTCTGTAGCGCATCGCGCAGTCGCGTGAGGCCGGCGTCGAACTCGCGGGACGTGTCCGCCGCCGCGCCCAGGCTTTCCGCGCGTTTCTCTAGTCTGAGGTAAATTATAATTAAGGTTAATAATGATACATGGTATTCGGTAAGGGACGAATCCAGTAAATAATAAAATACGCCTGCCAACTGCCTGAGGCTGGCGTAAAACTCGCGAGGCTTTTGGATCGTTCACATATATATAGGTAATTAATGGTGGTAATAATGATTTGAGCTGGTTCGAGGCGGCGCGGGATAAAGTAGTATGGAAGGAATTGGGGAGGCCTTTGCCCAACAGTGGGACAGTATAAGTTAAGCAAAAGTATTAATAATAATGATTTGGAGATTGGTAAAGGATGAACACACAATGTAATGTTGTAAAAAAGATAAGCATGAGAAAAAGGGATTATGTAAAGAAACAGTTGTCTGTAGACACAGTGGGAAAATGTAGAACAATTTTAAATTTTGGCTATACATTTTGAACATAAGAATGAGAAGCCACCAACTACCGCATTCTCAAGGACGGTTGGTGTCTAACAAGCACGTAAAAATTACGGTTTGACTCCGGGATTACCGGCAAAAGTGTAAACTTGAATATTAACATTGTGCATTTTTGCATTTATTAGGTATGTACAATACAATATTAATTTATTGCGCTATCGCACACTAACATGACATCTATCTTACGAATTTTCGATTAGGACACGTGTCCTGACGGGAGTTTAACATTTTTACCTATTACAAAAAAAGTGTTCAAAACATCTTGGTATAACTTATACACTATGTATATTAATATGACAGGCCTGTTGGTCTAGTGGTTAGTGACCCTGACTGCTATACCGGAGGGTTCGATTCCCACTCAGGACAAATGTTTGTGTGATGAGCACGATCATTTGTTCTGGTCTGGGTGTAATTTATCTATAATATGTATGTATTTAGAAATATATAAGTATGTTTATCAGTTGTCTGGTTACCATAACACAAGCTCTCTTAGAGCTTAGCTTGGGATTAGATTACCGTGTGTGAATTGTCCAGGAAGATTATATTATTATATTATACTAGCTGTGCCCCGCGGTTTCACCCGCGTGAATCCATAGGTCCCGCTCCCGGTGCCTTTATATTATTGGAGGCGTAGATAAATCCAACAAATCACTATCATTTTTTTTTTTCATAAAAACCTTCTCTTGACAATAACAAATACAACAAAAAAAGAATTAGCGAAATCGGTCCAGGCGTTGTTGAGTTATGCGCTTACCAACACATTTAGCGATTCATTTTTATATATAAGATTAATATACGTACTTGTTAAGCAGCTCGTTCCAGCGGTCCTGCAGGTCAGCGAGCTTCTGGCGTAGCTTGGCGGCGTCGGGCGAGGCGGGGTCCAGGCGCTCCAGCACGCCGGCCGTCACCTCCTCCAGGTGCGACAGCTGCGGCTGCTGGCCGCGGAACTCCTCGCGGAGCACCTGCACCTGCGGAACCAAGGCGGGTTAGCTACTTGTATAACTCAAGAATGGGTGGACCGATCTTACATTTGTTGTACTCGTCTAAAATGACGTTAATAAGACCGGGGACGGAAACTACGTATGGGTGAAAAAGCGAAACATAACTAGTTGATGATGATACTTGGTTTATTAGATCAAGAATTAAGGCAAGTTTTTACATTTACTGAAGGATTTCGTTAAATATATTATTTTCATCTCAGCTTCGTCCTACATAAACCTCAGTTTTAGGTTCATCATCATCATTCACAGCCTTTATCCTGCTACTTCTTCTATTGCCATTCTCTACGGTTCTGTGCCAGTTTCATCCACATTCGACCTGAACTTTTACTATATCGTCAACCCATCTTGCTCCCGGAAGACTTAAGGTTCGGCGTCTATTGCTTACTACTCCATAATTCTCAATAAGGGAACCTCCGCTAATGGTCATCTCCTACACTAAAAGTTCTATATTATTGATCCTTACCTGCTGCACTTGAGTCTGCACCATCCTGGAGTCTGATGAGATAGGGCCCAAAGCCGTCATCATGCGGTCCTTAGCGCTCAGCCACTGCGACAGGTTGCTGTGCGTGTCGTGGAAGTCCTTCATCTCCTCCATTAGGCGGATTCTGGGGGAGAAAGGTTGGTAAGTTTGTTGTATGTATTTATGCTTTAGGGATATGTAATTTCAAATGTTTGGCTTTTTTCATTCAAGAAAAAGGCAAATTAACAATTTTGAAAGAGATGTTGTTGTCATTCTAAAATGAAAGCGCCGGTCAGTGGTTACCTAACAACTAAAAATGTATTTTCTATGATATCCGCTTGCCAAAGTGCTGTATACAAGTATATCGTAGCCCAAGCACAGCACACTTTGTATATTTTCATTTTGTTTACTTCATGATTGTTTGTTATATTTTTTTCCAGTCGTTTCTTTCCCACTGCAAGGCAAAGGCCTCTCCACCCTCTTTCCATCTCTCTCTAGCTAGAGCCGTTTGTTACATTACTAGAGACAAAACCTTGTAAGAGTGTTTAATACTAACTTGTCTTTAAAGGCGTCGTGCAGCGCCTTCCAGCGCGATGAAACGTCTTCCATCTCGTCGTGCAGGCGGTCCGCGCCCAACACGCTCTGCTTGCGCTTCAGTAGCTCTCGCACCTGGGTTAAGGATATTATTGTTATTCAAGAATATAGGGAATATACTCAAGTTGGGATAATGGTCGATGAACCGTAGGATGTCAAAAATAAAGTGGCTTAGAACACTATTGCAAAAAAATATATTTGGAGAAAAAGAAAAATAGGTTAGATTCACAACTAACAATAATCAAGGCTTTTTATCGTGGTATTGATATGGGAAAAATAAGAGGACATCGATCGTGAAAGAATCTGAATTTGTTTAAGAAGTTAAAACACAAATTAGTGTGTAATTTTAACAATGTAACTATCATGAGTTTTGTTAGTTATAATCTGATCTGGGGGCGCATTATCATGTATGCATTCCAATAATTTTGTTACTCAAAACAGCTTTGAATCAATAAAATATACCCTTGTTTTTAAAAGAGATTATCAACACAAATATTAGTTAGTCAACTGTGTTTGGTCGTTTGTCTTTTGACCAGCCAATCACTGTCGAGATCAATTGATTTGAAAACAGATTATATTGATCAGCCTTCAGAAACCGGCCAGTAAAACTTGCAGCATATAATATGTCTTTTTGTCCATAGTTGAATTTTCTTTCTATCAATAGTTGGATCATACCTGTGTCTTAGTAGAATCCAGGATGCTCTGCTTTTCGTACATCTCTTCGAGCACAGCGCGCGCTTGTCTGATGGTCTTGTCGGCCTCCTCCTTGGTGCTGGGCACTGACTCCTTAGGCAGTTGCCTCTGGACCTGACAGCATACAATACAGGGTTAATATACAAGTATGTAAGGATCGTAGCAAGTGGAAAGAAGTGGTCTCTGCCTACCGTGGCGTGATTATATGTATGTTTAAGACAGAGAACAATGGCAGAAAAAAGGGTAGGTCTATACCCAGCAGTGGGTGAGTCCAGTCTGATATGATGATGATGATGATGATGACGATACTGGTATTTAGGGTGCACAAAGGTTGACCATGGTAGTGGCCAGGACTATCTCCTGGCTATTTAAGGTGCGCAGAAAGTTGGGATTATTAAAAAAAAAGAAGCATATAAGTTGAAAAAATCATCATGTTTTCTGTCGACGAACTGTTTTCTCTTGATGTCTAAGTAGAAATACAAGGATTGGGTATTGCTAAGCTATAAACACTGGAGTTCAAAGGAGTCGTTAACTCTAAGGTCCCGGTTATGACCTTCGTTGATGTAGAAAAATATTTTTCTAGATTGTTTCGGGTCAGAATGTGTCTCAGGTTTTATAAATCGAGTTCTTTAGCTAGTTACTTCGGATTCAGAGTGATGTTGTCCAAATTTATTAGTTATCTGCCTACCTTGTCAAGGAAGGTGTTAAGCGCTCTAAGACTATCGAGATGTTTCCGCAGCTCCTCCCTGACGGCGTCGAGCTCTGCGGTGCGGTCCGCCAGCTTCGTGCCCAGCAGGCTGTAGCGGTTGTTGATCTCCGCCAGCTGTTGCTGCACTGGAGATAGTTCTGGAATACAAAAATATATTAATGTATGGCTTTGTGAGAGTTACGCGAGTTTAGGCAAAAAAAGAAGACTTTTTGCAGATTACATATTTTTTTTACTGACAGTTTGCTCGTGACCATGACACTTGCAAAGGTGTCAAAACGTAACTAAACTAAAACCTAAAATAAACTGATGAAATTTGTAAAAAGTAGTTTTATTATTTAATCATATAGTTTGGAATTAGATGTGTAATTTATAAACATTATATCATCTATCCATTTGTGCTGATCTCAGTATCACAATCTATTTTTTTAGGGTCGGTTCATATCCAACAGAAAATGCGACAGATAAATGGTTCGATATAAACAGATCCTAAGATACATACCTTCAAGATGGAAGCCATCCTGGCTGGAGCGGCGAGACGAGAAGCCGCTGGAGGTGGAGTGAGTGGAGCCGGGACTGACCAGCCCGTGGCCCTTGCTGGGTGATGGTGAGCGACCGTCTAAAGTGCGGCCTGCAAATAAATACGAGTTTAAGAAAGGAGTTCAAATGGGCATTCATTTTAAAAAAAGTGCAATATTGGAATTCAATTTTGATTTGAAATTGCTTTATA
The DNA here is from genome assembly GCA_905146925.1 of Autographa gamma. Classification (NCBI taxonomy): domain Eukaryota; kingdom Metazoa; phylum Arthropoda; class Insecta; order Lepidoptera; family Noctuidae; genus Autographa; species Autographa gamma. The sequence goes on along the minus strand of LR989872.1, from coordinate 7,060,791 downwards.
GTGTTAACTATGATTTTACTAGTGTTAAATTTTGATGACTCAAACAAAAACTAAAGAAAATAAAACTTAATATTATTTAAATCAATTTATGATTAATAACTAAACAAGTTACAAAATTCATATCCTTCAAAGATTTGACTAAATAACACAATACCAAACTTCATTTTTCTACTAAAAATACGTAATATATCATGTAATAAACACAGGGCGTCGCTTGGTAAAGTTGATTTCATTATTTACGAAGAGCTACATATTCATAACATAGTATTATATTCATTTAAACCTACATATAAATATTGTAATACTCACTGGGCGTCTGTCGCTTGGTGGGGCTGTACATCTGTCGCTTGCGGTGCGGACTGTCGGCGCGGTCGCCGCGGGTCAGCGCCTCGTACACCGCGCCCGCCTCGTTCACCTGTGCGTACATAATAATATGTTATGATAAGTCATGGAAATTGAAAGAAGGGTTTGAAGAAAAATCGAATCAAATAATTAAGAAAATAATAATTGTATTTAAGAAAAATAGTTTCGGTTTTGTTTCTAAGGACCCCGTAGTTTACAAATATTTGTTATTGGTTAGATTTGAAGGCATTGATTGGGAAAAGGGGGACGGGGAGGGGTCTTTTTTTAGCAGTGGACGCACGCTGATATTTTTACTCGATTAAAGTTTGAAATAAACCTTTTTTCAAATTGCAGGGCAAGGGCCTCTACCCTCCTTCCATTTGTCTTTTATAAAGGAGGGATCCAAAAATTCTAGTACGGACCTATATAGATTTATTAGTTCTATTTTGTTTATACAGTACACACCTTGTGTTTTTCTATGAAATTCTCAGTAGCAGGTGGGAGTTTGGATTTGTGCCCGGTTAGTGGCAATAGGCTAGCCCCCTATAACATGGGCGAACTGTGCGTGTACATTGGTACACCTCTGCCTAACCCTTCGGGGATACAGGCGTGATGTTATGTTATGTTTATACCTTATCAATGGTGATAGAGAAGTCCCTGTAGTCCTTGGCGAGCGGTCGCAGCTCGTCGTGCTGCTGCTTGATGACGTCCAGGTCCACGGCCACCGGCTGCAGGCGGGTCACGCGGCCCTCCATGGCTTGCAGCCAGTCTAGCACCTGGAGACAATAAAAAGGAAGTTATTTAAGTGAATTGAGAGAAAGTAATCAATTATCGGATATCGTCTTATATAATACCTTGAGGGAAAAGTATCGGAAATGGTATAAGACGATACTTAAAAGAAGGATGGTTTAAACCTTCAAGTTATAAAACATCTGAAAGTTTCACATATAATCCGTTTTTATTTAGTATGCACAAGACAGTTTCTGCCAGGCACACATTTAGTCACTTCTATGAACTCAAAAAGTATTTTTTACCTATTAATTGATAAACTCATATGTCTGGATTTGAACCAGCAAGCTATTGATTTTATTCCAATCAAATCAAACTTTAGATCATTCAACACTTTTAAAGGCCTCCATCCAATCTGGTTCCACTCACATAATCCTTGAAACAATAATAATCCTTATCAACAACACATAAAGATCAAACTTACTTGTATCTTGAGCGACTCGTACTGGTTGAGCTGGTCGGCTCTCTGCTTGGATAGCTTTTGTTTCTCTTCGAGAGTCGCGTTGAAGTCACGCCATTGGTTCTCCAAAGCCTTCAAACAAAAATAAACATTATTATCCGTTTAAAAACGAAATTAAATACTTTTATCATAAATAAAATAAAGTCAAGGTCTAAAAAGATATAAAAAAATACGACTTTCAACTTTCTTCATTTTAAGGCACTAAATTATTGTGTAAACCTGCTCTTGAGTAACTAACCACTACTACTTGAAGAAACTTCTTTTAAACGTAATAATAATAAAAAAATGCACGTTAGAAAACCATTTATCTCCAACTCTTTAAGTCACTATATTAGTTGTCGGCCTGCTATTGGATAACGAACTTTAACCCAATATCCATACGACCTATTTTCAAACACCACTTATGTGTACATACCTTCATCCTGTCACGAATAACATGTGTGTCGGTGACATCCTTCTTGACGATCAGCTGTTTGCCGTTGCGCAGGCATTCCTCCAACAGCGGCATTTGTTTGTCTCTGTACAATAAATACAAGTTTATATGAAAAGGGTTTCAGATAGTTTAGATAATTAAGAGGTAAATCTAAATCTACCGGCGTAAACATCGAAATGTGTTCTCAACCTTCTCAGTGAGTGAAGATTTAAATGTTTGTAAAAGTGTTTTTTGCTTGAGAAATGATCGCTGAATAGGTAGCTCAGTAGAAAACTCAGACTAGGCCGTCGAAAATGACTAGACCAGAAAAGAGTAAGATCCGGTAAACAAATAAAGTAACTAATATAGCTTAGGTAGCAATGTTAAATTGGCAATAGTAATGCCTTTCGAACTAGGCAAGAGACCATTTTTTTATTATATAAATATAAATTGTATGATATCGTCAAAGTGGCGTCAATTGGCCAATTGTCGTTCATTGTGCCGTTCTAGGGGGGAGGCCTTTGTTCAGCAGTGGACGTCTTTCGGCTGATGATGATGATGATGATGATGATGATAAATTGTATATTACCTGTAGTGAGCCAGCTGAGCCAGCCTAGCCCCCAGATCGTCAGCAGCCAGCCTGGCCAGTTCCCTGGCGTCGGCCTGCTCCAGCAGCTGGGCGTGCGCGGCGTCCAGCGTGCCCGCCTGCCCCGAGAACAGCGCCAGCTCCGATGACACCTCGTCTAGGAACTCGCTGCGTTTAGACGAACGCTCTACTAGTTTCTCGTATCTGAGGAAAGAAAAATGAAATTAAGAATCATAACATAACATACCATCACGCCTATCCCTGAAGAGTTAGGCAGAGTGTACCAATGTACACCCACTGCTCGCCGGTATATTTAGGTCCCATGTTATAGGGGGCGAGCCTCTTGCCATTAACTGGGCAGTAATCCAAACTCCGACAAGTTACTGAGAATTTCATAGAAAACCCCAATAACTCCTTGGTCGATTTGGGAATCGAACCCAAGACCTTTAGCGTAGCAGTCGCGCTTGGCGCCACTAGGCCAACGAGGCAGTACAAATTGAGAATCATTACCGTTATTTCCTATTTGTAAGCTTGAATTTAAATTGTACGTTTACGCTCAATTAGAGCAACTTGTTAACCGATCGAGATGAATTCTACTTAAATATTTAAGTTCGGTGACAATTCGATATTATGGCTATTTTTGAGCTGACCTGATGATGAACTCAGTAGAAACTCTAACCAAACAACGGATTATCATCGAGTTTGGGCTTATTTAGTTTGTCTTTACAAGTACTTTTAAGCTGTATGATGTAAGAGATTATCTTTTGAATATATTTTTTTACAATCTTCTCTTTATCTACTCTACCAAAGACTTATATTATTAACCTGGTATAGATGTCATCAGCTCTCTGTTCCAACTTCTTGGCGATGCGAGCGTTGGATGGTGTCAAGGCCGCGTCGCGAGCGCTGGCCAGCAGCTTGGCGAGCGTGGGCCGGCGAGCTTCGAGCTCGGCGATGGCGATGCGTTGCTCGCGGACTTGCTCGTCAAGTCGCTCGCGGATCAGAGAGGCGGGTTTCAGTTGACTCCTAGGAAGAATAAGGTTATGTTTTACAAATTATAAAAAAATAATGTTACAATATAAACAGTGTCATAATAACGCAATATCTGTATAGAAATAATGATTGGGAGCTTCAGAAACTTATTTAAAGATTTTCTCAAACTTAAACCAACGCTACAAAAAAATATAAACATGCAGCGCGATAGTTTAAAAGTTATTATTGCTACAAAAAATGTGTAACAAAATATTACAACTACTTGTTTTGCATGTTTTGTAATTTCTATGAAACATGAAATAGAGCGTATCAAGATTTAATTGAAAAATACGTATTTTAAAAGTCTCCATATTAAGAACTTATTTTTTGAAGTCCGCTATATGAGTTATTCTGTTAACATTTTGAACCTAATGGATAATCGTCTATTATTCCGTATTCTAAGACAAACATTGCTACTCACTTGAACAGGCTCTCGGCCTGCGCCACCCAGTGCGCCTGCGTCTCGGCGGCGTCCTGCAGGCCCTGGCACTGCAGCAGCGCGGCCTCCAGCTCCGAGCACCGCGCCCCCACCGCGTCCGTGATGTCCTTGTAGCGGGACGTCAGCTCTAACACCGGTACTTCCAGCTGACGGATCTCGGAGGGCGTCAGATTCCCTTCCAGGGATTTTACTAGTTGTTCGCAGGCCTGGGAGGAATGATAAGTTGAATGTTAAGTTGGAGTCAAGAATAAATACAGTAAGTTGAGCAGATTTAACCTATCCATATTTGTTCTTTTGCGATTAGAGATCGTAGAAAATTCGTATGACGCTAAGTGAAAATTTAATCTCTAGGTAGCAAAAAACTTGAATATTATATTCGTAGGCGATTTAAGGTTATTATTATTACTATTAAACACAGTACAATGAGTCGAAAAGCAGGAGCAACTTTGAAGTCATTCGTGACAAATATTTGCGAAATTAAGGCTTGCCGCATACATTTTCCTCATTATGTTTCCTGATCCGAAATTCCGATTCGGAGACACGAATGCATACCTTACATACAAAATACTCTACTCGGCGCAAATGTTCTTAAATTGTTTTGGACGTAAAAAAAACCTAACGTACTAATCTATGGTCGCGCGTTCGGAATACAAAAAACCTAACGTCTGCGCTAGGATCACGGAAAACCTAATCTGAATACCGGATCAGGAAACCTAATGAGGAAACCGTACGCATGCGGCCAGCCTAAGGCTCCAAGACAAAAGTGAAGTGAAACAAAATAGCCTATAAAATGATAGACACACAGCTTTAATATGCTATACTGAAATGTTAGGCAAACACTTTTACTATGGGTCTTTAACTAGTACATTTGTTAGGTACTTCAATACTCACATCCTTAACATTATCAATGAGCCGTCCCTGCGAGACGATCTCGTTGTGCAGGGACTTGGCCTTCGCCAGCTGCGCCTCCACCGCGCGCGGCTCGCCGCCCACCGGCTCCGACAGCACCGAGCGGACTTGTGGCTCCACCTGGTGGGATAAATTATAATAGTAGGGTTAGAATATAGATGATTGATGACCTATAAAAAGAACAAGCTTTAAATTGGGCAATAATTTAAAAGAGAACTAATAAAAACTTAGAACTCGTTTTGCCGAATAGGGGCCAAGCTACGAGTATTTTGTTTTTTAGTTTTAGGGAGTATTTTTCTCAAAAAAGTGTACCTTCTACTGTCGTTCTCAATACTCAATATATTTATTGTTCCACAAGTGTACTTAGATGGTAGGTTTTATAAACTTTTGTTCATTGTGGACCCTATCGTATACTATGTAGGGGTGCGCCCAGATCTCGCGCAAGCAGATCGCGAGCTGATGGAGGATGAAGGATGGAGGATGCACCCTAGTATATAGGTAGTAATATAATAATTGTCTGGTTCAGATAACCGTGTGTGAGAGATGTCCCGGAATATTATAGCACTCACATCGCTGATCCACCGCTGCGCCCTCTGTATAGCGTCATGATAGAGCCTGGTGACGTCAGTGGCGCCCCGCAGTCGCTCCTGCAGGCGCTGTGCGCGCGCACACAGCTCGGCGTGCCGGCGTCGCGCCCCGCCCGCCGCGCCCCGCACCGCGCTCTCGCCGCGGGCCGACACGTGCGAGAGACGCGAGGGCAGGGAGGTGCGGTACTCGTTGAGGATGGTCAGGAATTCCTAAAAAACATATTGGATAAGTAAAGGAACAAGAAGAAGTAAATATGTACCTATTACATATAACTGGTGATTTCAGATAAATAGACTTTTATGAAACTTTTAAGAGGTCTTATTGTAAACCTCTTCTTTCAAAGTCAGATAACAAATAGCATGAAAAACAAGTTTTGAGTCTGCATAAAATGAGAAAAAAGGCTATCTATTTTTTTCTTCAGCTGATCGTATCCGTACAGACATCTTTTCCATCTCCGACATCTCATGCACAAAAGCAACAAGCTCACTCACTTTTGAAAATTTTCCAATAATGTGTATATCCAAACTTAAAGTTACATATCTAACCTATTTCAATACAAAACTTCATCTACGAAATCATTTTTGTGACGACCAAAATTGTCTAGCCCTCCAAATAATATAATCGTTACCCAGTAATCATCCACCCACCTTGCTCTCATCGACAAACTTCTGCGCCGACATGGTAATGAACCTCAAGTCGGCCTGATGCGCGATGACGTCAGACACGAACTCCCTCACATCCTCGCTCTGGTCGGGCAGACTGTTCAGCTTGGAGAGAGCCGCCTCCTTGTCTTCCAGCGTGCGGTACGCGCCCTCCATCCAGGTGTTGAACGTGTTTAGTTCGTTGCTGGAAAGATTGAAAGGTTTAGAATTTTGATGCAAAAAAGGGGGGATAGTTCTAAGGAAAATTCGTATAGGTGTACTATGAAATCTTTCTAATAATAGCTAAAGAGATGATCCCATCTGGCTATAGATATTTGTACCTATCTGTAACAACCATCATGATATTAAGAATTCTGCCATTTTATATAAAAATATGAAATAAATACAAGGGAAATACAGTGCTCTGATTTCAAACAGAAAGGCATCTACTTCCCATTTTAATTTTATGTAGGTAAACAGTAAATAATTTATTTATTTTGTGTATAATTCCACATTGACTTATTTTGAGATAAAAAGAAGCAACATTTAAATGTATAAATGGTAAAGTATGTCATGCAAAATTCAACTTTATTGTCTTAAACATAAGATTCATTTCAGCTTACCCGAACTTCCCAAGCTCGTCCCTGGCGGCGGCCAGCCTCCGTAGCATCTTATCGCACTTGTCGGTGCACTTGTCGCAGCGCTGCTTCAGTTGGCGCACGCCTCGCTCCAGTGCTGCCACCTGGTGGGAACAGGTGGGATTGTTTTAAACAATGGCTCTTTATAATGGACCTGCTTGATTGTAAGGTGAATGTAGCTGTAGCGATATAAGATGGATTCCTTAGGCTTTTGAAGTTGTTAATTGTTATACGGTTCAGTAATTTAGCATTGTTTGAATGACTTGATTACTTTGTACTTATAGAGGTGCTTTTAGGCATAAAATAAACACAATATAGGTGTAAAAAAAAATATTTCAGTAATTTATAGCATAATGATTTCTGAAAAATATTTTTATGTTTACTGTGACCAACTGCTACGTAGTAGTAGTAGTGGCAAATGACATAAGGTGTGAAATCTGAGTTTTTACAAAGATATTTTTACTACATATAACCAACTTATCAGTAGAAGTTGTATAAAAACTGACTAGTACCCAACAACAAATAAGAAGCTCTCTGTTTCAAATCCCCTTGTCCTTACCTCATGAGGAGCCAGCACATCACCTCCGGAGACGAGCAGCTGCTTGGCCTGGTCGGCGCATGCGGACACTTGGCGCTGGTGGCTTTCCAAGTCATCCTTGATCAACTGCAGAAGAAAAACATGATTGAGTAATCAACTCTAAACAAACTAGTAAGATTTAGTAAATAGCCTCAGTGTCTAACGGAGTTTTATTATGCAAATGTGTGTTTGTTAAGGTATCACAGATAAACTACAGGTCCGGTCCTGATAAAATTTGGTATGGAGTAAGCAGAAACTATAGAAAAGTATATAAAGCACTTTTAAGGAAATAACCATCACATAAGCCAGAGGAGCCGCAGTTTTTGTTATTCTCTTTATAACACTGCCATTTCGAACACTGATCGAAGAACAACAGTTTCACCGAAAAAACTGAATATTTACTTCACGGATAATAATGATTAACGTACCTTGAGAATATTAATCTGGTTGCGAAGTTCATCCATATCTTCTTTAACGGCTTCTTGGTTCGCGAGCCTCTCTTCAACGACGCCGATCCATTCGAGTAACTTAGACAACGTCTCATCGCAAAGCCTGTATTTCTCTTCCACTGCTTGCTACACATAAAAATAACACATCAGTATATATGTACCACGCAATGGACATCAACATGGAGCGTAATGCTCAAGTGCATCTATACTACAGCGATTATACAATGCATCTATCTACACTGTGCGGCCACTGAGTGACTAAAACTGTGTAATATTTAACTGTACATACATCTTTAGACGAGAACAACAAAAAGTTTTTATACAAACGTTTTGCAACTCTTTCATAACTGTATGCTGTTAAAAACCTACAGAAAAAAACATACAACTTTTTTTGCTGAATTGTGTCAAAAATTCAATTGTTTTTTTTTACGTTTTTTGGGTTGCAGAACGTGATAACATGCCCAAATTAGCTCATGCAGACCCAGTAGTACCTGTAAGAGAGCTAGATTGAACAACTACGCAGATAGGAAGCACAGACGAGAAGAATCATCAAACAAGAGGCGACAACAGACAGCCAGTGACAAACATTATGAAAATGACATTTACAACAGAACGGAATTGCGAACACAGTAAGTAACATGCGAAGCTGAGCATGCAAGCAGTGAAAATATTGGAGTAGATGTCGGAAACATTGGGAACAGCAATTTTGAACCATATGATAATAACAATAGAGATTAAAATCTAATAACTGGTAATTTCGAAGCTACCGTTATTAGAACTATTTTAGACATTGTCGATGATCACAATATTTTTGACATCTACTTGTAACATTTGCGCATTATGGTATCAACATCTTCCGATATTATAAATCTTATAATTAATGTTTGTATTAGAGTTATTTGTTAAAAAGGAATAAAAAATAAGTTTAAGAATACCTTCTCGGAAATCTGAAACTTTGAAAAAGTATTTTGAACAGTAAAACGAAGTTAGAAAAAGTATTGGTGAAGTAAATAAAAGAGTAAAAATTAGATCAAGAATTTACATGTATAAATTCGGGCGTACTTTACATTGTAAATAACAATAAAATGTGATTTCATCCCATTTAACCTTTTAAGTTTCGGTATTATCCCTTCGAGTACAATTTTTAAAAAGCTTTAGCAAAATATTTACAGATGCTTTTATAAAATTGTACAAGAAAGGCCAACCGTTAAATGGTCAAATATGTTGAGGAGTTGAAATATTATTGAAATGAAGTCACATATAAGCCGTTAAGACGTTTACCATACGCTATTCCAAATATATGACGCATCTGATAAAGCAGTCGGTTGCGATTTGAATTTTATTATATAAACACTTTTCTAGCACTACATTTACATACAAAACTTCACAATAATGTAATAAGGTATTGCTAAAGCGTTTAAGAATAAACAACAAAACAACCGTTGCCTTATTCGAATGCTGCGTCAAATATTTACTATAACATCAGTCATCACGTCGCCGGCTTTCAATCGTTTAAATAAAGACGATAATGAATAAATACTACCTTCCGTGTTTGTGTGTTGAAAATGTTTTACCATTTGGATATTGTGAATGTTTGCGAGTATCCGCCTTATATCAACGTCACAAGAGCATAGCGTTGTTCATGCATTCCAAAACATGTGAGCACGGGTTCCAAGGAATGAGTATCAGATTTGAAAAACAATCTCTAGGTAAATCTAACCGGGATCAGAGCCAGCAGTCATAGTACACTGGTTTGAATGGAAGCGAACATAATAAAGCCGGAGGTCGGTCGGATGGACCCGCGGGCCCACTCTCGCGACCTCGAGTTCTTAGCACAATGTGAATGGGAGGTTAGGTATTTGGCGATAACGGTGATGGTTCTTTTATCGTCGTTAATATGATCCCTCACAGGCAAGCATTCACGATTTAGCTCAAAAGGGTTCTTTAGCATCGCAGGCAACGGCTGGAAAATAAAAACAACATACATCGAGCCTTAGTACAATGGGTGGTAAGCACACTTCACAATCGCTAGTTCTTCCGCGAAAAACTAGCGATTGATGAGCGCTCTAACCTAAAATAAGCATTTAAGAACAACACAAGGCACTGAAGTTTTACACTACGATTTAAGCTTAATCTTTCATCTAAAGAAGTGAAAGCTAACCTTACTGAAATCAAAAATGTATGTGAATAATATAGTATGTATAAGTGCTGTCTCTACTCCTAAAAGATAAAATATCTATTTTCAAATCTATGTAAAATGTTTGAATGTTATGTTGATTAGTGTAGGCCACAATGTACAAACTGTGACGTCACCAAATTTGCTCAACACCCCTAAATTCGACACAGTGATTCCGGTAGGTGTCGTGCCATGCCAATGTTTTAAGCCAAACGCTTTAGATAGAGTTCACCTTCTAAGAATGAAAATAGGAAGATGTAAAGCAACACCTTTGCTCGATAGAAGCACAAAGTCAAAAGCCAAACGAAATGAACTTACCCTCGTTTCTGCTGGCAGCAAGTAACCCTTCTTCAGAGCTTTGACTAAGTCCAAACTGATCGATTTGACTGGATCTATGGTGAGCCTGCCTTCGACGGGATCAACTAGTTTCTGTTCTATCGCTTGTACCAATGGCCATATCTTTCCTGTTTCTGGTTCTTTGACAACAGTACTTGACGGGTCTACGATTCCTTGTTGAATAGCTTCGCCTAAGTTCAACCTCTTTCTGTCCATTACACTCGTTGTTATGAATGGATCATTCAGTGCTCCGGTTGTCGGGTTGTAAATGCCGAAGTTCAAGGTTTCTATTAAGCTGAAGCATTTCTTAGGAGTCATAAGTAGTCCGCTTTCAATGGCAGCCGTTAATGTGTTAAGTTTTGAAGTTTCAGTATCTAGTATATTGCCTTTTTCGGCATCCATAAGGCCTTTACGGAATGCCTCAGGGAGTTTGACTAACCTTTTCTTGAGATTATCTTTTATGAGCGCCGTGTCTGGGTCTATGTAGCCTAATAAGGCCGCGTCTCTAATGGTCAGTACTTCGTTGGAATGTGGATCAGTAAATCGAGCGGTGGATACATTCAAGTGACCGTTTTCAATCGCTTGCTCAAACGTTAGTGGTTCACGAACGTACACGATTAAACCGTTTTCAAAGACGAAGCATAGCGTACGCGACCTATTTTGTGTTTCAAATGAACCCTTAGCGTTTTTATCGATAATGCCCTCAGCAATGCCTAATTTTAATGGAATGTATTTGTTCTTATGAGGGTCTTTAATAACAGCTGTTTCGGGATCAATAAATTCGTATTTAATGGCTTCATCTAAAGTGAATTCCCTAATTACAGGTTCATTTGATGTAGATGAATCGGAAACGTATTTCTTTGCAACCGTTTGAGAAGTAATAGGTTGTATTACAGTGACTAGAAGACCTTTGTCAAACGCGATATCTAAGCTGTAAGTTTTCTTAGCTTTAGTATCAATAACCCTACCTTTGCTTACGTCTACATCCCCATGTTGAATTGCGACGGGCAAAGGTTTGAACTTGTTAGTCAAGTTATCTTTGACGACAGTAAGATTAGGATTGAGAAGATTAATTTCGATTGCTTTGTTGATATCTAAGAATTCATTGGTATTAGGATCAACAATTTTACCGTTATCAGCTCTGAAAAGTCCATTTCTAATAATCTCTTCGAGACTTAGGTTTCTCTTAGTTGTTACAATAAGACCGCGGTGTTTAGCGTCTAGCAAGTTAATTTGATTACCGTTAGGTAAAACGTAAACATTATTTTCATTATCAATGACACCGTTTTCGATTGCTTCACTTAATTTAATGTATTTACTGCTTGGTATATGTTTAACTAATGACGTTTCAGGATTAATCAATTCATCAGCTATTGCTGTTTTCAGTGAGATTAATGTCTCTGAAACTGGGTGTACAAATGCTAATTCAGTAATAGAATACATGTTCATGGCTAAGGTGTCGTATAATGTAAAACCTGCGCTTTCAATGTCGACAATAAGGCCTAAGCTCATCGCCTCGGACAGCGAGATCTGGACATCAGAGCCTGGCTCATGGAATTTGCCGCTTCTTCTATCAATAATCTCACTGCGACAGCAGTCTCCTAACGATAAAGGTTTTTCGGATTTCTTGTCGAAATAGCAAAGATATTTAGGGCTAATAATAGATCGCCTGATAGCCTCGTGTAAAGTTATCTTACGGTTTGTAGCCGGGTCGATAATTTTACCGGTACTGTCATCGTAAAGACCTTGGTGTAGTGCACGCTGAAGGCTTATTGGTGCCTTGCTGTCTACCAGCAAACCTATTTCGAAAGCTTTACGAAGACTTATTTCCTCGTTGTCGCTATTAATGTTCCTGATTTTGCTAGTCTGGTCGTCAATGACACCAGTTTCTAGAGATTCTGGTAAAGTAATCTTGTCCCATTTGCCCAATCTATTGTCTAAGATATGAACTGAATGAGCATCGATTAGGTTCATTTTAATGGCCTCTGCCAGAGTAAACTTTTTGCCGCTCTGGGGGTCCATGAATAGTCCAGTAATTTCGTTATATACACCCTTTTCAAGGGCTTCAATAAGAGACATTGGTTTGCGAACCTCAACAAGTATACCTCTTTCGAAAGCTTCACGGAAATCGATATTTTCATCGCCTAATCTGATTGTACCTGTCCTGCTGTCAACAATACCTCTGTCCACTGCAAACTCAAATGGAATTACTTTACCAGCGGCGTGGACCAAGGTAGATTGTGGATCAATAAAACGTTTCTTGATCGCCCTATCTGTGGGTACTTTTTCTTTACTTAGCGGGTTGGAGAACTTTCCAGTTTTTGGATCGTAAAATCCTTTGAATACGGCTTCAGGTAAGCTTAGTTTACGTTTAGCCGGCACAATAAGACCACGCTCCGAAGCGTCTGTAAGGGAGATTTTGTCACCGTAAATCGGGTCCCTAACTTTGCCTTCCTTTGAATCAATAATACCAGCTTTAATACCTTCTGCTAGAGAGATTATTTCTCCAGTGATGGAGTTCCTAACCGTTAGAGCTTCAGGGTTAATATTTCCAATCTTGATCGCTTCCTCAAGCGTCATAGTCACATCATTAATGGTTAGAAGTCCCGTTTCGGGGTCATAGAATCCTTGGACCAAGCCTTCTTGCAGAGTCCAAGGTTTTGAATCACTTAGCAAATAGCCTTTATCGCAAGCGTCCTTTAAGTTACAAAGTGGTGACGTAACGACACCCTTTTCTAAGTCAATAAGACCTGATTTAACTGCGTTGTCGAAAGGCACAACTGCTTCAGATTTGTCGTCTTTAATTTTAACGTCAGATGGATCTACAAGCTTCTGTTCAATAGCTTCTTTTAATGTTATCAATTTGCCAGTTTTAGGGTTCATTATTTTACCGGATTCGGGAGAGTAATAACCTAATTCAATAATATCAAATAGAGAGAATGTTACCGCCTTAGTCGCAACTAATCCCTTTTTCAAAGCATCATCTAATGGAATGTCTTTACCAGTCTTTTTATCTTTAATTTTACCAGTTTCTGAATTAATGAGTTTAGTTTCAAGGGCCTCTGAAAGAGGCACAAACTTTTCTGAAGCAGTATCTTTAATCTCTGAAATGGTTGGGTGTAAGATATTCCTATCAACTGCGTCACCTACACTTACTAACTGTTCTGTTACTTTGTCCTTTATTTTTCCTGTTGTAGGTTCATACATATCATTATCAATGACCGCTGCAATGGAAATGGGTCTTCGGATGATAGTTATCAATCCTTGTTGAATAGCTACTGATATTTCAATAATTTCACGAGTCTCTACAATAGTTATAACTCCTTCGTGGATTTCAATCACGCCGCGTTCAATAGCATCTGATAATGAAACAACCTCGTTGGTACGCGGGATCTTAATTAGCAACGATTCCTGATCAACCAGTCCTGATTCGACTGCTTTGCCGATCGGGACTAATGCGCCAGTATTTACATCTTTAATTTCTCCCGTCGCTGGGTTGTACAGACCTTGCTCTAAAGCCGATTCTATTGTTACTTGTTCAGGTATAGAGACGTCCTCAGGCTTTTCGACTATCCAACCTAACTGAATGCACTTTAAGAATGGAACGCGTTTGCCTGTCTTGGGATTTACCATATGACCTGTTGTTTTGTCTATTATGGGCCTGGCAATAGCTTCATCAAAGGAAATGTAATCATCAGATTTGGATCCTAAATCTTTAACTAAAATAGATTCAGGATCGAAAATCTGAAGGCCGTAAACAAGTTCTTCAAATGAGATTTTAGCGCCGGTTTCAGGATTAAGGAATACTTGCTTTTCAATGTCATAAACACCCATTTCAGATAATTCTTCAGGAGTTAGTCTATGGGAAATAGCGACCGAATAACTGGGTTTGAATTCTCGGACTACAACGCAGTTTTTAGATAAAACGTCTACCGGAGCGAACCTACTTATTTGTTCCTGTTCTAATGAGTCCTGAACTGTAAGCGGAGATTCTACGCCATTGATGATGATTCTACAAACTTTAGGTTCGATTTGACCCTTCGCGATCGCGTCTATCAAAGGAATGTTTTCATATATGGGTTTAGGTAGCTCTGTCTTTTCTTTAGTTACATTTTGTTCAGTTATTTCTTCAATAACTCGTAAGGGTTGTCTTTCAGCATCGATAAGCATTGCCGAAATGGATTTACTGTCGCTAACTGTCGTTGGTGTTGTTTTACCGACTTCAATTAATTTTTGTTCAACTGTAGTAGTAGTAGTAGTAACTTCAGTCACAACAGGTCCACTGGATTCCGTTGTTTGAGTGATTACTACTTCAGTTGGCCTTGTCGTAGTTGTAGACGTGTAACTTTCAACTACTTGCTCAGAAAGAGGTAAATCTTTAACCGGCTTGGATGTGATCTTACTGACTACTTCAGTTGTTGTTGATTCAGGGGCGTGAGTTTTAATAACTTCCTCATACTTCTTATAAGTATCAGGGTCAAGAATTCCTCTTTCGCGAGCCTGATCTAAAGGTACCTTTTCTCCTGTTTTAGGATCAACAACCATAGCGCTCTTAACAACTTCAACTACTTTAGCTGCCGCTAATATTGGCGCACCAACTACAGCAATTAGACCTATCTTTGCAGCATCTGCTATGCTGATCTTTTTGCCTGACTTATCTTTGATTTCTCCTGTTTTACTATCGACTACTCCTTTGTTGATAGCTTCTTTCAAAGTTATTTCTTTACCTGTCTTAGGCTCGACTACTTTAACGATGTCGGAAGGTATTATGCCTTTATTGACAGCTTCTAACAAATTGTCAGTAATACCTTCTTTAGCAGAGATAAGAACTGAAGCATTAGGGTCATATATGACACCGGGAGCTACCTCTAAGGGTTTGTCGGTTGCAAGTGTAGTATCAGTTACAGCACTTGTTTCTGGGATTTTGCCTTGAGGTTCTTTTTTGTGAGAAATTATTTCAGGAATTTCAGAAGGTGATTTATACTCTTGGATCGTTACTTCATCTGTTTCATCAGGAGCCTCAGTGACGTGATATTCTTGTATCACAGTTTCACTGAAGTCCTGGGGTCCGCTTGTTACCTCCGTAATAACTTGGTATGATGAAGATTGATTTTCAGTTACTTCAACGGTAGTTACTGTAGATGACGATGTAGTTATTACTGTACTACTATGCTCAGTTACAATCTCAGTAGGTTCAGATTTAGAAATCGATGTTTTGACGACGGTTGTGGATTGTTGTCTGTATGGAGAGCTATCACGCATCTCTTCAATTGTTGGAATTTCTTCTATGATTTCAAAATCATCATCGGGTGTTGAACTTCCTTCTTTTGGAGTGTCTTGATGACCACTCGTTTTATCATCGAGCTTGTCTTTGGGTTCACCCAAGATTTTGTCTTGGATAGCTGGTTTACTATCTTTAGTCTCAGGAGAGATAGCCTTGTCTTTTATCGCCGGAGTCTTAGGAACTGAAGAAAAATCAATCGAGTCACTGACGAAAGATTCTTCGGCAGTGTCAATTATAGTTTTTGTGACAGTTGTTTGAGTTACTGTAATAATTTCTTCTCCATCGGCAGTGGTTTGCCTAAATTCCTGTATGACAGGCTTTTCTTCAAAAACTACGTGTTCCATATCTCGAATTGGACTAGGCTTTTCTGTAACACTCTGTGTAGGAATAGAATCCAATTGTTCGACAGATTTTTCATCTGGTTTCTTAAGCACTTCAGTCTTTTCACTAGACACGCTTATAATTTCACGTTGTTCTTGTTTCCCAATTTCTTTAGGCTTTACCTTATCCTGGTCTTTCGTCAATGTGTCAGTGATGACACTTTTGCTTTCAGTAAGAACAGTCTCAACAATCGAATTATCCTTTGGCGTTGAAACATCTTGTGATTCGTACTTTGCAGGTATTTGGCTGAAGGGCTCTTTTTTCGAGACATCCGTATCTTTTACGACAGAGGCTGTTGGTTCTGATGGTTTTGATATTTTATCCTCTGAAGTTTTCGTTTCTGGTGATAATTTTGTTTGCTTGTCAAGTTTGTCTGGTTGCGATTTGGAACTTGTAGGTTTCGCTTCAGTTTTCTGAGCCTGTTCTTGTGCCAAAGGATCAATCACTTTGGTTGTCTGAGACGTGATAATACGACTGGTTGAATCGGTGACTTGACTTTCCTTGGGCTGCATTATCTTGTTTGTTACTGCCTGAGCACCTTTGACAACTGCCATACCGGCTAATACAGGTGCAGCAACTACAGCTATAAGACCCATCTTAGCAGCATTTTTAATATCTACGGACTTACCAGTCTTTGGTTCCTTAAGTTTACCTGTTTTCTTGTCGATCAATCCTGTTTTTAGTGCTTCTTTCAATGTCAATGGTTTACCAGCTGCCACGTCGTATATAGTTGAATCTGGATTAATAATTTTCCTTTCAAGAGCTTCTTTGAAAGTAAGGACTTTATTAGGTGACTTTGGATCTCGGAACTTTTGAGTTTTCTCGTCAAAGAGAAGTTCAAAGGCTTCATTAAGATCCAACATTTCTAATGTTTGTTTTTTAGGTGATGGTTCAGCTGTTTTAGTTGGGGTCTCTGTATTTAAAAGACCACTTGTTACGGCTTCTGAAATTGTAAGCGTCTCTCCAGTTTTAGGATGAGTGAATGTACCAGTTTCAATATTAATATACCCAAGATTAAGTGCATCTTCGAAGGTAATATTTGTGTCGCTGGTAATGAATTGCTCTTTACTTGTCTGCTCATCTTTAACGATGCCCTGACGGCGAGCTTCCTCTATTGAAATTATTTCACCAGTTTTAGCATTTTGCACCTCATTTGCGCTAACAAGGACGTAATCAGCAAGAATTTCAATCATTTTAGTTGTAACCGTGTGTTGAGATGTAAATGTTTCAGAGAAAGTCGTAACGATACCAACTGCTTGCATATCTGTCATTGGCTTAACAGCAAGAAGTCCCTGTTCTAAAGCTTCCTCTAAAGGAATTACTTTTTTAGTTTTAGGATCCGTAAATGTAGCCTGTTTAAGGTTCACGGCTCTGTTTTCAAGGGCTTCCTCAAGTGTCATAGCCTCTGACGATTGCGGGTAAGGAATAGACATAATCCAATCTTTCTTTACGGCATCCCCAACAGGAGTCAGTTCTCCTGTTAGAGGATGTCGCATTTCTCCAGTATGTGGGTTTATAAGGTTCTTTTTAATAGCAATGTTAAGAGTCATGGCTGCTGGTGGTATCTCCATAAATGGTTTAGATTCAGATTCGGGGAATACATCAGCGTTTACAGCTGATAATAAATCTAGCGGACCATCACTACTTTTAACAATGTTTTTGTCGTTATCTATAATGTTTCTCTCAATAGCTTCAGCCAATGTAATTGTCTTACCAGGCGCAATGGTAACGCTTGATAAAGGATCAACAATATCGCAAATTATAGCTTCTCTTAATGTCAAAAGGCTTCCTGTCTCGGGATGAACTATTTTCCCAGTAGCCGGATCTAAGAGTCCTTGTTCTAGGACTTCAGGAATAGTTAGACTTCTGGCTAATGGGATTAATACTTCATCTTGACCTTCGCCTGCTAATATACCTCTTTTTATAGCTTCTTTGATGTTGACTATATCGCCGTGGACGGGGTCGACAATTTTGCCTTGGTTTTCATCAACCAAACCCATCTCAATTGCTTTTTCAAGAGTTAAAGGCGATCCAGACTCGTCTGTCAGTGTTTTAACTCTTTCTAGAATGTTTGCAGTTTCTGAGTCTATTAATTGTTTTTCTACAGCCTCTTGAGGGTACATGACATGCTTTCTTAATTTTTGTAATACAATAACTTTAGATTCCGGGACTTGCGGCTCAGGAGAAATCTCTCTGCCTACATTAACTTTATATTTAGGTTTGGCACTGAAACTAGAAGACTTAGTTAATTGTACTACGTCAGGTGGACGTGATTTCGATTTCTCAGATAAAACAGAACCTTCCCTCACTCTTCTGTTATCAGCTGAAAGACTGTTTTGGATAGATTCTACAGTAATAAAACCTTCAGAAACTGCAGCTCCAACTGAAATGGGTTTAGTCGATTGAGTGACTGTTACTGAACTTGTACCTACAACAGGTTTAGCGATTCCTGCCTGTAACAGAGCTTCTTGTTGTTTTATAGCAAGAGCGTCCTGATAAATTTTGTAAGTAACAGCATCTATTATACCCCTTTCATACGCGACTTCGATAGGTATCTGTTCGTTTGTTTTTGGATCGACTACCATGGTAACCATTTGTCCAGGAGTCGTGGTACTAGAAACTTGAGTAAATGTAACTTCATTAGTACTTGGCGAGCTTATTACTCGTTGAGAATATTCCGGAGATTTTTCTTTGATCGAAAGCTCGTACTTTTTGTACGATACGGAGTCAATAAGTCCCCTTTCAAATGCTACTTCTATTGGTAATTTTTCTCCTGTGTTTGGATCTACAACAACAGTTACAGTTGTTTCTGAAGGAATAGTTTTAGTAGTAGTAACTTGCGTATAGGTTACACTACTAGTGCTTGAAGTTTTTATTTCCTGAGTAACTTCAGTTTCAGGTGACCTATCCCGAATAGATTCCTCATATTTTTTGTATGTAACTGGATCTACTAAACCGCGTTCGTAGGCAACTTCCAGTGGTATGCTTTCACCGGTCTGGGGATCTAATACCATGGTACTTTTAACAACCTGGATTACTTTAGAAGCAGCAACTAAAGGAGCACCTACTACTGCAACTAGACCTATTTTAGCGGCATCTACAAGACTTAGCTTAGCACCTGTTTTACTGGTGTATTCACCAGTACGTGTATCAATAACGCCCTGGTCTACGGCTTGTTTAAGAGATATGGGCCTACCCGATATAGGTTCAATAACTTTTACACTATTTGGAGGTAGCATTCCGCACTCGACTGCTTCCAGAACATTTTCTGATACGCCTGACGAGGTGGAAATTACTAAAGCTGTAGAGGGATCAAAGATGACTCCAGGCGCCACTTGAACGGGTTCAAGAGCCGACTGGTCTTCTGAAATAATATCATGTGGAGAAGCTTTATTCAGTTCAGATATTTCCATCTTGTCTGGCATACCGGCTACAGAGGTAATTGTTATGACCTTCTGCGAAGATATTGTTGATGTAAGTTTAATAAAGACGATATAATGACGTTCGATTGCCTCTTTCATTGTTATTATTTCAGTAACGTGTTTATAGCGACCTGAGCTATCAATAATACGCAAATCTAGAGCTTTGTTTAGTGGAACTTCTTTCCTAGTTTTAGGATCAACTACATTAGCAGAATCTCCATTAATCACATTAAGTTTAAGAGCTTCCTCAAGGTCTAGTACTCTGTCCGTTCCTGGAATTACAAATATACCCGTAGCTGGGTCAAAAAGATTTTGTTCAATAGCTTCTTTTAATGTCCATCCACCACGAGGCAACTCAATAGTGTTCTTTTTAATTGTCATAGAAGTAACCGAGGGTTCCGTGACAACTGATTTTGAAGTAACAGATCTAATTTCCTGTACGAAATCCTCGCGAGGTTGCATAGCTTGATGCATTGAATAATCAGGACTTTTAAGAGTTTCAGGTCTGTTATCTCTTTCAACTTTACCCTCAGGACTAGTGTCAGGCAAATCCTTGATAAATGACTTTTTAGTGATTTTAAGCTCTACAATTTGACCCGGTACCAAGTCTTTCTTAGTCATACGGTCCGAAATATGTACAACGCGAGGTTCGTTCTTTTCGACGCCTAACAGCCCTTCGTCTAAGGCTTGTTGTATGGGGAACACGGTTCCAGTAGTTGGGTCGGTGAATGTTTGTGTATTTTCATCAATAAGTCCGCGACGAATTGCCTCGGCGAACGTTATGATAGCTTCAGATCTCTGCGTACCGGTAGTATTAGTTACTGTTACATACCGTTTGACTGTTTTAGTTACGGTTTGTAAAGTCAATGTAATATTTAGAAGAGAATTTAATAAGGCCGCGCCTTCCGGTGTGATCATGTTAATTTCTACTGCTTTATTAAATGGAATAGGCTTCTTGGTAGCCGCATCTAACAAATGACCTGTTTTGGGATCGAGAGTATTTTTAAATACAGCGTCTAAAACTGACAATTCCTTACCGTTATCATATACACCTATCTTACGATTGAACATTTCTAATACTTCAGCCCTAACTAAGGACACCTTAGTGCAGTCTTCTAAATATACCCAGTCTCCACTTTCCGACTTAACAAACGTCTCGCCGTTTACATACTTGAGATTACCTTTACCTAAAGCAACATTGAAGGATACAAATTCCCCTGTCTTGGGATCTTTGAAGCCGTCAATATCAAAAATGGACCTTTGAGATACTGAGGTAATTAAACCTCGGTCTACCGCTTCCGGGATAGTACAAATTTCTCCTGTCAAATTATCACGGAATTTGTTGTCATGTAAAATTATTTTAGCGCCTAGTGCTTCTGACAATGTAAGAAGAGCGCCAGTTGTGGTATTAGTTATGCATTTAACGCTATCACTATCAAGAACACCGACGGATATCGATTCAAGAATGTTCAAAGGAGCTTTGTTAGCTGGTGACAAAATCTTACCGTCGTTGGTCATTAGGTTATTATCGCAGACGTCTTTGAGCGTCATAGGTTTGCAAATATACCGGTGCGTTGCCGCGTCTTTGAAAGTTAGTTTTTCTTTAGTTACATTATGTACGTATTTAGAGGTTTTAACATTGATTATATTTTTCTCTATCGCTTCAGCAAGCGTTATTTTTGTATCATTTTTAGGGTCAACAATTTCCCTAATGTTAGGATTGATAAGTTCGTTTTTGATAGCAACGTTGATTTGGAACCGTTCGCCAGAATTCCTGTCCATAATCCAACCGCTGTTATCAACTAAATCTTGACTAATCGCGTCCGACAGACACAACGCACTTGATTTTATTTTGATAATCTCATTGTAAATAAGGTAGCCTCTCTGGTAGGCTTCGGCTATTGTTATGTAGCTTCCATTAGGTAGTCTGTATAGACCTTTTTGTAAATCAACTTGTCCGCGAGTCAATGCATCCGAGATACTCATTCCTTGTGTTGAGCGTTCGCCTTCGACAGTTACCTTGATTCTCTTTTCCGCCGGATCTGCTAGTCCTTGTTCGGCGTCGTATAATTCTCTCTGTATAGCTTCTAGTAATGTGACTTCGTTTCCGTCTTCAGTCATGCCGCACGGTCCTGTTAACCTCGCAGCAAGTTTGGGGTCTATAAGACCTTCTTGTGCGGCTTGTTCGATTGTCATAGTTTGTCTCGTTTCAGGCGAAGATAATAACCTTCCCGTTCGTACGTCAAGTATCCTCATGCTGATTGCTTGACCGACTGTGAGTATTTCTCTAGTCTCGGGATGCAATATACCTTTCGATTCAATAATGTTTGGTCCTTCATACATTCTGTGGACTCGTTTAAGTTTTCTTACGTCAGGTCTGTCGTCATCTGTTATTATTGTTTTCGTTGTATAATTGGGTGAGTTTAGTTTGCCATTGGTCATTGATTTTACAACTGGTTGACCGTCTAACTCTGTCGTCTGTGACGTTCTGACGTATCTGGTTATAGGAAGGAAATAGTACAAGTGGTGATTAATGACATTGCCTTTACCTACATTGTATTTGAATAAAATGGTAGTTAAAACTAGTACTTACTTTTCTGTGGTATAGTGCGAAGTATACGTGTGTTCGGTGGTCAAGTCCTGCATGTTGAACTCTTGGCGGAAGGACCGCGCCGAACGAGGTGCCATTGCCTCGACGAGACGCTGTAATTAAAAAACAAACACATTATCCACTGTTAGCCACTAAAACTGTCACTTAAACGTTTAACATTGCCTGTGAATTTAAAATTTCTCATTTCTCTTTTTTTTTTGAGTAAGAACTGTCCCTTCGCATTCATTCCATATTTTCACTGTTCACTTATAAGAACTGACATGACACAATTTGGAGTTTCCTATTTATTCTGGTGTTACACTATTAATTTGTGTTTCACGTACTTTCAAACGCAAAAACATAATAATCACTGCACAAATTCCAATCGTTTAGCGGTACCTCTTAAACTACTGCACCGATTCGAGTGAGTTGGTAAATAAAAATAAACTAGTGTACGAAGCTGCGTACACTCATATTGTCTATTGTACTCTCTATAGTATTTATAACAATAACTTATTATGATCATGCGCGGATTGTGTCACGGTGGCTTAATTAACTGATTGATTCGATTAATGCCAGAATATTTTGATTTGGTCATGAAAATATACAGTAATGAGCGGAAAAGGTCGATTAACTAAGCTACATAAAGGAAAAGTGCTGTGGTAACAAACAAAAAAAAAGGAATACAGTCGAATTGAGTACTCCTCCTTCTTTGAGGTCAGTTAAAAATAGGAGCTTCAAAAAGCAATGGATTTAGTTGCTTGAGTTTTTGGGTTGGTCAGATTTAAAGATAACAATCAACATGATACGATTATTAATCAAATAAGTTCTAAAATAATTTGTATCTCGTGTATCATATTAGATAATTATCGATAAGTACATAATATGTATATCGATACAAAAACATCACTATTACTCAATACCTAATTGATAATCTGATATGATTGATATATTAACTACTTGAATGTCTATTATTCATGTGTAACAGATAACAAATTAACTCATTGATTATATTGTAAACTAGCTATAAGATTATTAGCTACGCTCGTAGACTTTGACCCTCTACATTTAATGTTGCTACAATTAATATTCTACGAATCTTACTACGAGACGTAACTTAATTAACTTGAATAAATCAATATTGTATATAATAATATCCTAGTTAAAAAGTATGCCGATGATAGAAATGATTTACTTATATAAAGAAAAACAAATACATTTATTTCAATGCAGCAATAAAAAAGTACCTATTGTTTTAATAGTCTCTAACATCAACACTATTGTTACTTAAATCGATTATTATTTACAATTTTCCTTAACACACAAATACCTAGATTTAACAAACTATTTGATCGTGCAGTAAATTGAGATTCCTACTCGGTTCCGCTGAAGCCAGCTATAAGACATTTTGTCGCAAAAACTTGCATCGACCGAGGTCAGTGACCGCTGCACTTACTAGATATTACAAAATTTCGCCTTTTCATATAAGGCGCTGACTGGACTGGTATTTAATTCAATGACTTTAATTGAAATAACTACATATTTAAAGTTCATACACCATTTGTATCAAAAGTTTTTTTTTTATAATCGACCTACTTTTTCACCTGTAATTGGCTGCCAAGTGGTTTACCGGTTTAAATGCATTGGCAACATGTTTCAGTGTTATCAATAAATAAAACGTATTCAGTCTTTATTGAGCTCAAGAGCAAAAGAGGTCACGAAATGAGTTTCATTTTGTATCAGATGTTTTAGAACAGTTTATATAGGTAGGTCACGTGCCTTGAATATCTACTAAATTGTTTGTATTTTTATTCGTGAATTTGTTGAAGTTTAGTAATAATATACCAACCCGGCACTCGTAAGCGAAGTCATACTCGTAGTCTTCCTCCATTTTACACAAACACAACACTAATATATTTTATTCATAAGTTTCACAAACATACACATGCCTCACAATTAACACTGCACTTCATAATATAAGTACGTAAACTATTATCATGTCTAACAATAACCTACAATAAGCAAAGAAATAACTTTAATTGATTACTTTGTATTACATCAACAATGAAAAAGTTTCTAATCAAAGAATACAGCTATTCGCGATCCCAGCTGGCTGGAAACTGAATGAAAGCCAAGAAAACCGTAAATTGAAAAAAAATATCGCCAGATTCTAAATTTAAACTATTTCGTAATGGCATCCGAAGCGTCTAGACGTCCCGTGCGATTGTGTGTGAGGTAATTTTGTTGAATTACGTTTATTTTTTAACAGAAATTACGAAACAGCTGTTTGAGTTCTGTTTTGAGGTTAGGAAAAGTGACTGGCCGATTCAATACTACGGAGGAAATGTGGGGATGATGCGCGCGCATCCCGCGCCGCCCGCCGCCGGTGCGACGCCCGGCTTCTCTTGACACTCTGACACGTATTTTGGTAACAAAAGGACATTATTTTAAAACTCTTTACTACTTAATTCATTTGTTTTTAACTCTTCATTGACCTACTTTTAGGTCCGGAGGACTGTAATCATATAATTTAACATTGGGCTTTACAGTGTTAATGTGACGTATAATAAGACTATGGCGCAAAGATACACAACTGCAGTGACAAGATAAAATGCATTGTTACGGTTCATAGTGTTACCCTAATCAATAAATCCGAAAAATATATAAGAATTAATTTTTTTCTTTGGGTATCGTGTAGTAGCGCGTCGTAATAAGTTAGTCTTACATGGGGGTTGACCACGCAACCCATTTTGTTATAATTTGTAAGTGGGATACTCGTTTAAATGCAAATATTTGTTTAAAAAAACAGTATTATATTTTGACTGGTCCTCCAGATAATGCACTATGTAAATCCGTTTACTATTGTTCTCAAAAACATTTATTGCTAGCTCTCCCCTTCGTAAATATTTTAACCCCATCTTTAAGTATGCGCTCGACATATTTATAGGGTTACGAAAAATGTGATTTATTACTGTTGCGTGTAATACTTGAATTTATATTTAAATCGAATTTGAATTGTATTTATAAGATGATAAAATAGAATTTAAATAACTATTTATTAAGCTTATATTGTATTTTTTTCGTGTCTTTTTTTAGTTAGACCAACTTACATATAATATAAACTTTTCGTCTCTAACTTGTTAGTATATATTTCTCAACATGACCGTAGGTAGGAAAAGCAAATATTCCAACAATACATTGAATCATATGACTTCATCAATCTCTTTTTAATGACTGGGTGAAGTACAAAAGGAACACATTCCCGACATCCTTAATACTTTTATAAATATACCTGTACGGAAGTACACAAGTTATTTAAATAACTATAAAAAGAGATTACTATCTAATAAGGCTATAAATAAGATACGGTCGTAGGATTACAAGCGATTGCAGTTAATAGTGCGGAACGCATTCCAACACTTTCTTATTCGCTACAACTACATGCAGTACATTATGTACTAACATATGTTGTATATATAATATATATATACAACTACATGCATTATGTACTAACATATTTACTACACGTTTACTACATATCATAATCTGCAATAGAAGTGAGAACACTAGCAATATTGGTTCTTGCTATAAAAAGATATTTCTTATAATGTTAGGTCGGTTATATCTTGCTATTGACCTAGTGTGTCCTACTACTGGGCAAAACCCCATAATAGTTTTGTATATATTATCTATCCCTACCTCAAACCATTTCTAATCATCTTGGTCATGGTAGAATATTTTATAATATTTACAGATGGCAGACGAAAATATCTCAAACTCAAATGTAAGCCCTAAAATTTTAATACCATATAGTTACAAGTAAACGATACATAGACGTAATATACTAATATCGATAAAAAATATTAGGTGTTATCAAAAATATATCGATATAAAATGAAGTGTACTAACAATAACTCATAGATCAGTATAAACGTAAATATTTATCGATACGCTAGTATGTACTTTAGAGTGTACTATAAATAGGTATATGAGTAAGAAGCATCGTAAGGGACAAGAATAAACCAGTGTTAAGCTGTTAGGTAATCAAACACAATACTGATTATCCACGACTCTACTGATGAGAGATCGAATACTTTAACAAGTAGTTAAAACTAAAGACTTTTCAGACTGGGATAAATAGAATACTGACAACTGTATGAAAACACAAGGGTTCTGTAAACGAATCGAACGATATCAGAACTAGGGAAATCCATCTAGCCGTTTTAAGATACGAGGTGATACAGAGATTTACAAACATAGTAACATACAAGGCGAATATAGCTACACTCGAAAAATACAATCATTATTGGCGGTCGAGTAGTTATTAAATAATTTCAATAAAATTGGGAAATAATAAGAGAAGCAATTGCATTACTAACGTAACGTAAAATTTGCAATGCCTTACTCCTTCCTAAAATAGATTCTACATAATATATATGGCTTATGCTAGGCAGAATTATGTATATAATTATAAATCTATACATATAATAAAATTGTAGAAAAGTGGTGTCTGTACAATGGAAATATACATAAAAAAAGTAGCAGGGGTTGTTATTTTATCGATGCCGAACCCGAATTTGTAAAAATATTTTTTTTTGTCTGTTTGTCTGTGTGTTTGTGCACGCTAATATCAGAAACGGCGTATTCGATTGACACGCGGTTTTCACTAATATATTGTAGTAAGCTTCACTTAACATTT
The DNA here is from genome assembly GCA_905146925.1 of Autographa gamma. Lineage (NCBI taxonomy): Eukaryota > Metazoa > Arthropoda > Insecta > Lepidoptera > Noctuidae > Autographa > Autographa gamma. The sequence continues at coordinate 7,034,041 of LR989872.1, read as the reverse complement.
AGTGTTTATTTCATGTCAATCGGTTCATAAATAAAAAAGTTATGTCATATAACGTTCTACACAAATAGCACTTTACACAAAAAAACTCATTGATACGTTTCGGGATCCATGCGAACGAAGTCGCGGGCACAGCTAGTATATACATAATTCTCTTTCAATATCTCTCTCTATCCTCAGTTTTTGGCATCGACGGCCCAAGACCTTTGCTGTTTATAAGCAGCTTGACAGCATGTTCAATAGAATGCACCGAACAACGCTGACACCGGAAGACTCTATCTTCACGACTTCTATTTCTGGCGCCACAGTTATAGTTTCAAACAGAACTGATGCAAATGCGTGGGCGTGTGAGTAGCTTCGGTTACAAGTGCACAAACATTCGTGCATTATCACGAAACTGTTCGCAAACTTTCGTAAACTGCACGAATCTTTTATCATGTACGACCGACAGTGAGGTAACTCTATTACCTAATTAGTGGAAGCCAAAATTTATTCTTGTCAAAATGATAATTCATTTTAAATAAGGTCATGCTTTCCTACAATTTATTAGCACTAATTGTAAATTTTCGTGGTCATATCCTATATTTGCTATTTCCTAAATACAGTTTTGGTCGCAACAATCGCAAATTAAATAATAGAGCTGCGGAAAATATTGCCTCATGACTTTGCGTTTTCGTGCGAATGTTTGCAGCACTAGATGCAAGATGAAGGAACTAAGAATACCGGGATATTCTAATAATACAGTGTATTGATCGGGATTCACTTGTGTTTATTTATATTTCCTACAAGTTTGTGAATGAACCAGGAGTGATGTTTTGTTGATACATTTGGAGTTCATCAATGGAAATGAATAATTCGATGTTGGCGTTAAAATCTTGCTTAAGACATCGATATTTTTAGATATCTCCAAATGTAAAGCTTCTTCGTTAATTTTATTTCTACATACTATTCAATATTTAACATGAAAAGCGAGATGCCTAAAGTTTTTTAACGAATTGTCAAAAAAATGTCTTAGTTGTAACATACATTGGAAAGGCCTCACTTTTACTGAGGCATTACAAAATCATCTTAACGATGCTGTGCCCGTTATTAATCAAACAGTTCGTACATGAAAATAACAAACTACTTTTGAATACTTCAAACTAAATACTAAACTATTCAATTAACTATAAATGCTTCTTGTCTTTGACTAGATTCCCTATTAAGCCCTTCCTTCCTTCGACACTATAATTAATATTGATGAGTGTAACACTCGCTTCGATGAGTTCGAAGAAGTTTCGCTTTTAAAAGCTAATTAGTATCGATCTAAAAATCAATTGATGTATAAAATGAGAATAAACATAAACATTTTCTTCACAAACAGACCGGAACAAGAAAGCTATATTTTTCTGAGATTCTTTCACGATAGAGTTGTAAAGATAGGGCATAATCTATCTAGCCTTTTCCCAAGGTATATTAGATCGGCTTCCAGTCTAAAAGTATTCAGCTTAAGACAAGCACATATTATGTCCATTAGTGAAACAGGTAAATCTTTGCACCAACAACAGTGCCTTGTGGAACCCCCATAATTTTTTACCCAAATAACATAAAACTTCGATCGATATTATTTTAACATTCGGTAATAAATCGTATAACATCTCAATGTTAATATTATATTAGTGTTTCACCGCCAAAAAATGAAGTTTACCTTGTCAGAGTATTAGCAACAGAGTCAAACGCCTACGTTAGATCAATAATTCAAAAATGAGGCTTAATCCTTTGGAATAGAAGTGTTATTGCAATGGATATCTTTGGATATTTGGTGATGACAAATACGTTACATCAGTCGTATGCTCTTGTATTCATTCATATTTTCCGGATCTGAGAGCATGCTACTGTCAATACTAATATTTGATTTTCACAGTAGATTGCTAAGCTAAGTGGTTAGGTATGCAAAATTTTCAAGATTGATCTGGAAGTTTAAAGATGATGCAAATTATTGTGGTCATCATCAACCCAATTTTATTTACTAAAGTAATATAAAATAAAGGAACTTATACTGAGGAACAATCAAGTGTGCATTCAGTAACTACTCGTGAAGTTTAATGCTTATAAACATTTTCAACAGAGCATGATCGATACAAAAAAATGTGTCCTACATACAGCGAGACTAATTAAAAGAAAGTAAACTAAATACTTGAACAGTTTCAGCTCACTGAATCACTCATAATTCATTTCAGCGAGTGTCGTTGCGTGTGCACAACGTAATATAAATTCTGTAGCTATAACGTTAAGGTCGTTGACCCAGTTAAAACAGTAGCTATTTATTCAATGTTTTTTAAAACAATATAAATCTTACGTTTCGTTACTTTACGCTATAACAGTTGATGTGTCAGAATTTAGCGTAGGAGTGGAAAATGTAGTAAATTTATTGAATGGAGGGATATTAAGGTAAAATATTATACTCGAGAAGAAAAACTGAATATTAGAGTAGGTATCATACGTAGATATCATAAGAATGCACATAATACGGGTATTTGAAATCGTGTTGCAATAGACCGGTGATGTTAGCAAGTCTCAGAAATTTTCTAGACTGGAAAGATAAATCTAGACGTTGCCAGGAATGAATGTAATAGGCAATGTTTTGCATCACCGTAAGAAATACATGCGCCAGTAAGGTAAATTCATAATTACATTTCGGAAATATAAAGGTAAATTTTAACGCCCAACTAAAAACGCTGGAAACGATGGGATTGGAAACCGACTCAAATGTTTAGAGCAGCCTTAGAGCAGAAGGTAATGTATATGTAAAACTAAAACTCCAACAGACATTCGATCTGTTCCGTAATCTATTGTTAGCCAAGCAATCGATATTGAACAGAAAGTTAACAACCCCGCTGCATATGATCGTTACAATGAAAACGAATACACGGGACAACCTTGATGCAGTAAAAACAATTTCAGCTCTGGCAATAGAAATGTTTCGGCTAACCTTGATTGTGAAACGGTCTGTTAACGATAATACTGATGTTTATATTGTTGTTGCAGTTGAATTGAATGATGATGGACAAATAATATAAGATGAGGACCTTGTTATCAAGAAAATATGACCTAATCATTTTATTATAACTGTTTACTTAGCTATGAGCTATGAAATTGATTACCAAATAGAGACTTCTAGTACGTCCGGCGTACGGCTTAAGTGATAAGCAAATATATGACTTGACAATTTTCGGATTACAAGAGCGACTTTAAAATTAAAAAATAAATAATATGCACTTAAAATTGCTTCTTACAATGTAAACAAATTACACGCCCGGCTCTCTGACCTAATAACGTTGCATAAACGAAACAACAAACATACACAAGATAAAACACAATCTCGTCATGACAGATAAGGAATTAGCTAAACAAAACTAATACAAGAAGCACGTGTTAAATCTACTAAAAAACTATAAAACGTAAACAAATGACAATCACACAAGACTTTCCACAAGAAACTTCAATCACACAGATATATACATAAATAAACAAATAATAAAACTCACGAATACGAAGCAAAAATAATCCATATTTCACAAGCAGAAACGACGAAAGTCGCTCGGATACTATTTGAATAACACTGGATATATAGATAAGGGGGTAATTATCGTTTTATCAAGGAGCAAATATCATTTCGTTCGGTTTTGGTGCGACAAATGTCGTACGTATAAAAATAGTGGTATTGGCATATTGGCACGTGTTCTGAACCAAATCCGTTTGGTGGTGGCTGCCAAATGGCATGAATGGTTTAGACAATGCAGGAGGGCTCAAAGCATTGTCTATGATATGTTTCATCGTATCTATTTGGTAGCGCTTCTCCATAGTTTTATTTGATTTGAATAGGTATTTTATTTTTGCGATAATAACATATTACACCAGGCTTTCTTCAATTTATTTGAGGTCAACATAGAGGACGCTTCTTTGATTATCCAAGAGCAATAATTATAAAACGCCTGTTTTAAAAAATCAATAATAAATGACAAACTAAAAGCCGTTTCAAAGTGCAGCAAAATCTTGAAATTAAATAACCTGCATAATCATAATCTAAAAGGATTTAATCCATATCTTTAATCAATCGTACTTATAAATTCATTATTCAAAGTAACAATATCTATTAATTCTTTGTCGGTGGCGTAATATTCTGAAATATCCTTTATTGCATGAGCCATAAAGGTTTATTCATTGCTCAGTCCCCTCAGTTGTGTCACCTTGATTAATTCAACGACCCACCTCTTAAACGCAGAGGTTACGTCGCCCGGCATACAAATAAACATTGCCTATCCAAGTATCTTTACCATATTTTCCATCTATTTATAAATTGCGGTGATAGTACTTATAACAACCCTTCTAATAAATATCAGCGTCTTGTCTCCATAACTATGGATAGTACATAAAACATTTACGCCAAATATTTCATTCTGAAGAATTAAGCAGTGGGAAAATGAAACACTATTTACTGACTAGACATCAGTCAATGTTAAGCCTAACAAGCAAAATCTATCCCAGACAAACAGGTAAATAGAAGAAGAGGAAACACTTTGACAATTGCCATAACACGTTCGGCAGACGGAAAAACGTAAAACAATGCAATACATAGCGTTACAAATAAGGACACACGGACAATGACGCAAATGATGCAATGACTATTTCAGTAAATAAGTTACAAGGTGAAATAGTTGCGAATTATGGTATAAATAATACTCATGATGTGCCGCTTAAAGTATGACAGGTAAGTGAAGATTAACTAATAGCCAAAATACAGAAAGCAAGTGGGGCCAATCTAACAATTGGCCAAGTATGGAAAGATAGTATAATTGAGAAAGGTCCAGTCCAATTCGAATATGATAACATGACATAGAAAAAGGAACTAATAGACTAACGATGAACCACAACAAATGTCCCATAACCTTCGACATGACCATTAGATTCAACTAGATAAGTATATGGAAACAAATGTCAAGGTTCACAAGTAAATTGCCTTGACATTGAATAACGTTAAGTGAGCTAATACAAGATGACAAACTTAAGTATTAAACCCATAATACTACAGTTTCATGGGCTTTTAAAATGATTCATTACGAAATTCAAGTCGTAAACGTATTTCGCATACCGATAGTCGAATTTACCGAAAGTTTTTCATTGGTAGCAATTAAGTTAAACGGTAAGCATTCACGACGTTTCGAGTATTGATCGTATGCTAAATGTTTGGTATGATGGTAATTGAATGGTAATTGATTTTGAGATCAAAAAATTACCTTCTGGAATTTTTGAACCGTATGGGGTAAAGAATGCGTGTGTACTTTTAAACGAATTTCAATGACTTCTTTTTTATAAGATATTTGTTTTGAGTCAAGAAGCTTGAGTTCCTATCTTTTATTTTAATTTGACTTTAGGTCTTCCAAATTATTTATTGCCTAGCTGAATTAACTTTGGGATTTTTGTACCTTATGGAGCAAAGGATCCTAGTCTAGTTAGTGTCCAATATCAATTCCTTCTTTTTTCCAAGCATTTTGTTTTACGTCAGGTTCGAATTCCGGTCTTTTATTTAAATTTGACTTTATGTCTTCCAAATTATTTATGGCCTAGCTTAATGTTCTATCTTATCAGTATACGTATATTCCTGAATTGCAGCTATCGGTTCAACTCGATAAATGGCAAGTGCATTATCTTTATACTACTTTCGATATGATATAGTATCTGTTACTTTATTGTCATGTTTGCGAGTTTGTTGTTACCTTTTTCATAAACTTAATTTCATTCAATGGTAATTTTTTACTTGCATTGTGCAATCTTCTTATTTTGACGGTTTTGTCACACTTTGTGATTTCGTTCACCACATTATTTAACTTTGTATTTAATGCTATTTTCATCCAAAAATAAAGTATTTCAACGATTGTTTTCCGGCCTTCTGTCAATTGCTGTATTACTAGGGGATCTAAAGACCAATGTTCATTTATTTTGATAGTGAGATATGATAACAGAGGTTTTAGAAACGTAGATAGATCGATAGATATAGATTAAGATCTCCAATAAAAAGATCTATTGAATTTTCAGCGCTCAGTAACTTTGTTATTTAATTCTTAACGGTGAAATTCGGTGTCGAATTCACTTATATTCCTTTTGAAGATAATATCCAAATAAATTATTGTTGACGTTATTTTCTATTAGCAGACAACCTTGAAGCCATGTTGTAAACAAAACAAAAATACTATACCTACTGACTATAACTAGCATTTAAGAGAATTAACGTTTTATTTTTAGTCCTTTTGCTATAGAGACCTATTTGTCAACGCGATTATAATGCAATGCTTTCAAACTCGTTTCAATAATATTTTTCTCGTTTTATTACTCATGAAATGTCAGTTAAGGACGTCATTTAACTATTATTTTATGGCGTGTATCTCGACTTATAATCATTGTTGTAAATCTTAATCATTGTAAACATAATTAAAGATAAAAGAAACACTAAAATCCCGTTTAAAATCTTAAAAGTAAAAACACAAAAAATCACAATAAGAACTTTTTGGTTGCACAAAAACAAAACACACTTCACAAATACAGGCACACAATAATTCACTTCGAATTTTAAATTCGAAACAAAGTCGTATTCCAAATTCGTTCGGTAGTCCCGCGCGGCGAGCGTCGGTCGCCGGTCGTCGTTCGCGCGCTACTAAAAAACGGACGCGTACAGTCATCGTATCAAATTATTGCTATCACGAATAGGTATTTCCTACGTTCCGACTGGCGGCACATCTGTACGTCTATATTTTTGCTAAGGCTTCATCCGATCAAAGAATTTACAGACACTTTTAATCCTATCAAAAGACTGTAAAGAAACAAGAATTGAACACATTTTTAGAAAAAAAAAAACCTTTTTCTTTCAAGTATTTTTTTCTCAAGATTCTTATATATTACCAAACTCATAAATATTTCTGTAGCTATATTTAACTTGACAGTCTTTTCTATTCAACCAAAACTCTGCAAATCTAACCCTACAGTTATTACTAATGTATCGCAACGCCTGAAATCATTTAACTCAATACTCAATATCGGCAATTCTCGTAACTTTCTTATCGTTTCACGGCAGTTTGTTTTGAGACGTTATCGGCCTAACTAATACGACCTTGGCATTTATTGCGGCGACCTCAGACCCAACCCTGTTTTAGATATCAAACTTAGTGTACGGGTTAAACTCGATGAAAATCCGCTGACCTTTTGAGGGTTATTTTAGCTTAGATTTGTGTTGATTAGTTAATGTATCGAAATGAAAGTTGCAACGCCAATACTTTTTACTTTTTTTTTTTTGAAGGAAGTAACATTATTTTTTTTACTTTTCTTTTGTTTAATCGATAGCCATTCAGTAGCCCTTACTTCATGTAATTACAGTAATACGTCATTGCCTATTTACTATTGGACATTCAAGATGATGCAAACCCAGTGCGATCTAGTACTTAATTAATTGTAATTGAGCATAAGAACTAGCATTATTGTATTACTCTCAAACTATGCGTCTACGCTTGGAAAATATTAAATTATTTTTACAAAATGTTGTCAAGTAACTACTGCAACTTATCAGTTTACAAGACACAACATTGAGCTTAAGTCCAATATAATAAAAAAATGGCGTGTTTTTCAATACTTTTTCAATATAAAATAGAATAATATCAAAGGCGTATTTAGATCAAACAAAATGACAAATGCATAAAACAGCATACATTTTAAATTCAACTCGAAACCTTGATAGTACCAAGACTATGCCATACGGGCATTACGTCACCTAGATATAATAATTATGAATTCCACACGCAAACAAACTTTAGTAACGTTAATATATTATGAACGTTGATAGTTCACATGTGGGCTCGATAACACGTGAAAACGAAGCTAGGTTTACAAAAAAATATTCCTGAAGACGAATGATTTAAAACAATTTTTTGCCGAATTTTGTTTGATAGCTGGTCCTTCGAGTCGGATTATTTAAAATTAAGACTATTTTGCTCTACTTTATTTGACGAAATTTTACTACCGGGATAAAGCTGTCCTTTATCTGAATTTAGGTCATGGTATTTTTTGCCTATTAAACTACTAAGCTGTTTAGGGATTAAACCTTTAGTTTTTTCTTCGCTAATTTTAGGTATCTTAAACTGGGTTTCTTTGCATTTTGGATTTAGTGATCCTATTTCCTGTTTCAGTATAATTATATTAATCTCTACACAATAGTAAGGATCCAGTATTATTATAATACCCTAATTACGTAGGTGTAGCAGACGATAAGTGGCTTATAACGGTCCGGGTATAAATTATGTCAGTACCGGTGCGAGCTTTACCCGTTTGTGTGGGCGATACAGGTTGACTTGATAATCAATGAAGTGTTCGGAACAGAACATTTATATAAGAAGGATATTATTCAATGAGGTCGGTAAAGTTATAAAGAAAATACATCTTAGAAAGTATCTGATTTAAGAAGAAATGTATTTAAACTGTAATTCAGTTTGAAGAACCATTTACAACCAACTTGAAAAGATTACACGATATATACGATCTATAAAAACAAAGTGTTTTTGTGTCCATAGTGTCTACCAGACACCACTACACCACTACAGTGGTAGTGTCATACAAATTAATTGAAAACGGTTCTTCTTAACATTTGTGTTTTCAATTAGGTTATTCTTTGCTCAAGTGACGCCAAAAATGGAGGCCGTATTTTTTTGGTTACCTACCCCAAGTTATCATTATAAATGTTGGCCGGATGTGGTTTCCTGTCAGTTCCGTTTGATCTTTATAATTTAGGGGTAAAATTTTAGGTCATTGCAAAAATCGTCGAAAAATTATACTGTTTTGGAAGGAGGAAAAAAAAGAACATTGCGTTGGTTGACTACGTTATGAGTTTACTCAATTAGCAAGTTAAGTAAAATTCGAAGAAACGAATATTTAAGTAAAGGTGAAGTTAACTTAATTTATCTAAAACAGTTCTGAATAAGCATTTAATTGCTTGATTACATCATCGCTCTTAAATTATCTTGAAATGTGCTTTTAGCATAAATTTTAATGAAGAAAACAAAGAAATGATTCATGTGTGTTATATTAGCGGATTGGAGGTAGCGCATTATTATTTGTATTATGTATTTACCTATAATATATGTATAACAATGAATGTATGTATTACAGATCCTTTTACAATCTGATCTTTCATTCTTGGTTCGCATTAAATTTGACCCTCAAAATTTTTCTTAAAATTTAGTCAGAGTCCTTTGAGTCGATACGTCACAACTATTCTGGTTAACGTTTTCAGTGTCACACTATTGTTACTGCCATAATTCATAACTAACGCATTCTAAACAAATGACAGCCAATTGCATTTGCTAGCAAAATTTAAGCAGAATAAATTAGAAAATACATCTCATTTTAAACGTAAATATATTATAAGTGTGACTAACATAATAAAACTGTAGTAAAAAGATCTTAATACCACAAACTATTGCTCAACGCTTACGCGACTGTTTCAAAGAAACTATACTTTTTGCATACTATGAGTAAGTCGTGACGTCACTTGCAAATTACATTTAGTTTTCTTAATGTCTATTTGACTTCGCTTTTTATGCTTTTTATTGACGTGATTTATTTAAATGCAGGTTTACAAAACCTGAGTTTATGCTACGGTTATCTTTTTCTATCTATTATCATCATCATATTCATGGCATCAGTGTCATGGCAAGGCTACAGCCTCCATTTTCTATTTCTACATTTGGTCCTTAGCAAATAAGGACCAGCCCCTTAGCCCATTTCTGTCACCAGGTATTCAGTTATTTATGTCATATTATTATCTCCTATGTAAGTTGCATACTTCAAAATATTTATAATATTTATAAGGTAAAGTACGTCAAAACATTTATGTTAGCTTACCAAATCAGAATACTTAGTGCATCTATATTTAGAGCTGCCTATAAGTCGCAAATACATGGTTTGAAGGAAAATTGGTTTATAAATACATAACTTTACCGTTACGTAAGTATCCGTGCTTACATTAAGCGGTTCAATAAATTCAGTAATACTTATAAATAGCTTATCGCACACAGTGCGTGTTCGAAGTTTATTGTAATGTCAACTACGATTGCCGAGATAGCCTATACAATATCTAGAAACACTATTATGGTTTGAGACAGTTTTATTAAAAATATAAAAAGAAGTAATTCGATTACTTGCTTACGGGTTCGTGTAATCCTACAATTACGTTAAAATATTACGAATTCAAAATTGTCCTTAACATTTGCTATGGCTTATTTTTTATTGAAAGTTACTTAAACGGGACTTGCCAAAGGATTTATGATGCTTGTTGTAGATAAGCCCGGTCAAGAAGCGAGTAAAAACAACTACTGTACTATCAAAGATTTAAATCGAAATCTAAAGAATTATTTGCGACAAAAATGGTAATTTAATTTGCCAAGCACTGTCATAACAAATTTTCTTTATTCAATATTCAGGAAAGTATTTTCTATATTTAAGCATTAACCAAAGATTTTGCCTTCGACAACAAATTGCCTCGTTACCCGTGATTGATTCCTAAACAGATCCAAATGGATGGCTTTGATAAACAAAACTGCAGTATCATTTATTCCAAACCGAGTTACACTAAAAAAGTAACGTTTATAAACAACTTTAAAAATATAAGACTTTTTTAATGATGTTACGTCACGCATTTTTGAGAGGACGAGCATAAAGTCACGTAAACCTATTTTATAAGAAAAATATTATTTAAGGGAAAAATTTATTTTGTTCTATGTACAATTACATTATAATTTTACCATTGACTAAGTAACTATCGTCCTATTAAGTTTTAATACTCAAACTTAGTTCAGTAACAAATCCAATTAACAGGCTTTGTTGTCCACTTTAAAACTTCTAAGATTCTAAGGATTATACCTACACTAAATAACGGTGTATATCTTTCAGACTAGTCAACCAGTTTTATTATTCAACTTGATCAATAAATCTAATTTATTGATCTTGTAATATAGTAATTTAAGATCTAGTAATTTTATCAACAAAACAAGATTAAAAAGATCTATTTATCGTCGAAATTAAATTCAATTATCTAAATCAGTCCAAATGCTTTTACGAGAATTTGACAAGGCTGTTTCTAGATTCCATTGAACTATCGCGAATGGTCATGTATGCATTCGTTTTTTGCCAAACAAGCGGGTCAACGACCCGTGTGCCGACTCGCTGGTTTTATTGTGAACGAGCCTTTTTTGTTTTACGTATTTTTAACCAAACCAAACTTTGTTATCAGTTGTGTTCAGTAACTTTTGTTAAGTAAGGTTTTATTACCGAATAAACAATGAGTGGTGAAAAGACCGCGGATATAAGGACCAGAAATTTAATGTAGCGTATGTTTAGTGTCAAAATATTAACAACATTTTTCTTTATTTTTTGCATAAATGATGTAATAGGAAAAACTGAGATAATATCACAATTATCTAAAAGAGACAAAATATAGAGTTTGTACAGACAGTTTTTAAAAGAGCTCCAAAACTTTTAACTGTTTACGTAGATACTTCGATCTATGACTAAGAACTTCCTGGAAAATATTTACAATATAAGGCCTGTGCACTCGTATAAAACATAAAAATATGTATACTGTATAGGCACATTTCCAGTAAAACAATGACGACTAATCTTATTCCAGGACCGCGGCAAACTGGACTATTATTAGCAAGGACTGTTAATAACCGTGAGATAGTATAGCAGTTCACTAGAAATCCAATAGCAAACATACCTCCGATGAAATCATCGTAATAAAGTCTAGCGTCTAATCAAGCCATTTCCATATAAGACTAGTCCTTATACCCACGTTCTGCCCATAAAAATAAGAAGTGGGCAGTAATAGATGGTATTTTACTAATTGTTAGATGCAATGAAGATACATTAGAGTAACAATTTTTTTTCGGAAGATTTGGGGCTGTGGGCGTTTGATGCGGAAATAAAAAAAAAGCATTTGGGACTGTTTGTTATGAAAAATAAGATAAATTTGACCGTTGTTAACATACGCGCCCTAATCGAGAAATAATTGATTTAGCAATGACCTAGACATTTTTTTGCTTATATGACCTCATAAAACCGTTGCGTAAGAATAAATAAAAGCGTATCGGTAACAAGTTTTGATAGAACTCGACAAATTTAAAATCAGCCAATGCAGCAACATCTTTCCAACAATTCAGCAAAATTCGAACGTAAAAAAAATCGTTATTCAATTCAAAAGTCCTTAACGTCAAAAGTTTTAAATTGACAACGGCCTTGTGTGAGGTCAGATGACCTAATGGTGACATCACTACGCACTAGTGAGTTAAGTAAACGCTAGTGATGTGTTTTGCGACTACGTGACACGTTTATAACGTGTTAGTAAAAGCGCCGGCGCTCGCTTGAATAAATAAATAGGTTTTTTGTTTTTGGACACTGTTAGTGTAGTGTATTTTTTTAGTTATATAAGTATAAATAATGACTGTTGTGTGTAGGAGTAGGCTGTGGTCTTTTTGGTCTGGTCTTATTGCAATTTGACCATCATATGTCTAATAGTTCAGATATGTCTATCTGACAGTCCTCAAAATATGATGAAATTGTTCTATGAAAGTCTAAGTACATACATGCATACATATAATCACGCCTGTTTCCCGTAGGGGTAGGCAGAGACCACTTCTTTCCACTTGCTACGATCCTTACTAAGTACTTAAAGAAAAATATTTCTAACTTAGACTTAAATGACTAAATAGCGAATCTATTCTAACTTTTTACCTACACATTTCTCTATAAGGAAAATACTTAGTCAGAAAGGTAAAATAAAATTGTGTTAATTCTATTGCAACGCTAATCCATTTCTATATACAGCACAAAATAAACAAACCATATAATTATGTCCATATTTCATGTGTGAAGCAATTTAGGTTTTTATTCAAGGTCAAATGATTTTAACGTTTCTATCGTGAAATGACATTGGTTTTGTTTGCAACATTTATTAAAAGGATGTCTCGTTAAACCCGTTTTGTTATAGCAAAACAGGGTAAAGATGTTTTGGAAGATTTATGTGGTTCGACTAACCTGCTTGATTTTCAAACAAGTTTTTAAGTTATTTTTATTTAGTCTAGTTTGTGTCGCATCTATTCTATCGTATGTCGTATATTTTTAATTAAACATAGATAAAGATTTGAGTATTGTATCCTTTGGTTACCAACCTCAATTTTGAGGTAAGTTCGCCTATCATCATCAGTACATCAACTTTAATAAATATGTCTATGAAATGTAAATTATGTGTGTACAATAAAGAATTAAGAATTAAATAAACAGTGTTCATGACATAGTAAATTCAAGATAAGTTATAGAATCAGGCGTTACTTTGCGGAAATCCATGACATTAAAATTAAATGTTGTGAAAAATATTTAGCTTTAATTCCGCTACAAAAATCCAAGCTTGGCAGCAGGATGCAGTCCCCCCTCCCTCACCCTCATGCAAATATGCACATGCAGGAAAGCCCACCCTCCCGCCCTCATGCATATGCAAACATACACGAATAGTGAGAACAAAGGAAGGAGCATGCCATGCAACCAAACCAATACTCGACACGTGTTTCGCCCCTCCACGGGGCATCCTCAGGAGATGTTGACTCGACAGCCGCTCGGGAGCGAATGAGCCAGATGGACGGCTCTCGCTCCTTTATATAGCGCAATGATGACGCATTGGCATCGGTCGATGCAAACGTCACAAAGACGTTTGCATCGACCTACCTGCAATCATACTTAAAAGAGGTGATGTAATTAAGTTCGTTTGTTCATTCAACAGTGTATAGTTGTTATTATTATTATGTTTAGAAATTTCTAACTGTTCCAACACACACAACCGGAAACTTTTATCACATACATGGAGAATGTTGTACGTATTATTGTCGCTCAAGGAATGGCCGGTATCGATTAAATGTTTTGCAAAATGTGATTTTTCTGAATGGCCATTCCTGTAGGCGGCAACATGCTCCTTGTACCTTATTTCGAAGTTACGGCCAGTCTGACCTACATAGACCCCGTTGCAATCATTGCATACTAATTTATAAATACCGGATTTTTTTGAATTTTCTAATTTAAAAATTTTAATTTAAGAATTTTGCATGAGGGTGAGGGAGGGGGGACTGCATCCTGCTGCCAAGCTTGGATTTTTGTAGCGGAATTAAAGCTAAATATTTTTCACAACATTTAATTTTAATGTCATGGATTTCCGCAAAGTAACGCCTGATTCTATAACTTATCTTAAGTCAGCAGGTATAGCTGAGCAGGCAAAACTTTACATCAAGCTGACAAAACTCCATCGCTTAGCAGCTCAAAACGTTTGGTTCAATCAACAGTGTAAACAATTAAAAGTATTTCCCCATTATATTAATATACATACCAACACACACAGCCGGTCAAGTAGCTTAGCTTTGGTGAAGGCAAAACAGGTATGGTTGAATGAAGAATGTAGACATTGGTTTTCAGTTAGGGACAATGTCAAGCTCCATTTGAAAGTTTTGTACTCAGAATTGAGTTACAAGCTTCACAATGTGGAGTTTGACATTTTAGATAACAAAGCCCGGGACTTCGCCTCCCAAGTAGCGCATGATAAATATATAACACAGAGTAGGAAGTTGGAGCGATTATCTTGGGATAACCGGAACAGTAATATCAACCTTAGAGAAAATAATAATATAGATACAATTCACTCTTTTTATCCCCGCGTTAAAAATTATACAAATACTCACTTTTCATGTTCTGAGATTTCTTTATTAGAGAAAGGTCTGAAATATAATATCAGGCCACGGTTATCCCAAAAATCGCTCGAAACTTTGGTGGTGGATTCAGAAATGGCTTGTGTTAGAAGTAAAATGGATAACGCCGTTAAACATCAGGTGGCAGTTCAGATCAAAAAAGCTTCATCTACCTTCTTTTCTCAAAATTATTCCGAATTAAAAATACATCGGTCTTTAAGGAACAAAATTAATCAAAATAATTTAATAGTTACGAAAGCCGACAAGGGCAATACTGTTATCATTTTGGATAAAACTGCTTACCACCAGAAGATTAACGACGTTATCCAGGGAGAGGAATTTGAACGCCTGCGTTCCGACCCCACCAAAAAATTTACAGTAGAGTTAAAAAATGCTATTAATAACATGTCATGCATTTCTCCAGATCTATTAAAATATAAAATCCCTATGAACCCACGATCTCCTTTCTTGTATGGCTTACCCAAAACTCATAAAGATAATATCCCAATTCGCCCCGTTGTCTCTTACATTGGTGCCCCAACATACGATTTGGCTAAATATCTCAATAACTTATTAAAAATTAAGTCTTCTTTTTCACCTAAATACAGTTTAAAAAATAGTTTAGATTTAATTGAAAAAATAAAAACTGTCAACATTCCTCACAATTCAAAATTATTGTCACTGGATGTTGACAGTTTATTCACTAATATTCCATTTGAAGAATGTATACGTATTTTGGGGAACCATTTGGAGAGACAACGGTTACATCCTGGAGAAATGCACGACTTTCTTAACCTTGCACGTATTTGCATGCAACAAAATTATTTTCGTTTCAATAATGAATATTTTCGCCAGAAAGAGGGGTTAGCAATGGGATCACCTCTAAGTCCTTTGATGGCGGAAATGTTTATGGACGACTTTGAATGTAAATATGTGGTGGGCGAGCCCAACATTCTGTTTTATTATAGATACGTAGATGACGTTATTATCTGTTGGACGGGTACTATTCGTCAAATAGACACTTTTCTCAATAAACTTAACACTTTCCACCCAAAAATTAAATTCAAATTAGAATTAGAATCCAACAAATCCCTCAACTTTTTAGATCTAACAATCACTAGAGTTAATGATAAACTCGATTTCCAAATTTACCGTAAACCCACTCACACCGACATTACAATTCCCGCTTCTTCCTGTCACCCATTACAACACAAACTTGCAGCCTTCCGCAGCTATGTCCACCGTTTATTGTTTGTCCCACTCTCCGCAGATAATTACGTCAAAGAACTGAAAATATTATATCAAATCGCAATTTCAAACGGGTATTCCAAACAAGTTATTGATAATATAATTCAGAATAAACAGAATGACAGGGCTCGCTCACTACTTTATGCATGTACCCCCGAAACAATTAACAAGTATGTCGGTAGTCTGTCTTACATAGGCCCCATTTCCGATAAAATCGCGAATATTCTTAAAAAACATAATGTTTTCGTTGCCTTTCGTTCAGATCATAATTTACGTAATCTATGTAACGGTAAAGATAAATTAGAAAATTCAAAAAAATCCGGTATTTATAAATTAGTATGCAATGATTGCAACGGGGTCTATGTAGGTCAGACTGGCCGTAACTTCGAAATAAGGTACAAGGAGCATGTTGCCGCCTACAGGAATGGCCATTCAGAAAAATCACATTTTGCAAAACATTTAATCGATACCGGCCATTCCTTGAGCGACAATAATACGTACAACATTCTCCATGTATGTGATAAAAGTTTCCGGTTGTGTGTGTTGGAACAGTTAGAAATTTCTAAACATAATAATAATAACAACTATACACTGTTGAATGAACAAACGAACTTAATTACATCACCTCTTTTAAGTATGATTGCAGGTAGGTCGATGCAAACGTCTTTGTGACGTTTGCATCGACCGATGCCAATGCGTCATCATTGCGCTATATAAAGGAGCGAGAGCCGTCCATCTGGCTCATTCGCTCCCGAGCGGCTGTCGAGTCAACATCTCCTGAGGATGCCCCGTGGAGGGGCGAAACACGTGTCGAGTATTGGTTTGGTTGCATGGCATGCTCCTTCCTTTGTTCTCACTATTCGTGTATGTTTGCATATGCATGAGGGCGGGAGGGTGGGCTTTCCTGCATGTGCATATTTGCATGAGGGTGAGGGAGGGGGGACTGCATCCTGCTGCCAAGCTTGGATTTTTGTAGCGGAATTAAAGCTAAATATTTTTCACAACATTTAATTTTAATAGTAAATTCAGTTCTTTATAACATTTAAATCCACTCAAATATATATATATCTTGTGTCATCTACCTACATGTAAATCATATGTTATAATAATATATTACCTACGCTTACAGCACGTGTTTGTCTGTAATTTAAAATGCATTATGCACGATTCTAATTAACGTACATTCATAGAGGTTGTATTAATTCTAATGATAAACTCTTTAGTGTTTTCAATTGACTTGTTTTTCAAGCGTTTGTATTAATTTACTTTAATTTATTTCTACTATAAATCATAAATCTGTTAAATAACTCAATAAAGTGTTTTTATTAAAATAATAAAAGAATTAATTTATTTAATTAAACTAATGCAATTTGATGGTTCTAAACAAGTTAAAAAACATCTCCACTTTTTTATAAAGTAAATTCCTAATTAAATATTCCGGCATTTAAACGAATCAATCAATCAATCAATGATCACTGAGGTCTATTATCTACAAAACTAGGAATCATGATTTAACGTGACATCATCATCAGCTCATAAAAACCTGTTTTCAACAGTTTAGACAAAGATTTATTTATCTTATTTAACGGCTTCCAATTCTGCGTCCTATTTTACTTAAAATACTTCTACACTATCAATTCTCTATTTAGTAATACATCTACCAAAAACAGTAAAATATTCTACCAAAAAAAAAACATTAAAAAAAAATAACCACTTCATAAAACTGATTGACATTATTCCCTCATTTGGGCGTCAAACGGTACCAAAGTCAAATTAACGTTTATTATATCAGGTAAAAAGTGTACTCACCAAAGTAACAATATCTCCAGGGTTAGCGGTAGCAATTCTGCGGAGCCTTTCATACAGCATATCCATGAGGCTCTGGTACCTCGCGTTCAGGTCATCCAGCTCCCTGGCCACGGCTTCCGACCCCGGCGGCACTCGCTCCGGATCCGTGCGGCCTCGCATCCGGTACCGCTCGGCGAGATCCACATCCGCTTGCCGCCGGATTTGACGGATGTCCAGCGATGGGTGGACTTCGTCGCAGAGCCATTCCGCGTACTTCTGACATCTCGACGAGTATATCTAGTTGGGTTAGGGTCAAGCGGGTTATTTTCGCTGTTAGTTTAGAAGCAGACTGTTCTTTAGTATACTCTGATAGTAGGAATTACCAACAAAAAATTACGCTCATACGTTAAAGAAGAAGAAAAAGGCTTCTGCATAAAAGTCATCGCAGAGCATAGAAACAAAAAACAGTCTACTTATAAGGGCATTCATTAGAATTAATTTATAACCTTTCATATTACCTATCACACATACATAAATCGTTTTTTTTTATATTATATATCTCACATACATAATCACATAGTACTTACTTCACTTTCAAAGACCATCTGTGAAAGATAATTATGTTAAATTTTTTCTACAATAAAATAATTACAGAAAAAATGGCAACTAATTATCTATACACAGATGATTCCTCATCAACCACTCATTCCATATTTTTTACTGGCAACACTAGTCCAGCTCAGAGGGATGAAATCATGCTGGATGGAAACGATCGGCCTGTTTTGTACACAGGTATTTTTAAAGCGTGCAACACCAAAGTGCGTACACTAGAATAGCACCCAGTTTTCGTGCACATTTAAGCATAGATTGTGCCTTGAAAACCCATAGAAAGTGTTCAAATTGTGTATAAAGTATTTTGTAGTCTGGCAACATAGACACCAAAACAATGCATGCAAAGCTCACATTTGTAAGAACAATGAACTCATTTGTCGACTTTAGGAAGCTATTTACAAAAAAACTATTTGAATAACAAATTCGGTTGTAATTATGGGTCGGCTTTATTTCGCCGAAACAAAACTGTTTTTGGCTACTCCAAGAAATACACTTAAAGCAGTAGTGTGTTATAAAAAACTGGATGTGCCAAATAGTTTTCAACACACTGTAGACTCTTATAGAGGCTTATAGAGGCTGTATTTAGTCACACCACAATGCAAAAATCAGCAGTAATACATAGCTTTTCGTATTTAATGTCGATCACACAAACATCACGCATTCAGATGATTAAGTTTAGTAAAGCAATCGATAAAACAATCGATTAAAATCAGTTAGCGAAGCATCGATTAGTTTAAAATTGCAAGCGTTACTTGTAAGGGCGGAAGCGACCGTGCAATGTGATCACTGAGCCAAAACACCTCTGATATACGAAGAGACTTGAAGACCCAAACAAGAACGAAGCAGACAGGTGGGGACGAAACGCTGGACTGAACTCACAACTTCCCTTCACTTCACTCAATACCTCTCATGAAAACAACTTGACGATTCCTTGACATTCAGAAAACACTTTGTGGAAAGAATTCTCAGAAGAACATATTGAAAATGATTCCATTGGACACAACTTAACCGTCCCGCCAGTAGACACAACAGTCAAACAAAATCTCATATCTTACTAACAGGGCAGGTAAATTATAGGCAAGTTGAACGTACACAA
Organism: Autographa gamma; assembly: GCA_905146925.1. Classification (NCBI taxonomy): domain Eukaryota; kingdom Metazoa; phylum Arthropoda; class Insecta; order Lepidoptera; family Noctuidae; genus Autographa; species Autographa gamma. The sequence continues at coordinate 7,014,496 of LR989872.1, read as the reverse complement.
TGAAATCATTTCAATCAGGTCGAGCAACCACTCTCAGAATTTTCCACAAAGTGCCACAGCCTATCTGAATGTCTAACAAAACCATTAGCGCACTGATATTTACCTTCGCCTCGCGTATGTATCTGCCACCGTCAACGTTAACCTTCTCTATCTTAGGCGTCCTCTCCACGACGCTTGTGAGTAGATTCTGTGAATAACCACAATCCCCGTGAAATTAGAATTAGTTCAGTGCAAAATACATTGATTTTTTTGTGAAGTTAACTCTTTAGTTAGATTAAAAATATCCAACCGCTTAACTTGAGTCTTAAATTTAATATCAGTGATATATTATATAAAATCTTTGAATATATGTAACATGCGTCCTTATGATTTAAGTTAGTCCGTACCGTAGGACCAAAATCCGAAACCAGCTTGATTACTCCATATTTCGTTATCGCATGCTTTAATGTAAGTATCTTGATATAAAGATTATAGACTATATTAGTCACCTTATTATAAGTGTACTTATAGTAAGAGTTATTACTCCAAACTTTGTGAGAACTTATTCTACCCTGAATTTGCTTTTTTGGTCCTTTTCGACACTGGCTGAACACTGCTGAAATAAATATCCCTATATCACCGAACAAGTGATCCTAAAAGATTTTGCTTCCTTTTCTCTTTTTTGAGGACCTAGTTTTACTTTCTTTGGAAAAATAATATTCGTTTTATAGTCCCGATGATATGGCTGAAAAATGCTGAAATGAGGATCATAAGTCACCTAAAAACTGGTCCTACAAAATGTTGTTTTCTGTTCTCTTAGTCTAAACCAGGTTTTTCTACCTTCGAAAATTTTCATTTGTTATATAGTCCTGGTGATAATCTTACCCTAGTTGGTTCGAAGTGTTCCTTAGGCCTGACTTCGATGGGTGGTTGGGCTTGCAACTTGTTGTACGCGTCGTCGATCCATTCGGCTTCCTTCTCTAAGCCAGCGTTGTAGTTGCGCAGGAGTTGATAGGCGGCTTCACAGCTTCGGAGCCTAAGAAAACATTATATCAAGTAAACCGTTAGATGGGATACGGCAGGTTTGGTAATGTAGACCAATTTACATGTAAATAAGTATTTTATATGTTGATTGATCTGTATATGTACAACTAAAGTAAGAAACGGGAATTTAATTAGTCTACAAGCTACATGTTTTTTAAACATACATCATTAAGCTCGCCTACTTTTTGATCATGTTTGATTGAAACAGTTATTAAGAAGTCATAAAACATTTTAAAATATAAATGTCATCTGTCTTGACAACTAGAAATGAATTTAATTAATTATACGAAACATCCAACTGTCATCATTAAAACCATACTATAAAACTTTTCGATTAACAATCCACAAATGTTGCTCAATTTATAATATTAAAAGTATGTTTAGAAATATTCTACAAGTTGCGGTACATTGCCCTCTATGATCAATCTAAAATAAATTTACTTCAAATCGCTCATAACTGGGATCGTGTAACGGCCAATTTCAATAACATATCTGTAGATAGTTTTCTCTTTAGGAGATGGAATACAATTATGCGCAATACAAATTATGTTAATTCCCTAACTCTAGTAGAGAAAATGATTTGATATGTTATTGAAAACGAACTTTTTTATGTTATTTTCAGTAAATCAGGTCTTAAACTCACCTCTCAGCCAGCTGAGTGCACACATTATTCCACCTATTGTTCAGCTGCGAGACCTCCTTGTCCAGGCGCTCCAGGTCGATATGCTTGCCGGCCCTCGGCAGCGAGGAGTGCGGCAGACCAGCGCGCGAGCTCTCCACCAGGCGGCGGCAGTTCTCCGCGTCGTCGTTCATCTGGTCCACCTGGATCTGCTGCTTGCTGACTGCTACTTGCATGCGGAGGAGGTCCTCGTGCATCTGGTGAAGAATTAATTTGTGTTATTAGGTAAAATTCGATAATTCATTTCTACAGTTTCACTATCCATATATTAGTATTTGAGATGTCCTGCCAAGATAATGTACACAGAGATTCTTATTGGTCTAATGATTAGTGATCTAGACCGCTGAACCAAAAAAGTCGTAGTTTCGATTCCCACTCAGGACAAATAATTGTGTGTATATAATATATATAGTATATAATTATGTGTATGTTTCTGTTTGCCATAATACAGGCTCTGCTTAGTTTGGGTTCAGATGGCCTTGTTTAAGTTGTTCCCAGATATTATTCCGTCATTTTAATAGGCATTTTAAACGTCAAGGTCTTCAAAATAGGGTTTTTTTTTTCTATACTTGTTCATGACATTCCCTTACTGTTTCCATCTAAACATATGTATTTGAAGTACTTACGTCCTTTAGAAGTTCAACATCGTTGGGCAGGTCGTTGAACTGTGCGAGCTTGATCTCGAACTCCGATATTGTCTGGTGGTTCTCCTCCATGCTGTTTACAACGATCTCTACGAACTTCAACCTGGAGAGAACAAATTACATGTCAAAACTCATAAAATACAAAGCTATATTAGGTAACTGATGAAATAAGGTAATTCTAAGAAGGAATGTCAGTACTACTGTATATAGCCTTATTTTCCATTCACATAATTTATCTAATTAAAATATTATCTAAAAAAAAAATGAGGTGCTAAATTAACTAATTTACAGTATTTCGTAAACGCTTGAATAGACTTCTATTAAAGTTGTCCAATCCATAATAATAATGGAATTAATAATTCTGATTGTTCTCCAAGACTCGACTCTTTTTTTAATATTACATCTCTCGTTTCCTACTTCAAAGAAAATAGTTAAAATTCGGGAAATTATTTTATTTAAAACACCATAATAGCTCACCTTTCAACAAAGAGTTGGCTCTTGGACTGCATGTCGTTCCACTTGCCGATGACCTTGTCGAGGCTCTTCTTCATGGCGGGCGTCTTGAGGGCAATGCCTGAAGACACAATAAATAATGGTTATTTAGTCTATTTATATTTGGTAATCTTTAGTAAATTGTTGGAAAAAGGTAGAGTGATTTATATTATGGCTAATTGTGGTTTAGTTGACTTTAAATGATAAAATAAATGAAGGCAATTTTATTGAAGAAACAATAGTCTTTTATTTTTGTTATCAATAAAAGTCAAATTAAGGAAGGTTTGGAAATTAAAAAAAAAATGAAAAGAAGAAAAATTAACCCCCCACCAGGCTATAAGAAAATTAGAAGAGTTTAGGACCATCATTAAAGAGAGATTATAAAATTTTTAAAAAATATTGTGGGGTCGCATAGTCTAAGTGGTAAAAAAATCTAAATAATATCTAAATCCGCCTCAAAGGACTTACCTCTGAACGTAGCCTGCACCTCCTCGACATCGTTATTCAGCGCATGCACACTAGTCTCCCAGTCCTTATGCTGCAGCACCAGGTGTTCCAGAGAGTCCAGGTCTCTAGGGATGTGGCTGGCGATCCGCTCGTGCAGCTGCCTCTCCAGTACGTCCAGGCGTTCCAGAAGGTTGGAGGACTGCTCCGTGAATATGCGGGCGGCGTTCTTTGATTCCTCTGTGGAGAGAAGTAATTGTTATGTTTAGTTTTTGGTTTTGATTGTAATTTACTGTGAGTATTTTTTTGGGGACACACGTGATCAACAATAGAAAAGATAGAGAAGTTTGGAAAACGAAAGAAGGCCTTTGAGGCTGAGGGACCTAGGTCCAGAAATAGTATCTTAAATCTATATCCTAAAATAAAAGTGTTTAGAAGATATCCCACTTCGAAAAACAAGTAGGAATAAATAGTGTATGTATAATCTAAGCAAGATAATCTTAACTACCGCAAAAAAATATTAGTAATTTTTGTCCACAATCAGAACCAAGGTCAATTGCAATTTGTGACTCAAATGAGAATCAAACCCACATCCCTACATACGGAAGGCCTCAAATCATTGTAAACAACTAAGTACAATCTGACATTGTATCTTGACCTCATCGTTACACACAATTAAGAAGTTAAGGTTGATAGGTATCATGAGCCTGGAGCCAGAGTTTGAATCAGAACAATTAATAAACAGTTATCAGCTAAGTAGTCTCTTTGCACTGCATAAAAGATGAAACATAAAAATAATATCAGTAGGAATGTTGCCATTTGCACAAGTAAACAGAAGACCAACATTTTGGAAGGTTTAGTCTTTTATCTAGAACACTTATTACTTATTTAAGGTTAACTAAAATATTATAAATAGGTAAGATATTAACACTATTCCACTCATTATCCTAACTTAAATATGAATCACTTGAACTAACTACAAACAGCGTCAACTAAACAGTTATAAAAGCACCGCTAAATTCACACGCGAACCAAACCAAAACTAATTCTGCGGCTCAAAAGACCAATTCAACGCTTCACTTCACACCTGGGGTCCGCCGTCGCCGCTCGACTCGTTCCACAGACCGCTCAACATACACCACATATATCCTCAAATACATTTAATATTTATTAAAAGTACAGAAAATCAGATTGTTGAACTGTTCGCCGCTATCGTGTAACTGAGGCTAAGATCTAGACTAGACATGACACAACAGAATGGCCGAAACAGTGCGACGAGAACGAACGTTGTGAAAATTACGCAGTGATCTAAAATAAATGGTTGATTTTACTTTTGTGTTGTTTCAATTTTTAAGTTGGTAATAAAGAAGTTTGAAACGATTTCCGTTTGTGAGAATAGTTTTACGTAAACATGCTGAGTCATAACTTTGTCTAGACAAAATATGAGGTTAATATTGATATATTTTTAATCGGCGTAGATTCGATCAATACGCGTAGCCTGTTAAAATCCAATAGGCGTATATCAACGTGGGTGATATTGACAAGCACATATAAATTCACTTCAACATTATTCGGTTTTCGATCATGACATAACACAAAAAATAAAGATCGACATCTCAAATGACAAACTGGTCCTTAAAACTCTAAAAAATACACCATTAACTTATCATACTTTTAAGGTTATCCTACTGATATCTTATACTCTGTATACCACCCACTCTTGAATCTATTGAGAACTGCAGTGATAACTGTCACAGCCTGTATTTCAGCACGCAAGGTCAATCGAATTGAACGCCCGTTCAAAAATAACATGACGTCATCAGCCACTAAAACTAATTGCCGCGACTTTTTAGACCGATTCTGGTTAATGACCTAAGTGAATAGGTCAGGATCATGTGACTTTAATTCCATCTAGATTTTAAGTGATTTTATGAACATTGTACGAGAAAAATCTAATTGAAATGCGTTCAACGCTTAAATTGCTCTATTTTACAAAAAGTACGACTAAACTGGTTCACTGCGCGAAGTGTTTGGATTGCTAATAAGGTTTTAATCGATTTAAGTCCCTGAAACATTCAGTATAGGTCTAGAGGTCAAAAGAAATTCGAAGGATAACGCTGAGAAAAATTTGAATAAAACGAAAATCTAGGTCATCGAATTTGGTCCTTATCACTTTTACCTTAAGGTACGTAATAAAATAACAAGTACTTTAGGTTCAGTACTAAATAACGTACATATAAGAGTATTAAAGAAAAGTGGGTGGTCTTTAATTTGTAAGTAAACATGTTACTAGGCAAGGTCGACACCTCAAACTGTTACAATTGGACGAGAGTTGCGTGAGTGATATCATCATACATTAGGAGTAGGCGATGTGAGGTGCTCTTAAAGTTAATGACGGGATGAAGGGACTGTTGTAGATTACATTTTGGCGCAATTTAGGGCCTAATACAGTAACGTTAATCAGTTTAAAGACATTATCACTTTATGTAGAGAAGAATAAGACATTTAAGAACATAGCTATTAAAAGTTAGTTGCGTTGTAGCATTCTGTAGTCATAGTCTCAAATAGAAGATTGAATGAAGCAAAAAGGTTTTAAATTTTTTAATTGTTTCTACTAAAACGATGTGTTGACATGATCATAAATCGTTGTTCATACACAACAAAAAAAAACTAAACTTTACCTCCTTTCCCGAACGAGAATAATCGTTTAATTTTCTTCATTTTTCTCTTCTTAATCACAACACAATATGATTTTAGGAAGTCACTCAAACACACAACACAATTTCACTTATTTATTACAGTCAATAAACAATAAATACCTATGAAAAGAATTGCGAATTTCTATTAATAGGTACTCTTTGTGGATCAAAGGACCAGATTTTTATTTTAATGTTAGACAGTTAAATAAATAACGATTAACCTTCACGAATGCGATACGCACTAAAGATGAATCGCAAATGATTTTATATGAAAAAAGGAAGGGTAATTATAGCAATGAGACTCATTTATAATAGAGCTCAGTCGACTATCATTGATAGACTAATTGAAATAGGAGTTGGGATTAAATTAGGTATTGTTTTTCTTACTCCGGTTTCAATTAACATTTATTATTTTCATGATTTACACATAACTGTTAAAAGAAACCGACATCGTAAAATGGATATAGGCCTCTACGGTATATCGAAGACAAAAAGGCATTTCACATTGCTCCAAAATTAACAAAAAAAATCGCGTCCGTAATAGATAAAACAGCAAAGTAAAACTAAGAATCTTCCCTTTTTTAAGTCGGTTAAAAATAAATTATTTTACCAGGTTAACTAGCTATGAAAGCAACCGCTTCTAAATTGCCCTATGGCTAACAAACGCGGGAGGTATAACCATTGCAAAACTGATCTACATAGTACCAGGTCATATCAACATAAACATTACACATTTTAGGTGATAAGGACCAAAGTGAGATTTAAGAAATATAAGAAGTTGGAAATTGGAATTTTATTGGTTAATCATCTTTGGTAAAATCGGTTTGAAAATAAAGATCCTTGAATGAAATGCGGGTATTGATTGAGTAATATATTAAACACCCGCATTTGATTGAAACTAAAAATAATTTGCTGAGTAAAAATAGCTTGTGAGTGAAAAAAAAGATAATTAAAAATACACTGATCATCACTTTCCCTTTATATCTAAAGCAAATACTTCAAAAAGGTTTGCAGCTTTAAGAAGTATTTGTAGAGACCATACACACAACACAAGTAGCCGACTAGAAAACAAACACTGTCTCACAATAATACAAGAGTTGACTATTTACAAATACGAACAAAACTACAGAGAATCTCTTCATAACAATTACTACTAGTATGTTTGGGAACTTTGACAATCTTTTAGCATTTTTTTTTTTACAAAGTTAAACTAAGAACTATATTTTCAAACTTTCCCTACATTTCTTTTTTTTTATGAAAGTTTTCTTCGTTTATTTTAATTGATGTCGTCACCCTATTTTATTTATAAAACATAGGTTCGTAATTTTAAATTGATATAGCTATAAATTTCATGTTTTAGATCACACAAATTCATTAACTTTCCCAAATAAATCTCACTGAACGCTTTTTTCCATTAAACACTACGTTAACGAACTACGTTTTCAAGTGATAACGAGCTCGGTATTACTACAAACACTACACAGGTCGTACGCTCAACTAATTGCAAGTGGCGAGCGCCCGTAGGACCGACGCGATTTGTCCTTTGTCGCAAGACGTCGAAGCTATCATAGTGAAGCGGGATATAGGAAGATGTGAGTTTTGATACTTGGAAGATGAATCCTAATAATAATATTTTTGTAAGACAGGGGTTCGCGGTTTTGATACTTGAAAGATGGTATATTATTAGACGCATGAAAAGGGAGATATTGCAGATTGTAAGGGAAATTAATAGTGAAAATATTAATTTACGAATCTATCAATACAGAGGTAATTAGAGTTTATGTTATGACATAAGAAACAAATATAATTTGTACCACAATGACAATGCTGTGTGGTAATTTGTAGTGTAGTTAAATGGTGGCACCATCATGTAAAATTATTAGATTTATCATTAGATATATAAAACAGTTAATACTTTATATTATTATTTACTTGGTTAAAGTTTGTTTTACTTAACGTTTTTTTTACTATTACGACAAGAAAGGACCAATTTCTGGTCCTTTCATTCCATTCATACTCATGAGGACACCAAACCATCAAGTACCAAAACCATTCCACTACCTAGTGTCAAGGTGCAAGTACCACTTCAATAGTGTTATCTCGTACGCCTGTTAGTAGGCACACGACATGTAGTAAACAGTCTAGATAGTTATGTGCTATTTATAGGTGTTGGGTCATCGAGCGAAATTCTAAGGGCACTGTCTAACACTGCCTAATGGGTGCCTATGCGGTCATACTGTAATTGAATTAGGTAACTAGTTGTTATATTAATTTGTACATGAATTGTGGAAGGAATAGGCGAATGATTAAATAACATACAATATTGACTAAAAAAGGCTTAACCTAATTTCGACCAAAAAATAGATATCTTTAAAACTTGACCATCAAAAACCAGGGGAAACGATTTTTTTTAAGTAAGGTACAAAGCATTAAACTCAGTAATTATTTAAAAATTATGCTCGTGATTCGAATCATTTAGTCACTATTTCATATCAGTCAATAAAAATGCGCTGAGCACTGCCTAATAAATCTAAGAGACCATCGACATATTGACTGTAATGGTCCATTGTGTCCTATGTAGGTGTTGCAATATCTTACTGTGTGGTAACAATATCTAGGAATAGTATATAATACAATCAATGATGTAGAATTGAATAGTATAAGTATATGCTAAAAGGTTAGTCACCGGAACTTTGGTCCTTTTGGTCTCTTTTACTCAAAAGGACCAAACTCAAACGCGGTTTGCTGATCCCAAACTAAGCATAGCTTGTACTATGGTAACCAGGCAACTGATCAACATACTTATATGCATAGTATAGATAAATCCAACCAGACTCAACAAATGATCGCTCGAAGATTTGTCCTGGGTGGGAATCGAACCCCCGACCTCCAGTATAGCAGTCAGTGTTACCAACTACTAGACCAACAGGCCAGTATAACTTATGTGACCTCGAAAAAAAAAACCGTGTCTACAATTAAAATAAAAATTATACTAAAGTATAGATATAACACGTTCCGTAATTGTAAGGTCAGCATAGTAACCTACTGCAGATATAAAAATCGTTTCATATAAATCTTAATTTCTAGCAAACGTGTTCCAAAGTCCCATTATTCAATTAGACCAATAAAAGTTTTATTTTTCTAACTGATTAATTGCGTACTACGTTGTTTACGATCGGGGTCTAGCGTGATATGGCTATGTTGTTTCAGACGTATCTATTAAATAATAAATATTAATCAATTGGCCGAAGTTTGGCAGTAAAAGAATGACTTGCGGATAACAGGACCCATTTTTTTTAAACATAATATACTTAAATTTTCTGGCGACATATACTATGTATACGTTAAACGTACAAGCTTCCTTTACCCAATTTCTTTTGGCTTAGTTAAACGCAGAAAATTTTGATATTCATTTTCTGACAAACTCTACTTTGGATGAAATCTGAAATCGACTTTACCTATCGATGAAAAAAATGTTTTTTTTTTTTTATTTGATCTACAATTGCCGGAGATACCGCGAAACATACATACTAATAAAACACACTGAAAAATAAAGACATAGCTCGTCATTCTTTTTTTTAAGTCTCCTAAGTTTTGCGAGGATTTCTTTACGTATCTAATCCGAAAGGGCTTACCTTCAGCGCGCGCCCTTCGCTCGAACTCATCGAACAAGCGGTTGACGTCATCGATCTCCCTGCGCAGTCGCCGCAGCTGCGGGTCGGCGGGGTCGCCTTCAGCTAACAGCTTCTCGGCGTCTTCGTTCAGCGCGCGGCGGATGGCTTGACGCTGTTCCGCGCCCATCGCAACGAACTAAGATGAAAGGCGGTTTAGTATATTGTGGAAATTTTTGAGTCACTGTTTGTGGTACATAGACTCTTTGATTACATTATCGCTTACTATTACGTAGCATTGCAATCAACTGCTTAATTTTAAATAAAAAATCTGGCATGTTTATTCACCTTATTTATAGTCTGCTAGGAATAAAAACACCTACTACCCGAAGAAATAATGCAAACTAAGGAGAAATAATTGTAAAATTTTCAAAATATCAAGATATTTTAACACAACAACCTTACATAGAAGCAAAAAGCGCATAGGAATAAAAACTGTTATTTTTTCCAATTAAACAGTAAATTGTCAAGAGATACAACAATTTATCGGTAAGAGAGATAGGAGAGTGACATAATTAAGACATATGACACTCCCCATTGCTTATTTAATGCTAATAATAATATATGCAAGACCCAGGTAGGGTGAAAAATCTCTGTGAAAACTACATATATCTTCTTATATTTAAAAATGAATCGCTAAATGTGTTGGTAAGCGCATAACTCAATAACGGTTGGACCGATTTCGCCAATTCTTTTTTTGTTGTGTTGGTTATTATCAGGAGAAGGTTCTTATGAAAGAGAAAAAAAAAAAAAAACGAAAATTGAGCGGAAAAAAAATAAAATTAAGTAATCCTGACCTTTGTTACGATAGTGATTTGTTGGATTCATCTGCGCCCAAAATAACATAAAGGCACCGGGAACGGGACCTAAGTTTTCATGCGGGTGAAACCGCGGGACACAGCTAGTTAAATATAAAAAAATACTCACTTGAGGGAAGTCCCATCCTTTCACCACTTTGATAGTCGCGAAGATCATATTCTGTCTCATCCTCAGCTGCTTCCTCTGCCATAGTTGAATGACCTTCAGACAGACACACACAGTCAACACCAGTACTAATACACACGCACTATATATGAACACACACACACAATCCAGACAATGCATTGCAGAAAAATGGTCAAAAAATTTGCTGATTTAATTTTAATTTATTTTATTCATGATTTTTATATAATTATTCAAATATTAAATGTATTATTTATTTGCTTGTTTGACAACCATCTTGCAGTGTAGTTATAAAGAGACTGTTTATATATAAGATATGGTTGTTGATCATTCATTAATACTAATATTTGTGGAGATTGGATCAATATAAATAAAGGGTCAAATGTCATTATGTTTTGATGCAGTTCAGTGAGTCAGTGTTAAATACAGTAATGACATAATAAATTACTATCTTTTGCTGATATGAAATGCAGTTTTTTTAAGATTTACTTATTTAAACATTGAAATAGGGGTAATGATGTGCAAACGCTCGAAGTTTGATATTTTGATCCCAGTTTTTGTATAAAAAAAAACTTTTCGTGTCGTTTCGTTATTTGAGCCCACGAATTGACCAACCACCTCAGTTCTACTGAGATCACGATTCTCGTCTACTCTGGTAGGTGGTAGTATCTCAAACATTTTTATATGCCACCGATTAGAAGTAGCTGTAGTGGCTTACCACGGGTCCTTCTAGCCTCAATGCTTTCTGGTTATCCATTTTAGTAAACCACCTGTTCTAATCATGCGAACGACTCTAATTTTTTTCCACTGCCTTCTCGCGGTTGGCAATGACGGACAACCGCTCTCTCAACCGAGTCAGACAGCTGACGCTAAAGTCCTTGTTATAGCATGACTTACCCTATCATAGGCGCTCCGGAGCCTAGCGGCGGCGTCGACGGCGTCCTGGCAGGGCGGCGGCAGCGCCAGCACGGCGCCCGGCAGCTGCACCTCCGTGCCCGCGCCGCCCACGCGCACGCGCCAGCGAGACCGACCCGAGTTGTCTACCACCGTCACCGCTGCGCCTTTCTCGATCGCCACCTGGAAAATATAGCGCCGTTAATACTGTTTGGGATATAGGGATAGATCACAAGAGACCTATAAAGACGAGAATTGATGTCAAATAATCATGGTAGGCCCAGGTGGATATGGACGACCTGGACTCCTTTGGTTGTCAGCCCTAACTAGAGAGAAACAGAAGAAGCGTAGAGAGCCTTTGCCCGAAAATTGGCTATCAATTATAAAATTTGGATTGAGGTTGTTACCAAAAGGGTACATCTACCCTTTTGGTAACAACCTGTTTTTGCGAAATTGGGCTTCCTCCAACCTATACAATAGTGTGGTATACTCACGTTAGCGTGTTTGTAAGCACAGACGGTGTCGGCTCTGAGCGGCCGAGTGAGAGGAGCCCTCCTCAGCTTGAGCGGTCTGACCGCTTGCGCCTCGTCTCCTAGCCGAGAGACGAGCGCTCCGTGAGCGTTCAGCTCTTCGCGCAGCTCCTGCATGCCTTTAAGAAGGCGTTCTCCTTGGTCTAGTGTGAACTCCGATTGGGAGAATGTTGTGTTTAAGGCTTCTTCGCGTCTGTGAAAAAATATATATACTTAAGTATTGGATACGTACATAAAGTAACATACTTTGTCATCAAATTGTCACTAGGTACACTAAAACATTTTTTTGATCAAGAGTGTTCATCGCATGTCCAATCGACAAATTATTTTAAATTTTATTTTCCCTAATTATGCACAAAAAAATAACAAATGAAATGAGTGTGATGATTCTAACTAAAAAGGTGTAAACGAACAGTACTAACATCATACACACTGTATTTTAAACCCTATTATATCACAGATAAAGTCTAAATTCCCATAAACACAAACTTACTTCTGTATCCATTTCTCAGCCTCCTTGACCTCCTCGAAGAAGTTGTGGTACTGCGTGGTGTGCTTGAGATGCGTCTCAAGGCAGAGCGTCAGTTGCAGCACCCACGCCCATTGCGACTGCATTACCTGGTAATAGAATAGGTATGTTAATACGAGTTGTGTGGTAAAATCAACCTTATTCATTTGAAATAAAGGTGCTTTCAGACGCAGTGTTAACTCTTACTTCACATAATAATATAGTTATTTAATGCAATTATTCGTTAATAAGTCAAACAGTTAAAACAAAATATCTTGTGGATGGTCTTTGCCACATCAAAGTTATTTCTTCTTGTTAATCGCGACCTTTCAGAACGCAATGTTTCAGCGGCCGGGGTATAGTAGTGGTAACTCTATTGATTTGCGTTTTTGTAACTTATATTTTTAAGTAACTATGGTATATAAAAATCACATTAGTTCTACTTGCATGTGTTTAATTGCAACTTTATTTTTATTTTTCAAATCTTTTCTTATACACACAAATATTTATCATTTTTGAGTATTTACCGAATTAAATACTTTTGTTTGAAGATACTGTGGTAACTGTTTTTGGTCTGCAACCCACCAATAGAGTATTATTCCTACATGTAAATTACAATAAACATTTTAATATTTTTATATTCAGTCAACATTAAAATAAACTTACTTAACAAGTCCCACTTTTTAACACAAATAAACATAAACCTTATTCATCTACACATAAGGTTCATTTTCAACTAACCTGCAGATGCGACTCAATAGTCTTGGTCGCGGGATGGTGTTGAGCGATGAGCGCTTCTCCGCGGTCGATGACGTTGCTGAACTGTAGCTCTCGCTTCTCGAGCGATGACATCAGTTGCTACGGAGAAATGAGTTCTATTAGTAGGAGTAAAGGTATAGTTTTGAGCAACACACGACAGTATGACGGTATAATATATTTAGCTAGGAAGAAATGTGACTTATTAGCTACGAGTTAAGGTATAGTTTTGATAAACAGTTGTTAGTATAACGAGATATGCTGGTAAAGGGAAATGTATTCTTTTGTTATGTCGATAAGATATGTTTTTCATAATCGATTGCTAGTATAATTAGTCCAAAAACTGCATTCTTAGTTGAAGTATATATTTTATTGACTGGTAGTGTACTTAATAAATAAGTAGGGGTCTTTTTTTATGGGAATCGATATTATCTGCTATTAAAAACTTGACAAATAATCTTTTGTATTTTTTAATACTGTCATAGATTATCACAATATTTCTAACATCAACATGCAACGCCATCTGGCGGATAAAACATAAAAAGCACATCAAAAACTGAGAAACGCAACAAAATATAATTGAACAATGAATAACTTAATGGTGTAAAACAAACCTCTCTATCGTCTCCAAACGAATGCTTGTAACAAAACGAATCATTTAAACTAATTGTAAAACAGGTTCACTCGACAATGGACTCTAGTGGGTCGGGATAGGATTGATATTGTATTGCATACAGGTATTAGTACAGTTGGTGAGGGGTTTACTCTCTGAATTTGTATACATTTTAGGAAAATATAAGGTATGTACTATACAATTTAATTAGTCCCACTAATTAGTCCAGGATTTGGATTGATAAATAGTAGTACACTGTTCCCATATTATTACTTTCTTGTACAGAAAATAAACTCTATCAAACTACCATATTTTTAGTGGCTATCCTGGTCAGACAAAAACTGCGAAAAACGGTACATGCACGGTACAGTCATGACTTTTCAAGTTTTTCTGAAGAATGAACTTCTCCAAAAAATACTTAACATATTTTTAATAATCTTCTCTGAATAAATTTTCTACTAGGAAAGGAATATCAAGGGGGTTAACAAGGTCACATAACATTACAATCCCACTTCCATACCTCATAATAATGTTGTACGGCCGGCAAGTTGATGTGAGGGTCTGCCCAATCCCGGGACAGCTCCACTTGCTCCTTCTCGTTCAGCCAGTTCAGCTCCGCGGTCGCTGATTGGAGGAAATCTTGTAACGCGTCTAGGTCCGACATGCTAGGGGAAAAACAGATAAGTTGAGAAGTTAGAGAGATTTGGACTTTAAGACAATGAGTATAAAGTTGATTTTTAAATAACGATTGATCTTGAACAGAGCGTGTAAAGGTGACTCAGGTATATTGTAACGCTGATAAGCGGTCAAAGTTAAATGGACTTGTTACAAGGAGCACAAAGTTCATTTTTAATTGACAATGACCATCACATGTATTATACATCGTGGCCATGAGATTATCACATTAAATTGTACACCACACATAAAAGTTATCAGTATGCATTTGAAAAAACTTTTGAGACATCCAAAATTACACAAAAACTACTAATATAAAATCAACTTTATTCTTATAGACATAAAAGTGATATTCAACTGACCGTTTAGTGCTGGTTGACAGCAGTTCAGCGTACAACTTCTGCAGCTGACTGAGATGTTGGTTGTAGAGGTTCAGCTCTTCGCCGGTAAAGTTTGAGCGGTTTAATACGCATTGCTCCACCTGAAACAGAAATAGGGTTAGTTTATGCGATGAAGGACTTATGTGTATGTAAAGAAGGTTGTATTTGACTTCCTTATTAGGAGTCGCTGTTGTAAGCAACAATGGTGACTCAGTTTTTGACGCATACTTATGATTTATAGATGTATTTCGAAATAATAAATAAGTCTTATCCCCAAAGAGAAAATTAGCTAGGAAAATATAACCTGTTTTGAATTATCTAGGCCCTTGATTTATTAACTCATTTAAAAAAGAGGATTTTCTCAATTATCCGTATGTTACTTCTTATGTTTCTTCTTACCTTTTTTTGAACAATATGAGACATTTCAGAGTCGTTTTATAAATTCCATTGAAATTAGCATTGATGTGTTGTGCACATACATAAATATGAACATACTTATTTTATTAATTATTTAATGTGTGCTTACCTTTGAGTGGAACTGATCGATTTGTTTGTGTTCCCTCTGGTGTTTGTTGAGCTCGTGTTGGACCGACGGCAAGTCGGACCCGTAGTCGGATTCGTGTAGCTTTTTCTGCAAATAACATAATATTATAAGTGTCATATAAGTTTCTATACCTTGATTCTAAAATTCAGATAATTTATGTAAACAAAGTAATGTCATTGTCAACGTGACAGGTCAGTGGTTCCAAACATTTAATCATTAAATTTTTCCTGTAATAATTTAAAATATTAAAGTTAATTATAAGAATAATGCAAACAAAATACCATAGCTAAACAATGTCTTGTGTAGTCCTAATTCTCATCAGTCCTTTTAAGTCCGGTTTTGGACTTCTCGAAATCAGACCAAATTTTACAGTCGTTTCCATTCAACATGTGACAGTACTTGCTACTTACAAAATAACAAACACGCAGCGAAAACGGGAAAGAAAAGAATGTATTGTTATGACGCTAAGACAAACAATAATTAACTTTGACATTTTATCAAACGAAATTCGAAAATGTTTTGTACTCCTACAGTGTTACCAGTATCATAAAAAACTTTTTACCAGAAAAACTCCTTATATTAATAACTTTGTTTAAAACTGAAAATTTGTAAAAATTATTGCAGTATGATATGTTTTAAATTATTATTTCCTAAATTAGCATACAACAGAGAACCTAACCTTTTTTCCGGCTTTTTTAGTGAATTACCATTAATAATATATTTTTTTTGACCTGTTATCCCCTTTGTTTACATAAATTATATGAATTTTAGAATCAAGGTATAGAATAAAGTTGCTTTTATAAAATCTGGCCTATTTGATAACAGTTTCTTGTTTCACTCTTCCACGACCTTACCGGTTTATCCTTAACTAAAAATGAAAAACTAGCCTGTTGGTCTAGTAGTTAGTGACTCTGACTGCAGGTCCGTAGGTCGTGGACTCGATTCCCACCCACAACCAACCGTAGTGTGATGAGCAGGATCGTTTGTTCCGTGCCTAGTTGCTATACATGCTCTTAAGTGTTTCGGATCAGATGACCTCATGTGAGTTGTCCCAATATATCATAGATCCTTACCAGTCTCTCCTTGCACCAGCGAGTGGCCTCCGCCAGCTGCTGGAACTTGGGGTCTGCGTCGTGCACGCGGGTCTCCAGCACGGTGCGGGTCTCGCGGCGGACGGTGGTCTGCTGCACGGGCAGACGCACCGACGACAGCCGCGGGAGCAGGCGACCAGTGAAGGACTGCCGAGCGTTCAGCCAGCGGTCTTGGACTTGTTGGACTCTGAATGAGGAGAAAAAAACATTATATGTCAAATATTGTTTTTATTTATAACGGACATGGACAAGCAGAAAAATCATTCAATGTTGCATGACGTCACAATTTTTGTCTAACGTCTCCTTTTGCAGCCACTTCTGAGGTTTGATTCGCTTTATGTAATACTTCAATTTTATGAACGTGTAGACAAGCTGTGCCAGCTTGGCGTCGGCCGGGTGCACGCCGCGCTCCACACGACGGATCTCGCTCTCGATGTAGGTAGTAATGTACTAACCGTCGATGCAAGTCCTGCGCCTGCGGGTACCGTCCCTCCCTGAGCGCGTGCGAGTCCTGGAACATCTCCTGTATGGTGTGCTCCATGGCGCGCAGCTCCTGCTCGATCTGTTCCGCGGCCAGCTTGGCGTCGGCCGGGTGCACGCCGCGCTCCACACGACGGATCTCGCTCTCGATGTAGGTAGTAATGTACTAACCGTCGATGCAAGTCCTGCGCCTGCGGGTACCGTCCCTCCCTGAGCGCGTGCGAGTCCTGGAACATCTCCTGTATGGTGTGCTCCATGGCGCGCAGCTCCTGCTCGATCTGTTCCGCGGCCAGCTTGGCGTCGGCCGGGTGCACGCCGCGCTCCACACGACGGATCTCGCTCTCGATGTAGGTAGTAATGTACTAACCGTCGATGCAAGTCCTGCGCCTGCGGGTACCGTCCCTCCCTGAGCGCGTGCGAGTCCTGGAACATCTCCTGTATGGTGTGCTCCATGGCGCGCAGCTCCTGCTCGATCTGTTCCGCGGCCAGCTTGGCGTCGGCCGGGTGCACGCCGCGCTCCACACGACGGATCTCGCTCTCGATGTGGCGCTCCACGCTCTCGAGACCGGATTCCGTTTGTTTTATGTCCCTGTTGAAAAGGTGTATTACTTTATTGGAGTATGGAATATATTATGGTAAGAGTATTTTAATAAATACTTTTTAAAGAAAAACACATCTTGAAATTAAATCTGGACACGCAAGAGCCAGCCGCTACGCTATAAATGCAACAGTACAACCTAATATACATTTTATATAGTCTTACATAAAGTTGATATTTAAGTGCACCTTCTCAGCCAGCCCCTACAAACGCTAGAAACAACAGTCGGCAGCAGAACAGTACAAGCTAAAATGAAACTTATTAACAACAACATAGAGTACATGTTAGCGTTCAGCACCTGTGCAGCTTCTCAGCCAGTCGCTGCAGGCGTTCGAGGCGGCGGATCTCGTCGGTGAGGTCTCGCTCGCGCTCCTGCTGCGCCATCAGCAGCCGCGACCACGCCTGCTCCAGCGCGTCCGGCCGCAGTGTGGGCTCGATGTCGCACTCGCCCACCGATTCGAAATATTTCTGGTGAACGATAATAAAATATATAGAAAAATTTTGAACGCGATAAATTCAACTTGTCATACATGGACAAAAAGGCAAGAAAGTTTACATGACCTATAAACAGATAAGTGGTTAACACAGTACTTAGGTAAAGTAACGAGCCGCCGCGCAGTGGGAAGTATTCAGAATGGGACTTATTTAAATCGCTTGGAAAGTTAACGTTGAGTTTTGATTTGAACGAAAAACTATGAGGACCTCGAGCCTCTCTAGCCAATATCATTTCCATACATTGCATATCATTTCAACGATTTCCATCACCATTAACTCTAGTAGAAACCGACTTAGTCCAGCTACAAGGTCTAACAATTTTCTTGAAAATCATTCAAATGGCATTTGCACCTTGGACCTTTATCTTGTCAAGAAGAACAACATATCTACAAAGAAGATCTTTACATAGCTTAAGACCTACATAAGAATATATCCTTACCTCTAATTCCCTGTAATGATGGAAGAGCTTCTGTTTCTCCCGCTGCCGGAGCGGCACCTCTTCTTGGCGGAAACGCGTGCTCTCGCTGAGCAGCTTCTTCATCTCGATCAAAGTTGACGGGAAAGCACGGTCCTGGGGAATAATGGAAGTGTTGAGATAAATTATTGTGAAAAACATCACCTACAGAGCTCTGAACACAATGTATATAGCACTTGTGTATGGAATCAGAGACAACGCAACCACCACAAACACTGGTACCACAGACCCGAGAAAATTTATAAAGTGATTTTCCCGTTCCGAAAGCTAATCCGGGACTTGAGGCCTGGTGACACCTTGAAAACTTGAAATTATTCAATTTAACTTGAAATATTTCCCATTTTACACCGGTTATTCGGTTCACATTCTAGAGACACCTTAAAAACGGGTGCGTAAGCCATCACGAAAGCAGAGTTCGTCAATTGTGAAAAATTCAATTTCCAACTGTTATTCCCTTCATTTTCTGGGGGTCAGTCTTCCCTTCATATCTTTTCCGCTACATATAGGGTGCAGCGACTGACCTGCATGAGTGCACACTTCTCGTGCAGCCAGGCCCTATGCTGCGCGGCCTGCTCGGTGTAGGCGGCGGCGCGGCGCTGCGACTCGGCGTCGAACAGCGGGTGCACCGCCGGCGGCTCGGGGAACGTCTCGTACAGCGACGAGATGTAAGTGATGAGGGACTTCTCGTCTGGTTCGTGGGTGTCCACGTCTGGAAAGGAAAAAGATTTAGTTTCAAAAGTTTTATTAACGAGATGGTTCTCTTATCAAGACAGTCATAGTACCTTGAATAATAACTTTTAAACAATCGCGCTGAATGTTTACAGCAATATTATAGAACGGGGATTAGCGTATATGGTACCTTGAAGTTTCGGGAGACTGCTAAAGTAAAAAATAACTAGGACCTTTTTTCAATAATGTCGTATTGATTTAATTTTACCATAAGCTAAGTAAATATCAGGGTCCAAATATGAAAGCAAAACTATGTCTAATTATATTTATTGCCTTTTGCAATTAACCTTTGTAAATATGTCAAAAAGAAAAAAAATACTGTAAATCTATATTTTGATGGATGATATTGCAAGTTTATTTAAAAAAAAGAAATTTCATTTGATATTTGTCTCCGAAATGGAGTCTATACAATTCCTGACTCAACACATACAATGTAACAATCCCTACCGAAGGTGACGACCCCATTATTAAAACGACACACACTTAGAAAATTATAGCAATTAGTCGCAAATCGCTGCAGTCGGTTATCGCGACAATCGCACAATAAAATCGCAACGCCGAGGTTGCACCGATTATTCACGCCAACTTTATAACGACTTTGGAGTATAATTATTCTTTTGTTTGTACCTGTGTTACAGCGAAGGCGCTTGTATTATTATTAAAATGTTATATGTATTCGTAGGCAACCATGTTTAATCTAAAGAGATAGTGGGCGTTAGGTGGGGATAGAACAAGGGCATTTTCGATTATATGCAAAAAGGACTACGATACAGAAAAATAATTTTACGAGATTGTATATTGAACTAATTTAATGTTCACAAAAATGTTAACTAAGCTTTTTGTTACAAATAAGTGACTTTTCACAAAACAGCAAATAGAAAGAGAGACCTACGCCCAGCAGTCGAAGGCCAAGGGCTGTGGACGATGATGATGAAGTAACATTTACATTAAATCCCATATATAATCTAACCATCTAGCCAACATTTTTGACTTTCGCTCTTTGCTTCATATTACAAAGCCACAAGCATAATGACATCATTAATAAGCTACACTTGTAAGACCAAATCTAACAATGGATCGTAAAGCACTTCGAACGACCTGCCAATGTATCTAATAATTTAATATTGTCTGCTTACCAGCCAATGGAAACCGTTTGGGAACAATACGGTATTGTTACTATGCCGGAAGATTGGATCAAGAAAGCTATTAAATTTGGGTTCGCGGGTTCATTGGTATTATAGTGATAATTTTCTATTTCGCTTTGTTTAGTTGAGGCTGTTTGAATTTAAATGTCATCAAATATGTGTTGGGAACTCCTTTTCAAAGGAATGACTGTTTAATTTTCAATAACCTAGTTAAGTCATTGATTTTCAAAATTTCAAATGTTTTCAACATGACGAAAGTTACTTACGAAGAGGGGAATGAAAACCTTCGGCTGAAAATATTACTTTAACTTCTAGCCAGGAGCAAGTATTTAATTATTTACGTTATAAGGAAACTACAAAAAACTATGCTATCCAGCATGCAAGGCTGGAAGCTTAAGGAAGGAAGGCATGTTTGAACCTGTCTGTAATTTGCACATAGCAAATCATCAAATAGGAAACTAACCAGGTTTAAATGTTGACATTTAAAACAGCTTTGAAACTGTTGTAGGAATCTAGCAATCTAATTAAGGTAAGTAATTACGATGGGTTTAAAGCTCATTACTAACATACATGTGCTGTAAGGAATTGAGGAACGAAGCCTAAAATGGATGTAAACTATTCGCAACGTCTTTATATCGTTAGAATGTGCCGCGAATCTTAGAAGGGACTGTTTCCAATTATCCTAAGCAAGTCATTGCAGTTATTTATTACGTAAATGAGTTTTATAATTTATTGGACGAAATGTAGCAAAAATACGAAGAAACGCTTCGAGAAAAGGTAGTGTCTTGCGCTTCGATTAACACACTTGTCTAGTATAAATAAATAGTACACATGCATAAATCTAATCTATTAAGCCCATATTGTCCTACTGTAGAGCAAAGGCCTCTCTCTCTTTTCTACGAATTTCAGTCCTATACCAGTCGTTTTTTGTAGGAGTCTGGTCTGGAGGAATTTCGTCCGTTCAATTTCGTCTCGATCATAAATATCCTTGATGTTTTTGACTTTCGGGTAAATCACCTTACAGTGTCTAAATAACGAATAACGGTCTAAATTCCATTGTTTTTAAAGAAACGAATATCTAACGGTAGTAAAGGCAATAGTCACCCCATCGTCACGCTTGCAAACGATTCGAGTCACAAACATTAGCTGTACCTATACCATGATCTCTTAAAGCAGTACTGTTGCGGTTGTGGAAGCGAGACGGCGCACTACACTGCGCATAGCGCCATCTTGCTTACTCAACGGCCAAACTTCTCCTTTAAGAGCTCATGGTAAGCAAGTAGTTTACTGCCCGTGACGAAACTTTGCAGTCGCATCGGTAAAAAACAGCCAAGTCCAAAAAAATAATATTTTTACTATGAGTGATATTTATGTTTAGGAACTGTTAATTTTACGGTTATTATTATGCGTAGTAATAGTAATATTTTTATAACGGATTTTAAGTATATTTACGGCTTTGACTTGTATGGCTGGACATAGCTGATTTATGTTTTTTTTTTTTACAATGGCGGATGCCTGGCCTTGTATGTTGTATGTATGAATTAGTTTTACTGGAACTTACCCTCAGGATCCAATAGTCTGGTAACTCCATACTCCTTCTCGACAACGTGGAAGGCTGTCTCCAAGCGCTCACGAACCTGCCTTGATCTATAAGCAAAAATCATATAGAAATAAATATTTGCGAAATAACTTTTTTATTGTTGCTTTCGTTTAACAATGGTGTAGATACATACTTCTTTTTTATGCATTGGCCTTCAGTGAAATAGAAAAAGAAGAAGCACTTTTTAAAAGTAAATAAATTACAAACTTTTCAATACCCTGAAGCTATTGATAACCATACATAAAACGAAAAAATCCTTGTATCTCAGATATTTTATGAAAGCCAAATATATTTAAGATTTCGGGAGCAATTTCTGCCTCAAGTATTTATTTCTTTGGTATATTGCTGTTAAACAAGCTCCAACACCCACCTGATATTACGCCAGTCTATCAAATCAGGGCGGTTCCTGTGTATAAGCGCGTTGAAGGCGAGCCCGTCGCGCCACGACGAGGTGAAGTCGGCCACGCGCACGCCCGGGTACTTGGCTGTGGAGCGCCGAGCCCAGCTCAGCAGCGCCTCGCGGGCTGTCACGTTCGCTTCTTGCCCGATTACGATGTCCGATATCTGGGGAGAAATAAATAATTAATTAAATTGTGTTTATTTATTTTTATTTATGTAATTTAATTTAAAACGCCACAAAAAATTAAAGAAATTCTGCAAAGAATAAGTTTTTTTTTTACTTTTCTGTAAATACATAATACAAATCTATTCATTAAGTTAATTTCTTTCTTATTATACTGGATCGCTTTGTAACTGTCAAATAGTCAGTAGATAAATTTTTAACATATTTTTTAAAATGAAGTGTGCAGTTTTTGAACTTGGCCTATGAATTTTGAAGTCTCTATTTTATTTATCGTTTTCTGTTATAAATAACATTCTTAATTTCTCTACTTTTTAATTAATTTATGATACAATTTAGACAATAGATAATGTCGTTGAATTAAAAATAAAGATTCAGAAACAATATCGTTAGACGACATAGCTCTGCTAAGCCACAATATTCTTTGAAACAAACCTATAAGGTTGTTTTTTCCTTGGCAAAAAAATATGATAAGAATGTAATATAAAAAATGAAAGGAGACTAAAATAGTGCAGTATCTGTGTCGATGTTATCGCGAAAATTTTACAAGACGTGAGAATACACCCAATTAAGCGATTACAAACAATAGCCAGTTGAAATTCCTAAACTTTCTTTGCAATTTCTACTTTCAACCCTTCTCATAAAGTTCATTTTTGTATGATGAGGATGTATGAGCTATGATTGAACAGTCTTGCAAGTAGATTTTATCTGAGATATTATTTAAATATCTTGTATCTGACCTTTGGGTTACATCTTAACTTATTAAAGATTATCGATAGATAATGAGAAAACGTATCTTATAATCTCATCTCTCGGATACAAATAATTTAGTGCAGTTAAAAATAAATTAAAAAAGTTTTGATTGTTTCTATACTTTCTTTTATTTTTAAAGGTTTATGATGACCAGCCTTTTAAACATAATGACGAGGTTAGTCCCACATTGTATATTTCAGGTTTGGTTTGCAACTGCATTTTCTTTTAACTACATTGCAGTAAATAATCTGATATACATAGTACATGAAGAGTCTAATCTAAGTTTTTTTTTTTAATTCCACTATCTCGCCATGTAATTTTAACAGATTACTTTATTATAACTAATTTGAAACAAAAAGAAAATAAAAATCATTCATTCGTAGCATAGACATTGAAGACACTCCTTCTTTTTTGTAGTCGGTTAACAATGATATCATAATCTAGCCGTATAGTGTTACAGTGAAAGCTAGACTTGACGTCTGGCTCCCATCCAGGTCTATAACAGTCTGGAACTATGAGGAAATGAGTCTGTCTGTCTGTCTGTATGTATATATGTATGTATGCATGTGTGTGTGTGTGCTATATTGATGACTAGTCCTAGTTGTGACTGGAGACGACTTTAATATGCTGGATATAAATTGCGAGTATTTGGGCCAGTGTTTTGGTTTTATTTTATATTTTATTTTAGGTGTTGTGTGTATATTATGTTTAAAAACTTTTTTTTTTACATTTCTAGTATTTACCGGGTTTCGGGGCTAAAAGTAGACTATTTTCCTGGGATTCAAACTATTGATCGATTGGACATATAACGCTAAAATTGTAATCTTTAATAATACAGTAGGTAGATAAAGATAGTATGCTTGTGTGATTGGGCACCATAGAAACTAAAAACACGAATTTAAAAATACTTTTCCGATAGATTTATATTGAGTGGATTACGAAAAGATTATTAAAAAGTAATTTTAAGGATGGCCTTAATAATTATAGTAAACTCCCATTGCAATACAAAAACTAACTAAAAACTTGCAACTCTTTAAACAAATCTATAAATCGTAACTTTTAAACCATCTTTAAACGCAAATCCATTAAAGTTACGAATAGCTAATAAAATAAGCTAAGTGAAGACCCTGACACTATGACATCATAAACACAGCCTCGGAACGCCCACGCCTTACATACCTCTACAATACAAGTAACTCTTATTCCGAAGGTCGTAAGGTTTGAAATTGAATATCAAAATGATGAGGTCAACTTTGGTGACGTAGTTTATGTAACTTTTGTGTTACGTTGATCCCGGTAATGTTTCAATTTTGTTTTCTTAATTATTTAGCGTTTGTTGGTTTCGATGTATATCTAAATATTTGTAAAGCTAGGATTTAAAGTCTTATTTACAATTTCAACGACAATTTAGGAACTGGTATGCAGATTTTATTTTGATAATAATTGTAATTAATAATACCAGCCCATTAACGATCCACTGCTCGGCACCGACTTCTTTCCATTTTGTTTTTATAGAGTATTTAAATTCATAACCTGCTGATCAATAAGGCCCTAATTTTAAGGGTTAGAACAGATAAATTCTGTTATTATTTTATCCCAATGTCAACTTATACATATCTATCCAGTAAATGTTTGTGGAAGTCAGATAGACCCCCGTTCTTTGTCGGTCTCTATCCGGTAAGACTGGAAGCTGACCCCAACATAGCTTGGCAAAATGCTCCACAGAAAAGTTCTCTCGTAAAGTCCATTATCAAAGAATACTTTTCATCTATTGCCTCGTTGGCCTAGTGGTTCTATGCTAGAGGTTTGGGTTCGATTCCTAAGTCGACCAAGGTGTTTGGGTCTATGAAATGCTCAGTAGCAGGTCGGAGTTTGGATTTGTGCCCGGTTGGTAGCAATAAGCTCGCCCCCTATTGCATTGGACCTGCATGGGACATACTGGCGACTTTGGATGTACATTGGTACAGCTCTGCCTAACCATTCGGGGAATGCAGGCGTGATGGAATGATTATGATGATACTTTTCATCTACTACATACAGTCTATAACAGATAATTGTAATCAAACATATTGATACATGATTAGCATGAGCGAAAGTTCCTAGCTATGCTTTCATGGACTGATTCCTTTGACCGAGCCAATGAGCACGATGATTGTACTTTCTTGATTTTGTATTGCTACTGTTTTACATTGTGCTAATGCCGATTCATTGGGCGCTTGCATTGTGTATATAATTACTGTTTTTGTAGGTGAGCAGAAAACGCGTTGGGGACTGTACAAAAATGTTGTTTTTAGGTGTGCAGTTAATGGGACATATAAAAAAAAACAAATCATTTGAATAGATGGTCTTTTTTTTCAATTATGAATTTGCGTAGTACCATCACAATTTTTTAATTTGACATTGAAACCTTGCCTTATACGAATTGCGGTTGTTAGCCCTATCAATATAGTGTAAAAAACACATTTTATTGATACAAAAAGTAACATGAATACATATATTTTATTTTGGTAGAAAATTGGCATATGTTTTAGTGGATAATTTTCTTTGCTATATTGAACAATAAAGCGATGTGATTGCTAAACTTAATTTAAGAAACTGAAATATCGGTTCGACAATATATAACAGTAATTTAATTCGCTGAAATATGACACGAAAACTGGATCAACAGTTCCGAGACTTTCCCTTAGTAAATGTCGTGTGAAATATTCCTTTAAAAGTGTTTCTACACTTTTATTGTTAAATAAGGAAGTATGTTAATATATGAAGTAATATTTTCTGTTTTATATAAATTTTCCTACTTTTACTTATTTCAATAACAATTATCGAAAAAGAGATCGAGCGAAATTAAATTGTGTAAATTATTTGAGTGGCATTTATTTTACTTGCAAGCAGTAATAATACTCTATAACACATTTTATGTATTTCTTATGATTTCATATAAAATAGGCTTTATATGTAACTTGTGAAAGTTTGTTACATGAGTACCATTCGATCTGTTTTACGTAAAATCCAGAAGTATACGATATGACTAATAAAATGTTACATCAGGTAATAAGTGATGACACCTATGTATCTTCAACATAATTTGACGGGCCTGTTGGTCTAGTAGCCAGAGATACCGGAGGTCGTGGGTTCGATTCCCACCCGGGACAAATGTTTGTGTGATGAGCACGATCATTTTTTCGGTGTCATTTATCTATAATATGTATATGTACAGGGTGAATATCAAGTCGTTGTTTTCCCGAAGCGAAATGAGTTTGTATCGGTCATACAATCGATTAATATATGTAAAAGAAATTAGACTCAATAAATGGCGGATTAACAATTGTTATAAACAAAACTCGAAAGTGACTTGACCCAGTAGTAATACATCGCGCTATACCTACGCGGGCGGGCGCGCGGTTACCCCGAACGCCGCGCGGTCGTTGCACTTCGCGTGTAAATCAGCTGATCGCTACTCGTGATTTAATAAAACACAAAACCAATAAGTAATTCAAATTTTCGCTTCAAACTTTTACGGGCTTAGGATCGTCATAAATACTTAAAAAATCAAAATAGGTATCTTTAAAAAAAGTCGGAATTTGATAATTAAGTATTTAAGGCGTAGGTATTTAAAAATGGAATCGACTTATTTACAATGATTTTGATTACCTAACCTATTTTTAAATGTTTATTTACAAAGTACGAGTACTTACACTTAACGGTAGCGGAGTAATTGTTCGAAATGTAAACCACTACGTTCAATGCACAAACGAGCACGTTTTAACTGATTGTCTTTCAGTTTCATTAAAGTGTCTCTGTCACGTCTCACGATATTAAAAGCGTCCACTATCGCACTTATCAAAGAGTCGCGTGTTTGGTGTTCCTCACGATACACCAAGTTCTTGAGCTCAGACTCTACCACAAATAAAAGTCCAAGGGAGTCAAGGCCGGGCTCCTCGGTAGCCAAGGGTGTGGCCCGCCACGAAAAAAAAATGATAAGGATGCAGTCCTTCTGTGTTGAGCACTTTCATCGCACATTCATCACTTGACGTCATCGACGTTCGCGCACAGAACACTAACTAAGCCGTAGGCACAGAGCGCAACATTTGGCGGCATTCTATTGTGTTTCGGCGCTTGCCGCGTGCATGCAAGCTAATTTATACCGTATCACCATGACCGAGAGCTTATTTTGCTCTGAACATTTATTATTGATTCTTTCTTTGTAAGTTTGCCGACAACACGTGGCGGCGGCGTGTGCGTTTCGTGTTACCTACAGGTGCCTACGTGATCTCTAGTGAGTGAACTACTATTGATTATCGCTCTTTCGAGTTTATGAATACTTTTTTAATGATGTGAAAAAAAAAACATTATGTTTTTTAAGTTTAACTTTGTATTTCGATAGTACTACTGATGGGTAATCGTCCTGCCGCGGGAAAACAACGATTCAATTTTCACGGTGTATATTTAGAAATATATAAGTATGTTTATCAGTTGTCTGGTTACCATAACACAAGCTCCGCTTAGCTTGGGATCAGACAACCGTGTGTGAGATGTCCCAGAATATTATTATTATAAATAATATTATCAATAGTAAAATCTACCTTTATCGTATTGATTTTAATTTCAACGCAATAGAATCGAATCATTTCTGGAAAAAATTGTCAAAAAAGTTATCCTGAAAGGGTTTTTTTTCTTTTCGTTTAATTTACAGAACGATAAAGATAAACTGCTGAAAAAATATATTTATTCGTGTAGGTCTAGGTACTACGATACCACAGACAGACAAACAGACACGTCAAACTGTATACATACATGTATTATTATTTTCTGCTAAGAATTATGTAATTAAAATATAACTTAATTTTAATTAGACATAATTGTTAAAGTCTGTCATTACTAATTAATACATTATATTGCCAGTTAAAGAAAATTGAAAGCATTATTATTTTATTCAATTAATTTCTATCTTTTTCTCATAATAATATAATTAATTAACAGGTAATAAGGATTCAAGCCTTGTATGTTAAATATAATATAAATCAATTTGTATGTCATTGCCATATTCCTTTTCCTGTATATTCTAGTATATCGATCTGTATATAGAAGCTAGTTTTAGCACCATAATTGGTCAAGTAATTTATTATACAGTAAACAATATTCTATGTCCGGTTTGTAATGTGTTCTTATTTTACACTAGCGACCCACGGCTTCACAGTGGTTGATAAAACATTATTGAATTATTTACACATACTCTAAATATGTGCGAAAATATATAAAAATCCGTTCGATAGTTTTTGAGTTTATTGCGTTCAGACAAGACTTTGATTTATAGGATTTGCAGCTGTCGCATAAGGAGTTAATTAATTCATTATTCTTTGTTCTTTAATTTCTGTACACAAGATTTCATATAAATGCTCAATCCGCCAAAGGATAAATAAAAAAAACGTAGTTTCTAATTTTCTATTTCCAATACTTTTCTTGATGAACAATGACTAGTAATAACGCATCAAGAAGTAATATACACACGTGTAATAATAATAAAGATGGATAAAGCAGAAGAAATTATCCTAAAATCATTATTTCATACCGAAAAATCTAAATTATTTTAAATTCCTCGGGCCCAAATAATTATGTAATAATTAAATAACCTCTTACTACCAAATAGAACAATATAATAAGTAACAGTAATTAGAACCGTATCTTAATCCATATCTGACCAAACTATCTCTGGCTGCTATTGGCCGTCAAATCTTAATGAAACCGTACTGTTATGGTCCAGGTGATAACCAACTTAATACTGCGGGCGCCAAACTATCTAATAACGCAATACCTAAGGAATAAGGTTGATAGTCGCGGGGATGAAGTGCAAATGTAAGTTGGTCGGTGGTTTGCGGTTTGCCCACAAAAATGAATAGCGCATTAGCCTGTCTGTGAAATATGGATGAAACAATTTTAGTGTGAGAACTTTAGTTCAATTCTGTTTTGATTTTTGTTTTTTAGCAATGTAGTTAATGTCGTTATGGGATAACCGAACTTTGGAGTAAATGCTATAAAACCGACACCATTTTTGCTATCCGTTATGACGATTACAAGACTGTAACGAGTGGATTTCCCCAAACGAGTCCTTTTTGTCAGCATTGAGACAGAAGCCTAATCTTCTGACTACACTATCATATTCAAAGTATGCTATAACGAACTATCCAATTAAAAGCTAGATAAAAAAGTAAAACATCCAAAGAACTAGGAAAATCATTTCCCATTGCATGTTGCGTAATGACAAAGACTAAAATTTCCCATCCGTTTTCGCTCGTTAGTCTATCTTCCTTATTTACTAAAAGAATTTGGTGTCCCAGAAACTTCCATATTTTTCGGAACACTAGTAATTGAGCTTTGTACAACGAGGCGCTGGGCGATCCAATCAGCCTATTAAGAACGGTATTCAGAAACAATAGACTATCTCTGAAACCGTATCAAAATCCGTAAGGCGAGGTAGTCAATTAATTTTCCATCACATCTCAACTGCTTCTTGTATAATGTCCAAAATCGAAGACAAATAACATTTAACACCCATTTGATGCTCTTTAACCTATATTCCTTGTTGATTGCCAGTTATTTCTTGCCCCAGAAACTACCAAATTTCTCAGAACACTAGTAATTGAGCTCTGCACAAGGCGCCGGCGATGGAGATCCTATCAGCGTATTTAGAACGGTACCCGCCTTCGCTTCGCTCAATCTCGTCTGCGTGAAGTATCATCGTCTATTTCAATTTGTTCAGCAGATGATGCTGTGATTATGATGAAATTGCTGTGAATTCGACACTAGTTTTAGGTCGAGATACAGGTTTGTATCTGCATGGTGAGTTATCTGATCGTTATTAGCTTCCTTACCTACTGTATTCAGTGCTACTGTCCGACATTTTTTTTAAATATATACTGGCTGTGCCCGGCTCCTTCACATGCTTTTCTCGCGTGGCAATAATCTTTCCTAGACAACTAGGAATACAAATGAAATGACAAAATTAATGCGATTATGAGTCTCAAACGCATGGTCTTCATTTTGATTAAAAGATGAGAGTTAATAGTTTTGATTTCTTAGCAATAAGATTAGGTACATCTAGGCTATTTGCAATGATACTAAACACGAATCAGAAACAATTAAGTACAAATTAATACTGCATGCATTATCAACATGTTTTTACATTTATGCATTTATTTTTCAGGAAAACCTTGAGCAAATTTTCACCTAAATATACAACCAAACGATCCCACATGATCCAAAAATACCCAACAATTTAGTTCTCAAGTAGACCATTTCAACCACTAACAAAGCAAACAAAATCCAATCATAACAAAGGAAAGTGAGTGCATCAAATCAGATGATTGCATTCAAACAAACAAGCAGTCATAAAATCCGAGTATGATCCGAAGTATTTCGGTTCAGCATTGAACCTTACATTGAGGGCAACGAACTTATTGACATACACACCGATTGCACACAAATAATATGGTGTTTCTATGTGCCAATTATGTAAAAATAATATGTTATTTGAATAGAAATTAGGTGAGAAGTATTGTTATTTGTATACCGTGAGTTGTTTTCTTTTCACCGTGGTAAATTACAAATATAATTATGTTTGCTGGGTTGTTGTACTTTCAGATTGCAGTTATGGATATGTTTACAATACTCGTAACACAGTTAAAAATAATTTATATTATTTCTTTTTACATCCAGTATTCACGAATTGTAACTTTGCCGTATTTTGCTAATGAAATGCTTTATGATGCATTCAATCAACAAACATTCATACTTTTTTCATTCCATACCCACTTTTTACAACCCACTATGCTAAGTGCATTAGTGCAATATGAAATTACTTAAACACTTCGTGGGCGTAATTGACAGGCTGACTGATCGACCCGTCACTCATTCAACAAGATATTGCAAGCTATATGCAAGTCCCGCCTACACAGCCAAGTACCAGGAGCGCATAAACTCAAGACGGTTACACGACCGCAATCAAGGAACTATTTTTTCTTAGTTATAAAACCGTTTTCTAATCAAAGAGCAGTGGAACCGCCTACGGAGAATAATTTTAATTGGATTAATTGGTTCAACTGATCCAGTTAGAAAAATAAAAGATAACTAGATTAGTGTCAGGATCGATGACTTCGTTAAACGTGCTGGTCTAGTTTTATGATCAAACTAATGTGATTTCAATAGGAACTAGCTCAATGTTCTTTGGAGCTGAATAGTGCAAAAAATTATAATTTATATTTCGTATGTGCTGATAAATCTATTACTTAGCACTCTCCCTATAATATAATATTATTTAATAAATAAGACAAAGGATTTTATTTCTTTGTGTTGGGTTTTAGAAAGACAAGCCTTTTCCGATCTAAATGCGTCCATCTTGTGTCAAACAAAACTTTCTTTCCTCTACCATCAGTTGAGGTACCAGGAGTACATAATCAACTAGGCTGCTCCAAATAAATATCAGTGGCGTGGATTTGGTTCGTGAGGCGCGCTCGTGATCGACCGATAAGTATCTACCCACGAGCAGACCGTCACTACCGCACTGAAAATACTTAGCGGGAGTGACATGCGAACGAAAATTTAATAGAAAATTATAATTTATGTAATGATTGGGGCGGAGCTTGTCGAGAAGAGGCCATCAGGTTAACCTTTGACGTACTCACTGATCAGGGGATTATATCTGACGAGAACTTAATTTAATTAAGCCATGTTCAGAAAGATTGCAGACATTGCTTCAATAAAATAGATCTTTCCAGATTATCTTTAGATAAGCGACAATTCGAGGCGAAATACAGCGAAATTTAAGTATATTAAAGTACTTTTTGAAACCTTTTCTTTTAATTATGTTAAGTAACGAGTCAAGATGCGTGATATAACTTCTAAACTCAGTACATTTTCGAATCAGAATTTCACACAGCTTCTGTAGTCAGAAGGCTCCATTTAAAGTGACATACACGCACTATGTGGCAACATCCTTTACGGCCAAGGCTCGTGTCAAAAACTGCGAGCGGTGCCAAACGTGACGGTTTTAGATAAGTTACCACTGACCTCTGTTGGACTTCTAATGGCCCGACAAAGGTATGAGGTAAAAAATGTGTGTTTAGAACCTTATATGGTATTATGTCTGTGACATTCTTTAAAATATTGCAAAAGACGACGAAGGGGTCGTCATATTTGGAAGAGTGAATTCTGCGACCGGAAAAAAACTTTACTACTTTACCTAGTAGTGTAGTAAAATACTTGACCCACAATTGAAATTGTAGAGAACACCTAAAAACCAAAAAAAAGCAGTTGAATTTAATTTCTAATCTCACAGATTTCAATCGAGTCCCACTTCCGGCACATCCGTATTATAATTTCCCATCAAAGAGTTTTAATTTAAAACCGAGTGTCTTATTGTAAGGAGGATTTATAGTGTTCAAGTCTTCACACACCACTTACTATAACGAGTACACAGACCATAAACCGCAAACGCCAACAATTAACGATGCGAAAATAGTTTTATGTTAAATACGAGAGGTTTACTTACGTTACGTCAAGTTGGTTCATTTAACTTAAAAAAATCTGGTGTAGGGTTGACGAAAGTGATGAGAGCAACATGATTAAAAAAATATATTATTAGAATAGTCTAAGTTCAATCAAGGAATACGGCAAGACTTAGAATAAGGCACGAGCATATTTTGCGCAGACCCTGAATAATATGAGGTATCCAAAGTTAAAGTAAGATTAACATGACGAACTCAAAGAGAAACAGGCCAAAACCATTCGCAAATTAACGAAAACAATAAACATATCATAAAAGATAAAACTTTTGAAACCGCAACTAAACAATTGGCCAATTACATTACAGGCGTAAGTGAAAGACCGCCAGAGCGTCGGCAGATTGTCGGTCGATACACTGGGAACGACCATTGTTGGGACTTGAAGAATTGGCCGATTGTTAGCCTTATCAGTACTGGGCCTGCTAAACGCCGAGCCATAAGCTGTACTTTAAGTTATAAAATGATGGATAAATTACATCTTGATGAAGACAAAATAGTGGTGATGGACTGCGTAAATGTGGGGACTGAGATTAATTGCAGTCTTGACAAGTTCATGAGGTCATGTGCATCAGTGACGATTAGTTCTTCAGATAGACAGTAATCGTCATTGTATATAAAAATATAAATGAATAGCTGTGGAAATGTAAGTCTAGAAACATGACCTAACTTACAATGATCTTATCGTCCGATTATAGACACAATAGAATATCCATTTCTCATTGATCTTTGTTCCGGTTTTCAAAAGGTTAAGTTAGGCAGACAGCTTTTGAATGTTATTGTTAAAGCATTATTTATATCTGTTGTGAGTTGCATTGATGGAGTGGTTTGTAACTTTGTACCCAGCTGTGAAATTGTAAGCTGAAAATGATGATTCAATTTCTGACTGTACCCGCAAGAAATGTGTAAATCATCATTTAGACATAAACAATGAAGGTTTAAACATGTATCATAATTTATTTGCTATAAATAATAACCGACCAAACATTATCGAAGCCAATGAGATCATGTTTCAAGTTGACATCATGACCATGTATGATCATCAAAAGTGAACCACAAAAACTCAAGAAATACGAGTAGGAGTGTAATAATATAGCTATGATACATGGCTTTAATTTAGATGTAAAAACAATGGAGCTTTTAATTGTGAGGTGTAAATCAGATTGAATCTGTCTCTTGGGTTCCTGAGAACTTTGTAGATATGGAACGATTTATACATGTTGCGTGTGTAATTTGAACCATTAAGTTCAGGTTTTTCTTAGTAAATATCGTTTATATAGAAGGTCAAGCTTTTTTGTGATGCCGAACTTCTTAATGTGAGCAATTTAACTATTTAAGCCATTTAGTATCTACATTCTAAAACATTAACATCCAAAAAATAGACCATAGTCTATTTTGGTTTTATCCAAGCTGAGTGTGCTAAAAAAAACTGTTTCTAACTCGATTGCTTTTAAATAAATAGGGAGTAAATGACCATTGACGTGAATGCTAGCTAGCCTTTAACTAATTTGGACAAAAACTGCTCTTACGTCATCAAGTCTGAATCAGGTATTTCTAAGAACCCGCTCGGTTCCAGCGCATGTGTTAATTTTCGTAACTTTCGCAATTATGTTACTCCATACTTAACTGGAAGCTTATTATATGGCTTCACTATAAACCATTTAACTTGAGAACAAGGTTATAAAACTAACAAATCTTTTCTTAGCGTTCAATGTGTTTTTTTGGTAGCTTTCCTACTTTATTCCTTCCAATTTTTATCTTAGAGATCACATTTGACACCCTTAAATGGAATAAATTTGTCTCTTCGATATACACTACAAAAGATCTGGCGCCTTATTCTTTCCTTATAACTTTATTAGGTACGAATATTCCGAAAAATGAGTCATAAATCCATAAAAGTCGATCGTTCAACAATAAATTGGAATGCTTATAGCCTGGTACAGAAACGAGACATTCTCCAGTACAGTTAGGAGTGACATCACGCGTGAGACACCAGGACCATCGGATCAGGCCTTATAAAGAATTCTAGTTCCAATGAACGGTGAACACATGTGAGAAGATTGTGTGACTTGTAGCCGGCACTTTGCAATATGAACGCAGAATCTGGCGCCACTTGGCTTCAATGTAAATTTTCTTTAGCACCTTATTTTAATTGTGTTCGATTTAATAATTTGGTTTGTAACCAATCACAAAAGAGGAGGTTTTCAATTTGACATTTACACGATATATCCGAAATGTGATTTATTTCAGAAAATATTTTTGTCGTCGATAGGGTATACGATAGATCCTATAAGGTAGCATACCGTTGAAGTCAGACTGTTTTTATATTTATGTGCAATCAACAATATGTTAATTCCGAGAGTTTTTGGGTTAAATCTTTTGCTTAAAAGTTTTATTGCTTCGCCTACATTTAAGTTCAACGTATCCTAAGTGATAAACACTGTACGGCTTAAAAACTGGTCCATATTAACCACGTATAAAACCAGCGACTTTTTGCGCATGCCATCAGAATCTTAATCAATATCTACAAACGGTACTCAATCCGATTGAGCCACCATAAAACTGCCAGGAAATTGCAATTTATACGACAACACAACATATCTATTAAACTCGATTAAAACGGAAAACTAAATTAACGGTGCACCAATAAATATAGCGAGTGATGTCATGCGAACGGATATTAGTCTAGGTGGGCTAAAATTTGCATATTATGCGGATATTTTAACTAGTTTTGAAAATAACATAGTCTGAAAGATATACAAGATTAATTTTAATACTCTAGTCTAAAAGCGCCAATCTGTTTTGAGGAAGCGTGGTGATCAATGCTCGTGCCTTCTCTATATGGGAAGAGGCCTGTGCCCAGCAGTGGGACGTTTATTAGCTAGTATTATTTTTATTATAATGGATAAGAAGATCTTTCCAATCAAATTGCAATTGTTTAATTACCTACTGTATTTATTTATTTTGTATCTTTAAGTAAGGTTATTTAAACAAAAAGTTAGCAATGTAAGTGTTAATTAGTTATTATTATAAGTCATAATACAGTAGTTATTTGTTGCGATTAACAATGCGGTTTGAGAAGTAAATACTTCACACATTGTAACGAACATTAATTTTACTTTTTCTTACATGAGTACTATGTAAATGAACACGAGTTATTAGAAAAAAAAACAACTGTATCTCGTGTTTAATATGAAGTTTAGTTTGCGTTAAAAATCTTACAAATCAGTTTTTTTTTTTACTTTTTTATAACTACTAATCAGTGTAAAATGAACTTTATTTAAACTACAGTTAAGCTTATGTTTAGTTATGTGTAAATTACATCAATTGATACAGAAGTACGAGTAGACTATAGTAAGTAAATAATTTTGTAGTCCTGCATGTACCACGATTTCATACTGCATCATCCTATGGTTGACTGGCAGTTAGTGCCTTTTGGCATTAAATCCGCTTTTGTGCAACAGTGTGCAAAAAGTATTAAATAAATAAATAAGCTAAGATTACAAACCAGGACCTTACAAAGCGCTAAATAACTTAAGGTTCAACTCATAACAGTTATTTTTTTCCACATAAGTTGACACAGCGAGCTTACTGTCACCATAACTGCAATTCTCAGAAGCAGTAGCACTTCATGTAGTAGAGTGCTACTTTACTTTAAGATATAATACATATGTTACATGCACACAACATACACATAACAGTTGCAGACAGATGCGAGATAAGATTGGTAAGTTTCTTGAATTTGCAGCACGGAGGTAACATTAAACGCGTACGTAGACGGTAAGATTAAATTGTTTGCAGTCTAAATAAAAGAGTCGCAGAAAGGTATAAACTATTTAAGTTTTAGTGGGGAATTCTTGAAAAAAAGCCGGGTCAAGAGTACCCTAAATCAAAGACCATGTATGAAGGGATAATGAAAGTGGACCAAGCGAAACAGGTATGTGAGATATCAGAGACAAGGATGTGTCCGTAGCAAGAGTAAAGAAGTGGTCTCTGCCTACCCCTACGGGAAAGAGGCGTG
This sequence comes from Autographa gamma, assembly GCA_905146925.1. Classification (NCBI taxonomy): domain Eukaryota; kingdom Metazoa; phylum Arthropoda; class Insecta; order Lepidoptera; family Noctuidae; genus Autographa; species Autographa gamma. Next base: position 6,977,481 of record LR989872.1, on the reverse strand, counting down.
ATTATATAAGTATATATTTATGTGTATGAAGGTAACATGTTAAAATTTGTAGATACATATAATCTTGTGTTGTATTTTTTTGAATTTGTAGAGTAAAGACCCGGGTGTAATTCTCAGTAGCAGGTCGGAGTTTGGATTTGTGCCCGGTTAGTGGCAATAGGCACGCCCCCTATTACATGGGACCTAAACATATCGGCGAACTGTGGGTGTACATTGGTGCACCTCTGCCTACCCCTTAGGGGATACAGGCGTGATGATATGTTATGTTTATGTAACTATTTACCATACTAATGTTGCTGCAAATATAGGTTACTTTAATAGCGGCACGCAAAAAACTGTTGTTGTTTTAATAATAGGTTCATAAAACCATTTGATAGCGTAATATTCCATAGAGCAAAAACACGCACATAAGCCAACATGTAACCATTAGATATCTATATCTAAATCTTATCGTTGGCCTATTGGTTCTGGAGGTCTTGGGTTCGATTCCCAGGTCGACCAAGGTGTTATTGGGTTTTTCTATGATATTCTCAGTAGCAGGTCGGAGTTTGAATTTGTGCCCGTTTAGTGGCAATAGGCTCGCCCCCTATTACATGGGACCTAAACATACAGGCGAACTGTGCGTGTACATTGGTACACCTCTGCCTAACCCTTCTGGGAATACAGGCGTGATGGTATGTAAGTCTTATATATTTAATTCAAAATTATTTAAATTATATAAATATGAGTTAATTAAAACCGCTATTTATATAAAAATAAACAATAAATCCGGGATCCCACGAGTGTAGTGTCGCATATTATCACATTCTCACTTTCTCGATTCGAGTGTGAGCGAGCCCTTTGCTTTCTACGCGGCGCCTGCGCTTCGCAGCCAGCGCGGTTATTAGCGCGGAACCACCACTTTCGATGTTACGTGCTAGTCTGTTCCTAGGTTTTGAGTATTTTATACATTTTAAATATATGTTTAATTTTTGTTGACCTCCGTGATCGACACACCGGTTTCAAGATGTCGCTAGCTCTGAGGTCGGGTTCGATCCCCGGACGGGTCAATGTTGAAAATCACTTTTCTACATTTTCTCTCGTCTGGGTGTCTGTGGTACCTTCGTTGTTTCTGAATTCCATAACACAAGTGCTTTAGCTACTTACTTTTGGTTCAGAACAATGTATGTGATGTTGTCCGCATTTATTAATTTGATTTTTTATATACATTTATTAAACTCACATCTTTATAGGATGACCTCTATACAATAGTGGTTTTCGTATACGGAATGCTTATAGAAATGACGAATTCCGTTACAATGAAATTGAGATACAAATATTTGCACGACTTGGTATTACAATTATTATTGTAAGTTGAGTTTTTGTGTATATCTGATGTTAATGTAAGTCAGTGTGATGTTGTTGCTTTTGACACGAAATATACAGTATTATTATATCAAATGGCTTAAAATATTTTTGTAGGTGTGTTTTTATAAATTACATTTTACAATAAAAAAAAAACAAATAATATAAAGTTATTGAGCCGACCAGAATTAAAACTTCTAGTCTGTTATCGAATGGCTTAAATTTTTTTTGGCAGATGTGTTTTGTGATTGTAATCAACTTAGATTTTTCAATGTAAAATGTTCAACAAATCTGAACTAAAGTTTAAACTAAAATTAATACTATCCAAATAATAAACTATTCTACTATCATTATTATACTTCTAAACTACCAGATATGACCTATTTCCATCCATATATCACAAAACATTTTTAGCCAATCAAAAGCCATCACTCAGTAATATCATCCAATCAGGTCTCGAACTTTAAAACGGTAGTTTGAACATTCGTGTGAACTCATGTCTCAAATATTAGCGTGTCTATTCAATATATTGGGCCACACATGTAGCAACGTTGTTCATCGCAGTATATCTACATCATTATGTAGTAAACGTCAGTTTTCACGATGCTAGACAGATTACCATGACCTTGAATTAAGGAATACTTTATTTAGTAACAGAAATATATAAAAGGCTAATGTTAATAATGTTCTCCATTATCTAGACCTAAACATAGGAAAATTATTATCTAGTAATCAAAAACTAGTCACCACTTCTTTAATGTAAAAGACAGCGATATAATAGATCGAAAATTATTATCCCTTTTGTGGTAGCAAAGATATTTTTGCTACACATAAGGAAAAAGCCATAAGTGACGACTTTCTGCTCAAACAGAGTTTAGTGATCATTGACTACGAAGTTACAAATATACAGCATTTAATTTCTAATTTACAATCTTTCTAGTCCATAAATAAATACTTTCCCTCACAAACAAGATGAACCTTAACTTGCACCAAGCCAGCCAGCCAGCCATACGGCACCAAGTTCACGTTAACGCATCGGCGCGCGCGTGTCATGTGCGCCGGCGCACCTGTACGTGCTTCCTGTCCGCCATCTTGCTTCTACTCATGCGAACCCTGCTGTGTTCTAGTCGTGGTTAAAACACCACGACTAGAAAACACCACGACTAGACTAGGAGACTTAAGTTTTTTCTTAACTTTCCTACAATAGTGACAAAGAACCGTTGGTCCATACTTACTTCTCAAAATCAGTTCAAACGCGCGATAATCGCGTCTAAATATACTTACACCTACAGTTCATTCTGACAACCTCCTTTTTTTAAAGTAGGTTGTAAATTGTAATGCGAAACTACTTAACTAAGTATTTCTGTATGTTACACTATCAGGGCTAAACAGCTAAATCGATTTTGATAAAAGTTTGTATGGAGTTAGCTTGAATTATGATCGAAGAAGAAAAATGGGCCTCCAATATTGAACCATATGTCATTCCTAAAACATAGACGTCGATACTTTTGCCTGGTGTTAAGAAACCTTAAAACTGCCGATTTACAAACCTAATCGTTCTGACAGTGAGCCATATGGGGATTTTTGTACGGATTCTTTAGCTCCACATTTTGTTTTGATTTCTAACTGTTTAACTTCCCAATATGAAAGCAAAAGACCTAAACACAGCTACTTTATTGTAGTTAGATATCACTTAAATGCAGATGACGCCCATCTAAATAGACTGAAGTTCATAGTTCCTTCACTACCTGACCTTAGTACCTTCCTACTCAAGTTACCAACGGATCCACTTATATCTTGGAACCTAAGACCTAACCTTAGCCTAAACCGTGTCGCATTAGTATCTAAACTAGGGTACTTAGGCAGTAAAGCTGCCAGGAACGTCAGAGACTGCAGTGTATCCATATTTATGTTCGCGAGAGGATATTAAGAGAACATTATGGGGCCACGATTGTTCACCGTTAACCCTTGTGAGCTACTGTGTAGGTAGGTAGTGAACTGTTGCATCTATCTCCTATAACATGGGACTGGAAATTATCTTAAAGGAAAAAAGTAATAAAATAAAAAGTGTTTTGCCTCAGTCCCATATAGAGCTAAATATGTGGTTTTAAATGGTTTAAATGTTTCTTATTTATTTAAAAAAAAATGTCGTGGTTGGGCAGATTAAAAAAAATGAAGAGTTGTGTTGGGGAAGACTTGTTCAACAGTAAAAAAACTAATCGGTTACAAAAAAGTAGTTTTCATTGTGAAAGCATAAATTTTTTTGTACACTTTTAGAAATTGTTACTATATCATATTTTTTTGATTAAAAAATAAAGTGAGTTGATCTTATTTAGTGTCCGACCGGCACATGTATTTTTCCTTATAAGTTACTCATTTACTTTTTTTAGCAGAGTTTCTATGCTATGCAGCGGGACAAAACGCGCTCATTAGATCACATTCCATGTACTTTTATTTTAGTTTATACTCAAAAATATCTATATAAATTACCTTTGCAAGACCCTACAGCATAATTTGGTCAGCGCGGGCATCGAAGCGGATCCCGGCGCACGCGCAGTCCATCCGTCGCGAAACTATGACTAATCTTAGAAATCTCCGCTGTCGTTATATAAAACGTCTCACGCTTCTGTGATCGCATCTATGTGTGTTGAGCTAATATTTTGTTATCTGTTTAGTTAAGTTACTAGATAAAGAAAGTTTGTGAATCGATATAGTAACAAGCTCAGCCAGGTACAAACAATTTACATACAAACGTACATATACACGCCTGTTTCCCGTAGGGTTGGCAGAGACCACTTCTTTCCACTTGCTACGATCTTTACACACATGTTTCGCTTCGTCCACTTTCATTATTCCCTTCATACATGCTCTTTTGCTTAGGGTACTCTTGACGTGGCCTTTTTTCAAGGAGTCTCAAATTTGGTCTAGAAACGCCCGCCTAGGTGGTAGATCTTCCTACACTTTCATTCGAACTCTATTTACCGTATTTTCCGTATTGAAAAAATGATGAAAACATATGTAGGTACAATGTCTATGTTATTTAATGACAACAACTACATAAATATCAATACTATCTAGCAACACGTGTTTCATCTTACAGGCTTTATTTAATGTCGAGTCACGAACGTAAACTATTGTCTATGGATTGCACTGAATAGACTCATATACACAATTACATCTAAAAGTTAAGATACCTATTATTTTTTGCATACTGTCCCACTGGCAGGCAAGTGGCAACGGCCTTCAAATCTTACCTTTAACCCTCGCGGAATATATCATCTAAATAAATACTTGCATGTCTAATTTGGATTGCATTAAAAGCAAAGGAAAACATAAATGTAGCAAGAGTAAAAAAATATTTATCAAACAACATATTTTTATAGTTGTCGAATTAGTTACACTTGATGTTTACGACGACCTAACTAATAACATTAATATCGTAATAATTCAACTCCTGCGCAAAATATTGGCTCAAAGATGTTATAGGGTTCAAAAGATCACGAGAACAGGTGCTGTACCATGATCTTTTAAAGCAGTGCTATTGCTGTTGTGGAAGAGAGATGGCGCACTACACTGCGCATAGCGCTGTCCCGCTTACTCAACTACAAAAGTTATTGCTTTAAGAGGTCATAGTACGACCCCAGGTATACTAAGATCAACTCATAACTGTTAATTACACCATCCCGTTAATTAACTATAAAGCTTATCCCTACACAATCACATTTTAAATTACGTTGTTTATCAAGTTAGGATTAGCTATCAAAACAAAATGTACAAGAGACAGTATGATTACACTCGCGGCGCAAAAAAATTATCACAACATAAACTTGTTCAACTTTCCTCGATCATTAATGGCAAAAACTTGCACCTGATTATTATGGTAATAAACTATGCTAGTACAGGGGAGTGCATAATAATAACACCCATTCAAAATTGCATATATAATGAGACATTTGAATATTGCTATTGTGTTCAAGAGAAATATACCGCGATAGATATTAAATGCCTTTAATACAGACAGAATTTCTATCGACTGTTTTGAAAGAGAAATTGAAATAAAAGTTTGCACAAAGTGGTATATTAAGGCATAAAAATCCTTGACTTCACATAAAAGGCTTGTGATCAAAGAAAACTGACAAGCAAGACATCTCTATCAAAACATTACACAAATAGACAGGAAAACAAAAGAAAGACTTTTACATCCCACAGAATCCTAGGACAAACACTCGTGTGAAACGATTCAGCAGTCGAGACCAGCTCGAGACACTCTCACGGTTCATTGTTCAGCGATAATAGTTCTATATTCAAATGTAACAAACAAAAGTAATTTGTAACGTGTTCCGATCCGATAGTCAGATGTTCCCTCGGAACTACAAGCCGTTGAACAATAAAATCGGTTCGCTGGTCAAGTTTTTATGCAAGGATGTGTATGGGAGTGAGTTTTTTCCCCTACTTTGAAATGTGGGTTTCCCTAAATCGAATTGTGAATGTTTAGTGAATTCGCGATTGGGTTTTGTTTGGAATAGTGTTTTATTTTCTTATTCATTTGGTAGTGAGTGATCTATGTTTCAAAGAACTCAAAATGCTGGCTAAAGAAACTTTTGCTTTGGTAAACAAAAGCTATTTTAAATGATTTTGGACGAATCCCTAGAGATTTTAGTAACGTTTAATTTTGAGTTGATTCAATATTTCTCAAAGTCCGGTGAAAAAGTCAAAGCCTGCGCTCAGGCTAACTGCAAATAACTCTACAAAAAAAAACAATATTTCACCTACAAATCAAACTTAATTCACGAAAACCATACTTTTTAATCCTCTTCGATCTACATGCATACAAATAAGTATTTTTTTCTCCCTTAGGTATAATTACGGAGGCATCGGACCGCGAGATCAGACACGCCAGACACTGAAAGTGCACAATTTGCATGCCAGACTAATCAACACTATGGCTGTGATTAGCTTAACTAATAGGGGATGTAGGAGCAAGAAAATAATAGTAATTTACATTACTGTTTACAAGAAAAATTAGTTTAATTTACTTTATTTGTTTTAAAGAGGTAATATGAAGACATAACTTTGAGTAAAAGCTCGAGTCGCTACATTAAACGAATTTTCCTCATGGTTTTGTTATGTATTTGTTTTAAAATTATAGCTTATAACTTTTTCTGTTGTATAAGCTATTCTAATGTAATGTGTTTATCAAAATCCGTTCAGTATTTCTTGTGAAACAGAGCAATAAACATTACGACTACCGGAACGGTAACCGCTTGAGTTCCTATTTTCATATTATTTTCCATCATCATTTAAATGATTTCTTACTATAGTAGCAACAAGAAACATTGTCTTTGAACAACGTATGCTATACCAATGATGATATTAATTACCTCTTGTTTTTCACTCTTGAACTCAAAGACCTTTACCGACTGCAGAATATAAATGAGTTGTGTGTTTCTATAATTACTGACAATTATGTTTGAGATCTTTCTGGCGGTATTTTTGGGCCGAGAGTTAAAATAACTGTTTGTTTAACTGATACTGAGTATTAATTAATTTAATACACGCACTATCATTAGCAGCGTAATTGAAATTGCTTGTAATTTGTAAACTTTTTTTGAGAACACGCTGTTTTTGCTTTTTTACATACAAAAATTACCATATTCATTTAAACAACTACTTTTTGCTATTGCCTCATAGAGAGTGTAATCTAAGTTTTGGCTAAAGGAAAACCAAGCTTTTCTTGTTAAAAAAGAAAAACTATTGCATATGCATTAAAACTACTAGACAAATACATAACAAACTAGATGAGATGACCAGGGATTTTTACTAATAACCTCTTCAAAAAAAGTCGAGATAAAATAGGCAAGCAAAAATAGGTAAACCTAAACTATTACAGAGAAAAATATATCGTAAGGCTTCTTTTGCTAAATCATGTAGCATTAGGACATCTATTGTTATAATTTTCACAATCCTTCGTCTTGTGTGACTACTCACTACAGACAGACACTATTTGCATGTCGGCGTGTTCGTAACCCATGCTCAATTTAATCACAATTGGTCACGGTGTAGACACGGTACCTATAGGAATACGGAGGCTTTAGCTAAAACATATAAAGCTTGGAAACATTTTGAAGTTGCGTGTTTTTGTCTCCGGTAAACATTTTGATATTTGTCTGTGTTATTGCATACAAACGGCTTTAAAGAAATAAACCAATAGTGTACGAAAAAGATTCAAAATTTGATAATACACCTATTTCTAAGTGCATTTCCAAATGCACATACGGATGTCAGCGAAATTTCTAAGTTCTATAACTTAATTATAGGCATATAATAATAACTGACATTTGAATAGCACAATGTTGTATATACCAGTATAGATAACAGTCTATTCAATTTTGTTTAAATGTAGCATTTACTGAATTTTGCAACGTTCCCTAAGTATTGCTTTCTATAGCTTATGTTTTTATTGATTTACGTAAAAAAAAGGCGTTCACTGTCTACATATTCTTTTGTGGAAATATTCATTAAAGATGTAATCGAAAAAAAAGGATATTTTTTACGATGATAGGCAGTTATATTATCTCTTGATTTTCTAGCAGTTAACAAGAAACAATACTATACCTAACAACTCTGATACATTCCCAACATTTTAACGCTTTCGGAACCTACATTTACAAACCCTCCACATTTCTCAAATTCCTTAATAAATACTCTTCAAGCTATTCACATAAATACTTCGCAACAAAACAATGAGCGCAAGAGCCTCTTAATCACTCTCGACATCTGTATGCATGCGATCATATACTGACAAAAGTGGGTTACTGAAATATCAAAAACATTCATACAATAACCGTCTCTATTTCCAAGGTATTAAAGATGGTATTTCCATGGTTTGTACCTTCCATCGTGACATTACTGCGTTTATTTCAAGAGCTGAACTTTGCAGTATTGACTTTATCGGTGACTTTCTATCTATTGCAAGAAGGGCTGGTAGGTCGGTGGTATTTAAAGTACAATGCAATTGTTTTGCTCTTTTGGTTGCTATAATGCTATGCAAAATCTGATGGAATTGTGACGAACTGATACTGCTGACTTAAAAATTTTGCCGATGTATTTTCTTTTTGTCAGACATTTCAATACCAAAAGTACTTTGTGAAATTGTCTTTCTTATAGAAACTGAGGAAATATGTCCACAAATACTTAGGTATATGAGTTTAAGAAAGGTAAGTGAACCTATAAAATTTATAACGAACATGTGCAACAAAATTTATTATAATTACAACAATACATTTATATCCTACTTGAATATAATATATTAAGAGTGTGAGACAACAAACTAGCTAGGTAATATTTGCTTGTTTATAATAAGTAATTTGTGACATTGACATACAAATATCAGTGAATGTTTGCAATTATACACTCAGTAGCACATATACAGTAAAGCTGACATAATCAGTGCCTTTATTCCAACGAAATAAGGTCGAATATAGCACAGTAAATAAGACTGCTTCAAGAAACAGGATCAACTGAGCTTCGCGAAAATGATTGCAAAATCAAAACATTTAATAACTCGTTATATAATGTGTATATATTGAAGATACTGGTCGACCTTACAAAGGTCAAATGAAAAGCAACAAAACTGCATATTTAATAGTTTGTTATTAATTATGATAAATCAAATATTTGATGAACCAGGCTATTTTGGATGAGACGAGATTTAAACGAAAGAAAATTGCTATTTATAATTGATCCTAACAATTAAATAGATTTCATCTAAGCTCGACTGCTACGCTAGAAGTCTTGGGTTCGATTCCCGAGTCAACCAAGTTGTTATTGGGTTTTTCTATCAAATTCTCAGTAGCAGGTCGGAGTTTGGATTTGTGCCCCGTAAGTGGCAATAGGCTCGCCCCCTATTACATGGGACCTAAAGTTATCGGCTAACAGTGGGTGTACATTGGTACACCTCTGCCTACCCCTTCGGGGATACAGGCGTGATGATATGTTTATAGCTCAGCTTCAAGATGACTTTATCAAACTGGTGTGAAGTCATATTGACAGATAACATCATATCTGACTCAATCAAATTACAACGTAATTGTAATGGACTCAGAACATATAATTAATAAAAACATGTTTATGTGGTTAGCTACTGATTAACATGTGGAATTTTTTAAGTTTAAACACAGGTCTGAAGTATGAGATATTACAAAAAATCACAATATTTCACCAAAATGCTAATTTTAAAGTCCGAATAACCTGTCAATGCCTGCGGTCAGGCTAACTGCATAGATCTTCAAAAACAACCAAGAATCTGCTAAAAGTCAGTTACTTCTAAAAAGAGACTGTGACCCCCGAGTTTGTTTCGACATTTCTTCTCAGGGTAGTCAGTTAGGAAATGTCGACCTCATCTAGATTAAGAAGACGTGTGAAAGTGATTGTGTGAAGTCCTATTTACAAAAAAAAAAGAAAATTTTACTACTTCCAGTCTTCCACTTTATGAAAAAAATATACTGCTATATTATTATCCCATGAATTAATACAACAAAACAATAACACATACTCCATGGCTCAAATTCTATGGAGTAAGGTTATCGATAAAATCGTCGATGACGTCATCAAGGCTGTATGGGTCATACTCGTGCGCACTTCGTACTGACATTTGCATAGCTATATGGATGACGATTAAACATACACTATGTTTTGATTTTAGATTGAATGTAATTCATTTGAAAATATGGTTGATTGATGCATCAAGGTTTTGAGCTAGTTTTTATGCTTCGATTTTGTTATTTAGCTCACTAGACGTCAGTATGATTTAGGGGGCTAATATTAAAACCTCACAATTTTAAACCGTTTAATTTTTGCCCGACTGCCAAAGACATATTTCAAATCTATATTCATTATCTATTATTAGGCTCACTTAATATAAAGGGCCAAAAAAAAAACAACACAGGGACTATCATTCCCCACTCAATAGATCCTTAGTACATGAACAAAACACCTCTTCATCGGAGTAACATATTCAAATAAACTTGCAATATATTCGTACCAATCCAAAAGCAGTGGACACTCTCCACTTCTGACATAAATACCGGTTAACCTACTCTGAATGCCACCAAACAAAAGGCACCATATGGCTCTCTTCACGATCTCAACTCCAAACAGATTAATGATACAAATCATTCAAGTGATTCTAAAGAGCTTAATTACACTTTTGATGTTTTATTTTAAGGTTCCAAAGTGCACTTATATTTTGAAGTACCTTTGTTTTCTGATTGAGTCTTAATTCAACCTCTTAATAAGACTTTGTAAATAGTCTTTATAAACAAGAGCATGTTTGCCTTATGATCTTAAAATGAGAGATAAAAGTGGAGTGCTATCTCATGGCTGTATTTAATTTGAAGATACGTCATCAAGTATAACTCAATTGCAGAAAGAAGAGTCATCGCTATAAAAGATTTTAGATAAAGTATTTGTCTTTACATATGATAAGGGCCATGTTTTATAACAAATAGATACATACGTAATACATGAATATAATTTTAGGTAATTTTCATGAACAAATTTTTAGTTACAAGCTAACTTCCAATTGAATTCCATCATCCAGATTTCAGCAATGGAATCATACCCACGTAACTGTACCTTTATTTAAGACTCTTGACATTCATAATCATCCAATCACGCTAAACGTACTCATACAAAATGTCAATCACAATCTCATAAACTGTCTTCATTAAGAAAACTAACGGACGTCGCTCTTACTTAGTAATTTTAACACTAATTACAGCAATCAATGAGACAGGCGCCATCACTTATACCGTACGATAGGATATTATTATCGTTCCGAACTAATTGCACACTCTTAGTTCTCACCCTAACGTACTTAGAAAGATATCTCTATCATTAAAATTAATGTTAACAAAATTCGGAATGACTGCGAATCCAATCTTAGAAACAACATTGTTAAATTTTATTAGCATTGCTTAACATCGTAATGCTGTGAAAATCATGAATAAAATGCATTTACAGCATCATTAAAGTGTTTCCTAACACAAATAAGACAAGAACATCGGACACATAAATGCGTGTTAAATGAGGCATGACTGAGTAGTACAAGTTGTTTTATAACGTCTGTAGTGTAAATACCTTGACTTTCCGAGGCAACGATGATTCCATTTCCACATGTCTGTAGTGCTCAGCAGACCTGTGCACTGATCCTCCTCTGACATCCTCAGCTGAAGCTTTCTCCTCGCCACGAGTCAGGGTTGTCACCTTCCTCACAATCCTTGTGGTTATCCTTCGTTGTCCGCTGACATCGTCTTTCTTCGAGATTTTGGTCGACTCTAATGAAGAGCCTAGAACCTCGGTCGACATTCTCTTGTTCGTGTGAATCGCCTGCAACTCTGACATGCCCAGGCCACCGGCTGACGTCGGCACGGCTAGCGCGCTCTCTCCATCGTATTCAAAATGAGTTTGATTCCCATCGTGTACAATTCGTCCGTTGTAGCTCTCCTCCCGGTAAGACCCGGAGCGGTAACTGGACGATCTTTCCATTCCTGGATAGTTTCCATCGTACACTGTCTCGTGTCTGGTCAAACCTTCTCTTAGACTCCGAGGCACTGAGGCCAAGTTTAAACTGGTCGTGATGGGTGAACCCACGGGTGATGGAGAGGACTTCTTCAAGCTCGATTTCAGGGGTTTCGAGTCATCGCTTTCCAGCGTCCCCTGAACAAACAGACGCTTGCTGCTTCCGCCTTCTTTTACAAATCTGTACATCGACATCTTGGCTCCGTCTCAGGCCTCTAGGCCGTCACAACACATAATACTGTTCTCTGCAACGGAGTTCCCTCTTATTATAGATTCGATACGCGTCGTGTTTACTTATTCATGTACCGGTGACAACTTATGGTGTGAATTCTAAGACATTAAGGAAAGGTATGTTAACCTATTCTTTTGTAATGTTGTGTAATGTTATGTGCGGCTGCAGCTAGCTGAAATGTCGTTAAAACGGCATTTACTTGTTTTTCTTCCTTTCTAAGTAATTATCTTATATTTATTTAAATCCGTTAGAATATTTAAAGTATATCAAGTAAGTCCTCAAGACCAAGAAAGTGGACTGATAGGTGTTGAAACTAAGAGTGGTCGTATGGTAAGTACGCGACGGATTAGGCGCGGTACTGATCCATATATGGTGACCACAAGCAACAAGTATGGCGGCGCCCTTCCGGCGGACGCAAGCAGGAAACTTAAGGACAAGATTTTAAAACTTAACGACGATATCCGTGACGTTAAAGATACTCATTATAATTAATTAAATAATTTGTATAAGAAGCTTAGGAAGGAATTGTATGATGAGACAGTAAGTGTTCAATATGGCGTAGGAATAAAGACTGGGATCATTATGAGAAAAGATTAAAACACAATATAATTGCTTCTAATGAACAGACAACTAAGCACCATCGATATAGAAGATATTAACTTTGATATAAAGTGTGTTAGTGAAAGTCCTCCATAATGAACACACAAATCTCAAAACCAAAGATTGTAAAGATAATTAAGCAAATCAACGCAACCAGTTTTAATTGATAGACATAAAGAATGTCATTGTCAAAGTCAGAGCCAAACTTGACCCAAATGATAGAGCAAACATTTTACATAATAACAACTGGTTACACTGTCGCAACATCTGTAGGAAACGAAGCGAATTCGATTACAATACGCTGCAGATGAATATAGAAAATATGGAAAATGAATTGGAATTTGTATAGTATATATGTTTGTAGACCCAACTATGAAGGACTATGGAACAGAGCTTGGTCTAGCAATGGTTCCGTACGGACAACTATTAATGGAAAACAATGGACATATATGGGCTGGAATGCGATTTAATTTCGAGCTTATTCATATGCTGCTAAAAGTTAATTTCCTTTGCAAGTAAATTCCACCGATGACTTAATGCGTCTTAGTCATTCGTATCTAACTGAAGGATTTTGTATAAACGGAAATGATAATCAACAGATTCTAATGATCTTTATAAAATACTTTTAACTTGGAATAATCGTTATTGAAATAACTTCCAGGAACTTTTTAGAACTGAAAGAACTAACACGTAAGCTGACCTTAGATAGCTTTTAAGTATTTAAATATAGGAAATAGTTAAAACGAATGCAAATATTGGACACGAGCAGTCGATGGCTTTAAAAATTAATTTATGAAAACATACTAGGACATAAAGATTCAGATGAAGTTTTGATGCTTAATGACTACATAAAAGTCAAAGATACTGAGATATATTTATCAAACGATAAAGATTAACAAAAAAACTAACAGAAATCATATTCATCAAACAAAGAACTTATTGTAGAGTCAACTACTGCATCGGCAAATAAAATATTGGCGCAATGGCTCAGTAGCAAACAGTTAGCCAGGTAAATGTGCTAATTACCATTGTTTATGGCGAGGCCCTTCAAATATGCCACTAGCTATTGTGCAATACGTGTTTTGAATAACAGTGGAAAAGACTCGCAACTATATCTATGGGACGGTTAACTTCTACAACGTTTTAACTATTAACTATTTTTCCATCTACAACAGTTAAATCTACAGTGGTTTCTTCTATAACATTATTTTTATCTTGTCCATCATATGTAGGAATTTTATCTAGTGCAATTTGGCATTGCAGGTGACATTGATTAAACTTTTATTTTTTATCTTAATACCCTGTTTGAGCTGTATCTCGTACGTCAATGGTTTCATGTATGTCAAATATATCTGTATTTTGCATATCATGAGCGTTTAGGTCATTTCTTTTTACTATTACATAGATATATTTTAGTGCAAAGATTTTTTGGTTTAAGTAGTTATTTAATAGATGTTTGAGGGTGTTAAATATTTGTTTTCCTATTTGCCAAAGGAAGTTATGTCCAAAATTATTCCTAGTGTTGTCCTTGATAAAATTAAAGGTTTAAAATAAGACATGTTTTGTCGTTTAGACAAATACTTTTCGGCAACTAGCTTTTAAAACTAATTTGATCCAAAAAGTTGCCAGTTTCTTTTCGGAGCCTAGCAACAAAAAAAACTATGCTAATTTATTATGTTGTTTTCAATATATCATGTTCAGTCCACATTCAATTACTTGTGTGGGTGACAACTAACCCAGGAGATTTTTTGCGGGGGACGGGCGTGGTATTCAATGGTGACTCCCACATGGCTGGACCTTGGCTAACTTTATATGGGGACGACATTTTATAGCATAATTGTCGGTTAGAATTTAATTGGGCGTTGAATTCTTGCATAATGCATTTTTTATTGGAGTTATAATCTGTACGTGTGTTGGAATATATTGTCGTGATTTCTTAAGTTAAGATTGTCTTGTTGTTTATTGTTTTGACTCGAAGGATGGAATGGAAACGTCTGAAATTACATTCGACTAACTAAAGATATAAAATGGCGTTGTTTACTACAAAAAATATGCTCAACTTGAATGGCCTTGACTTAAATGTATCTACAAGTTCAAGTTATTTATTAAGAGACGTATTTAGCATATAGAAAACATCGAATTTAAATGGATTTTTATAGGTATTGATGGATTATAATTTTATGGTAACATGTTACAGTTAGAAAGGATCGTATGTATAACGGTAAGGTTTATCCTTTTATTGCTTTGTCCTTATTAATATTGAGGTTGAGATTAAGAATTAGAACCATAGTAGATTCTATGACTAAAACATACTAGATGATGGCTTTTTTTACTAGATGATGGCTTTTTTTACTAGATGATGGCTTTTTTTACTAGATGATGGCTTTTTTTACTAGATGATGACTTTTTTTACTAGATGATGGCTTTTTTTAACAAGAACTACAAGAAGTAGAATATCACGAAAGGTCTCTCAAATGTTTTCAAAATTTATTTTCACTTATCACTTAATATCTATAAGCTTGAGTTGTATACTGAACTGATAAAAATAACATCAACTGGGATCAAACATGACAAATAAAACCATACTTTTCAGAATCTAAGCTAAAACATGTTATTGACAAAAACACTTCAAGTGAACGAGATAAATAGCAGAGGAGCAGACTTCGTGCTAATGCATAATATATCACAATAATTGCATGAATGCATCTAAAACCTTCTTGTATTTATAAATAGTCCGCAACAATTGATGTCACTCTGATCTATGTGTGTGTTTGTTTACATAAACATATACAATTCTGCGTCAGGTCCATACTTAATTTGCATTTATGGTACATAAGAGGCAGTGTATGAGAGATTACCATCGTCATCATCATCTCCCGAGCCTTTTCCCAACTATGTTGGGGTCGGCTACCAGTCTTACCAGATTCAGCTGAATACCGTATTTTACATGGAGCGACTGCCTATCTGACCTCCACAACCCATTTTTACTGGGAAACACAGTATCCCATAGTTAGACCGGTTAATAAATAAATAAGTAAATAGCCATCGAAACTCGAATATTTTAATTTATCGTTTTTGAGTGGGTGATTGAAATGAGATAACTTATTGACAATGCAAAGTAAAGGGAATCTATTTCATAGGTCAGTTGCGACACAGTTCCTTTTAGGGTCCACTGCTAAATTGCGTAGGATGCGCCCTAAGGCTGCATTTCAATTTGGTATAGATGACGACATTGTCCTACAATATAGACACATCAAAACAATGCTAAGTAAAACGAAATTAAGTCGAATTAACATTAGCAAAGCTGAAGTCCTTGAATCTGTAGATTGGTATATACTAATTAACAGATATTTCAAAATCCGAGTATCTTCTAAACCCATTGATAAAATTACAATGTCGCTATAAACCGTTAGTTGTCACCGGTATCGGTAAAAATTGAAAAATCGTATCGAATCCATAATAGGTCACGTCACTACACAAAAAAAAAGCACTACACACCACTACTTCGATTTTCAAATCACTTTTAGTCGGTTAGTTTGTTAGTTTTCGAGTTCGTGTTCGAAGTCGATTTTTGAATGTTTATGTTTGGAACGCGGTGCGCGCGCGTCGACGCCGGTAGCTTGCAGGTGACTGGCTGCGCGAGCGCAAATGTACGGTAAGTTACCCATGACGGGCTGTCGGTAAAAAAATAAAGTATTTTGTACGTGGGATTATGAGTTTGTTAATGAGGTTGCATTGAATTATATACGTTGTTATCGATTATTATGTAAGTCTCGATAATAGAGCACAACTATCTGTCGTCTTCTTAGGAAGTGTCGATGAAAGCGATAAACGGCGTTTATTTTACTCTTTTAATCGAGTGAACAGATTCTAATATAACAGAATACTTTGAAATAAGGTAAAAATTAACAATGTCATATAAGTATGAAGATATTTAATCAATGGCCTATATGAAGTCGATTTCCATATCATGTTTAAGAAATTAGGGGTGTTTTCTATGCTGACTCGTATAATTAGGGGAAAGCAATGTGACCATAATTAAAATGTTGAAACAATAATTCACGATATACCATACAAGCAGAAATTTTCTAACAATGAATAATAATGGTCGTTTTAATGATGACAATTACAGCAGTTAAGTAATTTACTTAATTGGAAGATAATCTACAGTGCGAACATACTTTGATATTATATCATAACGTATGCACAACATTTTCGCCTTTAATAATAAAAAAAAACAAACGTGGAACCTTGACTCCTAACGAAGGGATTAGCACATCCTTGCTCAGGACAGAAATGTGAAATGAAAAGGCTTTTACCCTAGAAAGGGACTAGACGAGCTAAGTCATTTTGTATGATATCCATATGGGAAGAAAATTTGTAATCGTTTTGTGTTACACGAACATCGAAAAAGGTATTAGAGATTTTTAACTTAAATAAAAAATATAGACTATTGATAAAAACGATAATCCGTAATATCTGTCAGTATTTAAGACGAGTAAACACGTTCCTACTACTATAAAGCTAAGTATAGAGCTACTTGATTTAAATAACGAGTATTAAATACATTAGATAATCCTAAGATAATACGCTAACAACTGCCATATCTGCCTCGATCCGCGGGGGCGTGACGACACGTTAGCCACCTGTCTCTAGTTGCACCAGTTTTTGTATCTAATACGCAGCTCACAATTATGCTAAAATAACCCGAGGCATTATAATTGCAAATCTTGTTTATAACGAAACAAACTTAACGATATACATAAAAAGCTTCGTATATAAGATTATATAATAATACTATAAAGTTCTATAATATACATAAATATTATATAAACAACATACTAAAAGCTTGATTACAAACATCAACAATACATAGGTTGCGACTACTAACGCCATCTGTTGCGTCGAGTAGGAAAGCGTTAGGAAGCGTTGAAACAACTTCAACCTCGATACGAACCATACAGCGCCATCTATCGGTAACATCAACAAGCAAGCTTTTTTATTTCTGCGTTTTGTTGTTCGCTCTGACAACTTACCATAATGGTCTGGCCAGAGGTTTGCATGTACAAATAAAGTGTGTGAGTATTAAATGATAATTATTGACCATACTTATATTAATATAGAGGCTCATTTTTCTATGCAGCCTCTTTTACTCACACTAGGTTTTTATTTAATAATAATCTTAATTTAAGACTAAATAAATATATTGCCTAAATAGGAATATACATACATACATACAGTTGAATAATAATCTGCTTGTACATACTAGGTTCTACACACTCTATATTAAAACGATACCAATCAATATTTCGTCATAAATAAACTACTCAATGACACTAACTACGATCGACAAACATACGAACAGTTCCTTAAATGCTAATGTATTTGACATCAACAATGCCAGTTGGCCATCGATCATGATCAATAAATTGATCCTGACTATAATATCACTGAAGAATGCAGATAGAGATCATTCAAGTAATTTGTACAGTTTAAATACCAGCTGATTTCTGACGTAAGAATTGACATACATATGTTAAAAGCCCATCGACGTATGATATGCATAGACTGCTACTATCGCTGGGTTCCCCTTGTGCCAAGCGAGAGCAGTTTTTAGTCTGATCCTAGTACATTTCGTTTTTCATTTAAGTTAATTTTCGCGCAACGAGAAACTTATATAAGAAAATATCGATGGTTTTGACATTGTTAGGATAATATTAGTGTTTTAGATAGATTTTTTAAAACGGCAAGCTCCATCTTCATACATAATTCACGACAACACTTGTTCACACTAGTGCTTACGGTTTAAACTCTGATAGGCTCACTCTATAGTTTCAAATCCAACCTCGTTGTAAAAGCCACTCCTCGTTTATTATTTACTGAGGAGAATTTAATTTATTCCAAACGTACTACGTCCTAAAAACTGAGACAGAAATAAGGCATATTTGTTGCAAATGGTGTAACTTTGAAATGTATAATTTTAGGTAATATACTAAACCATGACGTAAATCGTCTTAAGAACTGGAAAGAAATAAGGCATATTCGTTGCAAATGGTGTAACACTGAAATATGTAATTTAAGGTAATATAATAAAGCATAAATGAGTTCGGGAAACTAGAGCCCTTCTGATATTTTTACGGTATTTCATCCACTTTGGTAAATACCAGACAAGGATATAGAAATAACGAATTTACTACAAGCCACTCATAATCCAGCAAAGTAACATTTGTAATATTATGTCATGTTTAAATTAAACACGAGTTCACAATAAAAAGAGCAAAGTACATAAAATCGGTATGTAATAGTCATAGTAACAAAAAAAGTAAACACATCTTAGCCATGTAAATAGCTGTAACTCATAAATCAGTGTTAGATATTAACGTCAGTATTCTATTATAAAAACAAGTAACTCTGTAATAAATTCATAGAAATGATGATAAACAGTTGTTTAAATTGAATAGAAGCTGAAATTGTCAGCGCTATGTTAGAGATAAATCTATTAATAAAGTAGTGACAATATTTTATAAAGTGGGAATTATATGTACAACCATTCCTAAGTGAGGTTTACTTTTAAACATTCATTTATTCTTCGTGATTAAAAACGAGCATGTTATAGAAACGAATTTCAGATAATTTTTCTTGCAGGATTTTTACTTCTTCAATTCGTGTAAGTTAAGAGGAAAGCACCACTCTGGGAGATTTTAAGAGATTCTATATACATGAACTGCTTAACGAACGATTTTAAGAGATTCTAAAAGTTTCTATCATCCTTAATTTTTTTGTTTTCTCTTTATCTTTATTTCCATACAAACAAAGAAATGGGAAAACTGCCATCACAGTACTAAATCAAAACTGTAGGACAGAAGTAAAAACCTTCGAAGAATGTTTCGCAAGGGTGCGCGGGCGTTCAGTGGGTGTCACCATCTGGTCTGCGGCCTTGCGACCTACATAGCCCTAAGGTCTGCTCACCCTGAGTGACGTTACACCGGAAGGTGCCTGATAAGTATGCTAATCATCGCCTACTGGTACAATACTTCCTCTAATTTTGAAGTTTAAAGGAAAAATGTTTCAGCTAAGTATGTATGACATAGACAAGTAAATGCAAAAACTATGAAAAGTGAGAAGAAAGGGAAAATAGAAACTTATAAAACATATCACAGAAATCTGTTGAAAGAAACTGGAGTTATGGTGTAAAATGCAGACTTTCTTAGATCAGTAAAGATATTGATTATGATAGTGACGTAAAACAATGGAATTCGACCGGATACCAGTTATAAAAATCGCAACTCGATCCAAACCAAAACAAAAAGTTTAATACTAGCAATCTTACACAGATGGCGTTGCTTATTAGCAACGCCAGAATCAAGAGCTCCATTTTTCAACGAAGTTTATATATTTTCGGGATAAATTAGTTTTTATTTTAACTTAAAAGAAAAAGTAACAATTAACTAAACAACGCATTTTTATATTTGTTTTCACGGAACTAAAAATTAATACTGAAAAAACATATTTTAATTCGCCATTTAAAATCTACGCATAAATCATAATCTTACATAATTCACTTTCTAAAATCATGAAAGTAACGCTCTGAAACATTTCACAACTAAACGCTTCTAAGTTTACGCGTCGCGCAACTAGATGGCGTTAGTAGCACAATGTGGCAATGACCTTGAACAAACAAGGACAATGTTACCTCGCCGTCATCATAATAAAACTAGTCATGTTTACTTATCAGAAGGCTTTTAGTAAGCGATATTTTTGGAACATATTTGTTTATACGTATTAAGTTATATTTAACTTACTACGTGTGATAATATGATGCAACTTTTTAAATGCGACACGTTTTTTTTAAACGTACAAAATGACACCTTTCGCCTTACGCTACTGATACTACTTGTCTAAGGTACCAATGTTTTGTAAAAGTATCTCTTTCTCTAAAACTAGGTTCAAAGAACAACACACTAATCTACCTTGACATTTACCAGACACAAAAATTTAGTCATCTTTAGCTATGAAAACTAAAAAAGGAGTATTACACGCGTGTCTAGTATCCGGGCGTTGACCCCCGACCCGCGTAACTGTACGTGCTCTTGCGCAGCGCGGCAACTTTGGATTTCGCAGTTCCGGCTTCCATTGGTCGAACGAAACGTCGAAACGTCAAAACTTATAGCAAAAGCATTTGCCATTCGGTGGTTGCCAATCGTTTTGTGGGAACTTGTACAGTTCTAATTTTAAATTCTTAGAACAATTTGAAATTAGAATTGTTTTCGAACGTGTTGCTTGAATTTGAATTGGGGAACCGTTAGTTGCGTTTTATTCGTTGTTATGTTAAGAGATATTTACTGATTTGTTTTTAAGTTCTTTTAATCTTTTAAGACGAAAAGATTGGAATGTTTTTAATAAAGAGAACAACCTTAGCCTTTCCTACCTACGTAATGTAATTGATCAACCAGGTGTGCATACATAAGTATTAATTTATTCGTAACTTGACTCGGCCATGACATAATTTAAGAAACTTCTTTTCAGTGAAAAAGAAGATGCATCTTAAATAAAAACATTATATTATGCAATATTTGGCTCTCAAATGCAATAAAACGAAGGCTTGCTGCAATAAATATCGACCTTTCAGATACAGCTGAGTACTTATTAAGTAAAATAACATTACGAGTACAGTCAAGTACAAAAATATTAAATACTTTAAAAAAAGATAAAATATTAGTTAATTTTAAAAGGTTATACAGACAACCTGTACAATAAATTACGACTACGATGCGAAATATTAATTGTTCCGTCGTATAGAAAAGGTGTTTTTTGTATTAATAGTTAGCACAAAAAAAAACTTTTTCGATAAATCAACCTATTTATTGTAACTCAAAATAAAAATTTAACGATATTTTTACCTACAAACAGATACTACAATGGACTGAAACATTTGTCAGGTACGAGAATCGAACTACGACCTTTAACGTGGAAAGTCAGTCGTTACTCAACTCGATTTAACTAATAAGCATAAGTTTAATCGCAACTAATTAACTGACTTTTTAGGTCAAACAATTAATGAACTTAAAAGGCATTTAATTAAAACGACCGTTTTATCGACAACTCGATAACAACCCTATCTCTACATTAACTATTCATTGCTCCATTAGTATGGAAATGCAACAAAATATTCAATATACAGCACGCAGTGTAATATAAAAGGCTCGTATGAATAAACAAATCGGTTATTATTTTAAATGATATAACTTTATAAGGACATGTCGTGTACAGGGTGATTCACTTTGTATTATAATAAAAATTGGGACGATGCATCTTGAGGTTGCGTTGGAGTTGTGATAAAGGTTAAATATGAATCATTATATTAATGTCATTATTTATTTAAATCTGAGGATTATAAAATCCGAATTTAAGTGGAGGAATTTAAAGTAACGGGTCATGACACAATAGGAGAGTCATCTGGCGTGACAAATAACTATAAAAACTTTTAGGGTTGTATTTTCAATTATTTCTATATAGATATTTGGTGGTCTTTATTTATTGAGATGGATGGATTGTGTGGCAGATGACATGAGAAAGAAAGAAGTAAATCCTGAGATGACGAGTTGTAGAGATGAATGGAAGCTGAATACGCATTGCGCCGACCCCAAATAATTGGGAACAGGGCAGGGAGATGATGATAATGATGATTTATTCAAATTCAATACACTCTTTATCTATCATAATTTGTCTTTTGCTGGCTGTAATATAATCCATTATTATGAACCTTAAATACGGCATCTTAACTTTCTCCCTCACAATAATTTCACAAAAAAATACAGTCACAAACAAGTAACACCCGCTATACACGACTCTCCATATAAGGGTAGTCAGTAAGTATGCCAAGCACTGCCCACGCGACTGTACGTCTCATTACATTATTTATTAATATTGAACAACAAATCACTTTCGCTTTCGACTGTACGGATAAATAGGTTAATCTGAGCTAAGTTATTTAAAATATTGGTGGAGCTTTTAAATAAATGTTATGAATTATCAATTTATCAATACTAAGTACAGTTATATAAATGTAAGTTATTCGAGTCATGGTTCGCTTAACATAAATTACAATTGCCAGAGAAAAAATGTGCTATGTATTGATGAAGTCAAATTTAGTGACATATATGTCATTTAGTGATTGAACTAGTTAAGGTTATTGCCTTAGTTATCCTTCTTAAAAGTATGAGCTATTCAAGTATTATCATTAATAAAGCTTTTCACTATATCAAAGTTATTTAGTGAGCAGTGAACACGATTATGGGACCCAGTCTGACTAAAAATCTCGTGAATGAGAGATTTATTAAAAAAAAACCAAACCCCTTAATCACATACATAATATGTAAACATACCAAAGACTAGTATTAAAAATACGTTATTTTATAAACACATCGATTATGTATGACTGGTCTACAAACGCCTTGTAAGGCAAAAACTGTTCGAAGGCTAAACTGCGTGATCTCATAACAAACATTTTATAATAATCGTCGTTCAAATACAAAACGTTTTTATACAAGTACTTTAATTATCTGTAATTGTATAAATATATAATTAAACAAAATAATTCACGTTTACATCATTGATAAATAAACCTTTGTGATCTTCTATGTATATTATTTAAGTTGCTATTATATGTAAGATGCCTTTTAGGGCATATAATAATAGCAGGCAGCAAACGGTCTAAACGAACATCAGAAAAAAAGAAAACATTAGATATACCTAAGTGGTTTTCTGCTTTAAATTTTATTTGTATAGCCCATTCATGCCCCATCTGGTCCAGTAAATTTTAATTTTAAATCATTTAAATATTCAAATTCTTCAAGATCCCTTCGACAACCGCTATACTTACACAAGTATCCTACCAAGTATGACACGTTACTTAAGGACTACGTTAAAAGGCAGGCAGATCCGCGTGTCAATCTAGCGTCAGATATGCAGCGAAAGTGAAATGGTTCGTAGTCGCAAACAATGCGGTTGCATCATGTTAAGTCACTTGTGATCTGACCGTCTTGTCACAGTCTTGACAGATGTATGGCACTGCTTGACATTACAAAGAAACTAAATAAGTACTAAATAATAAATTGGTATGTAACGAGGTTAATGAAATAGAAGTATTAGAAAAGCCTAAAACTGACAAGTTTTCAGAAATTCTTTTCCCGATTATCCTTGGCTGGGTGGTTCAAGTCGCTCGAGTGTCTTACATTCGGAAATTTCACCATTTTCGATGCAGAAAACAAGTCTAAGATATTCCCAGGTTTTGTCTTTTTTAAGACAACATAAACATATCATCACGCCTGTATCCCCGAAGGGGTAGGCAGAGGTGTACCAATGTACACCCACAGTTCGCCGATATGTTTAGGTCCCATGTAATAGGGGGCGAGCCTATTGCCACTAACCGGGAACAAATCCAAACTCCGACCTGCTACTGAGAAATTCATAGAAAAACCCAATAACACCTTGGTCGACTCGGGAATCGAACCCAAGACCCATATGCGACTATTTATTAGGAAAGTACAGTATCTCTCTATAGGCTTTAACTCTCACTCATTACTTGTTTTAGTCGAAATGCTAATTATTAATGGTTTACCTATCTTGATGGCACCCTAATACCCTAATTTATTCACTGCAATCAAATGCAAGGTCTTTTTGCATTCAGTTCGCATATTCAATAAACTCTACTACTTCCTCATTTATAACAGTAAACCCTCAAAAGGTCTAATAAAACCTTAAGACCTGAAGGCAAGGCACAATGCTCGTCACACGACTTAAGGGCCCATGTGTGGCCAACACAACATTAAATTGCAATGCATTTCCGATTTCCTTCTCAAACGCGTGACATCCTGATGCGAGACAGAGACAGCAACACAGGATATGCATTACGCAACGAGAGTGAAAGAGAAAGCGATCAAT
This sequence comes from Autographa gamma, assembly GCA_905146925.1. Classification (NCBI taxonomy): domain Eukaryota; kingdom Metazoa; phylum Arthropoda; class Insecta; order Lepidoptera; family Noctuidae; genus Autographa; species Autographa gamma. Next base: position 6,952,781 of record LR989872.1, on the reverse strand, counting down.
CAGCTTTTGACGCGCGACAGCTTGAAGACTTTATGTAACTTGACATTTAGAGTTCAAAAGCTTTCTGTCATAGTAATTGGAAAGAGCAATTATGTTATATCTATACTAATATAATCAAACTAAAGAGTTTTTTGTTTGAACACGATTAACTTGGAAACTACCAATCAGATATGAAAAGGTCTTATTACATTTGATTGCCCAATTTTCAAGGAAAATATTTTATTTAACATCATTTTGAACACTATAAACTCAATTTTGAGTTAAGCTCGCCTGTGTACATCAACTTATTATAATAAATGTAATGTATATCCGTGTATGTGTACAATAAAGAATTTAATTTATTATTTATTTATCTATTCACTTATGAGCCAAGCAAAGTGAGTGAAACAGTGGGGCACGGCTAGTTTCGATAACATGTAAAACAGGTGGGGAGTAGGAAACTGCGCAATTTGTTTCTTCGCAAAACAATAACAAATGTATTAAATAATATAATTAGTATACTTTAATGGCTTCTCAAAGTGTCTTCCCACATTACTTTATTTCCATATATTTATGGAAATAGGAAAATCCTATTGTTGTGCATATAAACATTTAATGCATCGCTTAATGGCACATGGTTTAGTTTAATTGTACCTTATACATCTAATTAGTTGTTCATGTACTTGTAACGCATAATGTATTACACGTAAGTATTTCTTCTAGATCAAATCTCCAGATGGTTGAAAAACTAGTTTATTAATTTCAATAAAAAGTTTAAAATAAAAAACGTCTAAGACTTAAGAAAACCTATTTTGCAGAGATTAAGAACAACATACATATAGTAGGTATATTTCATTAGGTTTAAACAAAACTCATCATCATCTCCCTGCCGTGTTCCCAATTATTTGGGGTCGGCGCAATGCGTATTCAGCTTCCATTCATCTCTAAACTTGTCATCTCAGTATTTACTCCTTTCTTTTTCTTATCATCTTTCACACAATCCATCCACCTCTTTTTTGGTCTTCCTCTGCTTGTATACCCATCCACATTCATATTCAACAAAACTAAACAAAAACAAAACTATATCTAGAAGTTTGACGAACTAAAATTATAAACCAAGGGTTTCTAAATAAAATACGATAGCAATCCTATACTAGCTTTTGTCAAACATGCCTATCTAAAGCACAATGTTTTAAACTAATCTAAGTACATAAATACTGTAAACTATAACCGTAATGTAGGACATGTCAGAAGCTTATCATCACGCACCACTTGCTTAAGGCGATGTATACGCCAAATATATGGACCGAATTCATTTGTTTTGTATACATTTACTAATATGTACTGTTGGTTCGTGTTTGAGTTGTAGGTGGAGAAAGGAATGTACATAGAAATGTCATAAAACATCGTATTAGGTTAGGCATATACTATTACAAAAGACTTAAAAGGGGAACTTCTCAATTTAACTCGTATGTATGTATTATTATTAAAACTTATTTACTTACTTAATTATTATCGATCGAAAGGATTTTTATTTACATATTTGGATGAACTGGACGCATACAAATTGGCAACAACTAGCTCCCAACAAAAACAAATGGAAAAAGGAATTGAAGGCCTTTACATTATTTTATTTATGGTTACTTTTCTACAGGTTCCTCCAAAAGTATAGATGAGACTGTGACATACAGTATTACTTATGTAGATGAAACAAATCGTCCTCACAACCATCCAGACAGGAATATTTTTAACTCAGGTACGAATGTCTACTTTTAGCGGCGCCGGCTAGACACCTCACCTAGCGATCTATTATTCATAGCGCCAAATTAAAGGAGATTAAGCTGTTTATATTCTAAGCATTTACTCAATTATCTTTAGAAAAGCATTCGTGAGAACTAAGTGTATAACTGTTTGAGCAACTCGACACATAATGGCAGAATATTTAAGACAGAATTGGAGATGTGCCTTATTCACTATATTCTGTAAGAAGATAGTATTGATGTTTGTCTTGCTATTTTGTACCGTTTTTTTTTCGGGTAAGACTTGTCCATTAGAAATCAAACTTTAAAAAGAAAGTTACTTCATTGCGCAATATAATTTATTGATATTTGATACCCGCCTATAAACATCCACTGTTGGGCAGAGTCCTCTTCCCGTAAAGAGAAGGGACGAGATTTGATCACCACGCTTGCTCAACTGCGGATTTAACCATTGAGCAGTATAAAAGGAAAATATTTTCGTTTATTCTGTTAACATGCAAAAATGGATACCTATCTGAAAATTTATCGTAGGCAACCAAGCTGATGTTTGAATGAGACTGGCATAAAAAACCGTAGAAAACGGAACGAAAAACGGAAGGCCTATGCCCAGCAGTGGGAGGACAAGAGCTGTGGGTAATGATGATGAATCAAGCTGCATTAACTGAACATGATTTTATACTATAATTCCCTTATATTTTACACAAACAAAGTTCACTGATTATAAGGCCTAACGAGCTAAGGATTAAGCGAAGCCCTGTGGCGGGCTGCCAGGCGCCGCGACTGGCAGTTGGCACGCCGCCTGAAACCTTTCCTATAACTCTACTTATTTAAATGTCCATTTTATTGTCGGAATAACTTTGTTTTATTGGTTACGTGACTTGTTTTGCTATTGTTTAATGATGCATAATTTGTTGTCTTAAATTACCTGTAGGTATTACTAGATTCCTGATCGAAAAATATATTTTTTAAGAACTTATTTATTTTTTATTTAGTCAACTTATGCAAGAACTACGCCTCTTACTTAAAAGTTCACTTCACAATTTCTCTGACGTTAGTCCAAATACTATTTGTAATTACAAAAGTTAAGATAAGTTACAAAGTCAATCGCGTAACTAAAATATTTTTAAATAGAGTTTTGCATTGTTTTTAACCTCTTTTGTAATCATCAATATCAATAAGCTCATCACAAAAAGAAAAAATGAATGATAGACAACCAATATTTACCGTATTCAAAGGCCCCGGCGTAAGTGGCCCAAATTTAATGACATCACAATCCAATATGAGTTTTCAAAAGTGTTAAAATCAATTCATTAGAGTTATTTATTCACTCATACACTTTCACGCACATATACACTCACTCTATTACACACTCTCACGTCCGCACACACTCACAACCCACTCGCATAAACCACACAAGTGCGCTCCTTCTGGTATTTTTGTATTTTCTTTTCTTTTATTTGATTTGTTTTCAATTGCATACACTGTATAATATTATGTGGAAGAGCGGAGTCACCTAACACAAGCATCCTCTTGCTTAAAAGGTGATCTCCAAAATTCGTATGTTAAGGCTTTTATGTAATTGAAATAAAAAAAAATATTATTTTTTTATTTTGTTATTTATAAGAGTGACATCAGCGGATCTGTTAGTAATGTGTAATGTACATGATAACAGGGAATCCTTGGTCCTTTGTATCGAGTTATTTGCATACATAGTAGCTAGCCTACTAGTTTAAACAGTGATAACATCACGATTTTATACCCAAAAACTTGGGAAGGTACTTATTAGGAATATATTATGCGTACTTTTCCAAGTGTTTTTAGAGTAACATGTATGAGAAATTAGTTTTCAGCATAAAGTATAAAAATTTGAGTTAAAATAACAATAAGTTATGCAACTTTATTTAGAGTAGTAAACTTAAATGTTGGACTTGAAATCCTTGTCCTATTTCTCTACTAAACCATCAGACTTAAATGTTATTTGCTATCATTGAAGATTCATTTATGCAAAAAGTGCGATTATAAAACTTCTTGAAAACGTCTTAACTACGCAGTTTTTTTTCCCAGCCGTTTCTATCCCACTGCAGGGCAAAGGCCTCTCTGCCCTCCTTCCATCCATTTAAAATTACGCATTTTTTTTTTTTTTTATCCTACTAGATAAATTAACACTTACATTAAAAGTAATATAATAGAGCTTTCATTAATATTCAGAATGAGTATGACATAGTTTACATTGCGGCTGACAACGTAACAATTAAGCATTCAGAGCAGTTCTATGTAGACTGTTAGTGTGATATCATCCATTTCTTGGAGTTTTTGGTGTTTTATCCTTGTTTAGACCTTGGGATATTGTGACACTCTTCAACAGAAGCTTCTGAATCCATCAGTATATTAATTGTTACGCGATATTTACAGCAATTGTGGATTAAATTCAAGAAATATTTTTTGACAAGGCTCACCTTAGAATGGATCTCACAAACAATTTAATTTAAATAGATTCTTTTTGACATTTTTGTGAGATAAATATTAACGAATTTATAGAAATTAGTTACCATATAGACGAGGGATAAGACCAAAAATACATTCGAAACTAATTACGCATTCAAGAAAAACAAATGAAGTCTAGACGTATAGTAACTTCAATTTCTAGCGTCCCTAGCAACTGACTTAATTGAATCCAATTCAATTAAGAAGATTACTCTATATACAGATAAATAGGGTTTCATAGTCGTAAGCCGTAATTTCAAAACAAAGACTATCACAAATAATACAAAAATAAAAAACTCTACAACTGGAATACATAATATCTGTTTCCAAAAATACATTTTAAATGTATATTTCATAATAAATGTATTTGAGCATTCTCTTTATATTACATTTACAAAAAAATACATTAATTGTCTGAAACGTGATACTTCCTCGTCGGTATCTTTATTAAATTAAGTAGTTAACTAAAAATAATAACGACTGTTACGTTAGTGTTAACCCAATTTCAGTTTTATGTAAGTCAGAATATTTATAATTTTAACTGAACATTTAATAAATGAATGCATTTTTATAACTAAATCTTTTTTTTTCCTAAACAAAATATTTATTTTGTTATGAGAAAGTTGTCAGTTAGTTCGATTAAAATTTCGTATAATATTTGTAGACTGTACTCAAACAAGTACAACAGACTAGGTATCAAACTGTAATAATCACCAACAATATTCCAGTTATAAAGAAAAGTTCCTCCAAAACCTCATAATCCAAGAGAAAACGGTCTAAAAACTCAAACTAACTCTAAGAGAAAACGATAATAATACAAATCATTCAACAATAGAAACATCAGTTACAAAACAGGACAATGACTAACAAAACCTAATCCTTCCTTATACTCAGGAACAAGATAATAAAGATATTCGCAACACAACAATCTATAGAAATTCGTCATGACAATAGAAACTAATTTAATTCATACATAATCCGATTTAGCTCTGTGTTGTGCATTTGCGTAAGCTATTGTTCGCGAAATTGATATCACTTGAAGTCACGATGTATTTCAAATGCTAGTGACTAGGGATTTTGATGTGTTAGGGAAAGTTACAAAGGATAACTGCCTTCATATTTAATACATCGAAGGCGAATTGGAAACCTCTCAGAATTGTATAAAGTTGTGGTGTTCTGTTAAGACAGCCTAGCTGCTAACGCTGTTGACAGGCCAATTTTTTTGCCATAACAAGTTTTCAGTATATCACACTCTTCACATATCGAAAGATACCTAAATGAAAAGGACTTTTTGCACAAAAAAAAATGGCCAAATTATTTCAGAATTTCTGGTCATCGGCTGCACAGAAAAAGTTAATGATTCAATCGATAGACTTGTCAGTCAATTAATACTCAATCAATTAGTAGTCTAATCTATTTGCAGTGATACACTAAACGTTGTAGCAACACTTGGCCACGACAGACACAACATCAGCCTGCCAAGTCCTGAACAACAATTGTGTCAAAAATGCTGACTTCTGGTCGGAAGCCAGTAGAGGAAGCTTGTGTAACAATCGGAAGGTAAAGAAAGAGCTTGCCACTGAACAAATGAATCCTCAAAGAAAGATGAAAGTTTTGAAGACCAATTTATAAAAATAATATGTCAATCGGTCTTAAAAGACAATAAATATGTATTTCCCCTAAAATGTAACTTAAATACAATAACTGCACTATTTATACTTGGCTCCGTAAAGTAATAATACTAAGGGGAACTATTCGTTAGAAAATCCGATAAATCATCCGCACCGTCATTGGATAATGACGCACGATGCGTCATAAAATCTTTAACCTTACGTCAGATAGCGTCAAAATCTAACCATTCGTTGACTATTGAATATTCAATAGCTGGTAACTAAGTATCACGTTTTCCAATACCTAATGTAACCAAGCATGTATCAACGTGACGACAACTCACGCTCATGACATGTGTAAGCATAATTTAATTTCGAATCCTGATTCAATCAAAAATCTTGTAGAAAAATATCGGGATCTCATAGGCCAAGATCAAAAAATATATAATTTTAAAAATAATACCAGTATTCCTATTAGTGATGACGAAGTGAATAATTTGAAAGCTGAATATAAAACAGTTGAAGATCACGTAGAAAGCGTTTTGCATAATGCCTCTATTGCCACTAACCTGGAAGTGCAAGATGATGGTCCAGATGAGTCCCAGGGTGAGCTTGGGGTTGCCATCGACGATGTCTTCGGCCCTGATGTTGACGAGCTTGATCTTCTTATAGCGGAGGAAATCGAGAGCCATCTGGACGTTCTGCAGCATATGGAAGCGCATCCTGCCTCGTTCGCGCGGCTGGAAGATAATTAAATAGAATTAGAAATTGCAGAGGAATCATGTATCTTGACTTATACTAGTATTATAAAAAGGAAATATTTGTTTTATGTTAGTAATTAATAAACACTTAAAATACTAGACCGATTACATTATTTTTCCACTATGTTATTGTTATTTTATCCCTGAGAAACATGGTCTCTTTTACTGTGCTATCCGTTCAAAACGGGGCGGGTCGTTTGTACATAATAATAATATGTTGTTAACTATCTGCAGTGATGAAATCATACAATAGAGTTTATGAAGCAGCAACACGTTTTGAAGTCACTTGGAATTACTTGCAATAGACCGATTTGATTGATCGATTGACTTGGATTTAGAGATAATCCTATCGGATTAAATAAAAATATGCTTCACCGGCAATTGCCAAACGGCTTACTAGAACACTGATGACAACGGAGAATATTCCCCTAAGCGATTATAAATATGTGATTATCTAAGTAATTCCTTCATTGATGAAACCGATATTTATGCCCTTAATGTAAACGGTATTATGGAATAAACTGATGATGATAAATTACGAACTATCAATACAGCCCCGGTAACAAGGGTGGGGTGGAATAGCATCGTTTCAACCACACCTGCTATCGGCCTGATTAATTTGAAAGATCTAGATAACCCCTTTCAGGTTTCTGGGTTAACTGTGTTAGTTGGAAGATATAGTAGAGCTGAATGTTTTAAGCCTTCGTAACAAAATTTAAAAATTTGTATAAATTTTGAGCTAGATATACCGAGGACGAACGGCTTTAGACCAAAAGGACGATTGTGATTGATAGTTATTTGCAGGAGAAGGAAAAATGTTTTTTTTTCAATCAACTATAGGTTGAAGAGGCGTTTGTCAAGCATGAGACAGAACTTAAATATGATAATTTGTAGTGGGAAGAAAACGATGAAAGTCGTTAAACATTTGCGATTGAAAAACTTTGACTTTTCTAAAATGTTTCAGTCCGAATTTTTGAGGATACTAGGAGAGCGACGATTCTTAACAAAATTTATGCTACAGAGAATATAGGCCAAAAAGATCACCATAAAACACACATGTTTACGGAAACCTTAGTTTAATTAGTGATAATAACTTTATTTTGCGGACGTTTAGTATGCGAATTAAAGCTTCGGACACGCGATCAGGTAGTTAATCCAATTTAATTCTGTAACAGCGAGCTATCATGAGAATGTGAGTTCACACCCTTGTTTCCAAAGGTTAAATGAAAAGGGTAGATACACCTGGATAACATTTTGAACTGGAACCATTAGCCGAGTTTCTGGTTACACTACGATTGACGGTTTTGTCTTAATTAATGTTTTTAGTTTAGTTTGGAATGTGTCACTTGATACTTTGGATGCATTTTCTTTCTACTTACTATTTTCAGCTAAAACATATACCTTAGTATTATAAATAATTTTGATTGTGTTTTCTCAAGCTCTCTTATTTGACTAGAATAATTCTCTCAGAAAACCATAACCCTAAAATTGCTGCTTAACTTCGTCATGATAATCATATTTAATAAGTAGGATCAATAAATATTTATTTGCAAATGAGCAAGCGTGTCGTGCTCAATGCTCGGACCTGGTGCCCAATAGTGGGACGTTTATAGGCTGGAATTATTATTTATATTACTAGTTATTTTAATAAGTGTGTATACTCACGAGGTGTTCGCCAGAAAGCACCTCCAGCAGCGAAATGAGGTTGAGTCCATCGCGCAGGTCTTCGAACAGGTCGTTCACGTGACGGTTCACCTGGACAAACAGACATACGTTAGAAATATCCTTAACATTCATGAAAATTAATACAGTAAAATACGTTACGAAGCAACAGTAAAAGATAAAAAACCTGAAATACAAAACAAAAACACACTAAATAATTATTTCTAGCCTGTACTACTTATACTTGTACCAACTAAATGGGAACTAAGCGTGAATTCACCAAAAATGTGTACATTGTTCCAGACGATTCTTAATGCCACTGGTCTTCAATTTTACTACTAACTACTCTACGACAGTGAAGCCAGCTGAAAAAGTGTATAAACGACATCAAATCTAAAAAAACGATAGCAAAACAGCCAAACAATCTATTAATAAAGCCTGCGAACAAAATAAAAACAAAACTGAAACATATGAGACTACGAACAAAATAAATAAAAGACTAAAAACAACATAAAAAACGATTGAGATAAGACTTGATAATAAGCCGCATGCCGAAAACGAAAACGTTAATGATACTAAAAATAAAAGAACTGAGGAAGGCAAAATTGGTTTACTAAAACTCCAAAAAGTGAACAATATTTAAATCAAATCTTTTAAGATGTTTTATATTAAGATAAAGTATAATGCTACTAAAATAGTTATCAAATAAAAAAAAACTAATAAAGTGATTAAGATGCTATAAAAAACGAATTAAAACAAATTTAATGTAAGGAACAATTTGGACATTAATTAAGGCCAAGTCCAGCAGTTAAATTTTAAATATCTTCTAAATGACTGAATTGAGTTTCCTTTTGAAGAAACTTAGTCACTCAATACTAATGTTCTACATTGCCTTCCTCAAACACAAAATCTAACAGCAACAACAACAACTAAAGACCAAACAGTCATGCCACAAGACTTACTTGCTGTGGCGGGCAACAGAGCTGGTTGTTGATCACCTCGCACACGTGGAGACGCGTGTACGTCTGTCCGAGCAGCGTGGTGTAAAGTAAGGATAATACCTGGATGAGAATACGGTTGAACATACCTAACAATAACAATGATGGCAAAATGGATGGACAAAGTTCTTAAAGATTTATGGAACTAGAATCGATGAAGTAGAAGTAAATCTAGATTCGAACGAAATTGAAAATTAATTTAGTAGAATTCTACTGAACGTCTAAATTATGGATTAGGAAGAAGAAAATCTAGATACTTTATAACTAGTAACAGTAACAACAGTTAATTATGAGGATGACCATACAAGCATAGAATGATTTGATTTGGAAGTAAATAACAGATATTGAAATAAATATTAGGATGAAATAGTAAACTGGACTTTAAATCTGAAGAATTTAAATCTAAAAATATAAGGCTGCTGTATTGTAATGAGTAAAGGTTGGTTGAAAAACAATTAAAGTAGAATCGAAACTTTGAGAAATGATACTATAACGTATGACTTTCTTAATGACATCGTGAGAAAGAAAGTGAGGTATTATATTCAAATTATCTGACTGTAATGATATAGTTGAGAACAAATGATCGTCTTGTTGGAATTACTTCAAAGGTAATATGAACAACGCTATAATTCAATAAAGCTAGTTTTTGTATACATTATGATCAAGAAACTAGAGCAGTAAGCTTAACACATTTTGCCACATTGTAAAATGAGATTGTAGTACATAGTCAAACCTTATACACAAAAAATTAATCAGAGACACACCAAAATAAGTTAGAAAAGAGAAACAAACGCGAACAAAAGATAGCTCCGAAAGAAACAGTGTGAATGTGAGAAAACTAGAAAATAATAAAGGAAAAGAAAACTAGCAAAGAGCATGCAAACCAAAAACGAAAAGATGAACAATCTATCAAATGATGAGTCGTAGGCGCAAGTCTATCAACAATTTATAACCCAAATATTTTCATATCAAACATTTCGATTTGTGTTTTTGCCTAGATCTGCAAAAAAACCGATTTGTGCATAAATATTTTTACCATCAGTAAACGTTTTCAGCGTAGGATGTACATCAAATATTTGATGTTTGACCAGTATCATCAACGTTTTTAATAAAAACTGTGCATTACAAGTGAAGATATGTTTATTACAAGCAAACAGCAAAACTAATTTATCAACCGTTTTTATGATTATGCTGAATACTGAGTTCTTTGACACGAATCACTCTGTAAACATAACTGTTTTGACTTGATAGACTTGACGCCACTGTGTAAAGCTGTAAATGACCATTAGAGACTTATTGCCACGTTCCATTGCGTTATTAGTTCCGACAATTCAGATACAGATGGTTCATCAAGCGTAATGTAAGTGGAACATGGCGATATTTCTGAAATAGTAGGTGGGAGCCTAAGCAAAAATACTGTCGAATTAACAATAGCCGTGTATACTACAGACCTTGAGATATTTCCAGTGCTGCTCCATATCCAAATGACAAGCGATGAAAAATCAAACATACAGACTTCCATATTAGACAAAATTAGTTTTGAGATTGGCATAATAATTTAAAAGTGAAAATATATTTAATAGACAATACAGAAATTATTGTGCCAAGTGTGGGTTATTCTGTCACAATTTGCTTAGTAAATAATAAAAATATAATTAAAGTAATAAATAAAAAGAAATCTGCAATAACTGTTTATTGACAACGAAGTTATTTAAGTATACAATAAGTAAATTTTGATAAATCCCAGTTTGAAGGAGCTTTGTATAGTAATATTTATCCGCTGACTACAGAAATAATCAAAAAACCCGATCCACATTCATTTAATATTTGAAACTAAGTATCGGAATTTAAAATTGCATCCGCGAAACAATTAGGTTGAAATTAATATCAGCTCCTTATTAGTTCATAACAGCTATTATTATTATAAGACATGCACTAATAGTCCTTGTATCTTGTAATAGCTCTTAACAGGCATAAATTGAACGCCTAGATCACAATCTGTACCAGCATCAAATTACTAGGCAATCTCAGTCTAAATTGAATTTGTAACACTCATTAGGGCCTTGGTAAGTCTATTTTAATGAATAATGTTTTTGTATATGTAATTAATGAGCTAGGTATTTCTAAACTTATTGAAGCTGATAGTGTACTAGAAATCTTTATCAACAATCAATTGCAATCTTAGATTGAGACTTAATGAGATCTCAAAAACGAAGCAACTGAAGTTCTGTATGTCTTTTCTGTAAATAATTTCGATATCGAGCTTCCCCTGAGTGACAATAAAGCTCATTTGAAAAGTGAACCCAATTGGCCTTGATTTAGAATTCAAATTTGAGAATACGTTTTTGACATCTCACCGCGGATTCCGCTGTCGAGATACAAAAATAATGTTACAGATTAGTACAAAATATGTGGAATGTGTGGTGTAATAGGATTAAATACTATTATCTAATGTCTAGTATCGAAAAATACCCTTTCAACTTGCAGATGTTTTTTTTTTTGCGGCAGCCAAAAAAGTCATCACAAAAATCTAAGTTTAGAGAAAACAAACGGAATTCAATCCATAGTTAATCAAATCAACTCTTAAAATAAACTCACATCAAGTAGAGTCGAGGCACACTGTTTACTGATTGGACATAAAACAAATGTTCCTAAAAGGAATGTCCGTATGAATCATTAGCCATGATTAATACATCCATTACAGTTACCATTTATGTATGATGTTTAAGATTCGTTAGGTCGTGATGAATTTCTTTGAATTCGATTAAATCGTTTTGGTTAAGTGAATCTGGATTGGTTGTTGATTGGACTGCTTCTTGCTCTTTGTTGTCTCTGAAGTTATGGGAAGATAATAAGAGTTTCAGTTTATGTTTGTATTGGCTTGAGTGTTTCAGTGGATGGATTTATATTTAGTTGGGTGGTTATGATTTGTTTTTAATTTGGGCATTAATGCACATAATAATATGCATGAAAATTTACCAGTATTCTGTATTATATTACCTGCAGTTTTCTAGTCTACAACAATTTTTTTTGCAAGATCCTTCAACGGACAAAGTCTCATGAATAATATTTCTGACAGACTAGACATATACACAGTTTCAAGTAGGATGAAGCCAGAACTAAATTTTGTTAGGCAATTAGTTATTTCACTAATAGTAACTTCGACACTTTACAAAAAAAAAAATCCTGAAAGTTTAACTCTTATGAGGAGAAAAACCTGCCTTGATATTCGGAATCCAACAAAAATCAGAAAACCCAACCAGGTATGTAGGTATTTATAATACCAGCTGTGGCTAGACAAAGGCTATTCATAGGCCGCGATAACGGAAGCGAGTTATTATCATAATCAAGGCGCTTAGCGAATGGATTAGTGTTCACCATTACGTTATAATTAACTAACACTTGTTCACTAATAATAATACAAGTGTTTAGGGGTAGAGGTTTTTAAATAGATGTGGGAGGTAATCTGCCATTATATTTTAGGAAGATGAGGCGGCGTGCCTTTAAAAGATTTTTTATGAATATGGAGTCCATAATTCCATTCTATTGGATAACAAATTGGTTTGAGGTAAATAATCAGAAAAAGATTATTGCGGTAACTAATAATGCTATGATAATTAATATTATATAAATTAAAAATCTACTACAAATTGAAAGTAGAACGAAAAAAAAAAAATATTTTTTTTTTTAACAATTTATTGGCATCCTGTGATTGTCCCACAGCTGAGAATCATCTATTATAATAAAATACTCAAATTAAATAGTTTTATACTAGTTCCTTATTCGTTCTAATGCTATAAATATATCGCAAAGCGGTTATAAGAGGTTATAACCTAACGTCACGTGAAGAATGTTTAATTGTTGCAATTGAGATGCAGTTATGATGTTTAAACACGTTTCCTATGAATGTAATTACTCATTTCCTTCAATTAAAGTAGAATAACTTCGCAGAAATAAACTAACGGTTATGTTAAACGATATTTATTATTTATTTATTTATAATTATTAAGTACAAAAAATATTGGACTTATGTTAATACATAAGTCTAATATGTGTACTTTATATTTTTAATAGTTTTGTACTTTTATTTTTAACTAATTATATATCACGGTACTCAGAGTGCAATGTTTAGGTTTTAAATAGCTTGAAGATAGCAGCGAAACGAAAGTCTTAAATTTTTAGATACTGTTACATAAATATGCGTTTTTTTTTGCATTTATTTACCGAAACTGAAAAATTATGAAAACTATTGTTCATAGAAAATGCGTAACAGATCATCTTTTCCAATTTTCAATAAAATTATTTCCATATTGTTTTGCCTATCGTGAAAAGATCCTCAGATCTAGTTACTGATTATTCTCATGATAAAATAACATAGTTTTCCTTTTAAGATAGCGATTATTCAAAGGTTATTGAACTTCGATGTGGTCTGCCGTCTGTCCATGTTAGTTTTATTGTCTCCTACCATTAGGCATGTCCTTTTTGAGGAAAAGGCGTTCAATGACAGTAGTTTAGACGAAAAAGACTTATATGATAAAGTTGATACTCCCAAAAAAAAAAACAAGATCAGTCCCAATTGTTAAGTTATTGATTATACAAGAAAAGTATTTCGCTGAATTAACTTCAAAGAAAATTTTATGGCTTTTGAAACCCGTTAATTTATGGGTAATTTGTTGGATAAGTTCTTATTTTATCGACACCTGCAAGTTGGATAAATGTTATATTAAATTAAGCATATTAAGGTATTTAATAAAATGTAATTGTGAACACCCGAAGAGACAGTCGTTTACAAATATTGCACATATCTCTTACCAAAAATTGCTCAAAAAATTAAGAACAATAATTCGATCAGATTACGATTTCGTGGGCAGATATTGGCACACTAAGTAGGCGTTTCCACTGGACTACCCTACATGGTATTAGGTCAAATATGACTGGCCACCTATAAATTTAAATTTCGACACCCACTAAACATTATGTCACTGGCCATTTCTGTTATTTATTTGTTTTTACGTGGGCCGTTCCATATAAGTTTAAATTTTATTTTTTTAAGAATATATTTTTTTATTAGTGAATGTTGGCGCGTTAAAATAATGGTTATGCCTTTATTAGTGCGGGCTGCAAAATACAACTGAATTTTAAGCGATTTATTATGTAATGTTTATAGTAATGTTTTGTACATAAACAAGGTTAAACCAAATACTATAAAAATTGCAGTTTTATGAGCTTTTTAAAATGTTGTAATTTAACGTTTATGTATGAGTGTACGAGGTAAAGCGATAAGGCCACATCAAGACACCTAAAACATTGGGACCAGTCAAAAACCCTGAACAGATGATTAAAGTGAACACTAGTTACCTATTTGATTAATTCAGATTCAGAGAGATGTTCAAAAATCATTTAATATGTTTTCTCGCACTTATTATGCCACAAATGTACCTACTCACGCTTAGAAGATCTTTGGCTTAGCTATCAAATAATTTTCAACCCTATCTTAATTATCATTAAGTTTCAAATACTAACAGTTCACCTAGTTTTACCTTAGTAAGTACTACCGGCTTATCTAAGGTGAGTTATTCATCAGGTCAGCTTGCGACATGCCTGCGCCCTGACTCACGATAACATCCGCTGTAGGGAACTTTGTCAACATCTTAGTTATATAAATAAAGCCTTTATACTGCTAATGTTGTTATGTGGTTAGAACTTGTGTTTAAGTAAAACGTATGACTTAGCACGGAATTATTCTAAACTATTTAAACAGCTAACCAGCTTTTTATTTGAACGTGCGTTTCTCTGAAAATGTTAGTCGGAATTGAAAAAAAACTTTTTGTATTTGATAGCTCAATAACCTAAAACATATCGGCGAACCGTGGTATACCTCTGCCTACCCTTTCGGGGATACAGGCGTGATGATATGTTAGCTCAATACTCGACGCAGAATTTAGACTGTCTAATTTTCTATCTAGTTCTGCCAATCTATCATATTAATTAGGTTTACTTCGATACGTACATACATATACTCACGCCTCCTTCCCTTGTAGGGGTAGGCGGAGAAAACTTCTTTCCACTTGCTTCGATCCTTACATACTTGTTTCGCTTCGTCCACTTTTATTATCCTTCATACCTACATGCTTTTCGGTTTATATACGGATATCGGATACTCTTGACCTGACCTTTTTTATATATTCGATACGTTTAGAAGAAAACGTTTCCTTTACTTACTTCTATTCTGTTTAGAATATTAAAAGATGATCAAATGAATACTTATTTATTTCTTTGTGAAATGAATACTTACATCCTTTGATCATTTCCTGAACAACTATGTCGTATATTTATGTACTTTTTTGCAGAGAACAGTACAACAGTTCTTTAAACTCGCCCCATATGTCTTTACACTCAAACAAGGACCACTTTCATATAAAATAATGATCGCATCAATTTTTGTATCGCTTTCACATAAGACCTGACTCATACCCACGCATACGCATTTAGTTCAATAAATCAATCTTATTCAATGTTATTTAATCATTATTTGATATTTAATCTTATATAATTTTATTTCATTAATAACATAATCAATTTGAAACTGCCTCGTTGGCCTAGTGGTGCTAAGCGCGACTGCTACGCTAGAGGTCTTGGGTTCGATACCCAGGTCGACCAAGGTGTTATTGGGTTTTTCTATGAAATTCTCAGTGGCAGGTCGTAGTTTGGATTTGTGCCCGGTTAGTGGCAATAGGCTCGCCCCCTATTACATGGGACCTAAACATATCGGCGAACTGTGGGTGTACATTGGTACACCTCTGCCTAACCCTTCGGGGATACAGGCGTGATGATATGTTATGTTATGTATGAATATCAATTAGAACATTTTAATTTTTAATTATTTTGAATTGTACAGATAGCTCAAAATAAAATGCTGTGCTTACCTTTAATTTAGATGCATGCAAAACTATTTTATATGTGAGTGAAATGTAACAGGAATGATTCTGTGTGTATTTAGTTGGTTTGCCTTAAGTTAATAAATAAATACTCAGACGGACTGAGACCTTTGTGCGCTGATGAATATCATTTGATATGCTGATTTTATCTCAAGACAGATAAATAAACAGAACCATGTTGGGAAGTATTAATTATGATAACAAATGAGATGGGAGGCGGCTGTTTTGAAGTTATTTTTGGACCGATTATAATTTGGTTAAGGATAAAAGATCACAGATTTTTTGGACTGATTATACTTCGGTTAAGGATCAAAGATGATGAAATTGAAATAGTGCCTTCTTGAAGTTTAATTTATGCAAGGATCGAAGCAAGTGGAAAGGTGTGCATCTGAATCTCTGCCTACCCCTACGGGAAAGAGGTGTGATAATATGTATGAAATTTAAAAGTTCACAGACCTAATAGTCTAGTCGACAGAGGGTAACAATGGTTGTCTGATTGACATGGATTTTTTTACTAAGGAATAAGAGAATCTTAATCGATGAAATAGAAAAACTGGTTCACTACCCCAAACAATTGAAAATCAATAGTTTAGAGTTTGACAGTTGATCGACGTACACTCAAAGAATCTAAAACCATTGTTGACTGAACTCAAGGGTGCTCTATTTAAATTCAATTTCTATTCATGTTTCTAAAGAAAGAAAAGAAAACTTAAATGTAAGCATGTATTCTTTCCTTTTCCTTTTAACATCGATACTTGTAAGCTTCAAAGCAATGATCAAAGTTGTTTTAACCGACTTCCAAAACGAATGAGGTTCTATGTTCCACCGTATTTTCATTTTTTTCCTACTCTATGCTAGTTTGCTACACGGTTTCATTATAATAAGCCTACCATAATGATCTTGTTTCTAGTACTACTGACATTTGCCGGCTACCTTATTCGGCGAGCAACCACCGTGCCCCTTCACCGCCCGTATTAGGCACCGGTCACACTTGCGATTGTGAAATCAACATAATGTATGAATACTGGTTTTGTACAATTATGATATGTTTATTGATATGCACATAATATGCGGCCCGTGAATGACAATAAAAGTACAATAAGGCAAAAAAATTATGGTAAGGTAAACTTGTAATAAAAAATAAATAAGGTCTTGGGTGGTGGACAGAAATCGCCAAGAACAGAGAGGTTTGGAAGAAGAAAGGGGAAGCCTTTGCCCAGCAGGCTAGTAAATAAATAAAGGGCTTGGGAGTTGTTCCGATTCTTAATGCTGCAGAATATAATGCCTTTAAACAACATAGTTTGAATACTATACTAGGAAGTAGCATCTTCTTCTTGCGGTGCCTCTCCACTACTGGAGGTTGGCCGTCAACTCCGCATATCTCTCCTTGTTCCTCGCCACACGAAAAAGTTCTTCTACGTTGGCGATACCGGTCCATTGTCTAACGTTTCGGAGCCAAGACATTGTCCTTTTTCCGACACGTCTTTTCCCCTCAATCTTGCCCATTATTAGGAAGTAGCATATAACATAAGTAGATAAAGTCAGTTACAGCAGATAGCATCAAATGTTACCGAATGGTAAAGGGCAGTTGTCGTTTATAAGTTACCCGATTCTAAGTACATACTTTATAACTTGCTTGGGCGTATTCGAATGATGTGTATTTATGCTTTCTCATCAAATTCATCACACATGATGGGCCCAAAAAAAAAGCTTAAGCTGACTCACAAAAATCAACAAATTACTCAAAACCATAAAACTGGTTGCCAAAACCACGATGAATATGGTTAACAAATAAACAGCCTGCTAATAACATCCTGCGATTATTTACATTGACGGACAAACGGACATACAAAGGAACGCTTTATTTGATCTGTTCGCCCTTTGTTCTAAGGCGGGTCAGCGACTGAACATTATGTATTACTTATAATTGTACCTACCAAGATATGTGTAAGGATGCTGTTAAACTTAACTAAGTTAGGTAGGGATGGTGAGAAAAATGCTTTAAAGACTGTGTGTTACCTATGTAAATAGCAGTATCTGAATAATTGACCGACTTAATCCTATCAATTTTTGTTTTGGATTTTTATTTAATAAATTAATTGATACTTCACAGATTTCTTATTACAGATATAAGAAAGCCCACTTTTAGTATTCTTTGACTTACTTATTTACCAAGTTTCCCATTAGAGCACTTGACAGCATTTTTGTCGAACTCATCAAAGAAAGTGAGTATATTAAAAAAAAGTTTAATGGATCAAATTAATACTCAGTCACTTAAAAATATAATATACCTATCATGGGTCTACTTTTAATTAATTTATTGTGTTAACAACAAATTAATGCTGTTCATACAAATACCTTCGAGCTACCAGGCGCCCATAAGCCGCAGTAGCTCAAGAAATCACGTCCAGTCCTTACAGATCACTCATACACATTGGGAACTAAGTCAAGTGCAACATCAGCTACTTATGGCGATCGTTATTCCACAGCCATTCCTTACATAAACGCTCACGACCGAACTATGAATATTGACGAGTATAGCGCTGACAGTTTATAGGCACACGTTTTATTTACAAAGTAAGCTAATACAATGTATTGGTTACTGTTTAATTAGGCCGAAGGAGTTTCAATATATCTAAAAATATTTGTTTCCTAAATATCTTTTCGAGATGAAAAAATAAATAATAAGTGAATGCGGACAACATCACATACATTGCTCTGAACCCAAAGTAAGTAGCTGGAGCACTTGTGTTATGGAATTCAGAAACAACGAAGGTACCACAAATCCAGGCCCGGGACAATTTAGAAAAGTTGGTTTCTACATTGACCCGTCCGGGGATCGAACCCAGGAAACTGACACCTTGAAACCGGTGGGTGCGCCACTCGACCACGGAGGGCGTCGTAAAGGCAATAAGGACCTTCGTACACGGGACAACGCATATCTCCGATACCCGACGGTTTCAGTATCCAAGCAAATCTATCGTCTTCAAAATATAGAGCGTCGTTGAAGACTAAAGTTATAGATGGGCTAAGAAAGTGTTGCCCCGTGTATGCACGGCCTAAAGATTACATAAGTCATCGAAGAATACAAGATCACATTGTGAGTACGTAATAGTCCTATTAATTAGGTATTTTATCCTATTTATAATATGGTTCTTGCTTATCGAGATATTTTGACGTTATAAGGGTTTAAAAGTAGTTTCCTAGGCAAATTGTGACAGTCTATATTAATAAAGAGATAAATTAATAACAAAATATAAAAGAAATCAAAATGTTTACCTTTTTGAGATGTTTGTTGACCCATTTTGTGAACGTCTTCTTTTGTATGGCGTCACGTTCGTCTGAAAATAATAATAATACACATTAATTATAAATAAAGTAAAATATATATGTCTATTGTCTAGGAGCATTATATTTATTTAGTTTCATAACTAATCTTCTGCACATTAATTTCCTGCTAATTGATTATTACAGAGTAAAACTAAAAGATCGCTGACATTTTTAAACAATTTCACACACCATGAAATTCACAAGAGCTTTTTATTTAGACAGCTAAAATGGTTACTCATCACCATTTAAAACTTACACATTTATCTTTCAGGTATAATCCGGCTGAATAAAACAGCTGTTGTGGGTCAACGAACTTGGGCCGAATAGATAACATTCTTATTCGGTCTATTTATACTTGAACTATTTTGGCGCGCACGGCCGTTGCCAAATTATTTGTAGATCGGAAGTACTGATGTATGGGAACTGTCTACACATTTTTTACCGGCATGATTGGATATTGAAGACACGTCTAGTTTTTTATACTCTTGAACAAACACAAAAAATGTTCACCAAATAACACAAAAAAAAATATCTATAAATAAGGTGTTTTTGTCGATATTCCATTCAGTTTTATTATTATGTTTGACTAGGTATTTAAACTAGACTGCAATCTAGTTCAATACCTAGATATAATACAGGAAATGTATCTGAACATACCAGGAGCGAATGAAACGGAGGATGTTCGCGATATCTTAATTAAGCGTGGCGATGGTTCATTAAAATGTTTAGCGTACCAGGCTGTCATGGCGAACCAAGTATGGAAGTCAGTATGACGGCTAATGTGCTTTAAGATTAATTATAAGCATTGCATTTGAAAGTGAATATTCTAGACTAAATTATTTGTAGCGTGTGATGAATGATTTTGACTTGCGACAAACCTGTAGTTTCTTTTTTTAATAGTTCAAGTATTTTGCTTGTTATTTGTTGGAATGTATGTAAGTTAAGTACAAGAGATATCACTTAGTAACGTTTGACATAAAACATCTATAATTTCGATGCGCAATTTAAGCATATATCAGTTGTCTGGTTACCATAACACAAGCTCTGCTTAGCTTGGGATCAGATAACCGTAAGTGAGATGTCCCGGAATATCATTATTATTATTTATATACAAGGGTATCTATCCAACCACATTTCCTGACTAGTGTTGCGTCAATCAAACAAGTTCGAATCGACAAAAAAATAAACTGCACACATAGATTTGATTACTAGGGTACCATAGAACGCGCACAATACTGCTATAGATGCAGTATGCGTACCAAGCCAAAATTCTCACACTCCCAGTACCAGGAGCTCATGTGTCGGCATCGAGTGGTGCTTCAGTGAGCAGTTTGCGAAAGTAATTGACAACTTATCAGTTAAGTATATTGTGGTTGAAAGTAAGTGCTGTTTTGGTGTGCTCATTTGTGATTATATGTGGGACACATGTTATATTTCATTGATATTTATTAAGAAACTAGCTGTGCCCCGCGGTTTCACCCGCGTGAATACCTAGGTCCCGTTCCCGGTGTCTCAGATGAATCCAACAAATCATTAACGTAACAAAGGTCAGGACTACTTAAAAAAAATCGCGCACAATTTTCAATTTTTCTTTTCATAAGAACCTTCTCCTGATAATAACTAACACAACAAAAAAAGAATTAGCGAAATCGGTCCAGGCGTTATTGAGTTATGCGCTTACCAACACATTTAGCGATTCATTTTTATATATAAGATAATAGAGCCTTCTTCTGCCATGCAACTCTACATATTCCCAAGTTACATTATTCTATTTAATTACTTATATTTACACACATTTATAACTGTTATTACAGGCAGCAACCTGATGATATAATGTCAGCCTTTGACGTGTGATAGATGATCAAAAATTTAAGCGGTTTTTACGATGTCATATGACAGTTTACACAGGGCGATGTCAAACGTTTCTACAGAAAAAGACTTTGAATAAAATACCGACTTTATTTTCGGCAACATAGGGTAACTAGAATATGAACAAAATGTTACAATTAAACATGACCTAAAACTATCTATCCTACTCCTAGATAGGTATAGTTCAAAGACACCTAGCCATCCAATAAATAACCACAGCAATCTCAACTTAACCTTGTCCAATGCTCAGTCATTAGACGATGAACCTTAGAACCTTGGATCCATATGAATCAGGTTTTATATTACAATAGATAAGTGCGACCGTTGCTGGCTCTTTGCCTACGTTGCGGCCTAATGACCCGCTTCCCTAGCTCCTACACTAGGCGTTAGATAAGCTGATGCACTCATTACTAATAGTTAGTGGAAATCCTGTTCTGTATTCCGGACAATCGTTGAGGCAATTAATTGTTCGAAATCATTTGTTTCAGAAACTACATCTTCGGCTTGACTTAAATATTTTAGGAGGTCAAGAATGTTCTTGCCCTTTTGCCAAATAACAATAAAATTTTGAACTAAGGCGTTAAATAAAGGTGCGTCCAGCAGCTAGCAAGCTGTGCCTTCGTAGCGAGTTTGAAAGATCCGGACGCACCCTAAGAAAACTAATTTAAACCTACGATTTGGTAAAAGCATCAGTAAATACAAAAAAATAACGATATTTAGAAACAGCTATTGTGAGTTACTAAAATACCTCAAATACCCACATATTTTCCATACAAGATGCCCACAAGTAAAACTAAACAGAACCCATACGATTCAATAAACCCAACATTTGCCTCGATTTAAAACCAATCAAACCACCAACAGCCACGACCAACACCAATATCCAACGTTGGCTATTGGCCGTGTTAGAAGTACGCAAAGTGCATCGTTCTCGTAGCACCAATCGTGTTGATTGAATTGAACATGCTTCACGACTCGCATTCGTTGCGGCCATTCACACGGTGCTTAATGGCGAATGGTGACGTCATATTCATGGTATATTCAGATTCATTGATACTGTTTATTAAAAGTCGTAAAATTAAATAAAGTGATGCCAGGGAATCGCGATCAATTTATTTCTACAGATACATAAGGGATTTCTTCAATCACCTCAGTTCATATCTATGCTATTCCGGACTGTAGTCTGTCATACGTTTTCGTCACACAACACAACATCTAGATTGTAAGTTTACTTTTACGTTTATCTATACAGTTAGTGCATACATAAATTACTGGATTACCTATACGGTGCTTTAGTTTGCTTCAGCTAAATATATTTTCATGTGCCATATTGAAGTGGTAAGCGAGCGTAAGCTATAGATAAATAATTTTACGGTACTCAATAGGTAATTTATGTATTCAATAAAATCAATTTTGTAAATTACCTTTCCTGATATTTCTCATCTTTCCGTAATTTCGGGAATTCATTAAATTCTTTTTCTTTCCTCTAAACACTGACGTCACATTTGCAGCTGAATTGAGTTATGAGTACAATCAGCTATTGCATCATCAAATCACTCTTGACGTTCTATAATTTCGCACGTCATTTGTTTAACGGATATTGCAAGCGATTATCATAAATGCAAGTACAGACTTGTTCTATGTTCTTTGTTTCGATAAATAGTATAATAGGTGACCAATGTATTCTGAAAATCAAACCGGATCATTACTATTGACTAGCCAATAATATACACATTTCAGGACATAAATTTTAACATCATATAAAGATAGTTAACTTGTTTTTAAATTGAACTGGTATCGTTTTTTTTTGGGTGTTTGTGTAGAACTGACATACATTCCTTTGAGCTCGAAGTAGGTAGATCTAGGGCTTGTGTTATAGAATCAGAGAGAACGAACGTACCAAACACTCAGACCCGAGACAAAGTAGAAAAGTGTATTTTTCACCCACTCAGGGATCGAACGCGGTACGCCACTCAACCATGGAGGTCGTTATATCTAAATGGGTCTTACATATTACCAAGTACCTACCTACTGATATGCAGTCACTTTCGATTACCAGTCATGTTTTTGTTTACATTATTTACTTAGGTATTGTTAGCATAATGCCAAGGTCAGAAGTATTGTTGCAGTTCATTAGCACGTATTAGCGAGACTGTCATGCAGTCGATATTGCATTTGCAAAGATATAATAAGTTACTGTCTGTAGCCTGTAGTTTTAGCCTAGTGCGTGTAAGTTATCGCGATAAAAAATAGCCTATGGCTTTTTTTTATATTCACCCCAAGTTCCATCAAAATTGGTTTAGCTATTTAGCCGTGAAAGTGTCATAGATAGACAGAGTCACTGTTAAGGTTATTAGCATGAAAATGGGTTTTTGATGAATTACTTGAGTACCATTTACCATAAAAAAAACATACATTAATTAATTACAAACGGCCCACCAAAAACAATAATGACGTAAGATATAATACACTTGTACTCCAAAGTACCAGGAGTACATAAACTCACGTCGCCTTACGCAAGCCCAGTGGGTAGTCCTTACAAAAACCTTACACCAGTGTGCAGTGGGTGGACATTCTTACAATGACTAGATTACGAACTCTCTATAACCTTGGATAATGCAAATCGTGTACTACATTGACCCACTTGCTAATCTCGACTAAAGTTGTTATTAATGTTTATTGTTTACTTCACGACGGTATGAGAATAAGTTATGAAGAAATGTGCTTTTAAAATGCTTATCAGGTTTTTATGTGTTTATTTTTATATTTAAAAGTTGGGGTTAGTTACACCATGTGTAACTCAAGAACTATAGAACAAATTTTAAGGATTTTTGAATTGTCGAATCCGTCTCTACCCCGAATAACAGAATAACTATAAAAAAGGTAAAGGGACTACTTACGCGGGTGAAATTGTGAGCACAACTAGTGCGTTATGAAGAAATGTTTATAAATACTAACATACATAACATACCATCACGCCTGTATCCCCGAAGTGTTAGGCAGAGGTGTACCAATATACACCCTCAGTTCGCCGATGTTTAGGTCCCATGTAATAGGGGGCGAGCCTATTGCCACTAACCGGGCACAAATCCAAACTCCAATTTATAAATACTTATCAGGCTTGTATATATGTTTTTTTATAGTTCACTACATAAAGAAGATTAGGTCTAACAATCAGCTTACGGCATCTGTAAGGAATTGTGTTTGTAAGGTTTCTGTGCATTACCGTTTTATTTTCACGTGTATAGAAAAATGTTGACGTTTCTTAATTGTTTTACACTTTAAATATTTGGAAGAAAGTGGAAGTGAAACGGCCAACCGTTCTATCAATAAGGAATGAAACGGTTATCATCAAAATTTCAAGCATAATCTTTTCCTTTTTGATGTCCCGAAAGTATGATTCTAACAGTATCCTACGAGAATTTCAACGTTTATCATTGTAACCCGAAGTTAACAACTCATGTACTAAACACACAATAATTAGATGTTTAACAACGTACTATTACAGTCTTCCATTACATACATTACCCACATTCTCACTCTAATTTCTTGTTACAACTAAAACATTCGAGCAACAGTCGTTAAATAAATCTGCGCTAACATCGCTCGTCCACGACATGACTAATAGTCTGGCTGAGTTTATCCGATTGTGCATACTTTGTAAGGGCTTCTGTGTCACATACATACATCTTAGAGTATACATAAGGAACTAGAGTGAGCCTATCAGAGTTTGAACGTAAGCACTAGTGTGAGCTTGCTGTTTTAAAAAATCTATCTAAAACACTAATATTATCCTAACAATGTCAAAACCATCGATATTTTCGTATATAAGTTTCTCGTTGCGCGAAAATTAACTTAAATCTGTAAACTGACTGTAAAAGACTGCCTCGTTGGCCTAGTGGTGCTAAGCGCGACTGATACGCTAGAGGTCTTGGGTTCGATTCCCGAGTCGACCAAGGTGTTATGGGCTTTTTTCTATGAAATACTCAGTAGCAGGTCGGAGTTTGGAATTGTGCCCGGTTAGTGGCTATAGGCTCGCCCCCCATTACATGGGACCTAAACATATCGGCGAACCGTGGGTGTACATTAGTACACCTCTGCCTACACTTTCGGGGATACAGGCGTGATGATATGTATGTTAATCTGTAAACGAATGTACTAGGTTCAGACTAAAAACTGCTCTCGCTTGGCACAAGGGGAAACTAGCGATAGTAGCAGTCTATGTATATGTTTAGTCTATGACATACATACATAGTGTGACATATTATAAACGAGGAAGGAATTAGATAGAATGTTAGATAGCTGAGGAATGTTCTAATGAAATGTGGATTTATTCATTGTTGATAGTTTATAGCTGTTTGCTTTTGTTTTGGTTTATATAATAGTTGGTAATATACATCTTAATTAGCTTGTTTAGCTACAGAAACTGTCTGAAAACTCTGCTTTAAATATGGAGTCATAAGAACTACAGATGTGTAAAATATGTATCAAATAAGTTTGGAAGGAAAAACGGTGTGATAAACACAGCCTAAAGTCTGGATTGCGATTACAAGGCTCTCGTATAAGGATAAAAACGACGTATAGCATACGACTAATACATGAATTGATAATCACCGAATTTTATAATAGTTTTAAATATATTATTCGTTGACCAAGTTTAAGGCTAAAATAAAAATAGGCATTTATTTATTAGTACATTTTTATTACTGTTATTATAACCGTTACTCAATACTAGTAACCATAGTAACAATTCCAGGGAAGGCGCCATTTTAAAAACGTACCAATTGGCATGTTGATTGCACTAATTAACCGATTCGTTCCAATGTCTTCGGGTCAATACAATCAAGGCTTGAGGCCGATTTAAAGGTCTTCCAATTCAAAATGCAGCGTCAATCATAATTCAGATGCGTTTCATGCATTTCTTTAATGGATGCTAAATGCATTTATGTGGGGTTCTGTGCAGTCGCTCCGTAAATTTTCTGAAGCCTCTTTTAAATGATCTTTAAGTTTTTTTTTCGATTCTGCTTGAGACAATTTTATCAACAAATAAACAGCTAATTTTTTAGTATAGAAATTAGCCAGTAAACATATATGGTATCGAAGTTATTTTCCAAACAGCACCGGTCATCCTAGATATAGTAAATAAATAAGATTTTTTTACTCGCTATTTAGAAAATTATTCATGAATTAATACAGCGGTTTTTTGAAGTTGGGCCTTGGTGTACAATCATGTTTCGACATAAAACCTTTAAGTAATATACCATAAAACATGATGTTTTGTACACCGTTGATAAACTGTTACAGTACAGTTTACAAGCCAAGGTGAAACAAACATTACTTAACTAGGGTAATACCGTCAGATTCCATATCTGATAGTCTGTACCTCGTGCTCTCCTTACCATAATACTTTGTGGTACTAGGGTACCATAACAGTGAAGGAATGTATTTTATTACTAAAACTAATCTATATTCATAAGTTGTTAATAAGTTTGCCTTGGTGACCGACTACTTTGTACTTATAACTAGTAGTACATAGAAGGATCTAATGACAAGTAAAACCCGAATGGCTAAATCGAAACGTAATATAGAAAATCAATCAAAATTATTTTTAATATTTTTTGTGGGATTAATCAACCACTCGTTTCATTAGTTTACAGGAAACCAAAAGATTATTATTAAAATTTTACCAAAATATTTTTATTTGTGTTTGATATTACGTTAAGCGATATTCGATCTCCAAAAACAAGACTAACTATAACACTAAGCCAAGCACATTAGGTACCTGGATAGTACCTAATTAGTAGCAAAAGGTACTAGTTAGAAGAGCAAGAAGGTACCTACTATTTTAACTTGACTTGAACCTAAGGCGCAGGCCAGACAGAAGAGACGTAAGACGCAGACGGGGCGCGGACATTTATCCCTTTCAGACAAAATGTATAGAATCGTCGCCGCGTCGCGCCCGCGCCCCGTCTCTTCTGTATGTTTTGTGTCGCGACGCTTCTATACATTTTGTTTGAACGGGACGCGGTAGAGACAAATGTCCGCCCTGTCTGCGTCTTACGTCTCTTCTGTCTGGCCTGCGCCTAACACCTATAGTCTTATATGCATACGTAGTGGTAATGAACCGACCAACACCCGGTACACTGCAGGTCTTATCACTGTTTGGTAAACTCTGATTAGATAACGATAGCTCCAATTGTGACTAACATATTATCTCTAATATAAAACCAAGCTGATATGTTGATAAATATTGCACCTACACATTGCATCCTTTTGTTTGTTGGTCACGTACCTCAAAAAAGTACTGATAATTAGTTAAACAAACTTCTAGAGTTTTTGCGAGAAGAACTGTCGTAGCATATTCTGGGAAATCATTACATAAAACAATTATGAGGACGGCATCCAAAAACATTATGTTCTAACATAATTTATATCCAGATCTTACAGTCGCACTGCAATGACGTAACAGTTTCGTCCACATACATCAATAAGGTAATTTTAAGCACAGTAGCGCCATCAAATCCTACGATGGTTCTCTTTCTTCATAGACTCTATCTCCTGACTCAGTACTAAGTGCTAAATTAACCCTGTTTCCAATCCCTTTATACGAGGCAGGATAATTGTAATCTCTACTGGAGTTAAGCAGACAATGCGATAGCGTCTTATATGGTTTTCTTATGGATGTCACTGTCATAACTGGACCAAATTAAAATGGAACCAAAACGGAAGCACCACCAAAAAAATATATCAAAATCAGTTCACCCAGTCGAACTTTCAGAGGTAACAAACATAAATAAAACAGTCCAATTGAGTATCACCTCCTTTTTGAAGTCGGTTAAAACGACAGATATTATATTATTTGACTATAAAATGGACTTTCAAATCTGAATGAGTCAGCGTTTTACGACATATGTGTAGGTGCTGAGAATGCAAGGCAACAGTATCTTATGCATTACGTATTAATGTTCTTTATGTCCAAGTGAATCATACTAATATTAATCCAAAAGTTTTTGTGACGTTAACAAAAAATGAGATATTCAATCATTCTGTCTCGGATCAAGGAATTTGAATACTTTTTTTTTTTGTTAAGAAAAGCAGCAGGGTGACGTCATTATTATAATCATTCTGTCCTTAAATATTTGGGGTCATCCTTCATCCTATTTATTTCGCAACTTGACGTATATTATAACTTATGTACTGGATGGACACTACAACTCTATGAAGACCAATGTGTTCTCCAGTCTCCCTGTGGGATGAATATATTTGAAATACAAATATTTCATAACCTGCCCAGGCTACGATAGAAAAATTGTATTAATGAAACAAAAAGAAAAAATAATACAAGTTTTTTTTTGTACGAATACTCTCCTTACTTTACAAAACGCAACGAACACGATGCTCGTACGATAACAGTAAGAAATAAGAACAATTTTACACGGAAATATCTCATTCGCGTACAAGACATACTCGTAAATATGTATAGCAATAATAAAATAGTAAGAGGCGAAAGTCCAGTTGAAAGTGAACGTTTAATATTAAATAACAAATGCTTTGTATTCACTTATTCAGTACATAACTTGTAAACTCTGCTGAACATGAGACCTCTTTATTAAAATATACTTATTTGTATAAAAGGGGTATAAAAAGATTATTAAAAAAAAAAAATGCAGCCTATAAATTTCCCACTGCTGTGTTTCTTCTTCCCATATACAGAAGGCACGAGCTAACCTATGCTCTAAAAAATATATATAACTCAATTTGTCAAAATATATTATCATAGGTAAAGCCATAATGTCATAAAAAGGAATTAACATAATTAAGGAACGACATTAATAACAAAAGCCCACATCACAATAATAAATAATTCCAGCCTATAAACGTCCCACTGCTGGGCACAGACCAGATATAGAGAAGGCACGAGCATTGATCACCACGCTTGCTCTCTGCGGAATGGCGATTTCAGATCCCAATTTTAGAATCCAGGTTTCCTCACGATGTTTCCTTTCCTTAGTCACAAGTGTCTTAGAATAAATAAGAAAGTAAACCTATGGTCTACAAAAACTCCTATCCAATTTGTCAAAATAAATCATCATAGGTAATCCATTAATGTCATAAAAAGGATTTATCATAATTAAGGAAGGACCTTATTAGCAAAAACCCACATCAAAATAAGATCAGTTCAAATTAAAGTTAATCCGGATTTATAAGTAAACACACCAAAACAACACTTAATACGATTAGTAACTAAAACACGATACATTTTAATTATTTAAAATGTCTATAAATCTAAAATGTCGTTAACGTATTAACATTTAAATTAGCAGGCAACACAACAACAAAGTTAATAAAAGGAGGTTTTATAACTTAAATTATAAAACTGGATTTTTATGATCTGGTTTAAGCATCAGCTTACAATAAATTACATTTAAACGAAATAGTACAAGACAATATTGTTCGAGGAATTTAAATTGGGTTATTTCTTGAAACCCAAAACACAATTAAATTAAAAATTGATAGAAAAATGAATCTTCAATATATACTGCCACCCCTGACTTTGTTTCGGCATTTCTTCTCCGGGTTAAGTTAGGAAATGTCGAATATATCCAGCTTAACAAGACGTCTAAAAGTGATTATATAGTCCTATTTGCAAAATAAACATTTCCAATTTACAATCTCATCATTCATCAAAAAATAAAACTGAAAGTAGCTGATGAGATAACTCTACATATAAGGTTTCTTAAGAATGTATCTACAATTACTCCAAATTAAACATCCGAAACTTAATAAAACAAAAACAAATTAATATGGAATCAGTATCATAATATAATCATCTGACCCCAGGAAAGGCAGACGGATGGTAAGAGGTTACTTCATAATACGCAAGGAATTTTAAAACAAACAAAACAATGCTGTTTTAAAAACAAACAGTTCAAACGGTAGTAAACATCGTGGCTGATATACCTGAAGTAGATCTTAAGGTTTATATTTAGATTATCCTCTGGATAGGAGAGCCTCATGTTTTAAGAAAATTTAGGTGCCTTTGCGTAGGGTTTTTTTTTCAGCCATGTTTTATTCCACTGCCGGGCAAAGGCCTCCAAACTCGTCTGTCTATTGCAATTTGTGACAGCCTTTGTGACCACGTGTACGAATAACTGACTAGATCATCACACTACTTTCGTCGGGATAGCGTTTTCAAAATATCTCCAAGTTTATAAGCTATGAAAGGCTTTTTGACTATTCTATTGCACTGGCTTTTCTTTATGAAGAAAATAAAGGAAAAGTAAGAATTCTTAAAAAGTATATATTCAGAGGACAGAATATATATACTATCATTATATTATATATATACCTTCATTAACTCTATCAAAACTTAATTTCACATGACAGACTAGGGATCAGTTTCAACATATAGTAATTTTGAATTTCTTGTATCTATCCCATATGAAATCAAAATTCCAATTTTATGTGAAGACGAATCAGACAATTACTGCTAATATTTATGTGGACAGTTAGGAATTAACCTCAAGGTCTATTTCTAGTCACAGCCACAATTAGATGTTATTGTTCTACAACAGCAACACTCGCATTCTCTATAACCCTTCACCACGAACCTGACTGCTGAATAAAGAAGCCCCAACAAGTTGTACCTTTGAATTTGGTCAAGTTCTCCTCGTAAACGTGGTCGTGGGTCTCCGAGTGCTCGCCGCGGTCGCGGTCCCCCCTGTGCCGCTTCGGCTGGTGGGGGCCCTCGTAGTAAGTGGCCCCGTTGACGCCATCCACCACCTCTTGGGGGTCGAAACCCAGCCGCTCCTTGTAGTACGCTTGTGTCGACATTTTCACGCACACACACTTAGCATAGTTCGTTAAACTTCACTTAGGTTAGGTAGCACTTTTATATTAGTGAGATTTTGTGTTTTGAGAGCACTTGTTTCATTATTTTTGGGGTCAGAACTCTGTCGTTCGAGTTATTATGAAAGGATCCGCCAAAATCCGTCCACAATAAGCCCGTGTAAGGTAACAGAGGTCGTATTTAAACGATCCACCACTATTTTATCACGATCGATGTCATCCAGTCCGCTTGTTCTACAAAAGGAAAGTTGCAGAAACCCCTTGACACACACTTATTGCTCTTGACACGATTTTTTTTCTGTTATTACTCACTTAAATGTCTGCCTTATCGAGTATTAAAAAAGCTTGTTAATGTTAATATGGCAACACTAAATTAAACGTTAGTTATTTTTTTATTTGGAATGTTTGGTTACTTTTTATTATAATCTGTTCGGTTAAGTATGATTCACTCGTTTTGGGTTTTCACAAGAAGCTTTACACATTTGTGTAAATAAACTGGAAACGGCCTGCGGAACAAAGGGTACGGATGATTTACATTTGTTTCACGAGGTCTGTGTTGCCACACAAGAATAATGAGTCACACGTTCTTCGGGAGGTTTTTAATGATACTATTTACCATGAGAACGAGGATTTAGGTAATTTGGCTAGCTTTGACTGAAAAAGAAATAAGTGACTGACGATTTAAGTATTAAATAAGTTTCGTTGTACGACCTCCTTTGAAGTCAGATTTGTCTATGCTCCGTTTAAAAGTTAATGACTTTTTTATATCAGCATACTTAATATTTGTTGTGTCTGTATTCCTTACATAAAAACCTAATAACTTAGATTAAATCGTCTACTAAGAAAGTAGTTTGACTCACGACATTTTTAGTTCACTCAAATAATTAGCAAAAAATGTCATATCATTTAGTTAATGACTTAAGTACTGTGCTATTAAGAATTAATTACCAAATTAAAAGATAGGAGGTCTGATAAGGATGGACTAAAAAGTTTTATTTTAAAACGTTCATATTTCGTAAACAAAAACTAGTTATTCGAAATGGTACGTTTTTTGTGAAGATTAATTCGCACGATCAGTGTCACGGTCGTTATTATATAAAACTACAGGTTTTAGAGTTATTCAATATAATGTTCATTCATTAAATATTCAACGAATCAATTTCATAAATAGCTAAAAATAACGAATATATCGACATTCCTAAAACCTGATATAAAATGCTTTCTAATAAATCATTTGACAATTTAATCTGGCTGTTTAGCTTCATAATTTAGCATATGACAATGTTACTTGACTAAGACTAAAGTTTAGTCTATTATTTATGTTACATTTAGTAAGAATGAGAATAAGTTTATTGTTCCAAAAAGGGTTACAGAGTTGTCTTATAACTAATTTACAAATATAAATTTTTATACTGACAGAAAATATCACTAAAACTGCGGTCCCCAAACTAAACGAATGTTTGTATCTTGGGAACCTGAGTGTTAAAAGTAGTGAATAAACACTAAATAGTCCAAACACATCAGGGCACATGACATATTAAAATAATTTTCTCATCAAATACTCTTATTAAGACCGACCCGCCCGAAAATATTTCAAGATGTTTCATACAATATTTAATATTCTACAACATTACGTAAGTATAAAAATACAAAAGTAAATGGTCACAATTTTCTTTAGTAAGCTACAATCATAATAACTCTTAAGGTCATCGACCGGGCTACCCGTCCTTGTAACACAACTACATAGAATGTATTTAATCTGTAACAGTCTAGCCAACTGTAACTAAATAAGTCTAACTATGACAGAAAAAAAAACTCAACGATGTAATAAATGTCCTACAAGCGGATTTTGGTACATATTTGTTAACCTATACGTATGTACAATACTTAACTGGACTAATATTATAAATGCGAAAGTAACTCTGTCTGTTATACTTTCACGGCTAAACCACTGAACCGATTTTGATTTAAATTAGGAATGGGTAAGTTTGTTCCTTTGTTCCTAAGCAAGACCATAGGCTGTAACCGAAAACCACGCTGGGTAACTATCTTTTAAGCCCTTCTTGTCCCACTGCAGGGCACAGGCCTCCCTCTTCCACGCAAGTGCGTCAATATAGAAGTCTCTCTTGAGATAGGATGGGCCAGTCCTTTTTTTTTTTTTTTGTAGGTGAAACTCATTTATGAGCCAGCCTTGCATCCCCAGGGGGTTGAGGATGCAAGAGTCCGGGCTTCCAGAGCCTTGAGAAAGTCTCCGACTACTCCGGCAAAACACCTGGTGCCATCCTTCGCCTTAGTGGCGGCGTTACGCGTCCAACCGAAGTCTTAACACCATAACGCCCCCGGCGACTGCCCGCTTAGTGGCGGGCCCGACATGACCTCCGTCCTATGTAGGAGGGAGGACAGCGGGGGCAGTGCATGGCACTACACCACCCCCGCCCAGCAAGGAAGGAGACGCGTGCAATGAAGGCTGAGGGACCCCCGTCCCCGCCCTCTGCATCCCCCTCTGGGCAAGTCTGGCTACGGAGGATCTCGTCCGCGCCCTACCCGCCCGCCGTTGGCGGAGCAATGGAGCGGAAGGATCAGCCTCCCGCTCGCGCTCCGAGGTCTCTTTCTGCGAAATGACGATCTCGCAGAAATGAGACACTGCCCGCCAGACGCGATTGTCCGCGAGCATGGCATTGACCACACTCGCGAACGAAAGGTCCGGACCTATAACTGCGCTTAGGACACGGCGCTCCACCTCGAAGGCAGTGCAGACCTCGAGGGTGTGCTGCGCCGTGTCTTCCGCCGCGCCACAATGGTGGCACACAGGGGATTCCTCCCGCCCGATTCGGTGCAGGTACGATCCGAAGCACCCGTGCCCAGACAGCACCTGCACCAGACGGAACGTGAGGAACCCGTGGCGTCGCTCAAGCCATGTCTCCAGGAGGGGACCCACAACTTCAGTAACGCGGCGTCCGTAGCGGGCGTTGGCGAGCCCTAACCGCCAACGGAGGAGGATGGGCTAGTCCTAGGCAACACATCAGCTAGTCTTAGGCAACAACAGGTACTGTATATTCATCAATTCAAGGAACATATATAAATATATTTAATAACTAAAAACCACGCGGGCAACCTATCTATCTACCAAGCCTCTCTTGACCTACTGCAGGGCAAAGGCCTCCCTTCCCTCGTCCAGCATATCTGTCTTATATTATTGCTATGATAGCCAGTCCTAAGCAACACCAAGTACTGTATATTCATCAATTCAAGTAACATATATTTAATAACTGAAAACCACGCGGGCAACAGCTATCTATCTACCAATCCTGTCTTGTCCCACAGCTGGGCAAAGGCGTCCTTCCTCCACCCACTTCTGTCTCAACTAGGCAACTTCTAGGCAACACATAGTACTATATACTCCTAAGTTATGTATTACATATTTATCTAAGTATATTTGGTTACAGAAGGAATTTAGATGTGTTTGAAGTGTAAAGGCATTTCGATGTAAGATGCTAATTACTTCCGAATACTGGTGAAGGATGCGGCCTTTTGAAGTTACAAGCGTCATTTGTTAATGTCAACTGTCATCTATTCTGTCTATGACGTCATATTTATAAGGAACGTTAATGCATAAGCAGAATGCATTTGTAACATTCTAATTTCTCTAGAAGATCTTTGGCATAGATCATAATATGTGTCTCCAGAGCATTGATAAACTATGTAAATATATTTTTGTTACACTTTTTATGTCTTATCAGATGTACCTTGTGCCGTATTAAATAAATAAATAATAATAATATAAAAAAGAAAAAGTTTTGTGAATGCCTAAATATAACGAAAAAAAATAATTACAATACAGGTTAATCAGTATAATGATTTTCTTAGCTAATTTATAACCTACATAAAGGCACATATTCCTGCCCTTAAGTCAATCAACTACTTAAGTTTAATAACTTAAGTAGTTGATTGACTACCTAATGGTAATTGACACTTTTCTTAAAAAGATTATTCCTAAACTTTAAACTCTAAACACACTAAAAACTACACATTTCCTTTTACAATCTGAGTATTAATTTCAGAATCATACTCTCGCGGCTTCGACACGGTAGAATAGCTAATCTAATCCAGTTTTTTTGTAACACCGCTCCATTAGTTAGCAACCAGTCGAGTTGAATAAATA
The DNA here is from genome assembly GCA_905146925.1 of Autographa gamma. Classification (NCBI taxonomy): domain Eukaryota; kingdom Metazoa; phylum Arthropoda; class Insecta; order Lepidoptera; family Noctuidae; genus Autographa; species Autographa gamma. Next base: position 6,917,379 of record LR989872.1, on the reverse strand, counting down.
TGGTTGATTATAGAGAAATATTTAGTTTTAATTATCTATTCCTCGTATTCATTTCTTAGCTCTCACGCACGTGTTTAGAATTATAAAATTACAATCATTTTTGTTAAATAAAAACTGTATTTAAAATATTAAGTTTCTAACATACTGAACTAAGTATTGTTTTTTATTTACAAATATGTACCTTTATTTTGTTCAACGATGAGTTGATAATAGAGGATTTTTATTACTGTATCCAGCATGTAAAATGTGCTAGATGTAGTCATTTAATGTATTGTGGTCAACTTCTAACATAACATACCATCACGCCTGTATCCCCGAAGGGTTAGGCAGAGGTGTACCAATGTACACCCACAGTTCGCCGGTATGTTTCTAGACATACCCAATTCGACTAAATATCAGTATGTAGTACATTTAGAATGCCTGACTGACATAAATAGCTCATTTAATGGGCACTTAATATTGTCTAACGGAATTTAAGAGACTTAGCTCACGATAAAGTACAATACAAATAAAAACAGCCTTATGTTGAGCCTGTCACAACATAATTCAGATATCATGTAATTACATAATTAAATAATGCTTAAGTAGCGGTCATTACCGCGCCTATGACCTCCTTCGTGGTACATGCCAATATATTATTTACCTAGTTATTTGCACAATAATCTGTATAGTCCTGAATCACTTCAAATTTTAACTTAAATCATTTTTATCCGACTTCAAAAAAAGAGGTTGTAGGACAAGTTTTCGACAATCCCTAATAGGTATGTACAGTCACGAGCAAAAATATGTACATACTCTCCAATTTATCTATTTTTCAGTTCTAAACTAATATTGTAGGAATTATTGAAAACAGTTAATTAATCATGTACCTATTGTTATTTTTGAGTTTCAACACTGCTATTTTAAGTTACAATTTCGCTATGTGTATCGAGTTTTTGCTCGTGACTGTTACTTCTCTACTTGTTTTTGTAGCGACTCTATTTCGTAGTTTGTCAAAAGTACACCAAGTCTCTTCCTCAAATTTCGCACGCTACCTTAACAAAACAGGTTCTGACAATACGTTAGTACCCTAAAACTGTGTACAGGCACATCCCGAGTGCAGACAAAACTCCAAGGTCTCCGTCCGAAATGACCGCGGCCGTGGGAAACCGCGGACAATCGTGAGGCTGGGGTCCCAGTTATAGCGGGCTTGAACGATTGTTGAGTTATATAGGTCAATGGCTGGCAAAAATAAAATGTATTGTAAATTGTGCATGTACTCATGTTTTGCTGCTTTAATGTATTTTGTATATATGAGGATATATCTGATAGCCGTCAGTTGTAAAGTTGCCAGTAAATCTAAATATCTTTCTTTCACTAGGTTTAAAGAAGCGACATACGGTTTTTTTTGCACTAAGCTTATATTTAGCTAAGACATTCATTAAATAATTGGAACAATTTCATTCAATAAGTGTGAAAAAACTTGGTTAACATTTTCTTTGTTTCAAGAGTTAAATAAATAGTTGACTAGCATAGTTGTGAGTAAATCTTTATATTAAGATCAGCACGTGGCATCTAATTTGATGAAACAATCGCACAAACATTTGACCACTCTGGCCAACAGCCAATATTTACTACAAAACCACAAACGTTTTAACACGTGAATGGATGTCGTTTATATAATATTATCGTATTTAACAGATACCGTATCGCCGATTCTAATAACACCGGTTTATCTGTATACTAAGTTACAGACAAAACAATGAAGCATAAAGATTATATTGTATATGTTTGGATTCATGGAAATACTAAATTACTTGATTAGTTTCACTTTAATGTTTTTCGAAAACTGCAATATGTTCAAGCTAACATATTAATTTAGTTTAAAAGTAGCAAAAATTGGTGTAAAGAATGAATCTTGATTCAAAAACTAAAACTTATTTAAAGGCGAAACCCTTAAGTGAGTAAAAAAAATTATACGTTTCGCTAAACACTATTTCTCAAAACATTTACCACAACACAACACAAAAACAAACAATTCATAGCACAACACTCTATATTATTTAATTCATATTTCGCAATTCAATTCGCACGACAATTCGTCACTTAAATCCGTCCGCGATCAGTGAGACCCGACACACAACTGAGGTCGTCTGAGGTGGCTACAATGATAGGGCCCGGGTTTTAATGCATTGTTCGTTCTTTGAAATCCCAAATAAGTGATACACGTTTATTGTGATGCAAAAAGACCGCGAAGGTCTTTATAAAAAGGTTGGTATTAAATAATACTGGCCGGTTTTGTGTTTTGAAAATGGAATGAAAAAGAAATTGTTGCTAATGGTATGTTCACACAGACTAAACATATACATAGACTGCTACTATCGCTAGTTTTCCCGATTCGACATTCGATTACTGATTTAAGTTAATTTTCGAGCAACGTGAAACTTTTATACAAAAATATCGATGGTTTTGACATTTTTAAGATAATATTAGTGTTTTAGTTTAAAACGGCAAGCTCCATCTTCATACATAATTGTGTTCACACTAGTGCTTACGGTTCAAACTCTGATAGGCTCACTGTATAGTTTCTTATGTACACTCTAAGTATGTTTAGGTGTTTGACAAGGTTTGTTTTTTTTTTGTTTTTAGCAACATTATTAAAATCTATTGTAGGCTTTTTTGTAACAATTTTGAAAAGGGGCCGCTAAATAAATTAATTAAGTTGAAGGATAAATTTATAATCAATTAACTTTATCTTGATCATTATCTTAACTAATCAGTTGTTTCTAATCTAACAAGGTCAAGGATTACTTCATATTTATAACTATTTAAACCAGCCCTACAACAATTAATTATAATACAACTAAAAATTAAGACATTATAACAGAATTATCTACGGTACATTGTTTGAGTATTGTTCTCCAAATTTTCCCACTAATAAGAATAAACTTACATAAACTTGTTTCGAAAATGTTTAATGTTAATTTAAAAAAGATTGAGCATTTTGTAATGTTTGTAATTATGCAGTTATATGACGAAATCTCGTCCAAACTGCCTCGTTGGCCTAGTGGTAAGCGCGACTGCTACGCTCGAGGTCTTGGGTTCGATTCACAAGTCGACCAAGCTGTAATTGGGTTTTTCTATGAAATTCTCAGTAGCAGGTCGGAGTTTGGATTTGTGCCCGGTTAGTGGCAATAGGCTCGCCTCCTATTACATGGGACCTAAACATATCGGCGAACTGGGGGTGTACATTGGTACACCTCTGCCTAACCCTTCGGGGATACAGGCGTGATGGTATGTATGTATGACGTAAGCGTAATACGGTGAAGAAAAGAATTATGAGAAATATAAGGTGACGGGTTTTTAAGTTTCAATGTTGATTTAAATAATAGTTTATGTTTTATAGCAAGGCTAGAAGTTACCAAGGATTATTCAACTGGTTTTTAATCAATGACATAGTATGAATTACTGTGAATACTGTATACATTTGTATTTAAATAACTGTTATAGCAGCGTAACATTAACAATTTGATTCAAATTATTAAGTCCATTTAAAATACATAACAGCTATCAAAAACTTTTTAAGACGAAGCCTTTTTCTGGCAGTGGGTTAAGATAATTTTAAAACAGGTAAAATCTTAAAACTGTAGACTGTGTTTTTAAACATAACATATCATCACTCCTGTATCCCCAAGGGGTAGGCAGAGGTGTACCAATGTACACCCACAGTTCGCCGATATGTTTAAGTCCCATGTAATAGGGGGCGAGCCTTTTGCCACTAACCGGGCAGAAATCCAAACTCCGTCCTGCTACTGAACTAAATTCATAGAAAAACCCAATAACACCTTGGTCGACTTGGGAATCGAACCCAAGATCTCCAGCGTAGCAGTCGCGCTTAGCACCACTAGGCCAACGAGGCAGTTACTGCGTTTTTACGTCAATAATCGCGTCCTTTTACGTCAATTAATTCGTCAACATTACACATAATATTCCACTACTAAACAAAACATAGAACCATATCTAATTATCAGAAACAAATCATATTTACCATACGTCACCATTCATACGTTTTCAGATATTTACCATTTGTATCAACAAAACATACTGACTTATTTATTTTGTATCCTTGCGTACATTATAATGTAGGTCATCGAAGGATTTTTCGTATTTTTGTAAACAGCAATTACTTAAGTAATACATTAAATGGGTACTACATAATTGCTATACTACTGCTTTTAAAGATGACTATAATTTAATTTATGACCAAATTATTTTTCCCAACGGAATAATGTTTTGATTACACGCACCAAGACAAATATTTGCCAGCCCGACAAAAAAAGGATTTTAACACGCAAAATATAAATAAAACTAAGTAAACTGTATTCCCTCTAAATGGCACGAGACATCGCGGTAGGCCCAGTCGGAGATGGCGGGACGAACTGGGGTCCTTTGATAGGGAGTGGATGACCACGGCCCTAGCTAGAGACCGATGGAAGGAAGGTAGAGAGGCCTTTGCCCTTCAGTGGGACAGAAACGGCTAGGTAAAAAAAAACTATATTCAAGTAAATAAATACAAGTTACTACCACCCACATGTCTCGTAGTTTATTTAACAAAAGTAGCTAAGTTTGCTAACAGAATCAATACGGCAGTTTTGACAGCACATACAAAAATATCACTAAGGTACCTACTTAAACAATTATGTAAGTATGTAAAACTGCGTCATAAGTTAACGAGTTGAAAACAAACAAAAAATTATTGATAAAACTAAACTTTAAAACAAAGCTTAGTATTCCGTCTAGATTTTAAACATGTCTAAATATATCACAGTAAATATCTTTTTTAGAAGTAGTAATATAGTATTTATTGTGACAATGTTTGACTTTGAACAAAAAGTTATTGAAAATGTAACACAATATCAAATACAATGCGGTCATCAGTTAGGACGAACGAAATAAATATCCTAAAAAGTATCAAGTTTCCTTGGTCATGCCTAATTTGACAGATCACCTCTAAGTTAGAATACAAGCAGTTTTGATTAATACTTTAAAAAGGTGAATATCGCAAGACATATCTTTTAAATGGGCATAAATTAAGAAAACATTTATACATTTGTATAAATAGTGACCAAAATCACCGCAGCGTGAAACTTTTTTTTTTATTATGTATGCCCAATATTTTACGAAATATTGGTATGATGAAATACTAGATGAAGAACTTTCCTGAATAACAGTAGACGTAGTCCTAATCAAGCCAATCTCTACAATCTAAACTATTTTCATTTGACACAATTTAATTCACAATGAAGTATGACGTATTTAATTGGCCGAATCTTATCTTAAAAGAAAAGCGCCAATTAAAGTCAACCACAGAATCATTTAAAAATGGTCTTTTCAATTCGTGGCCAATTAATTAGGTTAGGCCAGCAATTGTGGTCCAAAGTCGGTGCTAATTGAAAAATTGTGTCCGATTCAAGTGGTAGCGAAATTAGTCGCTAGCTCCGCCGCCCACTGCTATCCTGGTAGCCCGGAGCAGTTTATTGAGAAACTGCAGTTATTACTTGTCTGTAGTTTCAATTTACTTTTTTTTAGATGTTAAAAAGATTTCAGGAGTGTTTTGATAATGTAAATGCTAAATGGAATACAATTTCTTTATCCCAAGTATACATGGGGCTCGGCCATTAGATAGCATAATATGTGGAAATGTGGAGTATGTTATTTATACACACTTTTAAGGGCAAGAAATAATTTTAAACGGTCGTACTACATGACATTTAGATATCATTTCAAATTCCTCAATACTTCGTACAAGGGAAATATTTCGTCTCTATCACTCAAAACGCAAAACTTTTCCATCTAAAATGAACAACTCTAGAATACTTAGTAAGACTTCAAGCCATAACCCCACCTAAGCAAAACAAGTCATATAATTAATTCGCGCCCGAGCACTCATCAACGCATGTTATGGGCATTTGACACAAATTTGTATTCACGCATTCCTGTCCACACCTACATACTAAGCTTTGAACACTACATGCTCCAACTTTTCACTTAATGATGGAATAACTGTGAAACGTTTAAAACACTAATTATGACCAGTTAACTGGGGTATGTTGACAAATGACAATTAAATAATGAATGACAAGAAAACGTTTATTAAGAGATCTGTTGGGTCTACTGCGGTCCTAGTACAGTTGAATATAGGCAGGGCAATTAAGTTATAAATAAGGTATTTTTATGGTTTAAATCACTGACTGACATTGAGATCTAGGCTATTTATACTCGTAGTAAACGGACCAATAGTAACAAAAAAAAAACATATTTTTTATTTATCAGGTAATAGGAGACATTCTTTTAAACCCACTATTCTTAGGAGACTTAAATCCAGTAATCGTATTAAGAAGGTTTACCCTAAACTGATGTGGGATCAAAACGAAATAAAAAAGGAGTTTTTCTAATACGTTTTTATAAGCATTTAGAAAGGATACAAAGCATTCCCTTCACAGTATAAAGGAAGTACTCAACGACCTTCTATTAAAGAGCATTACATTTTACATTGGTCTAGTGCCTTTTGCTCAGTCTAACCTCGGTACTATCCGCTTAGGTAAGTGATTGCCTGTCTAGATACACCTATTACTGGCACTTGTGCAAATATGAAAAATGCATTGATGTGCAGTAAGTCAACTGCAAGTGAATGCATTTTGAATTTTAGCGTAGGTGTTTGGTCGGTTGTGTAACTCAAATTCGCATTATAAGTAGGAATATTTGGGTGATTTAAATATATTTATTGTTCGATAGAGCTATAGCACTGTTAGGCTTGATAATTTAGTTCGTGTTAAAAATTTCCTATAGTGTTCAGTAAAAAATCAAGAAGTCAAGAAGTGTCTTAAATCTTGTCTTGGTATAAATACTGAATCCTTACTAATATTATAAAAGTGAAAGTTTATGAGAATGGATGTGTGGATGTTTGTTACTCTTTCACGCAAAAACTACTGAATGTATTTTAATGAAACTTTGCAATAATGTAGCTTATAGATCGGAATAACACATAGGCTATAATTTATAAAGATAGTGTATGAATTGTCATTCACGCGGATGAAACCGCAGGACACAGCTAGTTTAGAAACTATATAACTATATTTATGAAACAGACGTCAAAAAATCATTTTGGAGTTAGTTAAGCATCGCTTCCGTAACCAATCTGAATTCCTACCAAAACAAAATCGATGAAAGGATATAAATCGCGAAAAATCGTAGGTATATTTAATAAACATTGGCACGATTAGCTCATAGTTATTTACTAAACAAGTATCACCATATGTTATCATGTGTGACATAATTGTTTATAACTCAGTTTTATCTAGATACCTTGTTTTGTAGATATGGAAACTCTAAAAAGTAAATTTATAACTGGGTTTTCAATCATTCATCTCGATTCAATGAATAAGACCACAATAATATGTATTGTAATTCGTTTTTATAAAAACAGACCACTATAAAGGTAGTTTCATATGTAGTAAATATCTTAAAAAAAAATGGTGATTTGTATAGCGAATAATTCTACAGACCTTTTTCAAAGTAACAAAGGCAGACAAAATATCTGAAAAAACGTAAATTGTAATTTGAGTCATTCAAATAAAATAATTCTACAGACCCTACAGACCAAAGTAACATAGAAAGAGCAACATTGATTTATCCATCAACTACGACTAATATTAAACATTTCCTAACATTAGGTAAATGAGTAAGGAATTCCATTATATTTGTCCGCATTCATGTACTGCAAATATTAGCAATGGCATCCACATTGATCAAACATACGCAATAGTACTATGGTCATTCATGTTGGACATCAACGGATACATACTACTTGCAAGAGCCTTGGGTAAACCTACACGTATCATCATCCTTGTGGCAATGCCGTAAGGTTCAAATTTGTAGTGAGTATAGTTAGTGACGTTGATCACCATTCATGCAACAGTGACAAACAGAAGTATGTACTTCTTTACAGTTGGTTCATACAAACGTACAGCAAGTCATGTGGTCAAATTTGTACATTCTACTGCTAGTGAAACTATTTGGGACAGCTAGAATCTAATACTACAAGAATTTGGTATGTACTATTAAGACAGCTAGTATAAAAAGAAAAAAAGAAGACGCTAACATCGCCTACAATACTAGCTAGGACCAGAGGTTTTTAGAAATGAAAAATTTTCCTTTGATCTTGAAGAACAAATCATATAAACAAAGGCTAAATAACACTGCTTGGTAAGGCTCATTTGAACTTTGCGGCTGAGCCACTGCCCAATGTTTTATCAAGAGGGTAAGTAAGCCCCAAAAAGGGCAAAACAGTGATCGATATTCGTACATAATAAATGACACCCAAGACCAATGTCCTCGAATAATAAAAACCAGTTCCTGAGGATCATGAACCCAAAGACACCGTCAAAAGTATCGAATTACTCAACCAATTAAGTGATTAGAAACTTAATTGGGTCGGAATAAGACTCAATTTTGCTGAAGTGTGTTTCAGTAATGATGTGTAAGAGAATATGCGGGTTCTTTGAGTAGTGAGTAATGTTAAGACTTCAGTAATCCAGATGAGGGTAAAGACACTTGCGGTGTCATTAGGAATTAAGTACATCATATTTCTTAAGAGCAAACCGCAAAGGTCGGTGTTTCTTAATATGTTCGGAGACATGGAAAAAGAAAATGTCGATAAACGTTAAAACAACAATGCAGGATTACTGAAGAAATATTGAAGATTAAAGAAATATAGGACATTGGAAAGTAATAAACTTGAGTCCATTTAAACAAGACGAATACATGATTAATGTGATGCAAAACCAAGACCCCATTTCTGACCAAAAATGTAACAAAAACTGGGTAGTCTCGTGCGAACTAATTAAATTTCTCAAGACGAATCACCCATTGTGCGTGTCAGCGCAACGTTTGGTACAAGATCCATTCCGTGACCGTTGACCGCACCACACCGTTACGTGACGCTGCCGTGAAATCACTTATATGCAGAACCAAGACTTTCGGAGTTATAGGAAATAGCTTTGTCATGTACAAGGAAAATGTTATCCGAATCTCGTTAATAATACATTTCGGTTGTGTAGTTCCACGAAGAACCATCAATAGAATCCAATTAATTCTTCTCGACACTTGGTGAAAAATCACAGACTTTGAATGAATTAAGTTTTCTAAAATATTTTTTCACATAGACGCTAAAAATTTTACATGAATGGCGCTTCACAGTTGTATATCAAACAGGGTAAGGACAGAGAAAGTAGGCGTGACGAGAACGATATCGAACTTAAATCATAAATTTTTAAACATAACTAGCTGTAAAGTTCAATAAAATTGTCTTGGTATTTAGAATCGAACAGCCTTCACTGAGTCAACAACCTCACATACACTACTCAACTAATGAGTCTCCATTATATTTCTAAACGCGAAACAGCTTCACAAATGCAGTTTCTAAAACTTAACATGCAACTAGGATTACATCTTCGGTAGATTATCGTGATTCTAAGCACACTGTCTGAGAACACCGAATACCGGTTTCCAACTGGCTTTTTGTGTAGCTAAATTGCATAAGATATGAGTAATCGCGTGTAACTGTGAATCATACATAATTCTTGGAGATTTTGATACATTCGATGCATCAGAAGAAATTTATTCAGATTTGGTAATATTAAAGATTCAATAGAAATTCAAGTGTCATTTTGAGGAGGATAGACCTAGTTTCTATATTGCTAATTGCATATGAAAGTACCAGGGGAACAAAGGCATGTCGAAGGTAGAATCAGTGTTGTATTCGTCAAAACAATGTGGGGAACGCACGGCATTCCGAGACCGGTTCGCTAACGGGATTGCGAGCCGGGATGCACGAAACGAGCGTTTGATACGGTGAGAGTGGATGTGGTGGTCATGTTTACTCTGAAGGGAAAACAGGATATAGACTAAAGATTAATTTAAGTATTAAATCTATCCATGCATTCTCTTTTGTTTGGCTTTCAAGTATTTGATCCGTTCTGTCAATAACTCCAACATAATTGCTGTTAAAGATTCAATTACTGGTTCACATTCCAGGTCAACAATCGCCAAAATCAAACATTTAACCGAATGATTCATTGTTATTAACCTGTCCAATGAAAACGCAAATCATCTAAGCTATTAACTAGTACATGATAAAGACTATCATTAGACAACATTTAATTCAATCAACGATCTAATTTGGTTCAGCCGTCCATCGTTAAGCATCACATTTTTCTAACTTCAGAATTCCCATTGCAGTGCAATTAGAGACCTCTACCTTTCACCTTTTTGTATGTCTATGTATGTATCTTTCATTTCGATCACCATTTCGGAGTATATGGCTTCGGGCGACGAAAGTATCAAAACAAAACGCGACTTGGATGCCGTATTTGTCGATATGATCTAAAGCTGGCCTGGTTTATGGATGCTTGGTTGGCGCTTCGTTATCTTGGCTGACTGGTAGCTTAAATAGATTAAATTGTTGGAGTAAAATATTGTAAAAGTAATTACTTTAATGGGCTTCTTAGAAATTGCAAGTGGTTAAGGTCAGACAGTGAAAAAGTCTGAACTCACCTACATAATATTATTGGAACAGCGAAAATTTTTATCAACATTAGAAATGTTATTCATTGTCGTTTTAAATGTAATAGTTTCTTTACTTATAGTATTCATAATACGACATTGAGAGAGACATCTCGAGGGAATCCAGTTTCCCGGCGCAATCTTGTCGGCCATTAATTCACAACCATAAGAACAAGTTATATTTGAATCATACAACATACTTTAAATATAATAATAGATAATAAATAGAATATGAACATGAACCAAAATATAAGTACTGCAGAAATTATCAAGAGAGAAATATTCAAGAGGAAAAAAGGAACAGAATCTTTTCTTAAAACAAGGTGATTTCATATCATGTTTTGACCTATCTCTGAATCAAAAGATTACAAAAAAAAATGCATTTTATTGCCCATGTGACAACGACTAAACAAAAATCCTCCTCAAAACGCGGGGTACGGATATCTAGTAACAAAATATAAGGTACCGAAAATATAACATAAAGGATACACACCACTACATCAAACGCAATCACAGACTCCAATAAAATTTTACAATCTCACTGAACCCATAATTTCCTACAGATTATTGTTAAAACATTCTTCGTGCACAGCTAAGCCATTAGAGCAGCAAATTATGCAATCATTAGCTATAACTGCAACACCAAGAAACCTCAAATTGTTACAATTTCAGGCTCTATTTCGTCTGGAAGTGAAAACTAGTATTACGTAGAGTCTGCTTAAAATATGTCTGAACTAAAATTATACGGGTAATTATACGGGTTAATGGGAACTATTTTTATGTTTATTGTTTTTAACAATTTGCAATCGTTTTGGAGCCGAGGAAAGAACTAAGTGGCGTGTTGGAGAGACTATGTCCAGCAGTGGACTGCTATAGGCTGATGATGATGATGATGGTGATGAACCGTTCTGGACATAGCATGAAATAAAGGTGTTTTAAAAATACGTAATTTAGTAATATAATTCTCGTTAAATATTGAATTTGTTTTACTATACCTATAAGTCTTATTTAATATTTGTCGATAGGATTCTAAAATATCTCAAAAATATATAATTACTTGGAGGATATCTTTACGAATCAATTTAATTAACGAAATAGATATCACTTATTAAATTAATAAATCATTCATTTCGATTTGCAACCAATTAACTATATCTGCAATTTACAAATTAAAGCGATGATCATGATATAATCGGTGCAACACGATTAATTAATTGAACGGTAATTAGTTACTTTTGAACTATAAGACAAGTATACGTAGACATTAGAAAAAAACAGATCTACGTATAACTTATAACTTTGCAAGCATTTTATACAAACAGAAAGAACTGAGTACTGAGAACTAGACTAAAAAGAAGTGATATTATTATGGAGTACAGTATCACATAACACAAACATTGGACATAACGCAGTGGTAGTTGTGCAAGATCTATCTATCCCATAAGGGTTTCTATTCATTTGTGCTAGTTTTATATAATCCAATCATAAGTTACATAAAAGTAATTTTCAACTTCAGTAAAAAGCTCATCAAATCGTTAGCGCGACGTTAAGAAGTGATCATATTTAAACTAGAATATTGTGCTCTTTATTACCTAACTTTCTTTTTTTATATAAGTAAAGCACGTGGGAAGGTTTCCATACTGTTGCCATACTTTCCTATAGATGACTGACATGCGAGAACTATCGCGCTATTATAGAATTATGGAGGTAGATAAGCATTTTTCTTAAGTATGTAGTTATCTGATTTTGTCAGTAAATGGTCGGTTTATCAAGACAAATTGTAACGTTAATTACTTTATAATAGAGACTCGTTACTGTTACACTATTAAAAATGAGCCTTTAAAAAATTGATGATGACGTATTTTTTTGTAAAAAACAAAATATCTAAATTACATTAACATAACATTGTATAAATGACTATTGTAGGTGAAACTAGAAATGTCTAAGCTAATACGTACCTGCCCTACAGTAATATATTTCGAATAGGATGTAACAAAAATAAGGATGGCAATAATTATAAATTAAAATATAAAATATTTATCTCAGATTTAAAATCAAGAAAATTTCGTTAAGGACTTAAAACTTATTTAAATATTAATTAAATAATCAGGTTTGTTATTATAACTCGCATCATCATAAAATATTAATTGGGATAATTTATGATGATACATGTTATAATTAAATTAAGACAGATCGAAGTTTATTGCAATTTATTAAGATTAACATTCGATCCGTTTGCCCTTGCTATTTGAGCTCGTAAATTGAATCATTAGGACATACTTTAAAAACATATTTTTTAGAATCTATACACCTTCTCATCAATACAACTCTATAATTTATGATTACAAATTATAATTAGAACAAAGACATAATCAGTAGGTACTATTTTCAGTTTTCACATAGATTCGGTAAGCAAGTCTTGCCTACTGATATTAACAGCCAATTAACGATTAAATTATTCTACCACTGAAAATACGTAAGTAAAATCAATTAATTTCATTTCTCACAGAAATGTCACCTGTCATCAAGACTAAAATAAACAAGAGACAGCCCTACAAAGTGACAGCCGGCAACATATCCCGTTTGACACCTAAACGCTTGTCACAGAACGTACTGAGCGTAATTGTACCTGAATATATTCACCGAAACACTTTTGTTATCGCGCACACTTTCTCGCTCACTGTACTCGTATGTAAGGTCTTTGCCCTTGTTTCACAGTTACAGGATGTTGTTATTGATTTTTAAGTTAACTTCGAAGTAAGTGTTATTGTCTTTGACGCTAGTGTTTAACTACTGGGCGTTTTACGTTTAACTTGTGTGTGTGTAAAGCGGCGTCGAGATAAGTTTCACAATGTAAATGGGTATTAACATATTTTTTTTATTTAAGAACAATGTCACCTGAACGAACGGTTTTAGGGCTAGTTGCTCTTCAGTAAACTATCTAAAACATAAAATAATTATCAAAATATCTCAATTTTAATTTGGCCTTAAGAATTATCTAGTATTTTTTCACTTTAAGAGGAAATAAGGAGATAACTTATAATTTAAATACAGACTAAATCGAGCCTGAAGACATCACGAACCAAACACTGTCGAATTAAGAACCTCCTTCTTTTAAAGTCCATTAAATTATTTTAAACTTAAGTTTGTATAAAATAGTACGTGAATAAAACTCCAAAAACACGGTAAATAACATACCAAACACCTTAAAATGAAGTTTAACCTTCAATAACCATCAAAACTTGACATCATTATATGACCGTGCGACAAGGTTGTAAAATCTACAGGCTATTTCGCTATTTTAAAGTCAGTGGCAGGTAATGGACGATCCAGTGTACTTGTCATTGTACCAAAATTATCGTATTCAGATAAGACTACAATCAGTCAGTGGCAATACTACAATGACAACAGTGGCAAGGCAATGTAGACTTAGTACATTTGTCATTAAACAAAAATCATCTGAATACGAAAATCAGGTACACGCTGGAACGTTCATTAACCTGCCACCCACTGACTTTATTATAGCAGCATTGGGCCCTTGTGTTCGGTATCTACGGTATTACGTCAAATCAGTTCCGCCTCAGTATTATTGTTATCATTATCACTTATCGCCCGATAACAGATATCTACATTGGATTTGACAGGTATATTTATTTGATCAGAAAATCGAAAGTGCATATTGACATAGATTTTCTTTGTATCGGGAAATTCTTCTAACACAAGTGCAGCTAACACTTATATCCTTACTATGGGTTCAGAGCAATGTATGTGATGGTGTCCGCATTAATTTATTATTATTATAATTTATTAAAGGACAAAGGAAATCAGGCAGAAATGAATGAAGACTGCCTAGGAACCAATAACAAGGTGCGACATACATTTAAAAAGTATTTTTAATATGTTATTAGCTCAAAGGCAGGAATGCCCGTTCCTTTACTGTGGTTATAATACGTTATAGCAAACCAGGTGGTTAACCAACTTTTAAATAAGTCAAGTGATGTTTATCACTGAAATTAAAATAGCAAAATGAATTATGCAATTCCATTAAAAACAGGTGTTCGAAATAAGAGTCGGTAGCTCCGAAAACCAAAATAGTAATTAAGAATTAGCATTTTGAGTTGCGTCACCTTATGCAAGCAAAATTCAAATTACTATCTTTTTATAAAATACAAGTATTTCACACTTCGTATTATCAAACAAAACTAAACATACATACATACATATCATCACGCTTGTATCCCCGAAGGGGTAGGCAGAGGTGTGCCAATGTACACCCACAGTTCGCCGATATGTTTAGGTCCCATGTAATAGGGGGCGAGCCTATTGCCACTAACCGGGCTCAAATCCAAACTCCGACCTGCTACCGAGAATTTCATAGAAAAACCCAATAACACCTTGGTCGACTCGGGAATCGAACCCAAGACCTCTAGCGTAGCAGCCGTGCTTGCAAAACTAAACCTTAGATTAAAAGTTACACAGAGAATTTGACTGTAGCCAATAACCTATACACTACCCCTTTAGACAAACAATAATTCATCAATTACGACAAACTCTTAAAGTTTAAACTAGCCATTATTATTAGAGTGTGAAAGTCCAACATTTAATATAATAAAGTGAAGGGTAGATAGAAATTAATAACAACTAGAACTTGTCTAGAACCAAACTGGATTAGCCAATCGGATATTATCTAGACCGATCTAGGGCTTGAAAGCAACTTTTGAAATACAACGACAAACAGTGTTTTGGACGAAATTATGATATCGGGATTGTCATTTTGGAAATGTTGCACTTTTGTGTAGGAGGGTAGGTATGCATTTAAATAAGCAGTTGGAATTGGTTTGGTGTTTTGGATTTGAAACTTAGCAAGTTGAAATTTTGTGTTATGGCGAAATAAATATTGTATTTGTCAGTGTTAAATTATTTAGTAAATTAATTTAACCAAGGGTTGAAATTGCATTATCGTAGTTTTTTTTTACTAGCTTTAAATTATTCGATATGATTAAAATTAAAGACCACGCTGGGCAGGTGTAAGAGGTAAATGAATAAATTTATCCATAACATTACATTCTACAGTATTGTCCATGACATTGTTAACTATCATTTTCCTTAATTAAACGTTAGCCACGATAGAAAATACAATTAGGTACAACTGCAATTCTGAATCAAATTCTTACTTTTACCTAAAAAATGTATCGAATTTTCAATATTTTTCGTAAGTATGTTCATTCAACTGTTCACTTTTAATTCTCATGTGAATTGGACTTATTACGAGTAAATTCCATGTCCAGAAGTGAATCAACGTACTATATTGGTTGAAGTAATCTTCCACCAATTAAAAAATGGTGTCTCTTGAAGTACGTTTCGCAAAATATACCATAAGCTTAGTAATGCCTTTAGCTTCTGAATGGATACACACCAAAGAATTTGATGCTATCTGCAGTAAAATACCGGCTAATTGCCACCAGACAGCGAGGCAACATCAAATACTATCTGCTTTGCAAGGCCGATAAGCTCAAGTGAAGAAAATTATTTATCACTTATTAGATTTCTAAGTATTGTGTAATATGACTTTAAAGGACTCCTGCACTTAGGTATTTAGTAGGTTAGTTTCGTCAGGAGGTTATGAACACAATGAACACCCAGACTTGGAACAAGCGTTCGTGGATCATATATGAGACCATAACATAAGATATCATCACGCCTGTATCCCCGAAGTATTAGGCAGAGGTGCACCAATGTACACCCACAGTTCGCCGTTATGTTTAGGTCCCATGTAATGGGGGGCGAGCCTATTGCCACTAACCGGGCACAAATCCAAACTCTATATAGTATATCTCCGTATATAGTATATGAAAGCCTCTACAAATTGGGTTCCTAATAAACGAAGGCTGTGGAAGACCCAGGCGGAGATGGATGTTATGAACTAGACGCATACAAAAAGGAGTGGCAACAAATAGCAAACTAAAGAGACCTGTGGAAGGAAGGAAGGGAGGCCTTTACCCTGCAGTGGGACAGTTCAGTTCAGATATTATAGAGACACGATTTTATAAAGGCAACGGTTGAGTTTAATTCTTTTTAGAGTTTAAAAGTTAAGCCTAACTTCAGGAGTGAATAGTGGGCGGAAACTAGAAACAGAAGGTCAACTTACTAAAAATGGTATATTGTTTCCAAAACAAGGACCTAAGTCGATTAGAAATAAAGCGATTTTAGAAAGATTTGTATCGATTTTCAACCAACTTTCTGTGTTAGAAACATACAGTTAGTTTTAAATGTTGTTTCGTCTTCACACCTTTACATCTTTAATACATTACGCGTACCTTTAATTTGTATTACATTAGTCTTGTTGACTTACTTATTATATACCGTAACTGTCTCGCCTCTATTGCCTTAGCAATAAGGTCTATAATACAAAGGTTTTAGAGTTTATGACATGCATGACGTTATCAGTGAGTCAGGTGTGTGCCCTAAGAAAAGAATGCGGTTTGGGATATTTTGGGTGACGTCATTCTGACCTGGTATAACCTTGGAAGACTGGATACCTGATCCTATTGTTCTTGTCAGTGATAAGAAGGTAGGAAAATGAACCTTACCGCTTTTGAAATAAAGGTGTTGTTAACACATGACATATGACCCTATGTAGTATTTGGACGCAGTACCTAAGTTGTATATTACCTAATTTGATTTTAATCAAGGTTTTACCTAATATGAAAGTACTTTTTTTACTGTAATTATTTTTTTGCCCCAATATTTTTTTTGAAAAATGATTACGAAAAAAATGTACCTCTAAAAAATATTTATTTTAAGTAGTAATTCCTACAAAGAGAAACATCAGTTAGTTAATACTTAAACCGGAATATCAGACCTACTTTACAACATTCAAAGATCCAATTATCTCTTCAATCATATAATATCATATTCGTTTTTACCGTGACGAAGTTTCACATTGATTCATCTTGCCGAAAATATTTAATAGACGCAATAAAAAATATTATTCGTTGTACCTACCTAGTTTTTGCGTCTATACATATCAAATATTTGCTTTGAATGTGATTAAACATAACCTTTATGGAGGTAGATGAAACTTTTGATTATAATATAAACAAGTTTTTTTTCCGTCTACCTGTTTTTTGCATTCATAATGTTTACTAACGAATCTAATATTTGATTGATTAAAAAGTTGTTTAAACCGTTATTTTTTAAATTGATATACGCCACAGAATATAATACAAAAAGTAAGCATGAAATTATATTCATTAATGATATCTATATTTAATTCCTAATCTTACGAAAATGATAAATCATAACAGATAATACAAAAAAAAATAAGATAAAATTCTATTTACGTTTTCTAATTAATCATTTAATTTTGTTATTAGATTTTTGTAGTTTTGTTGTTTGGTAACAATGCTTGTTACCCTTTTTTTCCTTCTAACATCGCAAGTTACAACAATGCAAATGACATCACCTAATACTGGCTAGGTAGCTATAATGTTTATTGTCAATAAGTAACGGAAATCAAACAAAACATGTTTGATTGTCATTTTAAAATTAATTATGACATCAGTTTGAATGACACTGTAAATGCATATTTTACGTATTTATTGTGATTATTGTTTTTCGTATTTATTCTTCCTTAATGTTAAAATAATAATACAAAATTCACAACTGTGTCAGTCGGGGGAGAATCGGGAATAACAGACCAATGCGTTCAAGTCTTTTCAACCATAACCTACATTTTGGCGGGACGTCACAAACGTTTGGAGCACAGACAAACCTTCACAAATCCAACGGAATAACACCTTAGTACTTACAATACATATATCGATTTCCCGATAATTATTTTGCAATTTACATAACACCGGCCCATGCCACGTTAAAAAACTCATGGTGATTACCCAAATCCTCGTGGTTCACGCTTCTATGTAACTAATTCGATTTAAAACCTCCACAAGAACGTTAGCATTAGCACACACTTACACAGTTGACACGTATAGTTTATTTTTATTAAAAAAATAGTCCGCGTTTCGTGAATTCAAGATGGCGTCGGTGAGCGAACGTACCGCGACGCCGAGCATCGGCCAACTGATCCGGCCGCCGCGAACTGTCAAACTCGCTCCGTTTGTCTGTGTGCGTGCGTGCGTGTATTTCCGTCAATGTGTGCAAGAGGCTTGAATGGATAAAGGCTCAATACTAACTTGGTAGCGCTCGGAGGATTACTTGCAGTGTTGCTACTGCTACAAAAACTCCCATCGGAAGGGACTATTTTTAGGAAATGTTTATTTTGGATTTTCTTGCATCATTTGAGAAGGATTCCCGAAAACGTGCCGTTTGAAGTCTATAAATTATCTGTTTTACGATATTAAGACTTAAAATATATGGAATTACGGAAATAGCTTACAAGATTTACCATGAAAGTCGTGGAAATCTTAACTGAGCGTATCTTCCCGGTACAAAGCATAGGTCCATTAACTAATAGCAATAAATAACATCAATAAATTATTCCGTAATGTATGATTAAAACGCAATCTGGCGCATTATGCGGCGTCACATTATTTGTTAACATAAATGACATGTAAATGTTATGCATAATATAATTTTCGATATTTAGAATGGAACGCGGAAACTTAATATTTTGCTAATTCAAGGTGCGGAAGTGGCCCGAAGGTAACTGGAGTATAATGGATGAGGCGCCAATACCTCAAACAAAATAAAAAAAACAACATATGTGTCACTAAATGACAGTGAAACATTCGAAATTCAAATCGCTCTGGTAATATTTTCGTTGCACCTCTAGCAACCCATTCAACACTGAATCATTTACGAAATCCGAAAATTTAAGAAAAGAATGGTAATTACTTTTTTTATTTATTGCATTGACAGTTTACATACATGCACTAATGTCAAGGGCGAGTTCTACTGTCACGTATAACCTCATTTTAGTCTGCCCACACTAGTACAATACCTTGATATAAATATGGTCACTATTATTTATATTTTTAATGCCATTTCAGTAATTAAATAAATAATGAAACATAACATAACATACCATCACGCCTGTATCCCCGAAGGGTTAGGCAGAGGTGTACCAATATACACTCACAGTTCGCCGGTATGTTTAGGCTCCATGTAATAGGGGGCGAGCCTATTGCCACTAACCGGGCACAAATCCAAACTCCGACCTGCTACTGAGAATTTCATAGAAAAACCCAATAACAGCTTGGCCGACTTGTGAATCGAACCCAAGACCCGACAGTCCCGCTTAGAACCACTAGGCCAACGAGGCAGTCCGTAAATAAATAATACATGACCTTACAATACTAAGAATCGAGCGTAGTATCAAAACACTAAACCAGTTAGACGCTAAAAAACAACAACTATCGAAAAGGTTTGACTAAAAATAACTAAAATGGATTCCAGGTAATGTTCTGATTCGAATCAAAAGCCGTTAAGTATATTTAATCTTTTAGAAGAAATCTAATTAGGACGAAAACATTATAAACGAAATAAAAGAAATAGAATTTGAAAATTAATTTAAGAATGAACTGCGTAAATGCTTAGTAAAAAAAAACTTATTACAGCGTAAATGATTATTTAAATGAAAAATAAATAATGTTAAATATTACACATTTGATTTAAGTATTATAATAGGTTAGTATAGTATAATAGTGCTAGAGTTTTATGTGTTAGAGTTTTAAATATAAGTTATGTAGGTAAATAGTACATAAGTTAATATGTCATAAGTGTTTAGATTTAATAACTTAGATATAGATATTTTGCTGTGCCCTAACCGGGTCCTGTATGTCCAACCCTAAATTTAAGATATTTTTGTAAAAAAAATTGTGGAAATGCAATAAAGAATATGAATATGAATAAAGATATCTGAAATAGATGAAATACATTTATTCTTACTTCTAGAGACAAATAAAGATGTATAAAGTGTTTTAGGCATAGATGTTGCCGCATTGCGCAGTTTCTTCTAGGCAATTCTATCGTAGGACAAGTTAGGCCGCCAAATAACTTGGCGATGAAATTAGGTCTATATTTTGGCATCCAATTGAAGCTGCAAATTGTAACTGGAACACTTTGTAATTACCTGAAACAAAAAGAAGGGAATTATTATAAAGAGGAACAAATCACTAAAGAGACTTTATTAATACACAATTAAATCTAATATAAGAACAAACTCTAACTATACTAAAATTAAAACTAACATAAATAAAAACTAACAGGCGTCAAAGAACTCATCGTCATCCTTGTCAATGGCGGGGAACGTGCCCAGAAGGCTGGCAGCATTGCCACGTTGAAGAGACTTATGTGTTTTGAGCAATACATTCTGATAATCAAGAACACAGTGACCTAATATAGTAACTAAGGGTGTAATAAATTTATCTATAATATGTATGTATTTAGATATATATAAGTATGTTTATTAGTTGTCTGGTTACCATAACACAAGCTCTGCTTAGCTTAGGATTAGATAACCGTGTGTGAGATGTCCCGAAATAATATTATAACTCGTATAAAATCATAAAGAACACAGATTTTTAGCTCAGCATTCTATGGATTTATGGAATCAACGACATCATCTAACGGAGTTATTTCAAGGAATTATACAAGATCTGATGATTAAGCAAAATTAAAACAGTTAACACAATCATGGGTTCTAAGAATCATTAATTAACCAACTCATTCCTTCAAACAGAACCTAGTTATGATATACCTTAGGTTACATCAATTTATTATAATTAAAGCAACAGGGAACTATAACCCGTATAGAGCAGTAGTAGAGAAGAGTGGCGCCATGTCGTAAAGCTTGTCACCAACACCAGGGGCCCGAGTTTGCTATTGGCAATTGCTTCAATCGTCTGAGTGGGTCCATTTTAGGATAATTACGTGGGTAAAACGTCATTTAAACGTCGAAATTGGCCATTGGGACGGCCAATTTTGACGTTTTGGCATTTAGTAGAATGCCAATTATCCTAAAATGGACCTACTGACGCCACCCACTCAGACGATTGAAGCAATTGTCAATAGCAGACTCGGGCCCCTGAAGTGATGACTACTACCACTCTGTCAAGAGTGACCCCGACAAGGAAAGAAAAAGAAGAGCAGTAGTAGAAAAGAATAGAAAGGACAAATTAATAACAGTTTTTCCTTAGTAAATCCTAAGACATGTGTCAGAATGATTTTTATTTGACAATCACGTAGCCTATTGATAGTTACAATCATTAATACACATTTTCGATTTGACATACAAGCGACAGATAATTTGGGATAAAAGAGGATACTAATTTGAATTCGCTTGACAAATCATTCTAGTAAAATATTCTGATCACAATTCCGATTCAGATCTATTACGTAACCCACCAAAGTTTTATATACCAAATTTTAATGTAATAAAGTTTATGACTTTGAATAACTTTACACCTATCACAAATAAACGACTTTATTTAACGATCTACACGATTTAGACTAAATGATGTTATTAGACTTAAATATTCATTTTAATAACCATATAAAAATAAGAAACCTGACAAATCTTAGATTAGTCTGAAATAGAATTTTAAAAGGCAGAAGAAATCTCCGGAAATATATCCAACAACCATCTCAATTAAAATAAGGCTTTTTTTGCAGATTCAGATATTTATGCCTTACTCAATAACCATGAAACAACCTGTTCTATATGTAACATTTCGCTAAGAGCGTGTGGCTGGCCCTGACATCCATGTAATCTTATAGTCCTCACTGCCTCCTACGAACACTAATGACCCATTCTTAGTAACGTGACAAATGTTCAATAATTATGTGATATGGCGTCACACCTTTATTAAAACTAAGGGTCCTAGAGAAGAAGGATATAACGTATTTAAATTCGTTCATTCATGGAAGCGTAAATTAGAATGGTAATATTTTTTAAACTTCCACTGATGTTAAACGGTGAAGGAAAACATCGTGAAATCGCCAATCCGCAGAGAGCAAGCGTGGTGATGAATGCTCATGCCTTCTCTATATGGGAAGAGGCCTGTGCCCAGCATTGGGACGATTATAGGCTGGATTATTATTTTTATTTTATTTTGAAGTTATTGATAAGGAAAATTCATAATTTTACTCTAAAAAGGGAAGATGCTTCAGTCACCTTTATTTTGAAACGAATATAATCCAACTAATTTGTATAATTTATCCTCCTCTGTCACTCTAACATGTCAGTAGGTTGAAATACACTACATTTTCTGGGAACCAAATCTCGTACATTTTGAGTTCACAAGACTAAAAAATTAACTAAAAATAAACAAATTCTACAGAATCCGTACATTATCCTTAAACAATAACAGCATAATGACCTAAATGAAATGTAGGACACGTTTATTTTCCTTCGCAATTATTTCCAATTCGAGTCACAGTCGAAACGTGATTCGTATGATGTCACAGTTTCTATGAAGGCCAGCTGTCGGCCTGACTCAGAGACAAATAACTTTATTAATGTGCCTATAAGTGTAGTTTGACATAAACACTTATACCAACACTTAGTTATATTCCACTTTGTTCACATTTTTTGAAAATCAAATGACCTCACACCACGTCGAGGACACGACGCGCGACGTGGGGATGTGTCGGACTTGCACCGACCAAAAACACCCCGATCCCCTTCTCGCCTTTGCTGGAGCCGCGGGATCGCTAAGCATTCTCAGAGCAGCTACGGCACCACTTTGTTCACCTTCAGGATTATTCGAGTAGAATTATATCACCCATTTACAAAACGATATAAACATGGAAATAGAAAGTATTTTTTTTTGGAATGAGTTAATTGTAAATCAGGCATACATACAACAAGCAAAAGCAGTAATAATTTTAAGTAACGTTGTGACATATTACGTAGTAAAATATTTAAATTAAAACGCTCTTTTGTTTTTTTTATTGGTAGTATCTTTGCAGTTCCGAGTAGCAGTCAAAGCCTGCGCGCTTTGACTGCTTCACCGGACTTTTGCGAGGACCCTCAGCCAGAGAATTACCATGTTCAAATCATTTTGTGTATGAGTGATATAAGTCTACTTGAATAATACAAAAAGGTCGCATTTGTTCACCAGGGTGTTATCCAACTGGTGAACAGCGCCAGATTGCAAATGGCGCTAGTTTAAGGAGCTGTATTGACAATACGCACAGTAGATGCATCGCAAATTATATAATTTGTTTAGATACAATTTGTTCATTCTTATTAGTATGTTACGTGTGTACGAGTTTTGTGATGTCATATTTGTGATTGTTGACAGAATAACAAATGTGTAGTACACAAGCATGCGTATGTAGTTTTTTTGTTTAATTATTTATGTATATGTAGAAAAGTAAATTATCAGGTGGTGCCCGTTTATCCCCTTGGGACCTTTTCGGTATTTGATTCCCAGCTATATTTACATAATTGCTTAAAAATCCGACTCTTTTTTATACTACTAAAAGACAAAAATAGAAGAAAGTCTCCTTTTAAAGTCAGTTAAAACACAAGGAGAAAAACTGAGATCACTGTCATTGAGTTGGCTATAAAGATTTATAGGTAATGGTAACATAAACTAATTATTTCGAACAAGGCTCTAGTCTTCTAACAGCTAACAGGACAGGAAAAGGTTCTAGATACAGAAATGGCTAGTACTAATGAAGTGATTAATGAGGACTACTTCGTACATAATAAGGTAAAGCGCAGATCGTGGAAATATGCAATGAGCTGTTTAATTGAAGCATAAAAGCCTACATTAATTTATGAGTAGGTATAGAATGTCAAATCATAGGCGATTAACGAAATTTATTATTATTTTAATGTTTTAATATAATTGCGCTATTTTTTGCAAAAAAATACTGAAACCAATAGTTTTTGGAGAACATAGAAAGAAGAAAGAAAAAACATTTATTTGCCATGACTATGACGCATAATTTAAATACAGGTAGGAATAATAAAACGAAACATAAAGATATTTTTAATTGAGACAAAATTTGTCCTTAGAAGATGGATACTCTACATAGGAAAATAATTGATATGCAGTGTGCAGCAGCTAAGAAAATCTCTAAAAGACTTTATAAAGACATTTACATTATAAGGAAATAGCAAATTAGCTTTGCAAAAAAATTGTTTATAACTTAGTCCTTTTTCATTGAATAAAGAACATATTTTTTATCTTAGATTGATTTCCTTGATTCGTCAGTACTTCCGTTTGCCTATTCAAATAAGGTAAAGGTATGCGTCCCAGAAATAATTAGCATTAAGCGTTGCTATGGTAATAATTTGTTGCTTTACTATTTCTAGCCTGCTAGTGGTGCTAAGCGCGACTGCTACGCTGGAGATCTTGGTTTCGATTCCCGAGTCGACCAAGGTGTTATTGGGTTTTTCTATGAAATTCTCAGTAGCAGGTTGGAGTTTGGATTTGTGCCCGGTAAGTGGCAATAGGCTCGCCCCCTATTACATGGGACCTAAACATATCGACGAACTATGGGTATACATTGGTACACCTCTGCCTACCCCTTCGAGGATACAGGCGTGATGATATGTTATGATTACTATTTCTTGATTGGCAAGGTTCAGTAGTTATAAATGTATAAGTAGGGCTTGAGGAATAACTGTGTAAACCTTCAAACCGCAAAATGAATGAACCGTTATTTTTAGATTGAAAAAATATGGTCAATTTATTTTATACTTAATTGACGAGTATTGGTTTTGTGGGCAAGCGGTTGATCTTCCACTGACGGTATTAATTTATCAAGTCTACAGACATTTAGATTTGACTACTTTGTGCCACAAATAGGACGGATTATTTACGGACCTATGAATTTATATATTTTGATTCATCATGCTGATAGTACATTGACTCTATTTTTGTTTGCTGGCATCCAAATCTTTCTTGCCTTAATCTAGTTATAACAAGACAACCAGCATAATCATCTACATTAACCTTTCTCTAACCTACGAAACAGGTATAAATTCTCTCCTTTAAACCCCACTAAAGTCAGCAATCATCATTACCCTGACCCATTCCCATCTTAGTTATTAGGGGTCAGCGCAACTCCTATTTAGCTTCCTTTCCTTCTCATATCATCTTTTACATAAACCACCCATCTCTTTTTTCGATCTTTCCCTGTAAGTACTACCCTGTTATATCAGTGACTACCAAATGCCTAAGTATATTCAACAAGTTATAGACAACTACCAAATAAGCTTATAGTTCTACCAAAACGCCCTCAGAGTGACGCCAGGCCTATGACTACTCGGTAATTAGCACATGCGTAGGCGCCGTTAGTCAGTGCGAGGAAGTCGACTGAATGGATACGATTGCTAATACATTCGACAGCCTTGGAGACTGAGCCTCTTTCTCTTTCGAGGAAGTGGTTTAGGGCTGGCAGGTATACCTATTTTAATTTAATTAAGTCGTGTTATAATAGTTTTAAATCAGCTAGTCTCATAGCACGAGTAAAGACGGAAAGAAGAAACCTTAACCATATTCAAGCAAAAAGCTAGTTCAAAGTAAGACAAATATTTAAATTAAATATAATTTATTTAAATAGAATATTTTTGTTGTTGTTTTAACCCCATAAATATTCATGAAAAAAATATCTCTATCAGTGGTCTTTAGTTAACTTACAAGATTGGGCGATGAGACATATCTCAAGACGCTACTATAATGTAATAAGCACCGGTTTATATTTATTTTCTTTAGTTGAATTTACCTATTGATTGATATTATAACATGCTTACTATTAAAATCTATTTATAGATGGTCATAGGAACATCCTTTTTCCTCTTTGATTACATTATGAAACACATCATATACATATTTTTAACGTTTTACCTTTTAAGCATTAATTTTAACATTCCTAGAAGTCAAATCCATGACTCATTTACCATTGAACTAAAACTGAAATATTTTCAGCACTTAAAGTAACACTTAAGACTCATCTGTACAAACATTTCGTCTGAATACAAAACTATTTTCATTCAATAATGAATAATAAATATTCATGAGAATTACATGACGAATACTATTTGTTTTGGAAAACAAAAACATGTCTTAATGAAATATTATTAGATTTACAAATTACTAGTTTGTGGTTTCTTGCACCGCAAATCAGTGCAGTTCTATCAAAAGCTAAGGAATATTTGGCAGTAGGAAAAATACTTGTATAAGTTTCATCATAATTTACTTTGATTGATAACAAAAAATCTCAAGATACTAAAAAATATTTTATCATAGAGAAATATTTTGGAAGTAGTTTTACTAATTTATAGTGCCTATATTAAGACATTTACATAATTATGGAATATCGCTAAAAATCTATGTTTCTAGGTGTTTTTTAAATTGCATTATACTAAATAATCATTAAATTTTATAGCACGCAAATCATAAATCATACACCTTTAACTACTACAAAACCAAAAAGGGCTTCGTGTCAAAAATGATTAAATACCCGTCATTACTGAATAACGATGACGTCACAGTTGTGTAATGACTTCAAATCTGAATGATTCACGTTACTTGACAACCCTAGTAATGTGGAGTGTAGGCGCACCGCCCGCGACAAACTGCCTAGCGAGAGTAACTTTGATATGCTAAATTGTTTTTAGGGTATTGTGTAATACCAAATTATCTAATTATAACCTTTAGTTTTTAAACGGCTAGAATTTTAATTTTGATAAGTTTTTCGGAGTCACCTTGATTACATTAACACATAACAGAAAATTGTGAGACTGATATCCGATTATTCAATTTAAATGCGTGTACTGCGTGTGTGCAATAAATATAATATCGATAATATAGGTCTATAGGTGTCCCACTGTTGAGCACAGGTCTGTTTTTTACGAAGATTTTTTTCACGTATCTTGTTTCTATACGATGAAAGTCCTCGATGAAGGATGTATAAAAGGTAACCAAAACATCATCTTTTCAGATCTTTGAAGTAAAAGGAAAGTCCTCCATGTTTGAAATAAATAAATCAGTAAAAAATGTCTTAATAAAGCGAGTTTATAAGATGCAAAAACGACCACAGCCTGGTTCTTCAATTATTCTCAAATTACTGCCAGGCATTACTCATGTACAAAATAATACATCATGCTAACATTAACTTGATTGTGACAGCCCTATTGTTGTGTAGGCGCCATCACGCGAAGCTGCCTGCCTCGAGAGTTAACTATGACAATATGCCAAATTATGCCTAATTATGTCATAAATATTACATACATCTTGTGCAATGCCTTATTTTAGACTCTAATATTAACTGCGGGTATCCAGCCGTCATTGATTTCGAGAACAGGAAAAACAAAATTAAAATATTTAAATAAAAACATACAGCATGATACATGTATCAATAATACAGGGTGTTATCGAAAGGGTATATCTATCCAAAAGGGGTGAAGAGTACATCTGGTATAGAGTCAGTTGGAAACCAATTGGTACAATATTTGATTTCCTTAGGAAACACCCTCGCTTGCAGAAGATTATATTGATCTTTCTAACTTGTCCTATATCTACTCAAACGAGTCATAGCTTTAAGAAGTTTTTTTGTTACAATTTACCTAAAAATGAAAGAGACAGCAAATACTAGCGCCTTACCTTATGTAATATTTTAAATAGGTGGCTTTAAACTAAAACATTTCATCAAATATTCTCAAAGCACCAAATACGAAGTTATTTATAGAGCCTTCATAACAAGGTACTAATGATTCAGCAGCCCTGTTTATGTGTGGGAGGACCCGGCTTCGATACCTGGTTGGTAACATTGCTAGGCTGACGAAATAACTAGGCAGGGTGATTAGCAGGTGGGAACTTGCTCTAAGTTGGGCCTGGGTTTTGTATTGGGCATATAATATTTTGCCAACGTGGATTTTTTTTAAGTAATTGTTAAAAAAAAACTATTTGATAAATACACGCACGGTTTTAGTAACATTTATTTGTCATTTATGTCTGACTTTGTCCGCAATAGCCACGCATATTTTTTTTATAATAAATAGGTGTACACGAATTGTAAAAGATATATATAACCTAATATGTGTGGTAAATAAGTATTTTGGGCATATAACATACTATAAGCACCTGCTTTAAGAAAGAATACTTCACATATGTATACGCAATATATTTAACACAAGAATCAAAATTACAAATGTCCTTAACTTAAGCTATATTTAAACCACAATGTTATCAATAACATTAATCAAACAATCCTAGGCACAGCAGCGGTCTAGATCATAAATCTGCTGCATTTACATAGCAGGCATCGAACCTGACACAAACCGGTGCACTTTCGCTGCCAGTGCGGCCACGCCTTTCGCAACTGCACTGCGAATAAATTCATAATAATTGATATCTGTTTTTATTGTGGACGCACTTTCTTTAAGTTACAAAACTCCCTTAAAAGGTAAAACGTTTTTTTAGATACATTTTCTCCCCAAAGGAGAACTTTATGTAGAACAAATTATAAATACATATAAAGGCAATCATACATTCTGCAAACTGTCACTTAAAAAGAACTGTTTTTATTATTATTGGAATATGCAATATATTTTATTGCAAGAACTGTTCGTAAAAATAACAAAACTCCACTCATCCATCTATTACAGCAAACTTTTACATTTATAACATTGATAAATAGAATTTTAGGAAACTTTAAATTCTGAGGTACATCTTATGAAAAATCTGGAGAATAATCGGCAAAAGGCAAAAAAAGAAGCGGCGGTCGTCTGGTAGCAAGACGGGTCGACGACGTAGTTAAAGTCTCGGGTCGAGTCTGGATGCTACTGGCATAGGACCGTAGAAAATAGCACTAAAAAGGAGGCCTCAGCAGTGGGAGGACAAGGACTGTGGATGATGATGATGAATAGGAGACTTTTAAAACTAAATAAGTTACTAACAAGACGCTGTTTCGGTCAAACAAAAGAAACACAAAATAATTCTAACATAAAAACTCAATCGATATCTAAACTAGGTTATGATAAAGATCTTCTAGTTCAAAGAGAGCGCTGTCTTATCAATAATAAAACGAAAGGTGAATGTACTTGTTTTATTGTGATCGTATGAGATATGTATTGGTTGTATTTAAATATACAATGTATTTAATTGCCAATTATACATTGTTAAATGTATCTCCAATCAATACGTATTATAGGTGGAAGTGTACAGTCCTGTAGAGGGCGCTGCTGTTTTTAATTACTTAATGGATCATGTATACGTAAATAAATATAATATACAGAGAAAAAATGTTAAGAAAAGCCTTTTGTAGTAAAGTACTGTTTAGTTCTTTAATTCAGACAAAGTTATTTTTTAAGATTGTTATAGCATTATTGTGTCAACTTAATCATTTAAAAAAAAATGTTTAAACGTAATATTGTTTGCTATCTTAATAATTATTACCTATTATTTATTCTCAAAATAATTTTGCTTGAATTTAATATCTCTTCTACATATTGCTACCAATATTTTAACTCTAATCTACATTATAATATTATGTAGTTTATACCTGCATAATAATGAACTCATAATAATGAATGCTTTTCTTCAGAGCTTTTATCAATATATTCAATCATCTTCACAATGTATGCACAGGAACTTACGAAAACACTTCTCAATCATATCCTAAGTACGGAAACAGTGAAACCAGCATTATTAATAAAGGTCAGTACACACTAGCACGTACAGCGAAAATCAATCAACATTAGGGTTCATTCACACCGTTTTCTATTTGCGAATGTTTGAACACTTCTAACTATTTTACGATTCCTGAACGGAACTTCGTGTAAACTGTAGATGTAAATTGTTGTTGGAATTTGAACTCTATTCCAAGGGAATAAGGGTGTTGATAATTGTGTGTGATTGTTATTTGTTGTGGTTTATGACCTAGGAAGGTAAGGTCGTTAATGTGAGTGAGATTATACCTTTCTTCAAGGAAATGTGTGTAAATATATTTGAGTCTTGTTTTGAGATGAAGGGAAACTAGCCTAGACTATTAGCATAATAAATTTTTATTGATAAATTTGATTATTTCGAATTAAAGGTTGGCTTATAGAAAAGTGCTTCTACACAATAGAAGAGTATATTAATTATAGAAAATAGATTTGATACTATTTATTAGTATAAGTTTAAACACTTATCTATGTTATTAATTTCCGCATGCCTACTGAAGGCGAGATATGCTAAGGGACTTATTTTGTTTTACCACTTTTTGTATTTACCATGTCTTTGCGTCTTTTCATTTTCATTAAAATCAGTAGCTACGTAAAGAATAAACTTACTACACATACTCGGAAAATTTAGTTCTTTTTCTATGAAAAAGATTGTTTATTTACCTACACTACTGATTTTGTTGTCTTTAATAAATCAAAATATGCTATATGGACAAGATTGCAGGCCAGTGAGCTTCCCCACTTATTAAGGAGCAAAACTATACTCAAAATTATTAGATGAGTAACACAAAAAAATAACATTCATATTCGGGAACTAAAATGTAAATTAAATAAACCCCGATAAACTGTTTAAAAAGCAGTTTAATTACAACATAAAAATTAAATATCTTTTTCATGGGCATTTTGTAGTTAGTAACCATGAAGTAGCAACATGTACTCAAATGACCATACGCCAAAACTTTCGCCATCCCGCAGCTCACCAACAAGTAGGCTGTATTTAAGAAGTATACAATATAAAGTATATACCTTTGACATTGGTGGCCAAGGTCTGGCCCACGTGCGAAACGAGTTTACGAAGGTCGGCTTTCCTTGGCCCCATCTGTCCATAATTAATGGGATGCTAGACATTACATTAATAAAGCGTGGTTTACCAATGTTTGGTGTAAATATACAGCCTTACTGTTGAAGTGATAAGCTTGATGAACTTCATATAACTGATTTACTCTGATATCCGCCTTTCTGAAATACATACATGTTTTATGAGCATAGTCTAAAAAGATAATTGTCTTGATGCTAGTTTGTACACGTTTATCTTTACTAAAATTATTGCACACCAAAAAAAAACAACATAAATCTCCTATAATTTTTGATCATAATAACAAAAACTGCCATCAAGTCATTTAAGATTCAATCTACGTAGGAATAAATCTCAAAATAACTACTGAAACAATAATCTAAAAACAGCACACAATAATTTGACTGACAAAACTATAACAAACATGATTTACGAAGGCACTTAAATCTAAAACAATAAATCTTCAAAACTCTTAACCACCATTTTTATCTATTACAAGCAATTTCTATCTTCTAAAGGGGCTAAGTAAATGTAAATCAGAGTATACTCCTACGTAGATAATAAAACTATGCATATGGATATTTGATTTATATGATATATCCTGTTGAGACTATCGTAAAACTTGATGTCATCAAAAATGGTAGCTCATTGTGAAACAATAAAGAGTCATCGGCCTAACGAATATAATCATATAATTTTGGTCAAAATGAACAGTTTCTATGAAATTTAATATAGAGCCTCAATTTTTATATGAAATTTGATATCAATTTAGGGTTTTAGTAAAGGACTCTAATACTAATTAATATAGGTATCTAAATACTATGTGGTGTTGTTTGTCTGCTTTTTTATGTCCTTAGATGAGGCCTCTATCTACCTAAATACTAAACTTGTTAGTTTCAATTACCAAGACGACCTCTGTGGTCGAGTGGCATACGCACCGGTTTTTAAGCTCTGAGGTCCAGGGTTCGATCTCCGGACGAGTCAATATAGAAACCCACTTTTGTACATTGTCCCTGGTATGGGTGTTTGTGGTACCTTCGTTGTTACTGAATTCCATGACACAAGTGCTATAGCTACTTACTTTGGGTTCTGAGCAATGTATGTGATGTTCTCAGCATTTATTTATTTATTATTAATACTGAATATCTGATTGTTCATAAGACTTTCAGGATATAACTAATGCGTTAGCTATGTAGGTTCCCGATCAAATTTAATAAGCCCGCACTGTCTCACTACAGGGCAAAGCCAATCCTCTCTTTTTTAATCGCTTCAGGTATTGATCACCTTAACACACGATTTTCCTATCACCATGAATGGTATACCACGAAGGTCCAACAAAAATGCTAATAGCTGTCTATCTGTCACTAGGCAAGCAGCAACTTGGGAATGTTGTCAACAATACGATTAAGGAGTGCGTAGGCTAGGTGTAGGCGCGAACGATGCGATACCGAATATGGTGCAGTTTTCTTTAATGAACCGTTTAGAGGTAGAGGTATGGCAGAAGGATCATTTGGTACAGATGGGAAAACGAAAGAATAGCAGGAACATTTTGATGCGAAGAAAATAGCAGTTACGTAGGTACAAAAATTTCGAAAAGAAATACCAAGGGTGAATTAGTTAATTTCGCTTTGAGCTTTGACATTGGTCACACATATGTATACAGAAATTAAGATTTCTTAACATTATTAAAACGATACTAAATATATGGCACAAATCAATGTTAAGCATACAATTGTCATATGGATATGCTCTCATTAGTAACTAGGTACCCCGCGGTTCCAACCACATAAAACGACTTTTTTTTTGTGGAGAAAATCTTACAAATAAATAATCGTTCATAAACATCAGCCTACTCGTTCTTGAGTTATAAAGGCTATAGTAACTAACCTGACTTCTTAAAATTCTTGGTGATTTACTTTTCTTTCGGTATAGCTGGCTTCCTTAGTATCATGAAGTGCACCTTCTTAACTTTCGTATTCAGTACAGATATTCAGAATAGAATATTTTCCACCTCTCCTTATTTAGTTGGCGTGTTTTATTGTTAGTTTGCATGTAATTTGGCATATATATTGGCTCATTATAATGAAGATATAGAAATAAATGCCGTTTTCCACACAAATGAATAGGAAGCTCGTTTTGGAATAGCTAGATATTTTCTTAGATTTACGCAAATAATGTTTAAAGGCTGATGCTTATTCTGTTATGGAACTGAATATTCTTTAATACCAATATATCTTTCAATATTCAAGTATGATAACATGTATTGAAGCGAAATCACTATGAGCAGATGACTATTCATCATCATCATCATCATCCACAGCCCTTGTCTTCCCACTGCTGGGCATAGGCCTCCCCTTTTTCGTGCCATTTTCTATTAATGGAGGCAAAATAAGCTTTGCGCAAAATAATTATAATTGGGAAACCGGACAGGGTAAGAAGAAGACTGATGTTTACTATCACATACTGTTAGTATTACAGGTATTATAGATGAACCAAAAGAGACAATATATTGGAAAGGTCTTTTTACGACTGGTCCAGAAAGCTCACGAAATTACTCAGAATTTCTAAATTACCGCACACTTATTAAATGCCAAACTACACAATCTCAAATACTCTCAAAACATTAAGACATGTCAGAATGTATTATTACATTTCAAGGGATACATTCAATACTGCAATCTTAATTCAGGTTCAACACGCTGATTCATTAGAACCAACCATTAATTCCTCTGCCCTGAGCTGATCATCAGTCAAACATTTAGACAGCATCCTACACACTCACCTAGATTCTCTTAGATACAATATAACAAAGGGTTTCGCAATCCTTTGCCGTCAACTGTGATTTAATGTGAGGAGTACTGGTGACGAGAAAATGTATAAGATGTTACTAAAATAATTTAAAGATATAATTTTTGAGCGATTTGTGTAAAATTCAAAATCTGTGCCTCATAAGGTATAACTCAAGCAGAGCTTTAGTTTACTGCGAGATAACAAAACTTAATTAACTAATCATTCTTCTTCTTCTTTTTCGTGACACGACACCTCATCGGGTCGCAACTTTACTTAAGGCTGATGTTTAAGTCATGATTAGAGATTGAGGCTTTTATTTGATTTTGCTGGTCAAATTTATAATACAGTGGTTATGAATAGTCTTATTAGATCCTAGTTAAGAAAGTACTTATATATTTTATATGAATCTAACGTATTCTAGTCCAAGTATGAATCTAAAAGATAATCTTTATGTTCAATAGTATTTATATTCTAATAATAATAGAACATACAACTTAAATTTAAAATCATATGGATACTGTTTACAGTATATTGTATGTGAGACATGTATCCCCCACAGATCTCTCCCAAATCCTCATTCTTATTACCTACAAAAATTAAAACCCCTTTTACCCTTTTAAAGGTACAGAATGATACATAGACACATGTGTACCAAATTTGATATTATCTATGTCAGTTGGGCACAGCCGGCCAGGGGTGCGAAGCAGGTGCGCGATGCCCTTTACGCAATATTTACCTTTATCATAGGGATATTTACTGTGAGCTATTTATAAAAGTTGCCGCGTGCATATGAAACTGTACGACAGGTGGGTTTAAAATGATAATCCTTAATAGATTATCATATTTTAAAGAGGATTATTTAAGTTATAATCAGGTCACCTAGATATTTATAAGTTAAAATAAATTTAGTGTCTACAACGGTGCGTGAGGATGGATGTCCAGATGTTTGTTCGTTTTTCTCGCCAAAACTACTGATTAAATAAATAATAAATGCGGACAACATCACATACATTGCTCTGAACCCAAAGTAGGTTGCTAAAGCACTTGTGTTATGGAATTCAGAAACAACGAAGGTACCACAAACACCCAGACCCGAGACAATGTAGAAATGTAACTTTCTACTTTGACCCGTCCGGGGATCGAACCCGGGACCTCAGAGCTAGCGACACCTTGAAACCGGTGCGTACGCCACTCGACCACGGAGGTCGTCAAAATTTGTTCAATCAAAAGTTGATTGGATTTGTACAACATTTGGAAGACAGATAGTTTATAACTTAGATTAACACATAGGAT
The DNA here is from genome assembly GCA_905146925.1 of Autographa gamma. NCBI lineage: Eukaryota > Metazoa > Arthropoda > Insecta > Lepidoptera > Noctuidae > Autographa > Autographa gamma. Next base: position 6,881,971 of record LR989872.1, on the reverse strand, counting down.
ACTTTTTATCTTGGTAAATACTCGGAAAAAGGAACTGCGAGGGTTAAAGTGAGAGCGCAATTTAGTTTAAAATAAATGCATATATTTTGATGCACTGTACACAACAGTACCGGTTTAATTATTCAAGTATATGCACATAAAGTGTTATTGTGTTAATATTTACGACATGATCGGAATATCATGTTTTATTACATCCAGATTACTTTATTACTACGTGTTACAGTTGTTTAAAAGGTCTTATCGAGGACTGGTGTAGAATAAACCGGTATTTATTAATAGGATAATAATCCTAGTTATATTCATCGCCATATTGAGCTCGTTAGTTAGTATTGAAGCGATTGGCGAATATAATTAGCTTTATAGAGCTATGTAATGGATACTAGATACTCTTTTGTAGGTGCAAGGTGCAACTTGGAAGGTAATTTGGTGTACGGTAATAAACGTTTGAGAAAAATATATTATAAAATATGTCATTATTGGTGTTAAGGCTTTAGTGCTATTCTTAGAAAGATTAAGAAGTAATTTGGGAAAACTGGTAGAGAATGCCTAAGATAATTGAATCAGTAAAAAAGGGTTCAAGATTTTATGGTGTGCCTTTTTAATTATTGTATTATTTTGAAGAGAAAAACAAAAAAGATTAACGGATAATGGCTTATTTCCAGCTCTGGTATAAGTAGTCTTTGAAGTATAAGACTGGAAGTAGGGGCAATATAAATATATTAAGTTCCGTTTACTTTTATCTCAACTTCCATTTAACCCGGTCGCAATTAACTGATTAAGAGACGATTTATACCACACTTAATCATCTCTATCTTTCACACAAACATCTGACCTCTCATTTACATTATTAATGGGTGAATAAATAGGTTAAATACTTGGACACGGAATAAATGTTTCAAGAAATATATAAAGTTATTAGTTGGTCACGTGGGTGAAGACTGGCAATGGAAACTCTTTTTCATCTGTGAATTAAGATTCCCAATATAAAGTTTCAAGTTATTAAATAAATGCGGACAACATGCATTGCTATGAACCCAAAGTCAGTAGCTAAAGCACTTGTATTATGGAATTTAGAAACAACTAAGGTACCACAAACACCCAGACCCGAGGCAAAGTAGAAAAGGGGATAGAACCCGAGACCTCAGAGCTAGCGACACTTTGAAACCGTTGCGTGCGCCACTTGACCACAGACATCGTCAATTGCTGTACTAGTGTAAAATATTGTCTGAAACGTTAGGTGAAAAGAATATAATCTGATATAAATTTGACATGAAATTCATTATTTGTCTGTCTTATTATACACTAGTAGTAAGCTTCCTTTTGCCCATGTTAAAAAATCGATAGTTACTAATAGTGTCACCCACCGTAATCTGTCAAAACATCAAATGGCTTTTATTTAAGGAACTATATTTAGTTTTCAATTAGAGAGTGATAATAAACTAAGACAGGATGTAAAATAATAGAAGAACTACTCAATGAACATAAAAACAAACTACCGACCGTTATTCAATTAGGCACCTAATTACTCTTCAATTATTAGGGTTGTCCAAATATGGATGGTAATTTTTTTTCTTTTTGTTCGGTTTCCATCTATCACTCCTCGATCTCAATCATAATTTAGCAAAGGATAGGACTGTGGCATAACTTAATTTTTTTTTATGTTATTTTTTGAGCACTAAGAAATATACATTCTTTAAAAAAAATTATGCGCAGTACCAATTTATTTTAGTTCTATAACTTGCTAATCTCCATTTCACATTACGAGGTAGCTAAATAATAGGTATATAACTGTCAGTCGAGCCTATAATAATACCAGCCTACAAACGTCGCAGACTGCCTCAGTGGCTTAGTGGTGCTAAGCGCGCCTGCGACCAAGGTGTTATTGGGTTTTTCTATGAAATTCTCAGTAGCAGGTCGGAGTTTCGATTTGTGCCCGGTTAGTGGCAATAGGCTCGCCCCCACATGGGACCTAAACATATCGGCGAACTGTGGGTGTACATTGGTACGCCTCTGCCTACCCCTTCGGGGATACAGGCGTGATGATATGTATGTATGTATGTATGTACAAACGTCGCACCGCTGAGCTCAGGCCTCTTCCCATATAGAGAAGGCACGAGCATTGATCACCACGCTTGCTCATAAAATCATCGTTAAACCTTATCTTACATCTAGAGATGAGCTTATATTTATTCATCTCAGTAAGTATGCGCAAAGGGCCGCCGGCGCCACTTGACACCTCGAGAATAACATAACGGGTGGCGTGCGATACATATTCATCGCTAGGCCTTATGGAGTTATACTTGTAATGTTAATTTCTAGGACGATATAGTACATGAAATGTTGTTGAAATTGCAGTAAATTAAAATAAACTTTGTTTTTGTACCAAATTATACCAAATGTCTACGAGGTCCTTAAACGAAGTCAGTATGCAAGCCTATGTCCAGTAGATTTTTATAAGTTGAGGAAGACTGCAGAACTTAATAACTACACTTAAGAAATAAGTGAAGAGGCATGCAAGAAAAAAAAAATTAAAAAAATCTTTTTTCAATTTTGTAATTCACCAAATTGATTCTTAACCAAAAATACTATCCTGTCGAATCAAAATAATACCACATACAGATGTTAAATGTTAAAATGTATTTTTCAAGAACAAAGTATTAAAATTTCTATAACTCCTGACAGCCCTACCAAAAAATCACCCACCAGATTATAACCGACCAATATCCAACAAAAAACAAGTGACGAACTACTCTATATTTAAATATCGTGGTCACCAAATCAGTCACTCGCCTTGCCTTAAATGGTCGCAAGATTTATGAGACAAAAAATATTACGCTGAATGGGTAACGGTATGTAAACTGTACTTACTTGATAACTGCTGTAGTAGTCCTGTTATTATTGTTAAGCCTTTGAAAAATTACAACTAGGCTTGTATAGTTGGATTCAAACTTAATGGCGGCTCTGAAATTAGCGACACGCTGCAGTACCTCGCCCCGCACCCCCGCGGGCGCATAAGTTTGTTACAGCGCAGCGACTCGCCTCGTGTTCAGAGCCGCCATTAAGTTTGCACCGTACCGTACAAGTTAATTTTTGTAGGTAACTTTTATGAATGAACATTTCTGTGGGACCCTCAAGAATTTCAATGTTGTTCCGTGATGTATTGATAACTAATAAAAGCATTAGTAATATACTTAGAAAAAAAGGGATAAACATTAGTCTTAAAAGCTGTCACATGTATAGGCCATATAGAAACTTCTCAAGAGTTGATAATATAATAACCAGAAATTCTAAGATTCATATATGCTTAGATTTTGGCAAATATCTGGTTGTAAATTCTTACAAACAAAATTTAAATACAGATGTTTTTAAAACCAATTTTGCCCAAAAAATCTTCAACAAATTAAGCAAATACTCTAAAATGAGCTCATTCCAATCGTTACTATTTAGTTAGCCGATGACATCAACCGGGCACCAAACTGTTTGTCAGTATTTGGCAATCCGCGCTCGCCCCCACTGCGCCCACGATCGCAAATAACTTCAAGCTTTGTGTTTAAGGGCACAAGTAGATGTGAAGTAAATAAGTTACGTAATATTTATCAAGAGATTAAGCATTGTGTTAAATACTAATTAAATATTAAGTGGGATTACGGAAAAGTCGATTAGGATTAAAAAGGCGAGATTAAAACAGACATCGTTTAATACTGTACTAACCATTCTATTGAAAATATATATATATATATAGGTAATCAGAATATAGCGTAGTCTAACTGGCACTTTAACAGCTAAACCGCTACATCAATTTTGGTGAAATTTGGTATGGGAAAGCTTGGTTACCAAGAAAGGAGATAACAAATACACACCTTCGGGCGAAACCGAACCCAAAAGCTATACTTTATTAAAATGACTATAATTACATACGTATCCCACATAAATAGTCATGACACATACACTACGCGGCCTAAATACCTTTAATAAGTAATAAGTAATTAAGCCACAGTTTATCACATTGACATAATTGCAATAAAGACTTCGTTATCAGTGACGATAATAAACAGAGTATGTATTGAGAGTTATCTGTACTGTTTGTAAATAGGTGACTTGTGAGATGAATGACGTCATTTTTACATTGATGAAGTTGATACGCAAAAAAAGTTTTGATATTTTCTACTGTCGGTCTACTAGAAAAGTTGTATTGAGAGTTATCTGTACTGTTTGTAAATAGGTGACTTGTGAGATGAATGACGTCATTCTTAAATTGATGAAGTTGATACGCAAAAAAAGTTTTGATATTTTCTACTGTCGGTCTACTAGAAAAGTTGGAAATTACAACGATTCACTAGATAATATTTTATGTTCTTTTTACTAAGAGTAAAAAATATGTTTTGTCGGCGCCTCAACATAAAACTAATATTTAAAGTTTAACTAAATAAAAAGTGAACTTTAAGTAAGTAATTTTAAGGGTGACTGGAATAACTTTTTTTAAATAAGTGATCATAATGGTATATTATGATCACTTATTTAAAAATAGGTATATTTCATGGAAAAATGAAATTTAAAATTAATATCATCCATGATATCCTTTTATTAATGAGCCAATTAATATGCAAACATCTTAAATTAGCTAATGTAATCAACAGTTTCTTCGATCTATAGATTTGTAAGCAGAAGCTTTAGAAATAAAAACCTACTCAAAACTCGTTTTAAGTATTTGGCGAATGGAGAGCGATATACAAATATGGTATTTGATGTCTTCGATGACATTAACCTTGGTTAAATCGTTGGCTAGCAGACTTTGAACTAGATATTATGTAATCTACACATATTATAAAACAAAGTCTCCAATAGTAGTCTGTCTGCCCGAACGCCATATGCTCAAAAAATTCTCATCAGATTTTCATATCATTTTCACCAATGATTGGAGTAATTTCAAGATAAGTTTTATCTGTATAATTCATTGAGCTTGCTAGTAAACAATACAATCTCCTCACCTCACCTTCTGACGACTAGTCTGATGAATCCTAAACATTGCTTACCACTAAATATCTTTCAAAATCCAACTTTAAACTTAAGCGCACAAAACTCAAAATCAAATAAACACAAGGATACCGACTACTCATCCTTAACCAAAACGGCAATTTATTTAAACTTCAAAGTGCTGGCAACTCAATAAAATCAATCAGCTGGCAACATTAACGTCGTCATATCTCGCCGAGACAGATGCAATCGCGAATAAAACGCAGACGACGGGTGTTTTAGAGTTATGCGATGGCAACACTGATTTATTTAAGCTTTACTAACTTTTAGTTTGGTTTGGTCTGCGTTTTGAATTAGACGAGACTGAATTCTTCGTTGATTTATATGTTTACGTTTGGAAAGGTATGCCGTTTAATAAAAGAAAATGAAGTGAATATAGGTTGAAATTATCGAGGTACTCGTAAAAGCACTTTGAGATTATTAGAGGCAGTCCCCAGTGTATAAAAATTAAGTATTCTTGATATATCGTTTTCATTAACTTGAACTATTTGATCATAATCAAAAAAATACATAGGTAATGTATTTAACCTTTCTGACAGCACAGCGTAATTCCTTTGCTTCATAGAAACCATAGATAGAAACTGCATCACTTGATCTGTCAAACTAACTGTCAAAAACATTTTTGACGATAAACGTTTATTTTTGTACATTTTATTTTACTTTACAAATATTATACCTGTTCTACAATAAATAAAACTTTAAATGGCCCGCTACGACAGAGCAATCACAGTCTTCTCCCCAGACGGCCAACTGCTGCAGGTGCAGTACGCCCAAGAGGCGGTGAGGAAAGGATCTCCAGTGGTCGGTATCAGAGGTCCCAATGTGATAGTCCTGGCTGTGGAGAGGAAGTCCGTGGAAAAACTGCAGGACGAGAGAACGGAGAAGAAGATAGTGGCGCTGGATGAGCATGTCGTGTTGGCGTTTTCGGGGTTGAGGGCTGATGCTAGAGTACTTATTACCAGGTAACGGAAGTAGTCTCATATGCCTATACTAAATACTTAAGAACTGTAGGTACATTACTTAAATGGACAGAGAATGGAAGTGGAAGACAACAAATTTAGGATAACATGAAAATTTTAAAGAACGACGCTTTAAATCGCTCTTATTAGTTATCAATTAGCATATAACTACTCTTTGTAAACAGGCCGCCGACCATAGCTACTAGTAGGCTCGGTGCACAAGTGTAGCCCGAAGAGGCCACCCTACTTAGTAAATAGTCACTCATGGTCCGTTTTCATCGAGCCTAAGATTAAGGTAACGAGTCCTCCCATGTACTTTGAAGTATCACAGGGCGGATAACACAATATCCTTTGTAAACATTATACTTATTATAACATATTATAGCTTTTTACTAAACAACTCTACAGAGCCCAAATCGAGTGCCAATCCCACTGCCTCACCGTAGAAGACCCGGTGACCATAGAATACATCACCAGATACATCGCCGAGCTGAAACAGAACTACACGCAGAGCAACGGGAGGCGGCCATTCGGCATCTCCTGTATTATTGGAGGCTTTGATTACGATGGCAACCCGCATCTGTTTCAGACTGAGCCGTCCGGGATTTATTATGAGTGGAAGGTAACAGTATCTATCGAGATGTCTCTCGGTATGTTAAAAGTTACTTAAGAAAGGTGTAATGTTCCATAAAATTTATATCTTAGCTACGGCATTAAATTACATAGCGTAGCTTAAAAGTAAGTTTATATGTAAAGAATCGTTTAATATGCAAAAAATCAATTCACGTATTAACGAGACACTTATTTGACAAAGATAAATTTCCTGCCCAAAGAAGGTCACGTTAGTCAGTAAAAGCATTTCCGCCCGGCTCCACTAAAATATCTCTAAAAATCTCATTTAATAAAAATATGTCTTTATATGAACTTTTTGTAGTCTACACTATTACTTTAATTGTAGGCGACCACGACAGGCAAATATGACAAGTCATCGCGAGAGTTCCTAGAAAAGTACTACACTCCTGAGGAGGTGTCCACCGACCGCGGCACCATCAAGCTGGCCATCAGGACCATCCTGGATGTCGTGCAGTCAGGACAGAGGAACTTTGATGTGAGTAAAACAAACATACTTAAGACATAAGGAGAGTTAAGGGCAAGTCGGGCTTAATATATGGATGGACATGGTTCAGAACGAGGTGGCGGGATGACTTAGATACATTAAGTGACGGCGAGTTGTAAGAAGGGACTTGGGAGGCCTTTGCCCAGCAAAATGGAAAAAAAGGTTTAACATTGATCTTAAAGAAAGGCTTCTAAAAAAGTATGATGCTGTTGTTCATTTAATAGATAGGTACTAATAGTATATAGGTTTGATATAAAAAAGAAGAACTATTTGATGTCATTTGACAGTTTGAATAAGTCAAATTGAAGGCTGCTTATATTTTAAGATTGAGTTTCAAAATTATAATTTCTCACGATCATCAGGACCTTTTTAATACCAACTATTCTCATCTTTTTTTGGGAAATAATCCGTAGAAAGATCTTTTCTAAATAAATTAGAAGGTATGCTAAGCAGGTAGGGATCAGCTAGTATTAAATAGAAATCTAAGCTCAATATGTAAATGAGGACTTCTTAACCTCGTATAAATAAAAGCATTCCTAGCTCATTATAAACTTCAACTCGTTTAGCTAGTCGTAATTTGTAATTATGCTGAAGCTAATGCTGTGAAAATTGTAGTTAATGTTACCTATAACTTAATAGAAAACGGTTTTCACTTCTCGTCCATTTCAATAAAGCTTAAATCAAAGGGACAAGTCCACACTTTCTATATTTCCTCGCTAAAGAAATTTCTACATTCATTATAACATTTTGAGGGTCTAAATCTTCATCTTCGTCTAAAGCATACATGGCAAATGCCTACCTTCCAATTTACTTACCTCAATGTAACTTAATCTTATTCGTGAGTCGAGTCATTGCCTTACTGCATATCATAGGATTCTCAAACATAGAAGGCCACATATTCACACAACTGATCTTGAATTATTACAACGGCTTGAATTATTTTTTATCAGTAACTACGCCATTTTCCTAAAAAGGTCTGTTCTAATGCTGGTTTATTTCAGGTAGCAGTCATCAAAAGAGGTCAGCCAGTAATCATGTTGGAACCAGCTGAAGTCAAGACTTTCATCTCAGAGATTGAGAGGGAGAAAGAAGAAGCTGAGAAGAGAACATAAGACTTTATACCTTAAGATCTAAGCAGTTGAGCTCAGATTGGATTGGATTTATATTGAAAAGGTGGTTTTGGGAGCCTTTAATGAGATTTTAAGGAGTTTTTAAATATTTACAATGTATTTATTATTTGGTCTATTCCTTTTGGAGTCGACGGTAATTTTTGTATTTTATTTGTTAAATATAATTAAATATTGATGATTATATCGCCTTTTTGTATTATTATGTTTAGGAACAAAATGGAATTTGATTATTTCTGGATTGAAGACTAATACTAGTAATAAGTCTTTCTACTTTGATTAAATTTTGCAGCCATATTAAAACATTTTCGAAGTTTCCTAGCGTGATGAAAAGCAATAAGCGAGATTGAAACAATTTTGCTGAAACTTTAGATTTCATTTCGACTAATAACTGAAATGGGTGCAATGTTCAAACTACAATACTTTATTAACAGTGTTACATTTTCTTGTAATAAATGATTCATACTGATATGTTAACCTTCGTCTTACATCAAGCTAGCTATATAATTAAAGATCTATATTTAATTTTTTAATATACCTAGAGGACAAGTTAGTTAAAAAAAACAACTTATACCCAGGTTAAAAAACTCACAAACCAGGGTCCTCTACGCCATACAGTTTTTCAGTTACCATCATGTTACGAATATGCATTACTTCTGAAATGTATCCAGTGCATCTAGTGCTCTTGTCTATTTGAATATGCTGAATAGGTCTATATAAACCTATATATATTCATGTTTCTACATGTGGCTTAGCACTCAAGTTTTACGGTTTCAGCTATTCACTGTATTTCATAATCCATTGCACTTTTAACTTTAAGTAAACTGGATAAATGTCAAAATGTTTTGCAGGATATTTTATGACGGTTTTCAATATAAATTGGATAGTCAACTTGAGTATTTTGAAATAATTATATTTTATAAGATGTTCTGGAATGGTACCAGTTATGGGTTTTTGATATTGGTAGATAATATATGGTTATGGTTATGTTTTCATGAGGTCAGATGGTAACTACGTGATATAAGCAAAATATAAGTATAAAAGCTACGGGAGTTAACTGCATTCCTACGACATTAAATACAAGTGCATAAAATTACTTCTATTTAAAACTTGCCTAGAAAAAATTACTGTATGCTCTTGTATTCAGAATGATTTTATTTCTTAACAGTATCACTAAAAAACAAATTTTACATGCGGATGGGCGACTGAATAAATCCAATATTATTATCTTCTAAAACAAAATGAGGTATCAAGGTACTGGCCCAATTACATTTCATGGAAAATGACATCATCTATGTTCTACATTATATTGTAGATAAGGATACCTACCTGCATTTTATTCAAACAAATAAAGCTCTATTATAGTAATAGTGCTGTATAATTAAAAATGGGTGACGTGTTGAAAAAAGGCCAGGTCAAGAGAACCCTAAACCGAAGAGCATGTATGAAGGGAATAATGACAGTGGATGAAGCGAAACAAGTATGTAAGGATCGTAGCAAGTGGAAAGAAGTGGTCTCTGCCTACCCCTACAAGGGAAAGAGGCGTGATTATATGTATGTATAATTAAAAATCTCTAGAATTTTCTGTAGTTGATATGAGAAAATACTTATTATATTGCGTGAAAGACAGAATTCTATCAATCACTGGCCAAAAAGGTAAACTCTATAGAAACGTTTGCAATATTATAATGGCCACGTCGCTAGGTATATGGTCAAGTGGCCTACGTGACAATTATAGAGAAAGATCGTATTTTTTATCCGAGTAATTAACCTTTAACAGATAGGGTACCAAGAAAAATGATAGTGTTTAATATCCTTAATCGTGTCAGCACGGTCAATGATATCCAATCGATCCTTTGTTACTTATTTCAAGAAATAATTCCAGTTGATAAGATATTTTTGGCACTGTAATGTTTAGGTACCTAGACCTTCCATTACACGGGTTCTTCTGACTTTACCTGGACTTACCAAAGTTCTCATACATTATATAATTCAATGACCTACATTTAAATTCTAATTTCCTTTTTAGGATCTTCAAAAATATGCTGAAGATTTCCATACCTGAAACAACAAAAAACATTATAAGTAAAATTGAAAACAACGCCATCTATCGTAACAGCGTGTAACTACGAGAGAGTTGAGTAATGTTCATTGTTTCTTTAGGCTGCTTGCATGACTTATTGTTGGCGCCCGATAGAGTGCGCTAGTCGTCCTTCAAGCGATCAAATAAACATTCAACATTTGTTTTACAACTGAAAACATTTAGATGTAAATAAAGATAACTTTGTGTATAAAATATAACATCGTTTACTTTGACATGAACTAGATTACTTCACTTATTGATATACAGGGTATGTAGTATGGAAGATAGTCCACGGGATTTGTAACATCATGAATGACCTTGAACTCATATATAATAGACTCGGTGCTTCCTTTAGATTTAACCGGAAACAAAGGTAACAATTAAGTTGACTTAACCGCTCAATTATTATAGGTTTATCTCACTTTGCAATCGGAAATGTTTTTGACCTGTTTATTTTCAAGAAAAAAATAAAAAAAATCACAAGGCATAATTCTAACGTATTTAATTTCTTTATTTTGTTACTCACACAATATATCGATATGCTAAATAACTTTTCTCATCTTAAACTGTTAAAATGAAGTACAACTGAACCAATTTCTCCTACTATAACAAGTATTTTCTCCAGGCAAACAAAAAGTTAATTCCCTATCAATTTAATTAATATCTTCTACTATCGAACGACAGGAACAAAATACAGCATCTTAGACTCTCGTTACACATTAATAAACTAAGCTTGCCTATGTTCAAATTAATTAGAACATTAATATTATACCGGACGTGAAGACTATGCCAAAGCGATTATGGACGGAATAGAAATATTGCCTTCCTTAGGACACTGATTGCTGTTTTTGTTCCAATTTATCACAAGATCTAAGAAAACCAACGTTGTATATTTCGAGGAGCGGCTTTTCTGGATGGTTGGGTGCTGAATGCCTTTTTTTTTTTGCTCAGAAGATACGAACTAAATAGGTAGGTAGTAGGAATTAGGAATGGCCGAAAATCAGCGTTGCGACGTTGATGGAGCAACTTTAGCTGAGCCATTTCTTTTTGCTACTGATTTTTAACATTATATTATGTAAAACATTTTTTGTTTGTTTGTTTAGTAGCAATAAATGTATTTTTATTTTATTTTAAATAGGTTTGTCGAATCAAGTATTACATAATGCTTATGAGTAATTACTACGATACACCTTAGCAAAATATATTTATTCTTATATCTATAGAAGTATCCAAAACTATATCAGGCAGTTGACTGAACGTGTTAAGTGTCAAAAATTATAAAGAAAGAGTCAAACCCAAAAAGAATTAAGATCACAGGAAATCACGTGAAAAGTAGCAGAATAACATTCCAAAAACAAATGATCGAATCAAGAATCCCAGTTGAAACAAAATTCCACAAATTACCATTCCCAAAACGTATGCCCCAATAAAGAATACCTTAGGGTGAAGTTAACATAAACCCTGACCCAGAAAAAGGCGGCAATTATTCCACCTGCGGAACACCGTGTGAAATGCGCGGGTTAGTCAAAACATACGGTATACGCGAACATGAGAATCGCCCGCCGTCATTATGTGCGGCCACGAAAATAACGGTATTGGTGGTAAGAAAATTCCTACATTTCGGGGCAATGGTGGGTCCATCACCATTGCCCCGAAATGTAAGAATTGGTCAAAACAATAACAACCATTGGCGGTCACCCTAAAAAGAAGTTATTACTTGTGGGTTTAAGACCGGCAATAGCATTGAATAGTTAAGAGTAGCTATTTTAAAGGTTTATCTAGTATAATATGTTTAGTGCTTTACAATTTGTAATAATATTACAAATATGATTATGATTCAAAACCTTTAAGTTTTATAATAAATGAAAATAATTAGATTATGCTGCAATGAATCTCCAATAATTAATCGCTGTTTTCAAAGCCAGACTAAACAAACTCACTGCTTATGTAATGCACATATTTCTATCGTTGTTCACGAACAGTAATAAAACATTACCCGCTTTATTTGTTAATAGCCACATAAACAGTTAACCTTCAAATTACTTCAACCTTTTTGCATACTGAATTCGCAAATGTAATGGAAAAACCTCTAGGTTCTTTTTTATGTAGTCATAGGCCGTAAACATAATAGGATGCAGTACAGAAGCTAGTCATTATGGTTGACCACCCAGTGTGCATTGATGGCATCAACTAACATAGTAAGAGTGTAATGATCTGATGTAAAATAGAGTTAAAAAGTGGTCTACTTCAAAACTGGGGTATAAAACTGATGAAAGAAGAAAATATTTTATATCGGAATCCAGAAATGCATAGGTAGGAAAGTGGTCTAGGTAGAACTGTACATTTTCACTACGATTTTTTATGAAGTTTTAATTGGACAATGCCAAAACATAATTGTAAGTACCAGGGTAAGAATGCAGCGTTAGCTTTCAGCTGACATTGTTAGATAAAGCAAAGTAGACGATTGGAGGACTTGAGGTTATATCATGAAAGAACGAAATATAGTCATGGCAATTGTAAATCCAAGCGTGTCTCTGATATTTGAAGTACTTTTCCTCCAAATGCCACTAAAAATTTGCATCTCACACAGAGAAGAAACAAGCATTGATGACGATAAGTCAAGGTTATAAGCACTATGGTCGCCCAATAACCCATTTTACAACAGCTTATGAATGAATGTCTGTCGTGAAACAATGGAATCCGTTTGATTGCACACCATTGTGTCAACTGATTGTTGACTTATTACGAGTTATGACAATTAAGTTTCTTTCTTTGAACTCACTAAGTTGTTGCTTTTTACTGCCCTTGTTTATTGTTAAGTTTATATTCGACGTGGTGTTTTTCTAAGAATCGGTAGAAGTGTTAGAACGTGCTACGCTAACTGCCTTTGCGCTGTTTTTTGTTTGTTTAAGTCCCGATTTGTATTTTTTTGTGTTTTTGTTTGATTATATTTCTTCTAGGTGATAGTTAACTATTGGAAGTATAAGTCAAAAGTCCTAAGGGGATGGAATATTAGAATTACAGAAGATATTGAAATAATGCTACAAGAAATTCTAAATTGCTGATTTAAGCAACTTATTTGAAACAGACTATGAACGGTTTTTAAGTCTATTATTTATGTAAATCGCTAACGTCACCTGCTTACATAGGTACCTATTAGCACATAGCATTCAGAAACTAAAATAAAATTTTAATCTTAATAAAGAAAAAGTTGAGTGCGAAATCCTGTCACAACGTCAAAGCTCCCCATTGATAATGACAAGAAAATTGTCAGCCTACGAGCTAAAAATACACGAAGGCATTCCCTACAACTTTTTATACCAAGAAACCAGTATTTAATGACGGCATTCTGATCTAAAGTTAATAACAAAACAGAATCAATCATAAATATAATAGGATTAATTATAAACGCATAGAGATTTGGCGCCAATTTACTGGACCCTCATTCCGCTATTTAAGAGTCGCTTGAATTGACTGAATGACCTGGTTCATTTGGTCATTTTTCAAATAATTGGCATTCTGCTAACTGTCGTTACGATCATTCTCTTCGAGAGTTCAATGAGATTTTATTGTACGCTTATCTGAATACGAAAATTAGCCACAACGACAAGTACACTGACCGACCACTGACATGCATTTAAAATAGCTGAATCGAGGCGTTGAACACATTTAAATTTAACAAGGCATGATGAAAAATGATGATTTATTAAGATGTATGGACCATCTATCATTAGTAAATGCTTGATATTAATTTAATTAATAAGCTGTTGAACTTGATTAATAAATGTGTTCGGTAAATAGATGATGAGTATTTTTTAATTTATCGTTTTTCCGGATTATTATCAAGGTTTTATTCTTAATTAGAATGTTTATTGCCCCAATTAGGGCAGTTGGATTTGTTGTGAACTAGTAAATAATATTGAAGGTAAAGGCCATATGTTTACTTCAGGGATTAAGAACATCGTTAAAGGTATTTGAGATCTTGGATGATTCAATATGAAGCAATATTTTCAAACTTGTCACATTTTATATTAGTGTTTCTTTTACTACAACTTTTTATTACATCTTGATTCTTATAGACCACAACATAGGTACGTACGTAATTTTTTATCCACTTTGTAGTTCGGTAAATCTCATGGAATACTTTTGCAAATTACTTAGTCAATTTCTATACTTTTTTAGTGACCCTTCACATTGAATTATTTAGACCAAACGCTCTTTACCTAGAACCTAGAACTTTCCAAGCTCTAAGACCCTTGTAATTCAAAAACTTGAAACGATCTCGGAAATACAGTAATGATCAAAAGAACAACAAAAACATATATTTAGCAGTAGCATAATACATAATCGAAGCAGGAAGTGGTCCAAATAGCAATAGTTCACACTTACTGCATCGCAAACATTCGCACGGGCGAGCCCATTAGCGGTGTAGTGTCACTGTAAAGGTGGGCACACACGATAATCTATCATCAACTACTATATTATAATTTTGCCTGTTCAAGAATGCGGTACTGTCGGTGTAACAGAAAAGTCTACATTTATGTCTGCGTATTGTTGCACTCATAACCAACTTCAAAAGGCTAAAGAAGATATTAATTCGTCTGTACGTTTTTCTTTTATTTTTATGCGTTATCAAGTAAGAATCGATTAAAAAAACTCTTTGTTAGTACTTTAGAGTACCTAAGTAAACATAGAAATCGGTTATTTTTGTACATTTTTTTTTTCAATCAAAAGTCGAACATACTGTGGAAAAGTCCGTGATTTTTTATCAAACTTTAAAGTCTTTACTGTATATCTTTAGGACCAAAATTCTATATAGTGTGGAGTGTGTGGACCCACCATTACCAGTGTGGTGTCAAATTGTAATGTTTAACACCCGTAAAAACTGCTTTAGAGTTTATACTATTACACGGTTACTTGAATACTTGTTTTATATTTATTTAATTATGTAAACAGTCTTAATTGTGAGTTTAACCATGAATTCTGGTTGGGACGTCCTTCGTTGCTACTTGTTTTAAATTTTATTATATTTATGGTATTACGTAATTATGACAAGGAGTTTTTGTAAATAGGTATATTTATTAAAATTATGAAGATATATTAAGAAAAATCTTTAAACTTTTTAGTGGTGGGTGCCTATTACATATACACATAGAAAGATACGTAATCAAATCTGACATAACAAAAGGTCTACTGAAATAAAACTACTTTTTACGGACGCCATGATACCTGCAAAGGTGTCGAAACGTCGGGACTTAAAATCTTAATATATACCGCGAAAAAATCCGTAAAAAGTAGTTTTATTTCAATGTCTAACATTTGCGTAAACCTAAGAAACCAAAAGGTCTACTATACATTTTTTTATTACCCTAAATTAGATCCTAATGCTGGGCAAAGGCCTCCTTTTTTTCCAAACCTAACCGTTCTTGGCGATTTCTGTTTACATACGCCCCGCATAACTGACTAGATCATCAAACCACCTTCGTCGAGGACGACCTACTATACTTAATGAACATTTTTTCTCTGTCATGTCTTAAGCAATATCCTACTTTTCTCACAAGTACAAAGCAAAACCAACATCCTAATTCCCAAAATGACAGCACCATTTAAACTTTCCGTCCATAAATTCGTCAATTGTTTCTGTGTAAATCACAATTTGTATTACGAAGTGTTAAAACCGTTAGTTCCGTTTCAGAAGGAGATGGTGCTACTTTCTGTATAGCTCCATCCCTGTCTCTCACTATTGTCGTTAAATGTTTTAGGAAGGCAGTAGTTAGGACAGTGTTCTGTTATTGTAGTTGAATGTAATTTGGTTATCCCGTACCTGCTATGAAATTGCTGTCATCCTTTGTAAAAGATGGCTTGATTCGTGACAATGGTTTTGTTATACAATGTGTTGATGGTATATTCTTTTTAGGTATTTTCTTTTTGTTGCATCATAATATTCTATTCTACCCTTTTAATAATGCACATCGTCATTTTAGTAGTAATGCATTATGAATAAATTTGCTCTTTAGGAACCTAATTTGATCGTACGTAGAAGGTGCCACACTAATTACAAAAAAAAACACCTTTCTACTTTTAAATGTTTATGTAGTAGTAGTAGTAGTAGTGGTCCTAAGGCACCCCGCTGGTGCAGAGGGCCCCAACAAGTTTTCTCCAAGCCGGCCGGTCCCGCGCGAATGTACTCTAAAATGTTTATTTACTCTACATAATATATGTACCTACTTATTCACTATCTGCTACAAAGATAAAAGAGACAATAAACTTATCAGTATTGTACAAAGCAGGTGTTAAGCTATTTGCATAGTGATAACTATCCCCAGACTCAATGTACAGATATAATATAAGACAATGGAGCAGGAGAACAGGACCGGGAGAATTGGAAGAAGGAAAGGGAGGCCTTTGTCCTACAGTGGGACGATTATGGCTAATAATAATAATAATATAAGACAATGAGAAGTCAAAAAGGCACCTTACATTTATTCTACCAAAGAAACTAATCGAATATCAAAAAATAATACATAACATAACATATCATCACGCCTGTATCCCCGAAGGGGTAGGCAGAGGTGTAACAATGTACACCCACAGTTCGCCGATATGTTTAGGTCCCATGTAATAGGGGGCGAGCCTATTGCCACAAACCGGGCACAAATCCAAACTCCGACCTGCTACTGAGAATTTTTCAAAAAATAATATTAATACAAAAACTAGAATCCTTCAAGCTGACATTGAACTACATATTATTACGGAGCGTTTATCGAAATATATATTTCCTGTTAGCACGATAAGCATGAGTCATTGCATTACTTCGACATAAATCATAAATGTAAGTATGTTATTATATGCAGCTAACCAGAACACACTACGCAAAGCAAAGATCTATTCGCCTGTAAGTATATTATGTTTAAATAGACTAACAATAATGATTCCAGAGAAAACTTAAAAGAATATTGAATAAAACTACTTTTTACGGATTTTTTCGCGGTTCCGACGTTTCGACACCTTTGCAGGTATCATGGTCACGGGCAACTGAGATGGCGTTCGTCTTGACAGAAGATGTTGCTCGTTCTACCTTCATATTTTAATTTATTATTGAGTTCCGACCTACGCAATATGAGCTCACTATGTCTTGATGTCTTGCAGCGCTGCTCTTGGGTTTGGCCTTGAGTTTGTGTATTATTGGGTCCCAAGTAGGTGATATCTTCCAGCCATCTTCTCTATTGAAATTAGGGTGTTTTTTAATCTCAATAGCCTCGCGGAACATCCTAGGTAGGAATCTGGATTCTTTAGCGAGGATCTGTGGTTGGTCAAATCTAATATAATGGCTGGAGCCTTCAGCATGTTCGGCGACTGCAGACTTCGTTGAGCGGCGGTGTTTTACGTCAGCGATGTGTTCTTTAACGCGGTTGTTTTTTAAAAGAATATTTTAAAAAACAACCGAGAATGAGATCCAAATTGTACAAAGAATTCAGGACTAATCAGGAGGTCAAAAGGATGATTTAACGATTAAAGATTATCCACTTGTTAGCTGAACTTAGGAAGACTTACAAAATACTGAAGGCGGTCAATTATCACGTATACAACCCGTCTTTTATACAATCATCGATGAGAATGTGTCAAGGATGCATGCAGAGGAAGACTGAAAGGAAATGTATTGAGTGAAACATTATATGTGAAAGAAAGGAGTGAATTCTGAGATTACGAGTAGCGGAGATGTATGGAAGATGTATGGCGCAAAGCGTATGAACACGCATTGCGCCGACCCCACATAATTAAGAACAGGACAGGGAAATGATTTTGACCCTAACAGTGTTAATAATAATGCACATTTTGCTCAAACAGAAATAAAAGCTGTCGAGCTAACTGTCATTACCGAACCCAGTATTAAAAATCGAAACAAAAAGACAACATTACAAGCCCATATACAGACCAACAAAACAGACGATCAACTTTTTTCAAGTAAATTAAAACGGCATAACTACAAAACTCGAGGCAGCCAGGAAATCCTCATACTTGCAGCTTATAAACACCATCATAACGTACCTACTGTTGATGTCAAGTTCATCAAACCGGGAAGAGCTATTTTAGTCCCACACTCTCCGTGGTTTTATTGTAGCGAGTCGTGTGGCCATGAGTTATATTCGGATCGGGATTTTTAACGTAATTTTAGTTTGTGCTATTTTTGGTTTGAGCATTCATTCATGTTTGCGTTATTTATTGGAGATGCTAGTGTTTATATTTTGGTTTTAGGCCAGGATGATTCTTATTGGCACCGTTTTCTTTCGAGTGTCTAAAAGTGAATTTTCGTTTCCAATTGTATTTTTATTTACTGAATTAGTACATAGTGACATAAAGTAGTATTTAAGGCCTATAAGTGAAAAGAAAAAATAAGTACAATTAGTTCCTGGCTTTAATTAACCCGATGTACACAAACTGTAGATCCTGTCCATGTCTAAACTACAAATTTAAGTAATTTACAGGAAACACGCATTAATAAAATGATTATATTCATTGTACTCTTTAACACATAATACCTTTAATAACGAAAATAGATTTTCAACAACAATTTCAGATCGAAATAAATCTTAATAACGATCTTACTGATACTTTAATTGCACGTGAAGACAGGTCCTTTTAAAATATCCTAAAATAACCTACCATTATGGATCACCTACAGCAGTTTTGGCATCGTTTGAAGTACGGCCAAGTAATGCCGGACATTTAACACCTTGTACGAACATAAAGGAAAATGACCACGACAATATGGACCACGGTACAGAGTTGCGTCAATTCCAAAGTTGTTTTAGATGGTTTATAAATTAACCAAATAACCATCTACAATTGCCATTTTGGAATCAAAACCCGGATTTCTAAGTTTTTAATAATATTTAAATCGCAATGGACAAACTCAAGCATGCACCACGCGCAATTGACATTGGACTTTTTGACTTTTTGACAATGACAATTCAATTTGAGACACCAACACCAATGTTGCCACTTTAGATTTTAAATGAAAATCGATTACTCGAATAAATACACTCGACACATAATTATTTCAAATGACTGATTTAGTTCTATAATCATTAATTTATTAAAAAGGTTCGATTTATATCAAAACGAAGCAAGATAATTAAAAAAAAAACTATGCAATCATTCATAATGTATCGTTAGCCAACAAAGTGAAATTGCTTTAAAAAGTTTTGAAAGCAAAATAATACGACTACTGTGTGTGTGAAATACTAATTATTTGACACCACAGTAGTATCATCTCGCTTTATTATTTATAAAAACCCTGCGATTTACCTTTCCAATGACTTTACATTTAAATTAATTTGTAATCGTATACAAAAAAAAAATCGATTAGAGTTGTCAATATATTTACTTATTTTGATTATGGCAACACTTTAACGTAAGAATAGCTGGCAGTAGGTAATTCATTTTATCAAAACAATTTCATAACTTATTAAGTTTCCAAAATAAACCCCTATACAAAATTGGCATTCTAATTGCGGAATGACTTCAAAAATAAAGAAAATAATTGTAATACAATTTTGATCTTGATGCATGAGAAAAACCAGTACCGTTGATGGTCATGATCTTTTAATGTGTCCACTACATAATCTATGTTTGTGCAATAAAAAGCATGTTCTCCAAACGGAAAATGTTTCAATTGTGGTTATGATGTTTTACGACCTCCGTGGACGAGTGGCGTAGGCACCGGTTTTCAAGGTGTCGCTCTGAGGTCCCGGGTTCGATCCCCGGACGGATCAATGTAGAAATACACTTTTTTTAACAAAGAAACTTTCGAGTCTGGATGCTTGTGGTATCTTCGTCGTTTTTTAATTCCATAACACAAGTGCTTATTAGCTACTTACGTTGGATATAGAACAATGTATGTGATGTTGTCCCCAATCATATATTTATTATGTAAATTCTAGTAACGAAATAGTTGATTAATAAAATTTTCTCTAAGTATTAATTTTAAAGGAATACTAAAGTACTACCAATACATGCCACATATGCGTTGTCACAAAATCAACGATTTAATTCTTTCCTGTTTTATGCAGCGGAAGCGCTGCATGCCTTTATAGAGTAGCACCGTTGATTTGTACCTACATAAAATATACAATCATTATTATTGCTTTTATGATCTAGCCGCTAAAATTACGCATGTAAACTATTAAATAAATCAAATCGTCATTTGGTAGAGTCGTGTTATTCGATATAATCAATCAGGTCCTATTTATGTTAAACCTTAACGTTATCTAGATTCTCGCCAATGTGTCTAGATGTAAACCTGCAGTTTCAGCCAAGTAAAGCAGAGAGACGTATTTAATTTACTTTACACTTTCTGAACGAAGCCTAGAGTAATGTAAAGTCTATGCTATCTCCCCTAAATGTCTATCTCTCGGGAAGAACAAGTCAGAAAATGTAATTTAACTCTATAGTCTTGTTTGAACGAATAAGCAACAACGCAAGAATGTGTATACTATTAACTAAGGCTAAATGAAGGATAAGAACATAATCCAGCAGTGAGACAGCCAGCAATAAAAAAATGGCCTAAAATTTGTGGATTGACGACAGAAATCAATACGTAAAATAAATATGGACGCAATTTCAATTTCCGTGAATTAGGTAAGCAATAAAACAATATAAAAAATATCCTAAAACATCCCTACATTGCTGCTACCCTACTCTTTGGTGTGCACTTGAATTACGACCATATCGACAATCACTTAACACTTGAAACGGTTTATATACTTATCAATCGGCTCGTTAGCCATTGTGAGCACGATGGAAAGCCCTAGGTTTATTACCCGGCTTTGCCTATTGAAGGGCGAGTTAAGTGTGGTAGGAAATTGGGATTCCTCAGTTTTATTTGTATGCTAACAAGTGGTTATAGCCTATAGGTGTGAAATCTATTTCGTCGTCAAATCATAAATAAGAAATAGTTATAATAAAATTTATTATATAGATATATAAATAGTTAAAATAATTAAATAATACTCGTGTGTTTGCACTGAAAAGGGCTTTCTGTTTATTACGGTTTGTAAAGACACTACATCTTTAAAACCTTAGATCTGCATGCATACACATATCCATGCAATTCATAACTCAAATCACCTAAACAACTTGGAATTAACCATTAGTAAGATATTTCAATCACATGGCACTTATAGGTACTAATGACGGAAGACATCTCTGACATCATTGAATCGGTATGAGGTCGTGGGTCATTCTGCAACCATTGTCATTTTATTGTTCATCTTATACCTACTTAGTAGCAATACGTATGGAAATTTGGAAGTCATAAATATCTAGAATTTAAAGTCAAAGGTGATTGAGACTTGCCATTTTTTCTCAGGCCAGAGGCAGTCAAAATGTATTGTTTAATACTTGTATTATACAATATGTTTAGTAGTAATAATCTTATCTAATGTGACTGATTTTATGAGCCGTGACTAAATTTTTGGAAGTTATTGAATTTCTTATAAACTTTGAATATAAAGAGTAACATAACATACCATCACGCCTGTATCCCCGAAGGGTTAGGCAGAGGTGTACCACCAATGAACACCCACAGTTGGCCGGTATGTTTAGGTCCCGTCACCCATGTAATGGGGGGCGAGCCTATTGCCACTACTAATATAAAGAGTCATAAACTCAATAGCAATAGGTACTAAGAAATCTATTTTTAACAAGAAAGTTGCTTTAAATTGCGCTAAAAAAAATGCTCACATCGAGTTATTTGCCAGTCGATTACTATTATATCTCAGAATTTGAATAGCGTCATCTGTATTTAAAAAAATCGAAACATTAAAGAATGCAAATCTGTATAAATTTGCAATTCACTACATTTTTATGCAGCAAATATTTGACCTAACCCGACCGATGAGTCAATATAGATAAATGACTGCACAATAAAATTTAAGAACCATTGGAATGGGTAGCAATTTTATAAAATGACATCACTTTATTATATTTTCAGGTACTATTGATTAAATTATATTGAGACTCGATACGTCTAGACTAGTCAAGAGTTATGAAGATATTAAAATAGTTCTGAAGTTTTTTATTACTGTCTCCGTGAGTTTTCATAACATGTTCTAAAGATTCTGAGGATAAGGTTATGGGTTCTAGAAAATCAAGTGAATTCTGTGAAACTATATAATTTTAAATTGGTTTTCCTGTCGATCATCTTCATAAAATTCGGAAATTTGGTCAGTCCGGAATCGTATAAAGCACATAACTAACAGCAACTATAAATAAGGATCAGTAAATATACCAGTAATTATTTTTTTGTAGCCTGTATAAGGTACCACTACTGGGCAAGGGCACTCTTTCCTCCAAACCTTTCCGGCTTTTACGATTTCCAGTCACATTTACTAAACTTATATGAGACGGATTTACAATTACATTTGTACTATAAAATCATTCAAGTTCCTAGAAAGGCACACATTAATCATACCTAATCCTATTTAAATAAATAACACGCTGAACCAAGGACTTCGAAGAATCAAATGTAATATAGATACTAGATACATAGATGATAATATAATAGGTTGGTACCTACAACTAGTTTCTATGCTGCAATAAAAGCTTAGCGGTTTTATAATGGTTGCTGATAACTGTAGAATAAAAACTCAAATTGATGCACGTACTACGGAATCGTGATTGGACACGTAGAAAAATGATGAACCCTAAGACCTAGGACGTACTTCTAATTATACCGCTTCAATATGGCGAACTGCCGACATGGGAAAGGTAGCAGGAAGTCGCTGATTGCAGGTCCCTTTCAACCAGTCCAATTGGAGATCTTTTGGGGAGGCCTATTTCCAGCAGATTGCGTCCTCAGGCTGAAATGATGAATATGAGGCATTTGGCTTGGACTTTCAATTAGAAACTGGATTGAAGATTCATTCGGAAACCTAGAGTTAGAAGCTGGGTTTGACTGTAGAAGGCAGGGGACAAAGAGTTGTGGTGTAACCTTAGATGCCTATGTCCAGGATAGGCGAAAATGATTGATTGACAATATAATGGCCACCTATATCTGTGAACTTAATTGTGTTTACATCTCTCAATGATTTAAGGTCCAGAAGGCTTTTGACGCCTTGGTAGATGCAAAGTAAGATCAGTTAGGTACAGTGAGTAAAGTACGATAGATAAATATACAACAACGTAGAGACATATACCTAAAAATGGTTTAAGGATTTCTGAATCAATATTCGCCACCGACAAAGCTCTTTGCAAAAATACCCCATCAAAATAAATACATAAATGATTTAAAGTGGAATTAAATTAGCAGTTGATTAGACGTAATAAGCGTAGTATCGTTGCCGATTGGCATACGATTGGTGCTAATTGAAACTGCTTGACCCGCGGGTCAGCAGCTATCTAACATCAAGATGTTAGATAGATTTAATATTCATTTAAGAAGCTTATAGAAGCTTGCTTCTATAAGCTTCTTAAATGAATATTAAATTACTCAGTAAGAAGAATGAGATTTCTTGATCTTGTTTCTAGAAGTACGGGCAATAGTTTTATATTACCACGTCGAAATTACCACTTGTAAGTGTTAACAATTCTCTCAAAAATATTAATTTATATATTATCTAAGCTACTTTTAGGATAATATGTAGGTAATTACATAGTCAAGAAAACTGATTTTACTTATATACGTCTTTTTCAGAGTATTGTATTAAAATAGTACAATACACTAACATTACTACAATAATGTTATTATGTCTTTTGTAGATCCAGAGATACATTTGTCACTGTCCTACCGCTGTACGGTCAGTAGGTGAATTCTGTATAGAACGAATTTATAATGTTCCCTAGAAAACATAGTAACTGCCTCGTTGGACTAGTGGTGCTAAGCGCGACTGCTACGCTAGAGGTCTTGGGTTTGATTCCCAAGTCGACCAAGGTGTTATTGGGTTTATCCACGGGGTTTATCTATGACATTCTCAGTAGCAGGTCGGAGTTTGGATTTGTGCCCGGTTAGTGGCAATAGGCTCGCCCCCTTTTACATGGGACCTAAACATATCGGCGAACTGTGGGTGTACATTGGTACACCTCTGCCTAACCCTTCGGGGATACAGGCGTGATGTTATGTTATGTTATAATGTAAAACATAGTATTGTGTCATGCTCTCATGCATTCTCCTTGGTATGATTGTATTGTTGATATGTTAACAGTACCTGGAATAGATAACTTTTATAAAGTGTATCGTGATTCAGAATGTTCAGGAAAGTTGTGACTGTAATTTGTTTTTTAGTGATTAAAGAAATGGTTTTGTTGTTGGTTCATGGTATGTGTGTGTAACTAGCTGACCCAGCGAACTTCGTAGCGCTTAACAGTTGATTCTTTTTTGATTAATTTTCCTCTCCGTAAGAGCCATCCTCTTAAACGGTTCGGCTACTCTCGAGATTTGCGCTTAGCGACATATTTAGCTTCCAGTTGTTGCTCTCTTAGTTTTTAAAAGAAACGCAAAAGGGGGAGTTGCCTAGCCGAAAAACAGCAGACACAATACAATATATCATATTATATAATAATAGAATCTATTATTCAACTCCGGTAAGGAAGCAAATCCAAAACAAGGGGCTTGAAAAAAAATTTTTTTTAATGACCCAAACTCATTCTTGCTTCACCGAACCTGTTGAACAGGATATCCATTTATTTACCCACAAGAGAAAACATGGGACAACATAAGGATATCCTTCCTTGTTCTTATAAAAACCACAATACAATACAAAAACACCGTTACTACATGTTTGTAAACGGGTGCCGCCTACGCTGCCTTATCGAGCGAGATCTGTGTTGTAGAAGGCATGAGAGATAGCGATTTCATAAAATTATTTAATATTTTGTAAGTAACGTTCCTACACAGACCTCTGATAGTATATTTTAGGACATTTATCTTTATTTGACATGTGGGCTTTGAATGATGAAAATGCCGCGGCATTAGTAAATCGCGGACATATTCACATAAATGAAACGGTTACAAGTAATGATTAAGCATTGTTTGAATTTACCTTTGCTCGTTATAATATCGTGCCCTGTAAAAAAGACCTTCAAGTATGCATAGAATCTCCAAAAATTTTAACTTTTTTAATTGCAGTCGCTCCATGTAAATTACGGTATTCAGCTAAATCCGGTAAGACTGGTAGCCGAACCTAACATAGTTGGGAAAAGGCTCGGGAGATGATCATGATGATGAAATGCGGACCAAGACACGTACACTTAGACAGATATAAGCGTCTAACTTATACACATAGGTATAACACCTTTCTTTTTACATGGGGAGTGAAATTGTACACTCACTCTAAATATTAAATAGCATCAACTCGCTGTCAGTTTACAACTTGTACCACATTAGTAGACGTACAATCGATTTTGTAGTCCATTGAATACGCGGATCATTAACCTTTCACGGCGGTTTTTCCGATGTTTACGTCTTTTGGCTTTCGCTTATTACTTACACCGCTTTTCAATCTCTTAATCGAATTTTGGGCCACATATATTTTACTGTCCTTTAAGTAAAGCTTACAGCTTTGACCCTTGCTTATTTAAAGGACCGCATATTTTTGAGAAATGTTTTTTAAATCGTCCTCTTTAAGTTTACGGTCATAAAAGAAGTATAATGAAATCATCCAAACCTAAAATAAAACATTTAATTATAATTTACGATTCTTATTGGCGTCCAAAGTCAATAAAATCGTTTTTTTGCCAATCGTTGCAAAAAAGTACGATTTTATTTTTATAGCCTTAATTTATTTATTGCATTGAGTTTAGAACCTGATTTTTTAAAGTCATATAGGTATTTTTTTCAAAGTTTGTCGAAAATGAACCTTGGTTGCAAAACGCCAATATTCGGACTATTTTTTTCCAAACATAAGTTTGCTTTAATAAAACTAGTCGAGTCATTTATTTGTTCCAATGTTGGATCCAACTTATTATACATTGGTTGTTAACTGCCAATATAAGGACCAACTTTTTGCCAAACCTTAATAAAACTAAGAGGAGTATTTAGCCTAGCTTTTGCTCTATTACAAGTGAACCTTGGTGCTATTGATTTATAGAACGAAGCTACCTGCGAGCTATCCGTCCGGGAATTCCAAAGATGACTGGGATGGCAGACATTCTATATAGGATGGTATGGTTCCTACGATCAGCCTTACAAATACCAAGGATAACTGCTTACAAATGGCTGATTGAGGTTCTTGGAAATGTAGGAGTTAATGGTTATTGAAACTAAGACTTTTTCACTTTTGTAAATGCTCTTTAAGTTTTAAGTAAGGATTTGGGGGCTACTAGTATTTTTAGGTCCCAAATCAAAGCTTCCGATAAAACCTTCTGGACTTTTTTTAGAGCTTATAAAACATATACATTGATAAACCTTCACTTAAAGCTAGTTAAAATATCCGGGACATCTCACACACGGTTATCTGATCCCAAGCTAAGCAGAGCTTGTGTTATGATAACCAGACAACTGATAAACATACTTATATATTTCTAAATACATACATATTATAGATAAATTACACCCAGACACCGAACAAATGATCGTGCTCATCACGAAATTAAATTCAAATGAAGAAAATAAGCTCTTAACCCTTATCTTATTTTTCACGAGGTATCAAAATACTTCTACAAACCAAAAATAGTATTCAAATCAAACAAGTTGATTGGCAATACAAATGAATAGGTAAATAAAACTACGATATAATTGCTATTAGTTGCATACAGCCGATCGATACGTAGCTCGATGACGTCATCGCGTCATGGCTAGTGACGTCACGGTAGGAAAAACCGTCGCCGAAGTGATTACAGGTATTACTGTAATTATTGGTTATTGTTGCTTTTCAATTATCGTTATTGTAAAATTATGTGATGATTTGCTTAATTATTGAATTTGTCTTGTTATGAGTGATTGTTTGATTTTTTTACTGTTAATTGACAATTTGATGTCAATATACCTACTAAATTTCTTTATCATTATTGGGCTACAAATCCAAAATGGATATATGGAAAAAAGAACCCTATATATCTATTATCCCATAAAATATATGGTTACGAAAAGGTTAATTGGCACTAATATTTTTCTAGTTCTGCTGCAAGGTATGTCTAAGTATGTTTTTTCTTAGTTAATAATGACTTAAAACAGCCTAAATAATTAAATTATATAATATTAAAGCAGCTTAAATAATTTTTAATTTTGCCGACACACTTTATTGAACAGCACCTATCTAAAAGTAAACCGCCATTTTAAAACTACATTTTCTTAGTAAAAGTCTAACGACATTAATTTTTCACGCTCCGTTCGGCAGACAGTGCTTTTGACCTAAATGCACTCTTACTTAGGCGGGTACAGTCATATTACCCATTTCCGGTTAGTTGACAACCTATATTTACTATACATAGCTTTAGCCCTCGACTTTGCCTGCATATTACATACATTTTTACATATAACCTACTCTGTGTCATTTGGAAATTACGGTTCTATTTATTTGGCATTTGTCTTTTAGTTCTGACAATCAATCTTACCATGGAATACTGTGTTTCGGTATTCTGCCGAATCCGGTAAGACTGGTAGCCGACCCCAACATAGTTGGGAAAGGTTTGGGAATTTGTCTTCTAGTTCTGAACACTCCGAATTTTTAAGTTCATCTCTGATGCTATGCATTAATACCAAACCGTTTAAGGTTTTATATCACCCATAACACTAAATTATGTAAACCTTTGTAGGTACATGAAATGTTCCAAAATGACAAGAGATGATCTTGGTGGATCTTACAATATAGTAGTAGTAGTGGTCCTAAGGTGCAGAGGGCCCCAACAAGTTTTCTCCAAGCCGGCCGGTCCCGCGCGATTCTTCGAGCGTCTTCCCATTTCATACTTCCTTCCTGATCTTACAATATGATTAACCAAAAAACATTTACATTTTATAACATAAAAAAAGTGATGGTTCAATTCGAAGGCCTACATAACTTACACGTGGAAATCAGTTTATTATTAAAACTTAAATTATTATTTATAGGCGCCACTCAATGTGTCAAAGTTTAATATTCATCGAGTAATTTTCCAGCACTCGACTTTCCGATGAGCTATGACGTCATAATGTCACGGTGACGTCAAATAAAATATGTGGGTGTATTTTGTAGCTAGACTTTTTAAAGGATTAACTTAGTTTGTTTTCTGTACTTAGCGGAATTATTTACAGGATGACTTATTCAAAACATATAGCTGACTGAAGTTCACATTAACTTATTTGATTTAGACTTGTACATGGTCCAGAAGAATGGTTTTGTAGGACTTAAGTGTATAAAAAAATTATAAGTATTATAAAAAGCCTAACCCCACTGTGCCCATATATTTTTAATAAACACATGTTTTAGCAGAAATTTCAAGACCAAATTTATTTATTCATTTGTTAAAAAACGGTCATAATTGAACTGATAACATAAAGTATCGTCAAACTGTACATCAGTTTGTTGATAATAGCGCTCTTTAGTAACAAAATTATGAATTAAATGCTAAACGATACTCGAATACTTTGTATTATGTTAAACCGTTATTTTTACTTATTGGACATCATTGGTATAATATGACTCTATTACCTAGCAAGTAGCAACATACAGTGCCAAATCATGCGAGGGATGAGCACTTCACATCACATAAATGATGTAACATGGAGTGTACGTGGGCCCACGCACATGTGCACCGAAATATTTCCGATATCTTATCTAATACCCAAAATATTTCATTCATGTGATAAAACGAAATACCTATATATAGATTTGCACAAATTATGCATTCTGAAGAGCTTACGTAAACATTTTTTTTTTTATGAATAAAACCAAAGATAAAATCAGCAATAATTTCGTGTATAAACTTGAATATAGTAATCTTATCTAGCTCATAAAATGTTTAAAATTCTTGCGAAGTAACTATCGATGTTTATCAGTGGATATAAGTACTGTTTTCTTTGGAAATCCGTGTTATCTACGTAAATCCTAGATTGTGCGTGCGAATCTGTTTGTGGATCATACGTGTCACGGCTAAGCTGTGCTGACTGGTTTTATTTACTGTAAAGACAAGTTTTGAAGCACGTGTATGGTTTGTAAATCTTCTTTTTGTTAGGGTCTTATGTTATCTTTTTCAAAGTTATATGTACTTTCTTAAATATTCTAAGATACTTCAGACAAACGGTGAAAGACATCGTGAGGAAACCTGGATTCCAAAAATTGGGATCTGAAATTTCCAATCCGCAGAGAGCAAGCGTAGTGATCAATGCTCGTGCCTTCTCTATATGGGAAGAGGCCTGTGCCCAGCAGTGGGATGTTTATAGGCTGGATTATTATTATTATGTTGTATATTTAACTGTCGTAGTACGGTAATAAAATATTTACATTGAGGTACAATGTTATTAATTTAATATTCATTTAAGAAGCTTATAGAAGCTTGCTTCTATAAGCTTCTTAAATGAATATTAAATTACTCAGTAAGAAGAATGAGATTTCTTGATCTTGTTTCTAGAAGTACGGGCAATAGTTTTATATTTTATAATTTTTTCAGTTAAGAGTTAAGCAAACGATAACGTTAGTAAAAAATGTAAAATTAAAACGTTTCTGAGAACTTTCAAAATGCTGATCTTCATAAATTAAAGCTAAGAACCATCTAGATCACGTCAGCTTTTCTAATGAGATCACAGACACTCCAAACTGAGAATATGCTTCTTTTTAGTCGGGGGTTGTAAAATATAGAATTGGAGATGTACCTCAATGTAAATATTTTATTACCGTACTACGACAGTTAAATATACAACATAATAATAATAATCCAGCCTATAAACATCCCACTGCTGGGCACAGGCCTCTTCCCATATAGAGAAGGCACGAGCATTGATCACTACGCTTGCTCTCTGCGGATTGGAAATTTCAGATCCCAATTTTTGGAATCCAGGTTTCCTCACGATGTCTTTCACCGTTTGTCTGAAGTATCTTAGAATATTTAAGAAAGTACATATAACTTTGAAAAAGATAACATAAGACCCTAACAAAAAGAAGATTTACAAACCATACACGTGCTTCAAAACTTGTCTTTACAGTAAATAAAACCAGTCAGCACAGCTTAGCCGTGACACGTATGATCCACAAACAGATTCGCACGCACAATCTAGGATTTACGTAGATAACACGGATTTCCAAAGAAAACAGTACTTATATCCACTGATAAACATCGATAGTTACTTCGCAAGAATTTTAAACATTTTATGAGCTAGATAAGATTACTATATTCAAGTTTATACACGAAATTATTGCTGATTTTATCTTTGGTTTTATTCATAAAAAAAAAAATGTTTACGTAAGCTCTTCAGAATGCATAATTTGTGCAAATCTATATATAGGTATTTCGTTTTATCACATGAATGAAATATTTTGGGTATTAGATAAGATATCGGAAATATTTCGGTGCACATGTGCGTGGGCCCACGTACACTCCATGTTACATCATTTATGTGATGTGAAGTGCTCATCCCTCGCATGATTTGGCACTGTATGTTGCTACTTGCTAGGTAATAGAGTCATATTATACCAATGATGTCCAATAAGTAAAAATAACGGTTTAACATAATACAAAGTATTCGAGTATCGTTTAGCATTTAATTCATAATTTTGTTACTAAAGAGCGCTATTATCAACAAACTGATGTACAGTTTGACGATACTTTATGTTATCAGTTCAATTATGACCGTTTTTTAACAAATGAATAAATAAATTTGGTCTTGAAATTTCTGCTAAAACATGTGTTTATTAAAAATATATGGGCACAGTGGGGTTAGGCTTTTTATAATACTTATAATTTTTTTATACACTTAAGTCCTACAAAACCATTCTTCTGGACCATGTACAAGTCTAAATCAAATAAGTTAATGTGAACTTCAGTCAGCTATATGTTTTGAATAAGTCATCCTGTAAATAATTCCGCTAAGTACAGAAAACAAACTAAGTTAATCCTTTAAAAAGTCTAGCTACAAAATACACCCACATATTTTATTTGACGTCACCGTGACATTATGACGTCATAGCTCATCGGAAAGTCGAGTGCTGGAAAATTACTCGATGAATATTAAACTTTGACACATTGAGTGGCGCCTATAAATAATAATTTAAGTTTTAATAATAAACTGATTTCCACGTGTAAGTTATGTAGGCCTTCGAATTGAACCATCACTTTTTTTATGTTATAAAATGTAAATGTTTTTTGGTTAATCATATTGTAAGATCAGGAAGGAAGTATGAAATGGGAAGACGCTCGAAGAATCGCGCGGGACCGGCCGGCTTGGAGAAAACTTGTTGGGGCCCTCTGCACCTTAGGACCACTACTACTACTATATTGTAAGATCCACCAAGATCATCTCTTGTCATTTTGGAACATTTCATGTACCTACAAAGGTTTACATAATTTAGTGTTATGGGTGATATAAAACCTTAAACGGTTTGGTATTAATGCATAGCATCAGAGATGAACTTAAAAATTCGGAGTGTTCAGAACTAGAAGACAAATTCCCAAACCTTTCCCAACTATGTTGGGGTCGGCTACCAGTCTTACCGGATTCGGCAGAATACCGAAACACAGTATTCCATGGTAAGATTGATTGTCAGAACTAAAAGACAAATGCCAAATAAATAGAACCGTAATTTCCAAATGACACAGAGTAGGTTATATGTAAAAATGTATGTAATATGCAGGCAAAGTCGAGGGCTAAAGCTATGTATAGTAAATATAGGTTGTCAACTAACCGGAAATGGGTAATATGACTGTACCCGCCTAAGTAAGAGTGCATTTAGGTCAAAAGCACTGTCTGCCGAACGGAGCGTGAAAAATTAATGTCGTTAGACTTTTACTAAGAAAATGTAGTTTTAAAATGGCGGTTTACTTTTAGATAGGTGCTGTTCAATAAAGTGTGTCGGCAAAATTAAAAATTATTTAAGCTGCTTTAATATTATATAATTTAATTATTTAGGCTGTTTTAAGTCATTATTAACTAAGAAAAAACATACTTAGACATACCTTGCAGCAGAACT
The DNA here is from genome assembly GCA_905146925.1 of Autographa gamma. Lineage (NCBI taxonomy): Eukaryota > Metazoa > Arthropoda > Insecta > Lepidoptera > Noctuidae > Autographa > Autographa gamma. The sequence continues at coordinate 6,849,554 of LR989872.1, read as the reverse complement.
AGAAAAATATTAGTGCCAATTAACCTTTTCGTAACCATATATTTTATGGGATAATAGATATATAGGGTTCTTTTTTCCATATATCCATTTTGGATTTGTAGCCCAATAATGATAAAGAAATTTAGTAGGTATATTGACATCAAATTGTCAATTAACAGTAAAAAAATCAAACAATCACTCATAACAAGACAAATTCAATAATTAAGCAAATCATCACATAATTTTACAATAACGATAATTGAAAAGCAACAATAACCAATAATTACAGTAATATCTGTAATCACTTCGGCGACGGTTTTTCCTACCGTGACGTCACTAGCCATGACGCGATGACGTCATCGAGCTACGTATCGATCGGCTGTATGCAACTAATAGCAATTATATCGTAGTTTTATTTACCTATTCATTTGTATTGCCAATCAACTTGTTTGATTTGAATACTATTTTTGGTTTGTAGAAGTATTTTGATACCTCGTGAAAAATAAGATAAGGGTTAAGAGCTTATTTTCTTCATTTGAATTTAATTTCGTGATGAGCACGATCATTTGTTCGGTGTCTGGGTGTAATTTATCTATAATATGTATGTATTTAGAAATATATAAGTATGTTTATCAGTTGTCTGGTTATCATAACACAAGCTCTGCTTAGCTTGGGATCAGATAACCGTGTGTGAGATGTCCCGGATATTTTAACTAGCTTTAAGTGAAGGTTTATCAATGTATATGTTTTATAAGCTCTAAAAAAAGTCCAGAAGGTTTTATCGGAAGCTTTGATTTGGGACCTAAAAATACTAGTAGCCCCCAAATCCTTACTTAAAACTTAAAGAGCATTTACAAAAGTGAAAAAGTCTTAGTTTCAATAACCATTAACTCCTACATTTCCAAGAACCTCAATCAGCCATTTGTAAGCAGTTATCCTTGGTATTTGTAAGGCTGATCGTAGGAACCATACCATCCTATATAGAATGTCTGCCATCCCAGTCATCTTTGGAATTCCCGGACGGATAGCTCGCAGGTAGCTTCGTTCTATAAATCAATAGCACCAAGGTTCACTTGTAATAGAGCAAAAGCTAGGCTAAATACTCCTCTTAGTTTTATTAAGGTTTGGCAAAAAGTTGGTCCTTATATTGGCAGTTAACAACCAATGTATAATAAGTTGGATCCAACATTGGAACAAATAAATGACTCGACTAGTTTTATTAAAGCAAACTTATGTTTGGAAAAAAATAGTCCGAATATTGGCGTTTTGCAACCAAGGTTCATTTTCGACAAACTTTGAAAAAAATACCTATATGACTTTAAAAAATCAGGTTCTAAACTCAATGCAATAAATAAATTAAGGCTATAAAAATAAAATCGTACTTTTTTGCAACGATTGGCAAAAAAACGATTTTATTGACTTTGGACGCCAATAAGAATCGTAAATTATAATTAAATGTTTTATTTTAGGTTTGGATGATTTCATTATACTTCTTTTATGACCGTAAACTTAAAGAGGACGATTTAAAAAACATTTCTCAAAAATATGCGGTCCTTTAAATAAGCAAGGGTCAAAGCTGTAAGCTTTACTTAAAGGACAGTAAAATATATGTGGCCCAAAATTCGATTAAGAGATTGAAAAGCGGTGTAAGTAATAAGCGAAAGCCAAAAGACGTAAACATCGGAAAAACCGCCGTGAAAGGTTAATGATCCGCGTATTCAATGGACTACAAAATCGATTGTACGTCTACTAATGTGGTACAAGTTGTAAACTGACAGCGAGTTGATGCTATTTAATATTTAGAGTGAGTGTACAATTTCACTCCCCATGTAAAAAGAAAGGTGTTATACCTATGTGTATAAGTTAGACGCTTATATCTGTCTAAGTGTACGTGTCTTGGTCCGCATTTCATCATCATGATCATCTCCCGAGCCTTTTCCCAACTATGTTAGGTTCGGCTACCAGTCTTACCGGATTTAGCTGAATACCGTAATTTACATGGAGCGACTGCAATTAAAAAAGTTAAAATTTTTGGAGATTCTATGCATACTTGAAGGTCTTTTTTACAGGGCACGATATTATAACGAGCAAAGGTAAATTCAAACAATGCTTAATCATTACTTGTAACCGTTTCATTTATGTGAATATGTCCGCGATTTACTAATGCCGCGGCATTTTCATCATTCAAAGCCCACATGTCAAATAAAGATAAATGTCCTAAAATATACTATCAGAGGTCTGTGTAGGAACGTTACTTACAAAATATTAAATAATTTTATGAAATCGCTATCTCTCATGCCTTCTACAACACAGATCTCGCTCGATAAGGCAGCGTAGGCGGCACCCGTTTACAAACATGTAGTAACGGTGTTTTTGTATTGTATTGTGGTTTTTATAAGAACAAGGAAGGATATCCTTATGTTGTCCCATGTTTTCTCTTGTGGGTAAATAAATGGATATCCTGTTCAACAGGTTCGGTGAAGCAAGAATGAGTTTGGGTCATTAAAAAAAATTTTTTTTCAAGCCCCTTGTTTTGGATTTGCTTCCTTACCGGAGTTGAATAATAGATTCTATTATTATATAATATGATATATTGTATTGTGTCTGCTGTTTTTCGGCTAGGCAACTCCCCCTTTTGCGTTTCTTTTAAAAACTAAGAGAGCAACAACTGGAAGCTAAATATGTCGCTAAGCGCAAATCTCGAGAGTAGCCGAACCGTTTAAGAGGATGGCTCTTACGGAGAGGAAAATTAATCAAAAAAGAATCAACTGTTAAGCGCTACGAAGTTCGCTGGGTCAGCTAGTTACACACACATACCATGAACCAACAACAAAACCATTTCTTTAATCACTAAAAAACAAATTACAGTCACAACTTTCCTGAACATTCTGAATCACGATACACTTTATAAAAGTTATCTATTCCAGGTACTGTTAACATATCAACAATACAATCATACCAAGGAGAATGCATGAGAGCATGACACAATACTATGTTTTACATTATAACATAACATAACATCACGCCTGTATCCCCGAAGGGTTAGGCAGAGGTGTACCAATGTACACCCACAGTTCGCCGATATGTTTAGGTCCCATGTAAAAGGGGGCGAGCCTATTGCCACTAACCGGGCACAAATCCAAACTCCGACCTGCTACTGAGAATGTCATAGATAAACCCCGTGGATAAACCCAATAACACCTTGGTCGACTTGGGAATCAAACCCAAGACCTCTAGCGTAGCAGTCGCGCTTAGCACCACTAGTCCAACGAGGCAGTTACTATGTTTTCTAGGGAACATTATAAATTCGTTCTATACAGAATTCACCTACTGACCGTACAGCGGTAGGACAGTGACAAATGTATCTCTGGATCTACAAAAGACATAATAACATTATTGTAGTAATGTTAGTGTATTGTACTATTTTAATACAATACTCTGAAAAAGACGTATATAAGTAAAATCAGTTTTCTTGACTATGTAATTACCTACATATTATCCTAAAAGTAGCTTAGATAATATATAAATTAATATTTTTGAGAGAATTGTTAACACTTACAAGTGGTAATTTCTACACTACTTTCCAAATACCCGCGTTTCAGATAGCTGGAAAAAGAATTTTTATTTTTATTTTAGTTTCTATATATTTCTATTTTTAACACGCAAAAACAAATATATTGTATTACACAAATGATAGAAGACAGGGGAAAACAGAGTTACCGCTACTAATACAAAGGAACTATTTTTTATCAATAACCCCATTTAGATAAGATAAGACAAAATTAATTTCCAAGAATATAACATTATTATTTTTAACAATACATCAGCTCAAGAAACCTTGGTCACATAACTATTAATATATTTAACACTTATGACGTCATTTAGGTGCCCTTTGATGCCTATCGTCTTAACTCAAGGTTTAAATAACTTATGTCATACAATTCTAGTTAACAAGGAATTCTATTTTATTAACAATATGTACAGAATACCTTAAAATATTTACAATACTATAAAAACTAAGCCTACATATTAAATAGGTAGAAGCCAGCCTTTGGGTCACACGAAGTGTTAACAAGTATATTATTTTGACGACCTCCGTGCTCGAGTGCTTATGCACCGGTTTTCAAGGTGTCGCTAGCTCTGAGGTCCCGGGTTCGATCCCCGGACGGTTCAATGTAGAAAAGTTTCTACATTGTCTCGAGTCTGGGTGTTTGTGGTATCTTCGTTGTTTCTGAATTCCATAACACAAGTGCTTTAGCTATTTACTTTGGGTTCAGAGTAATGTATGTGATGTTGTCCGCATTTATTATTATTATTTATTATGTCATTCGTATGAAATGCCATCTCACCTTGACAGATCCGGAAAAATATTAGATTTGAGTTTGATAAGATTACTGACGTCACCGTTCGGATTTGGTGATCTCACTTAACCTATAAAGACTATTCAAGGAGTACTTGAAGTGATTGATGATGTCTCTTAAAGATGTCAGTTTTAAATACAACGTCAAAATCAGTCTCATAGAAAATGTTTGTTAAGAAATACGATCAGAGATCTAATAATCACTAAAAGAAAAAAAAATGCACAATTACTCCACGACTACATTCTTTTTTGCCTTTTACCATCGCACAAGAACTACAGAAATGAAAAGAATAGAGAATCAAAGTGAAAATATTCCTTTCAAGTGCCGACTTGAAAGGAATATTTTATATAATGTGAACATGACTAATATCATATCAAATCATATGCTCCATTAAGTATTGAAAAAGTGTTAATCCATCCTAACTGAAAAAGAATCAAAACAAAACAGGACGACAACATGCTCCAGTTATTATCACATGTTTTTTTTTGTAGAGATCTTTGCAGTTAGCCTGAGCGCAGGCTTTGACTGCTTCACCTGACTTTTGGCGAGGACCTTAAGGCCTCCAGACAGAGCAATAGGAAAACTTACTACGTTAGCAACGTCTACTAAGGGCACCCCCTGCGGGGTTCGGACCTCGACTTTACCTGTAACTTTACCTCGACTTATTATTTTAACATGTTACGTCTTGAGGTACTGTAAACGGACAAACAATCATACAAACACATATACACCATGTCGCAAGAAACATTTCGCAAGTATCAGTTCTCGGTAGTCTCTCAATGGCAGGTAGGAAGCTACTCATCCGTGAGGACAATGGCGAAAGGAAGCGATGCATACACTGAGATTTATACTTAGGTACTTTTATATTGTGGTTGTTTTTTAACCGACTGCAAAAATGGGAAGAGGGACTAAGTTTTTTTTTTGAAAGTTTGGTGATAAATAGCTGTGGTTGTTTTTTAACCGACTGCTGAAATAGAGGTGGAGAAACTTATCCAGTTTTCGTAAAGTTTGGTTATAGTGAAATTGTGAGGTAATGGTTGAAAGTAATAGGATTTACTTAATACCACTCACAGATATCAGATCCTAGTTTATGATGGTAAAAACAAAAATTTATAAAAAAAATACTTGTTAAATATGTAATTAAAGAAATCGATTTAACTTTCATATACCCAATCCTCTGTAAACATATTTCTCACGTTAAAATACATAAGCTTTTATAATGAAAAAAACAACTCAAAGTATTATCATTTTAAGATGTCGATAGCGCCATTGTAACGATATAATTAATGTTATACCTTACAGATCACAGCAAAAAACAAACAGTTTAATTCGCCGTGCGAAATACGCCGCAAAAACTATAGTTCGTGCTTATCGATTCATAAACATATTGATTTTAATTGAGTTTCTCAATCTGGGTACAGGTATGGCGCAAATTACATGCGAAAGCGAGTTTCTAACCATTAATATTTTGTCATACATATTAGCTTTAAATAAGTAACAAAGATCTTAATAATTTTAACATATCTATTTTTTCAAGTTAAGTAACAAATGTATATTTTTTTTTGATCAATGACGTATTAAAATACTATTAAATTGGTAGTGGGCCCACTAGATAGGTAGCTATGGAATGTATTTATAAAAATACGTTATTTATGTTAAAAATAAAGCTAGTTAAAAACAACCATTATTTGAAGGATGATGGCGCACACAACAGATTATAGTACAAGCAATAGTAAAGTATAAAATTAAATTGGCCGAAACAGTTTTTGTATATTCGAAGCTAAAACCGCTACCGCACATAACTTGAACCGCTATCTAATATTGCATAAAAACATCGTCAACCCGCTGTACCATAACCGGCACTTTCTCAGCGACGCCTCTACCCACGCTATTTACTATTTAGAGCATAATGATATTACTGTCACATACATAGTAATACATACGTATGTATAGAAGATGCAAACTTTCGTGCACTAACGAATGTTTGCATATGACCGACTTCAAATCTGTTTTGGGCCCTTTGCATTTGGTCTCGGAAGTAAAACAACTTTTTATCAATTCGTATAGAACTGACTATTTTTTCAAACTGTCATCATCCCTGCCCTGTTCCCAATAATTATTTGTGTCGGCGCAATGCGTATTCAGCGTCCATTCATCTCTTCAACTCGTCATCTCATTCACTGATTTCTTTCTCATATTATTGTTTAAAACTGTATATTCCGTATTACATTTTGGTTTTTCTTCTCTCTCAGCCAGAACACTTAGGAAAAGTGTAGGGTGGGCGAATTGGGCGAAAGCGCTACATAGTAGCCTATTTTAAATAAACTATTTTTTTAATTGGATTGTAGATGTATAAGAGATACCCACTTAGAACTTTCGTTTTCAAAGTTATGACAAAATTACATTATTTATGAAAGCTTGTATGTATGTGAGTTACGCCATTTTCTATTCACAAACTTAGCTTTTGGAAAACTACTTGGAAAAGCCCATGTCACAAAGTCCCAATTATTATTTTGCTCTATCATTTGCAAATTACATTGTGGGTCGCGTATCCGTGCGTATGTAACCGGTATTAGACTAGTTAATAAATAACCTGTAATTTACACACGTATATAAACTATATTCGTGTGAAAGTAAAAGTAGTTATTTGATACTGTTGAAATTATGAAAGTACACTATGTCAAGTATTGGCGACGGTTTCGATAATGCAGTGGCATATATAAGATAGCTTTTGTTTTTATTTTCAATGTCAACGCATCTACATTAGAACGGAATTAAAACTCTTCGTTCACAGAGAGAGATCGCGTTTATCAAGTTGTCCGGTCATTGAGAGAATGCTTTCCTGACATATGTCATTTGGTCTTGATTTTTATGGGACTGAAAAAAACCGTGTTATATTTTTCCTTTTAACCTGGCATTATGAATAGTTTTAAATGATAATATTCGCTTAAAGGACACAAAAGTGTTAGTAAATGATGTTTAGAAAATTCGTCACAACATTAAAGTTACTCGTATATCTTCCTATTGCAACCTGTCAGGAACGCATAATGTCAGCGGCCGGACCATAAGTGATGAATGAAGTTTTTTAGAGAAAAGTTATATAAAACTAATCAGATCACTTGATGTAGATGCCATAGATCACAAAAAGCAACAACTAGTAAATGTTCTGTAAGAATTATACGATCATTTAATTTCGCATTATTTTAACAGTAACTCGATCGTGACCAACGATTAGTGTAGCGTGTTACATCTTACAAACTAATTTATATGTTTTTTATAATTATAGCTCTTTGCATGTCACACAAAAAGCTGCTATGTTGAAGTGGAAATGGGCTGGACATGTTTGTCGTATGCCAATGCATCAATGGGCCAAAATTACCACCGAATGGTGCCGAACACACATTACGCGTAAGCGAGGCAGACCAAGGCGGAGATGGTGGGATGACCTACATTCATTTTTACCAAACTGGTCAATCGCGGCTCTTGAGAGAGATAAATGGAGGGAGAGTGGGGAGGCCTTTGCCCAGCAGTGGGACATTACAGGCTCCTAATAATAAATAATAATAATAACTCTTTGCATAAAAAGATGGTACAGGACTGTAGAGAATGGCACGAGAAAATAGAGGTCCTTTCCCCCAGCAGTGGGAGGACAAGAGCTGTGGATGATGACGACTAACTCTCTTTTCAATCATTTATTTTAGCAACAGCTCTCGTAAATCTTTACTACACGGAGATTAATATAGCTAATGTATGATCGTATTGTGTGACCGATAACGTGTCTCGTTATCGATAGATTGTAATCCGCAGAACAATGAACTCTGAATATCAATCATGTTTTACTACTTACCAGTCTAGTGCAGACCTACGACAAATGTGGGCGCGGCGGGTCATAGACTAAGTGACTTGTTTTTAGAATAGACAGTACGTATTAATATTAAAATACTTAAGTAACAGTTTGAAAAATGTGTTTCGTTACTACGGGGTACTTACGGCACACTTATAAAGTACCAAATTCTAATATTTGTTGTTTGAACGTCACACTTACTGACAGCTTACCGCAATCCAAGTTATTTTAGACGATTGACCAAGTCTGTAACTGCTGTCAGTAATGTTAGCGAAACCGAAGACTACAGACTACAAGTATTCCGGAGGTGAAAATAAATACAAATCACATATTCTTCTTCATATTATTATATTCTTTGGTAAAGCGTGGGTGTGCAGAACTATAGCCCTTTAAGATAATATTGTCAATACATAAAATGTTATAAAACTGCATTCTATATCGAGCCAATACATTAAAGGCAACATCTAATCTATCAAAGAACCATCTCATCTGTCTTACCTACTCACATTGAGGTAGGTCAGCGATCAGACATACCTTAACGCACGTAGGCGTCAAACCTGTAACTTTTTGCCTTATTGCCTTACACACAATCATTTTGATGTAACGATCGCCATATGTTTAGGGTGAATGACCTGTGTTGATATAAATTATGTATTCATTGATTTATCTGCAGTGTTAATAACAATTGCCTCGTTGGCTTAGTGGTTTCTAAACGCGACTGCTGCGCTAGAGGTCTTGGGTTCGATTCCCAAGTCGACCAAACTGTTGTTGGGTTTTTCTATGAAATTCTCAGTAGCAGGTCGGAGTTTGGATTTGTGCCCGGTTAGTGGCAATAGGCTCGACCCAATTATGGGGCTAAAACATACCGGCGAACTGTGGGTGTAGATTGGTACACCTCGGCCTAACCCTTCGGGGATACAAGCGTGATGGTATTTTATGTCATGTAAAAAGAATAATTGATCATTAAGCTGTATTATTAAGAGCACGAATAAAAAAATACTTAGTGTTGATGCATTTGTGTTGTAAGTTTATGTAAATATGTTTGGGATCGATATTAAGGCAGGCTCGAAGTAATTTATGGCTTTTGTTCGTGTTTCATTTCAAGTGCATGCGTGTTGAAAAGTGAATACGTAATAATGTTTTATGTAATTCAGACTCTCTTAAGGTACATACAGTAATGATCACTTTTCTTCAATTCTTTTTCTCTCTCGAAACAGAAAAACAGACCACACGCAGATAAAATAAATGAATAAATAAAACATTCCATACAAGCCTGAATACATTTAACATCAAACGCACTTATCCAAAGATAATAAATGGCTTATTCAATTATGCAATTATTCTGATAAAAACCGACGAATCAACATATAAATGTTACGAGTTACCATCGCATTAACTTCTTAGAATTTGCTCCGAAGATGTACTGCATCTTACCTGAGAAAAACAAAAGAAAATATGAAAACCAGTTGGACATATAAGTCTTCGTATAATACGTGGTGTGACTAAATGTAATAATATGGAACTGACATGGGCCCAAAAATCCATTGCTTGGTTAGGTTCGACTATGTGACAGAGATCAATAAGTTAGGTTAGATTTTGTTAGCATAAAATTGTGGGTGAGAACCGAAATCTGTGATTGGAACTTGGAACAAATGATAAATAAATATTAACTTTAGAACTATCGCGCTGCATGTTAGAGTAATATGGGATATGCCCGTACAATGCGAACATACATGCATAAATACATTTTTTGGGTCTTGACATTTAGACCGGGTAACACCGGCCGTGGTCGCAAGCAGAGATAAATAAATGTCGACAATATCACATATATTGCTCTAAACACATACTAAGTAGCTAAAGCACTTGTTTTCCGGTATTCAGAGACAACGAAGGTACCACAGGCCCAACCCGAGACAACGTAGAAGTGATTTTCGATGTTGACTCATTCGGGGGATCGAATCCAGGACATCAGAGCTAACGGCTCCTTGAATAACTTTGTGAGAAGCAATTTCAAAATCTCTTATATCGATACCAAGCGAGAGCTTATTATTCACTTTCGTGGTAATCTTCACTTCCTTGTCCTTCACAAGAAAAGGTTGTAATGCAGTGGTACAGTTACAGCCTGTATACGAGCCTGCTTCAATACCAATTCTCACCACGTTCGCTACCCGTTACCCGCTAAACCATAGTGATGTGATGAATACTGATGCTTTGGTTCAGTTTAGAGTAGTGTTCCGTTCGGTGTTAGTATGTATTTATGTAATTGTTTCTCACGTTTTGATACTATTACGATACAATGACGTGTGTGGACAGATATGAGCATTTGTCAGCTATACAATTAACGACGTTTACGGTTGTTGACGGTTGAAAATTATGTTACATGATGAATTACATTTCAACCCAGATAAGTCCGAGAACTATAAATTGTCTTCAAAGCCGGCTAATATTTTTTGGATAAAAGTAAAAAAGAAACATTAAACCTATATCAGGGCCAACTACTTCAAATCATTTAAGCTAAATACCTACTACATCTGTATTATGAGTATGACAACCAATAAAGTGGAATGGAAGGAAAAAACAGGTCCAACCCAAATTAAATTGGGAAAAGGGCAAAAGAACAAGAAGACTTAATACACCTGTAATCTGCAATAAATCACTCTAACATTATCCAACAATAAAATCATCCAGCTAACCACCCGACCGCAACGCTCACGACCAACAAAAGACAATCGCCGGCACCAGCCAATCGGATCAACGACACTTGTTAAGAGGAGTCGTGGTAGCCGATACATTTGTCACGCATGATTGGCTAGAAACAACAGGTGAGCGTGACGTCACATGTTCAGTGTGGATTTGTCTCATGTGCTCGTGATTGTAGATGTAAGGAGATTTGTTGTGGATGTAGGTCAGACGAATCTCAAGGGAAATGTAGATCAAGAATTTAGATGTGAAGGATGATATTTTTATGGAATGGCTGCAGTGTGGTTTCATGCATGTGATTTCGACAGAACTCCTAGGGCCTCTAGCCTAGAGGCAAGTATACAGACAGTAGCATATATTATCTTTATACATCACGATTATTTCCATTTCCTTCGAATAAGCGTGAGAATACGCCTAGTCAAACAATATGTGACAAAAATCCTATAATATGTATGTATTTAGAAATATATAAGTATGTTTATCAGTTGTCTGGTTACCATAACACAAGCTCTGCTTAGCTTGGGATCAGATAACCGTGTGTGAGATGTCCCGGAATATTAGAATATATTTTTATCAATGTTTCATTTAATCTATCTGCGTGCAAAATATTGTTCAAATCCATTCATTTAGGCTGAATAAATATCTAAACATCTATCCATACTCATCAATGTTCACATTTCATTCAAATTAATAAGAAGGGTTTTCAACAATTAATTCACCGTGCTAATTCAAGCAAAAAGGTAATATTACGAGAACAGATCTATGTAATGTATCCCTTGCTTAATTCCTAAGGTGTTGGTATGTCTGCCTAATCATTGGAACGGAAACCTGTCGGAAATTGATATGTCGCTGGCAATATCGTGTCAAGTAAGGTTTGATGTAGTGAAAGAAATATATAGGTCTATGTAAGAAGAGGGTTTCATAATATTAACAGGTCATAAAAAACATCATTTTCGAATTTTCGACCGATTTCAATAGGTAGTTTTTAATTTGTCTCTATGGTATTTTTCTGATTGTTAGGACTCCTGCAATTCCGTAAAAAAAAAATTGATTAAGGTAGGGTATACCTCAGAGGAGGTCCCATATAAAATTATAAATTTAATTGAATTCGGTTCATATTTAGATACCTTTATGTGCAATCATTAATCCACGAAAATTTAAAAGGGCTTAATCACCACAAACCTTTGTAAGTTTAAGTTTCTGTTAGTATTTTAAGTTTTTTCGTTACAGCGACCTTACTTTTGGTTGTTTAATCTCCAAATGGATTCTACCACAACTAGCCAACAAGAAATTCCGTACTACACACATCATGCCTACATCCAGTTCCTACCATCCATCTCATTAGAGAAACAGTGTCGATCGTAAACCGACGTAGGCACGATTTAAATTGAAGCAAATGATGGCTTGATGAACTGACCAATTTGATTTAAACAGGCCTAAGTGATGCCAGTGATATGGCGACTGTCACTTGTTGCGTAGTGTCATCATTAGACGCTACAGGTGGCCAATGTGTTTAGTAGAATTTATTATAATTGAAGTTATGTACTGTGACCTTATTAGATATTGATCTTCTATGTCCGATACTTGGCAAGAACGTTGCGCGTATGCTTCAAAGTATTCGCTTAATGGGACATCACTAGAGCAGGTTAAAACAACTCGTGACTTAGGTGTGGTTTTAAGTAGTGATTTGTCTTTCACTGAACATATAAACACTGTCATAAAAAAAGCCAGCAAGATGGTGGGTTTTATAAGCAGAATGAGCAAAGACTTCAGGAATACTCAGACCATAAAAATACTTTATAACTCGTTGGTACGAAGTCATGTTGAATACGCCTCTGCCGTTTGGAACCCAGTGTATGGTGTCCATATTGCGCGCATTGAGCGAGTTCAGAAAAAAATCACCAGACTTTTGCGATATAAGGACCATCAATGCCCTTATAGAGCAGACTACACTCAACGTCTCAGTTACTTCCAACTACCTTCCTTGAAACAACGTAGATTACTTATTGACCTCTGTACCCTCTATAAAATAGCCAATGGTTTGGTGCCAGCTCCCGATCTCCTTAGTAGAGTGCTTTTAGAAGTACCACGTCAAAGTCATGTTAGGGCGGTAAAGCTCAGCAGAACGTTCGTTGGTATAACATCCCGAACGAATCTCGGCCAGCATGCTCCTCTCAACAGAATGGTGACAACATATAATAAAGTATGTGTCCAAAACAGGGATATTGACATATTCTTCGATAGGTTATCAACTTTCAAAGCAAAAATACTTGAAGTGGATATTGACTTTTAATCAGCTGCCTTATATACTTATTTTAATTTTAATTCTAATATTTTAATATTTTTCGTTTTATTTTATTTTATTTCGCCTTTGTTTCCTAATTTGAAATGTGTTGTATCCGAATTTACATTAATTTTAATCAATGTTAATGTAGTTTATAAGGAAATAATATTTAATTAGAATTGCGAAACGATATGTGAATGGTGTGTGCACCTGTAAGTGACATATTTACACTGTAGTTAGAAAATGTTAATAGTTATATGTAAATTATCTGTAATTATGTTGTTGGTGTGCCTTTAATAAATAAATAAATAAATAAATAAAGAAAACTTATACCTACAGCAAATATACATTTTTCATTTTCTTTATGCTTTTCTCTTGACTCATGTTTTTGTCGCTTTGTTGGAAAATGAGCCAAATTTTCGCATAAAAAAATTTCGGTAGCATAAATACTATATGACAAGATTGGCCCTTCTATATTAGTATTTTTTTAAATGACATGCCAAGCCAATTTCTAAGCGGCAAGATCGCCCATATCGAATGCAAGAGTTTGTGGGTACATGGTGGTACTGTCAAGCATTTATTTTTATAATATAGACGATAAATTCAATAGTCTAATGGAGGAAGGTTGGGGACACATAGCGTGCAGGGCGTACAATGTACATGTATAGTTATTGCCACTAGGGAGGTTCCCCACTTGCACCCCTGTATTGAACAGTGTATCTTGTACTTGTAGTAAGTGGTTGTGTCAAGACAACAAAGGGGACACTGATCACTAAGCAAACTTGAACCTTTTAAAAGAAGTGGTGAAAACCCACATAAACGCATGATGCCCTAGTGGAAGATTTTCTAGTATAGTGCAATTCACACTTAGCGCAGTACCTCGCCCCGCACCCCCGCATGGCGGCGCAAGAGGCCTCCACTAAAGCGGAGACAAGCAGAGAAGTTTTTAAACAACCAACAGGAATTCGTTATTCCAATTTAGATGTGTAGCTGGGGCTGAATAAGGCATTCCTATTGGTTGTGTTATACACTTCTCCGCTCCGCTCTGCTTATCTCCTTTTTGGTTAAGTCCGGCCCTGAGTCTGTTACTGCGCAGCGACTCGTCTCGAGTTCAGAGCTGCCATTAAGTTTCAATCCTACTTCACCTACCTGTATTCATGTCATTCAAGTTGAAGGTTATATTTTCGTTGTATACTACATTTATAGCCTTGTTAACATAGAACGACGCAATGACAAACTACATAAAGGTTTGTTTATCAAAGCAGTAGGTAATGACATTAAATGTCTCAAGGTGAGGACGAGATAATTTAAAATCTGTGAATAATTTAGAGGGTCAAAAAACAAAATATATCATGGACGACTCTTATTTGTTATATGGGTTTTGTTAAATAAATTGATGGTAGCCATTAACTATACTTACAGAAAGAATCGTTTTATACTCGTTATTCGTTTTTAACAATCTTGATTTGGAAACTTTTTTCCCTATCTGAAGTCTGAACCCCTTAAAATTAAGCAAAATACTCTGAGAGCTTTATCATACCTTTCTATGTACTTTTAAACATACAATCCGTCGGCAGTAATTACTAACCACAACTTTTAGGTAAGACATTTAATCCTAAGGATATTTGACACCCACAAAGTCTTGAAGATGGCTCACAGCTGGCCGGCCCGTGTTCCTATTATAAACATGCTACTCCTTATTTAGTGCTTGCTAACTAAACATTAGAACGTACTATAGCAATTATAGGAAGAGCTGATCAATACCTAGTCTAGTCAACTCTTTGTATTGTTAAATATTTTTGAGGCATAATAAATAGAATAATAATAATAATATTCCCGGACATCTCACACACGGTTGTCTGATCCCAAGCTAAGCAGAGCTTGTGTTATGGTAACCAGACAACTGATAAACATACTTATATATTTCTAAATACATACATATTATAGATAAATTACACCCAGACACCGAACAAATGATCGTGCTCATCACACAAACATTTGTCCCGGGTGGGAATCGAACCCACGACCTCCGGTATAGCAGTCAGGGTCTCTAACCACTAGACCAACAAGCCCGTCAAAATAAATAAAGTATGGAAGAAAAAATGTAACAGAGGGAGATGGCAAAAGCCAATGTTTCTGCCAGATGCCCGAGAAAAGAGATGCAGTTTAAACTGGTAAGCATACTGCTTAGCTTACATTTATGTCTTACCAAGAAAAGAGGAAGTCCATAAGCATACTCCTAGGTAAAAAAGGGGGCAAAATATGAGGAAGAACTTTCTATATTACACAGTATTAAATAGCATCTTTATTGCAAAGAAATAAGGTTGTTTTTCGTAAGTGCGCTTTGCTTCTGGGAAACAATTCACAGAAATTCCGTTAATCCATTTAAGTTGTTTTCTCGTCTTATTTAAATCTTAGTTTTATGACTAACAACTTCCAGAGCTGGATCAAAGGAATTTAACACGCTTTACCGGAATAGTCAGAAGTGTTTTCTTATTCAAGAAAGTGTGATATGTTTTAGAAGTTTTCAAAACATGTGTTTTGTTCCCTAATATTTATGTTTCAATGTAACAAGAATATCGTTTAGTTTGACAACGTTTTCACTTATTTGGAATACTTAATAGTTAAAAAAAAACACATTTTTTTTAATTATGCAACTACTCATAAAACCAAAAGAACATCTATAATTAATCCAACCAGAGTCACCAGGCTCATCTAAGAATAGTAATTATCTATTCAAGCACTAAACCAATGAATCTTCCAAGTACCAGGAGCGCATAAATCGTAAGAGATAAACGCTGCCCCATAACAAGCCCTTGCAATTACGCCCAGGCGCTTGTTAAAAGTTTATTAGCTAACCAGCCTATCCTTATAGTACCCTAGTCAACTTTCATGTATAATTTTGCATAAAAGTAATAGTTTTCATAGCGAAATTAATCAAAACGTATTAGAGAGATGATATGATTATAATGCTTGTGATTTTAATAACACTGTTTTCAGTTTATGGCGTAAATCATTAAAATGTAATATTCGATAACATGATGGACAAGACAGTCTATGAATAATAAGTAAATTGATTCTGTCATAGTAATATTTTACCATAAATATAGTGCTGATTTAATTTTTATATCCTTTATGATTTTAGACCAACGTTGTATGTCTGAACACATATTGAAAAACAGCTTATTTATATACTTTAAGTAAGACTGCTAGAAACTAGAGAAGCTAAACCCTTATTTATAGAAGATGTCATAAGATTAATTGATTTAAGCAATAAGTATAGTCATCAAATAGGGAGAATATTCGAGTTGAAAAATATTAAAACTAGTCCTATAGCATAGCAGTCGAGGATCAGTCCTAATAATTATATTTATTATTTGACCTGTAATCTTTGTTAGTTACGCTCAAGTGCCTCTCATGTACGATAATATGAACAAGATTAAACTTAGGCTTTATCGAGTAGTCCAGATAAAAGCTCGCTTCAATCTCAACAGTAATTGTAATTGCTCTCTGTTAGCAATTAGTACAATCTGTTGAATGGTCCTGGTGTGAAATGGAGTGAGTATTGGTTTAATTGTTTTAGTCTTGAGCTTAGGATACAGAGAAGTATCTTAAGTGGTTATTTGATGTAGTTATCCCTTATAAATCATACCAAAGAAACCGACTTCAAAATAAGTCTTAGGTATATGGTTTTCTTATGGCTCCGACTCTCATAACTGGACCAAAGTAAAAATTACCCACATGGGAAGCACCACCTTTCAAATAAAAAGAAATCATCAAAATCAATTCAACCAGTCAAAAGTTCTGAGGTAACAATCATAAAAAAAACAGTCGAATTCAGTACCTCCTCCGTTTCAAAGTCGGTTAAAAAGGTAATTAAGGAAGGAAAATGCTTTATATGCCTAGGTGTAGATACCTAATGGAGTGTAAGAGGTTCAGCCAATTACTAAGAACATAAACGTGTCATTTCTAAGCAAGCTTTCACACATCTTGTTTTACTAAGTAGTAAACTCGTCAAAAGAAATTTTTGGTATACAATTGCAAATAAAGTAAATTTGATTCAGCTGAAGAGCTTCACTATCATCATCACTACATAGTATAAAATAAAGTCGCTTCCCGCTGTCTGTCCCTATGTATGCTTAAATCTTTAAAACTATGCAACGGATTTTGATGCAGTTTTTTTTAATAGATAGAGTTATTCACGAGGAAGGTTTATATGTATAATACATGCTTAATATAGTAGAGGAACACGGATAATCTTAGAGATTTAAGTAAATGAACAAATTTTTTGCGCTTACATTGCAAACGCTGGCTGAACCCTACGAGATAGATCAAAATAATGTACTACAGTATTGTGCACCTTAAAAAGATCTACAAAAAAGTCCGCGATGGCATATGTCTATCTCTTGAGGATAACCCACAATAACCATTTTTTATCGTTTATTTACTATTTACTACATAGTATAAAATAAAGTCGCTTCCCGCTGTCTGTCCCTATGTATGCTTAAATCTTTAAAACTATGCAACGGATTTTGATGCAGTTTTTTTTAATAGATAGAGTTATTCACGAGGAAGGTTTATATGTATAATACATGCTTAATATAGTAGAGGAACACGGATAATCTTAGAGATTTAAGTAAATGAACAAATTTTTTGCGCTTACATTGCAAACGCTGGCTGAACCCTACGAGATAGATCAAAATAATGTACTACAGTATTGTGCACCTTAAAAAGATCTACAAAAAAGTCCGCGATGGCATATGTCTATCTCTTGAGGATAACCCACAATAACCATTTTTTATCGTTTATTTATTACTTATTTACGAAAAAGCGATTTTAAGCTATACAGTATTAATCCTTATCCAATTAAGTACCTTTAATAAATTGTGCATGTAATATAGATCAATATTGCCCTTTACAGCATGTAATTTAAATAAATATTTTCGAAGATATTACAAATTTAAAATGCAGGGACATCGTGGTTGCGGCGGTAACGGCCGGGGGGCCGGGGGGCGCGTGCCTATACCAAGTAGTGCGTCGAAGGCTGTGCTTCGCACTACAGAACTTTATGATTGTGTAGATATGTCGCAGACAAATAGTATAATTTGGCATTTTACATACGGCATCGTCAGTTTAAAAACGTTTGCGGTTATGTAATATGCCCAAGGCAAAATGTAGTTGCCGTGTCACTTTATAATATGCCTCAACATTTCATCGAAAATTTTAACACCATATACATAATGCCGAGGCAAATTGAAGTATTTAGTTTTGAGGTTATCCAGCACGTCAAAAATGCTAAGGTATCCATAGACCCTGGGTCGTGAAGGACTCCTGCAGAGTATTTTTGGTCAAAAAACCATGTATTTGATCGAATATTCATATATTCATAGGCTCAAAAATTCATTGCTTGATTAGGTTCGACTTTGTGACAGAGATCCATAGGTTAGGTTAGGTTAGATATTGTGACCTTGCAACAGAGCGAGCGAAGCGAGCGACGACGACGACGTATGTAATTCAAAGTTTTTCTCGAGATTTTAATGAGCATAGTCACCCTAAAATAACACTAACGTCGCATTATAACGATTGAATGATTTGACATTTTGCCTTCGGCATATTACATAACCGCAAACGTTTTTAAACTGACGACGCCGTATGTAAAATGCCATATTTATACTATTTGTCTGCGACAGATATATAGTGTAGGTATCAGCGTTGCACCCGAGCAAAGCCGGGGCGGGCCGCTAGTAACTAATAAATTAGAAACGAAACAGACAATAATATCTAAATTAATTGCTAATCTATCTCCTATTACCTCTATTAAGTACATTTTAACAGTAGCGTATATTGACTATTCAGGTAAAAGTAAGCTCATTTCTATATTTACCATCTATTACCCGAATAAGATCATTGAGCGCGACAGACGGGCGACTTTTTGTCGTGACATCAAACGACTATACGTCACTTTAAAGTTACGTCGTCTTAAATTGGACTTAATAAGTATAAAACTGGTCTATTTAAGGACGTTTTAACTATTATTAAGCCGCCTCGAACAAAGGGAAGTAGATCTGTTTAACCAATTAAGTCTTTTATTTCCTGTAACGCCTTTTTTTTTGTAGCTTATTCAAAATTGAATTTTCTTTTCTCTTCGTCTAGCCTTTTTCCCAAAATATGTTGGGGTTGGCTACCAGTCTTACCGGATTTAGCTGAATACCGTATCTTACATGAAGCGACCGCCTTTTTTTTTGTCAAGTGATACTCTTTAATGAGCCAGCCTTGCATCCCCAGAGGGGGTTGAGGATGCAAGAGTCCGGGCTTCCAGGGCCTTGAGAAAGGCCCGACTATTCCGGCAAAACACCTCGTGACATCCTTCGCCTTAGTGGCGGCGTTAAGAGTCCAACCGAAGTCTCAGCACCATAACGCCCCCCGCGACATCTGACCTTCACAACCGGGAACATTTTGCCGGGAATCACAGTGTTCTACGGTAAGACTGGAGGTCAGAATAGACTTAACGACTGCCAAATTTTCAGTTGATTTGTAAAAGAAAGAATAGCTTGACTTTTTAAGTAAAAGTATATTTCGAAATTATTCTGTTCAGAATTTATCAAACTTCTACTATAGTTTTATGAGAATGCCGCAACTTGGGAGTGGCTTTGTCCAGCAGTGGGCCGATATAGGCTGAGTTGATCGATTCGTTTATTGCAATAATATCCCGCTTTTCAATATATTTGATATTCACTGTGATTGCGACAGTACTAGTTTAAATGTTACTGTTAGGTAATAAATAAAGTGTGGCAACTCTATTTTATTACCGACAGCCAATACTGCAGTTTAGTACCTTCCATTAGTGTTATGTCTAGCGAATAATAATAAGTTAATAACGACAGCAATACCATACAAACATACTCATGATCACCATTATTACTATATGTACGGTAAATATACATACACAGATATACCAAGTAGATTGTATCAATGATAGTTAAAGGTACCTATTTACTATCAGAGTTTATCTAAGATAAGGATGGCACAAAGAAAAACAACGGTTAGTCACCTAACAGTGTGAAATAGGAAAGGTATAATACATGTTATGAGTAAGAGGTGTGAAAAACATTCATACCTTTGTAATGCACCTTGACTAACCTTTTTACAGGACAAAGCTACATTTTCCTAATGAATTTTGAAATCAAATAGCAGTCAATAGTATGA